>OW618050.2:12599970-13866577 GCA_939531255.2 Thera britannica
GCGGATACCGTTTGTCAGAGATCGTAAAACAGGCACTTAAGACAGTTTTACACGGGGTCAGTAAAGAAATATCCTCGACTACTGACGCGTCTAAATAGCACGACTCAGTTTTTGGCGTGAGCACTAACGACAGTTACTGTCCCTGTGTAAAACTGCCTTTTAGTGACGGAGTTTATTCATGAATTTCTATGTTTAATTTTCTCAAAATATGTTGCTATTCAAAACAAGTTTGCAATTACGTATATCATGCAACAATAGAAAATAAATTAACCGAGAACAAGTTTCTGTCATCTACATTTACCACGGTCTCGAAAGCCTTCGTGGAATCATAGATGGTCGGGTATTATTTTTTTGTCGTTAGGCTGATTAGGTATTCAACAAGGAGACGTGTACTTTGTATTCTATGCGTCCGGTCAATCGTTGTCTTGCGCCTGTAATAATAGTGGGTACCTTTGTAGCTAGGTTCTTAACTTCTCATACATAAATACCGAGTAAGGGTACGACCACATCTAGGCGATCTGCGATGGTTCACTGATCGCCATCGCCGTCGCATAGATGTGTGCAGGCCTTTAAAGGGATAAAATAAATATTATACACAATCCACATAACACTATCTAGCCCCAAACTAAGCAGAGCTTGTACTATGGGAACCAGATAGCTGATATAATACTTATATACTTTTATTGCAAATACATACATACTTAGAGTAAAATATAACACCCAGACAGAGAACAAACATCTGTGTTCACCACTGACAACGACTGTAAATTATCTTATTTGCGTTCAATGTGAAGGGAACTTGACCAAGCAGATGGATGGCCTATCTGATGGTGAACTTGCGTGCCTATAGAGCACGTCCGCCAATATCGTGCTTTTTGTGGCATTCCACTGCATCCATCACTCTAGTAGGGTTAAAATTTAAACTTCCAATACTTTGAGTGCTATTTGAAAATTTACACTCAGCATCAGAACACACTAATGCTGCTTGCATAGCTTGGTGGCACAAATTGGTACTATGACAATTAGTACGTAGATAAAACTCTTTCACAAGGACCATCTTCCACTATTAGTGCCAAATCGTCAAAGACGGTCAAGGGTCATAAAGTTTGACAGTTCTATGGCGTCACAGTCCCATAGAACAAATAGGAATTACCATGCCGTCAACAAAGCTTTGTAGACTATTTTGATCAGTCATAAGTTTCGTACACCAGTACATTGAATCATACGATTTCTTGAAAATATGATGGAAAGATTACACTGCCAAGTTTTCTAAATATCAGAATCCAAATTCAACTCGTACAAATAATCCCAATGAGTAGATAACGGTTTTACCCAAACCTCATCCGACCCTGAGTCAGGTTGAAGAGCCTGATGTCATCGATCAGTTCTCAGGAATAAATTCCAGCGTTCCAGCCAATTGGCTTTCACCATAGAGTATGGCACAGTTTGTATGGTCCAATGGTGGCGCACGCGTCTGTTTTGGCGCGCGACATGAATTATTCAACACGCATGCGTACAGGAACCGACAGGATATAGATCCGGTTTGTGCTGAAGAGCAACGATATATTCTTATTATTGAAGATTTATTCAAGGATGGAGAGATCCCGGGAGGTTACTGCGGTCGAGCGTAGATCCTTACTAAAGTAGACACATTTTCAGTGTGAAATATGTTATAATAATAATGGGACACCGCCAAGGGATAAGTGGAAAGGTTTGGGGTAGCATTGGGAAGAAAAAGAGTAGGAAAAAATACATTTTACTTAATGCATTCTTTATAGTGCTATGCTCCACGCTATGACAGAGCTCTCAAACAGTGGAGAGATGGTTTGCTTCTGTTTAATATCAGATATATCATATTAAGACATGATGAAATCAGAGAGAGAGGATATTAGTTATAGATCTTTTTTCAGTTTACAGAATCTTTGTAGAAATATGAAATTAACCTCAAACTATTATGTGCAAAGGGTGTTTATTTCATAAAGTAATAAAGCTAAGTCAAGCATGCATCCGGTGACCTTTCTTTTCTGCTAGAACAAAGAAACATTAATAAACACGCAAGCTTTGCAGCCAATAATAGTACATTACAGCCGCGCACTGTAATGAGTGTGTTGCTGGCTGCTGCCTGTTGGTGGCCGTGAGCGCAGAGTAACGCAGGTCCAGGCCGTCACAGCGCGGTCATCATGCCCAGCCTTTGATGGACAAGCTAAATAAAGGCCGAGACCGAAGGTCGAGGCCTTTAAGCGCGGACAGCAAAGGCTGCCATGATGACCAAGCTTGAAGGCCGAGAACTTAGTGAAGCTGAGCTCGAGGCCACTATAGCGTAGCCAGCAGCACACTCAATTGCAGAGCAAGGCTTGTATAGTGCTTTACTCAAAAAATGAGAGTAATTTAAATAAAATTAGCTTACATTTCGTAGACAAGATTCCGTTGACTTCAGTAGCAATTCAAATTCAATAAACTAATTTTGCTTCATTTTGAGTATCCGTGTGTCAAACTTATTTTAAACTGATTTTATTTTCAATATCACGCAAATTGATGGAAAACTAGGGAAAACCGTAGGTGAACCTAATCTTAGGGAAAACCATAAAAAAATACAAAAACTTTTACCGCGTCGCGGTCTTTTTTTTATTTGGCAACGAAGCTAAAAGTAGTCACAGACGATCGAACTTGGTGCGGAGCGCACCACGAACCGCACGGTGCGATCTATACAACAGACGACCGCACCAGACTTCGAACCGTCCAGTCGTATCGTGCTAGCGTTGCGTGAACGCGTCTCCTCGAAATGCCGCCCATTCTATCAAAATAAGCCAAAATTGCTTTAGTTGCGGCAGCTATCGTTACTACATCGCCGTTATATAACCAACGAAAAAGAAGAAAAGAATGGGCAAAATTTTATCTCAGAAACAGACAACGGTACAGTCATATGAATCTCATCAAAGATCTCGATGATAAAGATTTTCGTATATATCTTCGAATGAGTTCCGAAGCATTTATTGAATTGTTGGATCTTGTGAAATCTTTGTGAACGCGCAGCGACGTGTTGCGCGTACGATAGCACAATAGCGACTAAACCGACATGTGGTTCGGTGCGCCGTCCACACGATCGAATCGGTGCGGTACGCACCGCGTTCGATGTGCAAGCGCTCCGAACCAGCCGTACCGATATTAATAATAATAATGTCCGCCGGACCGTGCGCCACACGATCGTATTTGGTGCGGAGCACACCATGTTCGTGGTGCGCTCCGCACCAAGTTCGATCGTCTGTGACTACTTTAACGTTATGCCTACCTATACAGCCAAATAATGATTATAAACTTTTTTGAATTGTCTATTTTTGAAAAAAGAACTTCAAATTCTTAGTGAAACCTTTTTGCATCCGACTTCTTTCTGAGATCATAGGCGACTGTAATGGATTTACAAAGGAAATTGCTGGCGGCATAATACGACAGTAATGAATTTTCATACAGTTTTGCTGGCGCCTTTTCGAGTAGCACCTGCAAGAGCGAATTTGCTCGAAGAAGGTTGTCAAAATAATGAGCACATTACAGACTTTTTTGAGTAAAAATATAGTGTACAGTCACACAGAGATGGCATGCCGGCCACTTCATAACATACTCAATTATTTTGTAATTAAATCTGGTAGATCTGACGTGGAAACAAAAGCAAAGATTATCCCCTCATTCATAATGCCAGACACTCTTTAGCAGCTTGCAAAAAGTCTCGTGTCACTTTCATGTCAACAAATAGAGAGAGATGGCAACAGGTTTATCGGTCCGCTAAACTAAATGACTGCTAACAGACCAATAAGAATATTACTATACTAGCCCTGAATGTCCCACTGCTGGGCAAAGGCTTCCCCTCCGTTTTCGCCAGTCACTACGATCTTCTGCTTTAAGTTGCCAGTCCCGCTCATAAGCATCCAGCTCGTCCCTCCATCTCATGCGAGGCCTGCCGCGACGCTGCCTCACTATGTTAGGGCACTACTCGGAATAAGAATATAGTCCCATATTTATTTTTTTGCAAAATTGGTTCAACAGTTTAGCCATGAAGTCGTTCTCTCAAGTTTTTTAAACGTGTTATTTGAAGTCGGACTCATTACATTCTTGTCGAAAATGCCGCCTCATACTTCAAGCCGCGTATAATCCATCAAAATCAGGCTATTTAGACCTCATTAAGCTTCCCTGACGAATTACAATCCATTCCACAGTAACATACAAACTAAAGTACCGCAACATTCACGTACTAGAGCTTTGTAGACATGGCCAGGCAGTTACACTTGTATAAGGCTTCCACTGCTACACCCACGTTTATCCCTAGAATTCTGCTAAGAAAGACCCCTCTCTAGCCTATATCCATAGTCTTCTTCCCGGGCTCAGGCTACAACATCAATTTCAAAAAGGTGGGACTGCCCCCTGAATAGCTTTTGGATTCTTCACATTATTTGATTTGAATAGAATTTGTGTAGTCAACTCAGGAAAATTAAGTGTAATAAACACTGACTATCAAAGTAGTCAAATTAACCGCCAGATCCACATATCCTTACTAATAGGTATATCTAGTGTAGGGGTGTCTTGTCCACTGCAAATTAATCGACTTTCACCACGTATATGTCAATTGGAAACCAGACATGATAAAGTTGAAACACCGTATCATTGGTACTCCGTCGTGTCTCGGCAGCCGTCACAAACTTGTCCCTTTGTGTTGCGGTGATCGACACATGAATGGCTCGCCTGGACTCCTCGTCTCGAATGTGAAGCGATTGTGTTGTTCGAGAGATGCTGTTACAGGGAAGTCTAATTGTCATCTGGATTCCGTTGTTCCATCAGCTTCGGAGGCTTTACTTTCTACATTTAAATTCCTTTTAAGGAGGAACGAATTGCTAGTAGTAGTTATGGCAGTGGTATATTTGCGTAACTGAGTATTCTATTGAATGTTTTATTATTTTAGCAAATATTTAATTTGTGATCAAGGTTACATAATTTTCTTCTTCCTGCCCCACTTACCCACTTCATCCCACTTTATGTGGGGTCGGCACACCATGTCTTCCTCCTACGTTCCCCTCTGTCAGCCGTCATCTCTGCATTCACTCCTCTCTTATCCATGTCATCTTTCACACAGTTCATCCATGTTTTCTTTGGTCTAACTCTGCTCACATATCCATCCACATCCATACTTATCACTCTCCTAGTCACATGACTTTATTTGATAGTTTATCAGTCTTGTTGCATCTTTTTTGAAGTTGTCTGGCGTTACTAACTCTTTGACCTTTCTGTAACCTTTCTTCATAAATCTCGAAAGGAAAACTAATAAGAGGTTGGGAATTAAGGCGCGGAGAAATCTAGCCAACAACCACAACCAGTTCCAAGATGGGGTCCATTGATTACAGAGATAATATCGCAATGGGGACAGTGAGAGATCACTGTGGGTATCGATAAATGCCATTTCATTTCATTTCATTTCATTTATTCAATAACAATCCTTTTATAAATCGTGTCTGAATGTCTACTACAAACTAACATGCTACAAATTAATAAAAAAATCAATAAAACATTTAAATACACAGTTATCAAATAATATAAGTACACATAAACAAACAAAAACAAATGTCAGAAAAAATTACAAAAATACAAAATTACAAAATTACAAAAAATTACAAAAATTACAAAAATTACATTAAGGTGAGCGCTTAATAATTAAATTGCGATGCAATAAGCTGATGCACCAGCTAAGTCAAGAACGGCCGGGACACTTGAATGCGTTAACGAACCATCCCACAACGTACTTGTGACAAGTACAAATGAAGAATCATTGATTTTTACGTTACTTTTCGGTATACATAAATGGTAAAAAAGAAAGAAGAAGGAGGCCTATCACTTCTGGTAGGTGATACCGGGCTGAATGATCACCGTCATTATCATAAATACCTTGGAGACTAACATTAATAAAAGCAAACAACAAATAACACAAATAAAAGATAAATTATTTATTAATTCTTAGGGATTTTTTTTCGTAAGCGTACCCCTAAAGCGACGATAGACGAAGCTAAGCTCTTTCCAAGCTTTTAGCTCTAAGTTTCTTTCAAGAATAAGTTACTTTCACTTTAGTGCTGCAAGCGGTTTCATATTTTATGGTGCAAATTTTTTGGTACTTGCGACAATCTACATAGTAGGCACCAACTTTCATGATAGACTGGAGAGTTTCTCTATAGTATATTTCATTACGAGTGCGGGAAGGCTGTCATTGCAAAGAGTTCCGACAAATGTCTACCCGAGCCGAAGGCGAGGGTTGACAGTCGGAACAAGTTGCAATGACGGTTCCGCACGTGTACTGAACGACTATTTTTAATACAGTTGCGAAAAAATTAAGCAATTTAATAAAATAATAAAAATACCATTTGCTTTTTTCTCTTCTCTCCACGCAATAAGTTCGTCGTATGTATGCATGTAGCGACTTTTTGACTTTTCCGGTAAAATGTTCTCCGAAGCATTTTGTGCAATTATACTGAGTTCCGGTGGTGTTAATTCAAAAAAACTAGGGTCGAAATTACTCATTTTGTGCAACAAACAAATAAACTCGCAAAGAAAATTTCTGAAAAATGGCGCCAAGCGCCAACCGTAAAATATAAGCAGAGATTTTTTTTTTCTTCACCCATTCTGGAAGGCAAAGGGAACTATACCCATACAGCCAAGTCTTCAGTAGATTTTTTTTATTGATATGAATTGAAAATGAAATTTAATGAGATGAAATGAAATGAAACCTAACATAACTCATTCAATCAAATCATTAAATCTGTTAATGAAACAAATTAGTAGCTTCTTTTTAGAAATAATACGTATTTGCATGAATCATAAAAACTTCGATGAATTTTTTTAGTAAAAACTTCATGGTTGGTTTTTCTTTTTAGACATTATTTTGACAGTTGGGAAAGAAAAAGCACTAGTGCGGGAATGGTAAAAAAAAAGCACGCGTGTGTAATAGCCCACATCCCGAACGCTATACGTCACTGCAATACGCCACTTTTTGAGCAACTGTATTAAAAAATGTTTTCTAGTGTAAATTGCAAGATAGAAAATAGGTACATATTGTAAAACAGCCATACCATTTTCGACTGTGAAGTCAGTTGTTATGAAATGCAGTTAAAATGTAATTTTGATCAGGCTACGTTCGGGAACTGAGGCGTGTCTCGTCTCGTCATAATGAAAGCTGTATTTCATGACGAGCTCTGATGGCATTTCCTTCTTCCATCACGAACGGGTTCTATGGTGGTAGTTCATTGGCTTACATTTGCCTTAGTGTTTTTAATATCACTTTTTCCCAATCCTCGGCTTTAGTAAACAAACAGTTCAACGACCTAATTAATAAAAATTGTCACGTCATCTTCCATACATTTTACAAGCAATGAACAGTTTATTACGTCCACTAAATTCCTGGACGATAAAACTAAGCTACTCGACCTATACCATTTTATGTGGCCTGAAATTTTCAATGAGCAGAACCACGAGTTGTATCGTAAACATGTTTATGTGGTCAGGTCACGTAATATTTGAAGTGAGGAGTGGGAAATACGTTGCGGCTACAGCGAAGGTCGCTTCCAACTCCTCAAGTATTCAGGTTAATGTAGACCGGGTTATGGGTTACGGTGTATCATTTACTTGTCTTTCTTTTTTCTCCTAAGGAGGTCATCATACCATGTGCACTTAATGATTCTATGTTGTTTTGGCATCTTGTCCGTTCCAAGCAGTTAATTTTGGTGGCCTTTATAAGTACACCATTACCACGTGAACTTTAGAAGTAAGGGCGGTCGTCTATATTTAGGTTCATTTCACTGAAAGTAGTCGTTTCACTGAAAGTTGACCTCAATAAGAAAATCGATTTGGAACCTTTCACATCGGAGGTTTGGCGAACTTGGCAGAATTCGGAGAATCGTGAATCTTCACGTTTAATTTTCTTCCGTTTCCCTTTCCTAATGGGTTTCCCATTCTGATCGGTTATGTATTTTAATGGAAAATTGAAACGAGCAATGTTCTTGTGGTTATTTTGGTTGCCCGTTAGAAGTTCTACAAAATGTGAAAGTAAATATAGTATCGGGTTCGAAGTCATGTTTGGTAAATTCATCAGCTCGCGAGTACATTTTAAACATGCGATCGGTAAGTTTCATGCAAAGCGTTATCCAAAGTTTGGTATAGCATGTTACGCACGGACGCTTATTCAAGCTCGACATAAATGTCTACCTCCACGTTGCCATACCCTATGCAGGGTCCATGTGATGCCAACTTAAAACGATGTATGAAGTTATTAACTAAACAATGCGAGCTACTCGAAAAAAAGTCCTACAAAAACCAGAGCCTTAGAATATTTGTTTTTTTTAATCTCGTCTTTATTTCTATTCCAGTTCTGCTCAGCGAAGCCATTCTCTCCGATGATACGTTAGAGAACAAAACGCTCAAGATCACCGACTTTGGCCTGGCGCGGGAGGTGTACAAGACCACCAGGATGTCTGCTGCGGGAACCTACGCGTGGATGCCACCAGAAGTAAGCATAGCATCCACTAAGATTACTTCAAAAGTCTAGCAGTTCATATGAGCTAATGGGTCCTCTCTTGTGAAGAAGTGTTGAAGCCTTCGTCATGGCATGGCTTAACGACTGCTTGAGCCGGCAGCTGACTGACGAGACAACGCTTGTTTTCGGTAATGCTGAAGCCTTTAGTAGACTTGTTGATTTTGTTGTGCCACATCACGATCTTTCTAGTTTTGAGACGTGTTGATTTTATTTGCTGCTGTTCGAGCCATTGACAACCCCTTGTACAAATGTCTAAGCTAAGCAGATGTAGTACTAAGTGCTAAATCTGTGAATAGTAGCCATTAAAAAACAATAGCTCCAACATGCAAATAAGTAGATAAATGCTTAACGACCGACAGCCATTTTTGTCTCAATTTTCGACATTTAATAGCTACTAGGCTGTTTATTGACTGTTTAATGGGCGTTTGAGTGATGGGCGACCGCCGCTGCCGTCCAGTATGCTAATCGTGATTTAGTTCACGGCCGGTTGTGGCCACTTTTGTTATTCAGGTGTGAGACACGTGTGATATGCAAAAAACCTGTGCTTTGTACATGCGTCAATCTGTTTATGAGAGGGAATCAAAACGAACTATCACGGACTCAAACTCAAACTCAATAAACTTTTATTCAATACGATACAAGAACCACTTTGAAACGTCTTAAAGCTAGGTGAGTCTAGGTGCCAGTTCCACGCGACCAAGCCTAGAAGAACAGGCAAAAAGCTACGGCTCGGTTCCTACCGTTTTTTTATATGATCTTTTTACAAATCAAAAATAGTCTAAAGTCTAAGACAAAGTGGTGGTGACAGCATCTGGTATAAAAAAGTTTCTACAATTGCTGGGCAAAGTTTATCCTTAATTATGTCCAACCATTTTTGTCTTTCGTTGTTTTCTACCATCGTCTCTATCTGAAAACACTTTCATTCCAGACCTTGTTATTGGTTCACTAGCTCCCTAGATCCTTTTGCTTCAATAAAACCAATACCAACTGAACATGGGTTTTTATTGCAAACATTTTATTTTAGTATCCCCACATCGATTCGGCTCAGTTGTTTTAGCTAGAACATTTTGCTGAGTTCGACTAAGGGGCGAACTTGGGGCATTTAGCAATAACTTATTCACGCTAAGCTGCAACTGCAATCTAAACCTGAATGTTGCATGCGATCGATGCCCTAACTGCTTTGTCGAAGACATCGAATGCTTTTATGCACTTTTCTTTTAAAATAATACTTTGCTGGTATATTTATTGAAACCACCGTTGGGGAATAAAGGTTCTCGAATGGCGACCACGAACCGGAAGACGAAACGTAAGGCGCCCAGCAGATGTACCGACGACATTGTTAAGATCGCGAGAAGTCGGTGGATGGAAAGAGCTGAGAATCGTTCTCCCTGGAAATGTGTAGGGGAGGCCTATGTTCAGCAGTGGACTTCTTCAGGCTGATGATGATGATGATATTTATTAGTCCAATGTTTTTACGAGAACGATTAATTTATAAATCGCTCGTAGAACAAGAATATGGCTCAAATATTGGTTGACCTTTTTGATGCTTTTATTACACCAATCATGTTCAAGTACAGTTTTTTAAATAAAACAGGCTTTGGACTTTTTCATGTCGTTTCACTCGTTATTTAGAAACTAGAGTGGGAAAAAGATTGTAATACCCAGACACGGTGACACTCTCAGTTCTCTTGGCAAAAAATATTAGTAAATTAAAGGAAATGGGGAGAGCAGGTCTCACCCCGCAGTTACTTAGCCTGTTTGTCAATTATTATCGCTATTTTTAAGTATCAGCTTATTTTAGTATCATGAAGAAACCAGTAGGATTCAGAAAAACCCAAACACATCGGGACTCGGGCTGTATTAACTTTTGCCCCAGATCCTTTAGTTAAGCAGTAGTGATGTGAACACTCCAATTAACGAACCATTGCTTCATCTTCCAGGTGATAAAACATTCCACCTTCTCCCATGCCTCCGACGTGTGGTCCTACGGAGTACTCCTATGGGAACTACTCACAGGAGAGACTCCGTACAAGGGAATCGACGCGCTGGCTGTCGCGTATGGCGTGGCCGTCAACAAGCTCACTCTGCCCATACCTAGCACCTGTCCTGAGCCCTGGAGAGTGCTGATGGAAGGTGGGTTCTATGATACATGAGTTTAAGGTAGCGTTTTCTTTAGCTTGTGATTGTATGACGGGCAGTTCTGAAGCTCAACCTTATCATACCAAGAACCTGTATGAAGAATAGACTTTATGCTGTATTGGTGAGTTCCTTTGTGTCCGCATTTCATTGCGTTGGGTCGCTAAGGATGAGGTTTTTTCACCATGTCTAGCAATTCCCGCTTTTCGCTCTCCCGTGGAGATAGTATTTAAAGTAAAAAATGATATTTTGCGATGACTTTTAAGATATTTTCTAAATGCGCTCTTCGTTAAAAATTATGGACCATTTCTTAGGAAAAAAAATTGATGTCATCCGGGAGAAATTCACTGCTAGACAGAGCCTCTATGCATGTATTGAAAAGAGATTAGTGAGAACATTATAGGATGTCTGTTTTCTTTTATAATTTGGAAGTCAGCAATAGCACAAATAGTGTAGGTAAGGTTATCTGATCCAGTTTAATCTTCTCCTTCTTATCATGTCAATGGTTCTTTCGAACCAAGTGTGGTGCAAGGATTTAAGTGCGCCTCAAAGAGTCTTTCATGCACTTGACACATGTTTTCGAAGCATTTGTGGTGAAATTTTCTCCTAAAAATTATTCTCATAATTTCCAGCATGCTGGCACTCGAACCCTCGCGAGCGGCCGCTCTTCCCCGCAATCCTGGAGCAGCTGGACAGGATAGGACAGTCGGAGTTCACCCGAGCCCCGCACGAGTCCTTTCACACCATGCAGGACGGCTGGCGGCTGGAAATCGAGGAGGTGCTGCGAGATCTCAGGAGGAAGGAAAAGGTATAGTCTAACTAAGTCTGTGATTGCCTTCTCAGCTCAGGTGGTAGTAATCTGCCTTTTGCGCTGGAGGGCTTGTGTTTGATCCTCAACGTTAACAAATAAATAATCCGGACAATTCACACAACACTATCTAGCCCCAAACTAAGCAGAGCTTGTACTATGGGAACCAGATAGCTGATACAATACTTGTATACATTTTTTTTTGTAAATACATACTTATAATACAATATAACACCCAGACAGAGAACAAACACCTGTGTTCACCACACAAATATTTGTTCTCGGTGGGGATCGAACCCACGACCTACGGCGCAGAAGGCAGAGCTACTACCAACTGAGCTCAGAGGCCAGTCAAATATTTGTGTGGTGAACATAGATGTTTGTTTTCTGTCTGGGATAGACCTTTACACGCCTGATTTAGTACGACACGATGCTGACATAATGTGAGAAAAAATGTTTGGTCAAAGAAAACAAAAAACGTAGCGTCTTTTCATGGTTTTAGACGTTTTTTGGTCGATGGTTCACTTCCGAAAAATAGCACTGTATTCAATTATAGATAGTGCAATTCACGAAGACGCGCCCCTCGCGGGGTGCGGGGAGTTTGCTCCGAGCGGCAGTCGCGAACCGTAGTCTATTCATTGTAGTGTGCGTGTGCACTCATAGGTAATTAGTGTGTACCGATAACACTCAAACATTGACGGAAGCTTGCACACATATACTATAAACGGTTAGGAGGAATAGTGGGGCGCGCCTTCGTGGATTGCACTATCTATACTCTTAGGCCCGTATTCCGAAACAGCGCTTGAGTCTGAGTCGAGCCTCAAGCATAGATTTTGTGACAGTTCTCCTTTGAAAAGTGTCAAAAATCTGTGCTTGAGGCTCGACTCAGACCTAAGCACTGTTTCAGAATACGGGCCTTAGTATCTCTTGTATCATCTTCATTCTATAGCAAAATAACATTGACAAATTACGACATAAAAAATCAATTATCTTTAGATACTTATCACAAAACATCCACCCTCTTTGATATTATTATCACTTCAGCTTGTAAAGACAGCGTAATGCTTACATAAGGGAGGGCCGTATCGTTAAATGAAATTGTGTGACTATAAGAGTTTATGAAAAGTATTTTAGGCCTAACGCCCGCTGCTGGATTGGTAATGCTTTTACCAACAAATTGTATAAAACTGAATTTTTTCACGATTTTTTTCGTAACTTGAGCAGTTAGTAGGAAAAGTACACCTTTGATAGACTGCCTGTTTTATTTTTGAGTAACGCTATCCTTCAGATAAAAATATATCCGTCTACTATAAACTCGATTTGGAATTATTTTCTGTCCGATGTACGGTTGTAGGCAAAAATATTGCACATCAGCTTTTCGGCTTTGTAGAGCGCTATCTCTTTCTGACGCACACTACGCCCTATGAAGCCGAAATTAGCCGATGTGCAATATTTGTACTAAATGATAGCTTTTCTCAAAGATTATGAAGTCTTACCCCCGAATACTGAAACGGAACTCAGATTAAAGCACGTCTCAAGCGACGAATATTTGACAGTTTTCAATGAAAATCTGTCAAATATTCGTCGCTTGAGACGTGCTTAAATCTGAGTTGCGTTTCAGTATTCGGGGGTAGTCAAATATATGTACTTATATTTATTCAGTAGTATCACAAGGATCACTTTGAAACGTCTTAAAGCTAGGTGAGTCTAGGTGCCAGTTCCACGCGACCAAGCCTAGAAACTGGCACTTACTCGCATTGTACTGTCAATGACTTTTCTCTCAATTCTTACTATCTTCTTATATATCTCTGTCGTTCTTATTTTGGTACAACATTGGCTTTCCAATTTTATCTGTCACTTGTATATAGTAATACCCTATAAGTAGTTACTAATAAAGGGTATTTTTGTTTAATGCTTCTTACGGATAGGAATACCGAAGTATTGAGGAGGTTAGTGGGATTGATGTTGTCGCTTTCGTTATTTTTCTTTGCATATCTATTAGCGTTCTGTTAAGGCAGTATCCAACCTTACTGCTAGACGCTGTCTGATAGAATCTACGCTTTTTGTTTCTTGGTTCATGCAATTTTAGCTTTTTTGCGAACGTCAGCTGTATCGTAATAGTGTGGAATACTCACAGATGTAGCAAATACTTTTTCTGATCGATTAGTTAAGTCCACGGATCAGTTGGTTTTGTAACACTAACGTCGAACTTGCAAAATTGGGTTCCTGTCTCATAGAGAGTTCGGTGTTGTTCTTTTCAACGATTGTGTACATGTACAGTTTACATGAATTAAAATTTACATCATACATGCTCAGTAAATAGGATTTTCTTTAGCGCAAAGAGGCTGTGTAAGTAGGCGTGTGCAGCCCAGTGCATTGTAAATGCGTTCCATTTTCAAATCACTTATACCGTCACACTATGCTTGATACGTAATGGTTCATTACAGTTCAAGAGCTATGCAAACCTCCTTGATGATGGTTCATTACAGTTCAAGAGCTATGCCAACCTCCTTGGTGAAACAATCAACAATCTTACAAAATGATATGAAAACTTTTTACTGAAAAGATAATAGTAGCTCACAGATAGGTATGTGCATAGTCTACGACTGTTTTAGCAGATATCTACCGGTACAAATATTTTACTATTAATTTTAATAAAATTAATAGTATAATTAATAACACTTACATTATTATTGTAATTTTATTTTTCTCAAGTTAAAATTACATTTTGTCATACCCGTATAAATGTTGTGTTATTTTTGTATTGTAAGCCTATTTCTGCCGAAAAGCAGTATTGCTGTGTTTTGAGTTGAAGGGTATAGGTGCCGGTGAAATCACAGACACGTGAGGCTGAACATCCGTATGCCTCAAGTTGATGGTCGTAGGGCAGTGCATTGTAGGGCACGTTCCTGACGTGCTTGACCTACGAGGAAATGCTTTGCTATAGGCAATGGTTACCACTTAACATCAGGTGGGCCATAATTATGTTTGTTCTATCAGCTAGTTAAAAATTTACCTCGCATGAATGATGTAAAGTAGAATGCTTACCTCGGGCATAAGTAGCTATTGCACCCTCGAACTATATTTGCCCTCGCTCGCTTTGCTCGCTCGGGCATCTAAATATCTCGGGTACACTCGATCCATTAGCGCCCTTTGCGAGCTGCGCTCGCACGGGCGCCAAAAAGGATCTTGTTCTGCAAAAGCTCACTTACTGCCCTTGTATAACAATCTACTATTACAATACAGTGCGGAAACCACGACACACGAGCTTACTTGCTCTTGTACGTCTTTCACTTTGAGGCTTTTATCTTAAATCCCACCACACGGTTTAAAAGAACTCTTGAAACAGACATTTCGTCTACGAAATGTTGATTTCGTGAGAGCACGTGTCTCTCTTTTGTATGGAAAATGGATGAGACAACAACTCGTTTCGATCGTTTCTACGTAACCTATTTTTGCTGTCTCATCTTTTCTTTATACAATAGAGAGAGAGTGACAAATAGGCGAATCGAAATGTTGAAACTATTACTATTAGCCCATCCCAGTTTTGGGCAAAGGCAGATGTTGAAACTGATTGAGTAAAACTGCGACTTGCCCTTCTGGTTCTAAAGAACTATTGACATGACACGAAGTTTCACCTCCAAATTTCGGCAAATTTTTATCATCCGCACTTAATGTGCGGCTGGTTTTTCCGCAAGTAGGCCGCTGGCGGGCCCTTTTTGCGTGACCCTTGACACGTGTTGCTCGAACTTTTTTAGGTTCTACGACACGCCGGCTTCCTCACGATGTTTTCCTTCACCGTTTTGAGAGTACTGGCATAGTGCACATAAACTTTTCGACAGAAAAACTCATTGGTACACCTCCACTACAAGTTTCACCTCCTGTCACGTATCTTTCCAGGAGCTCCGCTGCAGAGAAGAAGAGCTGACCCGAGCGCAGCTGCAGCAGCGGCTGGTGGAACAGAACCTGCTGCAGAAGGAGCGAGAGCTGGAGATGCGCGAGTTCGAGCTGGTGGCGCGAGAGCTGCATATCCTCATCTTCGCGAGCAACATGTCTCACAATCAACCGCCGGCGCCTAACAAACGGAAAGGTACCTCACTAACAAATACTTCCTTTTTTTTCTATTCTCATCTACGATCAGTCTTCAAACTATGAGCAGGTTCAAAATGAAATCAAAACATCGTGAGGAAACCGGCGTGTCGTAGAACCTAAAAAAGTTCGAGCAACACGTGTCAAGGGTCACGCAAAAAGGGCCCACCAGCGACCTACTTGCGGAAAAAACCTGTACGCACATCAAGTGCTGATAATAAAATTTGCCAACGCTGTTCCAGCTAACACTTTCCGTGTCTAGATTTCAACTGACGTGCAGAGCTAATTAGCAAGCTTCTTGACTAACCTCAATTGTTACTTGCAGGCAAATTCAGTAAGATAAAGCTCCTGAAGAAAGACACAATCTCGTCTCCGGTCGACTTCCGGCACACGCTGACGGTGCGTAAGACGGAGGACGACGCCAGCGTGAAGCAACTTGTCGCCGTTGCCAAGGATACACCACCCGGCTCGCCCGCCATATGCAGGGCCATCGCACGTTAGTATACCTTACCCCTGTTTGGGGATGTCCTGTTCCTAGGTTTCCGTATCCAAATGGCAAAGAAACGGAACCCTTATGGATTCGTCATTTCTTTTTTGTTTTTCTGTGTTACAGCCACTTTTTTCCGAAACTATAAGAACTATACTGATGAAACTTGGTAAATAGATGTATTCTGTGAACTGTATTAAGATTTTCACACAAAAAAACTACCCCTATACTACATACTTTAAAACTGATACACAATTATTTTTTTCATCAAACCTATACGTATCTATGGATAACTCTTCAAATAATATGATATTGAGGTTTCTAATATATTTTTTTCTTAACTGAATATTTTGCGCAAGAGGTACCAAAGTGGTAATAATGTGTCCTAACATTAGTCAAGCATGTTGAAGTGTCCTCTTGTTCCAGTGCCAGCAGACGGCGTGAAAGGCAAGACATGGGGTCCATCAACTGTGCATCAGCGCTCTCGCTCGCACCTGCCGCTGCCGCCGCCGCTGGCTCCCCGCGCGCGCGCCCGCCACGCCGCGTCCGCGCCCGACATCCCTCCCGCCGCACGACGCTCAGGTACCGCGCCGCCGTCCCGTCCCAGACAGAGCAAGTCCCAGCCGCGCCCTCCGCCCGACCTGCAGACCAAACCGGACTTCGCGAGGAAGCGCAGCGGCAGCCACGACGACCTCTTAGACCCGCCGGCGGAACCGCGACGGAATCGCTTCCTCTGCCCGTTCTCGTCCACCGCGCACGTCAACGTCCATCATTACGGAACGGTGTACGATGAGCCGGGTAAAAAGGGCAAGAAGCCCACGTTCTTTCGCAGCATCCGATCCACTAGCTTGACGGGATTGTTTGTTGGCAGCGGCCTCAGCACTGAGACCACGGGGCTGTTGAGAGACGAGTGATGTGCGGGGAGCGTGGTAGCGATCGGAGGCTCTGTAGGTCGGAAGGCGTCGAAAATGGTGCCCTCTTTTCCACAGCCAAGAAAGTCGCAGCAATTTCAGAACTAGGTTTGATTCAGTGTAGTGGGTTCAACAATAAGCCTGAATCGTTTTACCGCTCTTGTTCTTTGGAATGTTTGCGAATTTCAGGGGAACTATAACCTGAGACGGTCACTGACCTCTGCCAGTTAAATGACCCTTAAAGTTCGACCTTTAACATTCCTCAGTGCTCAAGCCACATCTTATAGTACACCTTTTTGACGCCCCGCTTACTATCATAAACTCTCTATTTTATATTCCTAGTTCGTCTCGAAAATACTTTCAGTATGTAAAATACAATTTAGTTCAAATAAGTAAACTAAAACAAAGTTCCTCGACAGTCCCAAGTTATATGCAGTTTGAATAGTACAAAGTGTTGCCATATAGAATACATATCAATTTCTACTAACACATTCCTATCAATGTGCATTTTGTTCTTTTGAAACTGCTAAAAGACGGCCAAGTTAAACCCAAACTACGTCTAGCTATCTTTTCTATTATTTACTGAATAGAAAGTGATGCTAGCATCTTTACCGATTCAGAAGAGATGTTGCCAGCTCGCAAAATTTTAGCAGGCCTATCTCGATCTACAGAAATATCAAAATTTCTGGAAAGTAGGTCAATTTTAAACTACAGTTAGGTCAGGTCCGAAAATATGCAATTCTCGAAATTTCCGAAACTCGAGCATGAACGAGACGAAATAAGACCGAATTCGAATTCATAAGCGTAACTGTAAATAACGTAAAAACTTCCCGTGGATTTGATTAAAATAAGTTAGACTGTAATGAATTTAAAAGACTTATTTTTAGATTTTAATTTTAGTATTAATTTTAAATACCAGTGTCCAGTGATTTTTCGTTCCGTTGCGCCGTTTAGTACATTTTCTTTTGGTTTTTAGCCAATATTTGTTCTAAATTTAGCATCTTTGGTCTTCAACACAATAAAAATATTACCCACATGGTAAATAATCCGAAAATAAGCATTTAAATTAGTTAATAAATAGATAAGGACACGTTAGTTATAAACTTAGTATTTTAGTTAATTGTGTGTATCAAAGGAGACTTTGAATATCTTTACCGACTGACGAATCATTAGGATCTTGCCAAATTATATTGGATTTACAATTATAAGTCTAAATTGTAAGACCGTAAGATATAAAATCCAAAAAAATGTTTTACTCTTGGACTTATTTTTGTAAAGTTTTTTTTTATGATTTGAGCCACATTTTTTATTTGAACTATTTTTTCATTGCTGCTCTAAAGGAACTTCACAGGACAGCTTACTCTACCCTTGTGAGTATACTCTTTTTAAAACTCGTTCTGTTAAAGAACAAAAGAAATTCTTCTTCACGATAGGGTACCGTTTTTCATCAGGCGGTGTTTGTCCCCAAGGGGTTCTTCGGAAAGTTCTTATAGTAAAAAAACACTATACTAGATATTTGGTGGCCAGAAGTGAATCAGAAGGGCAAGTCCCAGTGCATTTACAACATTTCGTCTACCAAATGTTGTTTTCGTGTGAGCACGTGTCTCTCTCTTTTATATGGAAAATTTATGAGACAACAACTCGTTTCGATCGTTTCAACGTATTTTTTGTTGTCTTTCCTCCATACAATAGAGAGGGACAAGTAAGCAAAACGAACATTTCGTAGACGAAATGTTGTAAACGAAGTGGGTATTTGACCTTCAGTAACAATTGAAGATTCCTATGGAACACAAAGTTTTTTAAGAAATCTTCTGAAATCATTTTCGTTCCTAGGAACACACACAGACAGGAAGATTGCTGTCACAAAAATTTCAACATCTCAAATATTCTATCTGTGGCAGGATAGAAAACTTTTAGCTAGGCTAGTAGCTAGTAGAATGTTAAAGTATGGAATTGACTTGTAAAAAGTAAAAAAAAGTGTTTTATCGTGTGATACTCATGAATATGTGTGTTATTTTTATTTTTTAGTTAGCTTTTTTAAATTGTATTTTATTCAGTAATTTAGTATCCGTTTGACTTTTTGTTTTTTTTTTATTTTCGTTTGTAAATTGTAAGCATTTGTTTGCTTCCAGCCAGAGTTTAAATAAGTTAAACTTAAGAGCTATGCATGCTTAGCAGTTCATATACGCTATATACGATTCCGTTTTAAGTCATATATTATATGTATTTTGTTGTACTTACTTATTTGTTAGTTTGTATGATATCTGCTTGTTTTCACTATGTCATTTTGGCACGCTTTCAAATGTTTACAATAATACTATCGGTCGTATAGTAACGTGTATTTGGAAGTCTATGTGGTACACATTAAACCTGCTTTGCAATCACTAATTCAAACAAAAATATCTCTTATTTCAGGCGCAGGTGAGTTTACTTTTCGAATATTAATCCTTTTATTACTTGAGATGGTTTAAGCATAACCCAGGTTTGAATATGGAACCTAATTCCACATTAAAGCTGTGATTTAAATTTCCAGTTATGCGCTCGCCTAAGTTTACATCGATTTAGGATTCTTTCTCTTTCTATTCTAGACAAAAAAAGAGAGAGAACTAAGTATAGCAGTGTCGAAGCTAAACTAGACTTTTGAATTGCAGGGCCTGAGATTTCTATATTTTCGACTGAGTGTACCATACATTTACTTTACAGAAAAAAATTTAGTCTACCAAAATAAATTAGTTTACTAGCAGCTTAGTTTATTATAAAGCTTAGTTTAACCTAAACTTGGTCTAACATAAACTTGGTATACCAAAAACGAGTCTCACGTAATAAGACGGTTCTCATTCTGAACATAGACTTCCAAACTTAAGTTTCTTGTAGTAGAAGTTGTATAGTACAAATACCGTAAAACTCGCTGTGACCGGCCGTAACATGATCGTGAATGGTGGTGGAGTAGTAATACAGAACTATATTAAACAGAGGCTCAGATGACAAAGTATTTAAAAGAGCATTAACGCTCGAAATTTGTTAAAAACGGTGAACTGGTTCTTAATTAAATGATCCTTTTTATATATCAAATAAACCTTTTCCATAAAATCGAAATTGGTGTATTTTTTTAACATGGGATTACTAATATTTAGTTACTAACCGACCCCTCTTAACATAGAGATGTCAGAGCCATAGACTATAGAGTAGGATCCAAGAAGGTGAAGGTTAAAACGATTCGCTTTTCGCTTTCTTTCATGCTGCTTTTACACGTTGCCAGTACGTAGCTAGAAGAGGGCATTTTAGTGTTCATCTTTTCGTTGTTTGTCTACGGTTTATTCTGGGAAGTACTCTAAATTTTGCGGCCTATAATTATAGCTTTTTTTTAATGAAGTAAGATGTAACAGGAATAAAAAGGAGAAAAAATAGCTAACTAAATTCGCGTGAAATTTAATCATTTTCTTTCAAAATGTGACTTGAGATCTTCCAGTCAAATTTGTCAAAACGTTTCCGAAAAGATGAAATGGAAAGGATAATATATTTAGCTATTTTACAGTGACGGATGAAATAACTAGCTCGTGAGGCTGAATATCTGTATGCCTCAAGTTGGATAGGGCAGGGCATCGTAGGGCACGTTCCTGACGTACGTGACCTACGTTGTATAAAAAAGTAGGCTATTATTGATACTGGCTTTGTGTAAAGTAGCGTCACTAGGCTCTAATTGGGAAAGGCGAAAACGATTTAACAAATTGACACACGGAAAAGTGATATGAAGCTATATTATTTGCACATGTAAGTATTAGTTTTATTATTATTGTAATACACTTTTGTTAACGCTTCTTTAAGAATGAACTGTTTGGCATGTGTAGTTGTTTTTGTGAGTTTTTTTTTGCAGTTTGCATGTATGTATTTGACAAGAGAAATATGTATGTTTCAATGTCTGTTCATATTTTAGGATTTGATAATTTATTCAAGACAGAATAATATAAACATAGTTAGCTAAAAAAAAATTGCATTAATTTGTACAGTAAGGTTTTCGGACACGTTATAAAAATTCATGTAACTTATGATTTAGATTCTTGTCCCTGTAACTACTAAGATATCATTCGCTTTGTCATACAAGGTGTAAAAAGACGGCTTGCAATATTCTGTAAACTTCAGCTTTCAAACCATGAGAAAATGGGATGAATTTTACTTACCAAAAATTACCAATATTTTATTTACTTTTTCTAACTTTGTTTAAACTCTAAAGTAAAAATCCAACTAATTGGTTTCCCTTTTGTATACAGATGCTTTTATGGGTATACAATACATACATGTTTAAAAAAAATCACTTCTTTGATTTAAGAATAATCAATGAACATTAATATTCATTTATTTGAATAAAGATTGCATCCATTTTGAATAGATAAATAGATAGCTCTTTATTGTTTGTTTGTTCACCACACAGAAACATATTACAGAGTTCATGAAGATCTTTTGGCAACAATGTAATTACCTTCTTATAATCGTGTCACTGGTTCTTTTAAACCAGTGAGGTGAAAGGATTTCAAGCTCCTTAATACCTACGTAATAATAACAATGTATGACATCTACTTTTTGTGAATCATCTATAGTGATGAATTTGCGATTGTTCTCGCCGTTCTTTTTACACCTTGTTTTAAAAACTGTAAATAATACTGTTGACACATCAACCACACGCAGTACACACTAACGCGTATGTTTTCCATTCAATAGGTTGTTTTCTTCCTTACACAGACTTCAGCCCTGACGAGTGGGGACCGGAGTTTCCACTGAGTACCGCCTCTAGGTACATACCTATGCCTACGCTATTTAATACTGAAGGTAAAAACACTTTTATTATACTCACCTAGCTTATTATTATTTTCTCTAATCTATACTGTCCCACTGTTGGGCAAAGGTCTCTCCCAAGATTTTCCACTCCCCTCGATCTTCGGTCCGCTCCACCCGGTTCGGTTTTGAACCTAGCTTATAGCCAGGTGCTTAAAAGGTATTTAATGATCCTTGTGATTTTCCTGAACAGAGATTTATCGAGTTTGAATTTAATTTCATTTTGACAATAAAAACTGGAAATCTTTGGAGAAGATGGTATGCCCAGCAGTAAGGCACATCTCAATTATATATGTTTTTTCTATTGAAGCAATATCAAAGTAAGCAAACTTTTATTCATACTTTTGCAGATTTCATTAAATTTTATTAATCGACATTTACTTTTGGGTCATTGAATTGGATAAGTATCCTATTTAATTGCCCAAACATCAGTATATTCAGTGATAGCAATGTTTGTATTTTTTAATATAAAAATACGTTTTTAGGGTACAAATTCAAGAAACCGAGCATAATAGAATTGGTTTTGTATAACATGGCGGCGCTGTTAGGAGGCGTGGCGGCCGGATATGACGTCAGAGTGTCCAACGTGAGCCCCGTGCATCCCACGCTGCAGCCTCACAGGTATACATTATTACTCTACTCTTTTTAAATTTAAAAGCTTAGTTTTTTTTATAAATCATAATAACTTTATTGTGAACATAGGTGTAGATACAGTACCCGTACCCGAAGTCGGAGTTTGGCAACCACATTTCGTTACCAAATGTTGTTTTCGTTTCGCCTATTTGTCTCTATCTATTGTATGGAGAAAATATGAGACGGCAATAATACATTACGTAGTTAGAGTTGTTGTCTCATCTTTCTTCCATACAATAGACAGAGACAAATAGGCGAAACGAAAACAACATTTGGTAACGAAATGTTGTAATTGCAGTGGGACTTGGGGTACCGAAGTCGGGGTTTTGCTACTACATTTCGTTACCAAATGTTGTTTTCGTTTCGATTTTTTGTATCTCTCTATTGCATGGAGAAAATATGAGATGGCAAACATACGTTACGTAGTTAGAGTTTTTGTCTCATCTTTTCTCCATACAATAGACAAATAGGCGAAACGAAAACAACATTTGGTAACGAAATGTTGTAAATGCACTGGGACTTCGTGCTTCGGGTACTGATGTCAAGGTTTTGTAAAAGATCTTCCATATTCAACTAATAAATAACATGCAATAACTCTAGGTACACTTAAATAACATGGAATGTCAAAAAAATACAAATTAAAAGTCAATATCTACAGATTCAAAAATAATACAGAATGTCTAGGTACTTATAAAAATTAAAAAGTCCAAAAAATAAGGATTATTCTAAATTGTCACAAAGTTAATCTTTGACACTGTAGTATGCCTTTTCATAAAGCAATATTTTCACATTGATTTTGATGCAGTTTTCTGCAATTAAGTCTTTCGAATGCGGCCTCCTTGACTTACTTATTCTTGGCCTGCATGCTTGGAGTTGCCATTAAAGAGTGCTTTAAACGGAACTGTTTTTACTAATGAGGACAACGTTGACTATCTTGCCGTTCTCATTAGAAATACAAGAAAACTATGTACTTATCAGGATTTTATGTTTACAGATCTGAGCCAGAAATAGAGCCTCTAAATTCAGCTGTGTACGAAGGATTTGGCAGTTTCGGCCACAACACCTATCACGGTCCGCCGAGGCATTTGAGAGCGCCTCTCAACGCTATCACCGGTCCGGTGAGTATACTTTCTTGAATTATTTACTACCATTACCCGCCCCGGTATAATAAACAACAATAAAATTAATAAATTCCTTCTGTGAAAAATTGTCTAACTAATGGTTAAAACCACATCAAAATCCGTTGCCTGGTTTAGGAGTTAGTGTAAATACAGGCAGATTCGAAAAGCGACTGCATTTTGTAATGGTGGTATGTGCCAGAATAAAAAGAAGTCTGTTAACCCAAGTAATCTATACTATTTTAACTCACGATAAGGGCTTTGAGAGGATCACCAGAATTGAAACCATTTGAAAACCAGATATTCAATTTTGAGCTTCATCCAATTGATACGGCATGAGTGAACCACAAACGTGACTCTACTACTCTATGCGTTGCCTGACACAACACTAACGATAATATCCTCATTTAATTTCAGATAACTAGTCTACAAACCGAAGAACAAAAACCAATCCGCTTCACCGACTCTCCCACTCACTACGCGCATCCATCGTCGTCATCAGGCTACGGGCACTCCGCCCAACCTCTCTCCGGCACGTCTGGACTTGGCACTAACTACACTTCCACCCAGCCTACCCCTTCGCCGCGGCGGACGTCATCCACCACGTCCGACCATCTGGCAGATCTTTATCACAACTATAGAGAGAACTTTCAACCTTCCCCATCGCAGGATAACTACTTCTACAGGAACGAACCATACGCGTACGAACGTACCGCGGACTATGTGGTAAAACATCCATACTACGGATACGACGAATGCACTTATAACAGCGAGTTTAGAGAGCCCACGGATTACAGACCTCAGTACATGGCCCACCGACGAACGCCATCCAATTCCTCCGCTACAAACTCTCATCACGAGGAGTTCTCACCTTCGAGACAGTACCGAAGTAAGGATAAACAAGAGTACAGAGGAAAGACGGAATTCCCAAGAAAGTCGAGCGACTACTCGCTCCCAAGGGATTTCTACAGGCAAGAATCGCAGGAGAAGGAGATCGAGCGACCCGGGAACTTAGGCTTAGAACACACTAAACTCCGTTCCAGTCTGAAGAGATACAACAAGAAGTCGAGTGCTTCCGGGGGCAGTTCCGGAGGGGGTACTCCGACTAACCCGACACCCCCCGACAGCCTGACGAGCGAGACCGATAGCTCGTACGTGTCAGCGCGGGATGCCTCCAGCGGGTCGCAGTCGCGGGTGCGCTTCAGCCCGGAGACCATGGAGGGAAACCTGGAGCGGAGGCCCTCGAGGCATACGTAGCGAAGGCTGAAGAAGTTCCACGACTACCTCGTTTGAGTGGCGTAGGCTTGCATTGCAGGGCGTGTACGTTCTTATCGTCTACTTCACTAAAATCCCTCATAAATTGGATATTGGCTTTTAAAGCCAATCAAATAATAAGTCGCCGAATTTAAAAACAACAAAATTTATAACTGTTTATCTGAAAAAGTAATCATACTTCACACTACAGTCTAAACCGCAAACGTTATGATTATCACGACAATAATTTTAGAATAGACAGAAAGTACACCTCCCTCGCTCGCACCTAATAAATGTGGGCGTATAATTAATAGAAAGAAAGAGACATAAAAACGTATACGTCTTGCATGTGATCACGTGTGCTGTGCGCTCTGTACAAAGCTTGCGGGTAGTGGTGAACGCTTCGGCTTGGACTTTCTTTGATATTAGTGACCAAGGCAGCATTGTGTTCATTTAGGCGATTATTTTACTTCACGCTATAGTAGTAAGGTTCATTATTCCAGAATACGAGCTTTGGCAATACCTCAGGATAAAATGTATCAAACAATACGTCATCATAGTTCCTTGAGCTTATAAGTAATGCTCATGGTTGTGTGTGTGCTGAACAATCACTTGCTCCATTCTCCATTTAAAGTGTAGGTGAAAAACTCTGATTAGTTGAATTTTATGTGCTAAATGGAGTACAGCCTCAGTCAGATGATAGGCGATATAAGCATGGCTATACCAAAAATGGTTTAGCGGCTTTTAATTTGGTAACATTTTTTTATAGAAAAGTATATTTTTGTCGACTAATTTCGCCATGAAAAAGCTTAAGTCTCTGGAATACGGACGTAATTATGGCAGTAAAATATGGACTCACCTTCTCCATTACTTGGTAACGTATTTTTTTTTAATACTCACTTTTAGACTACTTATGCTCTTATGTAGTGTCTTCCATCTGGAAATCTCTCTCTCTCTCTATCTCTTGTTTATGACTCGTTTCGACGGACCATTTTGCTAGTGTCAAGAAATACAACTGTTTTCTTCAAGAAACGCTTTTGTTAAAATCGGGAGATCCCCTATTAAGAGCGTTTATCCCGAGCGTCGTGACTCAAGTTTGGGTAAATATACTCACCTAGCTATACAGTTACACCTAGCACGCACACAGCCGTCTGTGTTGGAGCGCGTATCATGCGCCGCATTGAATGAATCACCTTGATACTTTACCAGCTCTTAGTAGGGAATGTATTCATTTTTCGTAAGTAGGTACAACATTTTGTTGAATGAGTACCTACTTACGCAAAAACGGGCAGGTATGTTAAAATAAATCAAAATAATTTCGTGTAAAATACAATTTTAATATTTATCGTCTCTAAGTTTCATGGGCTTAGCTTTTCGGGGATCAACAACTTCGGGTAATAGAAATTTATTATAAAAACTGACTAGCCGATGCTCCATGTTCTCGCTCCAAAATGTATCGTCCCTAATTATTTTTTCTGTCTTTAATTAAAAATTTTTGCCTGTCCACACAGCAAATAGACAGTAATTTCTATTCGTTACGTGCAGCTGCCACGGTCGATTCACGGATACATCTATTTACCAGAATAACATTTTTTTGGTTAATAGCGATATCTGCCTCTAATCCGAATGCCGGACTAGGACATTTTATTTCGGTGATACCATCATCTTCAATTAGTCCATCCGGCGAAGCACCTGTAACCATAATAAATTGAAAGAAAACAATGATAAACAAGGAATAGGTCAGAAATCGAAACCATAATGCGAACTCAGAAGAAACTACATAAAATCATTAAAAAAATAATATAATGCATGCAATAGGTCCCAATAAAATATGCAGTAGGTAGGTACTGATGTACGTATTTCGAACAATAGTACATTATGATATAAGTGCGGTAGGTTGAAAATTACAGCCGAGGCGTTATTGAAGCCCGAGCCGTAGGCGAGGGCTACAAGAAAGCAGAGGCGTTTTATAACACATTTGCGAGGAAATAAATAAAAATTAAACGAATAAATTGTTTATCACTTGTTAAAGCAGTTAGAGAATTTGAAATTAAATGAAATGACATAGCAGATTGTAAAAGTCATTTCATTTAATTTCATTCCAGTTCATCCCGTTTCATTCAGTTTCATTCGGTTTCATTCATTTTAATTCAGTTTCATTCAGTTTTATTCAGTTTCATTCAGCTTCATTCAGTTTCATTCAGTTTCATTCGGTTTCATGCAGTTTCATTCGGTTTTATTCAGTTTCATTCATTTTCATTCGGTATCATTCGGTATCATTCAGTTTCATTCGGTTTCATTCGGTTTCATTCGGTTTCGTTCGGTTTCATTCAGTTTCATTCGGTTTCATGCAGTTTCATTCGGTTTTATTCAGTTTCATTCATTTTCATTCAGTATCATTCGGTTTCATTCAGTTTCATTCGGTTTCATGCAGTTTCATACGGTTTCATTCAGTTTCATTCGGTTTTATTCAGTTTCATTCAGCTTCATTCAGTTTCATTCGGTTTCATTCGGTTTTATTCGGTTTCATGCAGCTTCATTCGGTTTTATTCAGTTTCATTCATTTTCATTCGGTATCATTCGGTTTCATTCCGTTTCATTCGGTTTCATGCAGTTTCATTCAGTTTCATTAAGTTCATTCGGTTTCATTCGGTTTCATGCAGTTTCATTCGGTTTTATTCAGTTTCATTCGGTTCCATGCAGTTTCATTCGGTTTCATTCAGTTTCATTTCATACATTTAGCATCTGGATAAACCGTACGTTATACCTTATTAAAAAGCAACCCGTGCGTTTTACATTACATTACCGCACTAGTGCGTAATGACATACATTACGATATTGAAATCGGTGAAATTAGAGACCTTTTACGAGCAAATGTGTTATAAAATTAATTGATTACTTTACAATCATAGATAGCTCATCAACTCGGTGCAAGTGGCTCCGTGCTTCGAACACTAGCTTTGGTATCGTGCGGACTTGCGGACTGGATGACTATTTGAAAGTACCCGCTAATTTCGACCTTTTTTTCGGCGTGTTATGTTTTATGATAAGTTAGCAATAATTATTTTCATAATGCAAATTATTACTACTTCTATCTCCGTGTACGTTTAATAAAAATGGGAATTGACTATAACATGTTACGTTGTAAAAAGTAACCCCTGGGTAACATACCTTTTAGCTTCATCAGCCTTGACCAAATTTTCGCAATTGGTGACGTACTCGTTACTTTTTTTACGTGAGATAGCCTGTAAGCGGCTTTTTATGCCATATCTGAAATAAAAGTAAAGAATGAAACCTGAATTAAAAAGAAATACAAATTAAAAATAATTAACTATTTTTTGCGTACCAGAAACCGGGGGTAATTAAAGTTAATAAGTTAATGCAACACCATTACTTTAAAATCAAAAAAAAAACTCACCAAAGTTTTGTTAAACCATAAAAAGTATCAAAACGTCCCAGTAGCGCTATAAACTCGTGAAGCTACAATACATTTTTTTGAGGCTTGCTGCTTGCTTGCAGCGACCGGGAGCGACGCACGTCCTACCTCTGAAAGGCCTCGGCCGGCACTGAGCGTTGACTTGATTCCGCGCCGATTACATAGTAATACGAAATAATTCATAGTAAAATAAATATTCATGTTATAAAAAAAAAAATCAAACATGTTTTAAAACGAACACTTCTTCATTTACTAGGCAAAAAAAATAACAAAAATACCTCGGATTTCATCATAAACTAACACGTCTAATATCTCCAAAAGTGGCTAAAAATTACTCCTTTGATTATTTTTTTCATGAATGAAAACTTACAGGAATCGTGTTTATTCTGCCACTAAGAACTAATAAAATGTTATTAGCTTTTTTATACGAAAATTTTATAAGTTTGTCGTTTATAGTTTTATCATTGAATCGCATCTGCGTAGACTATCAACCGAAAGTTTAGGAAAAACAGATGAATCTTATGAAAAAACTATACAACCATTTGAAAATGTTTTTCCCATATGATTAAGTTTTGGTCATTCCCAATAATATGAGGTCAAATTATCTTCTGTGCAAGTTACACATATTGTTATAATGGCCGTCTGAAATCATCAATTTACGGATGAACGTTCTTAATGTACCCTCTTACTTACAAGTGTTACTTAGATTGACTTAAAGTTATCCCTGTCACTGTTAGTCATTACTTAGAGGTAAGAGACGGCAGTTGCTTATACACTTATCTTTTGAGAAACCTTTCCAAATGAGGGTAGTTTTTGTTAGAATACCACTGAAATTACACAGCAGAATTTTAAATAACGGTAGGAATTATACCCCACTTGGCATTGGCAACATAATAGTCTGTCTCCTTTTCTCTAAAAAATCGGTTGTCTGTAAAGTCTTTACTGACGATAGTTGAACGTGACAACGTCATACAGCTGTCCACGCGAACGCATCGCTCACTCAAGTAAGAGAGAGATGTCGAACGCTGCCGAACGCAGAGGCCGATTGTGCCTCTTTGTCGCTCGTTCCGCGCTCTCGCTTGCACTTCAAGCCTTAAATGGAACGCCTCAGAGCGAGGTAACGCCGCATGCGTCATGTTTTTTTGACTGTGCAGCCGGCTCCATCGAATTATAAGACGTTGTCACGTCAAAACTAACAGGGCGTTATCAAGTTATGAATAAGGTGAAAAGTATTTACTCTTTGTTTATCGCGGTTTTATCTAAAAATGTTTGGGTTTAAGTTGTCTTGGGCTTGCAATAAGCTGCTGTAAAATAGCGACTGTGTTCATTATTTACTGTAATATTAGGAGTTGTACATTATGTATTATACGTAGGTGAAGTATTTAACATAATTATGTATTTATGTACTCGGTGACGTTTGTAACTTAACGGATGTGCCTTTGGAGTTTTGTTTCTCAATCAATGTTGTCATTTCGAAATATTTACTGAGCGTTTTATAAAATGGAGTTTACTACTATTTTTATCTACCAATACTTATTTCTAACAATTAACGCATATTGTGGTTTGTAAATAAGAATCGACATTACAGAATAAGAAATAGCATTTTTAAATACCAGTATTACAGGCTAGGAGGACTATTTATTTAGTCTTGGCATGGGCCTCCTTGCCACAAGTATTACGCCATGAAATCTGAGTAGAAGTTTTACCGTGATTTCTGTCGTGCTAGAAATACGTATTGGTCGATGGAAATGAGTTATAGTCCCTGAAAATATCCTGTACAAATTGTAAATATTCCAGATTAATATAATGTTGAATCCGGCATTTATTTATGTTGTAAGCAACTGAAAACGCGATTATTTCGTTTAAATTTTAAATAGTACAAATGTAACTTTAAGAATGACGGCGACAACTCGCGCAGATAGAGTAGATACAAAATGTTTTAAACTTTACTTAATAATGTATATTTTGAACTAACAATGTATCGAATATTTAAATGTACTCCATACGAGTTATTCGTTTTGTACAAAGAGATGAATTAGATATTTTTTACTAAAAATATCAGTAAAGTTAGTGAAGTAGTGTGAACAGCTTTTGTATCCCACAATGTAAATTAGGTAAAAACTAGTCGGAGGTTTGCGTAAGGATCTAAATTATTGCATATCCAGCGAATGATATTGTATTGATATTATATGCTTTCTTACTAAACACTGGATTATACGAGGAACAGTTGGATCACATTTGTAATTGATTAGATAAAAATAGTATTTTGTACGGAAAAAAGGGCGCGGAGATATTCTGGCATATTAGATACTAGGGCACGTATTCTGAAACAATTCGATCCTCGAACCCGATTCTAGCCAAATACGATTTTTGTCAAGATAGGTATATTCCAGAAACTGAAACTATCAGGGTGTTATTAATAATCCTGGCGCAACGCTGGAGTAGTTAAATCGTGTTTTGTCACATTTGTTCAAGTTGACAATTGCATGTCAATGCAAGAGACAAAACACGGATCAACCAGTCCAACGCTACGCTAGGATTATTAATAAGACCCTCGGAGTCAATAGAAGTGACAAAAAGTCGATTGCGACCCGCCTGAATTGGAATTCAGGCATCGATTGAAGAAGTATCAAAGTATAGGTTTGATCCCTTCAGTCTTAAAGGAAATTTAGTTTTGGAATACGAGCCTCAATTAGAAATCAAGGTTTTGTTCAAACGACGGCCTACAACCTGAAAAAGCTTGAAATTATCAAATAAATTAGCAAGTAAATTTTATTGTAAGGTGTTATATTGAAATTAGCTTTGATATTATTAGCCCGACCCAGTGCCTAAAGGAAGCAGTAACGGTTATTGAGATTAAGCCATGGAAATGAATGAAGCATTGCTTCGGCCTCATCTGTAGCATGATCACAAATATTTGCCCGTAACCTTATTCTTTTTTTCTTCATTTACTTACAAAATACTTGAATTTCTTTAACCTAGTGGATTTTTATGAGTTACTAGTGGCCGCCCGCGGCTTCGCTCGCCCGTTCCCGTTGCTTTTTCGGGATAAAAAGTATCCTATGTCCTTCTCCCGGTTCTAAGCTACCTCCCCACAAATTTTCTGCCAAATCGGTTCCGCCGTTCTTGAGTTATAAATAGTGTAACTAACACGACTTTCTTTTATAAATATAGATATTATATCATTCTGTTCTTTAATATGTGCATAAGCCTTTAGTTTAGATTATACTGTGAATGCGGTTCAAATTATGTGTTGCCATGGCCGCAGATGAGGCTCTTGCATTGTTAGACGGCCAGTAAAGATTGTAATTTTATTTTGTTTTCATATTTTATTTTTTTATTTCTCATGTGCAATATGTGAAATTATTTTGCGTCCATGTTTTATTTTATTATTTTTATTTATATAAAATCGTCGTGAATTGTAGCAGTATTGTATGCAGTATTCTTTGAATTGTACCTACATTCGGAAATATCATTGTATGGTTGTATATTTACGTAGTTCATTAATTTTGAGTCAGTGCCAATGTCGTCCAGTGTTTTAGTTTTTTCTTTCCTAAACTAAATAATATTATTTATTTAGTACTTAAAAAACCTATTTTTAGTTTCTTCAGTAGCTGGTCTGCTCTCGAATATTTTCTATGCTTGAATGTTTTTAAATTGTTAATTATTTATGCTCGAAAATCCGGCAAGTCACAAATTTTAAGTCAACGATTTATTTTAATATGATGTAAATAACCGAAATTCACGGCGCGATACTTAAAATCTCTAGTCCTGATTTTTATTTTAATATTAATATCTGGTTAGGTCACGATCGACTGGCGATTATGTACTCCGATTGTTTTGAAAACGAATTTTGTATTAATTTGGGCATTCCAATTTATTTTGAAACATTCCATTATTTCTGAAGTGATAGATACTGAATGAAGGTTTGTGTGCCAATAACAGAAGGTGGGAGAATGCCTTAAGTATATGTTAAAATCGACAAATAAAACTAGATTAAGCTTTTTATGAAGTTTTTTATATATTCCTTCTTACCCTTTATGGTCAAGTAGTGTAACTTAGGTGAGTGAGTCTTTATTATACCTACTTACCTAAAACACTCTTTAGCTACGAAGAATCTGCAGACCATTGCAAACGATCTAGAGATAGCTCAACTGGTGTAAAAATATATTATTTTGTGAGAATCCTGCCTGGACCTAACTTATTGAATACTATTTAGAGATCAAACACCTATTATAGGTACGAAATGGGTACGAAGCGTCATCAGGGCACTTTTTTGTGGCTCGCTCCCAGTCAATGAACCTTGGCCACGGGACTAACGCATATAATATATTTTAGGCATATATGCAACCGTTGTGGTGTGCATCTGTACTACATCCGTTGTCGTTTTTCCTTATTACGAGTATTTGAAGGTCATGGAGTGTATATGGCTGGTAGCAGAGGATACAGTGTCCTCGATGGAACCTGAACTAAAAAACCTTGACTTTTCTGTTATCGCCAGGTTGGTAATACCTACTTAATCTAAAAATAACTGAACTATCGTTCACAACTGATTTCATGATCTTCCAGGTTTTTTTCTGCAACACTGACAATGGACAAATGACGAGTGATTATGTACTAGAGCACTAGCTTAGCTAAGTAGTGTTATTATTCGCCTGCAGGACGGGTCCGAAAGATTCCACCATCCATACCATAAAAACAGTCGTAAAGAAACTAGAAAAGAAACACCGTGACCTTGCAAATTAACGCGTCTAGTTCATCTTCGTCCATTCTACGTTAATAGCTTCGTGTGAACTTTTTAAGAACCTTCATTTTATGTTAATTTACTTTTTTAGCTGCTATTATTATATTTTTAGGCTACGTCACGCGCTGTTGCTGCAAATCGTGAAACAGTGGCATCGTAAATCTATGACTCCATCTTCATTGGATGCTATACTTAGTAGTACTTAGTACTTACACTTCTAAGGTGATCCTGATCTCTGCTTTCAAGGAACGGGATTCCGCGCTAACCATAGATGGAAATCTGCATTCTCGAAACAGCTAGGGGTATTTTCTTCAAAGGAGGTAGGTACCTGTACTTACAAGTACGCCTCTTGAATAGGTACCAAGGCACTCGAATCATGTCTTTTTTATGAGGAAATATGACGGAACAAGAATATAACGTAGATGTTGAGCTGATTGATACCTCTGCATTACTTACTCTGCACGTCATCCGAGGACTTCCTACGTCCACTAGTAGAGGATCAAAAATCGGCAATAAGAGCATCCATGGTTGTAGGAGGTACCTACTTCCCCTGAAAATTCGCAAAGAGCTACTCTGACTCTGACTTCAGTAAAAATAAAAGACTGGTAGATTCAATATAAGGCCGATTGGCTCAGATTATTTAGAGACGATTGGTGACAGAAGTCGCCATATAACCTAGGTACCTTCCCTACCTTCTTCGCTCCAGCAAGAGTTCACAGCAACGCTGTTATTTGGTGCTAGGTAGAGCATCTTGATTTATAAACAATGTAGGTAGGGTAAGGAGGGGGAATGGCGTTCACTTAAGGAAAACTGGGTGTATTTTTTACATTATTTATGATAAATCAAAATTAAGAAAAGTAATACAGTCTTTAATTATCAAGGAATCAACAAATTAACAACAAAAGCATATATCTTTGACCTACTAGCTGTAGGAAAACATTATAAAAAAAACGTGTTTGAGCGGCATTGCCCCTGGCTTTGGGTAATGCCGCTCAGGGTACGGGGTAATGACGCTCAAGCTTGTTATTTGGAATTTAACAAGTAAGATACATTTTCATTCAATAAATATTAATGAGATCAACCTTATACAATAAAAGAATTATCTACAATTTGAAATTAGAATCAATTATCTCCATTTATACGTGAGATTAGTTTTTTTCAATTTAACGAGTATCAATGTCAAATAAACTTCAATTATTATAATAAAATATAAAAGAATTATTATTATTAGAGGTAATACAAATAAGAAATAGTAATATATTATTTTTAAGACACTTATATCTCAGATGTATCCATCTGGCAAATCCCTGAACATATAAAAGCATATTTTAGTCAAAATCTTAAAGTAGTAAATAGTATGTTATATTATTTTGCGGCTTTTCTTTTGAACAAACCTCCTTGAGTCGCAGTTTCAGCAGATTGAAGAAGGTCTTATTCGGTTCAAGCCACTTTTGTGACTTTTTGGCATATCTACAACAACACTGAATAAGTCACAGGGGTAATTGCGCTCGATGAGCGGTATAACCCCAATCGGTCATTTTGTCATGAATTAAAAATTATAAAAAAGCTATACACAATTGTAAAAAATTGATTACCTTATCACAAAATTAAATAGTTTTATTGTTAGAAAAGATATATTAATAATAAATATGCGTTTAAGTTTAGGACTTACCGACAAAAAACACTGAACCAAAAATTAGATCAGCGCAGCTGAAAACGAAAAAATGAACTTCACGGTCACATGACGCTAGCTGACTACCCGTTTGCATCCCTGTCTGTAAGAGGCTCCCTCCCCTCGTATTTTACGCTTTAAGGCATGTTGCTACGTTCCATTTTGACAGAGTTACAGAGGTGAGCGCCATTACCCAGTGAGCGCTATTCCCCCTGCTTACCCTACCTACATAGTTAGATGCAAGAGACAATGAAACCTACAGTTTACTTTCATTCCCTATCAGCCATCAGCGCACATACCACTAATAAGATGGCACTGAGCCAAATTACACTCTTTAGTAAATCTTGTGTAGTTTTTGTTTATGTTGTTACTTAGAAAGATTTGGTAAGAATTTTCTGATGGCTAGAACGGGGGCTCGAAATCGTTCTTCCAAGCAATTGCTTACTCATGGCTTGGTTTCCGAAGTGTGGGAGATTTAAAAAAAAATTGAAATTGACATAACAAGCTAGGTAGGTCATGTACTCAAGTGCCCTTCATGGGAAGCGCTGAGAGCTAGTTATTTACCAAAGTTAGTTGGTTTGAGCTACCTATGTAAAATAGTCACTAGGCAAAATCATGAATTCTAAATCTACTTCCTGTTTTGGCACTGCATGCAGTTGACTAAACTACGAAAACAAGGAAGGAAGAACTATTTAGTACCTATCGCTAGTGAGTACCTACATAATATTCTTTCCATGGTTTTTATCTGGGTTTTGCATCTGACCATAACTATGTTTATGAGGTCAATAATAAATAACAATTTCGTTCATTAGCAGGCTTCTACCTGCCTCCTAAAGGGAGACCTATAACTTGCAAAAAAAAAACAACTCTATGATTGAGTTGTGGTCGTGGGAGCTCCACGACCATTATTAACAGAGGACTGCATTTAGACATTCTCTCAAAAATACACAATGCTTTGAGGCTAGGCAATCTACATAATAGATAATAATCTTATCTTCCATTGGCATCGTATTTAAACTCATCCTCTTTCGTGTAGCAACCTTGCACATTTTATTTCATTTTCATCATTAGCCTGAGAAGCCCTCTGCTGGACACAGACTTTCCCTAAACTTTTCCAGGAAGAACAATTCTGAGCGTTCTACATTAATAATGTTATCGGTCCATCAGGTGGATCCTACGTTTCATCTCCCGGTTCGTGGTAGCCATTCGAGAAACTTTATTCCTCAAAGGCTGGCCGTTCTTTGGTACCTACTCTCTAAGATAATGATTTTAATGCTTTTAGTTAAAATCTAATCTAATCTGGACCATTAGTAAGATATCAGTAAAAATCAGCTAGGTATTTATTCAATTAATATGTACCTATTTCTGTTAGATTCCTGTCTGTTTACAATACATTCTATTGTAAACTGATGTAGGTACCAACTGAAAAGATATTGTACGTAGCTATAGTTAGGTACAGCTTTGACCAGCTGTTTGAAAACATGTAGGTTATGAAACACGAAAGGAGCCTCTCTGAGTCGCACTTAAAATCCTTTCACCACACTAATTCGAAAGAACTAGGGACACGACAAGAAGCTGCAAACACTGGACGAGAAGAGCCGCAACTCGAATTATATTTAAATTCAAAAGGTGATAAGTTAGAATCTTTAAAAGTAGGTAAGTACATAATCGTATGCAAAACTTAACTTATTTTTATTTGAATCAGACTGGTTTTAAAACACCTTACCTAACTACCTACTGTAGCTTTGGTCACGGCTAATTTTAGTTTTTACAATAAAATACCTAGCTTCGGCAAACCTAAACCTAATAATCATCGCAGTCCCGTATGACCTACTGCTGGGTCCTCCTTCATTTTCTGCCAGCCTCCTGCCAGCCAGGGTCCTGTGCGTCTTTTGTCCAGGTGTTTCCTGCAACCTTCACCTTTACGATATTGTCGGTTACAAATAGGAAGGACAATATGCAACTTTACGTCGCTTGACCTCGAATGAGATTGCAAACTGTTACACTATGAAAAACTAAAGTAGGTACTCACATCTAGAAATTATCCTTTGACCCAAAATATAGGTCTAAGTAATTAATGTGCTTATACTGAAGATGAAAAAAAAAACACGACATTCGTATGGATCCGAGCCGTAATGTTTTGCCAGTCATGTAAACAGCTAGTAGTGTAGTCTAACAATATCATGTTTAAGTGTACATTTTCGCACAGACGCTCATTAGTATGCACCCCTTGCTGACTGAACAACTGGAACTCAAGGTAAAAAAACTTGATAGGTAGGTTAGGTGCGGAATTAAGCCACAATTTGCATTATTTTTTTGACATTTGGGCAACTGTATCCACAATTTATATTCATCGTCTATGTTAGTTATTTATCTTCAACATTTTAGAATGTACGTACCTAGAAACATTAATTTAACAAAGCTCCTCTAGATGTCAAAATTACAAACAATAGATTTTATATTATTTTTTGACTGAGAAAGTCGGTGGAAGTATGAGCAGAGGTCCCAAAGATAGAACAACTCCAAGAACGTTTCAAATTCACTACTTAGGTATATTTTTTGTTAAAAAAATTCTATAACATTATGAAGATGCGACTCAAGATTGGGAGGCAGATTTTTGTAAAGACTATCCTATCAATCAATAGTTTTTGTGAAGCAACGATGCGACGCCTGTTCAAATTATTTTTAGATCGAGAGGGCGACGCGCCGGCCGTCGAGACAGGTAAACGAACCATGCATGCACAAGGGCTCTTTTAGCATAACTATATTTCATTTACCGAAGTTAGGGATCCAGAGACGAAACCATAACGGTAGGTGGTATCGCAATGTTCATGTTCGCCTCATAACACATCTCTCCTCAGTAATATTTAAAAATAAATGGACAAAGGGCCAAGTATTGTTTGAAGAAACTTATTTTTTTAATTTGTAAAGGATTACATGGATAAAAGACGCACATCCTGTACACATTATAGTACAGAGTCTAAGACACAGTTGTGGTATTGTTAAAACTAACATTTTGGAAAAGGCGGGTGCGTGTTTATTGGAGAGAATAGCCTTCTCAGAAATTGAAAATGGTAACTGATTTACAATATGATACAAAATTTACCTACATAATTTTGGGTTTCTTTTGCTAGATGTTAAACATTCTGTATTCAATAAAAAAAGAGTGAGCCTTCGTGGTCCGCACTTGTTTAACGAGGGGAGGCAGCCAACCGAATATTAATGGACGTAGTGCCTTCCAAATATACCTATTGAAATGGCCAAGCCTACCAATATTACTTTGATATAATTCCTTGCCCTACACACTAAATGCAGATGTAGTAGCACCATTTTGCTTGGGAGTTTGGTCAAAAATATGACACGTCCTATTATAACGAGTTATGTTTTACATAATTCATGAGTTTTTTAGATGCTTAGGATGGTCTTATGCATCTAAAATATCGTAGGTACGATATATTTTTTAGTTTTTAAGGAAATCATTATAATAACAAATTAAATAACGATCTATGTAGGTAAAAATGTACATATTAAGTTGTTGTAAGTCCACACGGCTCTGGGAAGGTCAGTATAAATATATTTACCCTATGCCTTGAAGAATACCTAACTCTACCAATTAGCAACATGTTATTTCAGGTACTTACAACCCATGCCATTGCAACATGTTTTTAATTGGTAGGTACAATCTCAAACAAATTACCTACTTTGGTAGGTACATACCTACCATGTTTCAATTTGAATGAGTTTATAACTGAAATCTATGAGAATTCTACCTTTTTAATAGCAAAATTTTGTTAAAGGTATACCTAGTAAAATTGTTTCAAAAGATAGATCTTGGTGCTAGACCGACGTCAGACGTAGAGGTCGTTGATACCAAGTGCAAGTACCTACCTACCTACCACGCAATATTTATAGGCATCGCCCTTGCGAAGGACGCCGCGACCTAAAGTGTTTGACCGATCTATTTGTTGGATAAATATGCGTCATATTCTTTGAGAATGAAACCGTACTAACATTCACGATCAATACTAAAATACTTTGCAGAACTAGCATATTTTTTTTGTGATTCCATATTCTAACAAGACATTTTTAGGTAATTTTTATCTTAATTAGGACTTGGGCCATTCCAGGGTGGCGGTCGGGACAGTTTTACTCCATTTTTTGTCATATTTTTATGTGTAGCTTAGTAATTATACAAGTTTTGGGTAATATAAATATACAGCAATGTAGTTTAATAGTTGTGTAAGGACATCATCCAGTAAAATGCCCACATTTAAGCATTTTACTATGTTAAATCCCACCTACAAAAAGCGCGGCGGTCGGGACAGGTACGCACCCACCCTCTCCGGATTCCAGCATAAACTAGTAAAGTTCAGCCCCCCTAGACGTGCTACAGCTTTACCATTATTTTTATAGGTACCTAGATAGTTGTTCTTAAGAACCTGATTATGAAAATAGGATTTTCCTATAAGAATACATAGATATTTTTTTTTGAAAAGTGCGGCGGTCGGGACAAGGATTTGTTCCGGTTGGGACGAGTACCCAAAACCAGTTTTTTCATACAATCAAATAGCTTTATTAAGGATGCATTCAACAATAACAATTAAATTATAATAAGAGATAAAGTCTAAACACACATCATACATGTTTTATCTAAGTTACACATTATATTTTTTCAAAAACGTCGGATGTTCTCATTCAATTCGTAATATATACGATCTCCGCATGATTTTAAGAGAGGTTCGTTTAAAATTTTCAATATTTGGTCAATGCTAACATACAAAATATCGCGTTCGTTCATCGTGAAAGTTTTAGCGTCTTTTCCAGAAGATCCTTTCAAAAACATCACTTGTACTTCACCATCTGTTTCTCCTTGGCAGATTACCGCGTACCTAAATTCTTTTTTAGTTTTTTTATTGTTAGTATCTATCTATCTTTACTAAAACGTATGTTCCCAATGCCAATTTTTTTGCGATTTCATCATTGCTATCAAAGTAAGCTCAATTTTAGCAACCAATTTTACATGCAAACCCAGCACCAACATAATTATATGCTTGTATAACCATAGTCGTTACAAGAAAACCCATTTTGTATGGAAGCACGTCAGTAATTTGTAAATATTTAAGTAAACGTGTCGTATTCATGGAAGTTATTCAATATGAAGATGAACGCGCATGCCATAACAATGACAAACGTATCGCTTTAAAATAAATTTTCAAAAATTCTACTGAGCATTAATATTGCGGTTAGGGCAAAATTTTGGTGCCCAAAAAAAAGTTTAATTATCGCTTATTAACGCTATGCTACACTAATACATGCCCAAAAACACTCTCTAAGCATTTTAATTTTTTTACCTCGCATTTTTAGCGCGGCGGTCGGGACCAAACTTTGATCACCCTTAAAATATTCTGGTTATCTCTTGGCTGGTCGCAAATATGCCTAAATAATAGATACCTAGCTTCTTATTACTTCTGGAAGTTATTTTCAATGCAGGTTCAATAGTTTTAGGCAAGAACTACTAAACGTCTATTTATGCGTTACGGTCGGGACTTGAGACATACCTATCTTCGAGGCGTCATAAATCGGTAAATGACTTATATATTTCTGTTTTATGTTCGCCAGGCTAAAGAATAGATCCTTCCGTAAACTTTTGCTTGCCAAAACCTTCTGTGGCACAAACAAAACGGACGTTATCAGTTATACCAGTCTATTAACAAAAAACGTACCACGCGACAATAAGCGCACCTCAGTGTTTCAGTCCGAAAAAGTCGTAGAAAATGGTTGTTTTTTCTAGCGGTTTTTGTCAATTCATTAAATATGGGGTTTTTACTATGCGTTATGATTAAAATAAAGTCTATTTAATGAAGTTTTTTATTTTGGCCGTGGTTTCAGTTAGCCTGGAATGACCCACTTGCTTATTGCAAATAGGTACAAAATCAAATAATTCCCTATAAGACATAAGACTGTACCGTATGATGTGTAATAATAAAGCGTACGTTTGGTGTTTGAGTTATATTAGTCATCGGTATCTCTAACCTAGCAATATGATGTCTAATCGATTATATCACTGAACCATGTTATCATCAACCTACATTAATATCCATAAATAACATAGTAAGTATACATCTGCACTATTAGATAGACAATGGAGTAAATGAGGATAAAGGTCTAAGAACATACGTTACAAAACATAACTTTCGTAATATGTGCCTCTAGAGTAGGTACTCTAGACATTATACTTTTTAATAAAACACTAGTAAGAATACCAGGATCTAAAACAAGTGTTTATACCTAATCTTTAATCGTGCATTGACTTATGTTGATGACTGTACGAAATGTACAAATGCAGTTTTGATCACACACAACCAGTGTTTCTGTATTGAACTTATCGCATAAGTTTACGGCTTTTCAATTATTCTTTCCTGATAACGAGATTGTAAAAAAATACCATTTAGCTTCACTTCACGTAGTATCAAATACTTTATTTACAACTTCCTTTCTTCTACAGACTAGAATATGACTTAGAACTAAATAAATTACAAGTCTAAAAAAGATCGTCAAAAAAATTATAGCTTTACTCACCATCCAGGTTTCATGATGAACTGGCTAGTTTCCCTTGCATGAGCGTGGATGTCCCAGTGGCACAATTTTATTTAATCACATATCTACCTGCCCTTATACCACAGAATGAGCTTTGCTATATTATTTGTGGCAGTACTGGGTTGGACCACTTTGTAGTCCTATCTTATCAACTTCCCATGTCCCATGGACACAAGTACCTACCTCATTATCATTAATGTACAATCCCACCAAGTTCCACCTACATAACGTAGGTACTATTCTAATGGACTTGAAACCTTAAAAATGTAGAGATTAAAGCTCACGACTCGTCCATGACGGTCAAATAAATAGGTTTTCAGTTATGCGCGATATTTGATTAGCAGGCCTGACTTGCCAAAAATAACATTGAATAATTAATTCCAGGAAAAAACAATAACTAGAGCATTAAACGTCGAGGCAACATAAACAAATAAACTTATTTTCAGTCTCACTACACAACATGCAATACTGAAGCACTTCCACGACGACCTGCCGCAGCGGACCATACACAATATTATAAGTAAACACTACTGCCACAAAAAATACTATATTATTATGTATAATACTTAGATAAGGACAACGACAGGGTGGGGGGCGAGCATATAGAAAATAAAAAATAGAGAATATACCATAAATTCAATTTAAACATGAAATTTATTAAAGATTAAAAAACATACAGAGGTTTTGTTTACACAAAATAAAAATATATCTGGAGGGTTTTGGAGAGCCGGCGCTTTGGGCTAAGGCGGCGCCGGCCCAGGGCATACATATGCGACAGGTCCATACATAGTCCAATATATAGGTAATACCATATCATACGATAACATCGGGTACACATATATGATACTGTCAAGCCAACTAAACTCACAAAATATAGTCATGTCGCTCTCTCGCGAATATATAAAACTATGTTAAATCTTACAAAAATACTTAAGTGACTAATCTGAAATGCACAAACGAGCAGGACCACCTCCTCGACTACAAAAATATTGAGATTGGAATGAAATCTTTAAGCTTTCGGGCCGGATCACAAGACGGCGTTCATAACGTCCGCACTGGCGCTAGCCGCTCCGCTTCTGCGTCTTAAAGCTAACCGATAGAACCTGTCCATTGAGCGCGTATCCATTCAGAGCCTGGATCGCCATCGCCGCTTCGTCGTACTCACGCATGTTCACAAACGCGAACCCCTTGTTCTTCTTGGTCTCGGGGTCCTTGATCACCTTGATGGAGTCTATCGCACCGTACGGCCCGAACAGCTGCCACAGCGCCAGCTCCTCCGTCTCCTCACCGATGTTGTACACGTACACCGTGGTCTGGTGCGCCGCGCCCGCGCCCAGCATCGGCACCGGGCTGGAAGGCGCGCCCAGCAGCGGCAGCGGGGAGTGGTTGGACGCCGCCATCGGGTTGTACCGCTGCTGGCCCTTCGTGATGAAGGGCAGTGCCTTGCCGGGCGAAGGCAGCAGCGGCGGCGGCGACGCCTGCGGGTAGCCCGGCCCGAAGGGCGTGGGCCGCGCGCCGAACGCCGCTGATAGCGCGTGCGTGCCGTTGAACGCGGCGGGTGGCGCGCCGTTGAACACGGCGGCTCCGTTATAGGCGAGCGGCGCCGCTGGGCCGAGTCGCGCCGAAGGTCGCGGCGCGTTCTTGTTGCAGTTAGGCTTGTTGGCGAACTTGACGACGATGGGCCCGGCGGCCGGCAGCGGCGTCTGTCCGTTCATGTGCGCGATAGCCTCCTCGGCCATGGCGCGCGTCTCGTAGCACACGAAGCCGATGCCCTGCGACACGCGGCTGTTGGTGATCGCGCCGAACTGGCCGAAGAGTGCGTTGAGCCGCTCCAGCGTCATGTCGGGCGGCAGGTTGCTGATGTAGAGGTTGCTGTCGGTGTCGGGCTTGTGGCTCACCTTGTGCTCGGGGTTGAGCAGCGCGAAGCTCACTTTGAGCGTCTTTCCCTGCATGAGCAGGCCGTTGAAGGCGGCGCGAGCCTTGTCCGCGTCCTCGTGCTGTTCGTACTCCACGAAGCCGTAGCCGCGGTTGGCGATGAGCTTGCAGCTCTCGATCTTGCCCATCGCCGAGAACAGCGCATACATCATGTCCCGCGTCATCAGCTCGGGGATGTAGTTGACCATGAGTTTGGTCGGTGACACATTGTTGATGGCGTCGCCGCCGCCATTCTCCATCTCGTTATCTAGCATTAAATCCATCCGTCGGAAACTACACTACGTTAAACGGAATACTTTGGTACGCGCACTATCCGCGGTCGTTTACTTCATTTGGCCAGTGAAAAAGAACAAAGAACGAACACAAAAAGTTAAAAGTCACACGAAAATGCCAACAACGCCGCCGGTTCACGAGTTCATCGCTTCGACTCGACGACAGGTTTTGTTTGGTTTGTCGCGGAAATGTTACCAGGATTCGCTGTCGCCTTTTTTGTTTTGGCGGCTGCGAATACACTCTACAATAACTGTTGGGATAGCTATAATGTATTTATTTACATTGCACACTTTCACACGATCTAGTTTCGTCTAAATAAATTAGTACATTTTATTTTTGCACGTGTGTCGATGCAGCTGTCAAATTGAAATTAATAATTTTCCAATACTTTTTTTTTGAGAGCGGGCGTGTGCGTGGCATATTTTGTGCATTGTCTATGGTCTAAATTGAACTCGGATCGCATGGATGTTTTCATTTTAGAAATTTATCAAAAAGCTGTTTGTAAAAGTTCTAGAGATAGTAGATTTTGTTAAGTATAAAAATTACCGGAACATTTAATCGGTAGTAAAAATCTCAGGACACCTTGCCTAAGGTACGGTCAACACTAGCAAGAAAAGTAAAAAGTCAATGTCAGCAAACAGCTGATTTCAGCTCCAGCTGATTGTCATAATGTCAAATGTCAATACTACAACATTAGTGCTGCCAACTTAGCATTATTATAGCTAAATTTGGCATATTTTTAAGTGATTCAGTGAGTCTAAAATACTAATTAATATTAATATAAGTAGCATGATTTCATATTTTACAGCATTTTCCCTGGTTTGTATAAAAAACATAGTCTCAATTTGATATTATGAAAGTTAAAGGAGTGCCTGAGAAGTACATACAACTCATTCGAGCTATGTACAGTCGAGCGAGCACACACGTCCGGTCCGAGGCTGGCGTTACCGGCAAGTTCAATGTGGCTGTAGGCTTACACCAGGGGTCGGCTTTAAGCCCTTATCTGTTTCTCCTGGTAATGGATGCTCTGACATCAGACATACAGGAAGAGGCACCCTGGTGTATGCTGTTCGCCGACGACATTGTGCTTGTCGGGGAAGATGCGCTTGAGGTCCAGAGCAGGCTGGGAAAATGGCGGGATAAATTGGAGAGTGTCGGACTGAAGATCAGCAGAACCAAAACAGAACATCTGTTTTGTGACTTCGGTGGTCCATCCAAATTTGTCCCAATTGCCTTAGATGGTGTATTCCTACCAGTCTGCTCCGATTTCCGGTACCTCGGCTCATTAATACAAAACGACGGCGACATTGACCGAGACGTGAAAAATAGAATAAATGCGGGATGGATGAAATGGCGACAGGTCACGGGAACAACTTGTGATCCACGGATGCCCTTTAAGCTTAAGGGGAAGATCTATAAGACGATCATAAGACCTGTCGTAATGTATGGATCCGAGTGTTGGGCAACGAAAGGGACGGACGAAAGAAGGGTACATGCGGCAGAGATGCGAATGTTGAGATGGATGTGTGGAGTGACAAGAATGGACAAGATAAGGAATGAGTATATCAGGGGAAGTCTGAAAGTAGCACCAGTGACAGAAAAACTGAGGAGCAACAGGCTGGCGTGGTATGGGCATGTCATGAGGAGGGATGAAAGTCATGTGACTAGGCGAGTGATGAGTATGAATGTGGATGGATGTTTGGGTAGAGGTAGGCCAAAGAAAAGATGGATGGACAGTGTGAAGGATGATATGGATAAGAAGGAAGTGAATACAGAGATGACGGCTGATAGAGGAGAATGGAAGAGAAGAACATGTTGTGCCGACCCCGCATAAAGTGGGATAAGGACAGGAAGAAGAAGAGATTTTTATGGCATCTAGACTCACATAACTGTAAGACGTTACAAAGTGATCCTTGCAATCCTACTGATTAAATACACTTCTGATTTGATTATAAACATCAAGTCGTGTGTTCTTTTTTGATGCTTAGCTGAACAAGTCTGCTTTTTTATATGCTTGTTGTTTAAACGCACATAGCGAGTTGGTAGCACCTAACCTACTTTCATAGAAAAATTTGCAAAATTGTTCCGAGTTGTTTTGATTAGAAATAAAATAGAATAATGTTTATCACTAACGTTTTGCTGAAAAAAGTTAAAAGCAAGTAAGAATAATCGCAGAACTTGATTATCATTATCAAGTAGACACTTGCATGCATCTAAAGCATATTTTTCTCCCTTTTTCAGGAGTATTATGGTTCTGATGGAGAGTGTAGTGTCAGGGCACCAACGCACGAGGATAAGAGAGCGACTGGCGGATAAGTTGGAGCTGAAAATATTTGATCCTTTCAGTGAGTAACTATTTTTGTATGTTTGTATGATAATAATTATCCCATCAGCAAGTAACCAATTATTGGTTACTTGCTGATGGGAAAAGTAAATAATAGCCATCCTGTTGCTAGTGCCCTGTGTCTGTGTCTATCAACTGCATTTTAACTTGCAATTGGCATATTTCAATGGCACCCATAGGTACCCTCCCAAACGAAACAGCAATGCTGCTCCTCAGCAGATATAGGTATGATGGAAGTCCTTCCCTGGAGGAGCCACCTAATAACTGATATTGATAGAGCGATACCGAGGCCCAGCTATTTTGTGGATGTTAAGCAATGAGGAACGTTCGAACGTTTAAGTAATGAGGAAAAATGTTTCCTAATCTTTTCTAGATGGCTTAAAATGCATTACGTACCTGTGTTTCTATCAATGATATTGCATCATCATCATTCATCAGATCATTAAATAGTGGATTTTACTAGTTGGCTACCACTAACCAGAAGACGAAGCGTAGGGCGCCCACCCACCAGATGGACCGACGACATTTGTTAACATTGCGGGAAGTTGGTGGATGGAAAGGGCTCAGGTCTTCCTGGAAATGTATAGGGGAGGCCTATGTCTAGTAGTGGACTTCAGGCTAATGATGATGATGCTAGTTGACTATGACACATAAGCTGTCTTTCTTTAAAGGAATGTTCTTAATTAGAAAAACACCAGTGTTCTGAGGCCAATGAAATACAGATGGTTAAAGCTAATCTTTTGTTTCAGTTCAACATGAAAGTCTTTACAAGGAAAGAAAAAAGATTCGCAGCATGAAATCAAAGTAAATATAATATTATGTTATTCTGTAGATAAATTGGGTAAAATAATACACACCATTATGTTTTAATTGATATAATTTAGTTACTGTAATTAAACAATAAACAAATCTTTGGATATAAGGTTTTTATTACATCCTATAGGACAATGGTCAATTAGATAATTTAAATAAAATGATGTAGAGATTTAATTATCAAAATAAATTGAAACTTAAAAATATAGTTTAGGGTAACAACTCAACCTTTTGTATTTTCTAATTTGATTACATTTGATTATAATAATAAAACTTTAATTATAATATAATAATGATAAACAATCTGTAAATAATCAATTCAATCATGATTAATAGTAATTATTTATAAATTATATAATAAGTTTAATTTTTTCTAGGGGTCTGAATGAGTTGATCATCTTATGAGACCACTGTCCTTCCCATAATTAAGTACTGATTATTTTATTACTTTTGCTACATAGTTCTTCAGAACAACGTGTCTAAATAATTTTCATACAATGAGTTTAGAATATATGCTTTACTTTATTCCCAATCCACATTCTTAAACTAGACTGTTATAACTGTACGTAATAAATTCAAAACGGAGTATATTTTGCCATGAAAAGTGCCATAGTAATTCAGAAACAATGTGCCAAGTGCAATAGAAAAATGAAGAGTTGGTTACACAATGCAAACTACCTTTTAAAAATTCCAACACAATTCTAACTACATTACAATATTCGTATAATTAATATAAATATAGAAAGGGACCATCTAATAGGCCAATTCAAGATAATAATCGTATCACATTCCAAAGATAATATATAATTTCGTTATAATTTTCAACTTAGATTATTATACTTAGCAAGTTGGTGAAAATATAATTGAATAATTTAATTATTCCACATTTAAATTTAAAGTGCAATTCCAATAACATTAAAAATTTAACTGATTTATATTATGATCTAGACAAATAATATGCTTATGATTAGATAATCCTAAAACATATAGATATATGTATAGACCTTAATTTTACTCTCACTATTATATTTATCAATTAGTTTTAAGATCAAAAATATGAAAAAATTACAGCTTATAGACAGTGTTTTTTTTCCATATAATTGTATGAAATTGAAAGTCTATTCCTAGACTCGATAAATACTATATTATCTAAATAGCTATAGATAAGATAGGTACTTTGATTTGAAGGAAGATGATTGCAGGTTGTCAAACAGTAATTACTGAAACCCTAATCACCCACAAATTGTAAAACTATATTATTATAAATGAAACATCACACCATTAACTTTATAAGTGACATTAATTTCGAAGTTGATACAATATTCGAGGTTTTACACATAATTTCCGATTGGAAGTTTCTTATTTTCCTAAATAATGCCCCTTAATACTGAATAACATTTGATGAATAAATCATTTGAATTAAATTGACTAGAATGCAATCCACCTATTAATAAAATTCGAGTAACTTAATCTAATATAAATGATATTCTTTAATAATGAATTACATAATTCATGCTGTGTCTAAACCTATAATTACTACGTAGGGGCTATGTAAAATTAACCATTTTAGTGATATACTAATTAAATTATATTTTTTATGAAATCATTTTTATTCTAGAAGTAAAGTGTAGATGCACTAAAATGTAAACAATTTTCAAAATGTTGCCATAATGTTTACGTGAATATAATCGTTTTAAAAAAGTGTTGGCAACTGTGCTTAAAGGATCAATGAATGAATTTATTGTTTTCCGGTATACAACGTGTATCAAAATATGTGTACTATCCTGAAGGGGGGTGAATTTCCACCCCCCGGGGAACAACTTTTGTTCAACGACTTTTCGAACTTCGATTGGTATCTCTGAAAAAAACTGCAACGAAGTTTCAACATGAACAGCTGACTTTATACAAAGTGACAACCCTAAACTCAGCTACAGAGGTAGTAGGTAGTAGTAGTAGACCTACAGAGGTAATAGGTCAAGGGGTCAAGGGGTTACAAGGATAAGGTTGTCAATTTATTTAGGCATTATGAAATTAAATATTTTTGTATGGGAAACTGAAAATAAGAATTTTTAATTATCTCCCCCCCACAACTGATCACCATTGTGGTCTGAAACCCCCCACCTTCGCATAGTACACATATTTAGATACACCTTGTATATTGTCTAGGTGTGCATAAATAAGAGAATTGGTCCACTACAATATAAAGTATAAATATTACTTGATGCACAAACAAACGCGGAATGATTAAAAGTGTATAAATAGACAAAGAAGTCATCAAAACCGTATACAAACCTTGTATACCTATCAGTATACCTACGATAAAATTTAATACTATACAATCAATATGTTTTATGTTAGTAATATTTAAAAAAAAGTTGGTAACAACAATTATTTGAAACTACTTATCTATGAAATAAGACACGCCGTGTGTAGATTAGATTTACAGTATTTAATATATTTTTATGTATAGTTTAGCTATTTAAATGTATAGTTATCTATGTGATTATGGAATTACAAAAATAATCAGTTTACTTACAATAACTTCGCTAATAAGTTTAAAAATGAGTTGCGTGTTATGTATGAAATAATAATTATTTACGCAGTTGGTAACACATGCCGTATCAAAGGGAAGGTTGTGAGTTAAAATACCACTCGGCTCATAACTTTTGGGACAATATAAAATCTTTATGTATGTATTTTGTTAGTTCTAAATAATAATATTGATCGTTCAAATACTTTCAGTACACAGTCATTTCAACTAAAATCATATTCGAAATTATTAGCAGGTAATAATTGAAAACACAAACCACAACAGAAAAAAACCTACTTCTAAACACCCGTATAAACAAAATAAAGCTCGTGCTAAAAAATAAAGGCTACCAAAAATTACTTTTTATTGAATTACATGAATTAAGATGAAATACAATTTTTGGCAACTTTTTAAAGACGTGGTTTATAAACACAGGTAAACTATTAATATTTAATGATGCAGTTCTAGGTTTTGGCCCGTTATCATTATAGTTTTACTTATTCTACTTTTTTGGTACATTTTCATCAAGTTTTTGGTAGTAATGTACAATTCATTATAACTAGATATTTATACACATAAACATAGGGACTGCATACACGGCCCTAAGGCGGCCATGGTTCCATTATTAGCAGTCCCTAGGAGTTAAAGTAGTAGTCAAGTGTGATTATGATTAGGCTCCGATGGCGCAGTTGGTCAGCGGAGAAAGAAGGTCGTGAGTTCATATCCCTCATAAAGTTTGGAATAATCTTTATGATTTTCCCTATGTGTTTAGTTTTTATTATTGTGTAGCTAACACTATTATACAAATGTTTTTTTTATTCAATTTTTTAAAAACGTTATTTAGTAGGTTCTATTTTAACATTAATACATAGTAATATAGAAAGACACATTAACATCAGTAGAGTAAAAGTTACTGAATACACAATTAATTAGTTAAGTTACCTATTTAGATAAAACTATACTACCTACTTATAATTAATTAGTCAATGTAAAAGTATAATAACTACATTTTAAATTCTGGTTAATTTTACATAGCCCCAAACGAGAAAGTTACTATAATTTTAATAGTAGTGTATAGTGGCGGAATGAAAATGTTCGTCGATTTTCAACTTGATTTGTTCAACTACTAGTAGTAGTACTAGTAGTAGTATTATCTTATCTGTGGTTCAACGTATCACGGTCACATATTACCTACCTTTTGAAACTGAATAGACAGAATACACCGATAAGTTAACGTCACAAATTATGTCAAAATGTGTTCATGATCAAGGCACTGGTGCAAGCGAAAACCGACTACGAGTATAGGGTGACGAACATTTTCATACCGCGACTGTACATAAAAAATCTGAATTATTAGAAATAATTAATATTTTCTAATATAACTAGCGGGTATTAACATCTTTTATTATAATATTATACTTATAATAAATTAGGTACCTCAATCAAATAGGTACTTTTATTTATACTAAGTCATCACCCCTATGTTCTTAGATTGTCTTCATGCCAAATACCAACTTGAAAGAACCAAGACAATTTGTACCTAAATGTCACAAATACAGATTTTCTTATACCAAATTATTTACGAGTTATAGACATTTTGGTATCTGCCAAGACAAAGAGACATAGAAATGGTGAGACTATTGTACTAAGGCCAGTCAAAGACAAGCTATGAAGAAGTCTATGTTTGAGGGTTCCCTGAAGGGTCCATTCCGAAACGAGGTTATCCGACTGAGGACCAAGAGAGCTGAAATAGGATTAGATAGCAAAAATGGTAGTAAGAGAAGACATCACTTTACTTTATTAGGAGTATAAGTAGTGGCACGTAACTTTAGCGCTGACCGTTATTGCGCAGATGTCAAAATTAAGGTACCTGAGGGCTGAGGGGGGCTAGCGGGATGAAGGGCTGGCGTGCGTAGCGCCGATTGGCTCTCCGGCTGAATTCCTCTCCCCGCACCGATACCACACCCCGCGCAGATCCAGTAAAACCTTCTCAATTGTATTGTTATTGACAGATAATATTTTCTTTTTCTACTCCCCATAAACTTGTTAAAGATTATGTCGTAAGCACCTATAAATCTTTGGGCATTACTATTTGGCATTATATTAAAATAATGTCATTATCGTTATTTAGCTAATAATTAATACAAGTTATAATTGAATTGCGTGCGTGACAGTACACATGCGCAGCTATCCCCTCCGCGTATCGCTCAGCGCTAGACTTACGTGCCGCTAGTTATAACAAACGTTTTGCAATGTGGGATAGATGATAATAGAACATTAATATTATATTTTGCTAATCTTTGACTGGCTGCACTTATATTATCTTACACTAGGAGATCACTACACTTTCTCAACTCACTGTCAAGTCAATTGCTCGAGCAGAGGAGCAATGTCGGGGTACTTTCATGCAAAGAACTCCGCTTTACTTGTCATCTCGAACTCTGTCTCCTCCATTTTGTACATCTCGATCAGCTGAAAGTCATTAATTTTGTTATCAAAATTAGGGTTTAGTCATTTAACTCCCAAGAACACCAGCATCCTAAACACCATAAATGTTCTTGCCTTTTGTTTGTTTCAACAAAATTCATTTATTAAAAAAGTTCATCATATTGTAAGTCATATAAATATTGCATGAAATCAGGGGCCTAATTCTCGGGTCGATCTTGATCATTTTGCAATTTTATTTTATTGCTTCTTTTCGACTTTTTTGCACTTTTTCTACGTTTTCTGTATATCGTAGATCGGACTCAAGGAAATCATCCATTCTCTCTTCGAAAACAAGCAATAAAATAAAATTGCAAAATGATCGAGATCGGCCCGAGAATTAGGCCCCAGTGAAAAAAATATTCTCTGACTAGGATTTAAATAGTGGGCAAAAAAAAATCTGTATCACAACAGGTACAGTTTTTTAGTAGTAGAAGTTAAATAAGTCGCAAATACATACATTGTCGACGTCTTTCGAGAGTTCCTCCATCTGCTTGTCGTGGGACACCTTCAGCTTTTCCTTCTCGCGATTATGCTTGATGGTTTGGGTCTGCAAGGATATTACATGGTATTGTTTTAAATACAAATAAAAAGACAAATAGGTGCTCTGCAAATATTTTGGAACCGCAGATAGTTTTAGAGATTTTGTAAGTACCTACTCTATTTTGTGATCTAGGATAAAAGGGCTAGCTAGTAAAACCTGCTAGAGAGTAAAAGTAAAGGTCAAAAATTGTATATTCAGTTGTATCACAAGGATCACTTTGAAGCGTCTTACAGCTAGGTGAGAATCTGCCAGTTCCACGCGACCAAGCCTAGAAGAACCAGGCAACAAATTAAGGCTTGGTTCCTACCGTATTTTTGTTGGAAGGTAATACTACTTCTTATGCATTGTGTACACAAGGATACGCATCAGACTATACACTGCTAGCTCTTATGTCTTTGCAGTAAGCGTCATTTTTCTTTGTTTTTAGGTAACTTGAGCTGTATCCTACTGTACCTTGCGCTCGTCCATGAATTTCTTGGTGTTATTTTGTTTCTTCTCCCGAAGCCGACGGTCCTTCTCCTGCTTGGTCTTCAGGGTCTTATCGTTTGCCACCTCCTTGCTGGTCTCGAGCGAGATCTTCGTCTGACGCGCATTCATCTCTTTTAGCTCCCTGGAAATGGTAAAATAATTAATTTAGTTCACCCAATTGCATACGGAATAATCAATCATCTAATCGTTGAACATAATCTTGACACACTAGGGTCCATTTGCAAAAACAGCGCTTCAGTCTGGGTCGAGCTTCAAGCATAGATTTTTGACCCATTTAAATGGAGAGCTGTCAGAAAATCTCCAGCGTTGTTTTTGCATAGGGGCCTAGGATATCCAGTGGGTGGGTATTAGTAACTACGATTGCTTACTGATAATCAGGGTGCCTGTAGGTACTTATTACAACATTTAAACTTCTTTTTGGCTTCTCTTTCGTAACCTAGCCTCATGATACAACTTTCTCGTACTTGGCTTTAGCTTTAGCTGCAAAGTTGAGTTGAGTTTCTTAGCATCAGCTATCTCTTCTGCTTAATCTCTCCAGCTGGTTCTACTGTTTCGTGCTTGTTCTGTACTAGAAGTCACCTCTCGTTCGTCTCGACCTTTAGTTTATGATTAGTCTCGCAAACTACTTCAGTCACTTGCTCTCTACCTGCAGGATACTTGTCACCTTTATTGTTACCTGCACTTTACCAGCATGTGATGCTTTCCAGCTGAAGGATGGTTGTCGCGTTCGTCTCTGAAAGTTACCTCTCATGTTTGGCCTCGAGCTGTCGAGCTTGTCGCCTTTATCTAAGCTGCACATTACCAGCATGAGATGCTTTCCAACTAAAGGATGGTTGTCACGTTCGTCCCTGCCAGTTACCTCTCATGCTTGGCCTCGAGCTGCTTAAACTGCACCTGCTGTGTGGTCTCCATCATCTAGTTTATGATTAGTTTCACAAACTACCTCAGTCACTTATTCTCTACCGGCAGGATACTTGCCGCCTTTATTGTTGCCTGCACTTTACCAGCATGAGATGCTTTCCACCTAAAGGATGGTTGTCGCGTTCGTTCCTGCAAGTTACCTCTCATGCTTGGCTTCAAGCTGTCGAGCTTGTCGACCTAACGGCTTCCAAAGACTAAGCAATAAGCTACCTCTCCAGCTTAGTCTCTTCAGCAGGTTACATCTGTTTCGTGGTTTTGCCTTGCCCACCTGCAGTAATGTTGTCTGTTACCTCTCATGCTTGGCCTCGAGCTGCTTGAACTGCGCCTGCTGCGTGGTCTCCATCATCTTCTTGAGCAGGTCTCTCTGCTCGTGCAGGCGCGAGCGCGCGCTGGCCCACGACTCGGCGCGGTGCTTGCTGACCAGCTCGCTCCACGCGGTGGATTGCTCGGCTACCAGCTTGCGGAATGCCGCGTCGTTGCTTAGCTGCTCTTTGCTGGAATATATAATGGCGTGTGTTCAAATCACGTCGGGGTCACCAATTTAGGAGGATTTAGGGGTTGAAGGAGATATGCTACCCCTATCTTTATAGTCTAACTATCTTGAGGGTGATGCAACAACAAACTCATACCTAACCTTTATACCTTTTACTCGAATGTACCCTCAAAGAATCTTGAGTGGGTACTTGAGACTTGACTTACTAAGAGATCTGGGGGGATAATCTACTGAACCTGGGAATTAATGTCGTCGTTAAAGACTTTGGTGGCATAGGAGGCTTTAGGCGTTGAAAAGATACTTGTAATCTATTTAAGCGTTCTCTATTTTATTGTTGTTTTGGAAAAACTATTGCAATCTATATTTCATTTTATCACATCGATATTAGTTGCAAACTCTGAACTATAAAATATAATCAATTTCACTTTAAAATTACATACTTTTTCCCCTTAACCGCTTTCTCCAACGAAGATGTCTGTGACTTCTGCAGCGCCGCTCTTTCCTTCGCCTGTCGTTTCTTCATTGTCTCCAGCTCCTTCTGCTGCTTCCTGCCGGTCTTCACGAAGCCTTTCTCTAGCCGAAGAGACTCTACTGTGATGGGCTCGAACACCAACGGCTCTGCGAGAAAAATATAAAGTCTGTTTAAGAATTTTGGACCGGTTCTGTGAGAAAATAATAGCCTGTTTTAAGAATTTGTGATCCTGCGCGGCGTTCGCGGCAGACCTTGCGTGTCATGGTGGGATGAGCTGGATGCTTATGAGTGAGACTGGCGACTAAAGAAGATCGTAGTCACTGACAACAATGGTACACAACAGGCGAATAGTAAATGAAAGCAGGGCAAAGGAAAGATATACTTAAAGATTGTGTTAGAGATGACATGGTTAAGAAAGAAGTGACTACTGAAATGACGGCTGAGGACATTGGAGAGAAAAACCTGTTGTGCCGACCCCAACTGAAGCGGTATAAGGGTAAGAGAAGAGGATAATGAAATGCTCAATGTAAATACAACAAATATGTTTATAATGGTTGATTGTTCCATCGGAGAAACACTATCCAAATAAATAAAAATTAAGTCCTTCTATTTGACAGCGTAAAGAAGAGAAGGATATATGACGATGATAGCTTACTTTAGGTATAGATGAAAAAATCAGCCCTAAATAAAATGTAAGACTTAGTGAAACTAAATACCGTGCATCTTCACAGCGGACTGAAACATTGTAAACTGAACTGGAACTGTAAAGCACTAATAACTATACAACCTAGTCGGCTTCAGCCTGAGAACTGAAAAGATGCTAATTTATCTTTGGAGCGTCTCAGTCTGAGATAGTTATGAAGCGTATTAGGGAAACATGTGGTCTAAGTTATAGGCGAATTGAGAAAAAGGTTTTGCATGATTTTGTTTTGTTGTTTGACTCTTCCTAAGCGTTCTACCTCCCTGTTATTGTGTTCGTCGAATTTTAAATCTTTTGTAGCAAAAAAATATATTTTGTAGTAACAGTTTGTGTCTTCTCATTTAGTTTCAGCCTTTTAACTGTCAAGACATTTCAGTAAACTTATACAAATGTGACTTTGAGACTGAGACTGCCAAGCGGATTACGGCAAACCCTCCTAAATATTAGGGGAGGTCCATGTTCAGCAGTGGTCTTATTCAGACTGATTATTAGGAGTACCTCAGGGAAGTGTTATGGGCCCTGTGTTGTACCTCATTTACACCTTTGATCTTTCTACTCTGGATGACGTTCTTGTTGGTACCTATGCGGACGACACAGCCTTAATCGCCTCACATGCTAACCCATCAGTAACCAAAAAAATTCAGACTGATAATAACGATATCTTTAAGAAGTCATAACAGTCAGACACAATAAATAAAACGACCCTGATATAAATTAGAATGAATACTGCTGTGACTTGTACCACTGCTATACTTCCAAAAATACCTTCAAACAGATAAACATTCCCGTAGCGGCGGCTATTCGTGGCACAAAGGTGTGTTGGATTCTCATATTTATTTGCGCTGAGATGATTTAGTGCACTGACGTCGTTGACCATTAAGTATTATTAGATCGGAGAAAGAAACTGCATTAATCTTCTTCATCCTGGCAAAAGCTGGGTTAACTAATGGCCTTGAAAATACCCTTGCTGACAAACTACAAGAAAAGTTTGAAAACTGGGAGAATATAACTTCTAAAACGACTCAATTAAAACAACTACTTACAACGTAATCTAAATAACTATAGTATTTAATAACACCTAAACAAAATGAGATAAAAGTAACATTAAAATGCAAAGCATTTTTTGTTGTCTAATATAAACCTGTTAAAACATAACGGTCCCGGAGAACATAGGGAGATAGAAACAATAGAAAATGTTTGGATAGTCTGGGATCCCCGAATTCAAGGGGTGTATTCCCATGCATTTAGTTCTTTCCGTCAGATGCACTTTTTTCATGCTAAATCTTTAACAAGCTCAAAGATTTAGAAAATTTTATGTCTTCTAATGTCTTGGATAGTGTGTATTAACTATATCAAAATTACCTTCTTTCTTCTCCTCAACCTTTTCCTTCTTCTCGTTGCCGCTTTCTTCGATGCCGAGCTTGTTCATGTTGTCGGTTCTTTCTTTGGCAGCGCCCATGAACGCTCGTGGGTCGGATAGGGCCGCCATGAAATCTGCGAAAACAGATTCAAATTTGTATTATTTTGCTAAATGTTTATGGAGAGGAGATGATGTTTTATTTTCTATGTTCTACAAAACAACTTCTAATGTTTTGGTCATTTTTGCATCGTAGGCCCGTATTCAAAAACAGTGCTTGAATCTGAGGCGAGCCTCAAGCACTCTCAAGCATAGATATTTTGACAGTTCTCTATTGAAAAATGACAAAAATCTATGCTTGGAGCTCGACTCACTTTTTATTTTTCGCACTCTTTCTGAATTCACGAGCCATTACTTTGTGGCTTCAAACCGAACTTGTACTATACAGACTGTTGACTTTTGTTGTTACCCAATTTCCTATCATAATGTCTTAATGAAACAGCTTCACTACTTAGATCCTCAGCCATACCCTCAGACGGTCTACTCTTTTATCAAAACTTAAAATTGCGATCGGAATCCCGTTCAAGAGTAGACCGGCTGGTCTCTTAGCATAAAGTACCAAAAGTTTGAGGATGACTTATCCCATTTTCAGCGCTTACTAAACAAAACTACGACTTATCCGTGTATGGACCATAATTCCCAGACCTAACTCCTTAAGAGTCAAAAGTGTATTTATTTAGTAGAATCACAAGGATCTCTTTGAAACTTTTTAAAGCTAGAGTCTAGGAGCCAGTTCCACGCGACCAAGCCTAGAAGAACAGCCAACAAACTACGGCTCGGTTCCTCCCTCACCTTCAAACCCATCAGGCACGTATATCTTCAGCTCAATGTTACAGAACAGCATGGGCAGTGACATGGGGAAGTTGGCTTCGGTCCTGAGAGAGATGTGCCGGTAGCCAGCCTGGAGGCCGTCGAGAGGCAGAATCCTCTGGCCGAGGAGTTTGCCGCTCTCATCATACACGCCGAAACGAAGCACCGCCAAGTCTGGGAGTACCACCTGGAGGAGAAATTGGATTATGACTGTCATTCCAATACATTCTTAGGTATTTTGAGACTGAAAATCGAATGTAGACTGATGGCGCTTGTTGGAGAGAACTGGTGGTCTACTGGTAGCGGCCCCGCCTTCCCATCCGAAGGTCGTGAGTTCAAATCAAGTCGTGTACCAATGAGTTTTTCCGTCGAAAAACTTATGTGCACAATCCTAGGACTCACAAAACGGTGAAGGAAAACATCGTGAGGAAACTGGCGTGTCGTAGAATCTAAAAAAGTTCGAGCAACACGTGTCAAGCGTCACGCAAAAAGGGCCCACCAGCGGCCTGCTTGCGGAAAAACCAGAACGCACATCAAGTGCGGATGATAAAATTTCCGAATTTAAACTCAACTCAAACACACATTTTACAACCATACCCAAGGTAAAATTAACTTTCAGCCATCTACAAACACCTACTACACCTTCAAATTAGACCGGCAAATGGTGTCCCCGAACCGAACTGGCAATAACCTCATTTACAGGGTGTTACAAAATTCCCCGTAAAGCCGAAAGGAGGATAAATGGGGCCTTATAACGAGTCCATTATTATTATCATTGTTTTTTATGATATTATATTTTTTGGTTCACATCTATGAATGAAAAATACTACTAACCTATCCTTACTGGTAGGGAAGATTGCTTTTTCACCTAGATATAACTACGCGCTAAACTGGTACCTTACCTACCGACTTACAAGTGATTTGATGGACTGACCTTTCGGAAGAGGAATGGTTCTTCATTGTAGACGGGGTTCAGTCCGTTGGCGGGCACCATCCGCGTGCGGAACTCCTTGCGGATGGTGTCGGTCGGCAGCCCGTACATGTCCACTTCTACATACGTGCCCACCTTCTTGTCTGATAAGAACTGCCCGGCTATCACCTGGGGGTGGGAAATATATGAATTAGTGGCCAACCTTGGTCACGAGGTTAGACCCTGTTTAGTATTTACATACTAATTTAAGTGTAGCTGTCTCGCTCGCTCTCTTCATTCGTCGCGCACCTCAGCGTATGAGCGCTCCTCATATAATAATTCTTATATAGTTCATGCATTTCACGAAGACGCGTCAATTAGAGCATTTTGGCTCTTATTACAACCAGATAAATATCACTGGACGCGTCTTCGTGAAATGCATGAACTATACTTAGAAGTTTTTTTGTAAATACATACTTAGATTACCATAATTAACACCCAGACAGAACAAACACACATTTTACAACCATACCCAAGGTAAAATTAACTTTCAGCCATCTACAAACACCTACTACACCGAGTTCAAATTAGACCGGCAAATGGTGTCCCCGAACTGGCAATAACCCCATTTACAAGATGTTACAAAATTCCCCGTAAAGCCGAAAGGAGGATAAATGGGGCCTTATAACGAAACACCACTCTAATATTTGTTCTCCGTGGGGATCGCATCCACGACCTACGGCGCAGAAGGTAGATCAAGTTAGGAAGTTAATTAAGTGATTATACTCATTGTTTCTTCTACACCATCGTCCTCTACCGTTCTTTTCAAGTCCAGTCCATCCCAAGGTTGTCTGGAAGAGATCGAGGTGATAAGACCGCCCATTGTATTCCACTATGATGTTTTTCTGTATTCCCTTGTTAGTTTTATATGGTGTGCAATAAAGTATTTTCTATTCTATTCTATTCTATTCTAGTCAGTTATACCCCCTGGGGCTCAATTCTAGACCAGTGACTTTTTTGTCACGGTAGACGTATATCACAAGAACTGTCAAATTCACTAAAGAAACTGACAGTTCTTGTGATATCTATCTCTTCTTTGTCCATCCCTGTTCCCATTATTTGGGGTCGGGTCTCCTCACTTTTTTCCGCCAAGACAATCGGTCTTGGGTGGTCGGTTCGGGCAATTGGGCTTTCATGAGGTCTCTCTTCATATTGGTCCACCAGGTGGCTGGCGGGCGGCCTCTTCCTCTCTTTCCTTCCGGTAGGCTCAGTGCAATTTGCACTACATGGTCTTCAGTACGTCTTTTTACGTGCCCATACCATCTTAAGCGTGATTCTGTTAACTTATCTGTAATTGGGGCAACCTTAAAACTTCCACGGATGTACTCGTTACGAACTTTGTCAAGCCTGGTTACACCTCCCGCCCATCTTAGCATTTTCATTTCATTAACATGGAGTTTCTGTTCATGTGTCTTCTTTGTGGTCCAGCATTCAGACCCATACATTAGCGCCGGGCGCACCGCTGTCTTGTAAATTTTGCCTTTAGTTTTTACAGGCATTCGTGGATCACACAGTACGCCTGTCAGGGATTTCCATTTCATCCAGGCAACGTTGACCCTATGCGTTACGTCTGCATCTACATTTGCGTCACTTGTTAGCATAGAGCCTAGGTATTTAAATCTTGTGATATCTATCTACCGTGACAAAAAAGTCACTGGTCTAGAATTGAGCCCCTGCTCTTTCCTTTAGTTGCTGGAAGTCTCACCTGCACAGAACATTGGGCAGCAATCACGCCATCTACCGGCGCATCAGCGAATGGATCGAAGGATCTGTCAGCTCGCCTCATGAAGTCCGGCTTGAGAAGGTACCCGCAGTTCCCGTTGTACTCGAACTTGCCCTGGTTCAGCTGCATCGGCAGGTCGGACGTTTGGAAGTTTAGGGATACCATTTGACAGCCTGCGTTCCAGAACACCTGGGGAGTAAGGAAACGAAGGAACATGTATTTAATTGAGTCGGTAAAAAGTTTTAGGTACTTCTAAGACTCCTAACATTGTTGCCGTTTATCAAATCAGTGTCTCTGATATTGGAAACAAGGCTATAAAATCAGTCTACTCTTTCTGTTTTTCAATAAGTTGGCCACTACGAGATCTTGTCTACTTAGGTCATTATCATCACCTCAAGATAAATAAAATTGGTCCATAGCCCAGTGATACCCTAATTCAAAGTTACTGTAGATTTCATATTTCACTAGTTTAATATTACTTGTCCGAAAGGGAATGAACCCAAAAGAATAATTTTAAATGCAAATCTTCATTTTGGAGTCATTTAAAAGCCTTAGTGAGCAGGCTACCTCTATATAAACAATAAATAAAATCGGTCCAAAAATAGAACCTTGAGGTACACCCAAATTCAAAGATATGACGAGTGGAGAAAAATCGTTATACAACATTGCAATCGCGATCACTCTGTCAAGAATGCTACGAAAAAGAAGAGAAGTAGGTAGGTATATGTTACCTGGGGCATGTAATTGGAGGAATCAGCTCTGGTGCCTTTGGGGTAGATCCTGGACATCTGCCGCTTGTTATAGTTGACGAAGTCGATGGCTTGCTGCTTCAGGTAGTTCATGCCGGTGGTCTCCGCGAACGAAGACATGTTGTGGTAGATGTTCTTTTCTGTAAAGGGAAAAAACATTAAGCAACTAAGCTGGTATAGTGAACTTTTATTTGCCTTTTCATCCTTTTTATCATACTTGTTCTTTTTCCTCCAATCGATGGACCATGGACATATGAAAATCGGGAAGTCGGTTGATTGAGAAAGGACGTTATTACTAATTATTTAGGAAGGCCTATGTCCAGCATCAGTTTTTTCAGGCTAAAGGTGATTCTGAGAATCATGATACATCTGCTGTGTCTAGAATCGCTGCATTTTGCAGTTTAAATAGGTAAATGAATTGTAAATAATTAAAGCATTCAGGCCCGTATTCAGAAGGAGCCTCAAGCCGTAATTTTTTTTCTTTTTTCAGTGGAGAACTGTCAAAAAATCTATGCATGAGAATGCTTGAGGCTCGACTTAGACTCAAGCACTGCTTCTGAATATGGGCCTTAGGAAGTAAAAAAAAATAGAAGGACGAATAGCGTAACATGAAGAATCGATACCCAGTAGTCTGTGATGATGAAGATAAGAAAGAAGAAAGAAAATATACATACGAAAAGATACAAATAGGCATGGTAAGTAGGTATACACAATTTCATATGGTCAATTAGGTCCCTGGCTCAGTATTTGTCGCACCGTGTAGGTCACATGGCGTGACACTACACAGTGCAACCCTGGTATTCTGCCAAGGCCTAGAGCGGGTCACATCACGGACAAAGTAATTACTGAATACTTACAAACTAGAGAAAAAACAGAAAAGTAATAGGCAAAATAATAAAATGGTACAAAAAAAACGAGGAGGTTAAATTAAGTTTTGGAAGATGAGAAGTGATGTTAACAAACTTTCAGCTTCCTCGAAGCCCTGGAACTTGATGGGCTGCGCGTAGTTGACCATGGAGGAGAGCCAGGGATGCACGTTGGTGGTGGAGCCGGTGTACGCGACGGGCGGCGGCGCGTCGTCCCCGGCCGACGCCGCCTCCGCCACTATCTCCTCGGGCTGGACAGATGTTATGGACCAAGTGATTAATGCGGCCACTATGAATAATGCTCGAGCATTATGCATAATGTCTAGCTCTATCGGGCAAAGTGATAAATTCTTCATTATTTTATCACATTGCACGGTCATTATTATATTGCTACATGACAATTGGGCAATTTGATAATAAACACTTTAAAGTCGCTTAAAAAAAGTAGAAAGCCCCTCCTTTTGATAGCAACAGTAGGGAAGCTTCCCTTAAACTCCATTTCCCAAGGGCATAAAAAAACAACCACGACCTTCGGATCGGAAGGCTAAGGGCTCATGCCCTTAGTTTTACAAAACTTTTTAGTATTTTGCAATAGTTGCAAGGCAATCGATGCTACTAACTGGCATTATAAGTGACCGCCACGCAGAAATAGTATATATTTCTATGACGCCACCAACTTAAAGAACAGAATTATAAAATTCAATCAATGATAGTCATTGATATACCTTCTTGTCCGGAATAGCGACCGCCGTAGCATCTTCTTTCACCTCGTCTTCAATAACGAACTGTCCCTGACGGAACAGCTCCAACTCCTGGCGCTCCACCTCGGGCTTCAGCCGCTTGTTCTTGATGAGGATCTTGCGCTTCAGGGCTGATGGTGGGGGCAAGGGTACTCCAGGCTCCAACTGGAAAGACCACATTTAGGAGTCACTTCATAGGACCAGTTAAGCAGAGATCCCTCGCGTCTACATACAAATTCTTACTTATTTAGCGAGGAGTCAACGTCATAGACTATTAGAAAAGTTTAATTGCAAAGTACTTACAAATTAAATGTGCACCTAGTTTACATAAAGTTTTAACTAAAATAATCGAAACAGCACTCTTTGGTTCCCCAATAAGTTTTACTACAAAGGTAAGTAGGCAACTGATTAACACTCTTACGTATAAGCCTTTGGACGTGTGAAAATCCTAAGAATTGCCTCTGTGACCTGGAGCAGAAGTGGAAGGAGTGTCCCTAGATTGAATATAAGAAAAGGTAGACGGAAAAGCATTGCCTCATCGACAACTCAAAACAGACCGTGTTGGCGCAGAAGCACAAAAACCCAACCCCAGATGAAACATAGAGGACAGAAGAAGGAGAGGTCAACTTACCGGATGCTCAGGAAGTTGTTGCGTCAGCAGCAAATCTCCCAGGATATCATCACAGTACTTCGCCAGCTTATACTGCTGCGCCTTACAGCAATGGTTCTCAAACGACAGGATCACAGGACAGTCTGAGGTCACGAAGGCAGTGTCTCGGAGCGCGTAGATGACGTCTTTGAAGAGGATGTCAGTGCACATTGCCATGCCGTGAGTTATTATAGGCTCCTCGTCTTCTCCTTTGCCGTCCCAGCAGTCGAGTTCTACGCACCTATGGAATGGAAATCAATTGCTTCGTAAAATATATTCCGTATTCATACAATCACGCCTCTTTCTCCTATGGGTAGGCATAGGCAGAGACTACGGATTTCCACTTGCTACGATCCTGACGTACAGATTATCTATTTTCAGGATCTTATCATTTCGTACCCTAAACCGACGAGCATGTATGAAGAATGTTATGAGAGTGAATGAAGCGAAAGAGGTGTGTCAGGATCGTAGCAAGTGGAAATCCGTGATCTCTGCCTACCCCCATGGGAATAAGGCGTGATTTTATGTATGTATGTATGTATTTTACAGCAGGGAGGTTACTTTTTAGAGCTTTTGGATAGCGGACATTTTATTAAGGCAAATGTTTTGCTGATAGTTCAAGTGTAATGGAGATCAAGTTTCATTGCTGCTGCTGACAAAACTGGTGAAACAAACGGCAGCGCATTCTCATTCCAGGGTGTGATAAAAGAGGGTCTGGAAAGGAATAACTGGATACCTCTACCCAGTATTCGCTTACACTTGACTGAAATAATCAGTTATTCTACTTCAACAATCTGATTCTCAAAGAACAAGCTTTGCTTAGTTTGTTCATTACACACAACACTATACAGGGTGTAATCGTTAAGTGTGCACAGGCGATTATTCCGTAACTATTGCAGATATCAAAAAACTTTAAACTGATATCGAAAGTACTTTACCTAATGAGTAAAATGACATTAATAACTTTTTAAAAATAAAACGAGAAATATCCAAAAAAATTACATTGATCACTCCCATACATTTAGTATGAGATAGTAGAAAGGTTTTAGTTTCCTTATTTTAAGTGGAATAGTACCTACTCATTTTACCCTTGTCATTTTATAATTATGTACGATATGAAGGTATTAATGAATTTCAAGTAAATTCATTAATACCTTCATATCGTAAAAGTAACAAATTTATAATAAACCTTGTTTCAATATTGTATTGATTTGAACTAGCTGAAAAGCAACATACTAAATAAAAACAAAAAGAAAGATACTCTTTGGTGTTCGTTCTAAATTCAAATTCTTTATCGCGGGTTCTCGTTCCCGCCAATTTATTGTATTTTTCAATTTGCGTTAATAATCGTGATTGTTGCATTTATTGATTGAAAAATGGCATATTCCAATGACATATCCATATAATAAAATGTATGGGAGTGATTAATGTAATTTTTTTGGATATTTCTCGTTTTATTTTTAAAAAGTTATTAATGTCATTTTACTCATTAGGTAAAGTACTTTCGATATCAGTTTAAAGTTTTTTGATATCTGCAATAGTTACGGAATAATCGCCTGTGCACACTTAACGATTACACCCTGTATAGCACCGAACTAAGCAAAGCTTGTTCTATGTGCCCTTATGGCACCGCCTAAAAGTGTTATCTACCTATCTATAAGAACCAACTAGTCCCTCCACATTTACTATACCTGCATCCAGCCAGAAGCACCTGGCGATACATTTCCACGGAGCTCTTCCCTCCGAACTGTCGGCCCGACAGATACGTGTTGTGTGAAGAGTTGATGTAGTAGTGGGCGAGGGGCTGGTCCATCTCCATGTACTGGTCCAGCCGGTCCAGAAACACGGGTGCGTTTTCGTCCGACATCAGGTAACGGATCAGACCGTCTTTTGTCATGCATTCTGGTAGGAAGAGGTGAGGTTTTGCTACATTTATTTGTTGCTATTTCAGCAGTTTTCGCTGATGCCATGGTGATTTTCAAAGTTCAGATTAAGTAACGCGCTATATTATTATGTGACTTCAAATTGACGAGCTTAATTTTATAAGCATCGACAAAGTTGGAAGAGACCACATATTCAAAGAGCGTGTTCAGTTCAGGTCGATCGATTTCCATACAAATTGATTTTACCATTTTATGGGCCATGAGTTCCCATTATGGCCTATCACCTATCATAATAGGTTAGGTATCACTAGTATAACCAAACGAAACATCCCATTGTTGATGGGTACAGACAAATCTCTCTTCATTTCTCTAATTATCATCAGATGCCCTCTTTAAAGACTCTTAGAATTAGAACTAGAATTTTACCACCGCTCTTCTCGTCACCGAGACCGAACTCATCTACACACTGTCGATCCCTGGGTTTCTCGCACTCGCGTCTCGAGATCGTTTCTCCCCCATACCCATAAATTGTGGAATAGACTGCCACCAGAGGCTATCCCTTCAGCTATAACACGAATTGGTTCAAGAAAAATGAAAATAAGTTCCTTCAGGGTAGACAACGAAACGACAGCATCTTGGTGTTGTTGGTGCCTATGGGCGAAGGTGACCACTAACCATTATTTACATTTTTAAAAAATAGAACTATATACTCACTAGCATTCCTGGCCTCTTCATCCTGCTCATAGGTGGTGATGATCTCCGACGCACGCTTGTCTTCATACAACGGGTAGAGGATCTCGTTCAGCCGAGGATCGCGCTGTTTGTCATTCATGAAGTTCACGAACTGTTCTAGGTTTATTTTGTCCGACTTGCCTTGGGTGCTGGAAAATAACAGTCTCCTAGTAAAATAGGAGTCTTGACAGAGTTTTATTCGTCATGACTTGCAGGGAAAAACGCTATAGTAATATAACAAAGCATTGCCTCGTAGGTTAACCACGTCAGCAACGTGTCCTACGATGCACTACCCTTCATCCATCAACTTGAGCCATGCAGATGTTTCTCACGTGCGAGTATTTTAAGTGTTGGCTTTAAGTACACAGGAGATTCTGCTGCATTCTTCTAGTCTTTTATAACCATTTTCTATATAACTTCCTCTCAATTTTAGAGGATCAAAATACTTACATGGATCTAAACAGCTCTTCAATATCATTTCTCGGACAGATCTTATGGTACAGCGCGTAAAACTTGTCAAACGTAAAGGCATCCTTCTCCATCGCCTCATTCTTCCCCGCAGGAAGACCAAGCTCTGAAAGACACTGGTAGACCAGTTTCTCTGTCTTTCCTGACGCGAAGGTTCTGGCTACGACCTTCACTGGGACTTTTCCTCGAGGGTCTGTGAGGAAGCAGAGTCGCATCCAACTGGAAAAAAGTGGAGTGATTAGAGTTTACAATAGACCTATACGTGGATGCTTCCGATAAAAAAGCGAGCTTTATCATATCACACTCGTTCGCTATAGTTGGCCAAAACTGTAAATTTACCTGGTTTCAAAAGGTTCATAAACCAGGCAAATTTACGGTTTTGGGATGGGGTAAAGCAGTAAGCAACCCGCTGGCAAAAGTTCTTGGTTAGTAATTGCGAAGAAACCGTAGAAAACTCAGTAATAAAATAGCTTTATTAATTTTGATGAAAAAGCATGGTTTGATTGAAGGCCCAAAATCTAATCATGGTATCAAATGGAGGGAAGCAATCAGCATGGGCTCGTTAAATATGTATCTTCAATCAATTTTCAATGGAAACCTCGATCAATATAGGTACTAGTCTCCTAGGTATAGTATAGTATCCTAGTCTCCTAGGTAGAGACCTATAGTGCGGGGTGGTCGAACTCGGTTCCTAGTTCATACAAGATGAATAGCAGATAATGAATAATTGAACATTGAATTTATTCGATCGATGTTCGATAATGTATTTATGTTTAGTAGGAGGTATCGATCGATGTTCGATAAATTATATATCGAAGTTTATTTAAGTTAGAGGCTGTAGCCTTTTAGCTAACTTAACATTTTTATAGGTCTCAATCTATCGTGCGATGTAAAGTATTCTCCTAAAAACTCGGTAGAAATCTCTTTAAAATAATCTTAGTTTTGCATATTCATAATTTCAAATGTCAAATTAAGTTTAACATAATAATATTATAGCTCCCTAGAAGGAACGCCTCAAAGGTGGCTAATGGACCAAGACTCCTTATAATCATATTTCGAATAAAGCTACGATGAAACTGACGCCATTGCTCTGTGAAGCGGTAGCGACAATCGTTCTGTATTTTCTGATTACTTTACTTACATCAGAAGAGGGAAGCGTATTTACCCGAATATAGCCTTACGAGAACCTAATGTGTCCTTAAACTATGATGAAACAATTTTACTATAGGTACCTATTTCAAGCAAACTTAGTAGATAATGTTGGTTTTTCAAAGATAGGGGAAGGATTCTGAGAAAAGTCTAAAGTAAAAGCGACGCATGACGCTACGGAATATGTTTGACTCCCGCAGACGCTTTATCGCATCGGTTGGACTTAGCTTAGTGAAATGAGGTGACGCAACCTAATTTAATCGTGCAATATAATTTGCACGTTGAGTCGAGATTTTAAGCAATATTTCGGGAAGGTAAGGGATATTAATGTTAGTAAGTGTTCATTTATGTAGCATTAAATTATTTTTCTTCTTCTAAGCTTGGTCGCGTGGAATTGGCACCTAGACGCACCTAGCTTTATGGCCATTCAATAAAGAAGAATGGCCATTGTGACCATTGAATAAAGAAATATTTGATTTTGATTTTGAATTAAAATCCAACCAATTTCTGGTTTCTAGGCTTATTATTTGAAGTACCTAAAGGCGTTTCAAAGTGATCCTTGCAATCCGTCTGAATTTGTACTTTTGATTTTGAATTTTTTGATTTGATACCTGAAGATGTTTTTCCGTCTTCTATAATGTATAATGCTTTTCACTTAGTAGTCGCAATTATGCTATGTTTTCAAACTAACAAAATGAATTTATACGCGGCTCATTAGTATGCTACGAGATTCGTAGAAGCTTCGAAGCACTTTCTAGATTTACATTCATCTTAGAGGTTTTAGTAAAGGTTTGAAAGTTTTGCTTTCAAAGAGCCTTTGAGGTCCGCACAATCCTTTCACCACACTTTTAGTTTTTATTTCTTCGGGAATTTCTTGATATCTAGGCGATCTGCGATAGCGATCAGTTTCAGCATAGGGTTTTGCATACATCCGCCTACCCTGCCCCGAACTTTGACAGTGCTATATTTGACAGCGAAACACTAATCGCCATCTGCTCAAGGCAAGTGCTCACTCTGATATAAATCCACTGGTCACCCATCGATACAATGACCGTTGCAAATTATACCTATCTCGTATGAATGTTCAAGTAAGTTACACGCGCTACAAAGGACCAAAACACTGTAAACAACCTACTTTCAGAACAAAATTTCCATTCGACTATTTTCTAAAACAGCAGGATGGTAATCCAGTCTCATTAGCATCGGATAGTGTTGGTTTATCCTGCGGGAATTGCAAACTAGACTACGCCGCAGGTCATCTAGCAGTTACTAAAGCTGGATAAACTAGGACGCCGAAAGTAGATTGCTATTTTTAACCGACTTTAAATAAAACTATGGAACCCTAAAAATAGGTTCACAATTCGGTTGATTTTTTTTATCGTGTTAGAACTTCGCCATTTAAAATAGAAATAGAAATTGAACATGATACATACAACAATTATAACAACAAGCAATAGGTGACGAAAAAAGGCTTCCACTCAGCATATGCCATAAAAGCGCAAGGGCTGGATTTTAGTGGCGCCGAGATTTATGAGCATTTTGAAAAATTCTTGCCACTCCATTTACGTATACCTATGTATATGTAAATAGGTTTAGAAGGTTGTAGGAATTAAAAAAGCCCAGTATAATGTAATACAGAGCCATAAGTCTCAGAAATAAGTAAATGGAATTTATATAACAAAATAATAAGAAATAGGTACTACGGTATGGAAAGGTTTTAGCATTAGAAATCCTTAGGCTTAGGGCTGATCGAACTTTAACTACACTTACCTAAGAGTTTGATTAAATAAAGGTTTTAGGGATTTTAGGATCTTTTGGGATTACTAACGAAGAGGTCTTAGAGCGAGTAAAGGAGAAGAGAGATATACCTGAGAGGATACAAAACCGAAGAGGAAAAATATTTGGACTTCTTCTACGACATGACAGCTGCATTAAGAACATGATTGAAGGAAAGGTTGAAGGAAAACGGGGAAGAGGAAGGCCAAGAATAAGTTACGTGCGCCAGATAAAAAAAAAGTTGCTGTCATGTCCTATAAGGAAGTCAAGGAGGCCGCATTCGAAAGACTTAATTGGAGAAGACTGCATCAAAACCGACAAGAGCTAAGCTCTTTATTTTAAGAAGAGGGAAAGACTAGGTATTTTATACGCCATCTAGTGTCACAATGTAAAACTCATTACAATGTAACTAGGTACACAGTACACCCAACTGCCTTTAAAATTGGTACTGTTTGTTCTGTACTACGTAAAGGGTTGTTTATCCAGCAAAGTTTGCTGAAACCGCTTTTCAGACCGTTCCCGTGTATTTACGGAGAGGACTGGAAACATTTTCGCAAATACTGAATGCTACTTACTACTTATCCAACTACAGTCATGGGTGTGTACACATGATGTACTTATCAAGTAGAAGCGCTTCTAATACTTTCTACATCTACACATCGATTGTAATACCTGGTAATGCTTAGAGCTATATTGAGGAGACTTTGCTACCTTTTTGACGTGACAACGTCTTATAATTCGACGGAGCCAGCTGCACGCACGAAAAAACATGACTCATGCGGCGTTACCTCGCTCTGAAGCGTTCCATTTAAGGCTTGAAGTGCAAGCGAGAGCGTGGACCGAGCGACAAAGAGGCACGCACGGCCTCCGCGTTCGGCAGCGTTCGACATCTGTCTCTCTCCTACTTGAATGAGCGATGCGTTCGCGTGGACAGCTGTATGACGTTGTCACGTTCAACTATCGTCAGTAAACCGACATTACAGACAACCGATTTTTACAAACAAGCAAAACTAAACATCAATTAGGGGATAGAGGGTAAGTGATCTAAGTCTTATTTTTTGCTATTTTTATTTGGTTTTTGAAAGTTTACTCGTATAGTTTTGTTTTTCAAATTTCATACTTCTGACTGTGGTTTCCTGTAGGCGGGGCGTACGTCAGTCGCGCAAAAAAAATTAAAGTTTTAAGCAGTGCGTGATACGATCAATATTCATTAATATTTTAAAGTAGGCTCATAATTTTATAGCAGCGCTAATAAACTTTATATTGTAGTTAGAGGCCCTGTCCCTGGCACACCGTACGTGTGTAACTTGACCCGTGGCCCGTGCTTCAAAATTTATCTCGAGAAACCTTCCGCAACAGATTTCCACGCAATATTTCTGTCAAGTAAACAAAGCCTTCTGGCAATGAGCCAGTAACCGTAGACTTAGCGGCTGATGCAATGGCACTATTTATGAAAAATATAGTTTACGTGTGACTAGCGCAATTTTTTTTTCTTGGACAAGAGCAAAGGCTTATTAAATGATTTATACTTATGCCCTTGGCAAACGTCTCTCTCTAATGCATTAAATATAAAATATGTATGCATGATGTGCCAGACCATCAGAGCAAAATTGTAGGTTAAACTTACACATTCTGTGGTGACATTTAGTTTCGTCATGTTACGTCGATATTAAATAAGTTTTATGTCATGTTAGGCAAGCACACGTCATTTTGACGTCGAATTAACGAAGTTATATAAAACCACGCATAACTTAATATTACGTGCGTAATTTTATGGCGATTATGGTGAAGCCTTGGGCACATCCAAGCGTTCTGCAGTGGCGATCAGTGAAACGCAGTCAAAATATAGTGATGTGCACAGGGCTTGAAACAAACTATACTTTAAACAACCTATAGGTAGAAGAAGCAAGTGTACAATTTTTATTACAATGAAGATAATATTTTAGTCGTCCAGTTTTTTTTTTAACTTATAGCTACGTACCATAATGCTTATGTTAAATTTATCACATTTGCAAAGCACAATTTCATGTGGACGGGCAATTGAAAGTTTTCACATATAAGCAGTAAGAAGTAATGAGAGATCAGTACAATCGTAGACGACTTTAAGAAAAATAACCTATTTTAAATTTTGAAAAAATAATGGAATATTATGTTAGAAAGCTCTAATTTGGTTTTACAAAACGTTTATAGCTTTAGCTATGATACACCAATAGAAACACATTATTTAGTAAGACAGCACATTTGATTGACTAGCTTTACTACTATTACACTATTAAATATATTAAAATAATCTTTTACGATCAAGATATGAATAACATTCTATAAAACAGCAGAAAGCGAACTAAATTAAACTCTACGTACTGTTTCATAAGGTTGGTTCTCACACAGACGTTGTTGATTTTGTTGTTGTGGGTGATGCCTCGCAAACACTCCTTCCAAACCTTTGGCAAAAAGCATACGGACGGACCAATGAGCATGCAGCATAGACTCGTGCAACTGGACTTGTCAACTCAACTGTCACTGTCAAAATGACAGAATTGATACTCGATGGGAGTTATGAATTTATCTGAATGCCGTTTGGGTTTAAAAAAACCCGACCACCAATGGTCTAATTAAGAAATCCACACAAATGCGTACGATTACAAAACAAGCTTATAACAAGCAAGTTGGCAAATAATAATACAATATTTGTTTGAGCAACTTGAGTTCACAAGTTATCTCAACAAAAAGAAACGTTATTCTAACATGATGTGATCAAGTATAACATCAAAAAGTTATAGGTAATGTTATGTTTGTAACCAAATGGCGACGAAAAAGCTCGTCCAGTCCATTACCCCCGAAATATAACAAAGGTATCAGATTTCTGATAGGGGTCAGAAATATCAGAGTAGGGTCACATCTGTTAGAGCATGCATCAGCAGGGCTGTAGTGATATGTAATCTTAGAGGTACGTGTGACTTTGCTAAACATGCAACTATGAGGGAATGTTCGGGTTTAAATAACAGTAGATATTAATAAGCACTTAAAATCCTTTCACCACAATTTGTTCGAAATAAGCATCGACTCGATTAGAAGAAGAATAACACTAAAGAAATAAGGTTAATATAAGTCTGAGAAGTCTTCGTCTGTCTATTATCTATTAAAACTATTGTTGAACAACGGTTGAAATTATATGCTACCCTCCATTTAAAAATAAACATAATCCACCAAATGACCTTTGGCTGAATCTGATTAATGTAATCAGACCCTTTAAATCTAAGATAATTTAATCAATGTCAACGGTTGCTCTGAAACTTTCGACGTGATCAATCAATACAACCATGCATCCCTGAAAAGCACAAAAGAAAGCCCATCGACCGAAAGCCATGCGAGCATGCCGCAGACATTGGAGGACTTACTGCTTCTTGAGGCACGTCATTGGACACACGTTGTTGGCTTTCACGTTGTGTGTGATCTGACGCAGCCCTTGCAACCACACCTTGAGTATTCAGACAGTATTATTTGGGGAGTCAGGATTAAAATTCAAACACTCTTTGGGAGAATGCAAATTTTTGGGACTTCCGACCCACCTAGTAGGTATACACACATCAAACTTGTCTAGGGATATTCTATTTCGAAATGATTTTCTTACAAACCATTTGCTTTTAGAAAAAGTTTATATATGGAATTAAACCTCTTTTATTCCCCTTTCCAAATTTGAAAAATAATAAAAAATCGAACACAATAGACAAAAGATATAGTGGAGACTCCGATTTAAATTAAACAACGTTAATTTTGCCTAAGATAAATTAACTTTTATTTAGTTATCAGTAAGTGATATCTAACTCATTTTTAATTTTAATGGATCTTGTGATATTTGTTATGTCATGGAACGTCAACATTTAAGCAAAGAAGAAATGGTAAGAGCGATAGGCATGTTGCAAGCCGGTGCTATCCAACGCGTGGTTGCCGATACCCTAAACACCAATCAAAACGTAATTTCTCGATTGTGGCAATGTAATCGTATTACGGGGGATGTAAGAGAGCGCCACACTGGCAAAATTCGAGAACCCACCCCTAAACAGGATCGTTTTTTTCAAAATCCCGCCAGGAGGGAACCCAATATCACAGCAAAGCAGCTAGTGCAAAGGCTTCAGTCAGACCATCAGCTGTCAAATAGTGACCAAACCGTCAGAAGAAGGCTGCAAAAAGTTGATCTTCATTCTCGTAGGCCAATTCGTGCGCCAGCTCTACGACGAGCCAATCGCGGAACACGACTTCTTTGGGCTCAGGAACATTTGTTATGGAACAAGGGCCAATGGACAAAGGTTCTCTTTAATGATGATTCTCGGTTTGGATTCCACCCCGATTCACGAAAAATTCGTGTTTGCAGAGGTCCAGGCAGACAAAATCACCTCCAGCATCCACAAGAGGACCATTCGTACCGAGGTGGGAAAATCATGGTTTGGGCGGAAATCGTATTGGCGCGCGAAACGAGCTCATTTGGATAAGAAGCAGCATGACTGCACTAAAATACCAGAACGAGGTCGTAGAACCTGTGATCATCCCTCACAGAATTCAAATTGGCCAGGAATTTCAGCTCTTGCATGATAATTCCCCCCCACACACGGCACGATTGGTGTCAGCTGCCCTTCAGGAACATGATTTCGTGGTTTTGGACTGGCCTGCACAGTCACCCGATTTAAACCCAATTGAACACGCTTCGGCTATGTTGCAGCGAAGGCTTTCAGCAATTTGCCGTCAAATTTGACCACAGAAGACCAACTTTTTTGCCATTTAAAAAGAAAATGGGATCGCATACCCTAGCGAGACTTTGACACCCTAATTTAAGGTATGAATAACCGGTGCAGATGTGTTATCAACGTCAGGGGAAGCAACAACGATTATTAAATTGTAAAAAAGTAATTTTAGAAAGTCTTGGAAACGTTAACATAGTTTTAACACAATTTACCGAACCTTGTAAATTTTCTGAATTTTCGAGTTTTTCTTTTAACTTAAATTTTTATTAAAAAGTAATATCAAACAGTTGTATTTTATTATTATTTATAAATAACACAAAATAAATGTTCTTGCCATACCTAGTTTTCTAAAGAAATTATTTTTAGTTTTTGTAAAAATCAACAAAATGTTGAATATCCCTAGACAATTTTGATGTGTGTATGTCAGAATAAAATTCAAGCGTGATTCAAGAATCAATAGGTTTTGAGTGGATTTAATATTCTGTTCTATTTTCAAAATTCAAAGCTAACCTTTCTAGGCATCCATACAAAGCAACCGATCGATGTGGGAGGAAAAATTACGGATTTTCGAGAGGTCTCTCAGCTCATCCGAGTTGAGGGTTTATTTTCTTTATACGGGAAGAGTAGTATAATATAAGAGGATCTGACCTTAGCAGTTTCAGCGTCAGGACACACGACGTGCTGGTAGTTGATGTTGATGTAGTCCGTCCCGCTGCATATCGTCAAAGACTTGTCTTCGAGACTATCACCGTGTTTGCTGTATAAGTTGTTACTTAGCTTCGTATCCTGCGGAAAAGAAGTTCGCCTTATCATCAGTCCAAAGTCACTCACGCCACTATCCAATCACTGCTGAAAAAAGCGGCCAAGTGCGAGTCGGACTCGCCCATGAAGGGGTCCGTAGCAACAAGTAACGTAATAATATAAAAGTTCTTGTAGTTCGTCGAAAGGTAAATTGCGGTTTACGATTTATGACGTATAAAAAAAACTACTCACTAGATCTCGTTCAAACCAAATATCGTTGGAAGTTTGCGTAGTAATGTACAACGTATATTTTTTTAGTTTTGTCATTTTCTTATTTTAGAAGTTAGAGGGGGGGACACACATTTTACCACTTTGGAAGTGTCTCTCGCACAAACTATTCAGTTTAGAAAAAAACGATATTAGAAACCTCAATATCATTTTTGAAGACCTATCCATAAATACCCTACACGTATGGGTTTGATGATTTTTTTTTGTTTGAGTTAAATTTATGTTTTTTTTTCTATTTTCATGTGATAATGCGGTTTACAGATTACATCTACTTACCAAGTTTCATCAGTATAGCTTTTATAGTTTCGGAAAAAAGTGGCTGTGACATACGGACGGATAGACAGACATGACGAATCTAAGGGTTCCGTTTTTGCCATTTGGCTACGGAACCCTAAAAACTCGCTGTTTCTAACGTGGTTCTATTTGTGTCGAGTGACCTTTGGATAAAATAATATTGGTTGTCACAACAGACAACCGTTCATAATAATAAAATAACGCTTGGAAATTTTCTGGTGAATTACACAATGACGTCACTTGCCACTTACAGTAAATATCTGTCGTAGGCGTGACTTAGGGCTGCTATTGACGTAAACTGTTTAAGCTGGCTTTTATGTGCGCAGTTTATTTTGTAGGGGAGCTTTTAATGATTAGGTTTCGGTAAACAGCGAAGCTTTGTAGTAGTCCGGTCATTTTAGACAATTGAAATAAAGAAAATTCCGACAGAGCCAAATCTTCGTAGAGACCTTAGGTTTACCACAAGGAATAAAGTGTCAAAAGTCCCCATCAGTCCCATGTGAGCTTAGGGACTTATTCGGGGCCCAAGGTAAAAATTTTAGGTTTTTTGGATTTTTCTCGAAAACGGTAAGTTTTATCGAAAAAGTACCTCAGAGCAAAGTTGTAGATCTTAAAATTCTCTATAAAAATGGTTCCTATGATTTTTTCTCTAAGACCCACTATTTCCCAGATATTACGCTTGTAAGAATCACGTTCTACATAATATGCACACATTTCCACACCACCTGTGAGGTGATACGCTAGTAGTTACTATGACACGGTAACGTCACAGAATAGATAATAGTTAGTAGCAAGCATACCAAGGCGTTTTTCGTGACTGTAGTAGGTATAGGTACATACCTATTATAGATTTTATGAACTAGCGGCCGCCCGCGGCAGGTAGTAGTGGTCATTGGTACATGATTTTATAGATCTACTGTATTTATTTAGGTATTATGAATAGCGAAAGAAAATGAGTGAGTACTTTATAAGTTTTAATACGAGCGGCAAGTTTTCACTTCTGCCGGCACTCCCGGAGTGCAACCCGTCTTTTTTTTTTAAATATTAATCAGCACTAACTTCAATAGTAGACGCTTGTAATAAATACGTATAGTCACTCGAACTGCTCGTTCAACACTAAAAGAAGCGGGTATACGTGAACGACACCACATGGACAAAAGAATAGGCAGATGTTTTTCAAGGCCAGATGTTATTCAAGTAGAGGGGATTCGGTAAGGGACCGGCGGTGATTTTAGAGTAAATTTTCTTAGAATAGTATAATGTATACATAAAAGAGACACGAGTAGGCATTTTTGCTTGCTTGAGTACCTAAATATGTATATACGTGGCATATGTGTGCATACTATGTAGAACGTGATTCTTACAAGCGTAATATCTGGGAAATAGTGGGTCTTAGAGAAAAAAACATAGGGACCATTTTTATAGAGAATTTTAAGATCTACAACTTTGCTCTGAGGTACTTTTTCGATAAAACTTACCGTTTTCGAGAAAAATCCAAAAAACCTAAAATTTTTACCTTGGGCCCCGAATAAGTCCCTAAGCTCACATGGGACTGATGGGGACTTTTGACACTTTATTCCTTGTGGTAAACCTAAGGTCTCTACGAAGATTTGGCTCTGTCGGAATTTTCTTTATTTGATCACTATTTTTATGTCTAAAATGACCGGACTATAGTGCCTGTGGCCTTTAGCCTTGATTGACACACCCCGCTATCGCAACGGTGCTTGTGTCAGTCGTGGAATGCAATCGATGTTGATTCTTTACATCAAACAAATGAACTCGAATCTCAAACAAGAATTGTGCACATCTAAGTGCTTTGCGGTGGTCAGTGAAACTCCGTCATATCGCTGTCATATTTGACAGCGATATTTTACAGCGTTTCACTGATCACCACCGCAGAAGGCTAAGAAGTAAGGCCAAAAATATCGTAGAATGATATTCGTAGTTCATAATTTCATAGGTCTTCTCTGCCAGCAAACCAACTTCTCAGTGGCCCGTTTTGGGACACGCAAAGCTTATTTAACTATTTTATTTTAAGTAATTTGATTTTATTGGCAGTGTTAATTTTTGTGTTGTCAAAGCAATTTCAGCTTCTCTTTCTTTTCTTTTCTTTCAGCTGTTTAGCTAGTTTTTTAACCAGTTTCTTACCTTAGGAACTCCTCCTGCTCGAATATCGCTCACTTGACAAAGTTCTATCACGTCTCCATCCTGAAACAAGAGAAATTTAGTTAGCAAATAAGAAGAAATGATCAAAAAATTCAATCAATCTATTCTGGTCTAACTGGTTTTCATTCTTTTACATTTTTCTTGTTCATTATTTTCATTTTTCCCGCAATGGGAAAAATGAAAATAATGAACAAGAAATACACAAAAAATACTGATCTTTCAGCTTTGTGTGTTTTTCTTGTCTTTGTTTTTTACTGGTTCCGGTGTCTGTCTCTATGTGTAGAATCCCGCTGTTCTTAAAATTCAGATTCGTCTCTAAATACCAGAAGGCCCAGATTCATATCACTGTCTAAACTAGTTACTAGGTACGCGACTCGAGCTGCTAATTTCCACCGGGATCCAGTCGTGACGGAAACCTGGCATCCTATGGAAGATCGTTTCCTTATCTCGCTGCGGAAATACTGTTCTAGAGGAAATTACAGTTTCAGAGTTAATGCACATAATATTTCCAACTACATTTCCATATAAATTGTAGTTGGAAAACGTCAAATAACGGTATGAAATCTGGCTTTGAATGATGACGATAATGGTAATATCTATAAACTTATACGTTCTCTGTTATATAGCTAGGAGAACCGACAACCGTTTGGGAATAAAGGTTCTCGAATGGCGACCACGAACCGGAAGACGAAACGTAGGGCGCCCACCCATGCACCTGATAGGCCGATGACATTGTTAAGATCGCAGGAAGTCGGTGGATGGAAACGGCTCAGAATCGTTCTTCCTGGAAAAGGTGTAGGGCAGGCCTATGTCCAGCAGAGGACTTCAGGCTTCTCCGAGGTTCCTATATTCCATATCTTTTATCTTACATATTCTCTGAGTTCTGTGCCAATTGTCATACATATTAAGACTCCTTTAGACATTCTCAAAGATTTTTTTGTTGGAACAGTTTATCTACAGAGTTTTGAGATTTGAGGGGATATACCCCGTGCCTGAGTATCAAAGTTGCGAAGCTGTTTTCTTTATCTCTCTAGGTACCTTACAGAGGTATTTCTTCCTTTATAATCTCCGCAAACATTCTCACTGCACACAAACCTCGGCCTTCGTCTAAAATGTACATGCAAAGGCAGCTTGCGGAACTAAGCAATTCAAATTCTGGGCTACCCTCCCAAGTGATACCTCACACCAGGTCCGTAGTTAGGATAAGCCCGGGGCTTTTTAGATCTCTGAACAGTTTGGTGTTATAAACCTGAAATCTGCGATTAATTATATTGTTACTACTCGTCCAGGCCGATGATGATGTTATATTTACCAAAACAAACAAATAACTCCAACAAAATGGTGTTCCTCGAACAGTAGGCCATAGACAAGCTCTGTCTGGCTCTGGTTCTGAGTCTGTGTGAGAGGTGACTAAATAAATCCTACGTCGAAACGTTACATACAGATTAAAAAACACAGGTGAGCACACCCACGCAGAGTCAAAACCAGAGCCAAAGACGTTGCCAGACAGAGCTTGTGGTAGGCCTACAGTACTGAGTCTATTTCATTTTCATTTAGTTCCACAAACCATACTTTACGGAACTTTTTGTTTATTATTTCTTTGCGGAAATTGTGAAATGAAAACTGAAATGAAGTTATGGCGCTGAGGTAGACCTTCGCCCTTTGTGTTTCATAATAGCTTGCTTCAGAGAAAGTGTGCGAAAACGTTTGGATTAATTTAAACTGCAATAAATCGCGCTATAATAACCTGGGCAAGCAATACCGAAAACTAAATTACATAAACGGAAAGAAACCTTAACGTACGAAATGTTTTTGACGTGAATTCTATGGAGCCGGCTGCACGCACGAAAAACATGACTCATGCGGCGTTACCTCGCTCTGAGGCGTTCCATTTAAGAACGTTCGACATCTGTCTCTCTCCTGCTTGAGTGAGTGATGCGCCCGCGTGGATTGCTTTATGACGTTGTCACGTTCAACTTTCGTCAGTAAAACGACTTTTCATTACTCATACTCTGAAAGTAGGTATGAAGTTGCCTGAGGGGCCTAATTGAAAGTAAAACTTTCAGCCCTAGGGAGAATCGCTTTCTACTGACAGCTGTCAAATTATAAAAAAAAACAAGTTCTATTTTATTCAACCATGTTCCAACTTTCTAAAGTCTTTCTAACTGCAAGGAGGTTGTTCAACCAAATTCCAACTTTTTATTCAGCAAGTAGGTTGGAAACCCATTACAACGGTAAGAAGTTTAAAAAGTTTAATTAAAGCGCAATGTAATATTTAAATTTAAATAACATAAAGATAGTATTAAATAAATAATATATCTTCTAAATTACTTGATTAGTGTATAGCTTCAACTATTTATTTAAAATAACATGGATTTAAATTATGAAAATGAAAATAATGGCTGAATAATGCTGGCGAACCGAAGCCGAAGGCCCGCCAGAGAAAAAGAAAAAAAAAACCGGGAAGGCGGCAATTCAATCTTCATTTTCACTAATTTTTCTTTCATGTTTTTATTTTTACTTTCCTTGTATTCGTAATGAAAAGCACAGTGTTCACCTCGGGTGAAAGTCTTTTGAGTCCCTCAAGCTCCATTGGCGCCCTCGCTAACGCTCTGGCGCCAAACCCGTCTCGGGACTCAAAAAACGTGACTTTCAACACTCAGGTAACAATGTACTATTACAGACAACCGATTTTTTTTATGTGATTGAACAATTATATGTCCCACCTGATAGTTAGTGGTAACCATCGCCTATAACCAAGTATTGCCTCGCAGGTCACGCACGTCCGGAACCCTACGATGCACTAGAGTCAATCATCTTGAGGCTTACAGTTGTGCCTCACGTGCCAGTTATTCCCATTAACAAGTCCTATCATAGAGGTTCTAAAGTATTGCTATAACCTTCGTGGTCGTATTACGGATTCTGTTCGTGGAAATTGCCTCCAAGGCAATGAAACCCTACGCAGAACAACCCAGTTATTTAATTAATATCGTAATTTAATTATTGGACCGCGTGCGGTGTGCTGAGAGAAGCCAAGGAGTAGGTAGTAGGAGTAGGTTATTGCTTACCTAATATCGATCTACCAAAAATTCAAACGCACGCAATATGTGACTTCACATTTTTCAAGTATTTTTTTCTAAATATGTAATTTAGAAAAAATGAGTTGAAAAATGTGAAGTCACTGCGTTTGAGTTTTTGGAAGATCGATAGTATGTAAGCAATAATTAAATCTCAATCAACTCATTTCTCAAATTTATTTTTTCTAAATTAAAAAAAAAATAGAAAAAATGAGTTGAAAAATGCGAATCCATGGTGTAAAATAAATTACGATAAAAAATAATAAATTTAAAAACTTCGCGGCAATTACTTTTTTTTCTACTATGTAGGTTTACTTTTAGTTCTATTTTCAAAAATGTTTTTTTTTTTTTTAGTTCAAACAGTAATGAGTCGAGTCTTTCGTGCATTTCATTAGATTTCATTCATGATTATTCATGATTATTTATGATTAAAGACTCTTTCGTTTTTGTAGGTTGGTTGATATTTTGTCGGAAAATAATAATGCTACATTACCCCTCTCCCTCCCCTCTCCGTCCAAGTTTGGCATTTCTTTGCTTTACCAGCGAAAAATTTAATTTACTAACTGAAATTGTAGTGAGCTGAATTTATAGGTAACTACTGGTGTAGCTATTAAGCGAGCCCTAGCTAGAATATTTCCCAGCTAACAATGCCACGTTAAATTAGTTAAGGTAGGTTAGGTACCAACTTATTTCAATTCTGTGCCTAAAAGGTACTTCCAACAAAACTTTTCAATTAGACCAACAACGGTAACTTTGAAAAGGTCGTGTCGATTCCAATCTCAGGCTTCCATTTATTTCTAAAAAAGCCCCGGTTTCCTAAAAGTAGTCATACGGCGACCGTAATATAGATGGTCGTATTAGCAAGTCTTTGTTATCATCATCAGCCGGTGGAAGTCCACTGCTAGCCAATACATTTCTGCAGAAAGAACATGCATACTGCGCGCTCATCGACAAGGAGGTTAGAGGTGAGAGGGAGAGAGCAAACGCATCATGCCGCTCTTGTTGCCTTTCCTTTGAAGTCCGCACGAAAAACCGACCAATTTAGGGAGCGCTTGGCAATGCGAACGTCCACGCGAGCGCCGGCACCGCCCATAGAAGTGCATTGTTTAGTTTCTCGCATTCTCAATGTCCTTGCCCTGCACATTCTCGTGAAAGTGAACTTCTTCTTCTTCTTATCGTGTCACTGATTCTTTCGAACCAAGTGTGGTGAAAGGATTTTAAGTGCGCCTCAAAGAGGCTCCTTTCGTGCACTTGACACATATTTTCGAACTTTTTAGGTTCTACGATATGCCGGTTTCCTCACGATGTTTTCCTTCACCGTTTGAGAGCACTGGCATAGTGTACATAAATTTTTGGGCAGAAAAACTCATTGGTACACGACTGGATTCGAACCCACGACCTTAGGATCGGAAGGCGGGGCCGCTACCTACCACTAGGCCACCAGCGCTCTATCTGTGTGTGTGAACTAAGTGAACTAAGTGTACACGAGGTAATAGGTATATTAGGTATACCTGTAAGCCATCTCCATCCAACGATTTCCCGTGATTTTTACTAGAAAACAACTCTCACGACCACAGTCGATACCCTTTTGATAGCCACTACCATTACTAGAATATTTACTGGTTCCACACGATGTTTTCCTTCATCACCCCAACTTAATATCAAAAGGCGGAATCGGTCCCAAGCTCCCGAGGGTTTCTTGGGCCTTTTTTTTCACATAACAATGTATACCTTCTCAACTTTATTACGGTCGTCATGACAACCACTTTTAAAAGAAGCCAAAGTACCAATCTGAGTCCGGATTCGCGTAATGCTGAATCCCTATTGTAATAAATTAAAGCTTAAAAGCCTCGCGATTTCTTTAACATTGAATTTCTGGAGTATTGTGACTCCGAGAATGGAGCAGTATTTTTCGGTAAAGTTTTTCGGAAACCGTGACCGTCTTAATGACGGTCGTATTAGCAAATATGTATGTAGTTGCAGCGCAAAACGTCAATTAACGTTTTTGCCTCGTAAAGTTGTTTTTAAACCAGCTCACTTTTGATTGATTTTTTGAACTTTATTTGATGATTGTTTATTATTCGTCACTTTACAGTTACAGAAACCGTTAAGTATATTGTTTATTATGAAAAAAAATATCTGCCATCTCTAGTAATTTTGCTTCTGACCTATAATACGTTTTTGAATGGAACCAGCATTTCCAAATCATTGGGCACATACCTCATAACTTGACTTTAGAAGATATAAAATCATCAATTTGAATTTGTTCCAAAAGTTTTCCTTTTCCTATTGCTATTCTTATTGCCCAAAGATCTACTTAGTTACTATTAAAGTACTAATCGATTTGTAACTCGATTGTATCGAAGGCATCTCTGTTACTGACAGCTGACATGTCGCGTCGGTAATGCCTCCACCAGCTGTCACATAAGTAAGACTCTCAGTATATAGGTCGCCCACGCATTGCCTCTGTGGGGCTATTACCTTAAACCCAGCAATAGCAATAGCAGCAATAGAAAATGAGTAGTTGTTTACCGATTATTTAATAAATAAAAGCCCAATTATGAGCGCAATTTCAATTTAATCATTGCTTAAAGTTAACCCTACCACTGTTTGCCATTACCCAGTGGTATGACACTGTTTATCTTTTGACATATTTTTATAGGTAAAGCCATGAATGTCACTGAATCATTATCTGTCATGAGATTCTGTTGTTATTTCAAAAACCTTTTTTTAAGTCGATCGATTTTCGGACAGAAGACGCTGTTGTCAATTGACTCGACTCGACGACTTATTTTACAGCCTATATCTATCGCTATCGCATCGCTATTGCTTATTCGTAAGTAATATCCCTTTCTCCATTAGCGACTGGCAGTGAAGCCTTTGGAACGTGCCTGGAAGGAACATTGATTGTTATTAAATAGGTAGTAGGTACTTCTAGGTAGGTCACGTTTATTAGCTAGGGTGGTTTTCTGAGGGCACGTGTTTATTTTGAATCAGGCATGCACGTTACGAAAGCGAAACCCTCCTACTCTATCGTAGCTTGTCTAATAAGTATTGAACTTATATAAACCAGACCGGTAAAGTTAGGGTCAGCTTGCTCACCGAGGGTTCTAAAATTTGAATTTATCTTCATTTAAACTATGAAGAAGAAGGAATGATGGAAGATGGACAACGGCGATTACAGAATGTTAGCCAAGCGACGCACAGTGACCACGAGGCAGACCACCCGCCCGTTGGTCGAATGACAGTGTCGGAGTAGTTGGGCAGTAATGGCGGAGACTGGCACAGGACCGAAGAGAGTGGCGTATTAAGGAGGAGGCCTATACCCAGCAGTGGGTGCATACAAGCTGTATAGATAGATAGATAGATAGAAACTATGAACTCAAAATAAAAAGCGTAACTCCGTAAAAGGCAAATTCTGCAATAAGCTAGAATAACAACCACAAATTGACAAGACATAGTCATTTCGTACTGTAATAGTAAGTGGTGGGTTTCCTCACGATGTTTTCGCTCACGTGGACTAGTGTTCACGTGAGTGGTCTAGTGCACATGAATTATTCGGATAGAAAGATCAATACGTGAACGACTGGATTTCAAACCTTAGGACAAACGTTTGGTAATAGAACCTCTTCGGTACTGGTGCTTACTTCATTTCGTAGGGAGCTTTTCAGGGCTTGTGGCATTTCTCAAGTTTTTTATACTTGTCTATGTTTTGGAGCAGTGTGATTATTACTGTCTACCACCGCGGTCTGCCCCCACGTGGTGACAGGCGGTAATATATTAATTCCCCACGTGACCGAAATGGGGACAAATGGTAACACGAATTTACCGACTACCTCTATACTTAATACACGGTGGCAGGTAGTACAATCTGCTTTAAGCAATGCAACATACTCTAAAAAGACATAAGTTCAACTTCAGCACCATTATTTACATAATATCAGTACCATTACTTTAATGGCAACCTTAGAAAATTAATGACAGCCGTTCGACATGACAATGACAGTGTCATTACAGGGTGAAATGAAAACAGACAGCAGCTGTCACTTCCCATATCACGAGAAGTCGCTGGGGCAAAGAGCACTCTACGTTAAGGACGGAGAGGCTATGTTTGAGTGGCAGCTCGTTAGGAGGCAAGGTCGAGTGAGTGACGAGAGATTATGCTTCGTTTACACGAGATGTGGAATACATTTTCAAAGTTATTTGCCCAATATTTAATTTTAGTAGGCCGTAACATTTAAAAAAAAAACGTGGATAAACTTTTGAAAGTATCGTGGTTTGTAAGCATTTTCACTACAGTCAAAAACCGATTTCTAAAGTCTAAAATTTTATTTATTCATTAAATTCACAAGAATAACTTTGAAACGCCATACAGATCTTAGAAAACCATTTAAGAGCTATCCTTTACGACCACACATGAGACGTGACCAACAAAGAACCAGCGCAACGACGACTAAACCAAAGTACAAACAGAAACCTTTTTTATGACCTTAATATTTTTCTTATGCAAAAACAAATCGAATGAACTCGATTCTAGTAACGTTAACGTATCGTATTTAAGGTAAGCACTCGGTCCGACACGTGAACGTAAACTTCACAACTGTCAAAATGTGTCCGTGATCAAAGCCCTGATAATTTTACAGGTTGAGTTTTTCATTTGCCAGTTGACTTGCACACGACAAACGCAGCACGGAGGGTGCTCAAGGGCCATAAGACCGCCGAGAAGAGGTTTATAACGACCGTGTCACAGATTTAGGTTATAACTCCAATGACCGATATTGGTGGTTTGTAAGCTTTAAAATAGGGCTTTCAAAGGGCTTTAGTGAGTAGTAATCAAGCTTGAGTACCTACTTTGCGTTGTGAAATGACAGCCAATATTTAAATGAATAAAAATATTCGCTGTTTCACCCTTCAGCCCTAAACAAAGCATAGGTTGTATTGGAAACAGATAAGTAGCCGATAATAATTGTTCGATACTTTTGTTTTTTATTTATTGTTTAGTTTTATAACAACGGTATGTACCAAACAATGCATAAACAATAGTTAGTATGTATCACATCATCTCACAAAGACCATAGACAAGTCTTGACAATACATGCAAAGCTCAAAGATGGCTACAATGCGTTTCCGGCGCTTTCCCGCGCAACCGCCCGTCTTCCGGCGGCCATTGTTCTCTAGCATACAGGAGGTTCTAGACATCTAGATGTGAATGTATGTTGTTGTCAACAGGTACGGATGTGCCTTGTGCGATGACAATGGTGTGATGTTTTTTATCACCATTGACGCAAAGCGACTAACAAAAGTTATAACAAAGAGGTAGGTTGTACAAAAAAAAGAACTTTGCATCTATTGTAGATGATATAAATAGCGTCAGAGGCAACTGGTGATTACACAAGCCCTAATCGCGGGACGCTATAGTGCCTGAGACTAGGCTTGCCCAGCACCTTTACCATCCTGACAGCTTATTCGGCCTAATCCACAGGACAAACTTGGTCAATACGTGCGGAGGTGACTAAGCCGCGGGTTTTCTTCACGATGTTTTCCTTCACAGCTTGAGAGCATTGTGTACATAAGTTTTTCGACAAAAAACTCACTGGTACACGACTGGATTTGAACCTACGATCTTAGATAGTAAAAAGAAACCAAAAATAATGTCCAACTGAAAATAAAGAACTTTATTTTCAGTTGGACATTATTTTTGGTTTTGGTGAAACACTTCATCACAGTGGGCTATGAATTCGGTGTTTCGACGCCCCATAAAAGTGTAATGGAATGTAAACTTTCGAATCGAATGACCCCATCATAGCTACCCTAGGATATACCATGTCCTAATACGTATAGGTAAGTTGTATAGCGTCAGGGGCAACTGGTGATTACGCAAGCCCTATTTGTGGGACGCTATAGTGCCTGGGACAGGATTTTGAACAGGAAAAAAATCCTGTCCTAATATGAATAGGTAAGTAAACACGCCGTTGTGTATTGTAGATGATTTTTATGCAACTGGTGATGACACAAGCCCTACTTTTTTTATACTATTAGCTGATGGAACTAGCATATGGCCCACCTGATGTTAAGCCTATAGCACGTCATGAACGTGCCCTTCGATGCACTGCCCTGCGTCCATCAACTTCAAGCTTACAGATGTTTCGCCTCACGTGCCAGTAATTACACCGGCACCCACACCCTACAAACCGAAACACAGCGATGCTGCTTCACGGCAGAAATAGGCATGGTGGTTGTAGGTACTTCCCCGGACGAGCCCTTCACAAGGAGCTCTACTTCTACTTAACCTACTTGCAGAACGCTATAGTGCCTGGGACGGGATTTTAGATGGAATAAGCTTATATAGGTAGGTCAACGTATAATATGACATGGAGTATGAAGTACCACTCACAAAAACATGAGAGGCCAAGTTAATCAGAGTCTTTTGGGAATCTCATACAGAGTTAATATCGTTATGCTTGAATGAAGCGTGCATTTGGGAAATGTAGATTCGTTTAGAATAGAGGAGTGAGCTATAAAATGCTGTCATTTAACTGGCTTTAAATAAAAAACAGGAGTTTTGTTCCGTTGTATTTTTTTATGTTTGTTATAGCATAACTTAGTCATATGAACTGATTTGAAAAAAATATGTTCATCTGAAAGGTTTCTTTCTTCCAGATTGGTCCCATAGAAATTTAATCAAAATCGGTTCAGCAGTTTGGCCATGAAGTCGGTTTCTCAAGTTTTAGTAAAAATTCTGGACTAGTTTCTTTTTTGTAGGCTTAGCTTCATTTTTTTTTTTTTTTTTTTGTTACCGCATAACTTCGTCATTTGTGAGCCTATTTGAAAAATTATTTTTTATCTGAAAGGTACTGCTTCCAGATTGGTCCCATTTAAATTTTATTAAAATCGGTGTTGTCATTTTTTTTTAAATATTTTTTTAAATGTTTGTAACTGCATGCCTCCGTCATTTATGAACCGATTTAGAAAATTATTTTTTTTATTTGGAAGGTTATTTTTATGTCCAGATTGTCCCAAACGAATTTCATTAAAATCGGTTTAGCCGTTTGGCAATGAAGTCGGTTTCTCAAGTTTTTTAAACTTATAATTATTCAATTTAAAAAAACAAATACATTACTAGTAAATTATCCTTATTTTAAAGCGTCAATGTATAGTCAAAGTCTATACAACGTGTATCAAAATATGTGTACTATCCTGAAGGGGGGTGAATTTCCACCCCCCGGGGAACAACTTTTGTTCAACGACTTTTCGAACTTCGATTGGTATCTCTGAAAAAAACTGCAACGAAGTTTCAACATTAACAGCTGACTTTATACAAAGTGACAACTCTAAACTCAGCTACAGAGGTAGTAGGTAGTAGTAGTAGACCTACAGAGGTAGTATGTCAAGGGGTCAAGGGGTTACAAGGATAGGGTTGTCAATTTATTTAGGCATTATGAAATTAAATATTTTTGTATGGGAAACTGAAAATAGGAATTTTAAATTATCTCCCCTCCACAACTGATCACCATTGTGGTCTGAAACCCCCCACCTTCGCATAGTACACATATTTAGATACACCTTGTATATCTAACAGTGGACTTCTTCAGGTTTGTCTATATAGGTATAGGTGTCTTCTAAATCATCCTGCTCCATCGTTGGCTACATCGTCGCTTACCATCAGGTGGCCTAACGTAGATATATAGATAGATAGATAACACTTTATTGTACCTACATAAGAATACATTACTGTAACAGCGGTATTAAATAAATAAAGTACAATAGGCGGCCTTATCGCTGAAAGCGATTTCTTCCAGGCAACCTCAGAATGGAAAGTAGTGAAAGAAAAACAGAAACGGACGGCGGTACGTACTAATAAGACGAAAACTCTTCATTGATTATAGCTACAATTCTGTTTAACTTTATTATACACTGCAGATAATACAACTGTATGTAACGACGCCATATCCCCTTCCTCCTCTTCTTTTTCTCAACTAGAGATGTCATTCTTGGCTTGATCCGATTAGGGATGTGTTATTCCCAAAACTGGTTAACAGTACCTATAGAAAAACTTATACTTAAATAAAATACAGATTTTCATAATGTCGACGTAAGCTGATACTGTATTTTTTGAGAGGACAGGATTTTTATAGCTGACCTTTGAAAATCTAACGCTAAATAAAAGCACTTTCGCATTATGCATAAAATATGTCGAAAGATTAGTTTTCGCTCGAATACTCCTAATTTATGTAAGGTCTCTAAAAGGGATCGTCACCCGGATTTTCCGACCTCAGTCCATTTACGAGTACCTGTTCCCCGTAACAGGTACCCCTGGGGGATAAGAGGTCATCAACATTGACAGGAGAGGAATCACTGAAAAATAATTATAAGTTTAAAAAACTAGAGAAACCGACTTCATTGCCAAACGGCTAAACCGATTTAAATGAAATTTGTTTGGGACAATCTGGACGTAAGAATAACCTTCCAAATAAAAAAATAATTTTCTAAATCGGTTCATATATGACGGAGGCAACACCGATTTTAATAAAAATTAAAATGGGACCAATCTGGAAGCAGTAACTTTCTGATAAAAAAATCTTTTTTCAAATCGGCTCACAAATGACGAAGTCAATAAAACAATAATAAAAAAAAAAAAATACAACCGAATTGAGAACCTCCTCCTTTTTGATTGGATGTCGGTTAAAAAGGGGAGGGTTTTTTTCCACTAAACTACACTAACTCTGCTAAACATAGAAGAAAAATGTTATAAGTAGTAAATTCATTTATTTGTTTAGATCGTCAATTAGTTTTTTGGGGTATGAGATTCACGTGTCATCGTCGTCTTCAGGCCTGCGCACATCTAGGCGATAGCGATGGCGATGAGCTGAAACGCTGTCAAATATGACAGCGATATTTGACAGCGTTTCAGCTGATAGACATCGCCATAGCCTAGATCTTTGCAGGCCTTTACCTACTTTTAAGTTTACAATACTCAAAATCCAGCTTATTGTTCTCAAAATTAAATACTAAGTAGTAATTGAATTAAGCAACGGGATCGAGAACTTCTGGAAGCTTTAGAAATGTGGTGCTGGCGGAGGATGGAGAAATCTAGTTGGATAGAAAAAGTTACGAACAAGGAGGTCTTAGAGCGAGTAAAGGAGAAGAGAGTTATACTTGAGAGAATACAAAATCGAAGAGGAAAAATGTTTGGACATCTTCTACGACATGACAGCTACATAAAGAACATCAGTGAAGGAAAGGTTGAAAGAAAACGGGGAAGAGGAAGGCCAAGAATCAGTTACATGAGCCAGATAAAAGAAAAAGTCGCTGTCATGTCGTATAAGGAAGTCAAGGAGGCCGCATTCCAAAGACTTAATTGGAGAAAATTGCATCAAAACCCCGACAAGAGCTAAGCTCAAATTTAAGAAGTGTGAATTAATTCCGTTATTTTCCTACTGCACCCCAGAAAATACTTTCTTTCTAACATTCTAAAAAGTTATTTGTCGTAGCCATTACTGGTGTCAGACTTTTAAGGGCAAAGTCCTCCATCACGGCTTAATTATCCTTCTAACACAGTTACGTCCTAAAAGCATTTGGTGATCACTAATAAAGTTAGTGAAACGGGCCTTAACTATTATTTATACGGTGACCGAGACTTTAGCACGCAGGGGCGTAACGTTTGTAGTTTCAGTTTTGGTGACATTAGCACGATTAGCCCCTAAGTGGTACATAATACTTATAAAATAAATAAAGTACTCGACGGTGGGTGTTATAGAAATAGGTATAAAATATGGTTATCATAATCTCATTATGTTTTGTGATAAAACGCAAAATAATAGCCATAAAAACTTATCTTTGTTTGTAAATAGGTCGATTTGATAGGCTTTTACGTGCAAATGAGAGTTTTATCATACAAAATCGTTTAGAGATTTGTTTGTTTACGTCAGAGGGTTCGTAGACCCTCGTAGTAGGTGCTACGAGGCTACGAGACTAGACTTAGAGATAGATTAGGTAGTTTCTTTTTTTGCTTTTGTATCTAATATTGCTATGTAGCCAAGGCCGTCTTAAATTAAGCTGGGGCCCTTGGGTACACAAGAATTTCAGGCCCTTTTGGAAAGTAAAAAAAATCGAACTATAATGGCGTAGTATATGCCTTGTAAATACCTTATGATAAGCTTACGGAGTTGTGAAAAAAGTGTAATGTGCCTGAAAAAAATGTTTTGAGAATAAATGTGTGAGAAATTGTTGGTCCTTCGGGGCCCCCTGAGAATGGGGGCCCTGGGCACGGGCCCCGTGTGCCCTTTTGGTAAAGACGGTATTGTATGTAGCTTTAGTTTTGTGCAGGATATTATAACTTCCACTCAGGGATCATGTCCACGGGTATCTCGCGGAGTGTCATCGATACGTCATCAATGATGATGACGTATCGTCGAGACATCGGCCTGTACGGTTGTAGGCAATAAATATTGCACATCGGCTATTCAGCTTTCGTAGAGTGCTATCTCTTTCTGACGCACACTACGCTCTATGAAGTCGAAATCAGCAATCTTTGATAATATAAGACTATGTGCAATATTTGATAATATAAAACTATTGCAAATTTTTTGCCTTCTTCATAATTATGTTATAAGAAAAATAACTTAAAATCATGCCCGGTTCCTAGCCATTCGAGAACCTTTATCCCAGTGGTTATCGCCTTACAGAGATTATACGGCATGCCCGTTGCCACTTCACATGTCTCTGAAATTTCTGAAAACTATATCTAATAAATAATAATTAATCAATATTCTGGACAATCCATACAACACTATCTAGCGCCAAATTAGCAGAGCTTTAACTATGAGAACCAGATAGCTGACCTAACAGTGACCTTAGTTGTTTCTCCACCACTACTCATCATCATCATCCGCAGCCCGAATTAACCCACTGCTGGGCATAGGCCTTTCTTTGCTCTTGCCATTCACCACGATCACACTTTATTTTAACTAATGTCTGTGTCATATTTTTGTCTTTCTAGGTGTTTGAAAAATCTGTTATTTTCAAACATTACCTTGCCATCGCTCTTCCAGTAAATGAAGAACCCATACTCGTCGACTTTGAAGAGGCAGTTCTGTTCTAGTTCCGTGTTGTCCTTCTCTTCTGTCCATCTGTCGAAGGTAGCACCCTGAGGAGAAGATAAATGTTTAATAAAAATATGAGCGTGGCAATCGGCTTGCAGCCTGTCAAGTATGGAAAACGTGGGCATGTGCCATGATCATGGTGGTCCCGGCATAGAATAAGACCTCCCATGACCTCATGGATGTCATAAAAGCAACTAAGGGAACATGCCAGGATATGGGCAGAGGCATCTACAGGACTCCAGCAACAGTCACCAATTTGCCTACCAGGTGGCAAACCACGGCAACCTCTACCTCAAACCGTTTCTACGGCAAGACCGACGGCCTCTTCCGAATTTGGGGGATTTTTGGGGAGAAATTGGGGGCCTAAGAAAGTCCACTACTGGAAATAGGACCAGTCAAGCAGTGGACTTATTAAGGCTTATCAAGAGTTGCCAAGTGTAAGTTCTCTGTAAGTTCTCTGTACCTCTTCAGCTATTCTCAACCTATGTACCTAACCTTTCTCGATATCACGTCTGTACTGTAAACCAGATGCCTCGAAACTACAGGCACTTATAGATGCGAGATTTTTCTTGATCTATCTAGGTAGTCTAAACATATTAAAAGTTATGGGCTTCAATCATTTGTAAAGTATTTATTCCGTCTGGTCTACTCGTATTGAAAGAAAGAAAGAAAGAAAGAAAGAAAATACATTAATTTTGGACACACAACACACATAAAATAAGTGTTGCAACCGTGTATACTGTGTGACCGACGACATTGTTAAGATCGCGGGAAGTCGTTGGATGGAAAGAGCTCAGAATCGTTCTTCCTGGAAATGTGTAGGGGAGGCCCATGTCCAGCAGTGAACTCCTTCAGGCTGATGATGATGATACTAATGTGATGGATACTTGGTATGTGTATTTTTTTACGAGCCGTTAAAGGCCCTCCAGACGGTCAAACGGTTTGACTCAAACCAACAAACCTATCACTATTACTTGTCCTAGTGCAGTGACCCCCAGTAATTTAATTTGTATGTTCTTTTGGTAAATAAATAATTTTGTTTTTTTTTGTATTTTTGTATCAAACCAGCTGCATAAATGAAATCGGTTTGAGTGAAATCAAAATCTCTTCCAGCATAGACAAAATCTACGTGATTGAGGCAAACCGATTGACCGTCTCCGGGCTCTTTAGTTTGGAAACTTGATAAGGCCTGCTAACAATTGGTGGTATAAAAACGGCCGTAAGCTGACGGTTTCGTTCTCCTAGTGAACCATAGCTTAAGATCCCTCCTGTGGTCATTAACTAGTCTATTGGCCACCGGCCAGGTCCCACTTAAACAAATTGAGTGATAAATGACTGTATCATATTGTTATTGTTTCATTTCCGTAGCTTAACGTCTGCATTTACTATTTGATGATCAAAGGATTTGCCAAATAAACTATCTATATATATGAATACTGGTGCGATGCCCGCGACTTCACGTCGTGCTATTTGATCCGTTTAGGAGTACTCACAAAAAGACCAGCTCACACAATACACTATGGTAAGGGTCTAGTCCGTGGTAGCACAGTCGTAAGGCCGTAACTTCAGACTTCAAAGTTCACACACAAGAATATCTTTCATAATGCAATGTCCGGGACATTAAAAATAGAAGAGGTAGACAATTCACGTGGAAGGCCTACTGGTGATTACTCAAGCCCGCCTTGCGAGACGCCATTGTGCCTGGGACAGGAGTTTAGATAGGCTTGCCCAGCACCTATACCATCCTGACAGCTTAGCCGGACTAAATCCACATAAAAAACATGGATTTTAATGTATAAGTATGAGAAACTCTTTGCCTTTGATCACCGTTGTATGATCGTTCAGTAATCGCAGTATGATGTCTTCAGCTCATTTCCCGACACTTGAGTAATCGGATTAGGAGTCAGCACAGCGTCGTGTGCGATCAACAGATAGATATTACCAAGTCGAGTGTTCGACCTTCTCGGGCGGGCGTGCGGACCAAGTGTGAGCGAGCAGCGGTAGCGGACAGAGCAACAAAATCAAAATAGTCTTTATTCACTATTAAACGCTGATAATCCAGAGTTTAAACAAAAACGTTCCTGATCCTCGCGAAGAAGCCAACTCTAGAAGAACAACGTATTCAATAAAAATCAAAATAGTCTTTATTTACTGTTAAACGCTGATAGTCCAGAGTTTAAACAGCTGAACTACGTGTCACAGTAACTTATTACATACGCTAAATTATAATCAGTAGGCCTACCATGAGCTCTGTCTGGCTCTGTCTCTGGTTCTGGTTTTGAGTCTGTGTGAATGCTCACCAGTGCATTAAGTATACTGTGTGTGTGACGTTTTGACGTAGGATTTATTTAGACAACACTCACACAGACTCAAAACCAGAACCAGAGACAGAGCCAGACAGAGCTCATGGTAGGCCTACTGATAATTCGTTTCTACACGTGTGCGACACCAGAATGACTCAAACGTTTGTTATAAACTGTGTTATTTACGAAAGAAAATAACACAGTTTCTGTCTTGTTACAAACAAAATCAGTGCTATTTTCTTTCAACATGGAGAAAAAAAAAAGTTGTCTAATTATAACATAACTAAGAATTTTGCAATTCCGTCAATAGAAAGGAACATGCCTATTACATGCCCGCTCACAGGATGGCCACACCCGATCCGCCCCGCCCGATCAGGCCCTGATTTACGACCTGCTTAAAACACTCCGCCTATAGAAACGTCTATTTCAGGCCTGGCTTCTGGCTTTCATACATTTATTTACATTGTAGCTGTAAGAATAGAATTATTCAATTCGGACGTACACAATTACCGATGATCTAGCTAGATAGATCAATAGTATCTATAGATCTAGACTAGAAAACAAAGGAAGATCTATACAATCTTCCTTTGTTTTGGATATTTATTGCGGGAGATGTGGTTTTTGACAAATCTGCTTACGGTCAGCTACCCAAATGGTGGCCACGCAGAACGTCGCTTAATTTTTAGATTTATTTGTTGCCAACATGCTTATACATTATTTGCATACCTTAGAAGGTAGTTATTAGGCGAGTGAATCTGTAGGGGGTTGCTGTATTAAGATTTCTGATCACTTAAAAAGCTATGCCATGTATATCTAGAGAGTGTACTAATAAGTCGTTTATTCTCTTTATAAATCCATACTTAAAACATGAGTGACGTCACTGAGTGCGTAAGAATACTAAAGTTTGAAAGTTCTTGTAAATTACCTGCAGAAGGGGCTCCGGGACAGGGATCTGCCAGATGAAATCGAACCGTTTCGTCATGATGTAAGGTCCCTTTTAGCACCGCACTACACTCACTTCAGCACACGCCCATTATACAAAGCACCTGTGGACAAAGAAAATACATTTTAGACGGCGAAACAGTATAAGTACACATTATTTTTTTTTTAAACCATAGAATTAATCAAGCAAAACTGTAATTGTTTTTGGAGATGATTCTTCCTCTAAAACTACTTTTTACAGATTATTTCTAGTTTATTTCGTAAATCATTGTAACTACACTGCCATCAATTGATGTTTTGTTTTCTTTTCCATGCAAAGGTTGCCTGGAAGAGATCGCTCAAAGCGATAAGGTCGCCCATTGTTTTGCCAAAAATCTTCATGAATCCTGTATTATGTTCTGTGTGGTGAACAATAAATAGTTATCTATCTATCTATCTATCTATCACGCTGGTAGGTACCACTTTTGGTCGCCAATTATCAATTCTAATTGACTAAACATGAATCCGGCTCGAAGAACCAATTGTTAGTTCAACTATAAAATATCAAAATGTATCACTTGCATCACAAGGTTCACTTTGAAACGTCTTATAGCTAGATGAGTAGCTACTGTGGTAGGTAGTTTGTCTGTTCGTCAGTTAAAAATGTTTTCAGAATAGGTACAAGGTCAAACCTTTTACCTATGTTGAAATACAACGCACTCGTGAAAGCATTCCATAGCAAAAATAAATCATGATACCTTCTGGACCCGCTTTATGAATTACTAGCGGCCGCCCGCGGCTTCACTCGCCTCGTTCCCGTTACTTTTTTGGGATAAAAGTCCTATCCTATCCCCGAATCCTGCAGGGCTACCACGAGCTCCATATGGTTATGGCTATGGCTGTCAAATTGTGTATAGATAGGCTGACCCACACATTCATTTTCTTCATGTGTTGACACTGTTGACACAATTTTGACAGCCATAACCATAACCATAGCTCATGGTAGGCCAGCTGGTTTTAAGTTACCACCCCACGAATTTCGACTTTCTTTTATATGTATAGACAGGATATAAAAGCCAAACTTATCAAATGAAAATCGTCCAGGAAGTTGAATTATAAACGACATCATTGCGGCTTTTAAAAAATACTCGGGAAAAGTTTATTTAATAAGAATATCAAGCAATTTTCCTGTTGAATAAGTAATTCGATATTACTTGGCAAATCTTGTTTGGCTGCAGAGAACCACCTCGAAGTCAAGAAGCCTTTTTAAATGAATCTGGGATGGAAAGTGAAAGAGTGGCTTCGTTGGATAAAGATGAAGATTGATAGCTGTGTTGCTAACGCTTGAGAAAACGATCAAAAGAATACATGAATAATAAGTTTTTATATAAAAATACTTTATTTACACAAAGAAAGTTACAATTAATATCAATATGTACAAAATGTATCAAAATTATGATGATTATTATTTATTTAAAGACCAGCAGCTTTCGCCGATGTGGCAAACAGAAACAAATCCGGCTCGAAGATTTGGTGTTGCGTCAAACATTGTTGAATTATAGTCATTTGAAATAAACAACAAACACTAAAACAAACAGTTGAGCTATCTGCAGACCTTTGCAAACGATCTAGAGATAGCGTTCCCATGACGCTAGCGGCATTGCCACCTACCTATAATTGAGCCTCTAAAACTAAATAAGTCAAGTTCGTAGTTAGTCTCAAGAAGTCAATTTCTGTGTAATTAAGCCTTCCCCACACTTCCTGTATTCCCGGAAGCACAATATTGAGCCTCATCCATCCGACTTACTGGTACTAGGAAGGACGTAATAGTTAACAAACCCGCATGCAGCGAGGGATTACCAGAACTTATCTCCGTCTAACTTTAATTTGGAGCTGCAAAGTCTTTGACGCCGCCGCGCCGGGGCGTGATGAAGGCACTCGGATAGGCATGTTTGGATTACTGGTGCCTGTATCTCGATAAGCTGAAGACTTAGCTGATGCATATATTATTAGTATGTATCTCTGAACAGAATGCTCAGCGTTTAAGGGACTTAGAACTTTGTTCCACTTACCTACTAGTTTTGGTAGGAAAACTTGCATGAATCAGTATAATATAGTTTTTGAACTACGTGAATTGGTAGTGTATATTTTTAAGCTTTTGCTTCGATTTTTCTTTATTACGTTCACTGATCTAAATATATAAAACTCTTACGTTACTGACTGACTGACTGACAATCAACGCGCAGCCTAAACTAATGGTCGTAGGAGTATGAAATTTGGAGGGTTGATTCCTGGTGTAGGGTAGGGGTGCACTAAGAAAGGAATTCCCGAAACTCAACCCATAAAGGTCTGCAGCGGGGGTTGAAGTTTGTATGGAAAACCCTTAACGCGAACGAAGTCGCGCGGGATTCCACTAGTTTTATATATCATCCTTAACGTTTAAATGCTGGTTTCGCAACCATTTACGTAGAAGGTTTTTTTTAGTTCATAACCGGGCTATCAAGTAATTGCGAGCGTGAATTTGTTTGACGGTGCGATGTGTATAAATATTTTTTGATCTGTAATATTTGCATAATAAAATAGTCAATCTCCTTTGATTTTGCAAAGTCGTTAAGAGGTTTGGGAGGGAGGCCTTTTCTCAACAATAGGATCGTTATCTGTAGGCCAGGCCTACCATGAGCTCTGTCTTGCTCTGTCTCTGGTTCTGGTTTTGAGTCTGTGCGAGTGTTGATTAAATAAATCCTACATCAAAACGTCACACACAATTGACAGTATAATGCACTGGTGAGCACTCACACAGACTCAAAACCAGAGCCATAGACAAAGCCAGCCAGAGCTCATGGTAGGCCTACAGCTTGAAGAAGTCCACTGCATGACATTGGCATTATATCCCTAGCTTGGCTATAACAATAGGAAGATTTAGATGTGCGCGCCTCTTTCTGTCAGCGTGCGACCGACATAAAAGGTAATTTGACTAACCTACATTCGAGCTAATCAAGATAGGAATGGAATAGCTCGGGCACACCTTAGCGCTTACTAAGCCAATAAGACAGATTCACTCGCCTATCGCATGGGTCACGTTATCTGGGGTCAACGGCCTGGGGTCATCTCGATCGTAGTGTGACGACATTTTATGTGTCTTGAAGGATATTTGATTTTGCTACAACTTAACTTAATGTAATATTATAATAGTAATTTTATAAATGCGAAAATTACGATGTTTGTAGTACAATCACGCCCTTACTAATAGACCGATTTAGATAAAATTTGGAAGAAATATAGTTTACCTGGATTAGCATACTGTTTCTTTTTATCTCGAAACATACCTAACAGGATCGAGGAATAATAATGATTGCGTACTAAATGGGCCTTTAGTGTTGATGCAAGCAAACACCACTACGACGCGGGTATTGATGAAAGCGACCGCTAGCAATTTTACTTTAAACTAAGAAAAATAAAACAAGTAGCACTAGTATTATTATCTAGCTTCACTTAGTTTGTGACTATTAGGATGGCGCTGTAAGCAATATTTATTTATTTAATTATTTATTTATCTTTAAGCTTGGTTTATTAATTTATTTATTAGGACATCCAACAAAGGAAACACGTGAATAACAAATAATATTAACAAAACGTCTTAAAACTATGTGTCCCTCTAGTTATAGGATGCCACAGCATGGTTACCCTACCCTTGTGACCTGACCTGCCACGCGACGGAATTTACTATGTTCACACCAATTCACACGTTCGGGACGGATCCAATTGTTTACATTACAATACAACTTACAAGACTAGACAGAACTTTCTGACATTGTCTGAAGAACCCTGATTTTCTAAGAGGGGTCTCTATAGCCAGACATTTACTTGTTGTACTTTGATGAACGAATCACTGTTGCTTATTTATTTTCTGTCCCTTCTTCAAGTGCGTCTCAAAGAGAGTCAGTTCGTGCTCTTCATGTTTTCGAACTTTTTAGGTTCTAAAGGCCTGCGCACACCTAGGTCGATGGCGATCAGTGAAACGCTGTCAAATATCGCTGTCAAATTTAACAGCGTTTCACTGATCGCCATCGCCAGCGACCTATAGATCTGCGCAGGCTTTAAAGGTGCTAAAGTTAGACATGCCGGTTTCCTCGCGATATTTTCCTTCGCCGTTTGAGAGTACTGGCTGTTTGGATTGGCTGGGAGTTTGAAAAGAAAAACTTATTGGTTGAACCCACGACCTTAGGAAGGCGGAAGGCGGGTCTGCTACAACTAGGCCACCAGTGCTCTCTGCCTAGGAATTGCAGTCATGTTCCTTTCAATATTAAATCATACCTAATTTCATTCTTTCATTTTTACTAAGTTCAATCTGTTTATTTTTAAGTTTGACATGACATTTAATTTACGTGTTACTTTATTGTATTTTAATCTAAGTGACTAGTCTTAGAACATTTTCATAATATCAAAAGATAAATAAAGAACTATTGAACTAATAAGATTAGGTATTTCACTAACAAACTCGGAGAGAACACGTTGCAAGAACCTGTAGCAATTCTTATTTATCTGACAACTACTCATTAGAAAGTTAATTGAATCTAGACTACATTTTGCCATTTAAATTACAACCTTGTCCAATTTATCTTAAAAACGCCGATTGCAAAATCATTATGAAATCGATACAAGATCGAATCTAGAATTTAACCCGGGGGGAAATAAGAAATTGTTATACTTTGAGCTGGGTGTGACATACCCGAATCGATGATATCTAAGTTATGTACCTACTTATTTTATGTAATTTGTATTTATTTTGTTTTATGTCATAGGATTAAACCAACAAGACAAGTCAATAAAATATATAATTTATATTAAAAGGGCATGTATTTATTCTACAATAACAGTTATCAAAACACACTTTTCAAGGAACAAGGCCAAACTTTATCAGTAGTATACTTTTTCCCATAATATTCTAACAAAACTTTAGCTTCTTTAGTTAATTACCATAAGTACAACTAATTCCAACTATTATCAATGAAAAAACTAGTTATGTAGAGGTATATGAATTAAATACATCTTCTTCTTGTTATCGTGTCACTGATTCTTTCGAGCCAAGTGTGGTGAAAGGATTTTAAGTGTGCCTCAAAGAGGCTCTTTTCGTACTCTCGACACATATTTTCGAACACAAATACATTAAGTAATATAAACCAAGAAAATGGTACGCCGACTATAAGGTGGGTATGACATTACAGGCGCGTATCTCCTTCTCCAGCATTAAACGCGAAACTATACTTCACTACTTCCTGCAAGGGGTGTAGCGTGGAGGTATATGCAAGGGACTTGCATCATTACCTCCAGCTGTTGAGATGTACGCGTCAACAGCAGCATTAAATTACATGCGCCTAAAAATGTATCGGGTATCATACACCCGACCTCACTCACGCCGGGTTAACTATCTACTTATATTGGTATTTTTAAACGTGAACTGGCCTTCTGGTTCACTAACGTCTGCAATAGATAAAAACATTCTTGCAGACATCCCAGGTAGGAAAATCCGACCTAGACGAATAAATGACGTCATTCTAAGGTCAATTTAGAGTCAGTACTTTATTCGTCGATTAAGTACGTCCCACAGACGTCAATTTAGCGGCAGGTTTTTAGGGGTCGTGAATGTACGTTTTAGCGACGTCTCTTTACGTTCGTCCGTTGGTCGTCCATTACTTTCATAGTACGGTACGTCATTTTACTAACGTGTTCGCTCAAAAAAAAATTGAGTGCTTGATTTGTTATGTCTGGTAAAGTTGGTTACCTATTTGTTTATCCAAGTTTGTATTATTTATGGATATTTATTTTATTGCCTACTAAGTCCGCTAAAACACTTTGTAGGTAAGTACCTATCTATCAATCCACCTACTTCCTATAAAGCCTATTATTGCCTACCCTATATACCGTTCAGTTACTTAGTAGAATACCTAACTAATCAGTGCCCAGAAAATTCAAATCAAAATCATTGCGCTGTTTGCTATGGTGCTGGGCTGGATGACAGCGGGGGCTGCGTGCGGCGCGGGCGGAGAGCGAGTATCGTTCACCCCGCCCGCGCGCCCGCTTGCCACCCGTCCCGCTTGCCGAGCCTGTGACGTACTTCATCGCGTTAAACGTAACGCTAACTATTACTCCATGTAGGTAAAAGTAAACATTTAACAGCTATGTAATATCTACATAATTAGGAATAACAAATGAATGAATAATAACTAAATATTAACAACAATTAGTACCCGCTAGCAATAATTTTGCGTGAAACGAAACGTATAACGTGTTTTCCCTCCACTTATAACGGTTGTTTTAGCGCCCGGCGTGGTACGCGGCATGTGCCTTGAGTGCGATGTAGCCAGCTTAAGGTTTTCGCCACTTCTAACAAAATAATTACCTATTTGAAATCAGAATCAAAGATTGAAGAATAATAATGTAGCGCGTAAAGGTAGGTAGGTCTCTCACTTGTAAATACTGTTGGAGTAGATGAGAGAATTATTATCTATTTCATTTTTGTATCGATTGCCTGGAGAGCTGGAGAGCTGGTATTTGTAGAAAAGCTGTCATTTATTCAGAGATTATGACCAAATGCGAACTCTAGTAACAGTGAGTAGTGTTAACAAAATAAATAAAAGTCTATCCATCTGACATTTTACTGCTTACATAATGTCAGATGGATAACTTTTGATTTTCAGCGGGGCAAAACAAGATAAATATTTTATGGGATATGCGCGTCCCGTTCGCAATTAGCGACTTTAACCGACTGTCTAGCGGTGTAGCGACAAATGCGACAATAACTTAAGTCGAGTGGGCAACATTATAACTCTTTCCATTCCTCCGCGTTCTTGCTGCGTTTCGCGTCGGCTTCAAGTTCTGTGCTTTATTTTATCAGTTATCTCTGAAATATCTCTTTTCTGTTTGTGTTGTGTAGCTGTGTGTGATAGGTAAGCTGAGCGTTATGTTTGCTGTTATACAATTTTCGGAAAACGACGGCGGTACAGTTTCTGTAGTGAACCGAGATTGGCTGACGCCTAGGCGATGCGAAGTCTATTGGCCCCCAGCCAAGGGCTCCAAGGCATTTGACCGATTCCTTGGCAATCAAACATCGCCTGACGAAAAATGGAAGCTATATGGGGTGCAAAGAGTTTTTTACGAGACTGGTATGTAATTTTTGTCTGCCTGCTGTTTCTACGTAAGTCACCACCCACACCGGTAATGTGGTGAGTGTGGTTCTTTGTCATAAACATCAATGCACGTGCCGTTTTTGTAATAGCCCTTTCAATTTTATTTGTGCATGTGTCTGCCTAACTTTTAAAATTGTCTAACCCGAGAAATTATCTTGTAAAAATCTATCCTACTTATAGGTGATGTTCTAACCTAGTTGTTAACAATGGTTGTTGGTTCTTGATAGTTGGATTGATACCTATTGAGTGCATGTTCTTGCTTGCTTTAGATGACATAGAAAAGGCAAAGAAAAAGTTGAAACTGGTGGAGGTGTCTTCTGATATACAGACCGAAGAAGAAACTGAGGTTTCCAAGAGGAAACCTCAGAAGAACAAACGTTATATTAGTAGTAGTGATAGTGATGAGAATGATAATTTTACCAGACCGCCACCCTTTAAAAAACAAGGTTAGACAATTCCCTTCTTTTCTTTGGCGATGATTATGTATGCTTAACCTATTAAATGCTAAGTTTTTGTTTCACAGTTTTAAGAACGCCACAATTCATTAATAAGTCTGATGATCCCTTAAATGATCCGACATCGGATCTACCAATACTGTCTGCCAGTTTGTTGCAGGGTATGTATAGCTAATAATATGATTTGAGAAAAAAGTTGATTTATGTAAAGTTAGCATAATTATTTAATTAGGTATAATTAAATACATACACACTATTATTCCTGTAACTGAGAGACTACAGGTCCTAGAGACTTGAGGAAGCTTTTAGTATGAAAATAAGTTCACACACGGGAAGTCAGCTTTCATTTTATTTAATTTGCAGGTTTGGAACAGGAGGCTGGAGCTGGAGCTAGTTCAACTGCTTGGCCCGAAGATATCCATGTTCTTGATACACGCAATGTAACTGCAACCACTGAACTATCTGGTATGTAGTCCTCTTAGTGAAAGAGCTATATGTTATAACATTGTATTTTTTTAGTTGTCATTTAGTAATTGTATGTTATGTTGTATTGGGTACGTTCTACCCACCTACTATCTGAGGCTGTATTTTTATTTAGTTTGGAGGGCACATACAACCCAGTTGTGGTAATCAGTGTGCAATGTTACTTCTTAAAAAATATGATGTTTTTTAGGATACCAATCTAAAGTGCTGTCTTTGTTATCTCTCATGAAAACGCAAAATGATCAAATCATACAAATGTTAAAGCAAAATCAAAATTGTCAAGGCACACTGAAAGAAGATTTCAAATTCCCAATTAAGACAGCTGCAGAGTTGCATGCAACGGAACAACTGCTGCTACTGAAAGAAAATTACGTCAATTTGGTAAACATTCTTTCATATATTTTACTACCTTACAGTACAGTACTTACAAAGTAGTATTTTAATTGAAATTAACATTCACAAACAATTAAAACACTACCTTCCTTCCTAAGCAGTCGAGTATAAATATGTTTAGCCAATCCATAAAGCCGGTCTTCAGACTCAAGGTCATTTTTAATGGTATTTATTTGATTGAGTATAGCTATCTCTAGATCGCAAAGTGGTCTGCAGTTGCTCAAATTTTCTACTACAATTTACTACTATATTTTACCTATAATTTAAATGAATTAGTAATTGAAGTACAAACATTAGGAACAAAATACATACATAAATGACTGATACCAAATTTTTTATTACAGGTATCCTATATTAAGATACTGGGTGGCAGTGATGCAGCCTCAAAGGTTTACCGCATCTTGAAATGGGCGTTTACAGACCATGTTGCTGTTCAATACAACTTTTATGGAAAACGATCAAATAAAAAGGCGTTTTGCCATCTGCGCATCCGGGATTGTATTGTTGGTAGGTACCTAAGTTTTTTAATAATCTATATAATTATTTATTTGCAACATTATGGTTACAGTACCTACATACGTTGTTTTGTTCTTAAAAATAATGGTTATTCATGTCATGTCATTAAATCTACACAAATATTATAAATTGGATAGTTTGTTTTTATTTTTGTATGTAATGATTCTACTCAAAAAATACTAAGCTGATTTCAAAAATTATTTCACCATTATAAAGCTACATTATCCCTGCATAGCGCTGCTTTTACTAGTGATTCGCCCTGGCTTTGCATGGGAGTCATTTAGAAAAAGAAGGTGAATAATCTGAAGTCATTGCCTTTAAATTTTTCTACCCGTTCGAAGCTGGGACCGATCGCTAGTCTAGTATAAAAGTAATAAATGTCAGGCACCAGAATTAATTTTGGCGCGTCACTTGATTTAATTTGAATACTGCTGACTACGTTACGTAATTCATTTGTATTTTTTATTATTATAGAAGGCGTTGTTACCTCAACATCTGGTTGTACAGAAAAACAAGTAGAGGACTCCATAAAAGTCTGGCTCAAGCATGCCCCTGAACGAGTAAAGAAGAATGACAAACAGATTCAGTGTTAGTTACCATGACAGAAAAGATAAAGTACACACCAAAGGCTGTAGTTGGCCAACGGCAAATGTTGAGAAGGGCAAAGGAAGCAAAGTTAAGTCTTATAGCAGGGATAAATGCGCCTAGTACAGTGGGTAGTTTGCCATCTACATCATTGATTAATGTACTTCCCCAAAGTCCAGCACCACATATTATAAATGATTGTTCCTTCTCTATAGAACCTGAGGATTCTATAGATCTAAATGATGTACAGGTTATGCCTAATACAGATTTTAACAGCACTAGGGAGGATTTGAAATCAAAATTAATACACTGGGCAACTATTCAGCATCAAATACCACATAATGCTGTGGATAATCTACTCAAAATTTTGACTCCATTTCACCCAGATTTACCTAAAAATAGTAGGACATTATTTAGAACCCCAATAAATATAGATGTCACATATTTAGAAACTGGGCAACTTGTTTATTTGGGTCTGCTGTCAGAAATTAAGAAACAAATAAAATTGTTTGGTGGTAATGCTGAGAATAGAGAAATTAGTTTAAGTTTTAATATTGATGGACTTCCACTTTTTAAAAGTTCTAACACACAATTATGGCCTATATTGGCCCTGGTTAAGAATATACCTAATGCTAAACCTTTTCCCATTGCTCTTTTTTGTGGAAAAAGCAAACCTGCACCTTTACATGCTTACTTGGTGCAATTTATAGACGAATTAGCAATCTTACTTAGAGATGGGTTCTGCTTTGAGAATTTTCATTACACTGTTATAGTACATAGCTTTATTTGTGACGCGCCGGCGCGAGCCTTTGTTAAGAGTACAAAACAACATGGTGGTTATTCCGCCTGCGACAAATGCACCGAGCAAGGTGAATACCTGGGCAGAGTTATTTATCAAAGTGTGACAGCACCCAAAAGAACGAACGAATCATTCCGTGCAAAATTAGATGAAGACCACCATGTTGGAGAATCACCGCTCTTAGCACTTCCCATAGACTTGATAAACACATTTCCTATTGATTATATGCATAACATTTGTTTGGGAGTTATGCGTAAGTTGTTAAATGTTTGGATTAGTGGAGGTTTAAATGTTCGATTACGAAGTCTATCAGTGAATTCCATATCAGAAAAACTAATTTATTGCTCAAAATTTATACCAATTGAATTCAATAGAAAACCCCGAAGTTTAACTGAACTGGCCAGATGGAAAGCAACTGAATATAGAATGTTCTTGTTATATGTCGGTCCACTTGTTTTGAAAAAGATCTTGCCACGTTCACTTTATGAAAACTTTTTATTGTTTCATTCAGCTATCACTATTCTTTGTTCAAAAAAACATATAAATGAAATTGGTATAGATGTTGCACAAGAACTATTGCTCATGTTTATAAATCATTCCAAGTCAGTATATGGTTTAAAATTTTTAGTGTATAATGTTCATTTGCTATGTCATGTAGGAGAGGATGTACGTCTCTATGGCCCACTAGATGAATATTCAGCATTTCCATTTGAAAACTTTTTAAACACCCTAAAGAAATTGGTCCGATCACCTAATAAGCCCTTACAGCAAATTGTTAAAAGATTGAAAGAAATGGAATTTCCTAAGGTATATGATTCTGTACCAAAAACATGTGCTTATGATCGTTATGATTCTGGACCTGCTCCTGAGGGTAATGTTTTTGAATGCTTTAAGAGATTAGTATACAATAAATTCACATTCTATGTTGCATCATCTCGTGAAGCGGATTGTTATTGTCTTATTAAGAATAAGAAAGTGTTCAAGATATTTAATATTCTTAAAAATGATTGTTTCTTTGTCTATGGACGTGAGTTTGTGAACTATCAGCCATTTTATGAATATCCATTTAATTCTGTAACTATTGATGTAATGCAAGTAAAAGAACTTTCTAATTTTAAACTGATCCCTATCAGTGAAATATGTACCAAATGTGTGGTAATTCCTGATGAAAGTTATACTGTAAGTATCCCATTACTCCATAGCTAATTATTATGTATAATTAACTGTCAGCTGCACTGGAATGTATACAATTCCTGACTTTCAGGGAAGTATATAGCAGCATTGCAATAGACATTTACAGGGCAAATGCTTATGTGAACTAATGGGCTGAAATTCATAATTTTTTTGTTAATGTGGTTTACATGTATTTTGCAATGCCGTTATACACTTAGGTTGTTATTAATAATCCTGGCGTAGCGTTGGACTAGTTAATCCGTGTTTTGTCACATTTGCTCGAGTTGACAATTGCATGTCAATGCAAGAGACAAAACACGGATTAACTAGTCCAACGCTACGCCAGGATTATTAATAAGACCCTGAAAGTCAGGAATTGTCTAAATTCAACTGCAGCAGACTGGTACTACTTAGGGTTTAAGAGAGGTAACTCTATAATAACATGTACGTTCCCATTTTGTCTAACCTAACCACTAAGGTTAAATTTTCAATAAATTTTATAATTGCATGTATTTCAATTTTTTTGTATAAACCTAGGAGTACCTACCTACCCCTGTAGGAGGGTGGTGTGGGACGTACACCACCCTTTAAAGTACGTCATTCTGACGTCGGGAGATCGGTCCCAGATTCGTCCCCAGGACGCTACCAAAGTACGTTCTATGGACGTCATTATAGGGTCAATAGTTAGGGCCCAAACTAGTCTCTATTGACGTACGAAGTACGTCATTCCAGCATATCATTCCGGCCGTCACTCTGTGACAGCCTTAGTACGTCGGCAAAGGACGTCGTATGGCTGTGACAAATTGACGTCATCTGCGGAGGCTCCCGACGTAGTAAAACGACGTCAGGTACGTCTAAAATGACTGTAAGCGGACGTCAAACTGACGTAAAATTCCTACCTGGGATGCGTCTGATAAATACTGTCCTGTAGGCCTACCTTGATCTATGTCTGGCTCTGTCTCTGGTTCTGAGTGAGTGTCTGGTTCTGAGTGCTCACCAGTGCATTATACTGTGTGTGTGACGTTTTGACGTAGTATTTATTTAGTCAACACTCACACAAACTCAAAACCAGAGCCAGAGACAGAGCCAGACAGAGTTCATGGTAGGCCTACTGTTGTGTCCAGTGAGTAGACAAAGCAGCACATTCCGTTTGCCTTTGTGGCCACATCCTGTCCACAATCTCGACACTGACTTGTGACTAATCTGGAACTGTGCTCTCTGCCATTATTCAACTTTCTATGAATTCTTTTTTAATGACAAAAGAGGACCTAGTAGGTATCTAGACATCTTTACTTGGTAAAAGTAAACCCTGTGATATTAAAAAAAAAATATTTCATTGATGGGGTACCTCAGTATAGGAATAATTAAGTGTAACCTAGCCCACTTAGAAATATAGATAGATAGATAGAAAATACTTTATTGTACACCACATAAAATTAACAAAGACATACAGAAAAACATCAGAGTGGAATACAATGGGCGGTCTTATCACTAAAAGCGATCTCTTCCAGACAACCTTGATAGAAATATAAAATACTTTATTATACACCACATAAAATTAACAAAGAAAAAGAAAAATATTAACACTTAGGTCACACGGTCTAGAATTTTTTAAACCTTGTTTTTGCTCTCCTGTAAAGTTGCGATTTTTTACTTGTATTCACCTATCACAGGAGGCACAGATATTCATCTATAGCATTTGCAATAAATGCTGTTATTTAGATTCTCAAGCTCTGCTTAGTTTGGGGCTAATAAGTGTTGTGTGAGTTGTCCACAGTATTTATTTATTACATAATTTTCATGAAAAAATACGGAATCCTAAGTGACTTTTGATATATTTCTTTTGTCCAGACCACACCCACTTAAGACACTTTTACTAAGTTCCAAGTTTGTGTGGGAAGTTGAAAAGGTCCGCCATCGGCCACCGAGTAACTTAGATCTTAAACATAAACTGGCTCAAGGCCATTTTAAAGCAGCAAGGTTTGTCTATAAACAAAGTTTTAATTATTTAACATACGATAAGTATCCTACATACTTACAGCCCTACTTGTAAACGCCATTTAAATTTAATCATTGCTTAAAGTTAGCCCTGTCACTGTTTGTCATTACCCAGTGATAAGAGATGGCAATAGTTTAACCACTGTTTATCTTTTGACATAATGTTTATAAGTAAGGCCATTAATGTTAAATAATTAAAACTTAACCTTAAGTATAGCCATAGTTAGTGTTTTATAAGTATAACTTGTGAATGAGTAAATATTTTGCCCGATAGGTTTATAAATAATTATTATAAGGAAACATCTAAAAATGAAATAAAAACAACACAACACAATTGAGCACCTCAATTTTTGAAGTCGGGATAAACCTCACAGAATCACAGGCTTTGGACCAGCGAGGTACATTGTGAGCCGATGTTAATTGATGTTTCAATCCCGTGGGATCTGTGGTGGTTTAAAATAATTGCCTTTCGCTTGACCCATTTATTATTACTACCTCTTCTGGCTTACTGTGCCAATAATTTTGTAAACCCACTTTGTAAGTAAATTCAAATTTTAAAACTTGTCTGACAATGTCTATAAGAATAATTATAAGTTTAAAAAACTTGAGAAACCGACTTCATTGTCAAACGGCTTAACCGATTTTAATGAAATTTGTTTGAGACAATCTGGACGTAAAAATAAACTTCCAAATAAAAAAATAATTTTCTAAATCGGTTCATAAATGACGGAGGCATGCAGTTACAAACATTAAAAAAAATATTTAAAAAAAAATGGCATCACCAATTTTAATAAAATTAAAATGGGACCAATCTGGAAGCAGTACCTTTCAGATAAAAAAAAAAACGACGAAGTTATGCGGTAACAAACATTAAAAAAAAAAATACAACCGAATTGAGAACCTCCTCCTTTTTGATTGGAAGTCGGTTAAAAAACAGATGTGCCGATTTTGATTTATTTAGTTTTTCATAGGTAACTCGATACGAATGTTGGTTCAATTTTATGATTCAGTAAATCTTGATCACTTTTCAACGTCGAGTCGAAGTGCAAGTTCCACGCGACCGAGCTTTAGAAGAACAAGCAACAAACTACGGCTTGGTCCCTACCGTTTTTTGTATGAAAAGTAGTAAGTATGTCAGTCGTTTGATACAAATAGCTACCACGCGGGTGAAGCCGCGGGCGGCCGCTAATACCCAATACGTATTAAGTCTTCATGGTCTTGACACCCGTCACAATCTAGTCAGATAATAAAACCGGCGGTTTGATAATGTTTTAAAACGTGTGCCATATTTCATTTTATTACACAATTGGTCTCAATCAAGGCCTTTTTCCGGGTTCCGTAGCCACATGGCAAAAACGGAACCCTTATAGATTCGTCATGTCTGTCTGTCTGTCCGTCCGTATGTCACAGCCATTTTTCTCCGAAACCGTAAGAGCTAGACTGATGAAACTTGGCGAGTAGATGTATTCTATAAACCGCATTAAGATTTTTACACTATAATTATAAGTTTTAAAAACTTAAGAAACCGACTTCATTGTCAAACGGCTAAACCGATTTTAATCAAATTTGTTTGGGACAATTTGGACGTAAGAATAACCTTCCAAATAAAAAAATAATTTTCTAAATCGGTTCATAAATGACGGAGGCATGCAGTTACAAACATTAAAAAAAATATTTAAAAAAAAATGGCATCACCAATTTTAATAAAATTAAAATGGGACCAATCTGGAAGCAGTACCTTTCAGATAAAAAAATAAATTTTCAAATCAGCTCACGAATGACGAAGTTATGCGGTAACAAATATAAAAAAAAAAAAAAAAAAAAAAATACAACCGAATTGAGAACCTCCTCCTTTTTGATTGGAAGTCGGTTAAAAATAGAAAAAAAAAACTATAAATTTTGGGGATCCTTGAAACTGAAACTCAAACATTTTTTTTACATCGAACCCATACGTGTGGGGTATCTATGAATAGGTCTTTAAAAATGATGTTCGGTGAGTGTGCGCAGGAACTACACAATCTGATCCTCCCATCACCCTTTTACCTTCGGACCACCAGACGTACGGATAAGTGTCACCCCTTCATGGTTGAGATCCCACAACATCGCACAAAGCGCTTCGCTTCTACTTTTTTGGTGCAAACGGCCAAGGAGTGGAACTCTTTACCGTCGTCAGTATTTCCGGAGCACTACAACCTTGGAATTTTCAAGTCAAGAGTGAACAAGTGGATTATAGCTAAGCGTGCTCCACCTTAGGCTGCATTTTCACTTTCCATCAGGTGTGATGGCAGTCAAACGTTTAGCTATCAACAATAAAAAAAAAAAAAAAAAAAAAAAAAAATGTTGAGGTTTCTAATATCGTTTTTTTCTAAACTGAATAGTTTGCGCAAGAGACACTTCAAAGTGGAAAAAAGTTGGTCCCCCCCCCCTAACTTCTAAAATAAGAGAATGATAAAACTAAAAAAAATATATATTATGTTGTACATTACTATGCAAACTTCCAACTATATTTGGTTTCAACGAGATCTAGTCAGTAGTTTTTTTTTTATACGTCATAAATCGTAAACCGCAATTTACCTTCGACGAACTACAAGAACCTTTATTATGTTACTTGATGCTACGGAACCCTTCATGGGCGAGTCCGACTCGCACTTGGCTGCTCTTTTTTGTTAAAATAATAGTACCTACAGATAAAATTCAATGGCCAGTTTTTGTAAGGATAAATGATGTTTTTCAATTAGGTAGACTTGAACTTACGAGTTTGTACAACAAGATTCTCGAAGGTCGCTTGGAAAGATGAGATTTAAATAAGCAACATTTTCCTTTTACTCGATAGAACAATGAAAAACCTAAAGCTGGCCTAACCTTACAAGTATTATAGAGGTTTTTTCCTTCCTTTGGAATTAAGGTTCGCACCTTTTATCAGTAGATTCTTATATTATGTAATAAGTAATATACAAGGGCAATAAGTGAGCAAACAAGATCCTATTTGGAAAAAGTTTTCATATCATTATCAGAAAAGAGATTGTTTCACCAAGAAGTTTTGCATAGCTTGTTTATGTAATGAAATATAACCTTAGACGATTTAAAAATCAAGCATGGTGTGACGATAAAGTGATTTGAAAATGGAACGCATTTACAATGCACTGAGCGGGAAACGCCTACTTTCACAGCCTCTTTGCGCAGCAGTAAATCCTACTTACTGAGCATGTGTGATGTATAAGACCTGACTTATCGCAACCAACACTGTAAAAACATTCTTCTTGGTAGTAGATGCAAGTTGTGGGTTCGTTTCCTATTACGCAAAATATTCGTCTGTGATAGAAAACGTACCTACTATTGTATCGTACACTAGTTAAACCAACAAACCCCTTACAAACAGAAACACATTTACTACGTTGTTTGTCTTGTTCTAACAGATACTATGAATACTAATTGGAGCTCACTCGTGCGAAGCCTTTCAGGTAAGTCACATGGCGCCTTTAGTCGTAAGCCACGTGTATTACAATAGTAGGGCACGTGTCGCCTGCAGAACCTCAAGTACCTACGTCGTTTTAGTATTTGGTTTTCTATACTACGAGCCCGGGTTTTCGAGTCAAGAGTTAACAACGCACCATCTTAAAATCCTTTCACCACACTTGGTTCGAAAAAATCAGTGACACGATAAGAATAATTTTATCATCATCATCAGCCTGAAGAAGTCAACTGCTGGACATAGGCCTCCCCTACACATTTCCAGGAAGAACGATTCTGAGCCATTTCCATCCATCGACTTCCCGCGATCTTAACAATGTCGTCGGTCCATCTGGTGGGTGGGCGCCCTACGCTTCGTCTTCCGGTTCGTAAAGAATTTTATAATGTCGCAAAAATGGGTGTGTGTGGGTGTGTGTGTGGGTGTGTGGTCGCGTTAATGCCGAACAGTCCCTAAGAGTTATTCGTCGAGTGTGATTAGGATCCGATGGTGCAGCAGTCAGCGCAGCCCAGTACCAAGGGGAAGGTCGCGGGTTCAGATCCCGCTCGGCTCTTAACTTTTGGGACATTATAAAAATCATCATGCAGATTGTAAGCAGGCTCATATTAAAAAAAAAAAGTGTATTTATAATTAACGTTTTTCTTTTCTTTCGTCGTAAAAGAACCAGTGTGTAGTTAGTTTTTTGTAGTAGCATCCCCATCGAACTTCGATAATTTCGATAAACCACCACACATTTTATTTACAGTGCTTGTGCCATGGAACTTAATTAGATACATTTTGTTCTTGACTTTTTTGTTAGTTGGTTAATGAAAGGCATCAACATAACTAGATTTCGCTGAAGAATGATCCAGAACAATCCTGCTTTCAGTAAACGTGACCACCATAATACCGTTTCCTGATCTCATTAGTGAAGCCGAGTCTATCGCATTACCGCGAGGTCAAAGCTAACGAGATTTATACATTTTCAACTTACACTACCTATGTAGATATCATTCGTTTGCACCCACTGCTTTAGAAGTATAGGCCTCCTCTTTCCAGTCCCTTGCGAGTCTCATCCACTCATTCCCAGCACTTACAACAATGTCGTTCGAACGGGTGGGTCTTTGAGCATCCTTAGGCCACCATTCTGTTGCCGCCTTCGTCCATCTCCTGTCTTGCCTTGTAAATATCTTGAGTCCATTTCATCCAAAGGTTGTCTGGTAGAGATCGCTCGTTTAGCGATAAGACCGCCCATTGTATGAGGCAAATAGTTTTAAGTATTTTTATTTACCTGTACTTTTATAATTAGTTGTGTGCAATAAAGCACTTTCTATCTATCTTGCCCAGTGCCTTGCTCATCTCCACTTCAAATTCGAGATTATTATGTAGTTACATAGTATACTTTATTATTTATTAATTTTTTCTTTCCGATCGTTCTTCGGCAGCATTTGAATGATCGCTAATGGTATAAATCCATAATACCAAATGGAAATCCATTTGCATTGATCAAGGACTCATTTGAAAGTGATCCTTCTAACTCACTGAATAAAGACCGTTTTGATTTGATTGCGGCCCCATCTGGGCTGGCTATGAGCGGCATTCAAAGGTGCTTGACCTATAAACTATATACCTTACCTACCTAGGAGGATATAGAAATAATAATTGTGATGAACTGGAGCTTCCATACTTTTCGACGCGAGTGCAGCCACAGGCAGTAGCGAGTAAACGTCACACAATAGGGTGCAACAACAGTTATAGTTTGGAAATAAAAGAACGCGAACGAAGTCGCGCGGGTTTCAGTAGTCTACATCTATCTACACTAATTTTACAAAAAGGAAAGATAAAACTAATGGGGTGACTTCGAAAATCAATTATGGAAATCAGGCATCTCATTAAAAACATAATTAAAACGAATTTAAAAATATTAAAAGTATAATAAAGCCGCGTCACCTGGCCCCACGCAGCTCGCGGGCAAGATATTATTATTGAAACATGGTGGAAACTCATAAACAAATTGGAAAAATTCATAGACAAAATTAAATTTTCACCTCTTTTTGAAAATAAGCAAAAAACACTATGTTTCTGTAATAATAGTACTGCGCGACGAGAAAAGTTCAAGATAACTTCAACTAAGTAGGTAAGTAAATATACGAGTTTCGAAACGGCTGTCTCGTTTAAATTCAGGCTAAAATAAACCGGTTGGTGATTACAACAAATTACATAAAATATAAATATTATGGACAATTCTCACAACGCTATCTAGCTCCAACCTAAGCTGAGCTTGCACTATGGGAACCAGTAGGCATACCATGAGCTCAGTCTGACTCTGTCTCTGGTTCTGGTTTTGAGTCTGTGTAAATGTTGACTAAATAAATCCTACGTCAAAACGTCACAGTATATAATGCACTGGTGAGCACTCACACACAAAACCAGAGCCAGAAACAGAGCCAGACAGAGTTCATGGTAGGCATACAGATAGCTGATATAATAACTTAGTTATAGGTACGTAACGTAGGTATGTGTTACGAAAAATGTGGTTTTGACGGATGTGAGATGCGGAGGAGGGTCGGACGAGGATTGACAAAAACACATTGATACTGGTTTTAATTTGTTGACTAAGGACCGATTTCACGGATTACTAATCGGAAGATTAAATATTTAAAAACTTTTTTTCCATTTTTTTATACAACTAGCAATTGGATCGCGGCGACTGGCCTCTCAGCTTAGTTGGTAGTACCTTCTGCGCCGAAGGTCGTGGGTTCGATCCCCACCGAGAACAAATATTGGTGCGGTGAATGCAGATGTTTGTTCTCTGTCTGGGCGTTCTAAGTATGTGTTTAAAACTAGTGTAGTAGTGTATTAAAACTATGATAATTAAACCATAAAAGTTAGTAAATAATAAGAATAATGTGGCCAATTCACACAACACTATCTAGCCCCAAACTAAGCAGAGCTTGTATGATGGGAAGCTGATATATAGTACGTAGTTAGTATTTGTATATTCTACTGCAGCCGGTTGTACCATATTTATTTGAACAGTAATCTTTACAATGTCGGCATTCCACAAACAACAGTAGCTTAGGTATTTTAATAATAACATGCATGAATCACTAGATACACACACACTACAAACATACCGTATGCTCCTGCTTACTAACATACTGTTATCTGTTAGTCTGTTTATAGAGCACGTGGCCTAGTGCGCCCTCCATCATAAGAGCGGGGGCACACGATGCGTTGCGCCGCCGCACCGCAAAGATTTCACCGTGTCAGTGGGCACACGAGCGGTGCGGCGCCGTAACGTTGTTATGTCGCAGCGGCGCCGTAGCACCGTTGGACAGTCTGTTAATGAAAATGGATCGTTAAAGACGTCTATTGTTGGAAACAACTGAGCGGTGCCGCTCCGACGTCGCAACGCATTCACCCCTCCCCGCCTCGTCTTTGGTGGTTGCAAGTCCGGTGCGGCGCCGGAGCGCATCGTGTGACATGCCACAGATATTTCTATGTAAGACGACGCAGCGACACCGCTCCGGCGCCGCACCGCCGCCGCAACGCATCGTGTGCCCCCGCTCTAAGGTTGTGAGTCACACAGGCGACTCTCCATACAACGTAGTCCCCTACTTCCTCCCTGGATAATGCCTCTAGGTCTAGAGTAACCATTTTGTCTCATAAAATCCAGATCTGCTATATACGTGCTCGTATGTTTTCCTTTTTTTCAGAAACTTATTGATAAAGAAAATATCACCTCCAATTCATATTTCTTATAAATCATATTATGAGGGTCATATTTTTTTGATCAATAAGTTTCTGAAATAAAGGAAAACATACGAGCACGTATATAGCAGATCTGGATTTTATGAGACAAAATGGTTGCTCTAGCTAGACTCTAGAGGCATTATCCAGGGAGGAAATAGGGGACTACGTTTGTATGGAGAGTCGCCTGTGTGATTCCCTCTTAAGTGTATTTATTATGCGTATCTATACCATCTTTAACTTTTTAAAGGCATAAACTGGAGGAGGCCTTTACCCGAAGAGGGGTTCCTAGCCAAGCGAATGAGGACGAAGCAGCGTAAATATATAAATATAAAAGTGATTACAATTACTAGAATTTTATTAAGAACTGTAAAATTAGTTGGTAAGGAAAATAAATGGGCTTTTTATTTTTATTATACCATCTTTAAAAAGGGATGATGAGGGTGATACCTCTGCGGTATTGCAGGCGCAGGCGTAGCATAGGGTATGGTAACCGCTTCCCATCAGGTAGGCGATAAGCTGTTATTGTTTGTCTACTTTGTTGTATAAAAAAAAAGATTTTCTATTCGCAACATGCCCTTCTTATACGCATGTTGTCTTTTTTTTAATGCTGTGCAAAAAAAAGTAAAATAATTAGTGATGGGGTACTTTTTCATTTGCGGTAAATAGTAACATTTTGCCGAATAATCGTGATCGAATAAGTTTCTAGTGCTACTGCTCTAATAAAATGCTTTTTAAAAATGCCAAAGTGAACAGACCTTTATTCGTAAGTCAAAGGCCTAAAAAAATGGGTAGGTTAGGTAAACAACACTTTATTGAATGTTTTAGAAATAATGAAAATTTATTGTGATCTCAATCTGATTTATTATGAATTTTGCCTAGTAATTCTGACACAAGTTTTTTGTGGATTATCATGTTTTTTGGTTGAGTGAAATCAGCTGTATCACTGTGTTCAGTCATGGCATTGAGTGTAGTGAAGTGAGCTGTAGCGGAACAAAATAGGTACAACGAGATTGATCAGTGAACATAATTGTTGGAATTTCAACGTAAAAAGGCTACCAATGTGCACAGTTTTGATATTTATTCGTTTTTAAAGTTCCGTACCTCAAAAGGAAAAAACGAAACCCTTATCGATAGATCGACTGGCCTCAACATTTACACAATATTTATTTACTTAATAGTTTTTTTATACCCGTGGCAGTAAAAAAACTAATCTAAATGGTACCTACCTCTAATCGTTAGCTCTCACTCATACACCATTGTATACCATAGTCATATCTTACTCGCACTCCCGAGCGAAATTCAGTTTTCTTTATTGAAACAGGTTATACTTAGGTATACTTGTATAGGGATGATGAAGATCAAAAGGAAAAAACGAAACCCTTATCGATAGATCGACTGGCCTCAACATTTACACAATATTTATTTACTTAATAGTTTTTTTATACCCGTGGCAGTAAAAAAACTAATCTAAATGGTACCTACCTCTAATCGTTAGCTCTCACTCATACACCATTGTATACCATAGTCATATCTTACTCGCACTCCCGAGCGAAATTCAGTTTTCTTTATTGAAACAGGTTATACTTAGGTATACTTGTATAGGGATGAAAGATCAAACAAGAAAGAGGGACCAAATTATGACAGACAATCTGCCAGTTTCCGAATCAGCTGTCAGTGTCGTTAATAAAACTAAGTTTAGGTGCCTAAAGGTATGAAAGTAAATAAAACAGAAACATAATATGTAAAATAACGACTAGGCATTCAACTTTGTGTTGTGCCAACTTACCTACAAATTAATGCCTTCAATTATACAAGCTTTCTTTCTTTAATTCAAAGAAAATCTGGTGCTAAGTACCTACTCGTATCTAGACATTGTAACTGGGTGGGTTAGGTATAGGTAGTTACGTACTAGGTAATACTGCCATTGTACAACCGGCAGGGGTTTTTGCTACAGAACAATGGATATAGTAGGTAATCAATTAATTATAGATAAGTGCGTACATAAACATGCTTTGTATGTGTCTAGAAATACTGGAAAGGTTCATAGAAAAATATATCCAATCACGCAAACTTTTGCGGCGGAAATTGAACTCAAACTTTGGCTCCTCGGAATTCGTCTGAACTATTTCTTTAGAGGCCATAATTTAAACCTCGTACCTCGTGATGGGGACATAATCGTGATCAACAAATGTCCGACCATGGCCACTAAATAACCCATCAAAGAACATAATGGCAGTTCCATGGCAAATTACATCGCATGCTGCCTTTGTACTACTTACGTAATTGGATTATCGTAGACTGGACACGCCCGGTATAGTTCGGCCGTTCAGAGAATGCGTTTGACAGTTTGATCAGTTAGTCACAGTTAGTCACATAGTTAGTACAGCACTACAAATATAAAGCGCTGACATAACCTTGTAATAGCGCAGTATAGATTTAGAAAAATATTGTATAACAAGTTATTTGACACTCAGTTTGGCACAAAATTATAAAATTAATTGATTATTGATATAATAATGTTGTTTTAATGCTCATCAATTGTAAAACGGTAAACAACCAGCAAAAATATTTTTATCGTAACTGCAACGCCATTACAAAGTTACGTCGTCAGTTCAATCGCGACGTGTCAGGAACGCATTCTCTGAACGGCCGAACTATAGTAGGGAAAATATTCTAGAGCTCTGCGAGACGCAACGGGCGAATAACTAGACTGGTGTACATTCGATTTTTGACATGACTAGGGAATGATTTCAAACTAATTTACATTATTTGTTTTAGGTTCATGCCAAGATCTGTTACACCGTGTATTTTTTTTTTTTTACATTTTATAGGATAACACTTGACCGCAATCTCACCTGATGTTAAGTGATGATGCGATCGTCGGTGTACAGTTCAAAATTAATGTAATTTTAAAAAGGACTGGCTAGCAGACTACCACATTTCAGAAAAAGAAGGCGAACTGACAGTTTAAAAAAATGTGTGTTAAAAATGGCGGAAAAAACGTTCGGCTTACGGATAATAGGGATGGGCAGAATTATTTGATAATCAGTAATTCACTTCCCGATTTTCTCATTCCGGCAGCTCTATGTATATTACGAAACATTCTGACGAATATATACAATATTGTGGCATATTTCCAGTCGCGGTACGCCTATCTAAAAAACGTTGACATTTTCCTCAAACGCCCTACATCATTAATTTATCCAATGTACCTAATATATTATAATAAACCCTACTTACCTACAAAGATAGTGTACGTGTGTAGTCAATGGGAATCGTTGAATGAAATAAAACTAAAAACCATGCAGCTGAATAGGCAGTGCCCTAACCTATATTAATGATGCAAAGAGCACAAAATTTTATGCATAAATTTATTTAGACTCAAGTCAAATACCTATGTCTTTATGACTTTCATTCTCCTACTGGGTTAGCTACTACTGTAATTGATTCATCTAAGTTAGGTAGCTAGTGATATGAGAGTAATTTGTAAAGCAATCACTCGAATAGCAAGCATGTGTTAATTGCTTGTTCTAGAAACTAATAGGTACACCTATTGCATAATTACCTACGAACTCTGTATTACTATTAATAAACCCTGGACAAGAAATGCGCCGGACAGAGGAGGCTGGCAGAAGATGAAGGAGGCATATTAACCAGCAGTGGATGATACCGGGCTGAGATGATGATGATGATGATGATCCGTATTCCGTGGACTAGTGGTAGCAGCCCCGCCTTCCGACCATCAGTTCCGACCCATACCTAGGTAGGTATACCTACAGTATGGGGAAATCCGAATCCATAGAAATTGAGGAGATCCCTAGGAGATGTTTGAAGTGAATACAAAGATGACTGCTGGTAGAGGAAAATGGAAGAGAACATGTTGTGCCGACCCACATGAAATGGGAGAAGGGGAGGAAGAAAACAGGTATCGGAAGAATAAAATTGGGGCAGCAGAAGTGTACCTACAAAAGTTTCATTTGACCACAATAGCCTATCACTTCCTTTCCTGGTAGGTATACAAGGATGATGCGTATATCTCTGGTGGGTGGTATTACGTTGAACCTTTTCCATACCACCTAATTGAAGTGTTTTGCGATTAGATTAGATGTCTAGGGGGTAATCAGAGTGCGATATGCCGTACATGAAAACATGATAATTCATAGGTATAGATAGAGAAGTATCATCTGTTTCCATCACATCAGCCTAAAAGATTTGCCCAGTGCGAGTAGGGTCCGCGCACGTAGAGTTCCGAACCATTAAAAACGGCAAAAAAATGTGTTGTTTATGAGGCCCCTTAAATATTTATTTTATTGATCTTATAGATTTGATTTCATAGAGGCAACAGAAATAACATCATTTGTGAAAATTTGCCGCCTGGTGACAGACGGACAGCGGAGTTTTAGTAATGGGTCCCATTTTACCCTTGGGGTACGGAACCCGAGCGTTTAGCTTACGTCATCTCGAGAATAAACGTAGTCGTAGTTCCATGATGACCCCACAAGACTCATGTTAAGTATACGTGAATCTAGCTATTATTCGTCTATTGTAGAACCTTTAAATGAAAATAAAATAAAATGAGCCTTTATTTCTACTACTTTTTACACTAATTTTATAATACTTAGTACATGCTTCAATTTTTAACTTTTTACTTCTTATTTCTTATAGGTTTATTTTCTTGCTTATTTACTTAAAACTTTACTTATATTTCTAATTTAATTTATAGTAGTAGTCGCCTTGGCGTAGGCCTCCCCCATTTCTTTCCACAGTTCTCTGTTTCTGGCTATTGACATCCAGTTTGACCACGCTTTCTCCTTGAAGATGTCGTGTAGAACCTTTAGCCGAAGATAAAATAGCAGACCGTGGGGGATTAATACTTAATTTGTCGTGTAGGGCGCTATAAATAGGAGACAAGGGTGGGCCAGCGCAGGACACGGTACATTAAATGTTTTTACTTGGGTCAGTGGACATTTGGAGTATATCTATTACAATAACGACGCCCACACGGCAGCGGGTCATGGGATACATTTGGCACACTGTGACGTAGGAAAAACTAGGCCTACACATCTACAACATTTCTTTACAGGAGGCTATACTGTAGTCCAAAGTGATTCTTGCATCGTACTGAATAAAAAATTATTGACTTTGACTTTAGACTTTCCAGTGTCTGGATTAGTTTTAGATGGAGTAAGTCCAGAAGGACCGCAGAGATTCGTTGGATGCAGAGGGCTCAGAATCGTGCTTCTTGGAAATGTATCAGGCTGATGATGGTGAAGTACAGTAGGATGGCTGCCCATCACACCATCGTCCCAGTCCAGTCGACCTTAGATCTAGAAGATGAGTATGTGGGAGGTTGCAGTCATGCTGGTAAGAAGCCAAAATAATGAAGATTGTGACCCCAACAGACACAATCAAAAATATCCTTCCAGCCTCAAGGCAGTAACAGTTTCCAAGCACAAAAAAACTGAACTTATTCTGAACCCTAAAATATTCCTTCATGGTAGATATTCCACATTCTCCTACAAAACGCTTTGATTCCACTTTTATAGTACGAACTGCCAGGGTGTGGAAATCTCTCCCGGCGTCAGTATTTCCGTTATAATTTAGTTTTTTTTAAGACAAGAGTGAACAGATGGACTATGGCTAAGCATGCTCCATCTTAGGCTGCATCCTCAATTTCCATCAGGTGTGATGGGCCAAGCGCTTAGCTATGTATATAAAAAAAATACTCTGATAGAGTAGCCTTTACTTTAAAAACAAGTTAAGAAACCGCAATAATGGTAATCCAATTTGAAAATCGTTTTGCAAAAGTAACAATGGTGCTAAAAATCACGACATCCGGCTCGAAGGACCATCCAATCAAGTTCCCATAACCACGACGAGAACTAATGAAAAATTCAAATGAACAAGGTGCTCGAGAAGAGTCGCTGATTTGAAAAGGTATTGAATAAAAGTTGAATTCAATTTAAAAACTTTGCTGTAGGAATTTAATCACTTTCTACGTTTACTGACCGATCTACAACCTGGCGAACTTCTTTAAAATTTGTCTTCTGATATAAATAGGTAAGGTACCAAGGAATTTAAGGTACTACCTAAAAATATAGATGAAAAATCTCTTGTAAAAGGTGTTAAATAAACACTATGCATTGGATCCCGTTGGATGAATAAATATGGCGGTCGAGGGTTCCAAAACGTTGACAGATGCCAATATTGACATTTGTGCTGAGGTGATCAACAGTTTTGACAATTTTAATGTTTTATGATTGTGTGACGTGTTGTTTATAGTATACCCACCAAGGTTAGTAAGCGTGTGTGTGTTGTTTATGAGGTTTTAAGTAGGTAGGTACTTGGTACCTACCGATTTAGGAATTCAGTTTTGTTTATAACAGAACATCTGACTGGGTGCGCCTACCAATCATAGAGATTAAATAAAACGACGGAGCTTAAATCAGGTTTAGATTAGAACAAAGTGTAAATCCGCGTTCAAGACGAATCGTAAAATCGAATCTATTATACGATTGCTTACTTACTGAGTAGTGCAATAAAATATAACGAGCGCCGTATCGCTAATAGTGGTAGGTAGCTACTACATAAACAAACAAGCAGACAAACAATCCTGTATGGATTCGTGCGATTAACAGCGCATTGAATTGTCGAAACGTGACAGCATTGAGATTATTACCATGTTACTTACCTACGTGAAAAGAAGACGTCCCGCCGGCGAACTGAAACTACACAGGCACGGTTGAGAAAACGCACGAATAATAAACAGTCGGGTGAAGGATTTCTTTGATAAACGATTGATTTTTAGTGTTTTTTTGCACGCGGCCGCAGATTTTTCCCGCGCGTGGAGATACCGCGGCGGCGCGCTTTCGCGGACTGTGGTAGGTAACTGGGTAATCCGATGTGTGACGGCCTGGCGGGTCGGACAGGCCAGCCGCGCATGCGCCTCGCGCCGGTAGCAAGGTCACACGCGGATCGCGGCAAGCAAAATCTTGTTTATACAATACACAAGTCTGTTTACAAAAGTGGCCACACTGTATACCAATTTGGCCAAATAGGCAAACTTCTTCGTTATTTTTTTCACTATAATTTATCATACTGAACGAGTCATTAGGTCGGTGTGACGCGACTACAGTAGGTAATATGTAAAATAAATAGGTATGACAAGTTCATAATAACGGACAAAGTAACTATGTAGGTAATTGGCTAGCTAAAACGCCCGCTTCCTTCAGATCACAGTGACACCAGTCATTCAATACTAATCAATGTGGGTACCATTGTAATAGGTAGCTTCTATCACCATCCAGTGGTTCACGGTTGCTTGTATAACTTTTCTCCAAAAAGATAAATAATATAGTGGTGTATTTGATGATGCAGAAAAATTGGTCTGAAGTTTTTATCATAGCTGTATCTATTTGTCAAACTAGGTCGCGATAGATGAGAATGATAAACCTATCAAGACAAGACCTACTGACCTTTAGGAGCTTTTCAATTTTATTATGAAACACGCTTGAAGCGCTCGTGCGTTACAGGAGACTTATTCTAACAAATATTAGGTAGGTACCTACCTGACTAACAACAAACAAGTCTGTTTGTACTTTGCTGCGTGTAGTGAAGGAAGTACAATATTTCTTTAAAAGATAACAAAAAATACTTTATTTTTTCATAATACTTTGCACATTTAGCTTTTGATTTAACACTAACAAGAAAAATAACAACAAACTACGAGTTACACCCGAGGTAGATTGATAGAAAAAAACTTAAGGTGGCGCCACTAATTATTAGCGAGTATAATTTACAAAATAAACGTTAAAAAAGGTTGACGATCCCCAATATCGTTCACGTCACTTTATATCGATGTTATGATTTTTTATTAAGATATTTAAAAGTTTTATCTTATTGAGTTCGATAGCGCCTTAGCAGCGCCATCTAGATTTACAATCGGAATAGTTAATAAGAAATAAAATTTAGGCTTCTAAAATGATTTGTTTCACAAAAAGTCTTCTAAAAGTTACCATTGTTTTTTATATCTAAAATCAGCCTTTTTTTTTATCTTCCAGTCTTTTTTTTCATTTTCACAATTCCTACCATTTACTATCTACTTAATTTAGGCTTGTAAAATTTTGAGATCAAAAATGTAACAAAATCGAGAAAATAAATAAACGATGTTTCCTTGATTTGTAAACAAAAGATAAATCTTAAAACTAGTTCATATTTAAATCTTAAAAATGTATAAAAAAACGTTTTAAAAATATTGTCTACATGTACCTAAGTAGGTATAGAGGTAAATCTTGTAAAGTATGTTAGCAACATATTATTAGGAACTCTCTGTCACCTAACCTAACGCCCTGTAGTGACGCATGATCACTTGAATCGCCTGTAACAAACGTGATCAGCGAACACCAATCAGATTCCTAACTGATTTAAATATTATAACTTAAGTACTTACAAAAAGTGCCAGCTTTCAATCATACCTTCAATCACCTTAAACCCTTCTCGAATATCTCTTCTTCAGCAGTTTTTTAGCCGGTGGAATGTCCATGTTATGCTCATCGTAACAATGTCTTTTTAAATCAGAATACTTTCTATATTTCGAACCGCAAATGAGACAGTCTACGATCATCTTCCTAATGTTATGAACGCACCATTCGTGTTCCCACTTTTCCTTCAGAGATTTGAAGATCTCGTCGCAAAATCTGCAGCGGACCTTCAGAGATTCCTCATTCCTGTGCGCGCAACGCATATGTTTGTTCAGCATAGACTCGAAATGAAACACTCTGTCGCAGTGGCTGCATTGGACTGGCGATGTCTTGTTGTGGTGATCGATATGTTGCGCAATCATCTTCTTGGAGTGAAACTTTCTGTTGCACAGGTCGCATCGTAGGAAGGAAGAGCCGTGTATTTTCTTGTGTTTGGAGAAGTTGCTGGAATCGCTGAAGGATTTGTCGCAAAAAATGCATTTGTAGATTGTCAGTTTCGCGTGCAGGCGTAAATGCGTCTTGTATTTGTCCACTCTGTTGAATGTCTCGGTTAGACAAACCTGAAATCGACATTAGCAACGTTAGCGTAAATATGACTAGGAAAAAGCTCACACGTGAAGCAGCATTGCTGCGTCTATCAACTTGAGCCTTACAGAAACACAGCGATGCTGCTTCACGGCAGAAATAGGCATAGTGGTAGTACGTCCCCGGACGAGCCGTTCACAAAGAGCTCTACTACTACCGCGGGTGGCTAGGGTTTACAATCGTCGGCTTCCATCATTCACCATCATCAGCCTGCAGAAGTCTACTATTGGCCATAGGTTTCCCCTGTAAATTTCCTGGAAGAACCTATTCTGAGCCTTCATATTCGTGTTCGCCATTCGAGAACCTATAACAATGCAGCTAAAGTAACTTTTAGCTTACCTCACAAGTCATGTTCAAGTTGCCAGTGCGAGTGACGGGCGTCTTCGCCAAAGTAGACTTTATGATGTGCTCGATTAGGTGCCGTTTCAGATCGTCGATTCGATTAAACGGTTTGGTGCACACTGCACATGACTGGAAACAGAAAATGTTGGAAAGATAAAGAAGATCTTAAACCGAAATCATTAATATTGATTATAATTAATATTGATATTTTTATTAGATCCTCGTGAATACAGGTAAATTTTAAAAAACTTGAGAAACCGACTTAATGGCCAAACTGCTCAATCGATTTTGATGTAATTGCTATGGAAACAGCCTGAAAGTATAAAATTTCAGAATTAAAAAAGTTTTTTTGAAATCGGTTCCTAAATGACGAAGTTATGCGATACCATACATAAAAAAGAGCCGAATTGAGAACCTCTTTATTTACTTACAGTCGGTTAAAAAAATTCTTTGCATCGAATGTAGATGATTTAAACAGGGTCAGGGCACATGCCCCCTCGTGCCCCTATTTACGGGACGCTGTGCCTACGGAAAGACTAGGCTTGCCTGTCACCTATACCATCCTCTCAGCTTAGAGCCGCGGGTTAACTCACGATGTTTCCCTTCATGATTTAAAATTCATGGTAAAAATAAATACCTTACGAATCCGATGCCACTTCGCCTTTTTCGAGCTCGGTAGAAATAAATCTGTAGACATGACTTTAGCGATCACAGAATCAGCATGTCGTATCCTTTCTCCCTCAACATCGTCCGACGGCGACGAATCCTGATCATTGCTCAGGCTTGATCTCGCAAAGTCATGACTGGACTCCGATAGGTCTACGTTCGACTCGGCGAGGTCAGGGTTGGACTGCGACAAGTCATGGCTTGACTCTGACAAATCTTGATTAGACCTTGATAGGTCTTGGTTTGACATCGATAGGTCCTCGTTTGACACCGAGAAATCTTTGTTTAACTCCATCTCTTCGTTCATTAAATCCTGACCAAATTTTCCAACTTCAGATTTGTCATCTGGGTCTTCAATGTTTATTTCTTCAAGGTCATTGTTCTCAGCTTTATGCCAATGCTGATGGGTTTCTATATCAGTGGACTTTCCGCTGATATAGGAACAGTTTTCATCTTCGCAGATGTACAGCAAATGCACCTTTTTCAAGTGGAATTTCAGTTCTTCGAAGCTGTCGTAAGCTTTGATACAATAGTTGCATGGATATTTTCTGTTATGGATTTTCTGGTGAACTCGGAGGGAGACTTTAGAAGCGAAGACCTTTCGGCATTTTGAGCATTCCAGGTCGGGATCTCCGTGACCGAGGCAGTGGACCTCAAACTTGTGTTGACTCTTGAAGTTCTTCCCACAGTCGGTGCATAGGAAGCTGATTTCCTTGTCCGGTTGAGCGGTGAACTTGATATTGGTGTGGTTCCCTACCATGTGCTGCTTGAATAAGGATATCTGGTTGAAGATCTGCTTGCATTTGTCGCACTGGTACTTCTTCTTTGACGATGGAGAGGATGAGTCTGAAACATTAAATGAAATTAATTTCATAGTAGGTAGGCTACTACTGTTTTTTTCATCTCAGCGCTAATCAAATGATTGTTGGAGATTTTCATACAATATCTTTATAGCCCTAACCAAAGCAAAGCTTGTACAATGGGAACCATTGTAAACCAACTTATTTATAACTCAGTTGGTTGTAGCTCTGCTGTCCCTGCTGGAAAACGTGGGTTCGATCCCCACTGGCAACAAATATTTGTGTGGTGAACACAGATGCTTGTACTCTGTATGGGTGTTACATATAAATAACTAAATAAATAAATAAATAACTAATAATAACCTATAAATAACCTAATAAATAAATACATTGTGTTTCAGGAATGTATTCAAAAAAATTACAGGTTAGTATTATATCAGTTATCAGGTTCCTATTAAGTACAAGCTCTGCTTAGTATGGGCCAAGATATGCATGGATTGTCTGCAATTTTTGAAGTGAAAACTTCTTTAGCGGCGTTGAGCACTTTTTCTGTAATGGGTATAAAATCTTAAACTCGCGTCAGCGCGTCAGGACACGTGACCTGATCGAAAAAGCGTAAGACGGATGGAGAGTAGACAGCTATCCCCTCTCTACGGCGCGGCGAAAATGTATGCCTGGGCCTACTGTTTCGTTTAGGCAGCGCAGGGCGCTTGCGCGAATGTTCGTGTATGTTACAGCGTGCCAAATAACAAACAAGCCCCCCCTAACCATTCCAAAATATCAAACATGCTCAACGTTAATAATCAAGTTTTCACTTCTGCCGGCACTCCCGGAATGCAACCCGTATTTTTTTTTTTTTATACTTCTAGCTGATGGAACAAGCATATGGCCCACTTGATGTTAAGCGGTAACCATCGCCTATAACAAAGCATTGCCTCGTAGGACACGCACGTCAAGAACGTGCTCTACGAAGCACTGTCCTGCGTCCATCAACTTGAGGCTTACAGATGTTTCGCCTCACGTGCCTGTAATTACACCGGCACCCACACCCTTCATACCGAAACACAGCGATAACTCACGGTAGAAAAAGGCTAGTTCTGCAAATTTTTATCATGCGCACTTGAAGTGCCGGCAGGTTTTTCTGCAAGTAGGCCGCTGGTGGGCCCTTTTTGCGTGACCCTTGACACGTGTTGCTCGAACTTTTTTAGGTTCTACAACACGCCGGTTTCCTCACGATGTTTTCCTTCACCGTTTTGAGAGTACTGGCATAGTGCACATAAATTTTTCGACAGAAAAACTCATTGGTACACAAGTGGATTTGAACCCACGACCTTCGGATCGGAAGGCGGGGACACTACCACTAGACCAGCAGTGCTCTCCAGAAAGAGGCTATATTTATTTATTTACCAATAACAACTTCATGGTCGACCTCGATCTCAGCACACTTGATCATAGGGTCATTGTAGGATATGTTCTGGATGGTCTGCCCGGAGTCAGAGTCCCGGCCCAGGAAGAGGATTGTCTTCCTCTGTTTAGATGTGGACTGGATATCCGTAGACATTAGTTGTTTCAATGCACTGTTTTCCTCAACTGGAATGGTATTTTCTTCCCTGAAATTAGATAAAAAGTAACTAACTCCCCAGGCATGGTAGACATTCTTATAGATCTGTTTTGGCCTTATGTCTTATTAAAGCCTGCTGCCTGCTGCCTGGTAGAGATCGCTGTTAGCGATAAGACCGCCCATTGTTTAACTGAGAATGTTAATTTTTAAGCTAAATACTGTATTTCTATATGTGTCATGGTAATCAATAAAGAGTTAGGTATCTATCTATCTAACCCCCGAATACTGAAACGCAACTCAGATTTAAGCACGTCTCAAGCGACGAATATTTGACAGATTTTCATTGAAAACTGTCAAATATTCGTCGCTTGAGACGTGCTTAAATCTGAGTTGCGTTTCAGTATTCGGGGGTAAAGGTCCTGGAAATATTAGAGGCGAGGGCGTCCAACAGTGTGGTTTTCTTCAGGCTGATGATAATGATGACTAAGAATCCTACCTAGTAGATGTAAAAGGATCAGAAATACGTCCAAATAAAATATTTGTTATGTAAGGTACAAACTGTATGTTATGTGGGCTGTTAGCCTCAACCACACCATATACTTAAGTTAAAAACAGAAGAAAAATTATGATGAAGAATTTTGCTTTTGCCCTCAGAGTTGGTACCTACCTAGGTAACAAATAAATCTGGCCTTAATCTTATGTACCAGGTACCTAGCACCTAACCTACACCATTCAAAAACGTAGCTACTGGCTACTTCAATATGAACTTATCGAGTTGGACAATAAACTTACCTGGCTGTGGCCTTCTTTGCATTCATTATCTCTTCAGGCAGTTGTGACAGGAACACACCACACTCAAACTCATCTTCCTCATAATAATTCAGGTTTATGTCTGGCTGGGTGGTTGTACCCATTTCCTGCACTTTTCTGTCCACTTTGCAATCAAAATAGTTCTCCGGAGACTGTTCATTCTCTTTATAGTTAAACATATTGGTTTCCTTGCAGTTGTACACATTCTGAGTGATGTATGTGTTGTGCTGTTCCACTGTGATGAGACCACCGGACTCACGGATGGAATACTGCTCTTGAACAGTTGGGTCATAGTGGTTGTAGACATAAGGACTTCTAGACGGGTCAATCCAGACCTGTGATTCGTTGTATGGAGGGAACTGGTTCCCCTCTGATAGAACAACAGGCATCTGATCAATATCATCTGTGGAACTATCCAATGACTCCATTTGGTTCACACTCACACCATAAGAATTCACCAGCTTTATGTTACAGAAGCCGTTGTAAATGCTGGTGTTGTGGCCTTCAGAGTCCCGAGAGGTGATGCTCACATCAATGTACACATTATCTTTCAATTCACAGTTAGTTTCGAGTGTTGTGCACTTTTTTGGAATGAACAGGATAGGATAAGCCATGTCCGAGTCGATGACAACATTTCCAGAGTCCATTTCGGGGGTTTAATCCTGAAAAAAATAGACGAAAACATTAACCTACCTATCTATTGTGTTTAGACTGAGTCTCGATCGGTAAATTAAATAATCAAGGACTTACCACGTGCTGTGAGGGTGGTGTCGAGAGAAAAAAGAACCGGAAGGTAATGGTTTGAACAAAAATGCGTTTTCATTTCTACCCTCAGCTCATTCCTCAATAAGCGGTTGCGGTTGCCATCGCTCATTGCTACCGGTGCCTAACTTGATATGATAACAAAGGGTAGTATGTAGTTTGGTTACGGTTTGGAGTATCTAGGTAGGGTTGGTTATTGATGATGAAAGCGCAAAGCAACACACACAATTCGAACAGAACAACTGCCTGCTTCTTGCTCTGGTATATGATAGGTTAATGAGTGTAAAACGCTGTGATAGGTCAGCATTTGGAAGGCAAGACCATGGACTAATTTTTATATAATTAGTCCATGGCAAGACTGAGGCTTATTTTTTAAAAAACCGCGGCCAACCTTATCTCTCTCAATCACAACAAAATTAAATGGTATGTAAAAATATTAGGTATGTACCTACACCTACTTTGATAATCTACGATTTTGCTCATGATTTTGCTTGCTTGTTCGCTAGAGAGGACCGGAGCCAGGCCAGAGTAAAGCAGGATTTTCACTAAAGCAGGCCCAATTCTGCGGACACAGCTATTTCGAAGTTTAGTTTCTGATTAATGTTTTGGTTTTTCAGTCTACGTAAATAATTATGATACTTCGCGTGTTCTATATTCAAAAGTAATGACAATATTTCCGCGCATGTTTAGGAAAAAACTAATTTTTTTTCAATGATTGTAGGAAAATTTACTGGCTGATTATCTGGCCAGCTACAGAAAAAAAACAAAATAGACGGGAAGGGGAGTCAACATTCAACAATCTAAAAAAAACTCCATTTATTTGTTTTTTCAAGTTAGTAGATACATATTTAGTTTAGACTTCCGTAAGTCCGTAAGTAGTTGTATATTCTTCCCAATAAGTGGGTAGGTAAATAGACATAACGTTTAATATTCCAGTCAATCTCAAGGGGATTTTGTGAAGAAAAACAAATCATAATTTAAGTTTATTTACCAACATTATGTAACATGAAAAGACAAAAGTGTCTGATTAAAAATAGGTAAATAGATACTTAACTCTTTATGGTTCACCACACAAAAACAGTCTAGAGGACTTATAATTTAAACAATTAGGTAAAACAATGGGCGACCTTATCGCTGAGAGCGATCTCTTCCAGGAGTCCGCCTCCAGGAGGCAACCTTGGCATGGAAAGACTTAACGAGTTGAAATACGGTGTCACATACGGTAAAATTTATTGTACCTAGGTACTTATCACACATTTTTTTTACATTTAGGTGTGCCATCTTGTTCTTGGGGATTAGGGGAGGCCTTTGCCCAGCAGTGGGACATAGAAGGCTCATAATAATAATAATAATAATAGGTGTGCAAAAATTAAAGCAAGTGGGTAAGCCGAGTTAGAAAGTATTTACCTACTTTGGTACTTACCTACATTATGAAACCTGTCATCATCATCATTATCATTATCATCAGCCTGAGAGGTCCACTGCTGGACATAGGCTTCTGCTATGATACCTATCTACATTTTCCAGGAAAATCAACTCTGGGCCCTCTCCATGCACCCATCACTGTTACGTTATGTTTTGTGACCGTACTAACTGCAGTAGTGGTCAGTAGGTAGGTATGTAGGTACCTATTGATCAACTCCTGCGTAATTCTTGCATCTCTGTAACAGATGATCTCTGTACGAATCAGCGGCATGATGATTCTTGTCGCGACGCTTCGCGTAGAAAGCTTTCAGACCTATTACAATAGCTTTTCCGTGGCATTCACGCTTCTTGTTCATGGACAATTTAAGCCATTTATTTCCGTTAGCGTTTGCCAATCTGTTGAACTTAAATTTGAACTCCAAGAAGCCAGCTTCTTCCGCAACTTGGTTCGCGATACTGTTGATATCGGCCAGGGCTATGAAACGGTTCTCAAATAACAAGTGGAGGTCTAACTCATCCTTTTCGGAGTCGTGGAAGCCTTCGCTGCAGGTTCGGTTCGGACGGAAGGCTAGGAGCGCCTGGCAGACGGCGTCATCGTGATTCTTCTTCAAATCATCTGGATGCAGACAGTACTGCCACAGCACAGACGGAGTTAAAGATCTCTGGTCGTACACCGATACCGACTGCAGGAACGAGGACTTGCTACCAGCGCTGGCATTGATTTGCCTCAATTGACTGTACTGAATCATGATAGACTGCTCTACCTTGGATAAGAGAATGTCATTGCTGAACTGTCTGGGTCTGTTCCTCTTTGTAGCGAACTCTGCTAGAGCTTTTGCGCGAGCTTTTTCGTGTTCCTTATTGAAAGCTTCAACGGTAAGCCTAGGATCACGAGTGCATTTGCCCACCATCTCCTGAAAATACTTGATAGCAACCTCCAGCCCAAAATGCTTGTTGTTCTTGGTGTTCAAAAGCCGGAGCTCGATGACTTTCATCGACAGGTAATCTATAAGAAAGTGTTTGTCCCAATCTCGTTCTAAAAATGGTTGTCTATCCGCAAGGAAAGCTCTTTCGGCAACTTGCATAGCTCCCGCGTGCACGTCGTCTACGTCGAGACTGTTCAGGCATAGCGCGGTTCCCTGGGTGATTCGTTCTAGTTCTTTATGAAAGCCTTCTATTGAAATTCTTATAGTTTTCTCAGTCTTTACAACGTTCTGGTCGTAGTATTGCTGTTCTCTTTTGTTTATATCTTCGGTAAGTTGTGCGAGATATCGGTCGATGTCGTGGCTAGCTTGGAGTGCTTTTGCCTTGATGGTGTAGGTCGCTAGCGCGGCAGTTCGCTCTTTAATGTGTAAGGCGTGAAAGCTCTCCTGCGTCATGCTGCCTACTTCAGGCTTACAGGCTTGCTGCATTTTCCTCGTATACTGGTCGAGAGCGTCATTATAAGCCTTTTGAAGAGCTTCACTCATCCTACTATTTTACAAGAGAGTGGACAAGTCGTTCGTTGACACTTTAACATGGAATTCAAATTGAAGTGACTGCACTACGTATTTATGCATTCAATCAGCTAACTAACCTATCCTATAGGTAGGTTGGTAGGTAAGGTTAGGTGGTTTGTGGCAAGTATGTAGATAGGCATTCTACCTACCCGGTGCTATCGCAGTTTATGCGGTTTCCGTTGTAGATAGGTGTAGTTTGACGTGATAATTGTTTTTTCCTCAGCTAACCTACGAATGATTATGTTAGTGGAGGGCATGCAACAACAAACAATTAAATGATGTAGCTACCATACAGAGCATTACGTCCTTTGAGGATGACAATGTGTCCTTAATTTTAATGGACCTTTAGACAATGATAGGTATATGGTTGGATATAATTTACACAGCTATATTTTCCAGATTTTTATTTCGATTAGAAACTAAGTACACGTTACTATACATTCGTTAATTTAGATTTATTCTGGGGTATGCTCGGTTCGACAAGAGAAAATATCACGTTGATCAGGCTCTGTCAAAATGTGGACAGGTTCTGTATTAGGCCAGGTTCTGTTGGAGCCAGCTGCTGAAGCCACTGACCCTGGCGAACATGTCGGGAGCCCCGCGGGCGCAGGGGAAGCCCCACGAGACAACACCGATCTGTGCGCCAGTGTCCGTGCGTACTAGGGCGGAGCCTGAGTCTCCCTGAAATAAACGGTTACAAATTAATACCTTCAACTTCGTATTCTTCTTCGGCAGGTGCCGCCAAGCCTCTTCTATTTATTTATTGGAAAACCAACAGACTGGTGTATTAGCAGATGCCCAAGATAGCAGAAAAAAATAAGCATTTCTAGCCAAAACCCTTCACCCTTAAAGGTTAAAAGATGAGCAGTTGTCACTCTAACTATGAAAGTCTTGGCACTTTTTCCATCCTATAATGTTGGCATACTGAATTTCCTAATATAAAAATGGTGGGTCTTCCTTGTTAACTGACTTTTTCTTTTGTTCTTCTAGGCTTGGTCGCGTGGAACTAGACTCACCTAGCGTTTCAAGACCTTTTATATTGAATACATTTTTGCCTTTGATTTGAGTCTAGTAAAGACGATACTTACATTGCAAGTTCCTGTGCCCTCAGAGTGGAAGGTGCAGATTTCGATATGCGGCTCAACGGGTGGAGCCCTTATGTTCAGTGCGACGGAGGCTTGCGCGACGTCGAGCACGCATTGCGCGCCCGTGATGGTGGCCAGCGAGATCTCAAGCAGAGTGGCGGAGATGGACCCTGAAGCCTGGACGATAGACAAAAAAAATTGTAAATCCACACAAAACTATAAAGCTCCAAATAAAGCAGAGCTTGTACTATGGAACCAGATACTTAGCTGTTATAATACTAATATTTTTTTTCTTCTAGGCTTGCGCACACGTAGGTCGCTGGTGATGGCGATTAGTGAAACGTTGTCAAATTTGATAGCGTTTCGATCGCCATTGCCAGCGACCTAGGTGTGCACAGGCCTTTAAAATACAGTAGAGACAGAGAACAAATATCTATGTGCACCACACAAATATTTTTTCTCGGTGAGGATCGAACCCACGACCTACGGCGCAAAAGGCAGAGCTACTACTATCTGAGCTCAGAGGCCAGTCAAATAGAATAACACACTGTGGACATACCACACAACACTATATCTAGGACCCTAGTCAGGTCTAGGCAGCAGACTAGCAGATCTTGTAATATGGGAACTAGTTTTTCAAAAACACACCAGAGTATAATTGAAACATAGAAGTGCCTAGGAAGAAGTTTAAAAGCTAGTAATAGTGGGGCTTTTTGTGAAGTACTCGGCCAGGGAAGTACTATTAGAGTGCTTATTTCTGCCGCCAATCAGCGTAGTTCACACCAAGTTGTAATATTATAGTGGAGTTGAAAAACTTATTGGTGCACGACCAGCAAGATCTTAGGATCGGAAGGCGTTGCTACCACTAGGCCACCAGTACTTACCCTGATCCTGCCCCATCCAGCTACCCTCACAGGAACGCCGCCGCCGACCTCGTTGTAACTCAGAGGGATCTGGTTGATGATGGGTGTGAACACGATGGCTGAGGATGTGACGAGGATGCCTATGTCGTTCTTGATGGTGGCTGCCACGTAGTTGGGGTGGGTGACGTTGCGGGTGAAGGTATAGGTCTGTCCTCCTGAGTTCCAACGGTTGGTGCCGACGACCCCGCGGAGGTTGCTGCAAGTCAGAAGTTTAACAGGTGATTAAGAAACGAAAGAACGAAATAATTATTTAATAGCATGTGAATATAAGCCCTCAAAAGTGATGGTTATTACCACATCTGGGGGCTACATGCTTATTTCATCATCAAGGGGTAGGTATAATAAATAGTGGTGTGAAACTCTTATATTTGAGGCCGTAATGTGTGGATCTGTTTTTCGAAATTTAACCGAAGTTTCAATTATTATAAGTACAAAATACACACACGAAATGGGTAAGATCAGTAAGAGACGAGAGGTGAGGTCAGACCATTTTAAAGGCTATAAAGATAGCTCAAATGATCAGTGCCAAACGGAAGAGTCACCCATCAGACGCTGCCTGATTAACTATCTTCCAGACCGGCATTGATTGAGTGAGCAATGAGTATTGGAGATCCAGCCGCTGACGTCACCTGATTGCTTGTTTATGAGTTGGGTCGTTTGTGCTATACTATTGGGACTACTATTGGGATTGTTGCTTGTTTATGAGTTGGCTGATGAATGAATGAATAAGTCAGCAAAAAAAAAGAAGGATCTTTTCCCTGAGGTCAGGGTATTATGCTTACTTGCTGAGCGATCCCCAGCTGAACACAGCGTCGATGCAGTGAGCAGCCGTCAAGATAGATCTCTGGCTAACAATAGACCCTCCGCAGAGTAAACTGCGCACCAACGTCCCAGTGGTCAGCACCGCCATATGAGGATGACTTCCAGCTGGGGCCTCGGTTCCTCCCACGATGCGAGCGTTGGGGTCAGCGTGCTCGAAGAATATGGACATGTCATCTTCAGGCTGGGTGGGCAAGGCTGGGGAATCAAGCTTGTTATAATTTAACTACTCATTTTCATAGTACCTATAGCATAAGCACACAAGTCTTGTCCCTCCACATCCACATCCGTGTCACCATCAGTTTCACTAGAAAACCCCATTGCGGGACGTCAGTGCAGATCTTATTCCCCCAAAGCACAACCTAGCTCTCTCAGTAGGTTCCTATGACTTATCCTCACGCTGCTAAGGTTAGCTTTGCTTGGTTTGGGGTCAAGATGACACTGTGTGATATGTCCACCAGTATAGATAACCTGGGTTTTAGATAGTAGAGGCATAAGGCTGATCCTCAATGTTTTGATGAAAACACAGACCAGAAGCATCTACGCAATTAGTTACCTAAATCTAATCTCGCATTGAACTTCGATTTATCAAATAAAATCTGATTTTAACTTATCATTAATTCGTTTTATCTTTAATAATGTATTTATCTATTACATAATAAGTATTTTATTGCATCAGTTGCCCTAAGTTTCGTCTTCCGGTTCGTGGTCGACATTCGAGAACCTTTATTCTCCCAACGGTTCTTCGAGTTATATGACCTGCCCATTGCCACTTCAACTTAATCAGGTTATGAGTGCCGTATTAGTCTATTTATCTTACTTTGTCTAAAAATATTTTTACATAACTACGACTATAGATAGTGCAATTCACGAAGACGCGCCCCTCGCGGGGTGCGGGGAGTTTGCTCCGAGCGGCAGTCGCGAACCGTAGTCTATTCATTGTAGTGTGCGTGTGCACTCATAGGTAATTAGTGTGTACCGATAACACTCAAACATTGACGGAAGCTTGCACACATATACTATAAACGGTTAGGAGGAATAGTGGGGCGCGCCTCCTTGGATTGCACTGTCTATAACCGACTATGAAGTCGGTTTCTGCAGTTTTTAAAATTTATATTTATAACGTTTTTTGAATATTCTTCATTACGATAAAAATACATCTTACCTGCGCACCCTATAGCCAAAGCTACCAAACACAGTCCCGTTTTGAAGTCCATTGCACGTTTTAGCCCAATAGGTTGCAATCTATTTACTGTCACAGTATTTATAAGGTGCTTGAAGGTGCTTGTATCTACATATTAGATAACACTGATTGAGATTAGGTACTGATGATTAAAAGTGATTAAAATATTACATTCTATTATTTACAAGGTACAGTCAACAATGACTTACTCTCAGATCACTTAGCCTTATCTAGATTCACTCAAAACCCTTTACAAAATTATGGGTTAGTTAGAGACACGTCCAAATATTAAATTTAGCATATGGCCTGTTTCTTATCGTGTCACTGATTCTTTCGAACCAAGTGTGGTGAAAGGATTTTAATTGCGTCTCAACGAGGCTCCTTTCGTGCACTTGACACATATTTCCGAACATGGCCTGTGATCTTATTAGATAGCTATGAACCGAGGTAACCGCTCAACATCAGGTGGATCATTTGACTGTTCAATTAATGAACAGATGAATGATAATTAACAAATGAAATGATATAAATAAAAAATACGGAATCGAAACAACATTGTATTTTTTAATATTTATCTTAGATAATTATTATTAAATACCTACTTATAATACAAACGGATAAGAATGGGCCCAGCCAATCAACGAGCTTATCAGTCGTGATATAATATCCTCTAATTCTAAGTACATGTATTTATATGTTTAGCATTAGCAAAAATACCATTATGATCCAGTGTTTTAGTCGAGTTAGAGTACCGAGGGTCGTGAGTTCGAATCCCGCTTAAGGGTTCTAGATAAAATCCACTCCCTGTTAGTGGAAATAACCTGAGGAAATAAAATCTCTTTAAATTTCCTACATTATTATCTAGTTGCGAATCAGCTATCAATTAATGTCGTTGCCTGTACATACATAAATTATGTATTAGGATAACATTTCAGTAAAGATGGATTATACTGGTTTAATCTAAGATAATACTGGATTTTATTAATTACAGAAGATAATTACACGAAAGATAAGGATTTGGCAAATCAGACATAAATGCTACTCCACCAGGCAAAACTAGAATTGAAGACTAGTAGAAGTCCGTGTGACTATGTTCGCGTTAAGCTTTTTCTTTACGAACTTCGACCCCTGCTGCACCCTTTTAAGGGTTAAATTTTCAATCCTTTCTTAGTGTACCTTTTTGATCGAGCGAGCGAAGCGAACTAAGATCTTACAAACAACTTGGGCAATTTGGCATTTTATGTGCGTATGTATGTATTTGTGTATGTTTGTCCGACGATAACTTTCGAACCGTTGATCCGATCTGCATGAAATTTTATAAGTCGATAGCTTGTACTTAAGAAATTTTACTTTTTTTACTGGTAAGTATATGAGTGAAATTGGATGAGGGGTTAAAAAGATATAGGGTTTTTAAGGAGTGCAAAAATAAAAAAAAATGACACAAAAAAATCAAATTACTCATCAGCTCAGTTCGGGGCAAACTACTAGTTAATACCAGACAAAAAGCTATTCATTAGGTGAGATTCAAACCCACGACATTGTAGGTTGTGTAAATTAACCCTTTAAAAATTGGTATTGATACAATGACACCGATCATGTACCCCAAAGCGGAGTTTTACTACCACTTTTCGTCTACCAAATGTTGTTTTCGTGAGCACGTGTCTCTCTCCTTTGTACGGAAAATTGATGAGACAACAACTGTAACTACGTAACGTATTTTTGCTGTCTCATCTTTTCTTCATACAATAGAGAGAGACAAATAGGCGAAACGAAAACAACATTTCGTAGGCGAAATGTTGTAAATGAAGTGAGACTTGCCCTTTTTGACACAAGTCATAGGCACAATCCACCTAAACGAAATCCCAGGTCACATAACTACAGGCCAGGAGGGTAATTTTGATAAAAATGGTTTCTCTAATGCTGTCATGACTCGATTCACTTAATTCCAAATTTATTGTCACATAAAAACTCAGTTTTCACTATCTAAAACGTCCAATTAGTTGCCATCTCATTTCATTGGCACAAAAGTAGCAATAATATGAATATTTAATACATACACTATTATTACATGAAACGTAAAGCCGTATATACTAATAATCATGGGCACAATAACTCCAGTCATGTGCACAATTACACCAGTCACGGACACACTTCAACACCAGTTGTGGACACATCAACACCAGTCGTGGACACATTCCTCTCCCAGACATCTGGACCTGGTTACATAACCACAGCCCAGGGACCGAGATCATCTCACCAACGTCTCTACCTTGCTCAAAGCTTCTGCACTTAACGCCTTATTTAGTATCACAGAGAGTTCATTATCGTTTACCGAGTCACATAGAACGTTTCTTTGTAGATCGTGGTAGACTATAAACGCACTGAGACAGCGTTTGGTCGCGTCATCGCTGTTGTTTAGTCTTTTGCTGCTTGCGGGTAGGCCGAGATATTTTCTTAGTAGCGGAGTGAGCTTCATTTCCCAACTATCGAGGGTAGAGCACACTTTTTGCTTGATGGCAAGAGTGTATTCACTGGATATGAGTGGCTCGTTAGATTCTTGTCCGTCAACGGTCATCTGGTCTAGTGAAGTTCGATTGTGATGCTCGATTTGGGAGAGAAGTAGCTTGATTTGCCACATGTTGTTGGATGTCGGCTCGGTTTTCATTGTTCTTATTATCTGTGAAATAGTGTTTGTTTTAGCCAGACTAGTGGTTGCACTGAGCTCAAAATTTGGAGACAAAGTTTTATGAATACGGTTCCCACGATAGCTTAACAAAATGTTTGTGATTACGGCATACCGCTGTGTTTTAGAAGTAGTAGAGCTCTTTGTGAGTCTCGTCCGGGGAAGTACTACGACTATGCCTATTTCAGCCGTAAAGCAGCATTGCTGTGTTTCGGTTAGATGAGTGTTTGTTCCGGTGCTGAACATCTGTATGCGTCAAATTGATGGGCGCAGGGCAGTGCATCGTAGGGCACGTTCCTCACGTGCATGATCGATGAGTCAATGCTTTGGGGCCATATGCTTGTTTTATCAGCTAGTTGTATAAGCAAACATCTCCTAAATATGGATGGTTTTTCCAGCAGTGGACTTAATCAAGATGACTATGTCAAACTTCCCCATTTTGGAAGACTATGTCTAGCAATGGACTTATGCAGACTGATAGCTGTGTGGGGAACCATTCATCTCATCAAATTGGGACAATATAGCTTTTAAATCTTGACAGTACCTTCAAGAACGCCGTCCAGATAGGCAGAGCGCACATCATATCCTTGACCAAGCATTCGTACGTCACCATGCTCAGTCCTTGGATGTAGTCTTGCTCCTCCAGGCTATACCTGCAAGATACCAAACATAACATTACTAAGCTATTATCAATTTTCAAATCAGTGAAGAGTTCATGCCAGTTCTAGAATGGCGACCACGAAACCGGAAGATTAAGCATAGGACGCCCCTCATCCAATGGGCTGATGGCAATGGAGCATTGCTATTTATAGTCGGATTTTTAATTAGACGATACCGACTGACAGTAGCTAATGTCACTTTGTAAAATAATGTTGCCATATTTAAAGTAATAGTGCTGCGTTCAGTTCTCGTTCAATCAGATGAATGAACAATGAGTGAATAGTTAATCATTTCAAACTATAAAATAATATTGAAATTTGTATAAAAAAATGTATAAAAGTGCTCTGATATAAGTTACTTGTAGTACCTATGTAACTACAATCAGTTTTTTGACGGTTTATTACAAAGCTCGGCGTGGCGACTAGTGCCAACACCGATGAACGCCACGCGCGTCGGTCACCATTTTGTTTGTAATTCGGCTTCTAACCTCTGGTCTGATAGCACGAATGTTTTGTTGCTATATTGTTTCGCGCGAACGATATGGATCCTCAACCAAGCACGTCAAGTCAAGTTCGGCACACTAACTATTCACTAGAAAAACGAGGCAATTTCAATCATTCAGGAGATTTTTCAATCATTCACTTTGTCACAACACTATTTTTATTTCATTAAAAACTGACAACACAGTAAACGTCAGCTAGCTTCGTCTAATAAAAAATCCGAGTATAGAGTGCCAATGCCGCCAGCGTCTTAGTGATTCTTCCGCCTGGCACTGATTTGGATCAGTTGAGCTATCTCTAGATTGTTTGTAACAGTCTGTAAATGGCTCAACTATTTCTTGTGTATTTTGTATATTTGTTTAATTGTAAGTTTCTTTATGTAAATAAATGTTACCTCTATTTTTATAACGCTTTTATTAGCTTTACCTGTATGTATGCTTGTATGTATGTATGTTTGCTTGTATGTAACCGACTCCTTTGAGCTCGATTTTGTCCTACTTTGAATGATCAGATTTGATTCAAACTTTGCACACTTGTCAAAGGTCGATGACAATGCAATAATATAAAAAAAAATCAATAGTTTAAAAAGCTAAAAAAACGCTTGATTATTAGTTTTTTTTTTACTTTTTAGTTTTTTTTAAACTTACCGTCTACAAGTGCATTCTCTATCCAAATACCCCTCATTCTTCGCCCCCTTTCGCTTCTTAACCACCAAGCAATCCGCACAAATCCCAGTCGAGGTTTCCTTGCTCAAGTAATGTTTGACAAAGCTGCGTATATTGTCATCGTTCGTGAACAGCTGTATGTAGTCGGGTTTGGCTGACCAGATGGAGTGTGGGTCGAGTGTGAGCGTTTGAGCGAGCAAGGTGAGGAAGCCACGTGGATCCGCCACGTACGAGAGGCAACCGGCGCGTTGCTTCACATCTATGCATCTACTGTGCTCTAGGAATATTCTGGAACAAAGGAAACGTATATCACTTGCCTACGCGTCAAAACGCAATTTTGAATACTTTCTATACAGTCCGGCAAGTATAACTTGGCGGGTCTGAAGCTAGCCGTTTGGTCAATCTTCCATCAGTCATTGGCCATTAACGATCGAACAGCTCACTTCAGACCCGCCAAGTTATACTTGCCGGACTGTACATATAACTTTATTTTATCTATATACATAAATCTTTCGTGTCACAATTTGGACGGCGATAAACTCCGAAACTACTGAACGGATTTCCATAAAATTTTGCAACTGCCTATAATATGGTCGGACTTAAAAGATAGGATAGTTTATATTCAATATTTAGGTGTTATTCATTTATAAGGGGCAAAAGTTTCGAAATCTATGTCTATCCTTTTCTAACACGTAGGGACTTCTCTATGTCTATCCTATTCTATCACTTATGTATTTTTCTGAAAATTCTTGGCTTTGACGAGAAAAGAATGCACATAGACGCTCTAGACTAGAATGTTATTTATGGTTCTCGAATGATCTGGAATAATCAAATTTAAAGTCGGTTAGCATCCGGAATGCTCCCACCCAAACGTTAGTAATTCATAATTATCTAGAATACTCAAATATACCCATGCAAACGGTTCTGAATTCTAGATTTGGACAAAATGTTCTAGAAAATAGTGCCCCTAAACGTTATAGAATGTTCTTTCATCATCATCATCAATTGATATCTGTCCACTGCTGGACGTAGGTTCACCTTGAGTAACAAAGGCTATATTTGTGTGTTTAAAAAATAAATGTCCACCCGTGCGAAGCCGGGACAGGCAGCTAGTTATTTATAAACTTCAATGTTATGTTTAGTCCTTCTAACATTGTAAACGCGAAAGTTTGTAAGTATGGATAGATGGATGGATGGATGGACGTTTGTTACTCTTTCACTTAAAATTTACTGAATGGATTTTAACCTGTTGTATGCGCAGCCTGACGGCGAATGTTTTTGGCTGTATGCGGTAAAATGGCGTATTTTTTTATGAGCAATTTTAGTACTCGGATTTTAGTGAATATTTTTAATAAAATGTTTGGTAGCCTCATGGGAAATGTTATTATTTGGTGGTTGGATAACTAATCTATCTATTCACAATCTATTTTATTGTTAAATCATTCTTAGAATGTTGTTTATTGACGGGTAAATGTTACAAAAGACGCTGCCTATACCAGTCATGGGAAAAATAAATATTGTCAATATATTCTGAGAAACATGCTGTTTTATTTTTCTACCCCCTATAAATACAATATTCAAGCTATCGAAATAAATATTAACCTTTATAGTTCTAGTAAAACATCACTCTGCTAAACTATTATGAAAATCACGTAGTGAGCACAAACATTCGCCGTGTGGTCATACTTCAACCCAACTTTTATTTCACTTTCCACAAATAAAGAAACAGTATTTTCTTGTAAACATGCGTGTTTTTAGTTGTAAATATATTATTTTCGGCTTGAAAACTGTTATCTACACATAATTAGTAAAATTATCTCGCAATTTCAGTCAAAAACCAAAACAACAAGTGATTTGGCGAGTTTTCACTAGGCGAGTTTTCATTTACAAAACTCCAAATGACTGAACAATCATACTCTATGGAACGAACTGTGTGATGAAGTATAAAAAACAGGCTTCCGATTGGTCGACACGCAGTTATTCTACCAATAGTGGACAATTTACAAAATGTAAAAGAAAACAGACTAATGTTTGTCAAACATTTTGTTCGCTCAGACTTGTATGTGTGAGTGAGAGTCTTCGCGCATGCGCGCAGCTCGGTTTCGGACAGCGCGATCGGTCGGTTGCGGGAGCTCTGATCAGGCCATCCAATAGCATTGCTTCAAATGCGCAAGGACGGATCAGCTCTCGTACATGTGAAAGACGCCATCTTGGTTTATGTATGTGTGTGTGCAATTGTGCAAAAAAATAAAGGGTCTCGGTAACAATGAATACTCAATTCCTATTGGTTTCAATCAACAACTGAGTGTCTCTATGGTTCATTCAATTCGTTCGGAACAGGGAAATAAAGAAATATAGACTTTATTTCAATAGGTTAAAGTTTAAATCAAGTTGAAATGTTGCACAATGTCAGTGGACTGATCAGGGCTTGCGCAGTTGAGCCCGTCAAACTGTCTGGACTGCGCAGAGCTTGCGCATACGACAGGTTAATGAAACTTTACAATAATATAGCTTAAACATCAGAATTACACAAAGGCTACATTTTATAAAGATATTGTAAACGAGAACGGATGTAAGTAACGGGAACGGGGCGAGCGAAACCGCGGGCGGCCACTAGTCTAAAACGTTTATTTTGCAATCAGACTTACTTGAGCATATTCCAGTTCTTGTCCTTATGAAACGACACCGGCCAGTATCTCGGGTCGTTGATCTTAACTTCTTGCAGTGTGCTCAATTCGGGAATCATGCAGGGAGCTTTTAACTCTTTAGCGACGCCATTCAGATCTATCACCTGGAAAATAATGAGGAATTTTTGAACTGATATAAAATTAATAAAGGCTGGTGTCTGGCGCAGCGTTGCTACTTGCTACTCAGCGTGGCAATGCCGCCAGCATCTTAGGGATACTTCTAAAAATTTGGCAAATTTATCATCCGCACTTGGTGTGCGGACGGTTGCCGTAAGTAGGCCGCTGGCGGGCCCTTTTTGTGTGACGCGTTTTTCTTACTTTATTAGGTTCTACGATACGCCGGTTTCTTCACGATGTTTCTACGTTTGAGAGTACTGGCATAGTGCACAAACATTTTCGACAGGAAAATTTGGTTGGTACACGACTGGATTTGAGCCCACGACCTTAGGATCGGAAGGCAGGGCCACCACCACTAGACCACCTTCTCTGGCACCGATTTATATCAGTTGAGTTATGATACCACGCGAAAAAAGCCATGGGCATACATGTAAGTCCATACAAATATTATAAACTAGTGGCCGCCCGCGGCTTCGCTCGCCCGTTCCCGTAACACCCCGTTCCCGTTGCTTTTTCGGGATAAAAAGTATCCTATGTCCTTCTCCCGGTTCGAAGCTACCTCCCCACTAATTTTCTGCCAAATCGGTTCCGCCGTTCTTGAGTTATAAATAGTGTAACTAACACGACTTTCTTTTATAAATATAGATTTGCATGTTTGAAATTGTTAACCGGGCTTTTGGAAGAGGAGTGACGACTAGAACGGAGGCGCACCAGCAACACTAGCGCGTACGACGGATGAAAAAAAAAGAAAGAAAGATGGCAATCTATGATTCGGTGGAAAAGCGTTGAGGTTTCAATTCTTTTTGGGATCAAGAAGTTATTTGAATTAATGGTGAATATTGAAGGATTTTCTATGTTTTAATAAAATGAAATAACACAAAAACTACTGTGCCGATTTCCAAATTCTTTCACCATTGGAAAGCTACATTCACCCTGAGTAACACAGTAGACTGTGTAGCTTAACACATAAATATAGATATTTATGTGTTAAATGTCCACCCGTGCGAAGCCGGGACAGGCCGCTAGTATTTACAAAATTACCTGTATATGAGCGTAGCACAGTTTCCCGGTAGTCAGATCTCTGGGTAGAAGCAATCTAGGTTCTACAGCCAACACGTATAGATGTCGGAACGCTTGTAAATGATACCTGAATACAAAAGTTGAGTATTATTGGGAAGTTGGGATGAGGAAATGTTGCAACTGATATTAATTAGGGTGAAGTAAGTCTTCAAGAATGTTGGACCATGGACTGGAAGACGAAACGTAGAAATTCCTTTTATTTCTGACACTAACTTATTTAGCAAAAAATAATTTTTAAGAAACCTTTCAATCAATATGATCGGTATGGTAAGATGATTATTTTTCTCGTAGAACGCGGGTTCAATTCCCGGTTCAATTATGTAATTATTTAAATATCTATGAATGCAGTTTAAAATTGTTTTTTAAATTTAAATTCTGTCTTTTTTCAGTAAAATGTTCCATCTACAATTTTCAAGGTACTTTTCCTCCATGTAGTATATCCGTGGTCCTGTATAAAAGGCGTGTGACCTGTTATCCTCGGTATGCGTGGGGAACTTGGGGAAGAAGGCGGCGAGTAGCGCGGCCACGCAGGCGCGCGAGGTGCCCAGCGTGCCGCGCCCGCCCAGCAGGAACAGCAGCCCCACGCACATGTGGATCGCCATCTGGAAGGAGTCCGGTTAATGTACGGCCAGTTAATGTACGCACTGTTAAAACGATGCCACTTTTTTTCACTGGAAAATTGTAAAGGCCCATGTACACTGTCGCAGATTAATATTTCGATTATTATTATTTTTATCTAGCGATGAATAACTGCATTAAACAGGCAGCCCCTTTGAGGTTATTGGGAAAAAAACATTTTCAGGCTCTCTCGCCTTGTGCGTAATTTTTATGTTCAAACATAGCCTAACCTATCCAAGTCGGATCCGCCCTATAAAGTATCAAGAGGTAGCATGGCATGCCTACCTGCGTGCCGTGCGCGAGCGGCGTGCGCCGACACACGCGCAGCACGGAGAGGTCACCGCGCCCCGCCATTATCTACATACCTGCGTGCCGTGCGCTAAGGGCGTGCGCACGCGCAGGCGCCGACACACGCGCAGCACGGAGAGGTCGCCGCGCCCCGCCATTATCTACATACCTGCGTGCCGTGCGCTAAGGGCGTGCGCACGCGCAGGCGCCGACACACGCGCAGCACGGAGAGGTCGCCGCGCCCCGCCATTATCTACATACCTGCGTGCCGTGCGCTAAGGGCGTGCGCACGCGCAGGCGCCGACACACGCGCAGCACGGAGAGGTCGCCGCGCCCCGCCATTATCTACATACCTGCGTGCCGTGCGCTAAGGGCGTGCGCACGCGCAGGCGCCGACACACGCGCAGCACGGAGAGGTCGCCGCGCCCCGCCATTATCTACATACCTGCGTGCCGTGCGCTAAGGGCGTGCGCACGCGCAGGCGCCGACACACGCGCAGCACGGAGAGGTCGCCGCGCCCCGCCATTATCTACATACCTGCGTGCCGTGCGCTAAGGGCGTGCGCACGCGCAGGCGCCGACACACGCGCAGCACGGAGAGGTCGCCGCGCCCCGCCATTATCTACATACCTGCGTGCCGTGCGCTAAGGGCGTGCGCACGCGCAGGCGCCGACACACGCGCAGCACGGAGAGGTCGCCGCGCCCCGCCATTATCTACATACCTGCGTGCCGTGCGCTAAGGGCGTGCGCACGCGCAGGCGCCGACACACGCGCAGCACGGAGAGGTCGCCGCGCCCCGCCATTATCTACATACCTGCGTGCCGTGCGCTAAGGGCGTGCGCACGCGCAGGCGCCGACACACGCGCAGCACGGAGAGGTCGCCGCGCCCCGCCATTATCTACATACCTGCGTGCCGTGCGCTAAGGGCGTGCGCACGCGCAGGCGCCGACACACGCGCAGCACGGAGAGGTCGCCGCGCCCCGCCATTATCTACATACCTGCGTGCCGTGCGCTAAGGGCGTGCGCACGCGCAGGCGCCGACACACGCGCAGCACGGAGAGGTCGCCGCGCCCCGCCATTATCTACATACCTGCGTGCCGTGCGCTAAGGGCGTGCGCACGCGCAGGCGCCGACACACGCGCAGCACGGAGAGGTCGCCGCGCCCCGCCATTATCTACATACCTGCGTGCCGTGCGCTAAGGGCGTGCGCACGCGCAGGCGCCGACACACGCGCAGCACGGAGAGGTCGCCGCGCCCCGCCATTATCTACATACCTGCGTGCCGTGCGCTAAGGGCGTGCGCACGCGCAGGCGCCGACACACGCGCAGCACGGAGAGGTCGCCGCGCCCCGCCATTATCTACATACCTGCGTGCCGTGCGCTAAGGGCGTGCGCACGCGCAGGCGCCGACACACGCGCAGCACGGAGAGGTCGCCGCGCCCCGCCATTATCTACATACCTGCGTGCCGTGCGCTAAGGGCGTGCGCACGCGCAGGCGCCGACACACGCGCAGCACGGAGAGGTCGCCGCGCCCCGCCATTATCTACATACCTGCGTGCCGTGCGCTAAGGGCGTGCGCACGCGCAGGCGCCGACACACGCGCAGCACGGAGAGGTCGCCGCGCCCCGCCATTATCTACATACCTGCGTGCCGTGCGCTAAGGGCGTGCGCACGCGCAGGCGCCGACACACGCGCAGCACGGAGAGGTCGCCGCGCCCCGCCATTATCTACATACCTGCGTGCCGTGCGCTAAGGGCGTGCGCACGCGCAGGCGCCGACACACGCGCAGCACGGAGAGGTCGCCGCGCCCCGCCATTATCTACATACCTGCGTGCCGTGCGCTAAGGGCGTGCGCACGCGCAGGCGCCGACACACGCGCAGCACGGAGAGGTCGCCGCGCCCCGCCATTATCTACATACCTGCGTGCCGTGCGCTAAGGGCGTGCGCACGCGCAGGCGCCGACACACGCGCAGCACGGAGAGGTCGCCGCGCCCCGCCATTATCTACATACCTGCGTGCCGTGCGCTAAGGGCGTGCGCACGCGCAGGCGCCGACACACGCGCAGCACGGAGAGGTCGCCGCGCCCCGCCATTATCTACATACCTGCGTGCCGTGCGCTAAGGGCGTGCGCACGCGCAGGCGCCGACACACGCGCAGCACGGAGAGGTCGCCGCGCCCCGCCATTATCTACATACCTGCGTGCCGTGCGCTAAGGGCGTGCGCACGCGCAGGCGCCGACACACGCGCAGCACGGAGAGGTCGCCGCGCCCCGCCATTATCTACATACCTGCGTGCCGTGCGCTAAGGGCGTGCGCACGCGCAGGCGCCGACACACGCGCAGCACGGAGAGGTCGCCGCGCCCCGCCATTATCTACATACCTGCGTGCCGTGCGCTAAGGGCGTGCGCACGCGCAGGCGCCGACACACGCGCAGCACGGAGAGGTCGCCGCGCCCCGCCATTATCTACATACCTGCGTGCCGTGCGCTAAGGGCGTGCGCACGCGCAGGCGCCGACACACGCGCAGCACGGAGAGGTCGCCGCGCCCCGCCATTATCTACATACCTGCGTGCCGTGCGCTAAGGGCGTGCGCACGCGCAGGCGCCGACACACGCGCAGCACGGAGAGGTCGCCGCGCCCCGCCATTATCTACATACCTGCGTGCCGTGCGCTAAGGGCGTGCGCACGCGCAGGCGCCGACACACGCGCAGCACGGAGAGGTCGCCGCGCCCCGCCATTATCTACATACCTGCGTGCCGTGCGCTAAGGGCGTGCGCACGCGCAGGCGCCGACACACGCGCAGCACGGAGAGGTCGCCGCGCCCCGCCATTATCTACATACCTGCGTGCCGTGCGCTAAGGGCGTGCGCACGCGCAGGCGCCGACACACGCGCAGCACGGAGAGGTCGCCGCGCCCCGCCATTATCTACATACCTGCGTGCCGTGCGCTAAGGGCGTGCGCACGCGCAGGCGCCGACACACGCGCAGCACGGAGAGGTCGCCGCGCCCCGCCATTATCTACATACCTGCGTGCCGTGCGCTAAGGGCGTGCGCACGCGCAGGCGCCGACACACGCGCAGCACGGAGAGGTCGCCGCGCCCCGCCATTATCTACATACCTGCGTGCCGTGCGCTAAGGGCGTGCGCACGCGCAGGCGCCGACACACGCGCAGCACGGAGAGGTCGCCGCGCCCCGCCATTATCTACATACCTGCGTGCCGTGCGCTAAGGGCGTGCGCACGCGCAGGCGCCGACACACGCGCAGCACGGAGAGGTCGCCGCGCCCCGCCATTATCTACATACCTGCGTGCCGTGCGCTAAGGGCGTGCGCACGCGCAGGCGCCGACACACGCGCAGCACGGAGAGGTCGCCGCGCCCCGCCATTATCTACATACCTGCGTGCCGTGCGCTAAGGGCGTGCGCACGCGCAGGCGCCGACACACGCGCAGCACGGAGAGGTCGCCGCGCCCCGCCATTATCTACATACCTGCGTGCCGTGCGCTAAGGGCGTGCGCACGCGCAGGCGCCGACACACGCGCAGCACGGAGAGGTCGCCGCGCCCCGCCATTATCTACATACCTGCGTGCCGTGCGCTAAGGGCGTGCGCACGCGCAGGCGCCGACACACGCGCAGCACGGAGAGGTCGCCGCGCCCCGCCATTATCTACATACCTGCGTGCCGTGCGCTAAGGGCGTGCGCACGCGCAGGCGCCGACACACGCGCAGCACGGAGAGGTCGCCGCGCCCCGCCATTATCTACATACCTGCGTGCCGTGCGCTAAGGGCGTGCGCACGCGCAGGCGCCGACACACGCGCAGCACGGAGAGGTCGCCGCGCCCCGCCATTATCTACATACCTGCGTGCCGTGCGCTAAGGGCGTGCGCACGCGCAGGCGCCGACACACGCGCAGCACGGAGAGGTCGCCGCGCCCCGCCATTATCTACATACCTGCGTGCCGTGCGCTAAGGGCGTGCGCACGCGCAGGCGCCGACACACGCGCAGCACGGAGAGGTCGCCGCGCCCCGCCATTATCTACAATCAACATTTATGTATTATAAATAAATAATTATTGTGGACAATCCACACAGCACTATCTAGCCCCAAACTAAGCAGAGCTAAAATAAATGTAGGTAACATTACCATGGAGGTAGCTATCAGGCACACACAGATGCAGCATTCCAAAGTAGCCTTCCCAGCCAGCTCGGCGCGCGCCCGCCCCGCTATACGCAGTAACCTATAAAATATTAAGATTAACAACAAAACACCCACCAGATGGACCGACGACATTGTTAAGATCGCAGAAAGTCGGTGGATGGAAAGGGCTCAGAATCTTTCTTCCTGGAAATGTGTAGGGGAGGCCTATGTCCAGCAGTGGACTTTTTCAGGCTGATGATGGATGATGGAAGAACAAAATGTAAAATAATTATAAGTTTAAAAACTTGAGAAACCGACTTCATTGCCAAACGGCTAAACCGATTTTAATGAAATTTGTTTGGGACAATCTGGACATAAGAATAACCTTCCAAATAAAAAAATAATTTTCTAAATCGGTTCATAAATGACGGAGGCATGTAGTTACAAACATTAAAAAAATTATTTAAAAAAAATGGCAACACCGATTTTAATAAAAATTAAAATGGGACCAATGTGGAAGCAGTACCTTTCAGATAAAAAAAATTTTTTCAAATCGGCTCACAAATGACGAAGTTATGCGGTAACAAACATTAAAAAAAAATAAAAAAAAAAATACAACCGAATTGAGAACCTCCTCCTTTTTGATTGGAAGTCGGTTAAAAATAAAAGAATGCGAAAGAGAGTAGGTGGATGTCTGCGAATAGAATTTCTTTTACTCGTGGACTTCAGTTCAATCGTAATCATGATGCATGTCACTGTGCCGAGATATTGGAAGTCAAAACTAGCAAAATTAAATTATGGTGGTCACATATTTCTTTAGTGTCCTTATTGAAGCTTGAAGTTATCGTACGATGACGCATACGCAGTTTCATCGTACGATCAAATTGATTATGGCCAATTAGGACGACCCCTGAAGCTTACAGAGACACAATTTGTAAAATTGAAAATATAAAATACCGTTTGGCAGTAGCGAGCGCGGCGTCCCTTGCGTCCTCGTCTCCGGAGCCGGCGAAGCGAATGCCCATCGCGAAGCACGCGCCTGCTATGATGTTGCAATACGCTTGGCTGGAACAAAGGAAGCACTGCTTACTATAATAGGTAGCGGCACATAACTTTAGCACTGGCCGTTATTGCGCAGAAGTCAAAAATAAGATACCTGAGGGGGGCTCGCGGTATGAAGGGCGGGCGTGCGTAGCGCTGATTGGCTCTCCAGTCGCACTCCGCTCTCTGTACCAATAGGAGGCTATCGCTCACCGCTAGAGTTATGTACCGCTAGTTATACTACTACTACTATCCCGGGCGCATCAACTCTGAAGTGGGTGTTGGCCTCCGACACAATCTATCTAGAACGTCCTCACCTGCCACCTCTTGCCAGTTGGGAACTTGATGAGAGCAAGAGACACTTCCAAAGTGGTAAAATGTTGGTCCCCCCCCCCTCTAACTTCTAAAATAAGAGAACAATAAATCTAAAACAAATATATAATATAAATTACTTTGCAAACTTCCAACGATATTTGGTTTGAACGAGATCTAGTAAGTAGTTTTTTTTTATAGTCATAAATCGTAAACCGCAATTTACCTTGCGACGAACTACAAGAACTTTTATAATATGTTACTTGTTGCTACGGAACCCTGCATGGGCGAGTCTGACTCGCACTTGGCCGTTTTTTTTTTCTTCCACTCACCTCTTTCATTCGTCATCTCGATGCTCACTCTTTTCTTGCTTTCGTACTAAATGCTGAGCAGAGAATTCTTTAATGCAGATGATTAATGACCTTCACCCCTTTTTTATTTTTAATTGTCATCCTTGTTCTTCATGCGTTTTTCCACCAAATAGAATTAGGTATAAAAAGAAGATTCCTTTAGTTTACACTATCTAGTTTGTATCATAGTTACATATTATACTCACTGTGTATGTAACATAGCCTACCCGTGAGAACCTATAATTGGCTCTCTAAATCTAATTTGTTGTGTATTCTTTTGTTATAAAGCTGTTGGTTCTCCAATAAATATAAATATAAATAATATAAATATAAATTATGTGCAATCTGATTGCACACAAGACTTGCTTGCGATTGCCGATAAATAATTTCAGTGATTTTAACTTTTAAATGTAATTAATTGATTCAGGCGTGACTTTGCGGAAAAACATTGGCCTAGGAAGTTGAAGAAGATAGTTTGGGCATGAAGCTAGAGAATGGATGAAACATGTGAGATAAAGACTAAAAATAATGATGCTAAGCAGTCGTTTACTCACTTCATAGCCTCGTAATCGATGTTATCTTCGGTAGGCTTGACGAAGCAGTAAGGTCTGATAGTCTCCGGTACTTGGTTCTCGATCCATTCCTCGCTCGCTTCGATTTCATCCCACAGTATTAGACCTGGTAGACATAAAACAACTGATAAAGACATATTGCTGATAACTGCTGATTTTATTTGAAGTCGGTTAAAAATACAACATCAGCTTCATGTTACATGTAATACACGTTGCACATTTGACAACGTCGCATGCTATGTTTTGCGCACGCTGGCAAAGTATGCGACGTTGCCAGTTTATTATGCGTGGCGGGGGCAGGCTCCGGTGACGTCACACACATACCTCGTGCGATGACTCTCAGCATGAGCAGGTCCGGCCGCACGGCGTCCAGCTGGTACGGCGTGGCGGGGGGGAGGGGGGGGGCAGGCTCCGGTGACGTCACACACATACCTCGTGCGATGACTCTCAGCATGAGCAGGTCCGGCCGCACGGCGTCCAGCTGGTACGGCGTGGCGGGGGGGAGGGGGGGGGCAGGCTCCGGTGACGTCACACACATACCTCGTGCGATGACTCTCAGCATGAGCAGGTCCGGCCGCACGGCGTCCAGCTGGTACGGCGTGGCGGGGGGCTGCAGCCAGGCGGCGGGGGCGGCGGCGCCACTCCGCATGTAGAGGAGGCCCAGCGCCAAGGTGGCCCCCGGGGACGTCACATCCAGGTTTATACTGCCGCCCTCCACGCTCTTGTTAGCCTTTTGCGAATCTGTTGAGATAATGGGTTGTTTATAAGCACCTCTAGCTGACGAGAGAGAAGTCATTGTTATGTATTATGTATAATGACCTCCATTACGCCCCCCAAACAGCATATACCTCCCAGCTCTCCCCTATCCCTATACAGTTTATACCTGCCGGTACTCAACCTCTACAGCATATACTTGCCAGTTCTCCCCCCGACCCCCTACAGTACATAACCGGCCAGTGTCCCCCCCCCCTCTTATACATACCCGGCAGTTCTCTTCCCCTACAGCACATGCTTGCCAGTTCTCCCCCCCAAAGCACATACCTGCCAGTTCTCCACCCCTACAGCTCATACTTGCCAGTTCTCCCCCCTACAGCTTATACTTGCCAGTTCTCCACCCTTACAGCTTATTCTTGCCAGTTCTCCACCTCTACAGCTCATACCTGCCAGTTCTCCCCCCCTTCAGCACATGCCTACCAGTTGTCCTTCCTACAGTACATACCCACCAGTTCTCCCCCCTACTGTTCATAATGTACCGGCCAGTTTTCTCTCCTATAGCACATGCCCGCCAGTTTCCCCTTCCCCCTACAGTACATACCGGCGAGTTCTCCCCCCAGCATGTATGTCCTGAGCGCGTGCACGAGTTGGTTGGGCGCGCGGCCGCCGACGCCGGCCATCAGCATCCCGAGCGCGAGGCCGGCGGCTAACGCGTACCCCTCGCGTTCCACGCATCGCTCGGCGCTCCACACTCGGACTCGACCTAAAACACCGAAAATCGGTTGTCTGTAAGGTCGGTTTACTGAAGATAGTTGAATTAGTATTAGTAAAGCTCTTTGTGATGGGCTCGTCCGGTGAAGTACTACCACCATGCCTATTTCTGCCGTGAAGCAGCATTGCTGTGTTTCAGTTTGAAGGGTGTGGGTGCCGGTGAAATTACTGGCACGTGAGGCTGAATATCTGTATGCCTCCAGTTGATGGACGCAGGGCAGTGCATCGTAGGGCACGTTCCTGACGTGCGTGACCTACGAGGCATTGCTTTGTTATAGGCGATGGTTACCACTTAACATCAGGTGGGCCATATGCTTGTTCCATCAGCTAGTTACATAAAAAAAAAACGTGTCAACGTCATACAGCTGTCCACGCGGACGCATCGCTCACTCAAGTAGGAGAGAGACAGATGTCGAACGCTGCCGAAAGCGGAGGCCGTGCGTGCCTCTTTGTCGCTCGTTCCGCGCTCTCGCTTGCACTTCAAGCCTTAAATGGAATGCCTCAGAGCGAGGTATAAAACAAATAAAAGTAGAATGCTCACCAATTTCATGCAGCAGCGCCTGCGAGTAGTGATGGTGCTCGGAGCCCTGGTACAGCAGCCCCACGCCCAGCAGCGCCGCCACCAGGATGTTCTGCTGGATGTCCAGCTCGATGGACGTGGGCGGCAGCAGCGGCTCCAGGTGGATGGACATCAGCTTCGTGGCTTGCATGTCCATTGTACCTGCAAGTGTGGGAGGCGATAATGTACATCATGTTATTGTACACACTGTTATTACGATGCCAGTTAAGCCACATGCACACTGGAGCTATTCAAACATGATCATTTGCTTTTTTGTTCTGGCACTGGATACTTATACCTTGTCCTTGATACTTTATAGGGCGGATCCGAATTGGATAGGTTAGGTTATGTTAGAACATAAAAATTACGCACAAGGCGAGTGAGCCGCGGTAGCGGCCGCCCAATAACCTCAAAGGGGTTGCCTGTTTAGTAAAATTATTTGATAAACATAATAATAATCGAAATATTAATCTGCGACAGTGTACATGGGCCTTTAAAATTTTCCAGTGGAAAAAAAGTGGCATCGTTTTAACAGTGCGTACATTAACTGGCCATACATTAACCGGACTCGCAAGTGTTACATGTGCTTGTTACTGTTTTAACTGGCCTCCCAGCTCAGTTGGTAGTAGCTCTGCCTTCTGAGCCGTAAGTCGTGGGTTCGATCCCCACCGAGAACAAATATTTGTGTGGTGAACGCGGATGTTTGTTCTCTGTCTGGGTGTTATATTGTATTCTAAATATGTACAGTCGCGGTATGAAAATTTTCGTCACCTTAGAGTCGGGTTTCTCTTGCACCAGTGCCTTGATCATGAACACATTTTGACATGATTTGTGACGTTAAATTATCGGTGTATTCTATCTATTCAGTTTCAAAAGGTCGTATGTGATCGTGATACGTTGAACAAATCAAGTTGAAAATCGACGAATATTTTTATTCCGCCACTATACATATGTATTTACAAAAAAAGTATATAAGTAATATATCAGCTATCTAGAGAAACATCGTGAGGAAACCGGCATATCGTAGAACCTACAAAGTTCCAAAATATATGTCAAGTGCACGAAAGGAGCCTCTTTGAGGCGCACTTAAAATCCTTCCACCACACTTGGTTCGAAAGAACCAGTGACACGTTATGATGGAGCTATCTAGTTCCCATAGTACAAGCTGTGCTTAATTTGGGGCTAGATAGTGTCTTGTGGATTATCCACAATATTAATTTAATTTAATTGACCTCTGTAAGTAGCCGCGAGTCCCAGCAACAGCCCCACGCTGAGCATCTCGTTGCATTTGACGAGATACTCATACATGTTCATGAAAGGCATGTCTCGCAGGTGTCCGTTCAGGCCGAGCGCCATGAGGAAACCCGCGTGCTCCGGAGACATTTCTGTCGCACCCTGCAATGAATAAAGATTACTATATTAAACATAAATTTTCTATTTTAAACACAAAGCAAATACACTGATTCGCTCTATAAAGTCTCAAGAACAAGTACAAGTATCCGCTGCCAGAACAAAACAGCAATAATCAATTATTGAATTGCTCCAGTGTGCACGAGGCTTAACTGGCATCGTAAAAACGGGGCGTATAATAACAACACGACATTGTACAGCATGTTATTTCACGACCTTTTATTGTACGCCCCGTTAATCCAAACCCTGGCATCGTAATAACGGTGTGTACATTAACCTGCTGTGCACTAATTATTGCTTCCCCAGTTATGTCTCGCTACCTATACAAAGGAATGGTATGGTATTGATGTGTTGATTCTTAGTAATACCATAGACTAAGGATCCTTTGTATATGGTAATACTATCCTTATCTAAGCCATGCACTAACCTTGGGTTTATTATACAACAGCCACGTAGAATCGAGCGTGGATCCCGTGGTAGGCAACAGCGCCAGTCCCGCCGCCACGCCCGAGTGGAAGGCCGGCCACGCCAGGGCCTGTGCTGACAGCTCCCCCCCCGGGGGGGCTATAGCCGCGCGCCCCCCCGCGCCCGCCGCCCCCCCCGCGCGCCCCCACACGCACACGCGGGGGACCACCGCCACGTCGGCGGTCGAGCTCGCTTGCGTGCGGAGGGTAACCATGCCCCTGGGAACATAGATGGATATCTACAGGGTTATTCATTAGGGGGCGTCCATAAATTACGTGAGGTGATTTTTTACATTTTCTGTCCCTCCCTCCCTCCCCCCTGGTGAGATGTCGTGAGGAATTTATTCAACCCCCTCCCCCTACCCCCAATCTCACGTGAGATTTTTCAAAATGTGGGTTTTTAGGTAAACGCGTTAGATTGTTATTTAAAAATAAAAAAAAATTGCTTCGTGCTTTTATTTACGACTAGTAAAGACTAGGTATATAGACTACAATATTGAAAATTTAACAATAGAATACTTACTTAAATCTTGACTCCTGTGATAAAACGGGACCAAAATAGTTTGCATATTTTTTTTTTTTTCAATAAAAAAAATATTGCGTGATATTTGCCGAGACCCCCCCTCTCTCCAACGTAAGTTATGATGAGATTTGACTCGACCCCTTCCCCCCCTTAAACATCTCACGTAATTTGTGGACGCCCCCTTACTAGCTGCAACTCAGGAATTTGGTTCAACAAATAAAATAAATAAAAAATCGTGTGTGTCAGCTCCGACGCACGACTGGAGTTTACTCCCTAAAGGCAAAGTAAGGGTACACACTACCCACGATCTAGCTGCACTGATGCTCACACCAAATTAGAAAGTTGCGCAAGATAGGTTGCGCACCAAAAACGTAACGAGGTCATTCGTTCAGACGATTTTACTCTCCACATTTTTCTCATACCAGGCGCCTAATATCAAAAAACCGATTCTTTAGGAGTAAACTCCAAAAATATGTATGAAATGATTTTTTAAAGTTTTGTTATGAATATCCCGAGAAAATCGATCAAGAATATCCTTTGGAATCATTGGCGCCTGACCTATTTTGACCTTTGATCCGCGCCCGCGCGCCGTGAGCGACACTCTGCCTTCAGTCACCGCCTGGGTGGGTCATCGTCCTGTTCTCCGTGGCAATCATTATGCAATATCCGTAAAGAAATTAATAAAAATAAAATTTTGATACAAAAACTTAAGAGCGTTTATCCCGAGCGTCGTGACTCAAGTTTGGGTAAATATACTCACCTAGCTATACAGTTACACCTAGCACGCACACAGCCGTCTGTGTTGGAGCGCGTATCATGCGCCGCATTGAATGAATCACCTTGATACTTTACCAGCTCTTAGTAGGGAATGTATTCATTTTTCGTAAGTAGGTACAACATTTTGTTGAATGAGTACCTACTTACGCAAAAACGGGCAGGTATGTTAAAATAAATCAAAATAATTTCGTGTAAAATACAATTTTAATATTTATCGTCTCTAAGTTTCATGGACTTAGCTTTTCGGGGATCAACAACTTCGGGTAATAGAAATTTATTATAAAAACTGACTAGCCGATGCTCCATGTTCTCGCTTCAAAATATATCGTCCCAAGTTATTTATTCTATCTTTAATTTAAAATTTTTGCCTGTCCACACAGCAAATAGACAGTAATTTCTATTCGTTACGTGCAGCTGCCCTTGTATTTGATAAAACCAGTCATGGCGTCGATTCACGGATACATCTATTTACCAGAATAACATTTTTTTGGCTAATAGCGATATCTGCCTCTAATCCGAATGCCGGACTAGGACATTTTATTTCGGTGATACCATCATCTTCAATTAGTCCATCCGGCGAAGCACCTGTAACCATAATAAATTGAAAGAAAACAATGATAAACAAGGAATAGGTCAGAAATCGAAACCATAATGCGAACTCAGAAGAAACTACATAAAATCATTAAAAAAATAATATAATGCATGCAATAGGTCCCAATAAAATATGCAGTAGGTAGGTACTGATGTACGTATTTCGAACAATAGTACATTATGATATAAGTGCAGTAGGTTGAAAATTACAGCCGAGGCGTTATTGAAGCCCGAGCCGTAGGCGAGGGCTACAAGAAAGCAGAGGCGTTTTATAACACACTAGCTGATACCCGCGACTTCGTCCGCGTGGATATTTGAGTTCGTTTTTTTTAGTTTTATGACCAACTGCTAGTTACCATTGTTTTGAGCTTGTAATTAAGAGTGTATTTGAATTTGAAGGTGAGTGCTGTTGTAGCTGATTTTTTTCAGCAGTGTTTAGTTTAAGTATTATAGATGTTTCCCGCGATTTTGTCTTAGTGGTTATCATCAGTTTTTTTGTGAACCTTTGTGTGTAATCGAACCTGGTGCCAGATGCTGTGGTAGTTGAAAATTTTTTAATGTTTTTTTTGCGTATTTTGTAAAGCTCTTTTTCGTGATTTTGTTGAAGTGGCTAATTTGGGCTATCGTATGCGTCGTTGGTGTATAATCGAATCTGTTTTTTTTATTTGACATGGACTTCAGCAGTGTTTAGTTTAAGTATGATAGATATTTTCCGCGATTTTGTCTTAGTGGTTATCATCGGTTTTTTTGTTAACATTTGTGTGTATTAAAACCTGGTGACAAATGCTGCGGTAGCTGAAATTTTTTTAATGTTTATTTTTTCGTATTTTGTAAAGCCATATTTTGTGATTTTATGTTATATTAGTGGCTAATTTGGGGTTTCGTATGCGTGTTGGTGTATAATCGAATCAGATTTTTTTTATTTGACATGACCAATTGCTGGTTACTATAGTTTTGAGCTTGTACTTTAGAGTGTATTTGAATTTGAAGGCGAGTGCTGTTGGAGCCGATTTTTTTCAGCAGTGTTTAGTTTAAGTATGATAGATGTTTTCCGTGTTTTTGTCTTAGTGGTTATCATCGGTTTTTTTGTTAACATTTGTGTGTATTAAAACCTGGTGACAAATGCTGCGGTAGCTGAAAATTTTTTAATGTTTATTTTTTCGTATTTTGTAAAGCCATTTTTTGTGATTTTATGTTATATTAGTGGCTAATTTGGGGTTTCGTATGGGTGTTGGTGTATAATCGAATCAGATTTTTAATTTAACATGACCAACTGCTGTTTACTATAGTTTTGAGCTTGTACTTTAGAATGTATTTGAATTTGAAGGCGAGTGCTGTTGGAGCCTATTTTTTTCAGCAGTGTTTAGTTTAAGTATGATAGATGTTTCCCGCGATTTTATCTTATTGGTGTTCATCGGTTTTTTTGTAAACATTTATGTGTAAGTATTAAAACCTGGTGACAAATGCTGCGGTAGCTGAATTTTTTTAAATGTTTTTTTTCGTATTTTGTAAAGCCATTTTTTGTGATTTTATGTTATATTAGTGGCTAATTTGGGGTTTCGTATGGGTGTTGGTGTATAATCGAATCAGATTTTTAATTTGACATGACCAACTGCTGTTTACTATAGTTTTGAGCTTGTACTTTAGAGTGTATTTGAATTTGAAGGCGAGTGCTGTTGGAGCCGATTTTTTTCAGCAGTGTTTAGTTTAAGTATGATAGATGTTTCCCGCGATTTTGTCTTAGTGGTTATCATTGGTTTTTTTGTAAACATTTGTGTGTATTAAAACCTGGTGACAAATGCTGCGGTAGCTGAAAATTTTTTAATGTTTTTTTTTTCGTATTTTGTAAAGCTATTTTTTGTGATTTTATGTTATATTAGTGGCTAATTTGAGGTTTCGTATGCGTGTTGGTGTATAATCGTATCAGATTTTTTTAATTTGACATGACCAACTGCTAGTTACCATAGATTTGAGCTTGTACTTTAGAGTGTATTTGAATTTTAAGGTGAGTGCTGTTGGAGCCGATTTTTTTCAGCAGTGTTTAGTTTAAGTATGATAGATGTTTCCCGCGATTTTGTCGTAGTGGTTATCATCGGTTTGTTTGTGAACCTTTGTGTGTAATCGAACTTGGTGCCAGATGCTGCGGTAGCTGAACATTTTTAATGAGTTTTTTTTGCGTATAAAGCTATTTTTTGTGATTTTTCTTAAAATCATTTTCCGTTTTTTCTTCTTTTTGGGAAATAATTTTCCTATTTTCTTTCTTAGTGCACCTCTGCTCTATTAGAGGAACACACCTTCTAAGTTTCATGCTTCTGGGGCTAACGGTTTAGGCTGTGCGTTGATTTTTCTTTAAACCATTTTTCCCCGTTTTTCTCCTCTTTGGAAAATAATTTTCCATTTTCCTTTCTTAGCGGATGCCTACGTCATAACATCTACCTGCATGTCAAATTTTAGCCCGATCCGTCCAGTGGTTTGGGCTGTGCGTTGATAGATCACTATGTCAGTCAGTCACCTTTGAGTTTTATATATATAGATTAGTGGCTAATTTGGGGTTTCGTATGGGTGTTGGTGTATAATCGAATCAGATTTTTAATTTAACATGACCAACTGCTGTTTACTATAGTTTTGAGCTTGTACTTTAGAATGTATTTGAATTTGAAGGCGAGTGCTGTTGGAGCCTATTTTTTTCAGCAGTGTTTAGTTTAAGTATGATAGATGTTTCCCGCGATTTTATCTTATTGGTGTTCATCGGTTTTTTTGTAAACATTTATGTGTAAGTATTAAAACCTGGTGACAAATGCTGCGGTAGCTGAATTTTTTTAAATGTTTTTTTTCGTATTTTGTAAAGCCATTTTTTGTGATTTTATGTTATATTAGTGGCTAATTTGGGGTTTCGTATGGGTGTTGGTGTATAATCGAATCAGATTTTTAATTTGACATGACCAACTGCTGTTTACTATAGTTTTGAGCTTGTACTTTAGAGTGTATTTGAATTTGAAGGCGAGTGCTGTTGGAGCCGATTTTTTTCAGCAGTGTTTAGTTTAAGTATGATAGATGTTTCCCGCGATTTTGTCTTAGTGGTTATCATTGGTTTTTTTGTAAACATTTGTGTGTATTAAAACCTGGTGACAAATGCTGCGGTAGCTGAAAATTTTTTAATGTTTTTTTTTTCGTATTTTGTAAAGCTATTTTTTGTGATTTTATGTTATATTAGTGGCTAATTTGAGGTTTCGTATGCGTGTTGGTGTATAATCGTATCAGATTTTTTTAATTTGACATGACCAACTGCTAGTTACCATAGATTTGAGCTTGTACTTTAGAGTGTATTTGAATTTTAAGGTGAGTGCTGTTGGAGCCGATTTTTTTCAGCAGTGTTTAGTTTAAGTATGATAGATGTTTCCCGCGATTTTGTCGTAGTGGTTATCATCGGTTTGTTTGTGAACCTTTGTGTGTAATCGAACTTGGTGCCAGATGCTGCGGTAGCTGAACATTTTTAATGAGTTTTTTTTGCGTATAAAGCTATTTTTTGTGATTTTTCTTAAAATCATTTTCCGTTTTTTCTTCTTTTTGGGAAATAATTTTCCTATTTTCTTTCTTAGTGCACCTCTGCTCTATTAGAGGAACACACCTTCTAAGTTTCATGCTTCTGGGGCTAACGGTTTAGGCTGTGCGTTGATTTTTCTTTAAACCATTTTTCCCCGTTTTTCTCCTCTTTGGAAAATAATTTTCCATTTTCCTTTCTTAGCGGATGCCTACGTCATAACATCTACCTGCATGTCAAATTTTAGCCCGATCCGTCCAGTGGTTTGGGCTGTGCGTTGATAGATCACTATGTCAGTCAGTCACCTTTGAGTTTTATATATATAGATAGATTAGTGGCTAATTTGGGGTTTCGTATGGGTGTTGGTGTATAATCGAATCAGATTTTTAATTTAACATGACCAACTGCTGTTTACTATAGTTTTGGGCTTGTACTTTAGAATGTATTTGAATTTGAAGGCGAGTGCTGTTGGAGCCTATTTTTTTCAGCAGTGTTTAGTTTAAGTATGATAGATGTTTCCCGCGATTTTATCTTATTGGTGTTCATCGGTTTTTTTGTAAACATTATTTTGTGTGTAAGTATTAAAACCTGGTGACAAATGCTGCGGTAGCTGAAATTTTTTTAATGTTTTTTTTCGTATTTTGTAAAGCCATTTTTTGTGATTTTATGTTATATTAGTGGCTAATTTGGGGTTTCGTATGGGTGTTGGTGTATAATCGAATCAGATTTTTAATTTGACATGACCAACTGCTGTTTACTATAGTTTTGAGCTTGTACTTTAGAGTGTATTTGAATTTGAAGGCCAGTGCTGTTGGAGCCGATTTTTTTCAGCAGTGTTTAGTTTAAGTATGATAGATGTTTCCCGCGATTTTGTCTTAGTGGTTATCATTGGTTTTTTTGTAAACATTTGTGTGTATTAAAACCTGGTGACAAATGCTGCGGTAGCTGAAAATTTTTTAATGTTTTTTTTTTCGTATTTTGTAAAGCTATTTTGTGTGATTTTATGTTATATTAGTGGCTAATTTGAGGTTTCGTATGCGTGTTGGTGTATAATTGTATCAGATTTTTTTAATTTGACATGACCAACTGCTAGTTACCATAGATTTGAGCTTGTACTTTAGAGTGTATTTGAATTTTAAGGTGAGTGCTGTTGGAGCCGATTTTTTTCAGCAGTGTTTAGTTTAAGTATGATAGATGTTTCCCGCGATTTTGTCGTAGTGGTTATCATCGGTTTGTTTGTGAACCTTTGTGTGTAATCGAACTTGGTGCCAGATGCTGCGGTAGCTGAACATTTTTAATGAGTTTTTTTTGCGTATAAAGCTATTTTTTGTGATTTTTCTTAAAATCATTTTCCGTTTTTTCTTCTTTTTGGGAAAGAATTTTCCTATTTTCTTTCTTAGTGCACCTCTGCTCTATTAGAGGAACACACCTTCTAAGTTTCATGCTTCTGGTGCTAACGGTTTAGGCTGTGCGTTGATTTTTCTTTAAACCATTTTTCCCCGTTTTTCTCCTCTTTGGAAAATAATTTTCCATTTTCCTTTCTTAGCGGATGCCTACGTCATAACATCTACCTGCATGCCAAATTTTAGCCCGATCCGTTTAGTGGTTTGGGCTGTGCGTTGATAGATCACTATGTCAGTCAGTCACCTTTGAGTTTTATATATATAGATTTGCGAGGAAATAAATAAAATTTAAACGAATAAATTGTTTATCACTTGTTAAAGCAGTTAGAGAATTTGAAATTAAATGAAATGACATAGCAGATTGTAAATGTCATTTCATTTAATTTCATTCCAATTCATCCCGTTTCATTCAGTTTCATTCGGTTTCATTCATTTTTATTCAGTTTCATTCAGTTTTATTCAGTTTCATTCAGTTTCATTCGGTTTCATGCAGTTTCATTCGGTTTTATTCAGTTTCATTCATTTTCATTCGGTATCATTCGGTATCATTCAGTTTCATTCGGTTTCATTCGGTTTCATTCAGTTTCATTCGGTTTCATGCAGTTTCATTCGGTTTTATTCAGTTTCATTCATTTTCATTCAGTATCATTCGGTTTCATTAAGTTTCATTCGGTTACATGCAGTTTCATACGGTTTCATTCAGTTTCATTCGGTTTCATTCGGTTTTATTCAGTTTCATTCAGCTTCATTCAGTTTCATTCGGTTTCATGCAGCTTCATTCGGTTTTATTCAGTTTCATTCATTTTCATTCAGTTTCATTCGGTATCATTCGGTTTCATTCCGTTTCATTCAGTTTCATTAAGTTCATTCGGTTTCATTCGGTTTCATGCAGTTTCATTCGGTTTTATTCAGTTTCATTCGGTTCCATGCAGTTTCATTCGGTTTCATTCAGTTTCATTTCATACATTTAGCATCTGGATAAACCGTACGTTATACCTTATTAAAAAGCAACCCGTGCGTTTTACATTACATTACCGCACTAGTGCGTAATGACATACATTACGATATTGAAATCGGTGAAATTAGAGACCTTTTACGAGCAAATGTGTTATAAAATTAATTGATTACTTTACAATCATAGATAGCTCATCAACTCGGTGCAAGTGGCTCCGTGCTTCGAACACTAGCTTTGGTATCGTGCGGGCTTGCGGACTGGATGACTATTTGAAAGTACCCGCTAATTTCGACCTTTTTTTCGGCGTGTTATGTTTTATGATAAGTTAGCAATAATGATTTTCATAATGCAAATTATTACTACTTCTATCTCCGTGTACGTTTAATAAAAATGGGAATTGACTATAACATGTTACGTTGTAAAAAGTAACCCCTGGGTAACATACCTTTTAGCTTCATTAGCCTTGACCAAATTTTCGCAATTGGTGACGTACTCGTTACTTTTTTTACGTGATGTAGCCTGTAAGCGGCTTTTTATGCCATATCTGAAATAAAAGTAAAGAATGAAACCTGAATTAAAAAGAAATACAAATTAAAAATAATTAACTATTTTTTGCGTACCAGAAACCGGGGGTAATTAAAGTTAATAAGTTAATGCAACACCATTACTTTAAAATACAAAAAAAAACTCACCAAAGTTTTGTTAAACAATAAAAAGTATCAAAACGTCCCAGTAGCGCTATAAACTCGTGAAGCTACAATACATTTTTTTGAGGCTTGCTGCTTGCTTGCAGCGACCGGGAGCGACGCACGTCCTACCTCTGAAAGGCCTCGGCCGGCACTGAGCGTTGACTTGATTCCGCGCCGATTATATAGTAATACGAAATAATTCATAGTAAAATAAATATTCATGTTATAAAAAAAAAAAATCAAACATGTTTTAAAACGAACACTTCTTCATTTACTAGGCAAAAAAAATAACAAAAATACCTCGGATTTCATCATAAACTAACACGTCTAATATCTCCAAAAGTGGCTAAAAATTACTCCTTTGATTATTTTTTTCATGAATGAAAACTTACAGGAATCGTGTTTATTCTGCCACTAAGAACTAATAAAATGTTATTAGCTTTTTTATACGAAAATTTTATAAGTTTGTCGTTTATAGTTTTATCATTGAATCGCATCTGCGTAGACCATCAACCGAAAGTTTAGGAAAAACAGATTAATCTTATGAAAAAACTATACAACCATTTGAAAATGTTTTTCCCATATCATTAAGTTTTGGTCATTCCCAATAATATGAGGTCAAATTATCTTCTGTGCAAGTTACACATATTGTTTTATTGGCCGTCTGAAATCATCAATTTACGGATGAACGTTCTTAAATCAGTTTAGGAATTAAATTGATTCGGCCAAACCAATATTCAGGACCCAAAAATTAGACCCTGTCAGTTTGTGTAGCTAATAATGAATAACCCTGTAGACTACATACATATTAATCAAAATCTAGATGTTGGGAATCGCATAACGGAACTAAAATGGAGCTGGGCAGGACACCTGGCAAAGCGAGGTGATGACAGGTGGAGTAAGGCGATGACTGAATGACGTCCAAGAACTGGCTATAGAAGCGTTGGTCGCCCTGCGGCAAGATGGGCAGACTGGCACAAGACCGGCAACAGTGGCACATCCAGAGAGAGGCCTATACCCAGCAGTGGGGGAAGTCGGGCTGTGGATGATGATGATGATGAATCAAAATCAAAATAAACTTTATATTCCCAAATTTCGTCTGCAGAAGGTAAATGGGTCTTTTATGGGGAACACTGCACGCTTCTATAATAAACTTCCGGCAAATGCAGCTAAGCTTCCTATTCGGAAGTTTAAAGCCTATGTTAAGAATAATCTAATAAAGAAAGCCTACTATACTCTAGATAGCTATATGAATAATAAAACTGCGTGGGTGAAAACTCTTCATTGATTATTAACTCTTCTACCTCTAGAACTTTGTTTTACTTATTACACGACAAAACAATACAACTACGCATCACGACGCCATCTTTCTTCTTACTACCACTAGAGATGTGATCCGTTTAGAGATTTCTTATTCCCACAACCGGCTAACAATCCTTATTAATATTATAAATGCGTTTGTAACTCTGTCTGTCTGTCTGTCTTCCTGTCTGGCTTTCACGTCAAAACTACTGAACCGATTGAAATGAAATTTGGTACACAGATAGTTGAGGGCCTGAGGAGGGACATAGGCTACTTTTTATTGCGAAAAAAGGGTTGTAAGGGGTTGAAAATAGGGGTTGAAAGTTGTATGAAAGTATCGTCAATTTTAGAGCTAGAAACTTAAAACTTATTTTTTAGTCTGTTGATTTGATATAAAAAAATTTGACATTCAAAGTTTGTGCTGGGGGGGTAGAGGGAGGGGAGTACAGGGGGGAGTGTGGAGGGGAGGTGCGGGGGGAGTGTGGAGGGGAGGTGCGGGAGGAGTGTGGAGGGGAGTACAGGGGGGAGTGTGGAGGGGAGGTGCGGGGAGAGTACAGGGGGGATTGTGGAGGGGAGTCTGGGGGGAGTGCGGGGGGAATGTGGGGGGGTGTTGAGGAGAGTGGGGGGAGTGTGGGGGGAGTTCGGAGAGGAATGCGGGGGGGATGAAAGTGTGGCGTAGTACGACGCCATATGTCTAAGTTTAGTAAGAGGGCAGACGACTGTGTCACGTGCACGCGAATATGACGTTGTTATTTAATTACTGTTTTCTTCCGCTGCAAATTAAAAATGCTACCCATAGACACTATACCACGCGGACGAAGTCGCGGGCCCAGCTAGTACATCCATAAAATCACGCCTAATAGGCAGAGATCACGGATTTCCACTTGCTACGATCCTGACACACCAAGGTTAGGAGTACCCTAAAGCGCCCCGCAAGTAGGGCTTGAGTAATCACCAGTTGCCCCTGACGCAATATAAATCATCTACAATAGATGCACATGCTTGTTTACTTTTCATGTATTTGTTAATAGTAGTAAGTGGATATAAAGATTAAATACGAGAGGCACTTTTAAATAAGTGTGTTCCTCACAAAAATAACTCTCCAGTCCTCTAGAGTAGATATTTTTAATCTTCGAACATGGACATGACGCAAGCTTCACCATACTAACCAACTAAAACACAACGTTAGCGCGTTCTAGCGGCCGTACAAATTTAGCAGCGACATCTAGTTGAGTTTTTTGTACTACTCTTTACTTCAGTATGACCCACACACGATATCGCGAACAGAAACGTGCCGCGTCATCGTAGTTTATTAATGAAAAATATAGATAAACGCTTACGGCCCACCTGGTGGTAAGCGGTCACTGTCGCCCATGGACACCAACAGCACCAATGGTGCTGTCGTTGCATTGCCTACCCTGGAGGAGTTTTTTAACGTTTTCTTAAAGCTATTTATGTTGTTCCTAAAGGGGAAAACCTCTGTTTATCAGAGTATCAGTCTCATAAATTAGTGTTAAAATTGTCCCCTTAACTACACAACGCTAAGCAAATCTTCAATACCAGTCGATTTTAGTCTCTGAACCTCTTTCAATTTGTACTGCATTAGTCGCTTAGACACTAAAAGCGTCGGATATCGAAGATTTTCCTATCGGCGTACGACGTTGCTGAACCCACGACCTACGGCGCAGAAGGCAGAGCTACTTATAACTAAACTAAGAGGCCAGTCAATAATAAAATAGTAACAGTAATAAATTAGTTGGACGGAAAAAGTTACGAACAAAGAGGTCTTATAGCGAGTAAATGAGAAAAGAGTTATACTTGAGAGGATACAAAATCCAAGAGGAAAAATGTTTGGACATCTTCTACGACATGACAGCTACCTAAAGAACATAATTGAAGGAAAGGTTGAAGGGAAACGGGGAAGAGGAAGGCCAAGAATAAGTTACAAGAGACAGATAAAAGAAGTCGCTGTCATGTCGTTTAAGGAAGTCAAGGAGGCCGCATTCGAAAGACTTAATCTTATATATATAAAAGAAAGTCGTGTTAGTTACTCCACCTATAACTCAAGAACGGCTGAACCAATTTGGCTGAAAATTGGTTGGGAGGTAGCTTAGAACCAGGAGAAGAACATAGGATACTTTTTATCCCGAAAAAGTAACGGGAACGGGCGAGCGAAGCCGCGGGCGGCCACTAGTTGGAGATAATTAAAAGTTTAAAAAACTAGAGAAACCGACTTCATTGCCAAACGGCTAAACCGATTTTAATGAAATTTGTTTGGGACAATCTGGACGTAAGAATAACCTTCCAAATAAAAAAAGTATTTTTCTAAATCGGTTCATAAGTGACGGAGGCATGCAGTAACAAACATTAAAAAAATTACTAAAAAAAAATGGCAACAACGATTTTAATAAAATAGACCAATCTGGAAGCAGAACCTTTCAGATAAAAAAATATTTTTCAAATCGGCTCACAAATGACGAAGTTATGCGGTAACAACCTCCTCCTTTTTGATTGGAAGTCGGTCAAACATACATACATACATACATAAAAACACGCCTTATTCCCATGGGGGTAGGCAGAGATCTCGGATTTCCACTTGCTACGATCCTGACACACCTCTTTCGCTTCATTCACTCTCATAACATTCTTCATACATGCTCGTCGGTTTAGGGTACTCTTAACCTCCTCCTAAGTCGGTTTAAAACTGCATCAAAACCCCGACAAGAGCTAAGCTCTTAAATTTGAGAAGAAGAGAATAAAGTAGTGTTACCTAGCAACCGGCAGTGCCATAGTCCTGGTGCTGAGAGCGTACAGATACTTCTCCTGTTCCTCTATGAAGTCGTGGTCTGACACCTCGGCCCGTTGTGCCAGGTTGATCAGTACGGGCTGGGATGATTGCAGCATGCTGAATACTTCGGTCATTCTGTAAAACAATATACGACAAGTCAATAATTATAAGTTTAAAAAAACTAGAGAAACCGACTTCTTTGCATACCGGCTTAAACGGCTAAACCGATTTTAATGAAATTTGTTTGGGACATTCTGGACGTAAGAATAACCTTCCAAATAAAAAAATATTTTCTAAATCGGTTCATAAATGTCGGAGGCATGCAGTTACAAACATTAAAAAAATGGCAACACCGATTTTAATAAAATGGGACCAATCTGGAAGCAGTACCTTTCAGATAAAAAAATCACTTTTCAAATCGGCTCACAAATGACGAAGTTATGCGGTAACAACCTCCTCCTTTTTGATTGGAAGTCGGTTAAAAAATAAATCAAAATTCGATAATAACTCACTATGACTCAACATATTCACCATTTTACTCACATAATTATGGTTGCACACATTCTCTCTCTCTCTCTCTCACCTATGGTCTCGTGGATAGAGTAGCGACAGCAGCTTAGTGTTGAGATGTTCCATGCCGGTGATAGACTCGTTTTCCTCCGACTTGCAAGTATGCCTCCTGCAGATGTACTCCTCTATCGGCTCCGAGTTCACGGAGTATGCTGTCTCTTTCTCTATCAACTCGAGCACTAGCGCTGGAACGAGACGAGTATAACATAATATTATTTAGGATCACTATTTCCGAAGCTATTGTGGACATAGAATAACGAAAAATGAACAAACCCTGAAACATTTTTTTCGTCTGTAATGCTACCTTCCTACGGTGCGTGGTTCTGCAGATCATCACGCACAGCCGACGACGACGCACGGCAACGCACACAGAAAGGGCTCCTGTGCTACCGCGCACCTCGGCTCACGAGACCGTTCCCATGGTGTCGTGCGAGCTGATCCGCCTCCGTGCGCGATATCACACACCGCACCGGTGGGAAGGGGCTATGAGACGCACACATGGTAGCAGAAGAATATAATGACGTGCGAAGCGAGCCACCAAAATGTTCCTGTTTTTATCAGCTCGGGACGCCAGCGTCATGCGGGGGGCAGCTTGTCTATGTCGCGTTACCTTCCACTCCGTCTCCCTCCTCGGCGACTTGCTGCTGCAGCGCGAGCTCCTCCCGCATGGCGAGCGCGAAGGCGTTGGGCGCGCCCGAGCTGGCGCCGCGAGCCCAGCGGGACGCCAGCGTCACGCACGCCAGCGCCAGCGCGGGGGGCAGCTTGTCTATGTCGCGTTACCTTCCACTCCGTCTCCCTCCTCGGCGACTTGCTGCTGCAGCGCGAGCTCCTCCCGCATGGCGAGCGCGAAGGCGTTGGGCGCGCCCGAGCTGGCGCCGCGAGCCCAGCGGGACGCCAGCGTCACGCACGCCAGCGCCAGCGCGGGGGGCAGCTTGTCTATGTCGCGTTACCTTCCACTCCGTCTCCCTCCTCGGCGACTTGCTGCTGCAGCGCGAGCTCCTCCCGCATGGCGAGCGCGAAGGCGTTGGGCGCGCCCGAGCTGGCGCCGCGAGCCCAGCGGGACGCCAGCGTCACGCACGCCAGCGCCAGCGCGGGGGGCAGCTTGTCTATGTCGCGTTACCTTCCACTCCGTCTCCCTCCTCGGCGACTTGCTGCTGCAGCGCGAGCTCCTCCCGCATGGCGAGCGCGAAGGCGTTGGGCGCGCCCGAGCTGGCGCCGCGAGCCCAGCGGGACGCCAGCGTCACGCACGCCAGCGCCAGCGCGGGGGGCAGCTTGTCTATGTCGCGTTACCTTCCACTCCGTCTCCCTCCTCGGCGACTTGCTGCTGCAGCGCGAGCTCCTCCCGCATGGCGAGCGCGAAGGCGTTGGGCGCGCCCGAGCTGGCGCCGCGAGCCCAGCGGGACGCCAGCGTCACGCACGCCAGCGCCAGCGCGGGGGGCAGCTTGTCTATGTCGCGGGGGGTTATACCTGCAAAGGAGGTAAACATACACACCTCTTTCTCATGTGGGTAGGCATTGATCACAGAGGAGGGATGTAAAGGGTTACCTCTCTCGCACATAGCCGTGACCGCCTGGCAGTACAGCGGCTGGTTCCCCTGCGCGCTGTCCCGGCGGGCGCGCGGCGTGCTGGCCGCGGGGTGGTCGCGCGAGCTGATGGTCTGCACGCCGGCCGACCGACCGCATCCCGTGATCGCGAGGATCTGACGCACAATCAATGGATATATGTACGGGACATCAAGAATAGAAGTTGTTTAATTTGACACACGTTTATTTAATGCTTTACAAAAGGTGTTGATGAGTCACGGTTTGTTCAAACACTGACCGCGCCCGCTCGGTTTCCACGCATTTGCATGAAAATGCGATGTCAGCAAAACTGTACGGTATGTGGACCGTACAATACATTTATTTAAGCACACATAAAATCCTAATCCACTTATAAATCAATCAATAAAGAAATTTCAAGAACTGTCAGAAGCACACTATTGCATACCGCGCAGGTCTTTTTTTGCCCCATACTAAATGGGAGGGACACACAAGTCGTTAAAAGAAGAAATCCGGAACCAGAACCAGACATTGTTTCTGCAAACGGGCCTCAAATCATCTAAAATAAACTTACCTCAATAAGATCCTTAGACATATTATTGACGTCAGCTAAATACGGATAGTACCCCACATCAACATCCTTGAACATATTGTTCATGTAACTGAACACGTTTGGCGGATCCTTGCTGAAGTAACTCGGCTCGACTAGCTTCAATGCTGTTTCCTCTGAAATCTGAGACGCAACCTGTAAGAAAATAATTATAAGTTTAAAAAACTTGAGAAACCGACTTCATTGCCAAGCGGCTAAACCGATTTTAATGAAATTTGTTTGGGACAATCTGGACGAAAGAATAACCTTCCCCTCTTAAAAAAAAAACCTCCTCCTTTTTGATTGGAAGTCGGTTAAAAATAGCTACAAACCTCAGGATCCAAAGCGAAATCCACCGGAAAGTCCAGCCAGTAATGATTCACGTACTTGTCCAGCTTCAAATCCATAGCTAATTGATACAGGAACGTACACAGTGGCCTCAAGTCATTCGACAGCAGTGTGTTTAGCTTTATCTCTTCATAGACGAGATGGAAGGAGTACAACAGTTGGAGAGTGTATGGGAATAGGATACAGTTAGCGTTGAACTGGCCGGGTTTGTCTTCTCCAGTCTTCACATGCTTGTGTTTACTCTCGCTTGATAGCGTGGGGAGTTTTAGCAGGGTTGATAGCGGGTTACCTGTAAAAAATAAGTAATTAAAATAGGAGGTAGAATAATTAGGTTTAAAAAACTTGAGAAACCGATCTGATGGCAAAACTGCTGAATCGATTTTGATGAAATTTTTATGGGACCAATTTTATATTTTTTATTTTATGGGACAAATAAGGAAGTATTAACTTTCGGTTTTTTTTTTAATCACAAACATAAAAAAATACATCTGAATTGAGGACATCTTCCTTTTTTATTTGAAGTTTATTGTGTGAAGCGTCGTCAATAACAATAAACATTACTGTGCTGTTTGAAACAAGTGGCTCTTCTAAAAAAACTATATCAAAATTGTTTTTACAAAAATACCTTGCAGTGGGTTCTAAAACCGTTTCCTGTATATCCTGCGGTTTCGGAATTCCTCATACTCCAGTAAAAAGTAACACTGCATTGAAGAGTAGCTTCACTCTACAAGAGTACATAGATAATTCAAAACTTACCTATACTTTTATGCATCTTAGAATTCAGCAAATACTCCCAATCTTCCAGCGAGCCATCGCTGGAAGTCCTCTGTTTCTTGGGCACCGTCTCATGCTCCAGCTCGTCCCCATGCTTGCTGAGTCGTTCGGTGTCGTATCCGATCAGCGAGAGAAGACACCTGGAGAACATGCTCCACTCCTGGATGGGAGTCAGGTCTTGCGTACCGGGAGCGTTGCGGACGCCGTACCATTTTATTATCACCTGAAATAAAGTTTTAAGCTATTGCATAGCTTCTATCGCGGGCCTTGAGCGTGGGGACCGAATCCAGAAATTCCGTAACGAAAAAAACCTAACACCCCCAATGACGTGTAACAGTTTTGGAGTTGCCACACGTAACAAAGTTCAAGTCAGTGCTCAAAAGACTTTGTTCCGTTCTTTAGGGAGCACATGATGGTAGGAACAAACCGATTTATTAAAAAATAAAAAATACTGCATTAATAAAATAAATAAATAATTATAATTGCATAAGTTGATAAAAAATGCTATGCAATAGCTTTACCGCGGCAGTCTCCGAGTGCCACACGTCTTTTTATTTATTCATCATCATCATCAGCCTGAAGAAGTCCACTGGTGGACATAGGCTTCCCCTACACATTTCCAGGAAGAACGATTCTGAGCCCTTTCCATCCATCGACTTCCCGCGATCTTAACAATGTCGTCGGTCCATCTGGTGGGTGGGCGCCCTACGCTTCGCCTTCCGGTTCGTGGTCGCCATTCGAGAACCTTTATTCCCCAACGGTTGTCAGTTCTTTCGAGCTATATGGCCTGCCCATTGCCACTTCAACTTACTAACTCTACGAGCTATGTCGCTGGCCTTGGTTCTTTTACGGATATCCTCATTTCTGATTCTATCACGTAGTGAAATTCCCAGCATAGCTCTTTCCATAGCTCGTTGCGCAAAGTCAAAGTATTCATTAGATAAAATAAAAATAAATATATAAAAAATAAAATAAATAATGCGGACAATCCACACAACACTATCTAGCCTACTTTCATTCACTTGCCACAATCATATTTTTGAATTATGAAGGTTACGATTTGCCGGTTTCTTCGCGATGTTTTCCTTCACAGTTTGAGAGCACTTTTGACAGATAAGATCGGATGGAAAGCAGGGCCTCTACTAAATATTCCACCATTCTAGAGGGTTGAAAACTTAGAACTTTATCAAAACTAATGTACATTAATTTTCAGTCAGCTTTACAAGCTACCACAAGCTCTATCTGGCTCTGGTGTTGAGCCTGTGTTTGAGTGCTCACCAGTGTATGACTGTGTGCGAGACGTTTCGACGTAGGATTTATTTAGACAGCACTCACACAGACTCAAAACCAAAGCTAGAGACAGAGCCAGACAGAGCTTGTGGTAGGCCTATAGTTATAAATTTTCAATTATACCTGCATGGTGATATCCTTCGGCAATATAGCAGTTAAAGCGCTGCAACATCGCGTCACGAGCGCCGAGCAAGAAAGCGCTGGCAGCGAGATCCTGTACATGGCACCGCCTTCGAACTGAAGCGTTAGGCGGGAGCCGGCAGCATCGCATAGACCTTTTAGACCTGCGAGGAAATGTTACCTTTACATTGATAGCATGAGATTTATTTTGAGAAAGTATGTTTGACGAGACAACGTCTTATAATTCGATGGAGCCGGCTGCACGTACGAAAAAACATGACTCATGCGGCGTTACCTCGCGGAGGCGTTCTATTTAAGGCTTGAAGTGCAAGCGAGAGCGCGGAACGAGCGACAAAGAGGCACAATCAGCCTTCGCGTTCGGCAGCGTTCGACATCTGTCTCTCTCCTACTTGAGTGAGCGATGCGTCCGCGTGGACAGCTGTATGACGTTGTCACGTTCAACTATCGAGTAAACCGACTTTACAGACAACCAGAACACAGACAGCCGTTTCGCCTATGTTAGCTCGCTTACCTAAGCTATCATTCTTCTCCAGCCTCGAGGCCGCAGAAGTATGCGGCACGGGCGAAAGAAGATGTAACGCCGAGTCGTCGAACGTAGTGTCATTGACCCGACTCGGCAACAAGCTGCTGCGGCGCGGGAACGGAGAACGGAACGTCGATCGCTTCGTGTACGGAGACTCTATGAGACGGGCTAAAACACCTCCTACGTGCACCTGAAATTATCACACTAATATCACTCTACGTTTTTGACGTGATAACGTCTTATAATTCGATGGAGCCGGCTGCACGCACGAAAAAACATGACTCGTGCGGCGTTGTTACCTCACGCGCATGTCGCGCACACTGGATGTGTGGATGTGTGCACTGTGCAGTGTCCTATTGGTACAGAGATCGGAGTGCGACAGTGCGAAACTTACAGACGCACAGAAAGAAACATTTTAATCTTACACAATAAAGCGCCGTCATTTATATGATGCCAATAATTTAAAAATCATCATGAGTTAATTTCGATAATTTACTAAAAAATAAATCTTACCTTCCCAACCACATTATTGCCAGACTGCAAAATAATATTCCCGGTGTCATCGATCAACGCAATCATTTTCAAATGCGGCAAGACCACCGCGTCTTTTGCGATCACCGTCGACACCGAACCCACTATCAAGTTAGTCTTCAACCCCCCTCTAAAATGGGATTTCTGTAGCCTCAACAGCTGCAACTTACTCACAGAGTTTTGCTTCGCTATGAAACATAAGTAATCATGCCCAACCAAGTCTGTATGTAGGAAAGTCTTCAAATCGCTCGGGTTTTCGACCATATCTCGTTTTAAGGTCAGGTTATCTGTCCAGATGTGATCGATGCAGATATCAGGGTATAGTGGCAGCGATGGAGGTGTTATTCCCGCTGAATTGGGAAGCATGGACACCGAGGAAGCTTGGCCAATAGATGCGTGTGGAGATAGACCCTGCTGATGAAAAGCATTGGCCATCGGACTGTTCAAACGAGATCTGGATGGCGTATTAGGCGCTTTTTTCGACTGATACGGACTACCCAATCCGGTTGCCCAGCTGGTAATATTCCGGTTGCTCTGCATAGGACTGCCGATGTAGTCACAAGTTTGGCTGAATGTAGTTGTGTTCATATTGGGACACATTGACAGGCATTCATCTCGAGTTGCTTTACGGATCCTCCATAGGGAGTGTATAGTTAGTTTCCAATCATATAACAGGATTATACTAGGATTTGTGCTGACAAACATGATCTGAAGATCTCCGTCATTGTAATACTGCAGACCTTGAGAAGGTGATTTCATTAGAATCGGAGTGACTTCATCTAACGGATGAGTCAGTGAGAAGCAAGTTGGTAATGGAACGTCATGGTCATAAGCTGAATCGTTTCTAAGTTTGCTGCTCATATTCAATCTGTTAGACTTAAAAGAGCTGTTAGAGTCATTGAACCTGAAGAATGAAGGTGGTAGTGTTGATTGGTGCAATGGAGGTGGTGTAGCATCTTTTTCTAACAAAACCCCATATTTCATCGGCCAGACCTTTTTAACTTGAAACGGTGTGCTAGCCATATACTCTCTGCCATCAGTGGCGTACACTCTCATACATTTGCTGTCTAGGATAACTATACTGGGCATGATTTCAGTTTTAATGTGTTCAGTGGTATCTTCAATCTTGATGTTTTTCTTCACATCTCCAATTTGGGAGTTTAATGCATCTATTAGCATGGTGTTTTTGATGTCAATATGGAAGTTTGCGAAGGAGGCATGTTTGATGGGGGAGTCTATGGTGTAACAACATATTGTTTCTCTTTGCTCTGGCCCGGACACTTTTGTGGCTGGTGTTGAGATCAAACCTGTAAATAGTCAACACTTTCATTAGTCTACAAGCATCTTGGAAATTCATCCGTATCAAATGTTGACCTCACTTCAACTGATAAGAAAACATAATTATAAGTTTAAAAAACTAGAGAAACCGACTTCATTGCTAAACGGCTAAACCGATTTTAATGAAATTGGTTTGGGAAAATCTGGACGTAAGAATAACCTTCCAAATAAAAAAATAATTTTCTAAATCGGTTCATAAATGACCGATTTAGAAAATTATTTAAAAAAAAAAGGCAACACCGATTTTAATAAAATTAAAATGGGACCAATCTGGAAGCAGTACCTTTCAGATAAAAAAATATTTTTTCAAATCGGCTCACAAATGATGAAATTATGCAGTAACAAACATAAAAAAATTAAAACCGAATTGAGAATGTCCTCCTTTTTGATTGGAAGTTGGTTAAAAAGTAAGCTTTGCTTTGCCAATGGCCTTAAAAATTTCTGTATTGTTCTTACCACAGTTTTAGATTTGTAACACAGTACAGATTATGAAATCTAAGAGATATGTAAATGATATGTGTAACCAAAAGAGCAATATAAAGACACCAAAACAAGAAAAATATACGACCTTTAGACCAAACAGCAGTGCAGCCTTTTACATACAACTCTTCTTCATAAGAACAGTCCGTCTTAATATTCAACTGTTTCTTCTTAGCATTCCCACTTCCCGAGTTCAGGTTGAATTTCTTAGACATGTTACTGGAACTATTAGCGCTGCCAGTCCTAGAGCCTCCTGCAGAGGCACTCTCTGCTTCCAGTTTTTTGTTGAGCAGTTCCGATTTAATTGATATGTTGAAGTCATTCTTGAGACGACTCGAAGGTCGGAAGGATTCCGAGTTGTAATCAAATTTTGCATCTTTTGGTGGAGTCGGATCATCCTCGAATTCTGGAATAGTTAAGTTTATTTAAAAGATCTTAAACAAATAACTGGATCTACTTCAGTGGTACCTCCCTGGGTAAACAATACCTACCCCATTTGTTACTCCAAGTAACTATGGACAATTCAAGTCTCGTCCAATTCTTTCATGAATGAAGCAACATTTGTAGGTTCTCAAATTAAATTTCATATTATGTAACAGCAAAGAGAGGCCTCTGCCCAGCAGTGGGTTATGTTGATGATTATGTAATAATGAAAGTTCATATGTATGTACTTTGGGAATATGGGAATAAATCTATACCTAATCGCAATAATTAAATGCAAATTACCATCACTTTCCCGATAGAAGACCTCTCTGATACACCACCATTCTTCTTCCTCCTTGTCCACAAGCAGGGTCTCATCCTTGATAGCAAAGTTGGAGAGCTTGTACAGCAGAGAAGTCTCTGATACCGAAGTGTTCTGTTTGCCGTAAATCTGACCCGGGTGCTTCGCTACCACGGTACGACCGTGTGGCACAAACTCCTGGAAAGTTAGTTTATCGTGAGATCCAGTTTACATCGACACATCAAAACAGGGTGTTTAGAGTACAGACTTTATACGTCCAAAGTGTCCTTTACAGAAGACTCCATGGAATCTGGTGGCTTCAACCGACATAAGAATCACGAGTCTTACTACCTATGCCAAGCAGAAGCGAGGTTGGTGATGGTTGTCAAGTTGTTGTACATAGAAAATATATAGTTTACGAACTTGCTCTTTATGCTTCACCACCCGATTAGCGGAGCCGGTAAAATAACAACTGTTAGCCAAACAAAAACAACTTACCAGAGGTTCAGATGCGGCAATCATTGTATCCTCATCCAGATTTGAAGCAATATTTATCACAACTTGCACACATAAGTTGGATCTGTCTTTTCAGTTAACAATATATAATTTGTAATTATAATTTTTCCAAAGAAAATTACTTTTTAGTTTCACGATCACAGGCAGACCAACCGTCAAGAGACTGACACCCTCGTTTGTTTGTTTGACTGACTAGGCTTGTTGAAAAAATATCGATACATCGATATATCGATATTATTTTTTCAATATATCGATATTTTTGAGCGATATTTAATAGTTCGATATATCGATGTATCGATATAAAATTCTAAGTATCGAAAAGGTATAAAAACCGATATTTTTTTCAGACCAATAAACATTTATAAGTTTTAAGATTAAAAAATCCCAAAAAGAAAATACTTTTTTTATACTAACATCTTTTAACAAATTATATTTTTTGTTTTTGGTCGACTTGATTTGCTGTTTTATAGTTTGGTTTTTAAGTTGGCAACTCTGTTAGTCAATTTCAATTTTAACAGCACGAATATTCACTGTCAAGTCAAATCATACCGATATATCGATATTTTTTAATTAAAAATATCAATATCGATATCGATATTTTCAAAAAATATCGATACGATATATATCGATACTTTATTGCATTTCCGACATCCCTATGACTGACATCTGACGACAGTTAGTAGTATTCAGAATAGACACACAGTCTGACAGTCTGAAACTCCTGACATACGTGTCAGGAGTTTATTTTTTAGGTGCTACATATTTTTTTTCGGATTATTGCCGGTTTTTAACCCCGACCTTGGAGGCCCCGAATATAAAAAGTGGTGTTTGCTGTTTGACTCGTTGGAGCGCATGACAAAATGGGGATGCTGTTTAATGCCTTGCTGTTTAAGTAAAGCTCTATAACTCATTGGGATATAATACCTACCAGTGCCTGCGCAACCATTCGTTCCATTAACAAAATGTAATCCAAAATTATGGAGGGCTCACCTACCTACCTCCGCTTGGTTAGGCTGTATAGTGTGCAATCATGACGTTCTAGTGAGAAAAAGTGTAAAAACCACACGCCTGTGGTGGCGATGTGGTTTTTACTGAGTCTAATAGTATATTATGCAACTAGTGAATAAAAGACGGATTTAAATCGAGGACCAAAGATGAATCACGACCAAGTCCAGGAATCTAACGACTGAATCACGACCGTAGGGAGTGATTCATGATGATTGAATCACGAGCGTAGCGAGTGATTCAAGTGTTAGAATCCTAAACGACGCGAGTGATTCATGGCTCTCGATATAAATCCGTTTTATTCAAGAGTTGCATACTATACTTTATACCATGACTTCGAGAAAAAGAAAGATTTAAGCGAAAAAGGATTAAAAACTATGAACTTTGTTTATACTATTCTTATATGACATAAAACAAATAATTTTAGATTTTGATTTAATTTGTAAATAAAGAAGGATAAATTATGCAAGTTTTCTACTATACCTACTTCTCTTTCATGAACTCAACAACTCAATTGAACAACAAACAACTCAGCACATCTTTTTCATTCCTAGAATGCATTTATCGAACTTTTTGCTGCATAACTTACTAGAACAGTATTCAAAATAGCGCCAATTTACTTATGTATGACAATGACAACAAATAACACAAAACAGTTTTTAATCCAATGCTAAACTCCTTGTCGACGCAAGGAGGTTGTAAGGTATTGAGATGGACGTTGACCTTATTCGTGTGTTCCAAATTCAAACACCAAAACAGTGATTAAAAGAGCTTTTTATTCACTGTTTCCAATGAATAAAATAAGCTTTTTAGAGGGGGTATGGTATAAAATGGTTTATGTCAGGTTTAACTCATGTCATTTGTGCAACGGCTGAACGAATTTGGATGAACTTAAAATATACTTACATAAGTAGGTACTCAAGTACTTCATGGCCTGGAATAACGAAGGTATATATGGCAAAAAAATAAAACTATCAACTTTTAATATGAATAAACTTTATTTCTATCGTAAAAGGATATATCTCGAACCGCGCTCGCAAATAACAAAACATTCAACAATAAACTTTGGAACCAAACAGGTAAACACTTTGGGTGCCGATTTATTATGCCCTAACTTACTTATGTGAGACCAGTGTTTCTCAAACGCTAAAACTTGATGACGGTATTCATATTCTTTTGTGGTAATCAACTTAAGCTATATAAGTGTAACTATAGGTACCTACATTTCAAATCAAAACGATATTACGTACCTAGCAGACAACGATTGCAATTCTTCAAAATAAGAATCAATGCCTACAGTGACTAAAGGTCCATCGCATCGCTACAATCATTAATCTAGCAATGGACTGTGTGATCCTTAAAATAATTTAATACAGCAGATCTTCCAGCACCATAATTCAATAAAAACGGATCCAAAGATATTAGATTCCTCAAGATCTTAACCTTACCAATTTAACATTCTTGCACTAAGGCCCATAAATATTTCAAAATCACCAAAATGCGATTATTATCATGTACTTGCACATACTGGCCCCAACTCCTTTACCTTAAACTCTACTTTCAAATATAAGGCTTTTACTTTATTGACAAAGCAAAATACTATTCATAAGGATTAGTTGATATCCTGTAAGTCCTCCACAATGCCCCGTAAAAGCTCTACGATTAATCTCATAGGAACCGACGAAGCTCTCAACCGTAAAAGAAAACTTAACAATCAATAAAACTTTACATAAAAACAACATCGATAAAATACCTACACTTTACAAAAGCTATGTGAAGATTTACAAAACAAAAATGCAAACATATATCTACGTAAAATACGTTTAGATTAATTGAACTCGTCAATTTAGATATTCTGGAATGACACAAATATTGACATGTTTTGTAATACTATTAATATTATACAATATATAATATTGACTTATACATAAATTACATGATACAATATCTACATCCTAGCTTCACTATTCTAATATATTTGGTCTTTGGATGAGCATGTCACATTATGGCTTGTGTCATCTTTTTGTAACTATAAAAATATAGGTAAGTGCACTTCGAATTTCGTACTTCATGATTTCATTTTAATCCCTACACTTAGACTAGATCTGCAAAAAAACCAGCAAGTAGCTAGCGATCCCAAAATCTCAACGTAGGAGATAGAATAAAATCACAGAAACTCCTTTAAATCCATTGTTTCATAAACATCATGAGTTGATCAATAATTTATGATGTGGATGACTCATCATAATACACATCATTAATTTGAGAAACACTGTTCCGAATACAATAGTTTATGATGTAACATAATTTAATTTAAAAGTTATCTTAATAGACCGAATATGTTATAATGATTCACCTACTTTATACGCTCGAATAATTAACGATGATTTTCGATTCTTCAGGTACCTAATAGGGATGAGATAAAATCTAGCCGATAATAAGTATTTTTCTTATTTTTTTTAGATGATCTTTAAAACTTAACCGATATAGATAATTTGAATGATATAATCGATAAATAGTTAAACTAAAACTAGTTAATTTATCACAAAGAAATGATTGCGAGTCATACTCACTTTTCAAGTGGTAGGGTTAAAATTGGCCACATTCAATGGTGTTTAGATTAGAATAATAACCGAAACCAAGCAACGAGTTTTTAATATATTTAAAAACGCGATTTGATGTTCTATCGCATATTTTTTGAACACTAGATATATTTATATTTTGTGATATAAATTCGCCCCTTGTATAAAATTAGTGACTCTTTCGTCACATTGTATATAAAAATATCAATAATTGCATAATATGCAACGATACTCGTAAAACACAAAGTAAATCACCATTCAAAATGCAATGCAGTATATGCACGTGGTGTCTTAGTTTTGTTAATTCATCTAAATAAGGCGATATAAATAACCTATTTATCTTTACGCATAATGAGGTTAAATTAAAGTACTTAACAATAATATGACATTTGGCGTTTCATTTAACGTTCGTTCATATTGTGATGAAAATCCAATATTACATGTTCCAAACTCGCAAGGTACATACTTGCATTTAAAAGGGTTATCAAATTATGTGTTAGCAGGAACATGTTAATATTGCCGTTCGGATTAATATAAATCCTAATTGTTAACGTAAAATACATTATGCCTGTGTTATTCATGTGATTTAATTAACTAAACTATCTATCACCATTTTTTTTGACTAATTCTAAAAAGCGATTATGTAGCAGCCTACACGACGACGACGTAATCCAACTAAAACAAGTATACATAGTTTCTTCTCTATCTCAATATAAATAACGCTATAGCTAATATATAAAAACTACATTAAAAGTGTACAATATTATTAATCTTTATGCGTACATTGTAAAAGTAGATCTATGTATAAATATTAATCTGATTATTACAAAGTAAATAATTTTTGGAATATCTTTTAAGGCTAGGTGGTATCTCATACCTTGGAAGCGTATTCATCGTTCGCTTTGGCGGTGTAGGTGTTGATGAATGACGAATCCTCCAGCTTCGAAGTGTTGGCGGCCACCTCGGCCAGCGTGGCCAGCCCCAGCAGATCCACGTTGCACTGGCTCTGCTTGCCGATCTCCATGTCGTGAGCGGCGGTGCACGGTGCTTCTGTCGCTAATTTGATTTCGGGGCTAATTTTGTGTGCGTTATTCATGTCCACGCTCGAAATCATGCTGTTGATTTCCAGCCTTGTAATACTTATTTTCCTTGGTTTCCGCTTTTGGCTGCCGATCACAGTCTCTCGCCAGTTCTCGATCATTTGTCGCCTTTCGTCCATAAAAGGCCGAGGAACTGAGTTGATGAAATGCGTTTGCGACTCAACCACTCTAGGTTTCGGATTGATTGTTTTTTTCTTGCGTTTGTTTTCACGCTTCTTTTGTTGGAATTTTTCTAAGCTTAAAGAAGGCAAAGCTCTTATTTTAGCATCTAGATCAAAGTCAGCAGCCTTGAATGTTTTGTTTGCATTATTCTCCGGTTCGTGTTCGTCAATAGATTGTTCTTTGCCATCATTTTCAGTTGAAACCTCAACATTCGAGCTGACATGCATCGGTTCGTCAGTAACGTTGGATAGTGATTCATCGCTGCGCGAGCTGCCAGGTTCCCAGCTATAGTTCGCGCTATAGCCGTCGTCTGACAATTTGTCGGAGAAATCTTTTTTTTGCCTTTTATTCGCTATAAGTCCCCCGACAGACATAAACTGTTGGTACCGTTTGCCTTTACACGACCTACCTGACTTCGAGTTCTTCTCTTCATCGGACCAATTCCGCTCGTCATCCTTACAAAATCTTTTATCAACTATTTGGTCTATCACATCTTGGTTCGTGAACTGATCGTTCGGAACGTTACCGTAATGATATACTGCTTCCTTTCCTTCAAAGTCTTCTTCAAATACCTTAGTAGTCTCAGTGAGAGCGTTTTGCAGGTCACGTATGTTGTGTTCGCTAGCTCCTTTAGTTACATGTTGAGATCGGTAATCGTTAGTTGAGATCGCGTTGAATTTAAACGAGGGAGGTGAGTAATATGGGTTGAGGGTTTGTGTTTCAGTCTTAGTTGAGAGAAGGCTGCTGAGGCCTCCCATGTGGGCTTCATCGGCCAGCTTGCCGGGGGTGAACATCGACAACGCTTTGGGTTCGCTGTCCAACACAACGTCATTAGGCTTTTTGTTAAAGTCTACTTTAGTTGAGTTATTATTTGTTTTTTCCAGTTCAGTATCTTGGGTTTCATTGATTAACAATGGCTCAAGTTTTTCAGTAGTTTCTCTAGGCCGAGAAGAGAGGGTTCGGAGAGGCGGAGCTGGCAGCTTGTACCATTTAAAGTCAGGGTGAGCGTTGAAGAAAGCGTCTTTGTACTGGAACAGACAATTTTTATCGAATTAATTTTTATCCATAACTCCATGAATTCCGCATCATAATTTATATAACATTCAAGGACGTACCTGTTTAGCAAGACCTGTGTAGCAAGCTTTCTCTTCTTTGTCCAAGTTGGCCCACCATTCACCGAGAATCTTCGTAATAGATCTGAAATTATAAACCGTATGTAATACACACTCGATAATACAAGCAGTGTTTATTAGTAGGCACAGATTGTTGACGCTATGGTTTAACTTGTAGACTTGTAACTTGTTCATTTGTTCATATGTTGATGTCGTTTCTGTAGGTTAAGGAACCTTCAGAGCGTCGATATAGCTCGATCGATACATAGAAATAGATACACACACATCAAGATACTCTTGAAAGGCAACGTTGGTTTGTTTATTGCTACAATGGATGTTAGCATGGCTATTGTGCCAGTTTCATGCTCCTAATGATACACATTACATACACACATTATAGGCTAAGTAGGTATAGATAAAGTGGTCTTATGTTCGGTTCAACAATATCTTAGCAAGGCAATGCATATTGATAGTTATCGACGCCGGCGGTTTCCGTGGTGTGGGACATCCCTACTCGGTCTGGCATTACAGGTCACGTCTCTAGTCTGACTCGGGAAAATATAAAAATGGCAGATAGCTGCGTAGAATTAGTGCTCTCTCTGTTATATCTTATACCTTTAAACGAGAAAATCTTGTATATATATATATATATTTAGGATCTCGGAAACTGCGCCAATGATTTTCATGAAATTATGTATACAGAGGGTTTCGGGGGCGATAAATCGATCTAGCTAGGATTCATTTTCAGAAAATGAGTCTGTTCGTAAAAAAAAAACTAAAAACATAAACTGAATATGTGACTGCTCCTGCCATCTATTGACGATTGTGAGCAACTAACTGCAAGCATGTCCAGCAGATGGCGTTGTTCAGTAAGAATAAACCAGTAAAGATAATAATATGACTCATAGGATTTCTTAAATATACAAATTAACGAAAATATTCCGAGCGAAGCTCGGTTACCCACTAGTAATTATTATGTGAGCTCATTCAGGAAGAACGTAGCGATAAACCGACGACAGTTTAGATAGCAGGACGTCTTAAAATTTTTCCTGGAAATATTATCGACAGGCATATTCCCAATAACTGATTTCCTCAAGCTGATAATGCAGATAAATTACCTAAATGTTCATATCGTCGTTGTGGTGCGAGAAGTCACTAAGTGACATTTTTTGCCAAAATGAGTTATTGATGCCAAAGTGTTTTGAAACCCATTATGTACCTTCTCAGAATGTAAAAGAGTAGATTTTACTAAAATTGTAGATAATACAAGAATGTCAGAAGTGCATAACTACCTGTAGAGGCAAATATATGTCTACAAAAATCACCTAAGGGTTCTTAAGTAGTTTAATTCAATCACTTTACTTACAATATTCTTCAAGTCTTGGGGTTGCACTGCTCACTAAGGTCACTTAGTGATTTCTTGCAGATAAAAAGCTATTGAATGAAATGAAATTCTGTTGTCCGGTAAGAGTCATCAAGAGATGTTGATGACTAGATATTAAGTAATATTTAATCAAGGTATTACGTTAATGTGTATGCCAGAATTAATTAACTTACTTTTTGTTATGTATCTCAGTAACCATATAATTACTTACATTAATTTGTTGTAAGTTAGTGTGTAAGGTAAAATTATCTATATTTTATATGAAGAAACCTCTTTTGTAACTATAAGTGTTGATAAGTTACACTCATTTTAAGAACAAAAAAACTTTAAAACGCGATTATCTCGAGACTAGCTTTTTGCACTTAGTTACTTCTCGCACCACAACGACGATATATAAGCTCCGATGGTCGCAGTACAATTTGTGCAATCCTTAAATCTTAGTGACAATGTGTCTAAGTGCACAAATGGAGACTCTTTGAGGCGCTTTTGAAATTCTTTCACCACACCATTTCGATAGAGCTAGTGACACGATAGGAGGAGTGGTGATGTTTACAGGGGCGTATTTAAAGATTTGGCGCCCCGGGCCTAAAAAATTATGCCGCCCCATAAATTTTCGGAAATAAGTTTTTTTTACGTACCTAGAGTACCTACTACCTAAATAGGTTCGCGTTTGAGCAGTATTTTATATTTTATTTATAAAATATGGCACAGGGTCGAGGTAGATGGCACAAACTAAGGGAGGCCTATACCCTGCAGTGGGTGAAGTCGGGCTGTAGATGATGATGATGTAAAGTAAAAAAAGGCGCACGAATCTGAACAAGGGATCTCTCAGCCTGCCGCCCCGGGCCATGGCCCTCTTGTCCTAAGGGTAAATACGCCCCTGGATGTTTACCTGTTTTCAAGATTGGGATATTTATCGCGCACGACGCTTCTGTGACGTTTGCAGAATATAAGGAAAGCGTTCATTGGCCGACGCGCGTGATGCGCCGGCTCACTATCGCCGTCCTGCTCATGCATGGTTCAGTATCTGCAACAAGGAAAAAATAATTAACATTATTACACAATGGGGACGGATGTGATAAGGGAAAGTGAGTCAAAATATCTACTTATATAAATAGCATTTACTGTTTTCTTTGCAGTTGTTTAAAGCTACCAATAAAACGAAGGATATTTGACTCCTGTTTGAAAAATCACAACATAACACTATCTCTTTCACTCATGATTTCAGAATTCAGCGCGGTATGTAAACAGCATTCAATGATGGTGATATTGGCAATGACATAGGTGTTTGTCCTTCACGCACGTTGAACTATCATCATTGTACTCGGAGTAATGTACTAGAACTAGGAGGAGGAGGGGGTAACAATAACAAAGGGTAATCGTGATACTGATTATCGTCTTAAGAAAAATGTATGGTTTGTAAAATACTAATGTAAATAATACGACAATGTTTTTGTATCAAACACAACCAGAGTATTGTATTTATTTTGGGATTTGTTGTATCTGGTTTATCTATAGTACGATAACGTCCTTTCTTTGCCAAGTGCAGCAATATATCCTTACGATAACAAAGGTCGATGATCGCTAATAATGACAGGTTTGTTTTAGTCATTACCTAGCTCGTGACGAAATGCTTGTGGCGTCAAATCGTTTTGTTATTTCTAAACTGATTAAATATTTACAACTGGTTATGGAACCAAGGTACTTCACACTAGAATATTAAAGCAGAAACAGTTTATCTAGAGATAACATAATTTGCAAATCATGTACACATACGTTATAATAAACTAACAGAGGTCAATAAACGGTGTTATAGAAACCGTTCCACTGTGGAAAATACTTCAAAACAGAATTGGGTTGAAACATCAATGATTTATAAAGCAATGGGTAAAACGATATCGTGAAGAATGTGTGTTAATTATGCTCGAACGTGAATTTGTATTCCGTTTACAGAACTGGAGTAACGGAAACTTGATGTTTGTGTTCGACGGTTTTCAAAATTGATTTTAAAAGCAGTTAGATAGAAGCTACTGTTGGTGATTACTTAACGTAACATTTATTTTGTTTATGATGTGAACAAAGAGCCTCTAATACTGATCTTTAACCTTTAATTCATGAGAACCATCACACGATTCTCTATACCTAAATGATTACGAATTCGAGGATCGTATGAGAATTCACAACTAATTGATTACGAATGTGCTCGTCACACGTCAATGCAGGTCTTATCACCCTGAATTTATCCTGTTCCGTGACAGACGTTGCGTTTCATTGAGCATAACATCCCAGTCCAACCTTGACCCACAGCCGAAGTAAGCCGAGGCTGGCCGAGGGGCAACGGCCCGTGAAAGTGAAAACTCGCGCGCACCGGGACCGCAAGCGCAGGCCGCAGGTGCTTTCGACGCCGCTCAACTATTTGGGTTATGTCGTTTGAATTGAACGTGAGAAAACATTTAGATAGAAAGGAATTCATTGTAAAAAGCTCATCATGATAAGCCTTTCAATAGTTTAGGCAAAACTCAAACTTCAATATCATTCGACATTTTCACCTATTCAAATATTTCGAGTTTAAAAAACTACTTAGCTCTGGACGAAACCATTTTAGCACCATTAAATACTAGAAAAACCGTGACGCTTTCTACTATTATGTCAAGATTCCTCAATCACCTTTACGGTATTACTAAAACTAGCGGTCGCTGATACTATCATAACAGTTTTAGGCTTTACTTGCATAAAAGGTGCTTTAAATCATGTAAATTGTACAAAAGATAACCTTAACAGTTATACAACAACCGTAGCGGTAAGCGGCAGTGAACCAGCCAGTTAAGTTGTTCGTTTTCACGGAGCCATGACGGGGTGAATCGATAAATGGCCAATTATATGGCAGGCCTTTTAATATTACCCACATATTGATTTACAGCCTTACAAGACAAAGGAAAACTATGCGAATGATATTAGCATCGCATGTGGATTCAAAATCTAATAAATATCAGACAAATTTTGAAAGTTTAAAGGAAATTATATTTGTAGACATAAAACATTAGGAAGTGAACGTTTTGTTCTCGTTTAAGGCTCGAACACACCCAGTTCGCTGGCGGTAGCGATCAGTGAAACGCTGTCAAATATCGCTGTCAGATTTGAGATTTGACAGCGATATTTGACAGCGTTTCACTGTTCGCTACCGCCAGCGAACTAGGTGTGCGCAGGCCATTATAGAAAAAAAACGTGTCACTCCGGGAATACAGACAGTACAGACACACAACAATTACTACCCCTGACTTTAGCGAAGTTTGACGATCTTTGCCGAAGAGGTAACACGTGACGGCATTATGTTACTCATGCTCAAGCCCGCATAAAGAAGTTTTCCTTCATAAAATCAAATCAAACAGCTGTTAAGTCATCTTACATACGAAATACTTTTGATTTCAGCTCGAGGAGCCTAAACAAGCAAGAATGTACAGTAGCTAGCTACTCACATTAGATTAGAATATTAAACCACGTAACATTATCAAGGCCACATTACATTATTGCGGAATCTGCTGCTCTCAGCTAACCAAGGTCTGTGTTGTCAAAATGCACGACTCCGCACAAGGTCAGGGTCCATCCAGCTTACGAGAAGGTCAAATCTTAGTTAAATATAAATATTTCGGTCGAAGTTCGGTAAGGCAGGTGAACTAATTAATAATAATTAATAAAATGAATATTTTATTCATTTTGGTGGAAATCGGTTTTCTTTCTATCTACTTAAGAATTACCTATACATTGACTACCATAAATCCAATGCAAAAATGATCATTTACCTAGTTAGACAAACAAATTAACAGGTTTCCCAAAGCGGAATTTAGTGGATTTAACCGCATCCTTCATCACATAATGCTCATTATTGAACCCTTAAATAATTGCCAAACATTTCAATAGATTTATCGATCACAATTTTTTCGGAAACTTGCCGGTTTTTAGGAGCGTCTCTATTAGCAGGGTCTAGCAGGGTTGTCGCAGTTTTATTTTTTTCCTATCTACTTTATGGTTAGGTATAGGTAGGTAGCTTCCTACCTACCCTCGTAGATAGATAGAGCAACTGTTACTATTTAGTGTATGTTTTCTACCGTCATATATGCAATACTGAAATTGGTTCTAAGTTACTGAACTAAAACATCACAAATAGTTTATTAATATGATTACGCAAACATTTGATAACAAAATAGTATCAATAATTATGGCAGTACACCACACCACACATACCTTTTAAAATCGATAACAAACCACGAATGGTCCAGCCAGGCCTAACCAGTAACCACTGATAAGAAAAGTACTAGGTACCACCGTTCCTTAGCTGTATGGTGATTTGGAACTCCTACTGTAATGTTCTCGGTTTATTTTATTTTTTATTTAGCTATTGCATGTGTTGTGTTAGCTTTAGGAATGGATCTAGTGACATCTGAGTAAACAAATTTTTAATTTTAATTTAATTTTAATACATCACCCAGGTATTTAGCTAAACAGCTCCCTACCTACATTTAATACATTAATGTTCTAGGAATGATTTTTTTATCTGAATGTCCTGCGTGCTTAGTTTTTCTGGAATTCAGGAAGAACGAATTAAAAAGTTCCTAACATCTAGACATTTTGAGAATCGGACATTTTGAGAACCGGACGTTTTGCTACCTAGACGTTCTGCTATACAGACCATCTGACAGTTGGACGTTTTGCTACTTGGTCATTTTGTTAATTAGTCTTACTGCTCATTAGACCTTTGCTCTGTTGGACATTTTGCTACTTAGACCTTTTGATCAGGAGGCTTTAGATCACCATTAACTTATTGAAAAAAAAACAGCGGCAAGTATTTCTAATTAAGGCTATCTAAGGCGACGAAAAACTGTTTACACCAAAGAACTATTATTAGAGAATTTACAGCGATGGATGGCACGGATGGCGAGGGCGTCGTTCGTCACACGATGACATGTGGATGACAATGCCCTAATAATGTGGTCGGCTGTAATGGGCCTTCCACACGTGATTGTCTGAAGCTTTCTTTCATTCTATTGTCGAAATGGCTATTTCTTTTGAGGACTTTTATTCACCACAACGACACTAGGGAAGTGGACGATTAGTCTACTCTGACATTTTCATCAGAAGAACGAGTTTACTCTTTATTTAATTATTCAATGTCTACATTGTTGGTCTTGTAGCCCAAGACAAGACAGGGATACCCAATGTGGTTTCGAGCAGTACTATTACTTGATTGTGTGGCCATAGAATGGACAGTTCAACAAGTTTCTGGTACGCCTAAAATTAGCGGTGGTGAATCCGCAATTAAACATTTAGGCACAAACTTGTTTATCTGTATTAAGCTCAATACATCGTTCTAATAAAACAGAACAAAGAAAATATAAGGAACATGGTCTGAGGCTTGTAAACTCTCAAAAGGTAAGTATCTAGATCTATAAACTGGAGCTTTTTAAATGCAGAAGTTTTACTAGCAACAGCAAGAATGCAGAACAAGGTAGAATAGGCAAACAAACATTACTTAGCCAATACGAGAATATCACAGAAATGTATCCATACTTCAATGAAAACCGAGATAACCGAGGGTCGACATGGATGTGAGCTAAGTAATTGACTGATTACCGAGGACACAAAGAGACTGAGCTCAACAGCGAAAGAGTTGAATAGAAACTACTGATTGAAAAATTACTGGATTATAAATTTCCTCTGCTTATACAAGATATCGAACAAACAGTTCCGGATGCTACCTAGTTTATTTTGTGAGAGAGACAAATAACAATAAATATCAGTACTTAGTAGTTATTAGGTATGAGTCATACCTAATAACTACTAAGTACTGATATTTATTGTATGACTGAATAGTTTTAAGTTCGCGATACGAGCAAGAAAAGACACACAATATGTAATAAAACATAAGTAGATCATAAAATTCATAGCTCAAGATCAAACCTCAAATGATTCATGATTACGCACCAATGGAATTATAAAGAAACTAATTTAGGTACACAACAGTAGTGTTTATTGCAATAGTAATAGATTCTGTAATGGTGAGTCTATTGTGTGTGCTGCGTGGTAAATGAATGTGGGCGATGTCTGTCAGTTAGTGTGCGAAGTGAATCAAGTGGTAGAGATTTATCAAGATACTTGGCCATACTTTAAGATCAAAAAGATGCGGATTAGGTATAGTAATCTCGTTTTAGTTGAAGACTCCTAGAAGTAAATTTATACAACTTTCAAAAACATACATCACTACATAGCTTAACCCTTAGGATTTGGAGAATTCGTTGTACAACTAGTAAGTACCTTAGCTAAATACAGAGCATGATAATGTCACACCTACAAAAAAAGAACTTCATGCGAACGTTTGCTACAATCTGATAGATTGCATAGCCCAGAAGGCCAGAACTCACCAGCCAGCATCACTGTTGTCAATTCGTTTTAAGGCAAATACTAATATTCAAATTACTTTTAGTTAACATGTTTTTTTAAAGGGTTCGTTTCGCTACTCGAACGAAATGCTTCAGACCTGAGAACTACTACTGGATCCAATTTACATAAACTTTTAATGTAAATAGTTTGTAATGACTGTTTGAGTGGAGTTTTCAAGAATTTGTTACAGTCGTTGTAAGCAATAAAGGTAGTATGCAAATTCAGAGTTAAGCTGTCTGACAAACGTACGCCGCTGAGTGCAAAATGTCGGTTTGTATTATAGCAGTATGTTATACTCTTGAATTAGAGCAAAAAAAGCATACTACAAAATGCGGAATTAAGATTAAGTACGTAAATATTCCGATAATAAATGATGCAGCCCATAGTAGGCCAAAATTTCTAAATATTTTGTCAAAGGTACCAACCGAATGATTTACATAATCACCCAGAGCAAAGAACCTCTCCAACGAAGAAGACACACAAGACATTTTCATTAAATATCTCTCGATTTATAACCTTTCGCTCGGCTCCGGATCAATTTGTTTTCTAACCAGCCAGCGTAGGTGGAGGTAGATTATACAGTTGACTAAATGTCTGCATTATACTTAGCAAATATTTAAAAGCGTGTGCTCTATTTGCTGATCAACGGAATAAAGAAAAGACAAAAGAGGAGAGAACCTCACATTGTCATGAAGTGGTATTGGTGCACCATCAGAGATGATGGTGAGTTTAAATGTTGCCAAGAAGTTGTTTAGCTGCAGAAAATAATAAATAAAAAGATCAATCGTTAGTCTGGCCATGCACCAAAAACACGTTATTGAGCTCATGTACTCTTGCAAAACAATATTTTAAGCTCGCAACTCTTTCAAAACTTGATCGGAAGCCGCCCGAAAGCGTAAACAAATTAATTTAACTTGGTATTGTGTTGTTTCATTGTCCAGCTATTTATATTTTCTGAATGATATGCCTTTGGTAAGTATTATTATACCCAATATTAAAGCTGTTTAGTTAAATACTCACAAAACGCTTGAAAATAAAACTCAAAAATATGAAAAGTTTGTTAGAACGATATTGTTTGCGTGTTATAATCACAACACTCACAACGTGAACGTGTGGGAATCTTATGCCTTACAAATGAAGGAAAGGCATAAGGTGGGAAGTTTTCATGTGCCAATAAGTCTCCAGGAACGGATTTTCCATAAACTAACCTTAAGGAAATCATGCGCATGCATGAATCTGACAGAATGTTGCAAAATGAAGCTTTGGAAGCGCTGCGAAATGAAGCTTTGCAAGGTTGTACTTAAGTAATGGAATAGGTAGGTACTTAGTAAAATCATGACTTTACTTATCATACCGCCAGCCCACGTCATGTTTCCAAACCATTGAACTAAAGCATACATTCCCTACACATTTTGTTATAAACAACAGTTTGGTATTAACCGTTTGTTTTTAAATTTATGATGATTATCCTTATTAGAGTTATTATCCCGTTAGTAGCAAGCCCACGTGGTAGACGTTGATTAAGACTTAGTGCGTTCAGTTCAATCTTGCGAACCTAAGCCTCTTTAAAGATATCTTAGATCCTATTCAAATTATAATGTAGTTCAATGGATTTTTATGAAACAGCGGGATATTTACCATGATTAAATTTTTCTGAGTTGACTTCCAATACCATGATAGTTTTAAAAGTTATATTCAATGGATTTGTAAATTTAAATTCCAACCTAATGTGTAGCTCGCATAGTATAGAATCTCTGTGTTCTGTGGTGTTGTATTTAACCGTCTGGCGATGATTTTCCTGCAATGTTACTTTTTAAAGCTATGCAATATTCATGTTCTGACTAGCAAGCCTGTCAAGTTTGGCAGCTTTCCATTCCATTGCAGACAGTTCTTTGCTGAAACGGAGGCTTTGAGTTTCCGCAGAGATTATCCAATAATGGCAAGCACATTAGTTTTAGCGCATTCGAAGCTAGATCATCTGAAAATTCATAAACTGTTATGAAGCGATTATAAAATTCTAAAAGATTCCGTTTTCAATTTAGAGCACGCAGTGCACGAGTAACTTATCGATTGGTTCGTCTGTTGCCGATTGGATCAATTTCTTAGTCCTTGACCTTCGGTTCTCCAGTTGTTCGATAGAGCCTTACAATTTTCCTGAAGACCGCATCACGCTGCCAACTAGGTCTAGTTTACTGGTGGTTTGGCCGCAATGCAGATTGGTGGTTTACTTTGTTTGTAGGTACCTATGTAGTTGTTTTCTCTGAAAACTTTTTCACATCACTAAGATTTTGGTTTTAAAACATAAGAATGTTCATAATATACTTTACGTATTTTTAAATATTAACATAAACTGTGTATCTCTCAAAATTTATTTTCTTGTCTGTATCATTTTGCGTCTTACGGTAGGTTTTAGTTTATCTAAATCTCCCTTTCATACTTATAAAAGAAAAAAATGGATTGATAATTTAGTTACTAATTAAAGTCTTGGTCTGGTCTTTTTATCAGAACTCATCGTTTTACTAAAGCAAGAGTAATTAACACAATAAATAAAATTAGTTACGAAAAAAGCACAATGGCGTTGTTCGGTAAGAATAAGCCAATAAAGATAATATGACTCTAAAAATACAAATTAACAATAAAAAATACCGAGCGAAGCTCGGTCACCAACTGCTAGTGTCTAATGGAAAGCGGTTGGACGCACACACCTCTAATACCGAGATATCACAAAAACGTTGGTAATCTTTTATAATGCACCTCTTTGATCACCATCTTACACAATATTCTCAATTCCAGTCAATAAGATTGGCTTTTCAAGACCGGTAATTTCAAGTCGGATATGGATACTTCTGGAGCTGACAAATTGCACCCACTTTACAGCATTGAAAGATAATTGCGCGATAATTGTATCTTCCTGAGCATCTTCCATCCAGTATCTTGCACGCTCGAGTTAAGAGGAAAAAAACAGATTATTTGATTAAAGTAGTAGGTACGTGCATTGCATACTGCATACCTACTATGTACTTCCCTTTCGTTGAATTCCCGACTTTAATGTTTCGGGGTTTACCGTTTCACTTTGGCAGACTATTACTCATTTGACTATCTAGCACCTAATTAGGTAGGGGTCGGTAGTAGGTACCTAGTAGGAATGTATTATTTAAACTAAGTTTCAAATAATTCCCAACGGAAGTGATAATTATTTATTCTAAGCACAATAGACACATTCATTCTTATTATTATTAGTTTAGAGCTATAATGCCAGCGGTGTACGTAGTACTTATATCTCGATGCCAGCGGTATATTTTGTAGTATATACCTACCTTACCTACCTCTGGTAGGTACTCTACTGTCCTTTAAGGTATAGCCACAATTTCATCTCTATCTCTATATACCTAAGTAGATATAGTTTTGAACAAATACATCTCCAGATTCTCGGGAATGCCCCTAAAATTGATGTTGTGTGATCTATCGGCCCGGCCGCACTGCTATGAGCCACGGACTGCGCATCGTGGTTCGGACAGCCCTGATTTAGAAAAATAACAAAATGGCTCGAATGACGAGTGACGACGGGATGAGCGACGAGCTGGTTAGGTATAGGTAGGTAGTAGGTACCTATCTACGTACCTCCATCCGTAAGTATAGTTAGGTAGGTAGGTAAGGTAGTTATAGGTGCATAGGCTAGGCGAGTGCTAGCTAATTTGAGTGCGAACTTAAGGTAAGTTAGGTACCTACTACCTACCTACCTACTGGGCATACCTAATTTAGTATAAGACAAGCATAAAGCTGTTCTGCATTATTTATTTACAAAACGAACATGAAATAAACACAGCGATTAAAATCATATGTATTTGTGTCGGGCGGGCGATGATCGCATGCCAACAAACTCGAAAGTTGTGGGCAGCGGAACAAAAACTTGTAAATTCATCGATAGGACGAAGCGACGGCCATTTTCATAGAACCGCGGCATGATCACGGCACTTTCGATATTTACAATACTTGTTCGTACAATACATGCCGTACAGAGAGTATTTTTTCCAACGATGCGATACCTACATAGGTATACCTACCTACTACGTATGTAGGTAGTCGGTAGCATTCCAATTTTAGTACTTACTGCGCGCACCGACAACTTGTGTTGCTATGCGAAATATAAGCTGGCCAAGCCGACCGCAGTAGCCCTAGTCATCAATGGATAGGAATGCCCTCTCACTGCACTAACTTTACACATACCATCATCACAAGAAAGTCGTGATTTTTGCTGCATAATTTTCAAGGGCATCGAAAACCTACTTGATACGACGCGAATCCGTATGCCAGCCCGCAGGCCCCGAAGAGCGACTAACGAATTATGAATGAAACATGCACCGATGAGCGACGGAAAACTACTAATTACAAGCCTCGATATATTAAAATTAACACAGAAATACATTAAAATACTTACAAACTCGCCACTCGCGATACGTGTGTAATCACATACATGACGTCATTTGACGCAACACGAACCCGAAATATTGAGCAAATTGTACAATAAACGTCCTGAAATAAACACCAGAACGAAATATACACTGTACTTTATTAGATAGAAGTTGAATGTTAATTCATTGCACGCGAATTAGGGCATTTTTACAATATTTATTTGTTGTCACTGACTCCGAGTTTTGACAAGATGGTCGCGCACCGACTGTTTTGCTTTGGTTGTCAGCTGATACGAAAACCCGTTCTACTTCAAGCGCAGTTGTGGTAACTGCGCTCTCCCTTGCACACCATACAATCTATAGACAGGCGAAAGAGACAGGCAAAATGACACGCGCAATGAAAACGAACGATGAAATTTAGCAAACGTCATTTCTTGTTGCATTATTATTGCAAAGGAAAAGACGCTAAAACAAAGTATTTCGTCATTGCTATGAATTGAAAATATACAAGAAGCACATGAAAACATCATTCTATTTCAAAACTACACGCGATCCTCTAGCGATAACTTATTTGGGCGTGACATTTACAACGATTTGATAACGAGTAACGCCATCTCTGGGTGAGTAGTCGTAGGTGTGAATGGCCGATTTATTTTTATTATATTTTTGTATGTTTATGTAAATAAATAAGATTAGCTTTACAGCCCAATATCCAGCATTTATAATGTAGGTATGTAATGCAATATGATAAACATAATTTGGTAAGTATTTACTAAAAATTAATCAGCCGAGTTGCTTCTTACTTTTACTACTCGATCATAGATGGCAGTAGCCATTCTAAAAGGGTTAATGTCTATAAAAACATCATGCAGTTTTTTTTGGTACCTTTCGTTTATTTCGTTGCTCTTGCTTTGTTATTGTGAGCGTTTACCAAGCAAAGTGATTAAGCATATTCATGCTTAATCAGAGTAAAACGTACGTAGGTACTTATCCAATAAAATACAGATTTTAAGGGGATGGTCATGGTCCGTCAACCAACCCTGCCTACCTGTTTAGTGGGATTCAGAATACCTCTAGCCTACGACTATGTTTTTTTAGATCAATTATTTAGGAGTATTATATGAAGGTTAGTATAAGGGTACCTTACTTACCTACCTAGATACTTTATGGAACTCCTACCCTTGCGAATACCTACCCCTCTAAAGCGTACAGCTGGCTAATAAAACTGGATGCAGCGCAGCTTAATTTAACTGCATGCTAGTAAATTGGACTAGATCTACCTAGTTATTTGGTTTAGTTCATTCTGTTTCGTAGGGATTTACCTAAACTTATTTAACTAGTAGTAGGTACAACTATAATATAATCTAAGCTATAGGTACCAGGTAGGTATAGCAAAGCTATATAGCTATATATATACCAGATAGCTCTGTATTGCCAAGGATTAAAGTTGGTTTCCAACTTTATTTACAGCTAGATATTTTTTTTCGTTTCGTTGGAAACATTTTTATAATCAAAATTACATAAACTTTTATTTTTTGGCGTCGAATGTTTTTATGCATTTATTACAATTTTAATTTTTTATTTGAATTAAATTATAACGGTACAGGGGGCTAATTCTCGGGCCGATCTCGATCATTTTGCAATTTTATTTTATTGCTTCTTTTCACAACCCCGTACTTTTTCTACGTTTTCCGTATATCGTAGCTGTTGAGGCTTTTATGATGAGGTTGTTGATGAATTACTCAAGGAAATCTGGCATTCTCTCTTCGAAAAGAAGCAATAAAATAAAATTGCAAAATGATCGAGATCGGCCCGAGAATTAGTCCCCTGATCGTTTACGTTTAATTAAATTTAATTTTTTATCCCACATTTTATGATTTGTTACCTCGGGTGTTGGTAATTTTAGGATTGGGTGATAACAAAATTAAAATCATGGTTATTTGATAAAAAAAACAAACAGTTTACCCCCTATTGAGGTGAACTTTTATAATAGTATTCAGGGCAAGATAAATATACTTACGCTATGTACCTAGGACTAGTAATGTTGCCTCTTATACGCATTATACATCAGGGCCAACCCTATACTTACTGGAGCCTTCGTGTAACCTGATAATGAAGGTATGTCTGTACTCTGTCTCCCTAGACTACCTACCAACTTATTTAAGTACTTACCTATGAGACGTGCCTTCTTGTAGGTATAATGAATGGCTCAAGACAAAATAAATATTATGGAAAATACACACAACACTATTCTAACTCCAAATTAAGCACAGCTTAACTCTTAGGGACTGTTCGGCACTAACGCGACCGTGGCTCCATCTACAGTTTTGACGTTATAGTCAACTAACCTGCTCGATAACCGAAGTTGCATTCAGTTGAATCGACGAGAGATGTCACCTTGCGTTTTTATAATTTTTTATTAATTTTATAGTGTTTACTACACTTAAGGAAATCACAAAGATTTTTATAATGTCCCAAAAGTTAAGAGCCGAGCGGGATTTGAACCCGCGACCTTCCCCTCGGTACGGGGCTGCGCTGACCACTGCGCCATCGGATCCTAATCACACTCGACGAATAACTCTTAGGGACTGTTCGGCACTAACGCGACCGTGGCTCCATCTACAGTTTTGACGTTATAGTCAACTAACCTGCTCGATAACCGAAGTTGCATTCAGTTGAATCGACGAGAGATGTCACCTTGCGTTTTTATAATTTTTTATTAATTTTATAGTGTTTACTACACTTAAGTCGTGTCGAGTGTGATTAGGATCCGATGGCGCAGTGGTCAGCGCAGCCCCGTACCGAGGGGAAGGTCGCGGGTTCAAATCCCGCTCGGCTCTTAACTTTTGGGACATTATAAAAATCCTTGTGATTTCCTTAAGTGTAGTAAACACTATAAAATTAATAAAAAATTAAGCACAGCTTGTATTATGGGAATCAGATAGCTGATATAATACTTAGGTATATATATTTTTTTGTACTTATAACTCAATACCCAGGCAGAGAACAAACATCTGCGTTCATCACACAAATATTTGTTGTTGGTGGGGATCGAACCCACGACCTAACGGCGCAGAAGACAGAGCTACTACCAACTAAGCTGAGAGACGAATTAAGAACATAGGTACTGTTAACCAGTTTTGGGAATAGGACATCCCTAATCGAATCGGGCAGCGTGACACATCTCTAGTAGTGGAGAAAAAGAAGCGGAAGAAGGAGAAGATGGCGTCGTTATGCGTAGTTGTATTGTTTGCGGTGTAATTAAGTAAAACAGAATTGTAGCTATAATCACTGAAGACTTGTCGTCTTAACAGTACTTTTTTAGGGTTCCGTAGCCAAATGGCAAAAACGGAACCCTTATAGATTCGTCATGTCTGTCTGTCTGTCTGTCTGTCTGTCCGGCCGTGACACAGCCATTTTTCTCCGAAACCATAAAAGTTAGACTGATGAAACTTGGTGAGTAGATGTATTCTGTAAACCGCATTAAGGTTTTTACACAAAAATAGAAAAAAAACTATAAATTTTGGGGGTCCCCATACTTGAAACTGAGACTCAAAAATGTTTTTTTCATCGAACTCAATTGTGTGGGGTATCTATAGATAGGTCTTCAAAAATGATGTTGATGTTTCTAATATCGTTTTTTTCTAAACTGAATAGTTTGCGCGAGAGACACTTCCAAAGTGGAAAAAAGTCGGTCCCCCCCCCCTTTAACTTCTAAAATAAGAGAATGATTAAACTAAAAAAAATATATGTTGTACATTACTATGCAAACTTCCAACGATATTTGGTTTGAACGAGATCTAGTCAGTAGTTTTTTTTATGCGTCATAAATAGTAAACCGCAATTTACCTTTCGACGAACTACAAAAACCTTTATATTATGTTAATTGATGCTACGGAACCCTTCATGGGCGAGTCCGACTCGCACTTGGCTGCTTTTTTTTGAAACATACGTTTGATAAAGCTTTGTTTAGCAACTAGTGGAATATAACGCAACTTCGGCTGCGTGAGTTTTATAGGAATAAGAATACGGACATCGAATAACTGAAACCAGTAAGTTTATTTTGTCGCTCTCTGTACTTTCATTACTTCTACTCCAGTTACATAAGCAACATACCTACCTAGGTACGCAAACAGAATCTTTAATAGTAACCTAAACCTAATAATCCTAACTTCACAAGTGTCCTACATCAAATTGGGAAGACAGACAGTAGTCAATTCAATAAATAAAATTTAGAAATTTCTCCTCGTAGGTACTGTCAGAAGTTGATGTGTCAGAAACCAGTTAAATTGAAATTGAATTCGTTTTCTGTCATTTTGGGAAGTCACATAGGTAGCTTTCTCATTTTAATTGTTTTTCTGGTGTTATTTTGAGTTCTGCTGTATAATTTCCGTGGTATTTTAACCAAAATTACTTGAGGTCTTAGCTCAAAGTGTAAACAGTTGGAATTATATATTTACACAAAGAAACTTACAATTAAACAAATATTTACAAAATACACAAGAAACAGTTGAGCTATCTGCAGATCGTTACAAACGATCTAGAAATAGCTCAACTAATCCAAATCAGTGCACTCAGTTGGAATGAAAGTGTATTATGTGATATTTCGATTTGATCGAAATGTTTCTGGTGGCTTTGAAAAAAAAACGGCCACCATTTGTTTTCAAAGCCAATTAGGGCCGACATGTCTATTGACTGACTTGACTTGACAAAAACTATTTTATTGATGTAATATATCCTCACTACTCGACACTGGCAAAATTGATCCAAAATGGACAGATTCCATTAATAAAGAAGAAATTGAAACTGTCCAAATTATGAACTACCTAAAATTTTAATATCATAATGACCCAAGTTTGTGGCTCCATCCATCAATAACTAAGGAGTTAGTCTGCAGAAATAGGCTTCTAATAAGGGGATCCATCAATCTTCTTCAGGCTGCTCGTTTAGACTAGAGCTTTCATAATATCAATACATAATTTAATCATGTCCTGACTGACATAAAGACATCAATATAGGTCTTTCATATCAAGTATTAAGAAACGTGTACCTCTACATCTAGAAATTATGAACTTTTTGCTCAGTATTTTTGGGGGTTTCAGCAGTAAGTATAGGTATATTTAAGTAATATTATTGTTCAAGTTTATAGGTTTAAATAATCATCATCATTTTCTTGTTCTTACCCCACTTAATGTGGAGTCAGCACAACAGGTCTTCGTTCTCCACTCTCTTCTATTAGCAGTCATTTCAGCAGTCACTTCACTCAATCCATCCATCTTTTCTTCATCCAATTTCTTCTCAAATTTATTTTCTCTATTAAGCTTAAGTTATAGGTGTTTAATGTTGATTTTAGTTTTTTTTTTATCTAGGTATTTACCTAATTGTAATTAGCCGTAAGGCCATTGCAATGCCCCAGTGAGGCTCTATAAATAGCTTAGTTGTAGTATGTACTCGTAGCTTAGGTCAAGTACTTGCACCCTGTTGGGCACTGCAAATATGAACTGCATAAATTATTAAGACTTACACCCATTTTCACTAACGACGATCAAGGAGTCACCTAACTAAGTAACGCCTAGTCTAGGCAATTCCCTAACAATTTTTTTCGCCTAACGTCGTAACGTTTTTTTGCTCTGGGTAACTCCTTAATATTTAGGCATCCGATTTAGGCGTCGCCTAGGTTTAGTGAAAACGGGTGTAAATAGCATAGGTTCTTGTATAGAGTTTGGTGCAGCTAGATTTTTACTCTTTTTATACCAGAAACACGACGGCTACGATATTTTACTTTATTTTTTATTTATGTTAAACAAGTTATAACCACTAAGGCGGTAAACAAATTAGAGGCAGGACTTAGCTTAAGTGCCTACCTGACATGGTTAATCTTGTACGGTTAGATCTGCTTGTCACCACAAAACGTCAAGGCTGCTCGAGGATTAGCAATTTAAGCGAATCTGTCCCTAAACTAATTTCAATACGATGTTAGTTCGCCATGTGAAGTTCGGAAGTGAGGCATAGAGACAAGATAGAACTGACTACAATGCTGCTTCTGTATTATTATCATACTTATTTATAAATGCAGGATAAGTTCAGGAAAAACAACTTATTAATAAATGATAAAATTACGATATTTTTGGCTCAATCTCGCCCCTAGTGGAGCATAATTAGAATTACTTTTAGCATTGTAACAAAAATCTTAGTTAGTTCTGAGGTTCCGAGCAGCAAGGCCACGGGCAAATAGAGAAACCGACGGGCACTTAGGCTTTAAACCTTTTACATACCTACTTTTGATGGGGGGTGAGAAACACTCGCATCGTAGCACTTCGTGGCGTACGCTACGCCGTAGCTTGCTTGCTACGACTCTAAAAAGTTTCATTATTCACTGATGGCCACTTTGTTTTTTCTAAATATCTGACTAAAGGTACTTCTTCTTATTAAAGGTAGCAAATAGGTACTGAATCGTGAGCGTATTTGAATTCATACAAGCGTCTTTGCTTAGTTGGTAGTACAAAAACAAGTGTTTGTGTGGTAAACACAGATGTTTGTTCTCTGTCTGAGTGTTTTATGTATTCTAATACTGTATTTACAAAAAACTATTTGGTTTCCATCGCACAAGCTCTGCTTCGTTCGGGGCTAGATAGTACCGTGTGCAAGGGCGGATCCAGCTTTGGCGCCAGGAGGGGGTCACATAGTCGTGGTCAAGTCAAGAACTTATAATTTAATTTTGATACCAATAGATACAAGTAAAAAGTAGGTATTTTATTAATGTACGTAAGTACTGTACTTAAAAATATTTATTCTTTATTGTACGCTTTAAAAACTTAACACATAATAACTTCGTATATATATTGCCATCTTCTCTTGAAGACATCCAGAGAAACACCATCACGCACGGAATGAGGCAGTCTATTTTATCTAAATATACAGGGTGGCCGGAACATTGACGTCCAAAATAAAAATTTTGGTCCCTCGTATCGTGGGGTATCCGAATCATCCCCATGTATATTCCGCAATTTTGTATAGTTTTCGAGTTATGAGTTTTTTTCTGAATTTATGAGAAATTTCGAAATGACCAAATTAAAAATTTCTAAAAAAAAAGTAGAAGACTATTTGGTATTTTTTTTTGCAACTGAATTCTTATAACGTACTTTTATGCATAAAACAATTAGTTTTGTTACTTTAAAGAAAGTTATGAAAATGATGACCCAAACTAAACAATTGTCGTTTGGTGAATTGTGATACAAAGGGTTTCCGCCAAATCCCATAGAAAAAAAGCAGCCAAGTGCGAGTCGGACTCGCCCATGAAGGGTTCCGTAGCACGACGAACTACAAAAACCTTTATATTATGTTACTTGATGTAACATAATATAAAGTTTTTTAAAGGTTCTTGTAGTTCGTCGAAAGGTAAATTGCGGTTTACGATTTATGACGTATAAAAAAAAAACTACTGACTAGATTTCGTTCAAACCAAAAATCGTTGGAAGTTTGCATAGTAATGTACAACATATATTTTTTTTAGTTTTATCATTCTCTTACTTTAGAAGTTAGAGGGGGGGGGACCAACTTTTTTCCACTTTGGAAGTGTCTCTCGCGCAAACTATTCAGTTTAGAAAAAAACGATATTAGAAACCTCAACATCATTTTTGAAGACCTATTCATAGATACCCCACATGTATGGGTTCGATGAAAAAAAAATTTTTGAGTTTCAGTTTCAAGTATGGGGACCCCCGAAATTTATAGTTTTTTTTTTATTTTTATGTAAAAAACTGAATGCGGTTCACAGAATACATCTACTTGCCAAGTTTCATCAGTCTAGCTCTTACGGTTTCGGAGAAAAATGGCTGTGACATACGGACGGACGGACAGACAGACAGACAGACAGACAGACAGACAGACAGACAGACATGACGAATCTATAAGGGTTCCGTTTTTGCCATTTGGCTACGGAACCCTAAAAACCCCAGTCCCGGCGCAAAAGAATTGTATCTCAGATTTTAGATAATTATTAGTAGAAACAATATCAGGTGTCGCTATTTCCTGATTTCGTGGCTTACATGTTTTTTTTACCCAGAGAAGTTTCATAGACGCTACATGCAAAAATGACACTTTTTAGGAAAAACTTCGTGTAACTGTGCTAGTTGACATTGAATTGGCAAAAAATTAATAAAACACATAATATAAACACTTTATCACTTATGTAATATAATGTACCTACACCTATTATTTCATTTTTTGAAAAACTTTATTTTACTGGTTAATTCACTCATTTACGACACACACGTGTGGATAATTGCAAAAAATGAATATAATAGGTAGATATGTATTGTCCGTATTATAAAAAAAAAATTAAAAAAAATGCGTACGCACTGATATGTATAGCCTGCATCATACTTATATACATTTTGTAGTTATATTTATTTTATAAGGAAAATAATCGCCTTTAAAAGCTGCCTTTAGTAATCGGGGTGACTATGTTTCTTCCTTTAACAAATTGAGTGGGAGCGAGAGCGCGCTCACTCACGTCACAAGCCCTTATTGAATTCTGAGAAACGAAAATGAAAACCTATTGTTATATTAATAATATAACAGAGAAAAGTTAAACCCCGATTACTAAAGGCAGTATTCTTTTTCTTATAAAATAAAGATAACTACAAAATGTATATAAGTATGATGCAGGCTATACATATCAGTGTGTACGCATATGTACCTATTATATTCATTTTTTGCAATTATCCACTTGTTTATGTTGTTAACGAGTGAATTAGTACAGTAAAATGAAGTTTTTCAAAAAACTGGCATAATAGGTATAGGTACATTATATTACATATGTGATAAAGTGTTTATATTATGTGTTTTATTCATTTTTTGCCAATTCAATGTCAATTAGCAAAGTAACATGAAGTTTTTCCTAAAAAGTGTCATTTTTGCATGTAGTGCCTATGAAACTTCTCTGGGTAAAAAACACATGTTAGCCACGAAATCAGGAAATAGCGACAACTAATATTGTTTCTACTAATGATTATCTAAAATCTGAGATACAATTCTTTTGCGCCGGGACTGGGGCAATTTTGGCGGAAACCCTTTTCAACTTTAAATTAAAAATCTAAAAAGGTAATTTCATGATTCCTAAGTAGCTTTTAAAATTGCGCCATATTTTCAGCTTCCATAATCATTAAAAAAAAAGCAGCCAAGTGCGAGTCGGACTCGCCCATGAAGGGTTCCGTAGCACGACGAACTACAAGAACCTTTATATTATGTTACTTGATGTAACATAATAAGGTTTTTGTAGTTCGTCGAAAGGTAAATTACGGTTTTCGGTTTATGACGTATAAAAAAAAAACTACTGACTAGATCTCGTTCAAACCAAAAATCGTTGGAAGTTTACATAGTAATGTACCTACAACATATATTTTTTTTAGTATTATCATTCTCTTACTTTAGAAGTTAGAGGGGGGGGACCAACTTTTTTCCACTTTGGAAGTGTCTCTCGCACAAACTATTAAGTTTAGAAAAAAACTATATAAGAAACCTCAACATCATTTTTAAAGACCTATTCATAGATACCCCACACGTATGGGTTCGATGAAAAAAAAATTTTTGAGTTTCAGTTTCAAGTATGGGGACCCCCGAAATTTATAGTTTATTTTTTATTTTTATGTTAAAATCTTAATGCGGTTCATAGAATACATCTACTCGCCAAGTTTCATCAGTCTAGCTCTTACGGTTTTGGAGAAAAATGGCTGTGACATACGGACGGACGGACAGACAGACAGACAGACAGACAGACAGACAGACAGACAGACATGACGAATCTATAAGGGTTCCGTTTTTGCCATTTGGCTACGGAACCCTAAAAACAGTACTTAATTGGCTACTTTTGCTAAAATCGGGCTTCAAAGACAGCAAAATGGAACATTCTCCATCGGAAAAGGCTAATTTGATTTAAACAATTGTTTTGCCCATTTGCCCATCAATAGTTAGCCTTAAGAATGGAAAAATGGGCAAAAAAATAGTTTAAATCAAATTAGCCTTTCAGAAGAATGTTCCATCTTGCTGTGTTTGTTGCCCGATTATAGCAAAAGTAGCCCCTTAAGTATAATTTTTTTTTAATGATTATGAAAGCTGAAAGTTTGGCGCAATTTTTAAAGCTACTTAGGAACCATGAAATCACCTGTTTACATTTTTAATTAAAAGTTGAAAATGTGAGTCATAATTAATTTTATTTAAGTCACCGAATGTAAATTGCTCACTTTGGATCATCATTTTCACAACTTTCATCAAAGTTACAAAAATGCTTTATGCATAAAAGTACAACTCATGAGGATTCAGTTGAAAAAAAATTACTAAGACGTCTTCCTTCTACTTTTTTTTTTTTAAATATTTAAGTTGGTCGTGTCGAAATTTCCCGTAAATTCAGATATAAATTCATAACTCGAAAACTATACAAAATCGCGTTACGTACATGGGTGATTCAGATACACCACGATACGAGGGAACAAATTTTTTTTTTTTGGACGTGAATGTTCCGGCTACCCTGTATAACTAGTCTTAATATTATATAAACTCTTACGTTACTCACTGTCGACTGACTGACTGACAATCAACGCACAGCAAAAGCCGTTAGTCTTAGAAGCATGAAATTTGAAGGGTGTGTTCCTCTTAAACGAAATTAACTAAGGTAACTAGCAGTTAAACCAAAAAAAAACAGATTCGATTGTACACAACGCATACAAAAACCGCAATTTGTCTTAGTGGTTTACATAGGTTTTTTTAAACCTTTGTATGTATTTAAATCTGTTGGCAGATGCTGCGGTAGCAGATTTTTTTACAGTTTTTTTGCGTAAGTAGGTATTTTGTAAAGCTATTTTTCGTGATTTTGTCATAGTGGCTAAGTTGGGTTTTGCATGCGTTCGTGTATTATATTGTATTATATTATCTGGTTGTTTAAGTTTGGCATTACCAACTGCTGGTTACCATAGTTTTGAGCTTGTATTCAAAACTTTAGAGTGCGTTTGAATATAAAAGCAAGTGCTGTAGTAGCCAATTTTGTAAGCCTTTGTGTGTATTTAAATTTGGTGACAGGCTGCGGTATATTTTTATGACTGTTTTTTTTGTGTATTTTTAAACCTTTTTTTCGTGATTTTGTGGCTAAGTTGGGTTTGTGTATGCGTTGGTGTATAATCGAATCTGGTTTGTTTAGTTTGACATGACCAACTGTAAGAATTTTCTGATATTTTTCACACTGTGCTCCTACATATAATTATGTATTATTGTCCAAGTTTCATGCTTCTAACTTTGATTTGATTTTTACAATCATCATTTTTCTTAAAACCACCCCCCCCCCTCCCCTTTTTCTCCTTTTAGCGAAATAATTTTCCAATTTCCTTTCTTAGTGAATCTCTAAACTATAAAAGGAACACATCCTCCAAGTTTCATGCTTTAAGGACTAACGGCCTATATGCTGTGCGTTGATTGTCAGTCAGTCAGTAGCGTAAGAGTTTCATATATTTTGATTAAAATAATTAAATAAGTATTGAAGGTTAGTAGTTACATAAAATCTGTATAGTGTCAAAATATTATACATACTATAATACAAAATCATTATGTACAATTAGTGGTCCACCTAAGTCCTGGAACCAGCTCAGGGGGGGGTCATGACCCCCATGACCCCCCCCCTGGATCCGCCCTTGACCGTGTGATTGTCCACAGTATTTATTTATTTATAATCCAATATTTCTTCTATTGGTGGCCACTAATTCTTTACATAATATGTTTTCTTTATCTATTTTTTCTTACCAATCTACCGTGGTCTATTCGTTGGCAGCCCTAGCAATGGCTCGCTAATCCATTTAGATTAGTTTATTGTCCCTTTTATGAATGTGTAGGGTTATCACAACGTCTGTGCTGACTCGAGATAGACGGAGCCTTGAAGGGCTGTAATTGGGGTGCTTCATTTGAAGGGCTCTTACTTAGGGGTACATTGGTTGAAGTAGTATGATCATTTTTATAAAAAAAAGCTGGTCTGCCATCAAAAACTATGTTTTCTTTCGTATTGTTTCTTACCCATAAGAATTATTGCAGTTCAACTGTGGAAAGAAGTTTCTATACAACCCAACATTGAATAGCTTTGAAAAAAATTATTTACGCTGAATAGTTACGCTTTATTTTTAAAACAAAGACTCAATCGCAACTACGAAACATAATTTATAGATTGTGTGAGACTAGCTAATGATCTATTTATTCTGTGGTAGACTTTTAAATAAAATAATAAACTGCTGCATAATGAATAATATTTATTTTAACATCAATTTACACATATTCGTATTTTGTAAGATCTATTTTACGTATTTACATGGTTTTTTGACTAGATAACTTTATAAGGAAATAATTTTATTTTAAAATGCAAAATTACTTAAAAATTAAATGAATTGTTCACTCTAAAATAAAAAATAATAATGTAAAAATCAAATCTTTGGTCTTAGGACTAAATATAGAAATACAATTAAAAACCATTGAATAACAGTGTCAAGTAAAAATATTAATATTATTGCCATAAACTTTCTATATGCATTAACTCACAACCACAGGGAAACCTAAAAGCGATATAGTTATAATACAGCTTTTTACAAGGTTACTGACCTAACTGGGTGACTAAACAAGAAGACGACGACAGTGAAACTGTTTATTTACAAATTAGATTTTACTGTAGGTTACGTGCAGCTTTACAAATATTTTAATACAACTTAAAATATTTTTGAGACTTACTTTTAATGGATTGTTTTATTTACAAAGCATAATTAATCTCAAAGAATCTGTATGTACTTTAAATACTCGTATTTTCTCTTATGCAGTTACATTCTTCGAGTTTTTGAACCTCTATCCTTATTTTAAAATACCACATTTCACCCAAGTTTTAGAAATAGATTTCGCACACGATTCTTTCACTTTCTAGATCTCTTTTAATAATACTGAATCACTTAGGTATATTACATAAAAATAATATGAATAAGATCTTTTTTAATCTATCAAAGTCATAAATCACTTGAAAATAACACATTAACCTCTCGCTTGAGTCATAAAACTACCACAATAAATTGTTGTTCCGCTCGACACTAGTTAGCTAATTCAGTTCAAACATTGTTCAAATTACTAAAGTTACCAATACATCACTAACAATAGTATTATTGGTGCTTATTTCACTCTTTTTGCATCGTAAAACAAACACACATCCTTTCGCTAGGTGCCACAATGGAGGATCTTCCTAAACGCCTTCCGAAACTCAGGATTGAAGATGGTGTAGATGACAGGGTTCAGGAACGAGTTGATGTACCCTAGCCAGGTGGTGAGGATGAAGACGGTCACTCCTGGAGAGAAGGTCAGGTTGAACTTCGAGCAGAGAGCGTCCACGACGGAGCAGGTGAAGAATGGCGCCCAGCAGAAGAGGAATACACCTGGAACACAATACATCAGTTATCTGTCTGTGAGGCAGTGGATGGAAAGCTCTAAGAAAGCCCAAATCGTTCTTTTTGGAATGGTATATTTTAGGAGTAGCCTTCTTCAGCCTGATCGTGACAGCAAACAGCTGTTAACTTAGAGTTTTTCCGAAATTAAGACATGACGTAATATCTAAAACCCAGTGTAGTACAACCACTCTTATAGACCTCCATTGCTGACAATTTTAGGAACAGTTCGCAATGGTATCATCAAATACAAATGCAATCAGTTTTATTCTTTTATATCTTAAGGATCACTTTGAAACGTCTTTAAGCTAAGTGAGTCTAGGTGCCATTTCCATCCACTGACTTGTTATGACAGCGACAAACGCCCCAAACAATAAGAAAGGCTAGAGATAAGTAAGGCAATAGATTGGTAGTTTAAAATACACACCGAGAACAATAGCCAGTGTCTGCGTGGCCTTCTTCTCCTTCTTTGCAAAGCTCTTAGCGCGGAGCTTCCCCGCGCGGTTGGCTCTGAAGATGGTGAACCTGGCTGCGGAAGCCGCACTCCTGAACCTTCGCCGGGGGGTGGAGATCAGAGAGCTGTTGGTGAGGCGACTCAGTTTCTTTCTGTTGGACAAATCCGATTATTTAGTCGCATTACAAGGAGCTTTCTGTTGGACAAAATTCGTCGCATCACAAGAAGCACTTTGTGATAGCGTTAAAGTTCTGGTGGTTTTGTTGTTATTTTTTGTGTGTTAGGGATCACAGAGGTAATCCAGTCAGTATGTGCTCGTGGTCCGAGTTTGAAAGACGTGTCACTACTAATTAAATCATTTTTATAACAGTTGTCTTTTTATTTGAAACGTCTCACTGGTCCTATTTTTATTCATCACTTGATATCGGCAGATTCAGAATTGCCTAACTTAAATGCGTTCAAGTTGTTCTACCTATTATAACTAGTTAATTTGATGGCCTATCTCGCTACCATAGTTAAAGTAATTGAAGTAGTGAAAAGTAAGTAAGTAATAGAGTCTAGAGCTTGAGATCTCAATTAGATAAGGCACATTATTGGGTAACGTGCACACGGCACACATGTTTAACTTTAGCCTATCTTTAGATACGACGGTCTTGTTTTAATCGATATTGAGATCTTCATAAGGTGGGCTATATATGCTTGTTTCATCATTAGTTGTATAAAATAATGCTGTGTTTAGGGGTTTGAGGCCAGATGCTACCCCTAACTACATAATCTACTTTTCTTGAGGATAGTGCAGCAATAAACACATGTTCCAAATACTTATTTATTTTCACCAAGGCTACATTATGTTCGCACAATGTGAGCGGGGAGAGACGACTGGCGACGCGACATTGAATTCCTACGCGTCAGCCCGATTCCTGTGGCTAAGTACCTAGCCGCCACACTGTGTTTATTTAGCAGTGGAAAGTTGTCCGTGTTGCTCGCTTTTAGACTTGGTGGCGAGGAACTGGCACTTAAACTCACTTAGCTTTAAGGGGGTACGATTTCCATACAAACTTAATTTTTCAATAAGTTTTCTTTCTTTTTTCTAGAATGATAATAAATTTCCAGGAAGTTGATTGTTCTTCCACCGGATGGAAGGGCGTCACATGCTTCGTCTTCCGGTTCGTTGTCGCTATTCGAAACCCTCTTTCGAGTGTCACATAATTGATTTTCTTGACCACAAAAACTTCGTATCCGTAATACATTATGAAATCGTTACGGCTTTTTTCGAGTTTTATCTTCTTTTTATAGATTTAGGCGTGGTGTACACAGTATTTTGTAGGTTGATGTTTTAATTTGAACTATTTGACTATTTGCCCGTTTGCAACCACTGCTGAGTATAGGCCTTCTCTTTATTGCGCCACTCTTTCCGGTCCCTCGCGAGTCTCATCCACTCATTCCCAGCACTTGCAACAATGTCGTTCGACCAACGGGCGGGTGGTCTGCCTCTAGGACTTTGAGCATCCTTTGGCAAAAATGTGATGAAGTAAATTTACCAAAGTTAAATACTAATGCAGGTTAATTGACTGAAATTTACATAGATATAAACTGATCGGGTAGTTTTACTGTTGAAACATTAAATTGGTTTGTCGGACAAACTGCGGTACTTTATGTACACGAGCATACCATCATTAAAATGCAAATTTACTCGAGTAGTTAGTATTTTACCCATAATATCAGTATGTACACGCTATATTTTTCTTTTATAGGTAGCCTTCAATGCCTCGATCAGGCTACGATTAGTTGCCTTGCCTTGAATATTAGAAAAAATATCGCGAGCATTTTATAATGGCCCTGTTTGGCATGTTTGCTGAAAATTGAGTAGACAGGACGCCATAATGCACGTGCATTTGGCAGCCCGAACAGCATCGAGAATGTATTATCTGAAAGGTGGGACTGTCCCTGAACAACTTTTGGATGCAGCTGCTCACCCAACTCAAACAAGTCTTCGTAATGTCGCTAAAACTAGTTTCTAAGTTACATTGTTACTAACCAAATTATGGACTTAGTCTGAAATAAATTACCAATTGTTTTTATATATTTATTTTATGATAAAAAATATCCTGCAATAATAATAACATACTTAGAATACAATATAACACCCAGACAGAGAACAAGCATCTGTATGTTTACCACACAAATATTTGCTATCGGTGGGGATCCAACTCACGATCTACGGCGTTGAAGGCATAGCTACCAGTGAGCTGAGAGGCCAGTCGATTATTGCTTGTTGCGTTGCGTTGACCCACGGAAAAACAGTCCACACGAAGTCGCGAGTAACCACTAGTACCTAATATCATTCAACTAAAATTGTTTACCCGAAAAGCTCTTAAAAGAATTGATAAAATAATCACACAACTTCCCCGCAAGACGCGTGAAAAATAATTTCAATAAACGGGCCGTAAAAAAGTCATGGCACGGTAGTGCTTGTTTATGTATTTGACGTTGTCATAAAGTTGAAAATGGCTTAACCATAAAACCACTTTACGGTCTTCATTTGCCGGTTGCCGCTTCTATCAAACCAAACCTCATAATAACAATTTGTCCCCTGTTTACGTTCAAGAGTTTCATTACCTCGTCACAGAGAAGTCATTTCTTCTTGTGCTCCGCGGACCGGGAAATAGGCTTTCACGGCAAAAGTGGGAAACACACAAAGCCCAGGTCAAAGGAAAGAATTTTCAAAAATGTCACAGGCGCGGCGGGAATGTGATTTCATCTCAACATTGTGTAAGAACTCTCATTTGTGCCTGACTGACAGATCAACAAAGGTTGGACTACCTCCAATTTATTGTAAAGACAAGATAGCGCGTGGATTTGAGAACTTTCAGTATTTTGAAGCTTGTTAGAAAAAACTAGCGTAACCTATTGAATCTATACAAATGTACAATTTTCAATTTCAACATCAAATGGAGTCTCTCTGTGTTGGAATTGAACCTGCGACCGACAAGATTAGAGGCTAAAGTCAAATAGGATCCAGGAGTTCCCTTATTCTCCAAGAAGCCCCGCTAAAAACGTCATCGCGCCAGATCCAAGCTAAATAAAATCTCCAAAAATGTTAAATTCTATAGTAATAATAATAAAAGCCTTGAGATGCTAGAAATGCCTTGAATGTTGCGCAAACGTTGTAAATTGGTTTGTTGAATTTTTTTATGTATCACTAAACATTACATAAAATAATTAAGTATGATAAAATTTACAAACCATTTTGTTCCATAATCGTAAAAAAATTGGCCTAAAAAATTTTTTCGTTTAGTAGTTTTAGTGCGTTGTCATTGATTTTCAGGCGCGCCTTTTTTGTGAATAAGGGGTCAAAATTGCGGTTTTCGAACGTCCGATTGTTGGTGTTTGCTACGGTCAGTGGATCTAATCAGGATTTGGGGTTAAGGAGCTAGGAGCTCAATGCACAACCAATATTTCACCAATAGAGTTAGTTCATCATCATCCCTATATCAGTCCACTGCTGGACGTAGGTCTCTCCCAAGACGCGCCACTGAGCCCGGTCTTCGGCTCTTCTCCTCCAGAGAGGGTCCTCTCTTCATTGTATCGAGGTAGTTATTAAATCTTCTGCGTGCCAGAAAATAACATTACACTTCCCGAATGGATCACCCACTTTATATCATAATATCCTTTTAAGAAGTGTTTATTTTTTTTTATTAGTAAAGTGGTTGTTTAGTATAATTGTCATCTGGATTAGATACCTAGGTACTGGAAGAGTCCCGGGTGGTCTAGTGGGAGCGATCCTGCCTTTTGATCGTAAGGTCGTGGATTCTAATCGTGGACCAATGAATTTTCATTTATACAACTATTAGCTGATGAAACAAGCATATTGACCACCTGATGTTACGTGGTATTCAACGCCTTTAGCAAAGCATTGCCTCGAAGGTCACGCACGTCAGGAACGTGCCCTACGATGCACTGCCCTGCGTCCATCAACATGGCATTCAGTATTAAGTCTTCAGTATATTTATTGCCTTATTATGTATGTAAATATAACAGTGTCAGATCTATATAGATATAGATGAACAGCCTCACGTGCCAGTAATTTCACCGGCACACCCTTCAAACCGAAACACAGCAATGTTGCTTCACGGCAGAAATAGGCATGGTGGTAGTACTTCCCCGGACGAGTCACACACAAAGAGCTCTACTACTATTTTACGATTTTTATTACTATTGGATACAAATTCACCGGAAACCAATCACGGCACTCCACTAGGGTATAACCAAAAAGTTTCAACTTACTTGAGTTCTGGCTTCTTAGGCAGTTCAGTCTTGCATTCCTCTGCCTCTTCCTGGCTCTTCTCCTCTTTCAGCGGGGAGGGGGGAGGGGAGTGCTCCTTTGTCTCTCCGTCGATGTTGGACGGAGCGTACCCTGAGTCGTTGTTGGTGTTGGGATCCATCATGGGTATCGGTGATGCTAGGTTCGCCATTATTCTGTAAGAAATTTGTGTTAAGTATATAATATGCAAAAAAACAATACATTTCAATATGTATACAAGGTGTATCTAAATATGTGTACTATGCGAAGGTGGGGGGTTTCAGACCACAATGGTGATCAGTTGTGGAGGGGAGATAATTAAAAATTCCTATTTTCAGTTTCCCATACAATAATATTTAATTTCATAATGCCTAAATAAATTGACAACCCTATCCTTGTAACCCCTTGACCCCTTGACCTACTACCTCTGTAGGTCTACTTCTACTACCTACTACCTCTGTAGCTGAGTTTAGGGTTGTCACTTTGTATAAAGTCAGCTGTTAATGTTGAAACTTCGTTGCAGTTTTTTTCAGAGATACCAATCGAAGTTCGAAAAGTCGTTGAACAAAAGTTGTTCCCCGGGGGGTGGAAATTCACCCCCCTTCAGGATAGTACACATATTTTGATACACGTTGTATATATAAATGTATATTTTAATATGTATATATATATATATGTATATATGTGTGTATGTAATGTATTTGTTGTTTTGCTGTGTTGTGTGTATTATTATTTTTTGTATGAATATTCAGGTCTGCAAAATAAGGAATACATTTTTATGGCAGTATGTATAAAAACATGTGTCAAGTGCACGATAGAAGCTCTCGACGCATTAAAACCCTTTCACCACACATGGTTTGAAAGAAACAATGACGCGATAAAGAAGAAAATGAAAAGTAATAAAATTACGACTGAATTTACCGACACTGTTATATTTCGTTTCTCTAAGAGGATAGTCAGAAACTTATGCAGTACAATAAAGTGATGATAGGTAGAACATGCTCGGCATCAGACTTATAGATCTAGTTCCGAACTCCGAAATGACGAAGACGAACAAGGGTCCAAGACGTCGGAGATCGGATTACGGAGCTCAAATGGAGTTGGGCGGGACACATTGCTAGGTGATGACAGGTGGAGTAGAACAACAACCGAATGTGTGAAGAACCGAAGGTGGCCAAGAACCGGCTACAGAAGCGTAGGGCGCCCTGCAGCAAGATGGATAGATGACATAGACAGGGTCGCAGGGCGGCAATGGTTTAGACTGGCACAGGATCGAGGTAGATGGCACAAACTAAGGGAGGCCTATACCCAGCAGTGGGTGAAGTCGGGCTGTGGATGATGATGATCATGAGGTAGAACAGACTCAGCTTCTTGAAATTGATATAAATAATGAAGGAAATATCCTATTTTTCTCTTTATACCTGACAGATGGCTCTCTAATTATGATCACTGACACAAACCAACGTTGCTATCGCTAACGAACGCTTGTCACATTGCCAAGAAATGATTGCAGCCAAGCCAGCTATAAAACATCTCTGGTCTACCAAAATTCGCTGAAACGGCTGAAATTTCAGTTCAAAATAATTGGACTGAAATTGCACAATTTGAACATCTTTGGGAACAATTAAAATTAGTTAGTTGTGCAGGTAATTGGGCGTGTTTTTGCGTGTTTTTCCTCAAGTAACGTACGCAGAATATATTTCAGACTCTACAGCGAACCGTAAATACGGGTAGGGATGCGTAAAAGTAAATCTTGTGATTTATTTTTGCTCAAAGTCGGAACTTTTTTACTTAGTTGGCTTTGACCCGCGTCTTGACTTCTTTAACTGGATTAAAGCTTAAAAAAGCGTAGGTATTTGATTTTAGATATTCTAAGCTAAATATGACTACATATTTACTTAATCCAAGTTTAAGCCAAATTGTAAGTTTACCGCCTTGTTTTAATCACACACACTTTATTTTTTCGGGATAAAAAGTATTCTATGTCTTTTTCCCGGTTTAAGCTACCTTGCCAACAATTTTCAGCCATATCGGTTCAGCCGTTCTTGAGTTATAAATAGTGTAACTAACACGACTTATAAATTATATAGATTTGTAAATGTCTCCTAATGCATAAAATAATTAGGATATATAGATCGTGCCTAGAAAATACAGTCGTGATCCTGTTCTTTCTGCTATTAGCGTAAATATAAGATATCATATCAAGACTATGTATATGGGTGCCAGTTATTATTTGTTATCAGATTTTGTGACCAATGTATTCTAGTCTCTGCCTTCAATGTCTACACCTTAGTTTGTGTTACAAGTACTATGTATTTAGCCTTTATTTTACTTGTATGTTATTTGTTTACAAATAAATAAATAAAAATATACTTACAAGCCGGTCTCCTCAACTACAGCGGCCAGCATGAACCGCGCTGATCTGGTGGTGGCCAGCTCCTCAGCAAACACGCCCATTTCTGTTCTGAAACTATAGTCGATTAGTTTCACTCAAATAAGAAATAAACTAGCTTGCACTCGCGGACTTTTTGAATCGACTGTATTTAGTTTTAATTTACACCAAGAAAAACGAAAAAAAGCAGCCCATTTTTAGCCAATTTCAAATAAAAAAGGAGGAGGGTCTTAATTCGGTTGTATTTTTTTTTAATGTTTGTTATAGCTTATCTTCGATATTTATCGATTTTTTTGTTTTATCTGAAAGGGAATTCCAGATTAGTCCCATTGATATTTCAACAAAACCGGTTTAATAGTGTGGCCATGAAGTCGGTTTCTCATGTTTTTTAAACTTATGTTTTTTTATAGTTACTCACTCATTAGATACTTTTTTAGTATGGTTTTGCATTGACACTGGCATATTTTCAAGATGGCGAAACTCATAAGTCACAAAACTTATATAAAACGTAGCGAAATGCTATGAAATACAATGTATTACTAAAAGTACATACTAACCGCTATAAATTTTAATGATCAACCGATTACAGTCACTCTAAAAATATTATGATTGTAATTAGTAACGGTTACAAACTGATGTTTAACTAAATCTCTGCTAATTCCATAGGCTCGTTGGTCTAGGGGTATGATTCTCGCTTCGGGTGCGAGAGGTCCCGGGTTCAAATCCCGGACGAGCCCTTAATCTTTTTGCATGTTTTTCTCTTACTTTTCATCGTCTTCATCCTCATTGCTGCCCGAGGCTGTGTTGGTAGGCTCTTGGGGCTCCACTTTGTTTGCGTTTGCTATGTTTTCTATGATGACTGCGGCGGTACCGCTGGACACAGCTGAACCTATGGCTGACGCGGTCTTTTTTGCTGAACGTTGCTTTTTCGCCCTTTGTCTGATTGCCTGCAAACATCTGAGGTTAAAATTCATTATCCGCACTTTGTGTGCGGGCTGGTTTCCGCAAGTAGGCCGCTGGCGGGCCCTTTTTGCGTGACGCTTGACACGTGGTGCTCGAACTTTTTTAGGTTTTACAACACGTCGGTTTCCTCAAGATGTTTTCCTTCACCGTTTTGAGAGTACTGGCATTTTCAACAGGAAAACTCATTGGTACACGATTGGATTTGAACATCTGGAACATCTGAACATCTGGGGAACATCTGAACATCTGCATGGGGTTATGAAAATCAGAAAAAATATAGATTATGTTCAACCACAGTTGACCTCCGTCGTGACGTTGATGAAGCGTAACAATTCTCCCCACTAGCCACAAAGTTGATCGTTCTTTTCAGGAAATTTATTGAGGAGAAGAGGAAACATAGGCTTTTTTTTAAAGGCATGACTCACTATGGATGTGGTTATAGAAGAAAAGGTAGACTAAAGAAAAGATGGATGGATTTGCGTCAAGGATGACATGAGCAGGAAAAGAGTGCATGAAGAAGAAAACCTGTTGTGCCGACCCCATGCAGCGTGGGATAAAGGAAGGAAGATGATGATGATGAAGAAAACTCACCTTAAAAATACTATAGTACAAGAACATCATGATAACGCAGGGTATACAAAAGGACCCCAGCGAAGAGTATATAACATAGTTCGTGTTATTGAAGAGGCACTGGTTAGGGCTCCGGTCCGGGGTGTCGTTGAGGCCCAGCACCACGGGGGACCCTATGGCCCCGGAGACGAGCCAGGCCACGCCTATCATGGACCACACGCGACCGTTGCTTTTGTGCTTCGCGTATTTTATAGGTTGCGTTACTGCTATATACCTGTGGACAATACAAGATTACCTAATTTGAAAAGACTTATTTACACAAAATATTAATATTACTATTATTAATATATATATTACTGGCTGACCCGGCAAACGTTGTTTTATAAATACTTAATTATAAATTATTTCTTGATCAGTTATCGAGCGGGATGATTACTAAAATGGACATAAAAAAATAGGGGTTGGTGATAAAAAAAGTAAAAATGTGTATTTTTTTAATGCCACATTATAAAAAATTAAAAAAAAATTCGTCAAAAAATAAAAAAAATCACCCTTATCACTTAGGGGTAGCAATCTGCGATGGCGATCAGTGAAACGTATACGTATACGTTTAGCTTTATTTCCTGATAAAAAAAATCATGACTTATCAGGATGTTGTAGTAATTCTGTGACACCGTGTATACTAAAGTACCTAAGTGACTGTCAACGGTTTACCCTTCAAAGCCAGCGAACTGAGCGATGCTAAGCCTCATTTACCCTTCTACCATACAGGAAATAGCCCTTATCTGGTCAATGAACCAAGGGAAGTTAGATGGCGGGGGTCTTAAAGCCAATGACTATTTTATCGTAGCTAATCAAAATAGAGTATAATGCTTTTAAAATAAAGTTTACCTTTATAAAGTTAGTTTAAGAGGACTTGCGAGGGACAGCTTTTTAATAGGCGATGGTTACCGCTCAGCATTAGGTGGACCATATTATGTTTGTTCCATTAGACAGTTGTATAAAAAAACCTTGAACCGGATTTTAATATTTTTTTTTGTGAATAATATACTTCGAATACAATATAGCACCCAGACCGAGAATAAGCATCTTTGTACCACGTTCACCACACAAATAATGTTCTGGGTGGGGATCGAAGCCACGATCAACGGCGCAGAAGTCAGAGCTACTATCAATATGTGGTGAACATAATGTTTGTTCTCTGTTTGGGTGTTATATTGTATTGTATTTATGTATTTACAAAAAAAAATATGCAAGTATTATATTAGCTATCTGTAGGCTTACCATGAGCTCTATCTGGCTCTGTCTCTGGCTCTGGTTTTGGGTCTGTGTCAGTGCTGGCTAAATAAATCCTACGTCGAAACGTCACACACTCAGTATAATACACTGGTGAGCACTCACACAGACTCAAAGCCAGAGACAGAGCCAGACAGAGCTCATGGTATGGCCTACTGGTCCCCATCATACAAGCTCTGCTTAGTTTGGGTCTAGATAGTGTTGTTTGAATTGTCCACAATATTTATTATCTAATAGGATAGTTTTTCAGATGAATGTACCTGAATTTTCTTATTAACCGACTTCCAATCAAAAAGGAGGAGGTTCTCAATTCGGTTGTATGTTTTTTTTTTTTTTTTTTTTGAAGTGAAAACTTCTTTAGCGGCGTTGAGCACTTTTTCTGTAATGGGTATAAAATCTTAAACTCGCGTCAGGGCGTCAGGGCGTCAGGATCACGTGACTTGATCGAAAAAGCGTAAGACGCTACAGATACGCTAGTAGTTACTATGACACGGTAACGTCACAGAATAGATAATAGTTAGTAGCAAGCATACCAAGGCGTTTTTCGTGACTGTAGTAAGTATAGGTACATACCTATTATAGATTTTATGAACTAGCGGCCGCCCGCGGCAGGTAGTAGTGGTCATTGGTACATGATTTTATAGATCTACTGTATTTATTTAGGTATTATGAATAGCGAAAGAAAATGAGTGAGTACTTTATAAGTTTTAATACGAGCGGCAAGTTTTCACTTCTGCCGGCACTCCCGGAGTGCAACCCGTCTTTTTTTTTTTTTTTTATGTTTGTTACCGCATAACTTCGTCATTTATGAGCCGATTTGAAAAATTATTTTTTTATCTGAAAGGTACTGCTTCCAGATTGGTCCCATTTTAATTTTATTAAAATCGGCGTTGCCATTTTTTTTTAAATAATTTTTTAAATGTTTGTAACTGCATGCCTTCGTCATTTATGAACCGATTTAGAAAATTATTTTTTTATTTGGAAGGTTATTTTTACGTCCAGACTGTCCCAAACAAATTTCATTAAAATCGGTATAGCCGTTTGGCAATGAAGTCGGTTTCTCAAGTTTCTTAAACTTATAATTATCTTTATCTTGTCTTGACAAGTGAGTTTAGATAAAAATATAACCCGCCTATCGCCGTTGGAGCGTCATGTAAAAGCAAAAAGTTATCTTTACTGCCCCACCTCTGTACCTTTATTTTCGTAGCTACATAACTAAACTAGGCTTAATGAGGTATGTTGTACGGTCTAGGTCTAGGTCCTTGACTAAAGCTAGCCACTTAAACCTAATTGACTAGGTTAGCGTTGAGATAAGCAAGTCGAAGTGGTAATATACACTAGACAGGCCATATAGCTCGCAGACCGGTGGGTATAGTGATCATGCCTACTGTGAACTACGGTCAACTGCTCAAAATATTATAGAGAGGCTTATGAGGGAATCACACAGGCGACTCTCCATACAAACGTAGTCCCCTATTTCCTCCCTGGATAATGCCTCTAGAGTAACCATTTTGTCTCATAAAATCCAGATCTGCTATATACGTGCTCGTATATAGCAGATTTTCCTTTTTTTCAGAAACTCATTGATAAAGAAAATATCACCTCCAATTCATATTTCATATAAATCATAATGAGGGTCATATTTTTTTTATCAATAAGTTTCTGAAAAAAAGGAAAACATACGAGCACGTACATATATAGCAGATCTGGATTTTATGAGACAAAATGGTTACTCTAGAGGCATTATCCAGGGAGGAAATAGGGGACTACGTTTGTATGGTGAGTCGTCTGTGTGATTCCCTCTTAAACTTATTACATTGAATACATCTTTAGGCGCGCTTGAGACTTTTTTGAGGTGGGGAAAGCAATTTATAAAAATAAGAAATTTATTTTACCAAAAGTTAACGAAAAACGAAACTATGAATATTTTTAGAATATTCCTATGTGGCACACACAGAGAGAGGCCTATACACAGCAGTGGGTGAAGTCGGGGTGTAGATGACGATGGATGATGAGTGTCTAACCTAAAATATTGTATACTAATAACAATAAAAGTTGGACTATTCATTTGTTTTAGGTGGCTACTTACAGAGCATTAGTTTCCTCCCTCCCTCTTTTTGGCCCAATGAACTCATGTTACCTTCACGTGACCGACACCTCTTCGGCAATGATCGGCAAATATCGTCAAAAGTCGGAAGCGGGAGGGAATGTTAATTTTTCACAGTCGGTGTGCCATTGTTTTTTTATTTATAACTTTTAACTTATTGTTAAGGGGGTTTTTTCAGGCTCATAGTGTATTTTTTTTCCGCACACACGGCAGCGAGCTTTGACAAAGTACTGATCGCTCGCAGGCGATCTGGATGTTCATGAGGCTTAGCTCCAAACTAAGCAAAGCTTGTTATTGATGGTATTCTGTGTAAGCTTTGCTCATTTAGCAATCTCATTACATAGCTGGGGAGTTTAAGCTAGCTTTGAGCACTAAGTAGCTCCTTTGACGTCCCTCGACGAAAGATGAAGTGCAATTTCTACGAAATGTCAGTTTTGCGTTAGTTTACTGAAGCTCCTAGATGCACTTAGGTTAAATAATTTGGACAAGCGTGTGTTGGACCATGCATGGGAAAGACTGCCGTAGGGCCAGACCAAGAGTAGCGATACTAGGGGGATACAAGTAGTCTTTCTACAATAGTTTTTACAAACTTTCTAGAAACAACTACTTCAGTACTTTCTACGGTGACTACTTTTCATCAGGTCCGTCTGCTCGTCTGGTCTCGACCAGCTATGGCATAAAAAAAAAGATGGCAAAAAAGAAACAAAACGTATGAAAATGATAAATGCTCATAGATAGATAGATAGAAAATTCTTTATTGCACTAAATTAAAAATTACTGTACACAGGCGAACTTAATGCTAGATAGCATTATCTACCAGCTAACCTTTGGGTAATAGGGAGATAGGTTGGGTAGTGCACATATAAGATGAGGGCTTACGTAAATACTAAACTAAAAATAAACACACAGTTAAGCGACAACTATCATCACTAATACACATAATCAGGAAATTCCTGCATAGCAAATTAAAACTAAAAAATACGCAATACTTATAATCTAACCTAGCATAAACTCACTTACATACACCAGGGAAAAATTATTTATTTCTATGTTTATAAGATTCTATCATGAGAGATAGATAGTGCTCATGACAGACTAATCGTTTTTTGTTTCGCCAACTGGAAAGACTCTTGTTTGGCTAAGCACCAAATGAAAGCCATTGCTTGTTGATAAAAAACCCTTCAAAAATGTTATTCTAAAAGTTATGAGCCGAGTGGGATATGAAATGAACCTACGACCTAATGCACTTGGCCTTAATGAAAAAAAATATCTTCTCTTCCTATAATGTAGTCTGAATTATAAAAATACTAATGGTCGCCCGCTTCGCTCGCCCCGTACTCTTTACGCCCCGTTCCCGTTTCTTACATCCGTTCTCTGTTACAATATCTGTATAAATTGTAGCCTTTGTGTTATTCTGATGTATTAGCTATATTATTTTACAGTTTCACTAAAATCCAATGAGTAGTTTTACGTGAAAGAGTAACAAACATCCATCCATCCATCCATCTATACTTACAAACTTCCACGTTTATATTATTAGTAGGATGTTTTACCTGTCAACAGAGATGGCGACGAGGTTGAATATACTAGATGTTGAGCACGTGACGTCCATTGCGATGTAACAGTCGCAGACCACCGCTGGCAGACCCCACACTCCGTTGAACTGGAATATAAAACAATTACTTCCTATATAAGAGAATTAAAACTTGTCTAATAAGTGATGATTTGTTTATTGTCCCCAAAAGCTAGGAACCGAGCGGGATTTGAACCACCCGCAACCTTCCCCTTGGTAAAGGGCTGCGCTGACCACAAGTTTAATTTGCGCAAATTAAAAATATTTTGTTTTATTTATTGGCTCAAGCCAATATTGGATTGAACCCTAACATTCACATGTTTTTGACGTGACAACGTCTTATGATTCGAAAGAGCCGGCGGCACGCACGGAAAAACATGACTCATGCGGCGTTACCTCGCTTGAAGCGTTCCATTTAAGGTTTGAAGTGCAAGCGAGAGCGCGGAACGTGCGGCAAAGAGGCAGCATCGGCCTCCGCGTTCGGATTTTTTTGATTTAATTTATAAAATTAGTACTGAATTTTGCTATGAAAAATCCGAATCAATCAAGATACAGATATTGACATTAAGGTTCATCAAAAATAACATTTTTATTCAACTAATAGTTTTCGTACAATTTTTTTTTATGAGTTTGAAATAAAGTTGCTCTACGTTTATTTGTTGGCTTTAATCACAGTCCTTTTACAAACTTTCAAAAGATTTTTACCACAATACTTGTTGGGAATAATAAATAACCCTCAAATGGCAGTGAGTTACGAGTTTGGTCATTAGTGGAACAGTACCAACGTGTATTAAAGGCACGTGTCTGAATTTGAATTTAAAATGGTCTCATTACTTGAAAAATGAAATGAAATACGCTCACGGCTGTAGATCTCTACGTAAGATAAATGAGGTCAAGCTAAAATAAGGTTTTTTTTTTATTATAATTACCACAAGTTTTGTGAGAAAAGGATCATTTAATAGTACATTATTGCAAAGGCAGCGAAATAGGCAATTGCAGGTCGAGTATAGGCGAGGACTTCAATGATACGAGACAGGCAATTGCCATTTCGGCCGAGGCATATATAGTGCTTTTCTTAAAAAAATGCAAGGAAATAAAAAAGGGTCTTTTACATAATAAATTTATTTTTTATTAACCAAATAACAACGAACTCCGCTTTACCGCCAATTTTTTTTTTTTTTAGTTTATGCCGAAAGGTAAACGCATCTGTGGCTATACAGCCACGAGAACGCAATGTGTACGATAGATGAAAGAGTTCTAAATTCAAACAGCACACCGTTTCATACAACATTGCCGGAGCGAGAACGCGCCGGGAAGTGATTTTAGTTTTTCAGTCTACGTTAATATGATACTTCGCGTGTTCTATATTCAAAAGTTATGACAATATTTCCGTGCATGTTTAAGAAAAAACCTTTATTTCATTTAATTTATTGATTTGTCACATGTACATAAAATAAAACCGGCAAAAGTTGTATGAAAACCCATTACTGTCGTGTTTAACGTTCAGATACATTACATAGTAAACTCATATCTGTCTTGTAATTTTTCATTGCTCATACTCAGAAAGTAGGTTTGAAGTTGCCTGAGGGGCCTAATTGAAAGTAATACTTTCAGCCCTAGGGAGAATCGCTTTCTACTGACAGCTGTCAAATTATAAAAAAAAAACAAGTTCTATTTTATTCAACCATGTTCCAACTTTCTAAACTACAAGGAGGTTGAACCAAATTCCAACTTTTTATTCAACAAGTAGGTTGGAATCCCATTACAACGGTAAGAAGTTTAAAAAGTCTAATTAGAGCGCAATGTAAAATTTAAATTTAAATAACATAAAGATAGTATTAAATAAATAATATATCTTCTAAATTACTTGATTTATATAGCTTCAACTATTTCTTTAAAATAACATAGATTTGAGCAAACAATTTATCATTTTTTAAATTATGAAAATGAAAATAATGGCTGAATAATGCTGGCGAACCGAAGCCGAAGGCCCGCCAGAGAAAGAGAAAAAAAAAACCGGGAAGGCGGCAATTCAATCTTCATTTTCACTAATTTTTCTTTCATGTTTTTATTTTTACTTTCCTTGTATTCGTAATGAAAAGCACAGTGTTTACCTCGGATGAAAGTCTTTTAAGTCCCTCAAGCTCCATTGGCGCCCTCGCTAACGCTCTGGCGCCAAACCCGTCTCGGGACTCAAAAAACGTGACTTTCAACACTCGGGTAACAATGTACTATTAAAAATAGAACGTTCTTTAACTTCGAAACATAGCAACCAAGGAGGTATCTTTCCAAAAGTTTTATTTAAATTTGGAAAGGGTTGATAAATTAAATGGTGTTGTTTAAAAAAAACAAATGTGCACTCCACCGCGAGAAAAAATTGTGTACTTCGTTATTTGTCGTCATTTTATTTGACAAAATGAGTTCAAGTAGTACTATTTAGTTTTACTACCAACCCACTCAATCAGCGGACCCTAGAAACTGTATATACCTACGATTGTTGTGCAAATCTATTCACAGACGGTGTTATCAAAATCTGTGTAAGTTTGAAGCGTGCAAGCCAAACAGTTTCCAAGTCACATAGCGGTGGAGGCCAAATGCTTTATCACAATAACTAGTTGAACGCATTCGACTTAGTTCACCCTAATTCCTCTCTTGGGGGTTTAATGTGGAGGGTGCAATGCTTGTTCCTCATGATGGATCTGCATCGAGGTCCTTTGACAGAAAAATAACTATAAACAATAATCATAATTATTTAAAGTGCGAAAAACCAATAAAAATAAAAACAGATTCGAGAGGTAAATTTTCTTACTAATTTCCGTACCAACTAAAGTTTTTAGATAGAAAAACTTGCTGTATCTTTTCAATGTTATTTTCCGAAACTTTACGATTTTTATAACTAAATTTGAAGATTGTGTTATTTTCATAAATCAAATCAAAAGTTATTTATTTCACGTCACGAAAATGTTAAATTTGTGCGAGCAAACAGCTGCCACGGCTAGCATGTCAGTCAGTTAGTCCCAAAATAATTCTATAATCATATATGTATATAAACTGGCGGAACTGTTTTGCTTAATTTGAGCAAAGTTTTCAAAACAGATTGTAATCATTGAATATTCACTGTTTTGAGAACTTAGAGGCTAGCACGCGTTTCTGTAATAAAAGTTACGATAGCACAAAGTCAGCAAAGTAAGCTCGCAGACCGGTGCTAAGGGCACAAACTTAGTAATGAGATCAAAGTTCTCGTATTGTGTTGCTTAACTCCGCGTCACCGTGAATTAATATGGTAATAGGGAGTTCAAACCCTTAGGACATCTGAGACGATAAGTTATGAAGCCTTTGTACATTCATTTGACAAAATCTTAGACTCAATAAAACTACATAAGCTAGGAAAGCAAGGTTTCTCCAAGCTCACTCCCGATCCTTCCAAACTCACTCCCGATCTGCCGCAAGAGGCCCGGCCAGCGGCGTCGTGCCTATAGGTATCTGGCACGGATGCCGCCATAGAGGGACCCGCAGGTAACAGATCGGGGGGTCTGTTACATGCACTGTGAGGGTCTAGAGAGGGAAGGTACTCTAGTGTTCAGGGTGTCTTCAGATGACGAGGAAAGAGCTTCAGCCCTTCTTAAGGTGGGTCCGCAAGGATAAGTGCTGACGGGGTTGTGGAACGACACGAAGCCATGATCTCGTCCACCCAGCGCATGTATTAGAAGAAGACCCCAGGGGTTTTAGTCAGTAGCAAGAGTCTGACATAACCCATCCCCCAGCTAATGGGTATCCATAAAAGATTTCCCCTGGGCAAAAAAAAAGGAAAGCAAGGTTTTGTAACTATCAATTTGAGTGGTGCAAACATAAGTAATAAGTTACGTCTGCACCGTTAATAGGGGAAATCATTGGTGCATACGTAACTGCCGGAATGAAAGCGACTCGAATGAGAACACTGGTGGCCTAGTGGTAGCGGCCCCGCCTTCCGATCCTTAGATCATGGGTTCAAATCCAGCCATGTATTAATGAGTTTTCCTGACTAAAAATGTATGCGCGCATCATGCTAGTGCTCTCATAGTGAAGAAAAATATCGTGACGAAAACGGGGTGTCGTTAAAAAGTTTGGAAACATTGTGACAAGTGCACGAAAGGAGCCTCTTTGAGACGCACTAAAATCCTTTCATCCACTGGTTCGAAACAATACGATAAGAAGAAGAAGAAGAAGAAGGTCGATGAAATTGGTTCCTAAACTAAATATAAATCTAGGTGTCCGCGAGTCTCTCGCCACCAAGCAACTGGGGTTGACGGTTAGGAAAACAAATTACTATCTGTCCAACAAGGTGGACAGATTCTATGTCAGATAATAGACGGAATAAAAGCTAAGAGATTTATTCAGGATTATTATTTATTTATCAAATAACCTAAAAACCTTCCAATTCTAACGTCAAAAGCGTTTGAAGAAGATATTGAGCGCATGAACAAACAAAGCAGAATAAATGGATCTCAGAATATTCTTAACAACTTGTCAAAGTACAGTCAAACAAATAAATTACTACGAAAGAGGATAAATAGGCGTGGCATCAGAAAACACTTCGCATTCGATTCGCGGATACGGGCTAGGGCTGGCACAAAAAAGTTTAATCTATTTAATGTGAATTAAATTAATGTAATAATTTGTAATTGTGTATGCTGAAGTAGCTAATACATTTATATCTTTATCTTTAAACCGACAGACTACACAATTTCTATTAATCTTAGCTCAAAAAACGTTAAAATGTCAAAAAATATTCTAGAAAATAAGAAAATCAATCACTACTGTGCTTGATTTTCTTATTTTCTCTTCTTTTCTGATTACTGCAAGATAATAAATATACAGATTTTTGCTATTTTAAAACACGTTTTTTTGAATAAAGATTGGTTTGATTAGATTTAGTGTTCGGTCCTTTGTAAAAAAAATACCATTCATGTGTCAGATTTACATAAATTACGGTTTCTTACTTCTTTTTATCATGTCACTGGTTCTATCTAACCAGTGCGGTGAAAGGATTCTTACTGGGTGAGGCTCCTTTCATAAACTTGACACATGCCTTTGAACTTTTCAGTGTCGGTTTTTCACGATGGTTTCACGTTGAAATCTCACGCACGTTTATGCATAAATAAAATTTAGTGTCAACCCTAAAAACATGCGTGATTTATTTTAATTTTGGCTTGATCGATGAATTTCTTATGTTGTGGTTGAGTTGGCTCAATATTATATAATATGTATTATATCTATTGAAAAGAAAAAGGGTTCGAACGCATTAGGCGGCCAGATTGCGGCGACCAACTCGTACCGATATTTATTGTTTGAAACAGTTATGGCTTATGGCTGATTTTCAATCACGTATAATACAAAAAATTACTTATTGAATAAATAATTTGAACTTCCCAAGGCAAAAACTTCCGTCTGTTTGTACGCATGTTACGGTAAGTATGTTACGGTTATTATAATTATGTATTGAGACCTATAATTGTGAATGATTATCAATACAATGTTTATATTCGTATATTTTGTTTAATTTAGTAGAATAATTTATGTACACTATGCCAGTGCTCTCAATCAGTGAAGTAAAACATCGTGAGGAAATCGACATAGGTATCGTAGAACCTAAAAAGTTTGAAAATATGTGTCAAGTGCACGAAAGGAGCCTCTTTGAGACGCACTTTAAATCCATTCACCACACTTGGTTCGAAAGATTTCTTGAAACTTGACCTAATTTGATCTTTGCTTCTACTGTTAGATGATATCTATATGATTTTATGGAATATGCTTAACCAGCACTTATACCATACATAAAAACAGTAGGCACATTTAAAATCGTTGCACCACAAGATTTTAAGTGTGCCTGCAAGAAGAAGTAGAATAGTATACTATTTCTGTATTTCCATCTACTATTAGTTATTCTCAGAAACTTGTGTGTGCCACAACGCCCGAGCTGCCACATTAATAAGGGTAAATTTGTTGACGAATTCTATTATGTAAAATAGGGAAAGGGCCTTAGGTGTTCAGCCAAGTGTGAATACATCAGTATGGTCATTCTACCCTCGGTTTCCAAAAAACGTAGACAATGATATGACAAACGTAATATAAGACTTTTTTATACGCAACGATGATTATGTGATTTAAGTGGTAACCATAGCCCAAAGCATTGCCTCGTAAGTCACGCACGTCAAGATCGTGCCCTATGTTGCACTGCCCTGAGTCCATCAACTTGAGGCATACTGATGTTCAAGCTCACGTGCCAGTAATTTCACCAGCACCCACACCCTTCAAAAAGAAACAGTGATGCTGCTTGACGGTAGAAATAGGCATGGTGGTAGTACGCACCCGGACGAGCCACACACAAAGAGCTTTACTACTACAGCAAATAATACACCTTTAGATGGCGCGCAGACATAATTATAATTCTAATTTTGCGATTATCAATATCCAGTTGTTAGTTCCATCTTTATGGGTGCTTATCGTATCTCCAATATTTGTATAGATAGATACACCAAACAAAGCCCGCTTGAAAAACGGGCTAGCAATACTAAATAGGCTTGGTCATTGAGGAGCTGGCACCTAGACCCAGAAAAACGTGAAAAAGCTTCTTGCTCGCACATTTTGGCCTGAACACTGAATTTATTTTACGCAAGAAGTATATCGACGGTTGTTTTCGTCTTAAGACGTTTCAAAGTGATTTTAATTCAACTTGACTTTGAGAAACCCAGCAGAAAAAAGTTGGATTTGAGGTACTGATCTCTGATTGTGGAATGAGATGATTCGATTCACTCAGTTATTTATGCTCAGGGACCAAAATAGAAATAAGCACTAAGACCGTACTTCGCACTACGTGTTCAGGGTACTAGTTACTACAAACGGATGACTAAACATGGAATGCGAGGTGGTATTCAACATATTTCGCTCAAAGCAAGTTGGCCGTCGGCGCACACTCCCTGCGAATACTTGAGGGACGTGATTTCCACTACAAATCTAAGTTTAGACGTTAGGGTGGTGTTCTGAACAGCGAGATAAGCACGCGCGACCTAATCTGCTATCACATAAGCATCAAAAATGTATAATAAGATCCAGAAACATGAAAAAACTCGACCTTGCAAAAAATTTCAAAATGTTTTTCTCAAACATGCTCGGAAAGACAAAAAGGTTGATTATTTTGACAACCTTCTTCGAGATACATCGAAATTGCTGTACCTACTGGTATTTAAAAATGGAACATTTTTTTACTCCGAAACATGGCAACCAAGGAGGTAATTTATTAAAAGTTTTATTTAAATTTAGAACTGGCTGTTTAGTAAAAATAAAAAAATGTTTAAAGTGATCCTTGTGTTTCAACTGTATTAAGATATTGTTGATTTTGACTTTGAAGCTATTGTTTTTAGTACATACTACCTCGGAGACTAAAGAAGAGTGTAAACAAGTCGCATTAGTAAAACCTCCAGCTTTAAAGGAAAGGCTGGCGATGTAAGGAATCCCGAGAGGCACAGCTTGATCTAAAGCGAAGTGACTGAAATGTAGTGTGGAAGTTGGCCAAAAGCGAACGTTTTTGTGATTTTTATGTAAATTTTGTGTTATTATAATTTTATAGCTAGCGGATGGAAGAAACATGTTTTAAGTGTTAAGATCACCTGATGTTAAGTGGTAACTATCGTCCACAACAAAGCATTGCCTCGTAGGGCACGTTCTTGACTGCATCCATCCAACATGAGGTACAGATGTGTAGCCTCACGTGCCAGTAATTTGTCCGGTTAAGCGACAGACATTGTTTACAAAAAACCTTAGTAGGTACCTATTAACTTAATGGCTAAAGCTAAATGGCTTAATGGCTAAAGTACTAAGTTTGATTGCCACCATTTTAAAGTTTCGCTTTTAATTTCCTCAGATTTTTTACGTTATGAGATGAGGGCATGGTTTTATTTTCATTGCTTCGTCGGATTACATGATCCGATGAGAATTTATTGACGTGACAACGTCTTATAATTCGATGGAGCCGGCTGCACGCACGAAAAAACATGACTCATGCGGCGTTACCTCGCTCTGAGGCGTTCCATTTAAGGCTTGAAGTGCAAGCGAGAGCGCGGAACGAGCGACAAAAAGGTACAATCGGCCTCCGCGTTCGGCAGCGTTCGACATTTGCCTCTCTCCTACTTGAGTGAGCGATGCGTCCGCGTGGACAGCTGTATGACGTTGTCACGTTCAACTATCGTCAGTAAGCCGACTTTACAGACAGCCGATTTTTATAGTATAGCTAGTTAATCTGCGAGCGACGGAGAGGGACGATTCTCTGGTCGATGGCAGACTGGCGAAACTCGCATTCCGCAAGAGGTGACTAGCAGTTGTACGTACGCAAAGTATTAGAACATTTTATAATTGACAAGGCTATTGAAAAGGTCCAGCTGTTTGTTGAAACTTGTAATACAATTTGTTGGTTGGTAAACAAGTCGCCAGCTCTTTTAGTTTGTGTGTTTAGGGTCTCTTTGTTCATTGCTGTAATTAATTTAATCTTTAAAAGTACAGTCAGCATTATAAGTTGCTGAAGTTTTATGAACTTCGTCCTAATTACCCACGTACAGGGCGTCCCACGGATATGCCTTGCAAGGAAAGTTTATTGAACTTTGTAGATGGAGCATTTTACTGAAAGAAGACATTATTTGAATTTAAGAACCAATTCAAACTGCATTCTCTGTACCTATTCCCATACCGCTATCAGGATTTTTTTCCTTCTGCAATTATTATTGGAGCAGAGTGGGGTCGTTGAGATTTACTTTTGAAACTTAGCACGAGAATTTATTTTTCATGCTGATTGTACCTTATCTTTTGTTTCAATAAATTAATTGGTTTACTCGACTGAAAGAAAGATAAACACGAAAAAAAGAGTGATAAATATTGAGAAAATAAGCACTAGTAGTATAGAAGCATTTTTTTCCTAGCAGACGACTAAGACAAACTGAAATAGAATATGTAAGTAAGTAAACATGAGAGAAAAAACTACGTCTTCGTGGCTTCTTTGTTAATAAACTTGAAGCAAAGAACCTTAAGACTTTAATTTAATTTACCTTCAGCGTTATAATATTATATTAAAACGCTTATTCTTGGAGCAACTTAAAATTTTATTCATATCATGTAGGTATGGGGTTACCATTTTAAGTTTTAGATGTCGGATGATTGCAAAATGGCCGGATAATTATAGTTACAAAATAAAATTTATACCAAAATTTTGCTTGACAAGGAACTAGATAAGAAAAGTATGCAAAAAAGGAAATGAACAAAGCACCTGAGGTTGAGCGATAACAACTGCAACTTTAACAAGCACGTCCACTTTTGACATCGGTTATGTCAGTTTATTTATTTACAGGCAGGCTCCTCATTTTTACCTTATTTTTTTCTAAAATATACCCATGCAAAGCCGGGGTGGATTGTTAGTAAAAAATATAGTCCATGTTACAGAGGGATAATGTAGAATGCTGAAATATTTTATGAATCAGTCCAGTGGCTTTTGTGTTTATTCGTTACATACAAAAATACTAATACTTCCTCTGTCGTATATAGTATTTCGTGAACTAAAATTAAGTTAACACTAAAAATATATAAGTGACATTAAATAATGTGAAACTCAAACTCAAACTCAATAATTTTTTATTCATTACGATGCAAGAATCACTTTGAAACGTCTTATAGCTAGGTGAGTCTAGGTGCCAGTTCCACGCGACCAAGCGTAGAAGAACAGGCAACAAACTACGTCTCGGTTCCTACTGTTTTTTTATATGATCCTTTTACAAATCAAAAATAGTCTAAAATAATAGCAGTGAAGTTCCAGTGTGGTGCCACTTCACTTAGTCAGACGTATGCAATGCAATAATACAAAAGCAAAAGTTTCAAAGACAGCACACGCTACGCTTCAAAGTTATACTATAGTATCTACACAGCTTATATAAAAATAAGATACGAAATAGTAGGTACAGACATTGCAAATCGACATGTTAGCTTCCTATGGGTAGAGTGACCGGGACATTGGGCCACGCAGTTTTATCATTCATATAGCTATCTAGAGTATAGTACGCTTTCTTTATTAAATTATTCTTAACATAGGCTTTAAACTTCCGAATAGGAAGCTTAGTTGCATTTTCCGGAAGTTTATTATAAAAGCGTACAGTGTTCCCCATAAAAGACCCATTTACCTTCTGCAGGCGAAATTTGGGAATATAAAGTTTATTTTTATTTCTAGTGTTAATATTATGTGAATCACAATTTTTCTGAAAGCTACAGATGTGTTTGTGAGTGTACAATAAGTTTTCATATATATATTGTGAAATTACTGTGAGGATATTAATTTCCTTAAATCGCTCTCTCAATGAGTCTCGAGATTTCATTTTATATATGGCACGTATGGCCCTTTTTTGTAAAACAAATATAGTTTGAATATCAGCTGCTTTCCCCCAGAGAAGGATACCGTAAGACATAACACTATGGAAGTAGCTGAAATAAACTAGCCTAGCTGTAGCTTCATCAGTAAGCCATCTTATAGTCCGAACTGCATATGCAGCCGAACTTAGTCTAGCTGCAAGTGCTTTGATTTGTGGCCCCCACTGCAATTTTTTGTCAATATTAAGTCCTTAGAAAATAGTAGAATCTACAAGGTTAAGTGACTCTCCATTAAGTATAATATTAGTTGGCCGGAGAGTCACATTTGGTAAGATAAATTTAATACACTTGGTTTTCTTGGCATTCAGTAAAAGATTATTAACGTTAAACCAGTTAAGTATTTGCGACAGAGATGCGTTAACGTCATCGTAATTAGTCTTCAATCTATCGACTTTAAAAATTAATGAGGTATCGTCAGCAAATAGTACTATTTCACATAGTTTTTTAACCAAAAAAGGGAGGTCATTTACGTACACTAGAAACAAAAAAGGACCTAATATCGAACCTTGTGGCACCCCCATGTCAATAATAGACCCAGAAGATCTCTCACCGCCCACATCAACTTTAAGGACTCTATCAGTCAAGTATGATTGTATTAGGTCAATAGAGCGATTTAGAATGCCGTAATGTTTAAGTTTAGATATTAATGTAGCATGATTTACACAGTCAAAAGCTTTGGAAAGATCGCAGAATACCCCAATCGCGTCTTGCGAGTTTTCCCAGGCATCATATATGTGCTTTAAGAGTAGAATACCGGCATCAGTCGTTGATCGACCTTTCGTAAATCCAAACTGGTGGCTATGAAGTATCCCATTTAGGTTAAAATGTGATAACAACTGAGTAAGAATAACTTTCTCAAAGATTTTACTTAGCGTGGGCAATACTGAGATAGGTCTATAGTTAGCAGGGTCACTTGCATTTCCAGATTTGAACAGGGGAATGAGCTTACTAGGTTTCATTAAATCAGGAAAAACACCCTCATCAACACACCTATTAAAAATATACGCTAGGCATGGTGCAATATCAGTTATAATAGCGCTGAGTAATTTTGTAGACATTCCCCATAAATCTTCAGTATTTTTAATGTTTAATGATTTAAATGTCTTCACGATTTTGTCAGCATTAATGTATTTAAAACTAAAGATATTATTACATTTTTTAACACTAGACTCTAACAATGCCATCGCACCAGATGCCGAGGAATTTAAAGATGATGTCACTACTTTAGGGATACTGGAAAAGAAACTATCAAACGCGTTGGCTACTTCAAAATTATTTGTCAAAAGATTATTGTTTACTTTCAAATGAATTTTTTTATTACGGAGTTTTGATTTGCCAGTCTCATTATTGACTATTTTCCAGGTAGCTTTAATTTTATTTGTGGATTTTTCAATTTTTCTTTTGATATGCAATGATTTTGCTGCGTGACAAGCTCTTTTAAATGCTTTAGAGTAGTTTTTAATATGTAAAATAAATGCTGGGTCATTAAGCATTGATTCCCTAGCAGCATATAGCTCATATAATGTATTCCTACTTTTGTAAATACCTGGGGTGGCCCAGTCAGCGAACGCGACACTAATACTAGCTTTACATGTTTTAAGTTTTAAGTTTTAACAATTGATTACATTAATTTAATCACTGTTTATATCGAAGTGCCAAAAGTCGATATCTAGTGTCACCTAGAGAAATATCTCTCGACCAAAAAGCTCACAAATTCACAAGGAAAACTTCTCCATGACAACAACATAATTATGCATTCTGAACGTGAGTAAATACAAAGAACTTGTGCAGTGGAAAAAGATAGTTTTTGCCAATGTTCAGATGATAAAACATTGTAAGTACAAAAATTATTCTGCGCTACCCACAGTGAGAAAATGGTATTGTCGAGTAATTGACCATCGAACATCACTGGTGCCATAAATTCGCTGGTTTTGTTACGAACCGTTTGGCGTAAGAAGAAAAGCGTCTAAACTATAACAACGCGTCGCCCGATAGACCAGGTTCAAACCCATGAAGAAGTGAATTTATTTTTGCGTAATAAATCTTTTTAAATTGAATGAGACATCTAGCGCATGAAATGAGATTGTTTAGCGTTACGTCAAAACTTGGCAAAAGCGTATAAACCTGGTTTAAACAAAAATTAAATTATATACTACTGTCAAGAGAGGGCGTTAGTAGCTTAAAAATGGAAGAAATTATAGATAATGTGACTTTAAGGAAATGTAAAATAATTAGATCAAGATCCTTTGATGGAATCAATGATAGTAGCTCTATGGACTCAAATCTATCCGCTGATTTAATGGCAAAAAGCTTGGACTTGTCAACACATATTTTGTCTAGCAGCATGGAAGAAATGAAATTGGAAATTACACATTTGCGGTCTAACTTACAAAGTACACAAAATGAACTCGAAAATGTCATCCTCGAGAACATAGACCTAAAGAAAAAAATATCACATCTGGCTCAAGAGGTCAATGCCTTAAAGCAAATCTGTAGAAGTCCATCATCATCATCATTACGACGAAATATATCATCAACTAATAAAAAAGGCGCCAGACGCCGATTGACTGATAGCTTCAAGGCTAGCCCCCTTACCCTGGAGGATAATGAAACCACCCAGATATTTAGTTCGAGTAAGGAACAAATGGCAACAGAAAAGCAGGTACCCCCGCTAGATCTGGAACCTGAAATTCCAATCGAAGAGAAAATTGGACACAATGTAAAACAGCAAACGGAAAAGCAAGTAACAAGCTCTTCAAAAACAATAAAAAATACCCATATCAAAAGTACGAAGAAAAGACTTTTTATTTTTGGAGGCACACAATGCAAAAATTTATCGTCGAGCCTCATCAAATCCCGAATGAGAACTACATACGAGCGCTATCAAGTAGTGTCTTTTATTAAACAAAACGCTTCATCGGAGGAAATACTTAGGAGTTCCAAGTTGTTCGACATTTCTCCTGAGGACCGGATTATAATCTGCATCGGCCAGCATGACCAAAACCCGATGAAAATTATGTCTGAACTATGCGAATTTTTAAAGTATGTAAAATGCCCTGTGTTTATCTTAAAAGTATGTGGTAATACATATTTGAATGAAATAAAAATAAATGATGTGTTAATTATGATAAGTAGACAATATAAAAATAAATGTAAATATGTAGACTTTGACTCGCTCACAAATAATTATAATACTAATTACTTTTTTACATTTGACATGTGTAAAAAAATTAATTCTGTCCTTGATCAGTTTGATTATGACGAAAAATTTTTAAATTTCAAAAATGTACGCGCTGGGCAGAGTAATACATTTGGTTTTCGAAATGGTTCCCATGGCCTTAAAATAAGGCAAACACTCCATAAAGGTACCCAGACCGAAAGTGTGTTTCAAGCACAAGAAAAGGCGGTTGATGAAACGGAATCAACAAGTCAAACATTTTTTCGTGCCTAACCAAAATTATATGAGAATACTTCACCAAAATGTGGCAGGGTTTTTGCATAAATGTAATCTCTTAGAAATTCATATTTCTGGGCTCCGTGCGCAAAATAAGGAACCAGATATAATTTGTTTTACCGAGACATTTATTGAAAAAGGTCATGAAAGTTTTATAAACTTGTCCGGTTACACCTTGGCTACATCTTACTGTCGTAATAAAAAACAAAAACGTGGTGGGGTTTGCATTCTAGTAAAATCAGGACTATTGTTTAAAGAAGCCTTATTCATTCAAGAGCACTGTCAAGACAGTCATTTTGAGTGCTGTGGGATTGATTTATTATCCCATAACATAACTGTTATATGCCTCTACAGAACACCAAATGCGAACTTTCAGTTGTTTATCAATAAATTGACGAATATATTACACTATAATTGCTCTAAGAATAAAAATAAATTTATTTTAACTGGTGACTTGAATATAGACGGTTTAAAGCGTTCAGCTAGAACTAATGAGTTTAGCGATCTTTTACTGAACTATAATCTTAAAATGCACATAAAGGACGCCACTCGACAGAAAACTTGCATTGATCACTTAATTAGTAACATTCCTCTGGCAAAAGGAGAACTTTTGCACTGGGATATATCTGACCATAACACGGCACAATTACTAAGTGTTCCAGTTAGAAAATTGAACCTTACATCGCAATATACAACTTATAGAAGAGACTACAATATAAATAATATCAACAAGTTTAAGGAATGTTTAAAAAGCCTATCTTTTGTCGAGGTGTATACCCAACCGGATATTAACTCAACATATAAAACATTTCAGAGCTTAGTTCTCTTAATTTACGATCTCTGCTTCCCTTTTTTGAAAATCAAGGTTACAAACCAAACAAAAAAACTCAAATGGATTACAAAAGGGTTAAGGATTAGCTGTAAAACAAAAAGACATTTACGATATAAATACTACGCTGACAAATCAAAAGCCAATAAAAATAATTATAAAAAATTCTCCCGAGTTCTTAAAGGCTGTATAGATAAGTCAATTAAAATGTCAAAAGAGGATATACTTAGAAAATCTAAAAACATTTGTAAAACAGCATGGCAGCTAATAAAACGAGAATCAGAAAGCTCGAAACACTTGAATTTCATAACTGAAATTAAAAGTGGTGATAAAACGATATGCAGTCCACATAAAATTGCTAAGGAGTTTAATAATTTCTGGATCAATATGACAAATAAAAAAAACGATAACCTTCGAATCACCCACACAAAAAACGTTTGCAGCAGTATATTTCTAAGGCCTTTTGGATGCTATGAAGTTCAAAATATTATAAAATCACTTAAAAATACAAAAGCGGTAGGTTACGATGGTTTTGCGACGAACATTCTAAAGGCGTGTTCGAATGAACTAGTGCCTGTTTTAACGCACATGATTAATATGTCTTTTGCAGAAGGTCGCTTTCCGGAATCTTTGAAATATTCAACAGTAAAACCACTTCATAAAAAAGGTGACCGGAGCAACCTAGAAAACTATCGACCGATAACCTTGATACCTATCATATCTAAAGTGTTTGAGCGAGCTATGCAAAAACGTATGTTATCGTTCATTGGTAAGCATGACATTATAAAAAGTCACCAATATGGTTTTCAGAAAGGAAAATCCACAACACTTGCCTGTTTCAACCTGACAAAAAGAATTATTGACGATTTAGATACTGGTAAATTGGTAACGGCTGTATTTTTTGACATGTCGAAAGCGTTCGACTTCGTATCTCATGAACTACTGTTAGGAAAACTTGAAAAATACGGTATTCGAGGACCAGCTCTAAAGTGGCTGGAAACCTACTTACACAACAGAATGCAATGTGTCGAAATCTCAAATATTGACGTAAATAAAGACTTAAAGCCCATCAGATCAAATTATATTCAAAACAACTGTGGAGTACCACAAGGCAGTGTCCTGGGACCACTGTTATTTTTGCTTTATATAAATGATCTGCCTGACATAACACCTAATCCATGCACTTTATTTGCTGATGACATTTCTATTATTATTTCATCGAATTCTGACATCCATAATTATACCATTGACATTGATAATACCATTGACGCAATAATTGAATGGCTAAGAGCTAATAATTTAAATGTTAATTTATTAAAAACTAATTTTATACAATTTGGAACTTACGGGAAAAAACGTCAAAATCTTACAATTTCATATAATGGTCATAACCTAAATGAGGTGGATAAAACTAAATTCTTAGGCATAACTATAGACCGGCACTGTAATTGGAAAGCCCATGTAGATGAAGTTTGTAAAAAATTAAATAAATTTGTGTACGTTCTCTATAAGCTACGCAAGACTACAAATAGTAATACGATTATGACTGCGTATCACGGATATGTCGCCTCAGTTTTAAAATACGGACTAGTTCTCTGGGGAAATTCGACAGATTTTAGTAAGGCTTTTATAGCACAAAAAAAATGCGTACGTGCTATTGTCGGCATACCTCCCTGGGAATCATGTAAGCCTGTATTCCTTAAGCTAAAGATATTAACTTTGCCTAGCTTGTACATTTTGGAAGCTGCTAAATTCGCCAAAGATCACCTAGATCAATTTACAAAAGCACGAGACATCTACACAAGATGTGTAAGAAACCCTGATAGAATTGTTCTTTCTAGAGTACCCAGAACTACTTTGTATAAAAAAAATGCTTTCGCTATGTGCGGACAAATATTTAATAAAGTGCCATCTGATATTAAAGAGCTACCAGATAGGTTATTTATGAAAAAGCTGAAGCTTTGGCTAATTGAGAAAAGTTTTTATAATATTAATGATTTTTTAAATACCGTATGACTTTCAAATTTGAACCTGACTTGCTTTGTTTATTTTAATTTTATTTTATATCTTAATTTTGGACCACGAATTATAATTATACTTATTGAATTGTTAATTGAATTTAGTCTAAGAAAATGTTTTAATTGTATAAATAAAGTCCCTTAAAATTTGCATGCCAATACTTTGGTGAAATATGTGAAACTGATAAAATAAGCTAACAACTAACTACTAACCATATTTCAAGCAAATAAACATTTCATTTCATTTCATTTCATAAACATTTCATTTCATTTCATTTCATTTCATTTCATTTCATTAAGTTTAAAGGTATCCTTATGTTCTTCATTGATTAAATTTGACAAGTTGGTGAAAAGGTCATTCGGGTCAGTCAGACAAGGCATGAGGGACACTTTCAGTTCAATATTGGTTTGAAACTTTTTAATACGGCTCTCTGTGATAGGCCGGTGGGTGAAAATCTCGTGTTTATCTATAATTTTATAAGCAAATCTAGCGCTATGACCGTAGTGATCTGAACTAAAATGCCTAACTACCGATTTACTAACTGGCTCATGACTGCTAAAAATATTGTCAAGACAGGTGGCTGTTGTTAGTGTCACCCTTGTTGGATCTTGAAACAAGCAGTGTAGGTCAAAACATTTAAACAAATTTAACAGCCTCTCAGAAAGAGGGTGAACCGGGATATCTACATTAAAATCTCCACAGATTATTACGGTTTTATTACAGTTAAAGATTTTACGCAGTACATCTTCCATAGTGGATTCATACAAGGTGAAATCCGCGTCTGGGGGACGGTAAACGCTCACAACTATGTGCCGCTCCAGCTCCACACACGACAGCTCAACAGTCCTCTCGATACTGAGATTTGCAATGTCTTTACGCTCCTTGCATTTCAATTGATTGCTTACAATAATTAAAGAACCACCTCGCATAGCGTTCTTTCGTTTAAAAGAGCTTACAATACTATATTTTTCATAAAAAGGGAGTAACTCTAGTTCTACTATCCAGTGTTCTGTAATACACATGATGTCTACACTGAAACAATTCATAAATAGTTCTAATTCTAAAACTTTGCTGGGAAGCCCTTGCATATTTTGGTGTACGACATTTAAAGTGCCTGGACTTCCCATTGTCGAGGACACTAGTTTAAATGTTGGGCAATAGGCCCTAAAGCTTGTTCACCCATATTAGTACTGCTACTAACTGGGGACTTGTCGGTGAACTGTGTTATAGTACTTATAACAGGATCAAAAATATTAAATGCTAACAATTTAGCAATAGTTATTTTACTACGTTTACTTAAGGACATAGTACCTCTAGTCAATTTACAATTACTAATAAAACTATTAGTGTCGAAATACAAAACGTCTCTATGACGACATGTCAAATTGTATAGCATTAAGTTATACTTAAATATACTCTCGTTTTGTTGGGCAGCCAGTGCATTTAAAAATGGAAATGCACATAAAATAATTTTTCCTAGCCCTAATGCCAACTTTCCCATCAAAGTTTCTATCAATTTAATTATTTCTGCATGCTTGACACCACTGCTCTCACCTAATTGAACTATTAGAGTGGTGTCTTTGTCAAGACTACTATCCTTATCAATACAACTTATAAGGTAACTTAATGGAGCATCTGGGAAGCAGTTATTATTTACTACCTGTCCTAATTGGTCACTAAGTAGCAGTCCCATCCCTATTCCTACCCTGTCTGAATATAAAACAGTCTTCCGGGGTTGGCAGCATGTATATGCTGGTTTAGCCGGAGAAACCAGCGGTTGGATTGGAGCTGCTGAGGGCTCAGTGGACACAGCATTTGTCTGTGATGCAGGTGGTGGCATCTGCTCAGTTACCAGTGCTGCCCCGGAGTGCTGTTCCTCAAACATGGAGGTTGCGTCGGTCTGGGAGCTACTATTACGCACCTGTATATAATATGTGCTGTCATTGTTTACTAGTTCTGACAGATTTTGTTTACATTTTTTATATTTATCTGATATGTCATAAAGTGTTTTTTCTAACTGTAAAATTTTAGCAGACATGGCATCTTGTTCTAATGAATTCTGCCCAAGCAATTTATAGCAGGAATTTAGTTCCTCATTTAACTTACATTTATCTTTGCACAGCCTTGCTTGAACAAACACATTTTTATGTTTTTTAAGTTTCTTTTTATATTTTTATATTTTTATGTTTTTTAAGTGCCCTACTAATTAAGCCGTAAAAAAGATTTAAGTAAAGATTTAAGTTTAGTTTAAGTACCCACTCCCTATGGAAATAAATGGCTTATTTATTTATTTATTATTACTACTTTAGCCGTAGCGTATCCGGCTTTTTACCCTCCAAGAAGCCGGTCATCCGACTAAATTCAGACGAGTGGTAGTCACCCTATTTATCATGTGTTAAATTATGCATTCACGCCGAAACACGCTCTCAGACGTAGCTTGCTCTAGGTCGTAGATATAACACAAGATACGAGTACTTTTGTAGCTTTAGGATATCTACTAAATTCTATATCATACGAGAACAACTATCTTTATAAATATTAATAAACCTACATGTGAAATGGATTCAAGTTTGTTAGCAACGAGCATGAAAGATCGTTCAAATCGTTTTAGAACTTGTTTATTTTCCTGAAGCTTACTCTGTAGGCCTACCATGAGCTCTGTCTGGCTCTGTCTCTAGCTCTGGTTTTGAGTCTGTGTGAGTGCTCACCAGTGCATTTTACTGTGTGTGACGTTTTGACGTAAGATTTATTTAGTCAACACTCACACAGACTCAAAACCAGAACCAGAGACAGAGCCAGACAGAGCCCATGGTAGGCCTACTGAGCAATTTAAGGGTAGTGGGGTAGTCAGAGACACATCTCCAATCTTGACATTTGATAGGCACATGCCCACATTTGCAGGGTTGTCCAAAATGTGTGAATAATTTACCTATGTGTTACTTCAGAATACATTTTGAATATAAAATTTTTTTGCTACATGCGATGGGACTAACATATGGCCCACCTGATGCTATGTAGTTTACCATTGCCTATAACAAAGCCTTTCAAATCCCGCTCGTTAAGAACGTGCCCTACGATGATGCCTCATTTGCCTCTAACTTCACCGGCATCGGGTTCAAAGTGAAAAATAGCGTTGCTACTTCCCGGCAGAAATAAACATGGTACTACTTCCTCGGACGAGCCCACAAAGATCTCTACTACTGCTAAAAAAACGTACGTAAATAAGTAGAAAATATAAAACATTTGTATTTTCTCTCTCCTCTTCCTCTTGTATTTTCATTATTATTAATTTGTCACGTCCGAGTGATTTATAGATAAAGCTGAAACATCAAAATATCAATTTACTACTGAACAAAGGCTTTTCCCAAAATACTTCCGGGAAAATCCCAAAATCCCTTAACGAACCCGAAATCATTAACGGAATTACAACACTGTCTATTGAAAATAATATTTAGCGTCTGCTCATCGTGTCACTGATTCTTTCGAACCAAGTGTGGTGAAAGGATTTTAGGTGCGCCTCAAAGAGGCTCCTTTCGCGCACTTGACACATATTTTCAAACTTTTTAGATTATACGATATGCCTGTTTCCTCGCGATTTTTTCCGTCACCGTTTGAGAGCACTGGCATAGTGTACATAAGTTTTTTGGACAGAAAAACTCTTTGACGACTGGATTAGAACCCAATACCTTCGGATCGGAAGGCGAGGCCGCTACCACTAGACCACCAGTGCTCACCAATATTTAGCCTATATTTTTTTGGACATGACTTTACTACTGCTTTAATTTATGTGCACTATGCCAGTACTCTCAAAACGGTGAAGGAAAACATCGTGAGGAAACCGGCGTGTTGTAGAACCTAAAAAAGTTCGAGCAACACGTGTCAGGGGTCACGCAAAAAGGGCCCACCAGCGGCCTACTTGCGGAAAAAACCTGCCCGCACATCAAGTGCGCATGATAAAAACTTGCCAAACTTACTACTGCTTTAAATATTCGTATGAATTTCATGACCAATAAGTGTCATGCATGACATAAAATATAATGATATAGAGACGTGGTCTCCTTAAAGTGGCTCTGACAATAGGCTTCATAGAAAGGCTCAAGGTCGGTCAACGATCTATAGAGAGGGTTTAGCTTGGCGTTTATCTATGGAATTCGAAATGAGCACTCTTTTCCGTGATTACTGCTCTCGAAGAGCTCATGATATGTTTCCTCTAATTTAGGAAATGACTCGAAAAATGCTGACTTATTTTTACATCTCAGATTACTCGCCAGGAAAAAATATATTCATCTTATTTATTCCTTTCAAAAACAAGGGGCCCGTAGATGGGAAAATCAGCCCTAAATCGATAAAGAAACGAGTCCAAAATAACACCGCTAATCATTGTAATTAAATCATCTTGCCACGATTCATCGTCATAATTAGAAGCGCTATTGGGGCTAGAGACAGAGCCAGACAGAGCTTGTGGTAGGCCTACCACTAGCTCTGTCTGGCTCTGTCTCTGGCTCTGGTTTTGAGTCTGTGTGAGTGCATTCTAAATAAATCCTACGTCAAAATGTCACACACACAGTACAATACACTGGGGAGCACTCACACAGATTTGCAAGGTTATTTCAAAACAGCTCCGATTGGAAGAGTCAGTTTCTGTCTTGTGTTTGTTAAGACCAAGAAAGACAAATTCTGTCATTTCCGGTCGGAAAAGGCTCCGAATGTTTAAAAACAGTCTTGCTGGATGCCTCTCGTATATACCTATAATAGTTATATAAATAGTATTTTAACCTAATAATAGTTGTTGTAATAAATTCATCTAGCTTATAATATCAAAGTTTTAATCGCAGTGAAAATATTACATTTACATCACAAAATTTTCGGATCGAATGAAAAACTCATTAAAACTTGGACTTATAGCAACAGACTGTAATCCTTTGATATTATCCTACACATTCAGTATTTTCAGTATTTCAACATTCGCAACCATTTCAAATGAAGCTGAAATTCAGCAAGTAAATAACAGCCGCCGATATTCAAGATATTCTTAGAAATATTTCATAAAAAAAATTGGGTTCAGTGTTTATCGACATGAAAGGTTTGGGTAAAAAAAACATTTAGGTTTTTGTACTTAAAACATCAAAAAACTTAATGCTACTAAAAATAGTCGAGCTGGTTATAATTTAAGGTTTTTTTTCCTTCTTTTCGTCTAATGAAAAACACCTATTGCTAACCATTGAATGTATTCTGGTCTTGTACACTAAAAGAACTAAGTATTCAATGAAATAAAAATATTTCAGATATCGGAGGTCTGTAAGACGTTTATGAATAAGGCGTGAAAACTCACCAAGTAATAAACTCCAAACGGCATCACCACCACGGCTACTAATAAGTCGGCAACCGCCAAACTAACTATGAAATAGTTCGTAGCAGTCTGCAAGCTTCTCTCTCTAGACACACTCATAATCACCAACACATTCCCGAATAACGTTAGTAAGGGAAACACTAGCAGCGATAACGCCCAATAGTTATAGCTATGCACATCACTACACGTTCCATTTTCAACTGTGCAGTTTGAAAAAAACGTTTCGTTCAAATCGAAGAGAGTTTTGAAATTGGAATCGTTTCTATCGAAGGTAGCGTTCGGGTCGGGTGGTCGCAGCGGAAAAGCGGTTATCTTCGTCGCGTTCTGGCACTGATGGCACAAGGTCTGTTTAGGACTTTCCATTATTTTGCTAGTAGTTTCATCTTTGTTTCATTTTCATCGTGTTCTTAGTTTGAATTTTTATTGGTTTCCTTCACCCAGCTTCACTGATTAGACGAGCCATTGAACTCGCTTCTGTGTTCTTGTAGTTCATTTCGTGTACCTGGAACAAATATATTTTTTTGAATACTTTTTCAGTGATTTTGATGAAAGTGGACGGTTTGTTTACGATCAGTAATTTTGTATTACAGCCTCCATGATTTTAAGGGTCTGTTACACGAAGCCAGTTTACGAGCGAGTTCGGGTTTATTATATTAGTATGAGCCTGAACTTGGGCCACTTATTAGTTCTTGTACTTAGTACAACACAGGTAGTTACCGAAACCCAATCCATTTTTTGATTAGTTTTCTTAAAGCTACTTTAATTTATTATTATATGAGGGACGTACTAAAGTTAAGACTCTCACAGACTTATACTAGCTTGTAGACTACAGCTAATAAAAGAAAAAGAGATGTAAAAATTTAATTGACAGGCTTATAACTGGCAGCCCCAACTACAGTCGGCATTCTCATAGATTACTTGACATTAAGTACTTAGTAAGCGCGTTTAGATAAGCTAGTAGTGTAGGACGCCCTCCGGCAAGTTGGGGCGACGATCTGCGAAATGTAGCTGGTAAGCATTGGAGAAGATCCGAAGACCGGTTCCTGTGGCGCGTCTTGGGAGAGATGTAAATCCAGCAGTGGTTATAAATATAAATAAATAAATACTATAGACAATTCACACAACACTATCTAGCCCCAAACTAAGCAGAGCTTGTACTATGGGAACCAGATAGCTGATATAATACATTTTTATTATTATTTGTAAATACATACTTAGAATACAATACGACACCCAGAGAGAGAACAAACATCTGTGTTCACCACACAAATATTTGTTCTCGGTGGGGATCGAACCCACGGCCTACGGCGCAGAAGGCAGATCTACTACCAACTGAGCTGAGTGGCCAGTCATAATTGAGGCCAGATATAGGTTACAAGTGCTTAGTACTGCTTGTCCTTTACTATCTCCGTCTAAAGGAAGCCTTAATATTTTATCAATCAATTAAAACGCACGCCTTCATCCGTATTTACTATTTATTTTCCGGTTTCATATTCTGCTCCGATTAATCGGATATTTATAGGTACTCAATTTTGTATCAGCTCTCAATCTGACACACTGTCAGCACCAGTTTTGGCATCAATATTTGCTTGAAAATGTACGACGTAAAACTGTTTTTTGTTCAGGAATATATCCGTTAAAATGAAATTGGGCTACAAAAAGCTGAACAAGAGATTTTTTTTTATTTTTATTAACCTATTGTGTCCCACTGCTGGGCAAAGGTCTCCCCCAAAACCTTCCATTCATCCCGATCCTCAGCGATCTCCCACCAATCTTTCCGGTGAAAGTCGAGATCGTCCCGCCAACGTCTAACAAGAGATTATAAATAAATAAATATATATATTGTATAACCCACACAACATTATCTAGCCCCAAATTAAGCAGAGCTTGTCATATAAAACACCCGTACCGATGCAGTTAAGGCCCATGAGTCTTTGCACATTTTTGATTCAGTAGGAATGCAGTGGTTATGTCCTGAGCTGATGCGTTATTAACAGCTCAACTTCAGGTGGGTTATCTGTTTGTGCTATGAAACTCTTATTCCACCGAACAGATAATATCCAGGAAAAGCCTTTTATCAGAATACTACACAAATAAAGCTACGAACGAGAACTGAAATTCAGATGGCCAAAAGTTACAATTACAATTTCCGAGAGTTACGTAGTTTCCGGTTTCTTGGAAAGTGCATTATTAATATATTCGAGGAAATCATTTATAATTACGAAACTGTGCTGTTTCATACGAAATAGCTTTGTCTTTGGGACCTATGTGAGTGGTTCTTCACAAGAAGAAGCAGCATTGCTGTGTTTAGGTTTGAAGTGGGTGCCGGCGAAAGTTACGTCTGCACCTTAAATAGGGTAAATCAATGGTACAAATGTAATGATGGCGAAACTCCTGTTTGTGTAACTTAAATAAAGCTTTTTTAATTGTTTTTGTATTAATTTTTTACTCGACTTCGGAAAAAAGAGGAGGAGGAGGTTTGTTCGCGGATAACTTCGTCGTATACAGGGTTATTCATAATTACCAGGATACAAATACTCAGGAATAAGGTTTAACAAATAAATTAAAAAATATTTATGAAATGATTTTTTTAAGTTAAACTAAGAATAAACCAATTTTGATGATTCTTTTTTTTGTTGGAAAGAAGATATTTTAAAAGTGGATGATAAGGAAATTAGGGTTTCATAGTGGCAGACCACATAAATCGAGGGGACCTTCCGAAAATCGTAGGGGCGACTAGTGCAGATGTAAGTTTTTTAATAATTATTTATGTTTTGGTAAAAGATATATTTACACAAAGAAACTTACAATTAAACAAATATTTACAAAATGTACAAAATACACAAGAAACAGTTGAGCTACCTGCAGATCGTTACAAACGATCTAGAGATAGCTCAACTGATCCAAATCAGTGCCAGACGGAAGCGTCCCCAAGACGTATATTAATTATTTATTATCAAAATCAGTTCAGCAGTTTGGCCATGAAGTCAGGTTCTCAAGTTTTTAAAACTTCACTTGTATAATATACAAGCACCAAGGCCTTCGCCTTCCAGCAGTTCCATTCACGCTCACCTGATACACCTGTATTGTTAATCTTCTTTCATCCATTCTCTCGACATGGCCAAACCATCTTAGCATACGAGTATTCTCTACTCTCATCACTACGCCTTCTTTCACACCGCATTTCTCTCTTATCACACTGTTCCTTAGATAGTGCAATCCACGAAGGCGCGCCCCACTATTCCTCCTAACCGTTTATAGTATATGTGTGCAAGCTTCCGTCAATGTTTGAGTGTTATCGGTACACACTAATTACCTATGAGTGCACACGCACACTACAATGAATAGACTACGGTTCGCGACTGCCGCTCGGAGCAAACTCCCTGCACCCCGCGATCCCCTCAACCGACAATTGGTGGGGCGCGTCTTCGTGAACTGCACTATCGTACTATGTCACTCTGTTTATTGACGCCTGTCCCGGCTTCGCACGGGTGGACATTTATTTTAAACAAATACATAAATATAGTCTATGTAACTCAAGGTGAATGTAGCTTTCTAATGGTGAAAGAAATTTTGAAATCGGCAGTATTTTTGAGTTTATTCATTGCAAACATACACACAAAAATACAGATCTTTCCTCTTTATATATTAGTAAAGATGAAGTAAATAACGGTACTTTAGCGAAGTAGCCAATTATTGCTGCATTTAATATTAATAGCCAAGTGGGTTTGCTTTGTTTTGGCTTCGGGAGGTACATTTTGTAGACTTGAAAAATGTCTCGTAATTTATTTTAAGGGCTCTTAACTTTCGAGAAAAAAGAACATTGTAATAATTGTCCATGTCTTTTGAATGTTTAGAACACTAGAGTCATTTAGTTACATTTATTATGTAACAAGAATAATTACGGCCCACTTGATGTTGAGCTTGGACTGACAAGATTATAAAGATCACGGAAAATTGGTGGAATTAGTGGGCTCAACATAGTTCTTCCTGAAAGTATAAATAAATATTGTGGACAATCGACACATTTTTTTTGCAAATAAACAACTTTTAATACAATATAACACCCAGACAGAGAAACATCTGCGTTCACCACACAAATATTTGTTTTCGGTGGGGATCGAACCCACGACCAGAACGTGCAGAAAGCAGAGCTACTACCAACTAAGCTGAGAGGCCAATTAAGTCGTACATGTGAGAACAGTGAACTGCTTCGTGCTGATAATGATCAGTCTAAGTCTCTTGTGTTTTTGGCGAGAATAAAATCCACACCGCGTCTCAGTCGGCCCATACGTCGTAGAGGTCGTATTCTTTTTCTAACTTTGTAAAACACCTACACACAATTCCCTGAGTTTGTTCTAGTATTATCTCACTTAATACCTAGGTCGGAAATATCTACTTACTGCCAAGCTTGCCCTCGGTGGCGATAAGATGAAGTGCTAGACGCGTAGACAAATTGAGATCATCCTGTCTATGTACAGGATGCTCCAAAAATGGTATGAATATTATTATTAATATTGGATAATGTTATTTGTGAACATGGTCCTAACTAACGTGGATGATTTTGACGTGACAACGTCTTATAATTCGATGGAGCCGGCTGCACGCACGTAAAAACATGACTCATGCGGCGTTACCTCGCTCTGCGGCGTTCCATTTAAGGCTTGAAGTGAAAGCGAGAGCGTGGAACGAGCGACAAAAAGGCACAATCGGCCTCCACGTTCGGCAGCATTTGACATCTGTCTCTCTCCTACTTGAGTGAGCGATGCGTCCGCGTGGACAGCTGTATGACGTTGCCACGTTCAACTATCGTCAGTAAACCGACTTTACAGACAACCGTTTTTTTTTTTTACTGAAAGTGAATTTTTCTTCTGATGGAACGAGGAGAAAGTCAAATTAATATTGAGCAAATGAAAATAAAACATGGGCCGCGAAAAAATTTACAAAAACTTACGTTTCATTGAAACCTTGTCACAAATTTACGACTACTTTTACACAGATAAAAGTCCGGTAATTTCCGTTTTTAACCGACATCTTACAAAAAGGTTCTCAATTCAGTTTTTTTTGTTTGTATTTGTTATAGATTTTTTTGTGATTTCCAGATTGGTCCCGTAGAAAAATAATCAAAATCGGTTTAGCTGTCGTGCTTTGAATGATTTTTGAATGATTGTTACTGCTTACCTTCGTAATTTTTTAACCTATTTAGTAAATCTTGTGAAAGTTCTAGCCACCAAACTTTCAGTTAATTCTTTTGAACAACATAATTACTTTGTTTGAATGGATCTCATTGGAACATTCACCAGCTGCTATGAATTCTTGACAAAGAACTGAATTATTCCAAGTCCGGATTTGGACAAAACTTATTTGCACAATCAAAACCAGTATCACGTACTTACTTGAATATAACTTCCCGTATTACCTCGAAAGGTCGCGATTTTTCATCAAACTTTCCAAAAAGAACGAGAGCATCAATCAAAACTTAAGTCAATATTCGTTTCTCTTATTTGTTTAGCGTTGCCTAATTCTCTTTAATGTAATTTCGATCCTCTGTCCTTCAGACTAGGGCTCTTTTTGTGTTGTTCCAGACAAACGCGAAGTCTTTGATATGCAGACAAAGCGGAAAACGGAAATGAGATTTTTGAGTAAAATTCGTGAAATGGCATGTTGTTTAGATTAGTTCTCGATTAGATGTACTTTATTTACATCAAAAGGACTCTCATTTTATAGTAGCTTTAGTCACAAATTATTATGCACAATAAAATTATCACCTTACACACTTTAATATTTCTCCTTTTGCACCATTAGTAAGTTAAACTAGTGATTATATTCATAATGACTTTAACTTAATTTTCTTCTTCATTTCATTATAAGTAGGTACACGAATCCGCCACCAAACCAGACTAGACTCTTCAAAATGATTCTTGGATTATTATTGATAACTTTCACTATTTTCGATATTATTAATTAAAACTTAGTGAGTATAATCGGACACAAATGCGATATAAACAACACTAGACGCTTATTGATATTATTGATAATTTTGAATATTTCGATATCAGATTTTAAACTAGTGAGTATAATCAAACACGAGTCCGCTAGGGGTCGGCACTAGAAACTACTAGTACAGTGCCACACAGCACTGACGCCTCCGAATTGAATTAGGCACAGTATATACCGTCGCCGTCGCTAATGGAACCAGGAATACAAATGGACGGTTAGCAGAACAGTGTTTTTAACCTGACAACGTCTTATAATTCGATGGAGCCGGCTGCACGCACGAAAAAACATGAATCATGCGGCGTTACCTCGCTCTGAGACGTTCCATTTAAGGCTTGAAGTGCAAGCGAGAGCGCAGAACGAGCGACAAGGAGGGACGCACGGCCTCCGCGTTCGGGAGCGTTCGACATCTGTCTCTCTCCTACTTGAGTGAGCGATACGTCCTCGTGGACAGCTGTATGACGTTGTCACGTTCAACTATCGTCAGTAAACCGACTTTACAGACAACCGATTTTTTAAATCATTAAATCGTTGTCGAGGACATTTACTCATATTTTATGAGACACTGGCTGGCTGTGCTTGGGCCGATCTCTCGCTTAGTGTCTAAGTTATTGTGTGTGCGTGTATACCTATTTGTTTATTACTTACATTGTTCTAAGTTATTTTGTCGTGTTACTAACCCCTATGGATGGTCTGAAATAAAAAGTATTTATTTATTATTTTTTTATTAAATGAAAATAATAAAATGTCGAATTTTTTAAATGTCAATAGACCTTCGTTATAAACTTTAACAATTGATTGTCTCATTATAACAAAAATAATTAGGTACATCCAAAAAATTCCAACGACATCAATGTGATTTATATTTTAAAAACTTTAGAACAACATTTTTGTCAACAGCTTTGTCAATCAAACAGCTTTGATAAACTCAAAGATATTAAAACTCCTAACAAAAATAAAAAGTTACACTTCTTTATTTTATTTAGGCCGTGTTCTAAATATAACCTAGCGAAAATAATTCACGTGGACTAAACAAGAAATGGGAAGGAAATGGAGACATTCCTTTGGGAAAATCCCAGGTAAGGGAGCTTTGTCACTTTTGCAATGCAATTTTTACCTTTTTGACCTACACCTCAGCTTCAGCTCTGAATGAGTATATTTTTAGGAACATCACCAAATTGCTCAAAAATGAGGAATATTCCAAGTTCTCAACGCTTCTATGAAAATGAAAATAATAAAGAAACGGAGCATATTTTTGGCAGCGTGTGTGAAACGAGGTACAGATTAGCGTCATTATAAAAAAAAATGTATTTGACTTAATTTTTGACCTCGTTCTCGTTTTGAATAAAACTGAAGTTTCTAAAACTATTCCAAATTCTGTACGCGCGGCAGCATGAAAATCTTCCATCGTTTTTACGTAACGTATTGTTTTTATCTCATCATTTATCCATACAAAAGAGAGAGACACCTAGGCGAAACGAATTGATCAAACTGCTCGAATAAAACGCAGAATAAGGGTGTGGAATAAAACTTTGTATTTGTATTTATTGTTTGACTTTAATTATAACAGTTAACACTAATTACAATAATTAAAGACATAATAGACAGGCAGAAAAATTAAAATAAATAAGGTATATATAAGTCGCAAATATCCATAGTACGTGTTCTTATAGTGAAGCTTCCAAACGTATTGTTACTTAAACTGTGGTTGTACAAGACAAGGGTCTCGTAACTTTGTACCAGACGTGGAAAACCTAATTATTTTTATTGAGTTAGTTCTGCTGACGGTACGCCGGTAGATCCTTGCATCTATTGTGTTGCGGCTGTTGGTTTCACAGTGTGGGACACACAATACAGAGTGTTTAGAGAATGCTACAGAAATAAATTATACTTTAAAAACTAAAAAAACACGCTTTTATAACTAATTGAACTAAAAAGTTAAAAATAAAACTGTAATAATCAATTGAAAAATGTATATTATTGTACAAAAAAGCGTGGGGTGCTTTTTATAATAACTTCAGATATAATAAACTATTGATAAAATATTTACAACAATCAAAATCAAGCAAATACGGTTGAAGCTAATAAAAGCGTGTTAAAAAACATCTTTATCCTAATTGACTTATTTGACATTATTATAATTAAATAGCACTTTTTAAATTAACGCGATCGTTATGCATAATAATATAGAAAAACGGGTATTTATCGCGATTACCTTTATTATTTCCCGACTTTAATCGCGATAAATACCCGTTTTCCATATAATTATTATTATATCAAGACATTTACCAACTATTGTAAACTATGGACTTATAATCTGCCTTATTGTTTTTATTTTTATTTTTATTTATTTATATTCACAAAACAGATTACAATCAAAAGGCACATAATAATCACAAAGTTCACTACATTCGTATAGATCTAGATTCGTAATCAAAACATGTGAATATGACATCATTAAATGTTGCATGCGTAAAAATTTATTTTCCTTATTGTGTTACCTAGCCTAATGTGAATCATACCTAAACCATTTTAATATGTAGTGAACTTACTTGCAGCGCCATATACAGGATTATGTATTATCCTAATAGGCGTCTTGGGGACGCTTCCGTCTGGCACTAATTTGGATCAGTTGAGCTATCTCTAGATCGTTTGTAACGATCTGCAGATAGCTCAACTGTTTCTTGTGTATTTTGTACATTTTGTAAATATTTTGTTTAATTGTAAGTTTCTTTGTGTAAATAAATACTTTTGCTCCTAATAGGTACTATAGATCTAAATTCTAAGCTATATCCATAATGCATGCATATCTAAGCTATATCCATAATGGCAATAAATAAATCTTAAGTTAAATCTGTAACATCAAGCTAACTAAAACTTGCGTTACAACTGTATAAAATACTAGTGACCTCCCGCGGCTTTGTTCGCCCCGTTCCCGTTAATTTTTCGGGATTAAAAGTAGCCTATGTGCTATTCCAGACCATAATTATATCTGTGCCAAATTTCAAAAAAACCCGATCAGTCGTTTTATAGTTATTGAGTAACAAACATCCATCCTTACAAACTTTCACATTTATAATATTAGTGTGATAAAAGCTATTTTATTTTAGAAAACACTTAAGTCCAAGTAACCAAGCTATATTAAAAAAGTAAAAACCAGACTTTTGCATCGGTTGTGCATGATTTATATAGTGCCAGAGAAAACTGGTGATTAGTTAGGCTCTTTAAATATATTTAAAACATTACTTTCATTAAGAAAGCGACAACATTACGTATGGGTTTATTTACTATTTAAATAATAAATATTGTGAACATTCATTTTTTAGTCCCTAAAATTACCATATTACATCATTAAATACCATAAAAACAGGATAATCAAAATAATTGGGTAGATAGTATCCAAATAATATAATACTTCCCGCTGGCAATTTAGTATTTCGATTATTTAGTTCTTTTAGGCTTATTTTGCAACAGACAAGGAAAAATAAAATCCAATAACTTTACCTAAATGTATTTTACCTGCGTCAATACAATAATCATATTACTTACTAAAAGTATTACACGGGTATTTATCGCGTTAATACCATATTTCAGTATGTGTTATGATCGTGAAAGTTTAATAAGTATAATCTCCATATATGTATAAGATGTAATTTGACTGGCCTCTAGCTCAGTTGGTAGTAGCTTAGCTCTGCCTTTTGCGCCGCAGGTCGTGGGTTCGATCCCCACCGAGAACAAATATTTGTGTGGTAACAACATAAATGTTTGTTCTCTGTCTGGGTGTTATATTGTATTCTAAGTATGTATTTACAAAAAAAAAATGTATTCAAGTATTATATCAGTCCGGTTCCCATATTACAAGCTCTGCTTAATTTGGGGCTGGGTAGTGTTGTGTGAATTTTCCACAATATTTATAAAAAAAAAACATATTATTTTATCTCGATCAGTACCATACTTTGGTAATTCGTTTACTGGCGTATTGGGTTAGTTGGTAAAACCCAAATAACTAATTAATAAGGAAAAAATAATTAAAGTCGCTTTCGTTGCATAATGTGTAACAAAAATAATCACAACTTGTATATTAATAGTAACTTACTTTGATCTCTGCAAACAAAAATTTTAGATAACCGAACTTTTGCAAATACATACTATGAATACAATACAACACCCAGTCAGAACAATAAACATCTATATTCACCACAGAAATATTTAGTTTGTTCTCGGTGGGGATCGAACCCACGGCCTACTGCGCAGAAGGCAGAGTTACTACCAACTGAGCTGAGAGGCCAGTCAGTGTGACTCAGTCAGATGAGCTCAAAGCCTTCGTTCTAATAAATCTAACGTTTTCGCTGTCGGTACGTGACGTATTTGTGCTGGGTCTCCATTGACCCAAAAGTGACCCACATGAATGCTTGTTGCTTTAACTCGTAAACTACGACTTGCTGGATATGATTGAAAACACATTATGTTTGTTGCGACCACAAATCAAATATTCCCAGTTACATTATTCTTTGAGTTAGCTATTTTAGCTATGGATTCAATTGGAATACATCTATTTTGGAAAAACATTTTTTCTCGTTGGAACACTGAGATTCTCAGTATTAAAATATTGGCCAGATTAAACCTCTGAATATTTTTTTGGCATTGATAATTTTGTACCATTTGAAGGGTGTTTTTTTGAGAAGGGCGGTGACAGCCAAGTCCGGGACCACGAGAGTTAGGGAATATTCGTGAAAAGAGCCATGCCGTCGATATAAGAGAAAAAAACAAAAATAAGTACATAACTGCATATTCATTTTTTTCTAAAATCTTATACAGAATTTTTAAAACAGTTTGTACTTATCAAAGGACAACTCAAAAAGAACATAATTTAAGTTTAAAAAACTTGAGAAACCGACTTCATTGTCAAACGGCTAAACCGATTTTAATCAAATTTGTTTGGGACAATCTGGACGTAAGAATAACCTTCCAAATACAAAAATAATAATCTAAATCGGTTCATAAATGACGGAGGCATGCAGTTACAAACATTAAAAAAATTATTAAAAAAAAAATGGCAACACCGATTTTAATAAAATTAAAATGGGACCAATCTGGAAGCAGTACCTTTCAGATAAAAAAATAATTTTTCAAATCGGCTCACAAATGACGAAGTTATGCGGTAACAAACATTAAAAAAAAAAAAAAAAAAAAAAAAAAAAAAACATACAACCGAATTGAGAACCTCCTCCTTTTTGATTGGAAGTCGGTTAAAAAGTTAGTGAATGTCCCGCTGGGGCGTTCGTAAGCTGATACCAATTTCGTACCGAATGGTTTAGAAAGATAATCTCAGCACCTACCTGAAGGTATTAATTTTCGACTTATTAATTATCATACCCAAGAGTATTTACTCGACACTTGAACACAACTTTCAGCAATGTGCATTATCTTTATACTACTTGACTTGCTGCGAAATTTAATAGATATGATCGCGTGCTTAGGCATGCCGACGTAAAAGTTAGGCCTCCCAAAGCTTAAAGCTGAGACCAGTACTCATAATTATATTCAGAGTTTTACTCGATTAGTTTGAATAATTCGTTTCGCCTGTGTCTCTCTTTTTTGTATGGAGTTTCATCATTACTCCATACAAAAAAGAGAGACACAGGCGAAACGAATTATTCAAACTAATCGAGTAAAACTCTGAATACAACAACTCGTTTCGATCGGCTCTACGTACAACATTGTTGCTGTCTCATAATTACTTCATTCAAGTGAAAGAGACACATAGGCTAAACGAAATGTTCAAACTGACCGAATAAAACTTAGAATATGTTTTACAGTAGCTAAATAAACGTGATTTACAACGCACTCGGATCTAGCAGTCACCCATTTAAATGCAAAACTGTGCATAGGCTTAGTTGATTATTAAGTCTTAGTATAGTAATGATCAATGCAAGCTACGCCATGTGATTATTGTTATGTTATGCGCGATGCTGGAATATGCGTTTAGTTGTAGTTTGACCATTACAGCTAGAGACAGAATTTATAAAAGTACTCTTAGATATTCTTTTCATCTACTGATAAATTAATTCTATCTACAGATAAAATAAAAATATATCCATCCATTTTTAGGCTTGTCAAAAACCAGGCCTAAACTTTTTTATTCAACGAATAGCTTAGACATAAAATGGTCTAAGACGAATAGCCTTAAATCGAAATTAATCTCAGATTAATTTAAAATGAATAATCAAATGACGAGAACGTATATTATTTCCCGCCATTTTGCTGTTGTAGCGAATGGCAGACAGTCATAGAATTGACAGTGACAGATGTCATTGTCAATGTCATTTACAATAAGTGACAGGTGACAGGCGATGTATAATTGCACAAATTTGTCTCTGAATATGCGAGATGCTTGATCAGGAAATGTTCAGCACTGTTCAGCATAGATATATTTAAATGGGTGACCAATGACAAATACAGTGCGTGGTCATATATTATAGACACAGCCTCGTAAAATTCCTCACAAACTGAGCATAGCGTAATAGATATTAGGGTAGGTACAGGTTTTCCCAAAACAATCTATTCTAAATCCAAGATATATCATGGATATAAGGCCTAGAATACCTATAACATCTAGGCAGTAACTGCACAGACGCATCCAAAATAATAGGAGCCAAAGATATATTTGGTTTTCACAGGGGAAATACGGTGAGACCACATTTATTGCCTCATATAAATTGTAATCCCGTATGAAACCACAAACTCGGCAACGTACAAAACAAATAACATGTGATATTACGAGTATTAATGTCCTTGTATATTTAGTCTGTATGAAAGACGAGTGCAATAAATAATCCACAATTCTACACAAATAAAATCCACGATATAAAAAAATTAAGGTATTTAGTATATCCATATTTTTATGTAAAATCTAATAGGAAAAACCGATGCCCTACCAGATGTTGAGCGGTTTTCTCTGCCTATAACAACCATCGTTCATAGCAGATCGCACGCGAGTTGAGAACGCGTTCTATATGCTATTGCTGACCAACACAATGAAATATAAGTGTTACGAAGTGTCTCATGTGCTTTCAATTCACCGGTACCCTTCACATCAGTCAAAGTCGTTTATTTGAGTTATATCACAACGATCACTTTGAAACGTTTCTAAGCTAGGTGAGTCGAAGTGCCAGTTCCACGCGACCAAGCCCAGAAGAACAGGCAACAAACTACGGCTTGGATCCTACCATTCAACAGTCCTTCAACACAACACTGCTGAAGTAAAATAAAGATTCAATTCAATAAAAAAACTTTCCCTTAAAATCCCAAGGCAGTTTCCTTTGATATCTTTCAATTTCACAGTCCGTTTGTGATGTATTTGCGCTGTGGGTTTTGTATTTGAAAACCCAAACCAATATTGTAGAAGAGTATTGAGCTTTGGGAAATCGGTGTCGCAATAGGTAAAATTGCTTTGCGGGATTGCTCAAATTCAAACGCTTTAGCAGAGACTGCATGAAACATTTTATTGAGACATGAATATTGAAGCTGGATTGAGACTAGAGCGAATATATTTCTAGACCCCCGGACAGACCGGCGGGCTTATTAAGACGTTCGTAAATCTAAGTAGGTACATACTAAGTCGCTTGTTTCCTGGAGAAGTGGACCGAGTCGATAGATACGAAATGTGTAGTTAGGCGAGTGAAGCATTCGCGATCTGCGATGGCAAACAGTTTCAGCATAGGGTTTTGCGAACATCCGCACACACTGCCGCAAACTTTGGTGCGATGTTTGACAGCGATGGACTGAACGCCACTACAGGCATGCTAGAGGTGCGGAAGGCTTAAGAGAGGTATTTCAGAATCGGAAGGAGGAAGTGGAAATCGGCTTACTCCGCCTACCACTGTTTGAAATAGGTGTGATTATTGTTGGTTTTGTAAGAGTATTAGTCTCAACACTTCTTTGAAATAGTTGTGATTGTTTTTTGTAAGAGTAGCTGCAACAGTGTTCAAGAAAAATGATCGCCATATAACGCTACCACTCTTATTAAAGACCAAAGCTTTACAGCTCATCAAACAGACCTATGTCGAGGAAAGTAAATCACTGTGCCAAATAGCAGGGTTATACGAAAACTCACTTCTGTCCACACATTTTGGGTGATGGTATTTTCGGTTATTACGATTTTAGATACTTTGCATATGGAGGAACTGATGTGTGTTCAAACTTCAAATGAGATGATGCAACGCGGTTTTTAAAATCAAGGCGTTATTCTTTTTATAACACATTTGCTCCTAAAGGGTCTCTTATTTCACCAATTTCAATATCGTCATGTATGTCATTACGTACTTGTACGGTAATATAATGTAAAACGCACAAGTTGCTTTTTAATAAGGTCAAACGTACGGTTTATCAAGATACTAAATTTATGAAATGAAATGACACTGAATGAAACTGAATTAAATTGAATGAATCTGAATGAAACTGAATGAATTTGAATGTATCTGAATTAAACTGAATGAAACCGAATGAAGCCGAATGAATCTGAATGAACCTGAATGAAACCGAATGAAATGATATTTACAATCTGTTAATGTCATTTCATTTCATTTCAAATTTTCTAACTGCTTTAACAAGTGATTAAAGATTTATTCGTTAAATTTATTTCCTTGGAAATGTGTTATAAAACGTCGTATGACATACATACGTGCGCTTTGATAATTACAGCCTCTGCTTTCTTGTAGCAATACCGCCTCGGCTGTAATTTTCAACTTACCGCACTAATTTATCATAATGTACTATTACAAAATTGCCGCAATACTATCCACCATCTTGGTTTTCGAAAACACAATCATAATTTTCGAGTCACCTTTCAGTGATGTAAATAGGCCATGACATCTATTGTAGATGATTTATCCTGCAGGGGCAACCTTTTTCACATGATTTTCCTTATGATGATTTCGCATTTTTGCGGGTGATGTAGTGTTTGGGCACACCATTTGCTTGCAAAGCGCTTATACCATCGTCATCTATCGATAGGAAAAACACCGCGGGTTATATTCATCAAAATATAGACCCAAAACAAATATGAAGCTGATCAAGCAAATATTTTATTTTCCTGGCACGGGAATCTCTCAGTTAACCAAGCCTTCCACAGAGGGTACTATAGTCGTAGATCAGAAGAAAGAAGAATAGTACATAAATGAAGCTGATAAATCCACCTGCCTCGAGTTGTGAATAATGGCTGGTGTTATCCAATTTCTGGGCAAACGCCACGGAATACTATACTGTCTTCAATATAGTAGTTCCACTTCTGTTGCAAACTCTTTCCTGCCTTAGGGCTGCAAGAAACTCGCATTTAAGCACACTCTGAACTCAGTTTGGAGTGCATAATAAGTTCATGCAAAGATTTGTTCATAAATTAAATTATTGCAGATCGGTTTGATTATAGTTTTTTATTGTATTGTTTTTCGTAGACCTTTTAGAAAACATGGTGTCAAGTGCACGAAAGGAGCTTCTTTGTGGCGCTCTTAATCCTTTCACCACACTTGTTTCGTTAGAACCAGTAACAAAGAATATGCTATTTGTAGGTGAATGTGACTTTAATTCTCTTTCGTAATAAACAGAGGCGAAAGGGAAGTGTTTAAATAATAATTGGCATTGGCTGTTTGAACTACCAGGGGAGCAGAATCAGCAAGTAGTTCTAGATACTTTTACCTACAAAATCATGCTCGGTATTTAGACAATATTATATTTTGCCATAGGTACCTTCAACCTACAATCAGCGAAATAAAGCTGCATTTACCCTGACAACGAATCTGGAGTAGTTATAACTGGAAACAGGGAAATTGGGAAATGTTTACGAATGGATGGTAAATGGACGAGTCTATGATTTGAACGATGCTCTCCGCTGATTTATGTGGAATTATTGATAGGCTGTTATTGGACATGGACAATACTCGTTGTTGTGATAAAGTTCTGACAACTTATTAATATTAGCGTTTCTCTATTAGGTCAAAAAGCTCATGATGGTAAAGAATAAAAGAAAATCATTTATTTATACAAACTGTATACGACAAGAAATAATGCTAAGTTAACATAATAGTCTAATAGATAAAAAGAGATCAGAGAAAAAAAGACAGTAAAAGTAAGAACTTTTCTATACGTGTCATCATTGTCCGAATGGACAGATGCCATTAAATTAAAAAGAAGAAGAAGAACCTGTAGATTGTTTGATTCCCACCAACCAACGGCTTGCAGTAGAATATACCTATAAACAATTTGCTGAATCAAAATAAAAATAAAATACAGCCAACTGTCATGACAAAACTATAGTGCCCATAGTCCATATCCAACATCTCACTTATACCATCAAGTGGGCCATAGGCTTGTATAAAAAAATCTACAGTGTTTTTTCACAATGCTTTTATCTAGTAAAGTTTCGAGATACTAAAAGTTGTCGGTTCGATTCCCAGCTGAGTCAGCTCGCCTATAAAACTACGCGATTTCAAACTTTGTGTCTGTATTCACAAACTTTGTTATTTGTTAAACCCAATGCCTGAGTTAATATTGTTCTAGTAACAATTGATGTCTAGATTTGAATCTAGATTCATTCGCCTAGTTTTAAGATAGTGATATTTGTGGTTTTGAAATCCTTTTGACTTTGTTATCAGCAAGTCTGTCTAAATAATATTTTGGCTCTACTTTTTTTTACATTTTCAATTTCAAGTACACCGGCAGTGTGTGTGGGGTGTATGAAATTCTTTATGCTGAATCTGTACCCGTAGTCTGAGTTTTACTCGGTCAGATTATTGATCGAGTGAGCAAAGCGAACGAAGATCTTACAAACAACATGGGCGATTTGGCATTTCATGTGCGTATGTATGTATTTATGTATGTTTGTCCGACGATAACTTTCGAACCGTTAATCCGATCTGCATGAAATTTGATAAGTCGATAGCTGGTCAAGAAATTTACTGGTAAGTTTAAGAGTGAAATCAGACGAGGGGTTATAAAGATATGGGGTTTTTTTGCTATAAATAATAAAAAAGTGACAAAAAATCAAGTTACATGTGTAAAATTTTCGGAGCATTTGGATCGCATCACGACCACGAGATCTCAGTTTGGGGCGAACTACTAGTACGTTTCGTTTCGTCTACGTGTCTCTTTCTTTTATATCGAGAAATTATGAGACAACAACTGGTTTCAATCGTTTTTACCAAATTTCTACGCGTCTTCTTTTTCTTATCGTGTCACTGATTTTATCGAACCAAGTGTGGTGAAAGGATTTCTACACTACAAATTGTTGTTGTCTCATCGTTTCTCCATACAAAAAAGAAAGAAACGTAGGCGAAACGAAATGTTCAAACTGATCGAGTAAAACTCAGACTGCGGGTACTGATCTCCATCGCCATCGCAGGTCGCCTAGGTGTCCGCAAGGCTAAAAGTACAGCGCTTAGCAAACCTAATTTTGTATCGGTTCCGGTCCATTATTTTAAAAGTCTTGTTGGTAAGTGGTCGTGATTACTGCAGCCTTGGCTTAAAGTGAGCATTTAAATGCAGAGTGCTGGCGAATAGCTAGCCAGTCCTGGGCCATCTTGAGTTACGTCTTTGCTTGTTCTGCACCCCTGGTACTTTAAAATACTAGTTGTACGGGCCAGTCTAAATGTAAACGATTTATTCAATCAAATCATGAGGATAACTTTGAAATGTCACATTAAATACTAATGTAGAAAGTTCCGAACTAGTTAAAAATGTTGACAAGAAATATACTTAGCGCCTTCAATTTTTATATATTTTTACAAACATTTTTTGAAACATTAGGTACATCTTATGAATTGAAACTTGAGGAGCAACTTTTTTTATAATGCATACTTACATCCTAATACGAGTATCTAAGACACGCTGGCTTAAACATACTTTTATTTAAGAATAGTTTATGATCTAAGAAAAGGTTTTATACAGATAATTTTGAAAAGTTGTAACTATAATAGTTAACAACAGGTTGTACTACATAATAGTCAAAATTGTATTTAAAATAGTAGTGAGCCGACTAATTGATATATCACTTTCAAATGTTTAAACGCTGTTTTAAAGAATACCCCGTGAAGTTGTAGGGTTGTTTCATGGTTTGTTTAACACGCAAACTGCCTTCAGCACTAGATTGGACCATTTGGATATCATTTATAGGTATGTCCTAGCTTTAAGACGTTTCAAAGTGATCCTTGTGATACAACTGAATTACTTATAATACATTTTTGATATTTGTAAACAAATTATTTACATAGTTTAGGTGTACAGTAGCTATTAGACGAGTGAATGTAGGTACCCTGTAGGGCTTATTCAAATAATGTATGTAGGTATGATTCAATTTAATTTTGAGATTTTGGAGCGTGTGAGTGCCGGTGAAATTACTGGCACGTGACGCTGAACATGCTTCAAGTTAATGGACGCAGGGCAGTGCATCGTAGGGCACGGTCCTGACGTGCGTGATCTACTAGAAAATGCTTTATTATAGGCGATAATTACCACTTAACATCAGGTGGGCCATATGCTTGTTTCATCAGCTAGTTGTCTAAAGAAACCAGATGGTCTAATTGGTTAATTTAATACACCTAACAAAGTGTCAAATGTTGAATTTACCAACTCAAAATATTTTTGGTCCTCATGATGGAGAGGTATTAAAAAGCCATGAAATGCCAGTATAAAAGTGGTTATAAGCATTTTATCGCCGTATTAAAATGTCATTTTTAGGGTTCCGTAGCCAAATGGCAAAAACGGAACCCTTATAGATTCGTCATGTCTGTCTGTCTGTCTGTCTGTCTGTCTGTCTGTCTGTCCGTCCGTCCGTATGTCACAGCCATTTTTCTCCGAAACCGTAAGAGCTAGACTGATGAAACTTGGCGAGTAGATGTATTCTGTGAACCGCATTAAGTTTTTTACATAAAAATAAAAAAAAAACTATAAATTTCGGGGGTCCCCATACTTGAAACTGAAACTCAAAAAATTTTTTTTCATCGAACCCATACGTGTGGGGTATCTATGAATAGGTCTTCAAAAATGATGTAGAGGTTTCTAATATCGTTTTTTTCTAAACTGAATAGTTTGCGCGAGAGACACTTCCAAAGTGGAAAAAAGTTGGTCCCCCCCCCTCTAACTTCTAAAGTAAGAGAATGATAAAACTAAAAAAAATATATGTTGTACATTACTATGCAAACTTCCAACGATTTTTGGTTTGAACGAAATCTAGTCAGTAGTTTTTTTTGTATACGTCATAAACCGTAAACCGCAATTTACCTTTCGACGAACTACAAGAACCTTATTATGTTACATCAAGTAACATAATTAAAGGTTTTTGTAGTTCGTCGTGCTACGGAACCCTTCATGGGCGAGTCCGACTCGCACTTGGCTGTTTTTTTGAAATTGTACCCCTCAATCCATTTGGTTGACGCTAAATTAACACCACACGAATAAAGTCGCTGTTGGTCGCAAATTCAAATATATTTTTTTTTATTCATTGTATCACTTTGAAAAGTCTTAAAATAGGTGCCAGTTCCACGCAACCCAAGCCTATGAAGAACAAGAAACAAACTATCTTGGCTTGGCTTGGTTATCGTTATTTTGTATGATCTTTCCGCAAGCTTTTTCTTATCTTGTCACCATAGTTCTTTCGAACCAGTGCCAGTGTGGTGAAAGGATTTTAAGTGTGCTGAGGCACTTTTCGTACCGTTAACATCACATGCTTTCTATGTTCTGTTCGACATGCCGGTTTCCTTAGTCAAATACTGCTATAGTGCACATACCTACATTTGTGGGCAGAAAAACTCATATGTGCGTGACTGGATTTGAACCCATGGCCTCAAGATCGAAGTGCGAGGCTGATATCACTTAACATCAGGTGGGCCATATGCTTGTTCCATCAACTAGTGAAAAAAAAAACAAAAACATTGTGAGGAAACCGGCATGTCGTAGAACCTAAAAAGTTCGAAAATATGTGTCAAGTGCACGAAAGTAGCCTCGTTGAAGCGCACTTAAAATCCTTTCACCACACTTGGTTTGAAAGAATCAGTGACACGATAAGATGATTAAATAGTTGCATAAAAAAAAACTCGAAATGACTCGGTCGTAGTAGAAACTGGTGCTTACCTGTGTTGACCGTGACTGGAGTCCAAGCAGGTTATTTATTGGTCATTTACATGCATTGCATGATTAGGGCACGTTTCAATTAGCTCCATTTTGTTTCTGGAGGCATGTGCTGAAACCTTATTTAGCAACCACATAGTAGAATATCATCTGACTTCGTTTACAAAGCTATTTTCCTACAAACTTCAAATCCCTCAGCGCATTTTTGGTGGTTGTATTTCAAAAGTTCCTTTCTTAGGAAACCCTTAAGGCGAGTAATACAATCTTCAACTCAAGCCTTCTGTAGGGGTTGAATTTCAGAAATTTATTTTAGTACTCATAGAGGAGATGACGCATGAAGACAAATATACCCCTTCAAAAAAATAATGCCACGTCCAACAGCTTAGGTATTTATTTAGTTAATCTGGAGCTTGTTAGGGTTGTTTATTGTACACGGCAAAGTGATGTTTTTTAAAATAAACTAAATGTGTTTTGATGAATCATTCTTCCTTTAGCGGCCACCCCGTCAATTTTGGGACCGAGTTATGTGGTACCTATCATTATAGCATGCATCAAACTCGAGGATATCAAGGAAACAGGAGGGAAAAACCAGTGTGTTGAGTGGATGTTCTTAGAAATCGATCCAAGAAACGACAGCTAAATCGTAGACAAATTTACATTGTTGTAACGAAAGCTTTACAATTTTATCATACAAAATTATAAATATGAAAATATTTTTTGGGCATTTCCTAAACTAGCCTTGGGCATGGAAATACATTTTTTTTGTCATTTTCTCACAGTGCTACCTAGCCCCAGGTATCAAATAACTGAGAGAAAACTTAAATATACCAAAGCTCGGTTACCTTATTTCTGGAAACCTTTTACCGCAACCCACTTTTTCTCAGGTTTCGCCAAGAAACTCGGTCCCCATTCGACATAAAGCAATTTGAATATTTAAAAGAGAGAGACCGTAATTTATCGATAAAAATCGTAAATTGGTACAGCGCGACCGTAAAATTGGGAGTTCAGGGTGCTGAGGGGATTGATTAATGGTGCGTCTTACTGGAAGATTATCCTTGTAGGGAAACCAGGAAATAGGTTTGCATTGCTAAGATTACATTGCTTTGTTGTAGGCTATGGTTACTACTTTACATCAGGTGGGCCATATGCTTGTTCCACCAGTTATTTGTATAAATAGTGGATTTTTCTTTTTCGGACAGCAAAATCCATAGGTAGAGGGGTACTGTCACTAGACCACCAGGTGCTCTCAAGAGAAAGTACAGTGGGAATCAGCAAAAATTACCTAAAAACAAAAAAAAATGACGCTTACTGCAAGGACTTAAGAACTAGCAGTGTATAGTCTGATGCGTATCCTTGTGTACCTAGAATGTGTGTGTATTAGAATATTCTAATATGTTGCATGCAACAATATTAGAATATTCTACGTTTGTAACCCAAAAAAGCTATGAAAGTAATTGGTTCTTATATTGGGAAACCGACCAAGTCCGACTCGCACTTGGCTACTTTTTTACGCTTTTTGTCCCGCGTACTCTAGTTAGTGGCTGCATGGGACCATCTGTATTAATTCAACCTTTGCAGGCAACCAGATATAGTAGTAGTGTCTAAACTATCCAGCTATCGAGGAAGCTATTTCATTTCAGGCATGATTGGATTTAGCAACGCTATCGGTATTTCTATCGTTGATATTCTATTATCTGACTGGCTTCTTGGCTCAGTTGGTCACTGTTTTCTGCGCCGTAGGCCGTGAGTTCATGTCCCATCGAAAGCAAATATTTGTGTGGTGAACACAGAATGTTTGTTCTCTGTCTTGGTGTTTTGTTGTATTCTAAGTATGTGTTTATAAAAAAAGCAGCCAAGTGCGAGTCGGACTCGCCCATGAAGGGTTCCGTAGCATCAAATAACATAATATAAAGGTTTTTGTAGTTCGTCGAAAGGTAAATTGCGGTTTATGATTTATGACGTATAAAAAAAAAACTACTGACTAGATCTCGTTCAAACCAAATATCGTTGAAAGTTTGCATAGTAATGTACAACATATATTCTCTTATTTTAGAAGTTGAAGGGGGGGGGACCAACTTTTTTCCACTTTGGAAGTGTCTTTCGCGCAAACTATTCAGTTTAAAAAAAAACGATGTTAGAAACCTCAACATCATTTTTGAAGACCTATCCATAGATAACCCACACGTATGGGTTCGATGAAAAAAAATTTTTTGAGTTTCAGTTTCAAGTATGGGGACCCCCAAAATGTATAGTTTTTCTTCTATTTTTGTGTAAAAACCTTAATGCGGTTCACAGAATACATCTACTCACCAAGTTTCATCAGTCTAGCTTTTATGGTTTCGGAGAAAAATGGCTGTGACACGGCCGGACAGACAGACAGACAGACATGACGAATCTATAAGGGTTCCGTTTTTGCCATTTTGCTACGGAACCCTAAAAAGTATCTAAGTTTAATTAGGGGCTAGATAGTGTTGCGTGGACTGTCCAGAATATTTATCAAAATATTATCCTGTTGGTTTTGCTGTCGGCACCACTCGCGTTGTAACAAGAAAAAAGTAAGTATCTATACTCACCTCCAGTAGTATACTAGCTAAATCCAAAATTCATGTTTTTTGATGAATTAAACGTGTGTCTGCAGTCGACAGTTTCTAGTAAATAACAATGCACTTCAACTAACAGGCAGTGGTGGCGTTAAGGCCCCCCCTTAACGCCGCTACTGCCTGTTGGGGGGTAGGGAGGGGACCCCCAGGGATACCAGGGATTCAAACCGGAAATGCATTTCGCCGTGTCGGAGCACAGATAACATCATACGAATCGAACGAAAAGTTTAGTTTCCAGTACGTCTAACGCCTTCAAGGTCGAATCAACTAATAATAAATAAAATATTCAATAATGTGGACAATTCACACAACACTATCAAGCCCCAAACTAAGCAGAGCTTGTATGATGGGAACCATATAGCTGATACAATACTTCAATACGTTGTTTTTTGTAAATACATAAATAGAATACACTATATCACCCAGACAGAGAGCAAACATCTGTGTTCACCACACAAGTATTTGTTCTCGGTGGAGATCGAACCCACAACCTACGGCGCAGAAGGCAGAGCTACTACCGACTGAGCTGAGAGTCTGAGTCTAGTGAACTGATAAGCATTTTGTAAACATTACTTATTGTGCTTATAACCTTTCTCAAAACTAATACGGAGTGGTGTTTGAAGTAGACTTCATACAAAAACTAGCATAAAACAAGTTTTTATAAGTCTTGCAACAGCTATGGAGCTTTAAATTAATATAATGTTACACAAACTTGGAAAATTGCCACTTGCATGCTCTTTGAAAAAGTTCGCAAACCTAATTTAAATAAATACCTGCTCAAACTCTGATGTAGTTTTAAAATACTTTGTTAGTTTACGCTAGGTTGCATTTAGTTTAGTGCTTTAAAACGGCTGAAGGAAAACACTGAGGAAAAGAAACGAGCTTAAAGAAAGAAAAACGTTTGTAACACAAGGATCACTTTGAAACGTCTTGTCTAAAGAATCATAATTATAAACCGTTCAATAAAGAAACTAAAGCGCGCTGAGAGAACTGAGAGCGCTGGTGGCCTAGTGGTAGCGGCCCCGCCTTCCGATCCTAAGGTCGTGGGTTCAAATCCAGTCGTGTACCAATGAGTTTTTGTGCCCAAAAAATTATGTACACTATGCCAGTGCTCTCAAACGGTGAAGGAAAACATCGTGAAAAAACCGGCATACCTAAAAAGTTCGAAAATATGTGTCAAGTGCTCGAAAGGAGCCTCTTTGAAGCGTACTTAAAATCCTTTCACCACACTTGGTTCGAAAGAATCAGTGACACGATAAGAAGACGAAGAAGAAACTAAAGCAAAATGGCGCTGCCTAAATATAATACGTATGAATGATGTAGGTAATGATTATAAACACTTTATAATTTTTTTACTTAACTTTTTTTGTCCCTTTGCTGGGTAAAGGCCTCCCCCAAAGACCACTTATCTCTCTCTCGAGGTTCCTCCCACCATCTCCTCTCAAAGGTGTCGATATCGTCCCACCAACTTTTATTTATAAACCAAGAGTCTGTTCAGAAAGAGAACCGTCGTGGGATTGGAGGGCGCTGCTGTGCTTAATCACCTTTTTTGTTTAGTGGGCAATTTAATAGCGCGTCTGTTGCGTTTTGATCCTATCACAACTAGTGTACTATTCCTTTATTAATTTTTATGATGCAAAATGCTGACAGAAAGAAAGGGATGAGCTGCCATATAAAAATCGAAAAGTTAGTTCTCAATTTGGCCACGACGGCTCTCTTTCTGAACAGACTCTACCTAGTTTTATTTTTCTTAGAACCTGTCATTATCAGGCTATAATAGAAGCGACGACTTTTTCACCGCTGGTTCTCGCTTTAAAAAGCGCTTTTCTATCAGCCCTGTCGCTCCGGACAAAATGTGATTAACTCAGTCTTTTTTCTCAGTCTTGAAAGAGATGACAATAAAACCAATTATGTATAAGTAAGGTCGCTGTAAGATAAAATTCTTGGAAAAATCTCGTTTTACCTCTATTTGGGATTTGACAGTTGAAATTAAGTAATGACAGTTATTTAATTTTGGGGTTCTTGTGGGTTTGAAGGTAAAGTTTCTTCCGCCTGTTCAATATTCCTACCAATCTATACCGGTATCTATACTGGTAGTTCGTAGGTATGTCGTCATGCCATAATATAGATATAATATATTGGCCTCATACACAAGCTCAAAGTCACGCAACGAGCTATGGAGAGAACTATGCTGAGAGTTTCACTACGCTATAGAATCGGAAATGAGGATTTTCATAGAAAAACCAAGGCCTCCGACATAGTAGAATTAGTAAGTTGAAGTGGCAATGAGCAGGTCATAGAACGGACAGCCACTGGGGAATAAGATTTACGAATGAGGACGAAACCACCAACCCGATGGACCGATGACATTGTCTGGGGAAGGCCTAGCAGTAGACTTCTTCAGGCTAAGGATGATGATGCCATAATTGAAAACATGTAAAAAAAGTTCCTTCAGGGTAGGCAACGCAACGACAGCACCCTTGGTGTTGTTGGTGTCTATGGGCGACGGTGACCGCTTACCATCAGGTGGGCCGTAAGCCCGTTTGACTATAATTTGCATTAAAAAAAAAGCTAAAGTAAATTTGAGCTTTAGTATCTTTGTTTCAGGCCTTAAAATCGATAGCATGAGTGTGGAAGGCCAAACGAATGGTGTGTTAAGCGCTGGAGTGAATGTAGTACGTGTTACGGCTAAATTAGTTGCCCACATGGCAGCTGCCTCCTGTTAGGGTACGTATCAATCAAGCCTCATAGCTTTGACCCAGTTGAGGCGCTTGCACACGATCAAGGCTTTGCCAGCTGTGACATGTAGCATGTATCACTCTGATGCGTTAAGCTCTCAATGCTTGCCAGACATGTTAATCTGAGAAAGAGACTATCATAGTCGATAGTCTCTTTCCCAGTGATAGTCGTATCATCATATGTCGTCATTTTTAACTAATGTAATTGGTATGTAACCGTTTTAATTAATAAAATAAAATAAATAAATAAATTATGATGACTGTCAGACCAATAAACAAGGAGATCTGAAATGTCTAAAATGGACAATTGAATTCAGAATTTTACCCTTTTTTTTAACAGTCTGATAAAATTATATGATTTGTGCTTACCTACTGCAAACACAACCGACAGTTTTTTATTCTAAATACTATATTTTCTTAAAATAGTATTGTAAAAACTCGTTCTATTTCGCTTTTCCATTAGCTCGATGCCTAAAATAATTACAGATGTTTGAAAATATCTTTTGATTTCTTTCGTTCTAAAGTCAAACGAATTCTCAAAGGGCTTGTAGCAAAACGTTGAACAAATTTGAATCTTGAACTGTTTTTGAGGCATTTGATGCAAAATAAAGGTTTTTAGTAGCTCGGGAGCTGGCGAGTAAAATTTAAAATGATTTGCTCATAATGTTACCCTGAGGTAGACACAAGTAAATGATACAACGCTGACCAACCTTGAAACTATACAAGCTTGAAACAGAGTAACTTAAAGACCTTCGCACATCTAGGCGATAGCGATGGCGATCAGTGAAACGCTGTCAAATAGGGTTTCACTTATTGCTTACGCAAGGCTTAAAACCGTAGCAACTTAACATAAAATAAAAAAAATATGGGCAAATCATATTCTGAAATCCTTACTAGCTAGCGGGCTATAGGTTCTTAGATCTTTTTAAGCTTACTTCAACGACGCTACTTATAATGTTATAACGTTGGTGATCCGCCCAGGGCAGTTGAAATAAGGTTAAGAAATAAAGTTATTAGTTCATGTATTTTTGTTGTTCTTTCGAAGTCACGTTTTATTAGTTATAGTTGACTGTAAAAAACTATAGATAGTTAATTAAAAATATGATACATTGCTTGCAGTACCTACGATAGCATTGGCTTAACTGCAAACTCAGCAGCATGACACGGAACATCGGTATCGTATGAAAGCACCCTAGGGTCATTAACCCCCTGGACTAGTGCCAAGTGAAGGAAGCTCCTGTAATTAGCCGCTGATTAAATAGTTTAAACTTTATGTAGAGCGATAAGAACTCCATCGGCATGTGTTAAAGTTGGTTGTAGCATACCATTACTAGGGAACATGTTATGGATAGGGTGTAGAAGCTTCAATAATATTAAATAAAGAAATAATATTGTGGACAATCTACACAACACTATCTAGCCTCAAATTAAGCAGAGCTTGTACTATGGGAACCAGATAGCTCATATAATACTTAAATCCATTATTTTTGTAAAGGCCTGCGCACACCTAGTTCGCTGGCGGTAGCGATCAGTGAAACGCTGTCAAATATCGCTGTCAAATCTCAAATCTGACAGCGATATTTGACAGCGTTTCACTGATGGCTACCGCCAGCGAACTAGGTGTGCGCAGGCCTTGAACACATACTTAAAGTAAAATATAACACCCAGCCAGAGAAAAAACATCCGTGATCACGATACAAATATTGGTTCTCGTGTGGGAATCGAACCCACGATCTACGGCGCAGACGGCAGAGCTACTACCAACTGAGCTGAGAGGCCATGTATTTTTAAACTGTGCTATGTTTTTTTTAATTCTGGTCTTTATCGAACGAAAAAGATAGTGTGTACTGTGTACCTACAACTGAAAATTCAATACTAACTGGAAGCTTTTCAAACACTAGTTTTGATTTAAATGTACAAAAACAAGGCTTAATGCTATAAATATTTCAATATTAACACACATTCAACAGATCATGTTTTTTTTTCTACAAATAGTTTGTATTTCTGAAGACATCCTGTTCTCAGAACTAATACTAGTACCGAAAGTGTAACAATGTTCTAAATAAATAAACTTCCCAATACATTTTATTTTTTTGCAAATATTACTGAGAAACAAATAAAACATTAAACAAATAATAAAATGGGACACCGTACGGTGGGAACGACTGACACAGTTACATTACCGTGTTGGCGGGAAAATTGAATAAGCCAGTTCTGCCAACCGTACGAGCGTTACCCATTGTTACCAACCTAACGGGCGGAGTGAATGAGTGAATTAGCCGAGTAAAGGTTACCACTCACTAAAGCGTAGAACAGACCTTTTTAAAGTATTGAAAAAAGAGTGAAGCTACTGATCGTAAAGAAAAACTAAGCTTTTTTGTAACGCTTTTGCCATTACGGTTAATGAATTCTAAAAAAAAACTAGGTACCTATTTAAGATTTTTTATTTGTATTTTAAATTGGTTAAATAAATGGAAAACGGGTTATATGGGGATTACCTTTATTATTTCCCGACCACCAAGGCTGTTGTAACATGTTAACCGCGACAAATACCCGTTTTTCCCATATAATTATGCATAACGAACGTGTTAATATAAAGGGCTATTTTACTATATTTTTATAAATCTATTTTTATCGAACCTACAACTGAAAATTCAGTGCTTACTGGAATCTTTTAGAAACTAGTTTTGATTTATTTACCTAGGTATTGCAAAGAGTTCCAGTGGCCACTATGCTTCATTTAAATGAATTTATAGGAGAATCACTAAAGTTACGCTGAATACTGTTCACGAAACATTGCAACGAAGCCAGTTTGGAATAGTTGCATCTTATGCAGTAACTTTTATGCTGATACGAAGTTTGTAGGGAGTTTGGTATACAGGGTGCTTAAATCCTTCCCGAAATTAAGGACCCCTCTAGCTCAGTTGGTAGTAGCTCTCCCTTCTGCGCCGTAGGTCGTGGGTTCGATCCCCACCGAGAACAAATATTTGTGTGGTTAACATAAATGTTTGTTCTCTGTCTGGGTGTTATATTGTATTCTAAGTATGTATTTACAAAAAAAAAATGTAATCAAGTATTATATCAGCTATCCGGTTCCCATATTACAAGCCCTGCTTAGTTTGGGGCTGGGTAGTGTTGTGTGAATTGTCCACAATATTTATATTTATTTTTATTTAAAGGAAACACACCTGCTCATAGAAATAGTAAGAAAAGTAAACAAGTCTTTGCATCTATTGTAGATGATTTATCGTGTGGGACAACTGTTTTTCACAAGCCCCTATTTACGGGGCACTACAGGGACAGCATTTTAATTGGCCACAGAAAATACAGAGCGTGCCCGCGGTGAATAAGCCACGGATTTCCTCACGATGTTTTTCTTCACCGTTTTAAAGATCTAGCATTGCGCACAAACATACATTTTTCGAAAGAAAAATAAAAAAACACGAGCAAAATCCATTAGTGCACGACCGGATTTGAACCCGTTACCATAAGATTGGGAAGCGGAGTTGCCACCACTAACCCACTAGTTCTCTTACACTCATAAAAATTGGTCATAAATATTGATAGCCATTTCACACATCACCTCCAAACTAAGCAAATGTTGTACCTACTGTGGTCACCAGATATTCTTTTTATTAATTTTATTTCTAACTTTCTCTCTCACACACCCCTTCGCACATAATACACAATTTCAGCAAAAACTTTAATTAGTGTTAAAAAACAAATAATGCATAAAAAACAGCATGCCAGGTTGCCACCGGGTATACCAAAAATAAAACAAAGTGTTGCCAGTCTCATGCACCAGTAATTTCCCCGGCACCCGCCCACTCTTCAAACTGAAATACAACAACGCTGTTTGACGCTAAAACAAAACAATTTTGTGAAAATTTACCGGTGAATTTTGCTCCATAACTCGTCAACTAGTTCAGTAGGCCTACCACAAGCTCTGTCTGGCTCTGGTTTTGAGTCTGTGTGAGTGTTGACTAAATAAATCCTACGGCAAAACATCACACACACAGTATAATACACTGGTGAGCACTCACACAGATTCAAAACCAGAGCCAGAGACAGAGCCAGACAGAGCTCATAGTGGCCTACTGGTAGTGAGACCTTGGCCGCTGTTGTTACTGTGCTACAGTTTTGTACAGGAATTACTGAATATTTTACATAAAGCTACACTTAACATGAGCAATGTTAAGGCTTACCCATTTTAGGGTCCCTTGTCTCTAATTTAGAAAGGTTGTAAGATCTGCGCACATCTAGGCGATAGCGATGGCAAACGCTGTCAATTTGACAGCGTTTCACTGATCACCATCGCGAGATTCGTTTTCTGTCGTTTTGGGAAATCACATAGCTTTTTGATTTTAATTGTTTTTCTGGTGTTATTTTGATAATTAACTACCTAACCTAACCTAACCAACATTACTTGAGGTCTTAGCTCAAAGTGTTAGCAGTTGGAATTAAAGTGTATTATGTGATATTCTGTGTATTATGTGAGGCTGGCAGAAAATGAAGGAGGCCTATACCCAGCAGTGGGTGATACCGGGCTGAAATGATGATGATGATGTGATATTCTGATTTGATCGAAAATGTTTCAGATGGTTTTGGAAAAAACGGCCATCTTTTGTTTCCAAAGCCAATTAGGGTAAGGCCGACTTGTGACTGACGACTTGACGAAAAAGTATTTTATCTGTGTAATTTATCATCATTAAACTCATTAAACTACTCGACACTGGCAAAATTGATCTGAAATAGACAGATGCCATTCATTAAGAAGAAGAAGAAGAAGAAGATCACCATCGCAAATTGCCTAAGATGTGCGCACGCCTTTAACGTTTACGTTTCAGATGAACTAAAGTTTTTTTCTTATTTTGAAGGGGATTTTTTTACTTAGCCTGTCGTCCCACTACTGGGCAAAGATTTATTTATAGACAAATGGTATTTGCATCTATCTGGAACTTGAATGTATCTTGTAGTGTAGAAGAATGTACATTTAGCAAATCGAACCATCTGCATTTAATTTAAAAACAAATTAGTACGGAACCAATGGTAAACTTTAATCAAGCGTCCTTCAAATAAACATGAGGTAGGTAACCCTAATTGATTTGCCAATCTACGTTTCATGGTTACAGTGCATTATCGAAAGGTCAGTGTCATTAGCATGGTTTGAACAATTGCAATATTTATGTAATTTGTCAATGAACTAACGGTTTATTTACACAAAGAAAGTTACAATTAAACAAATATTTACAAACTGTACAAAATACACAAGAAACAGTTGAGCTATCTGCAGATCGTTACAAACGATCTAGAGATAGCTCAACTTATCCAAATCAGTGCCAGACGGAAGCGTCCCCAAGACGCTGGCGGCATTGCCACGCTGAATAACAATGCTTATACGCTGCGCAGATGTTCATTTGACAATGTTTAAAAATATATTTAAAAAATCTAGCTTACTTTTTCTGTACTTTATTAAGTTGAATATATAAAGCAGAGCTTGTAATATGGGTACCAGATATCTGATATAATACTTGAATACAGTTTTTTTTTTGTAAATACATACTTAGAATACAATACTTATAACACCCAGACAGAGAACAAACATTTATGTTCACCACACAAATATTAATTGTTCTCGGTGGGGATCGAACCCACGACCTACGGCGCAGAAGGCAGAGCTACTACCAACTGAGTTGGAGGCTAGTCAAACACACACCACATTTGTGTATAATAGGTGATTGAACGCGGCTTTTGTATGGGATTTGGTCGAGTGTCCGGGTGTGACTACGTGGGTACCCTCCATACAGCTGTATACATTTTGTTGCTGGCACGATTGCTTTTGCCGTAACTGGTAACCAATAGTGGGATAGGGCTAAAAGCCAGTCTACACTGGCATAAGAACGGTGGCACTGTAGAGGAATGAATATACCAATACAGAGTATACCTTGAAATCCTGTCCCAGGAGTCTTGTTCTATAAGTAGGACGCGCATAAATCATCTACAATAGAGAGAGTATTTCATAATTTGCTAATTATATTTAAGGAAAAGGTTCTAATTATATTTTAAAAATAAGCACGACATTTTTCATTTGTTCGAAACAAATGAAAAACTACGTGCACTTTTTAAAAAACTCGAGTACGAGAAAGTTGACAAAGTTTACCCGTTGAACTGAACAATTTTGGCGTCATTATAAAATGAGCTACAAAAAAGTTGCAAACTTTTATTTTGAAAGTACTTAAAAACTTAAAGATACAGACAGGACATATTATTATACACTCAAAATGCTCAAACAACTTATAACACTAATTTAACCTTCACAGTTCAGTCAACTTTCATCATAACATTTAACTTTTTGCTAAATAATATTCAACCCTCTGAAAAGGTAATAACGCTTATTTTTCACTGTCTTTTATATGAAGTGCCACACACAGCCTGAGATAAAATACAATAGTTATTTAAAATCCATTCTTTGTCGGCACCACAAAGGAACGGAACCCAGCTGACCCCAGTAATGGACGTATTGTGTTCATGTACGTCTTTTAAGGGTACGTCCAAATATACCACTTGGTACATCTCTTCCCATCTTCAAAAAGCTTTTGCACAGCCACTATTCAGTTAAATTAGGAGGTTCATTATGTTATGTATATCTATGTTATCAGTATAATTATGTATGTTTATATTATTGTTGCTATCTATGTATTCATACATTTATATTGTTTAAAAAAGGCTGATTTTCTCATAAAAAAGCAATCTCCGGTTACCTATAAATAGCAATAGAGGTTGTCATAAACATAATTCCAGACCCTTTGTTTGTGATGCATTTGACAGGACTCAATGGACTTGTCATTGTTCAAGTGGAAACTTGGCTTGTAGCACTACTTTCTAACGTTATCGAGTTGATAGTGGATACCACAGAACAGAAAAATCTGGTGCACATTTGTGTGATATGGGTGCCAGCAGGCCGCACACCAGCGCCACATGCTACATGCATCGAACATTTACGTCGCCACAATCAATGCGCTACAATTCAGCTTGCTACAAATGTATTGTATATGCGCACATCGAAAGCACAGTTGTAGCGTGGCACCGCTTTAAGAATGTCGACATCATCGTCTGACGACGACGATTTCTTGATGTGGCGCCACAAATAACGAACGTGTTCGATCTTGAATTCGTGTAGCGCGGACAACGTCTCGCCACAAAGTGCGCCCGTACAAATGTTTCCTCAGTGTGCGTCCTCACGTACAGATATATGGGGGCGTTAAATGTGTCGCGTTTCAAATGTGGCGCCACAATTATAGAGATACAAGAGTATGCCTGGTGTGCGGCCTGCCTTAAGTTTTTTTATACAATCATTTGATAGAACAAGCATACATATATGGGGCCATATATGCTTGTTCTGTACATCTGATGTTAAGTTGTAACCATCGCCTATGACAAAACATTGCCTCGTAGGTCACGCACGTCAGAAACATGCCTTACGAGTGTATCGTAGGGCACGCGCTTAAGAAATGCCCCGCACTCATCTCCAAGAGGCGCACAGATTTTCAGCCTCACGTGCCAGTAATTTCACCCGCACCCACACCCTTCAAACCGAAACACAGCGATGCTGCTTCACGGCAGAAATAAGCATGGTGGTAGTACTTCCATAAACTAACAAAGAACATTAACAAATTATGATAATTCCAAGCACCACGTTAGCAGTTCTAGCTGAACAAACAACTCCTGTTGATACACGAGGGTCCACGCACCCTTATTATCATAACATTAAAACGTCATCCGCACCCCACGAGCCTTCAAAACCACCTTTACCTTATAAAGTTAAGGGATGGGACAGGGATGTACTGAGTACTAAACTTTTGGATCTATTTTATTTTTATTTTTTATTTTACCGGATTATTTAAAAAAAAAATGGGAATATGAAATGTTTTTTTTTATAGAAAATTAATGAGATGGCCTACCTGATATTAAAAAGTAAGCAATTTAAAAACACAAGAATAGAACATCACACATTTAACGAATATACAAAAGCTAAAGCGAAGCACAATTTTATTGGCAGTCTTATCGCTATGAGCGACTACTCACAGCGATAAGACATCCGAGCCGCTAGGCGGTACTGTTGTGTTTTTGAGCCAAATAAAAAGTTGTCTATGTAGATAGAAGCGCCTTTTGAAGGACCCCAAGTTTTTCGGCAGGTTTTTATCATGCGCACTTGATGTGCGGCTGGTTTTTCCGCAAGTAGGCCGCTGGCGGGCCCTTTTCGCATGACCCTTGACACGTGTTGCTCGAACTTTTTTTAGGTCCTACAACACGCCGGTTTCCTCACGATGTTTTCCTTCACCGTTTTTTTTAAGAGTACTGGCATAGTGCACATACATTTTTCGATAGAAAAACTCATTGATACACGACTGGATTTGAGCCCACGACCTTCGGATCGGAAGGAGGGGCCGCTACCACTATACCACCAGTGGACCCCATGTCGAAGCTCCAAAATTTAAATGAAGTTTCTTCATTTCTAAGTCCAGCTCTGTACGCAGTAGCTCGGAGCGATTTAAAATTATGTATGAGTATATAAAGGTCCAGACCCTTCCACCACAGTAATAATAACTTTTTAAACAGTGACCAGAGCGGATGTGACGTCACAGCCCTGTAGACTTACTGATTTAATCCAAACACTACTAGCTCATACCACTTGCATTTCAAACCAATCGGGTAAGTTAAGCAATACTAAGTGACTATTTTGATGGGTGCCCGCTAGTAGCATGAGTGTTTTCGTGCTTCGGTTACGTTGAACTGCTAGGAGGGGTGTGCCCTACGATACTTAATATTTACAAAATGTATTTCGGCAATTCAGTAAATTATACAACAAGTAAGCAGATCATAGGTCACTGCTTACTGACAATGGTAGAGCGCTGTGGTAGAGCCTAGGTAGCGGCCCACCTTCCGATCCTAAGGTCATTGGTTCAAATCCAATCGAGTACCAATGAGTTCTTCTGCCCAAAAATGTATGTACACAATGCCATGCAATGCTCTCAAACAGTGAAGGAAAACATCGTGAAGAAACCGGAATGTCGTATATAGAACCTAAAAAGTTCGAAAATTTGTGTCAAGTGCACGAAAGGAGTCTCTATGAGGCGCACTTAAAATCCTTTCACCACACTTGGTTCAAAATAACCAGTGACACGATAAGAAGGATACTCATAATGGTAGGGGCCTAGAACATGTGTTTTGAAAACAATGTGCTCAAATCAAAGCGCCGTTCCAAGTGCAGTTAAAACGCCATAAAACATTATTAAACTGGGTTTAAGATGGTCGCTCCGCCCGTTAATAGGGTTGCGCTTGTCCGGATTTCTTTGTGTTTTTCAATCTAATTTTAACAGAAAGCAGGCAGCAGAAGAATTTAAACAGCAACTTTGTGTGAACAGAGAGACAGACAGACAATACGAATCTATTAGGGTTTAGTTTTTTGCCCTTTGGCTACGGAACCCTTAAAAGTTTTACATATTGCAGGTTCAATTCTTTTGACGGGATTTATTTTACATTTCTGTGTCCTAAATAAATTTGAATAATAACTAAACATACTATGCTAAAAAAAATACATTTTACAGTCACTAAAATCTAAATTATAACTATTAAATTTAAGTATTTTGAAACAATTATTTACTGTAGAGCCGTCAGACCGTGTTTTTGACCAATTTATGTTTTAATATGTTATTAATTCTTGATTCATGTCGTAGTGTATCCGACCTACGTTACAATCTCTACTTTAAGTATTTTACTACTCTTTTTCTCCTCGTGTCACTAAGAAGCAGTCAGTGTGATGAAAGGATTTGAAGTGCTCCTCAAAAAGGCTCCTTTCGTTTCCCTTTATTCTATTCTATTCAGACCTTGTTCTGATAACCTGCTTTCTATGTAAATGCAGCCTTCATAGAATGCACGTTGCCGGCTGTCTCAGCGATCAATAACTTCTGCTTCTTGAATGCAAAGTGAGTTGCATTCACTGAGCATGCAATTCAGAGTGAATTGAACTTTATTCATTCTTCTCATGGACTGGTTCTTGCTGTAGGTATATTTGTATCTAATATGGCATTCTTCAAAGTGATCCAAGAATTATTATTCTATTCAACTTTTGAATTTAACTTTATGGAAGAAACGGGTATTTATCGTGATTACCTTTATTATTTCTCGACGTATTAATAAATATCCGTTTTTTTTTGGTAAACTGTGTTTTTAGATATTACATTTTAATACGAATTACATACTGATGAAATATGAATAATATTTTTCGATCTTACTAACAACGCTATCTGCTGGAATAGCTAAAATAAGTTTAAGTTTAAGTTGATTATCGATAAAGTTAATTAATGAAAACCATGGCCCCAAAACCTGTGAAAATCTTATATAACCGGAACTTGTGTCTCGAGTGTTTACGTCATAATTTTTTGTCATTTTTATTCATGAATATAAAGATTCTCCGGCTAGAAAATTGGCTTTTTAATGTGTCCGGCTTTCAAAGATACTTAAACGTTACACCCCTAGCCGTAAAGCACTAACTAGGACTTTATGGCACTAGACTTTTAGTGCCGATGCTTTACTTATCTTCTGGGAGTAGTGCCATCATGATCAGACTTTTATTACATACAGAAATAGCTACGTAGTTTTACTTACATACAATAAATAAAAAGCGGCCAAGTGCGAGTCGGACTCGCCCATGAAGCGTTCCGTAGCAACAAGTAACATAATATAAAAGTTCTTGTTGTTCGTCGAAAGGTAAATTGCGGTTTACGATTTATGACGTAAAAAAAAAATCTTCTCACTAGATCTCGTTCAAACCAAATATCGTTGGAAGTTTGCATAGTATAAGGTACATCATATATTTTTTTTAGTTTTATCATTCTCTTATTTTAAAAGTTAGAGGGGGGGGGGGACCAACATTTTACCACTTTGGAAGTGTCTATCGCGCAAACTATTCAGTTTAGAAAAAAACGATATTAAAAACCTCAACATCATTTTTGAAGACCTATTCATAGACGCACGTATGGGTTTGATGAAAAAAAAATTGAGTTTCAGTTTCATGTATGGGACCCCCCAAATTTTTTGTTTTTTTTCTACTTTTGTGTAAAAATCTTAATGCGGTTCACAGAATACATCTACTCGCCAAGTTTCATTAGTCTAGCTTTTATAGTTTCGGAGAACGGTTGCTTCAATTGTATCACATAACTTCTAACATGAATCAAAACAACGAAATTGTGTCAAACAACTTCGTCCCAAAAAGAATAAAGAAACTGAGATCAAACATTTTAGTCACAAAAGAAAAAGGGAAGAGGAAGGAGATCAATAACGCATTTCCTTGTCTGTGATTTCTTCGGATAAAAACTTACGATGTAAATCACAATTCTTAGAAACTTTTGCGTTCTTTGAGACTCCTCTAATTTCACTTGATCCCACACCCTTCAAACGGAAACACAGCAATGCTGCTTCACGGCAGAAATAGACATGGATAACAAGATAACTTATCAATCGTTTTATTTTTTTCTTCGTTAAAAATCTGCTGTACTAGGTGTCGGCATAAGCTGTAACTTAGTTTTAATTTCTGAGAATTATTTGAGAAAAGAACTAGACAAACCATATCCATAAGTAGGCATTGATGGACTTTCGTACAAGTATAATGTACTTGGCTTCATCTCGGCCCACATCCATTAGTCCATCAATGGCTCTTTTGCTGGCCGCTGCAGTAATGTAATAAGTTCAAAGTTAACAGGCTTTTGCATCTATTTTAGATGATTTATTTAGCGGCAGGGGCAACTGGTGCTTACTCATGCCCCTAATTACGAGACGCTCTAATAATAATATTGTTACGGAAGTGGGTACAGGGATTGGAAGGAAACAAATGTTTTTACCGAGAGTAGCGATTTATTCACACTACGAACACGTAACACTGCACTGAACGCGTAGCACTGCACGATACGCGTAGCACTGCACGATACGCGTAGCACTGCACGATACGCGTAACACTGCACTGAACGCGTAGCACTGCACTGAACGCGTAGCACTGCACGATACGCGTAGCACTGTTCGACACTGTCCCCGCGCACTATGCGTTGCCCAGTCCAACGCGGTTCTTCAAACACTAACGGTCCACTGGGAGCACTTCACCACTTTTTCACTTCACTTCACTTTCACTGTTCACTTTATTTCCACTTTTCACTTTTCCTTCTTGTTCCTTTCTTCAGATCACTTGCCACTGAACTGCCCGTAGACGCGCTTACACTTTTAACAAAAACTTTCACAGTTTATGTTAGTGACCTCTCTAGTTTGAGCAGATAGCGTGAAGACACTGTATTCACCTTTGTTATACACATACGGGTCCACAAGTTTATTACATATAAATATATTCATAACTTTCTCTTCAACCGCTCAATTATTGTAAGAGGGTTCTCCTCATTCTCGGCTATAAATATAAATTCAAGCACTTTTCAAGGAAATCATATTCCATAATGGCGATGAAAACAATGAGAATGATGTGGAAACAAGGATATATCAAATGAATAAGGCGTAGAATAGGTACAGTAAATACATTAATTAATATTATTATGCATTAGTTTTAAACAACATAGTACATAGCTTTCAAAAATACAGAGTTCATTTACTATATGGACTATGTTGATAAAAGAAACCTTTATGATCCTCTAGGTATATTATAGAGGATTCTTTTATTTTATTTTCTATCTTATTTAGGCGACATAATATCTTCGTCACGATCATTATGAGTGTTTTTTTTTTGTAAATGTTAATGCTTTGATTGTGAGGGACTGTTGCCTAGATTTACAGTTTAAAATAAAATAAAAAATAAAATAAAGAAGGGAATGCAAAGGAGAGCGCAAGCGCTTCTACCAACTATAGGCCTACCATGAGCTCTGTCTAGCTCGGTCTCTGGTTCTGGTTTTGTGTTTGTGTGAGTGTTGATAAAAAACATCCCACGTCAAAACGTCACACACACAGTATAATGCACTAGTGAGCCTTCACACGGACTCAAAACCAGATCCAGAGACAGAGCCAGACAGAGCTCATGGTAGGCGTACTGAGCTGTGAGGGCTGTACCTAATGTAATATTTTAGACATAAAATCGAATCAACAACCAGATTCAACATTAATTACTCAAAATACGAATGAGTCGTCTAGTGTGTGCGAGGCCTTGCAAAGCTTTTATGGGGAAACTATAAAAGTGTTAAGTTGCGCGTTTAATTAAATTGAAAGAGGAAAGTGCCGCTCGAGCACTAAAACTGAGGCGAGTGTCTGTTTTTGGCCTTTTAGTTAATTTGAAAGGTTTATTTTACAAGCTCTCACATAAAAGGCTATTAATATTATGATTCTGGCTATAAATGTGACCAGAGATTCAGAAAATAGATGTTTTGAGCCCAAAAGAAGTACCAATCGTATTTTTTTCTAATTTATGTGCGTTATGCTGTGCTCTGAAAAGGTGAAGAAACTTATATGGAAAGGAACGCCCACACATTCCACAAGACGTTATAATGGCTCCTTCACTGTTCACTCCATGAAATTGTGGAACAGTCTCCCTCATACCATACGTGCTAGTCCGTCGCTAGGTATATTTAAGCAAAAAGTCAAGGAGCATTATCTTTCCTTATAGGTATACATTGGTTTATATATAACTTGTATATATTATATATTATATGTATAGTGTATGTATAGTGTCTTATATATCGTTATTCATGTATGTATATACTGATATATTGTGTGTATGTTTATGTAAATTATGTGTAGGTATATTTAGTTTATTTAATGTGTTATTAATACATTATACTTATATTATATTAATATTTTCAAACCCCCTTCTTGTACACGTACCCACCAGTATTTACACATATCTATCCTTTAAGGTTTGCTGGAAGAGAACTCTTTTTAGGGTTAAGCTCGCCTTTGTACATGTCTTAACTTTACATTTTCTAAATGTTGTCTATATGTGTGCAATAAAGAATAAAGAATAAAGAGGAAAAAAGTGAAGGCACTTAGTCAGCTTGTATGGTTGCCTCATGAATGTGTGCGTATGGAATGAAAGCCTCAAAGAACGATGGAAAACGTACGTTCTAAAGGCCTGCGCACATTCAGGCGATGGCGATGGCGATCAGATGAAACGCTGTCAAATATCACTTTCATATTTGACAACGTTTCAGCTGATCGCCAAGGCCATCGCCTAGATGTGCGCACACCTTGAAATATAATGAAGTCATATTGGTTGTGCTACGCAGGTGCTACGTAAAAGCTACGACGCCGCTACGTGCGTGCTACGCGTTTGCTACGAAAGAAAGAACGTGAGGTACATAGGTACTAGTTGTAAAAAGGATACTGGGTTGTGATAAAGAATGGGTCTTTCAAGGAAAGTTACCTTTGATAATGATGTTAGGAAGACGACATCACTTAGGCAAAGACGAAAACCCCAAGCTAAGCTATAAAACAATACAAATAATAAAAAAATAAACAAAGTTGCATAATCCACGCAATACTTTGTAGCCCCAAATGATAAATAGCTTTTTGTATGGGAAGGTACACAGATAAAAATGCAACTTATTTTATTTATAACACCCAGACAGAGTACTAAAACTTATGATCGTGTCACAATATCATTTTTGAACACTAGGCTACAAAATTCAACATTTTCTTCGTGCGCACTTTAAATTAGTATGCAAAAGCTTAGACAACATAATCTTGATAATGATATACAAACAAGCTTGAAACCTTCCAACATGTCTGGCCTTTTAGATTTATCTTGTGCTAAGTTAAAGCTAGACTCAGAGATGATACTTTTAATCTAATTACATTAAAACTTCCTCCTGGTTTTATGAAAATAAGAGACTATTCAGAATATTATTTTAAATAATTAAAAACGATCTCAACGATTTCGAAAGTTCTTAATTACAAAATGACTAAGTACCTACCTAGATCTACCTAAGAAAAACAGTAGGCCTACCACAAGCTCTATCTGACTCTGGCTCTGGTTTGGAGTCTTTGTGAGTGTTGACTAAATAAATCCTACGTCGAAACGTCACACACACAGAATAATACACTGGTGAGCACTCACACAGACTCAAAACCAGAGCCAGAGATAGAGCCAGATAGAGCTTGCCGTAAGCCTACAGGTTTCCTTGTCAAGGAGAGCAAACAAAATGTAATTTAGAAATTTACATTTCGGTGAACTAAAGTGGTGTAATTCTCGAATATAATAATAATGTAAAAGTAACTGTCTCTGCCTAAAAAGCCTAGAATTCCAGACAACAGGCTCTACAAGATCTAAAGAAAGGTCTAACTCGCCTGGGGGTGCCTTGCCTAACAGCCTCGAGGTTTTTTTTTTCATCTGTTACCTTTATGAAAGATTTATTTTGTACACTGGCCCTTTAAGCTTTACAGTATAAAAAAGAAACGAGCGAAGCACAAAGTAAAACGCCGATACGTAACGTATAAAATTATTTTGTACAAACATTGAACCGCAGTGTACGGTTAGCAAAAACATAAAAATACCCCCATTAAAATTTTTGTTTTTTAGCGACTGTTTTTTTCAAGCCCTAACTTTCAAGCTAAATAATATGATATATTCATATTGACATTGAGAAGAAAAACATTATCATTATTATTTTACATCTCATTCATTATACCTGTCACTTTTTGGACAGCTCGCTTAAATATTCATGTCACTGTCACTTTTATGTCAACAAATAGAAAGGGCATTTATTCGTTTTCTGTCAATTTGGGAAGTCACATAGCTTTTTGATTTTAACTGTATTTTTCTGGTGTTATTTTGAGTTCTGTCATGTTATTTCGGTGGTATTTTAACCAACATTACTTGAGGTCTTAGCTCAAAGTGTTAGCAGTTGGAATTAAAGTGTATAATGTGATATTCTGATTTGATCGAAAATGTATCAGATGGTTTTGGAAAAAACGGCCATCTTTTGTTTCCAAAGCCAATTAGGGTAGGGCCGACTTGTGACTGACGACTGACGACTTGACGAAAAAGTATTTTATCTATGTAATTTATCATTATTAAACTCATTAAACTACTCGACACTGGCAAAATTAGAAGAAGAAGAAGAAAGAGCATTGATTTAGTGGCCTTTTTAACCGACTTCCAATCAAAAAGGAGGAGGTTCTCAATTCGGTTGTATGTTTTTTTTTTTTTTTTTTTTTTTTTTTTAATGTTTGTTACCGCATAACTTCGTCATTTGTGAGCCGATTTGAAAAATTATTTTTTTATCTGAAAGGTACTGCTTCCAGGTTGGTCCCATTTTAATTTTATTAAAATCGGTGTTGCCATTTTTTTAAAATAATTTTTTTAATGTTTGTTACTGCATGCCTCCGTCATTTATGAACCGATTTAGAAAATTATTTTTTTTATTTGGTTATTCTTACGTCCAGATTGTCCCAAACAAATTTGATTAAAATCAGTTTAGCCGTTTGACAATGAAGTCGGTTTCTCAAGTTTTTTAAACTTATAATTATTAAGATAGTTGAGCTAAAGGACCAATTAGAACAAGCATAATACCATAAATTAGTTGGCAATAAATGAAAAGCATAACCTATCCTTTTTTCCTAATACATAACCACGACTTGCAATGAAAACACAGTAACACAAACGAAAAAACGTAGGCTTCAAGGATATTGTGGATATAATGAATGACCAAGTAAGCTTCACGGCAACTTAACAAGCTTAACGTCGAACAAAATATAATGATTACCCGCAAATGTACGGTCAGCAAAAGAACAAATGAAAATACCCAAGCCAACAATGTTACGGGAATTTTTAATATTTCACGCTACTTTAGAAAATTAACAAAGTTTCAAACGAGCTTTTTTGCGAATAAAAATAAATATGTTATGGTTAAACCTTATGGTTGGTAGCGAGATTTAGATTTTAAAACTTTTAAGTGGCTGATTGTTTGACAAAAACTCGTTTTTTTATTATGATTAAGAAGACTTTTATTTTATAGGAAAACGAAATTAATAACTTTTTTAATTTGAAAAACAAGAATCGATTTTTCTAAGTAGGTATACACTTAGGTACTAAAAAACCAACTTATCATATTTAATAATACCAAAAGTGGTGTTATGACAAAACAGGGCCGTAATGTTTGAATAAATATAAATATTTTAAACTCTATTTGATCGACCCCAAAATTGAAAGTATTTCAAAACAGCTTATTTTGTGTACAGCCTTCTCTGATTGATACTCTGTATTTACGCTTGAGAGCAAAGTTTATAATATCCCAAAAGTTGTAAACTGCGTGGGGTTCGAACCCACGACCGTCCCCTGGGCATTAACTCATATAAAACCAATCAAAACTCTCTAATCTCTTTATTTCTACGCACAACCTTCTTAATACGTAACCAAGGGCTTTGCTATCGATATACCAAACAATTTGATTTACCAGTCTAAAATCTACTAAGTGATTCAACCAAAATAAATGTTCTTCAGACATTATCAAGTCCAACCCAAATCTAGCTTTATTTTTATTGTGTACTTTTCGCAGAGAAATATTAAAGAAAAGTACACGATATACGCGAAGGTTCACTAACGCTTATTGGGTAATAGTCTAAAATGTATGGAGCTTAATAAAAAACTAGAAATTTCTTCTGAAGAGTATCTAGCCACGACTGAAATACAAAACACGCATAGAGCTCTCCATTATCATTAGTTTCAGGGTTTGCGAGGTAATTTTTACAACAAAAAAAAAGTAGTTTTTCTGAAACATGCTAATTCATGCATGCAGTTGTTTTTTGAACAGGTATTACCTACCTACAGGTAGGTCCTTCCACCATAAGACTAGCAGACGCACGGCTCAGTACGATCCATACCTGGTTAGCATACCACCCATTCGCACTAAGCGTTTTGGCTCAACCTTCATTATGCGAACCTCCAGGGAATGGAACTCATTACATAATAAGCAGATAAAACGTTGTGCCGGATACGTCACATCTTTGTTTCCACAACACAAGAGGCCTTAATTTTTGATGATCCTATGTAAAAAAAAATATAATAAACTTCAAATATCTATATCACTGGCCTCTAGCTCAGTTGGTAGTACCTCTGCCTTCTGCGCCGTAGGTCGTGGGTTCGATCCCCACCGAGAACAAATATTTGTGTGGTTAACATAAATGTTTGTTCTCTGTCTGGGTGTTATATTGTATTCTAAGTATGTATTTACAAAAAAAAATGTATTCAAGTATTATATCAGCTATCCGGTTCCCATATTACAAGCTCTGCTTAGTTTGGGGCTGGGTAGTGTTGTGTGAATTGTCCTCAATATTTATTATTATTATTATTATTATTATATAAAAAGACAGCCGTGTTCCGTGTTAGTTACACTATTTATAACCGATTTGGCTGAAAATTGGTGGAGAGGTAGCTTAGAACCAGGGGACGGACAAAAGATTTTTTATCCCAAAAAGTAATGGGAACGAAGCGAGCAAAGCCACAGGGGCCGCTAGTTACATTTAAATGCTTTTACGTATGAACCCAAGAGACAAATATGTTTTCAACTTTTAATTATAACTCGTTCGCCATTTTGTCACCGCGAAAATGTATTTAATGCTAGACTGGTAATGTATTACGGTCAGCCCTCACTACCAAGTCACGGACATTTTTAGCCAAGTACATGGTGAACCCCTCGTTCCTAATGCCAGCGGTCCACTGGAACATTGTTGCCACCAACCCAAAGTCCTTCTCCGCTATTTTAAGGAGTTGGGCTGGCTGGGGTAAGGTTTGGCAGGGGGACAATGCACAATACACCCCATCGTGGGACGTCAGTGTAGATCTTATTCCCCTATCTCAATTGGATTTAGATGCCGGCAGCACATATTGGGTTAAGACAGTGACATTGTCATAGAAATCGGATCTCTACGCCCATGTCTCTGCCTTTTAAAGCCTGCGCACATCTAAACGATGGTGATGTTGAAACGCTGTCAATTATGACAGAGATATTTGAAAGTGCTTCAGCTGATCGCCATCGCAATCGCTTAGATGTGCACAAACTTTAACCCAAAGTGTGCAATAAATTATTAGTCTTGCATTAAATACATTTTAGCAGTGGTTTAAGACCGTGGATTCGAATCTGACCGTGCTGCACTTTAGATTGATTGCAGTAACAGCAATAACATTCTTCATACATGCTCTTTGGTTTAGGGTACTCCTGACCTGGAGCCTAACTCTCGGGCCAACCGAGATTTTCAATGTCACTTAAATACACACGAGCCGGTATGACCGAGCTTCGCTCGGGTTAAAAAAAAAATAGTATTATTATTTGCCAATAGATGTCAGGAAGAGTCGTATCTTTATTGGCTTATTTTTAATTAACAACGCCTTCTAGCTTGCAGTTAGTTGCTCACAATTGCCAATAGATGGCAGGAACAGTCGTATATTGAGTTTATGTTTGATTATTGCAAAACACCAACTTCTCGTCATTTTCTAAAAATGAATCCTAGCTAGATCGATTTATCGCCCCCGAAAACCCCTGTATAGTAAATTTCGTGAAAATTGTTGGTGCAGTTTCCGAGATCCTAAATATAGATCTTATACCTTTAAACGAGAAAATCTTGTATATATATATATATATATATATATATTTATACAAGATTTTCTCGTTATATATATATATATATATATATATATTTAGGAACTCGGAAATGGCACCAACGATTTTCATGAAATTTAGTATACAGGGGTTTTCGGGGACGATAAATCGATCAAGCTAGGATTCATTTTTAGAAAATATGCGCGTTCGGAGTTAAGAAAAAACTACTTTATCGTAATATTACTCCTAGCGCCATCTATTGCTCAGAAGCAAAAACTAAGCTCTGTGAGAACCTGAGAACTCACAGAGAACGCCATCTTTTGACGAGTTTTGGAACTAAATGACTACGTAAACACTCTTTAGACAAGTTCCGGAAGTTTCTATCTCATTGCACTCGTGATTTTTTTTAAATAGGTAACCATTTCTTATTTTTTTATTATTATGTAGTATGTTAGTAAGATCGAAAAATATGATTTCATCATTCATACGTTATTAAAAAATACCACAAACTGCTAGTATTATATATACAAGATTTTCTCGTTTAAAGGTATAAGATTAGCGTTGCACAACCCCGCACTTTTTTTACGTTATCCATATATCGTAGCTGTCGTCAATGAATTACTCAAGGAAATCATCCATTCTCTCTTCGAAAAGAAGCAATAAAATAAAATTGCTAAATGATCTCGGTCGGCCCGAGAATTAGGCTCCTGGGGGCTAATTCTCGCGCTGATCTCGATCATTTTGCAATTTTCTTTTATTGCTTCTTTTCACAACCCCGCATTTTTACTACGTTTTCCGTATATCGTAGCTGTCGAGGCTTTTACGAAGAGGTCGTTGATAAATTACTCAAGGAAATCTGCCATTCTCTCTTCGAAAAGAAGCAATAAAATGAAATTGCAAAATGATCGAGATCGGCTCGAGAATTAGCCCCCTGGGCTTTCTGTCTGCTATCTGATCGAGATACATGCGCCGAGGTCTTCCCCTTCCAGCAGTTCCATTCACGCTTGCGATAACGATAGAAAGTGATTGAATATGGGCAAATACGGTCGAAGTTGATGTCCCAGGTGCTAGCCAACAGTGATACAAACCGAAGTTATGTACTTTTGGTTCTCAACTTTCGGTGTTTGGTAACAGTCATGCTAATGTGCCAGACATGTTTTATGAAACTAAAACTTATGACATTTGACAGAAAGTTCAAACTGCAGTAAAAACATTATCCCTGAAACAAAGGGCTGTTTAAAACAACCATAAAAAAACAATATTATAAGAGTTGGATTCGGCTCTTAGCCCTTACCATGATCACCAATAAATTAAAATAATGAACCACAGTCTACATTTGTCCATTAATTTATTTTAATATTAATTTATTTTGTAGTATAGTAGTTAGGTTTGTGGATTTTTTAGTAATTCGATAAGGCATTAGGTTACATTGACATTTCACTCAATTTTTGGCTTAGACTGGACAAGAAACGATTTGATTCTCTTGATAGCATTTGATAAATTCTTAAAGTAACTCTTAGTAAAATAATAACTTTAAAACGTATAAACTAAGAAAGCCAAGGTACGAGTAAGTGCTTAAAGTGTTTTTAACTATTTTATTCAAACGCAATCATCTTGAAACCTCAAGACAGTAGGCCTACCATGAGCTCTGTCTGGCTCTGTCTCTGGTTATGGTTTTGAGTCTGCGTGAGTGTTGATTAAATAAATCCTACGTCAAAACGTCAGACACACACAGTATAATGCAATGGTGAGCACTCACACAGACTCAAAACCAGAACCAGAGACAGAGCCAGACAGAGCTCATGGTAGGCTACAGGAGTCATTGGCCTCAAATGTTCATAAGCTAAGTAATAAAGAGCTGAAACGTCTGAATTACAGCACTGAAGGGCCAGAAGGCTTCAAAGGAATAATAAACAAGAAAAAACGGGGTTTACACCTCTTCAATACAAAAATGTAGCCTGAAAAAGCTTTTTGCCGTAAAATGGAGACGCGGTCTTAATGCTTAGGACGTTATAATATTAATCAGTTTTGTTTTATTAAAAATACAGTGTTTTTATTATACTTAAAAATAACAGGGTGTTTTTATAAATTATTTAGATATTTTTAATGAAGGTACTCAAAGCCTTACAGCTTAGTTGGTAGTTTATCTGTCTTTTTCACTTAAGGTTGTAGATTAGATCCAAAACAAAAAGTGTAATGTACATAATAAATTTCGGTTTATGTTTACCTTTTTGTAATGTTTTAAAAGTTAAGAGCCGTGGGATTTGAACCCACGACGGACGTCTCGATGTTGTAATACATTTACAAAAGCAGCCAAGTGCGAGTCGGACTCGCCCATGAAGGGTTCCGTAGCAGTAAGTAATATAACATAGAGTTCTAGAAGTTCTAGTAGTTCGTCGAAAGGTAAACTACGGTTTACGATTTATGACGTATAAAAAAAAACTACTTACTAGATCTCGTTCAAACCAAATATCGTTAGAAGTTTCCATAGTCATGTACAACATATATTTTTTTTAGCTTTATCAGTCACTTATTTTAGAAGTTAGAGGGGGGGGGGACCAACTTTTTTCCACTTTGGAAGTGTCTCTCGCGCAAACTATTCAGTTTAGAAAAAAACAATATTAGAAACCTCAACATCATTTTTGAAGACCTATTCATAGATACCCCACACGTATGGGTTTGATGAAAAAAAATTTTTTGAGTTTCAGTTTCAAGTATGGGGACCCCCAAAATTTATAGTTATTTTTTTATTTTTGTGTAAAAATCTTAATGCGGTTCACAGAATACATCGACTTGCCAAGTTTCATCAGTCTAGCTCTTACAGTTTCGGAGAAAAATGGCTGTGTCATACGGACGGACAGACAGACAGACAGACAGACAGACAGACATGACGAATCTATAAGGGTTCCGTTTTTGCCATTTGGCTACGGAACCCTAAAAAGGATCTAAGTTTTAAGAATAAATAAATATTATAGACAATCCTGTCCCAGGCACTATAGCGTCCCGTAATTAGAGGCATGAGTAAACTAAAATTGCCTCTGATGCTATGCAAATCATCTACTGTAGATGCAAAGGCCTGTTTGCATCTACAAACATCTATAAACGTATATATAGATAGATTGGCCTAACGCGTGATTTTATTAAAGTTGTTCTTATTGACTGGCCTCTCAGCTCAGTTGGTAGTAGCTCTGCCTTCTGAGCCGTAGGTCGTGGGTTCGATCCCAAGTTATATATATAAGTTATATATATATTTATAAGTTAGTTATATCTCAATATCATCCCATTTTTCAACACTATCTAGCCCCAAACTAAGCAGAGCTTGTACTATGGGAACCAGATACCTAATATAATTCTTAAATACATTTTTTATTTGTAAATACATACTTAGAATACAATATAACACCCAGACAGAGAACAAAAATCTGTGTTCACCACACAAATATTTGTTCTCTGTGGGGATCGAACCCACGACCTACGGCTCAGAAGGCAGAGCTACTACCAACTGAGCTGAGAGGCCAGTCAATAAGAACAACTTTAATAAAATCACGCGTTAGGCCAATCTATCTATATATACGTTTATAGATGTTTGTAGATGCAAACAGGCCTTTGCATCTACAGTAGATGATTTGCATAGCATCAGAGGCAATTTTAGTTTACTCATGCCTCTAATTACGGGACGCTATAGTGCCTGGGACAGGATTTTAGATGGAATAGGCTTGCCCAGAACCTATACCATCCTGGACAGCTTAGTCCGCCTAATGCACAGGGAAGACATGGTTCATGTGCGGAGCTGGTTAGCCGTGGATTTCCTCACGATGTTTTCCTCCACCGTTTGAGAGCAATAGCATTGTGTACATTTATCGAAAAGAAAAATCCATAGGCCGATACAGGTGGATCTTGTATGGTATGTAGCTGGATTCGAACCCGCGACCGTAAGATTGGAAGGCGGGGTACTACCACTAGACCACTAGACCTAAACAGTTTATATATAATCTGTACCCTATTTATTTAAGATCTTATTTATGACATAAGGCGGGTTCTACAATACTGATTTATGCGGGAAGTAATGTGACAGGTTGTGTGGTCATGTTTGTCGTAAGTTATTTTGTATTTCTTGTAGTTTTATATGATTAGCTAAGATATTGGGTAAGCATTCGATGCTGGGTCTTTTACGCAAATAATATAATCAAGGTTTTAATATGGGCTCACAGCTTTTTTTTACGCCGTGATCCTACTATTTTGTCTTAGTAGTAAGATCACGAGAGAGGCCAGTTTCTGTTCATACTAATATAAATCTATATCTCTTATGTATAAAAGAATAGCTGTTCGTTAGTCTCGCTAAAACTCGAGAACGGGTCAACCGATTTGGCTAATTTTGATCTTGAATTATTTGTGGAGGTCCAGAGAAGGTTTAAAAGATGCATAAATATTAAAATGAACGGAACGTACATACCAAAGCATTGTCTCGTAGGTCACACACGTCAGGGACGTGCCCTCCGATGCACTGCCAATAACTTGAGGCATGCAAATGTTCAGTTTCACGTGCCAGTAAGTGTTCGGGTAGGTTTATGTAAAGCTAAGAGCTTTCTGGCTGATGATGATGAAAATTCACGACTTTTAATCACATCGGGCATCATAAAAAATAATTGGGGACAGAAAGGTCAAAATCACCACCATTCTGACCCTTCTGTCTATGTCTGGGTCCAATTTGGGTTACCGAAATAACATTTTCGTAATTTCACTCGGTAGAAAAAATATACTTCAATTCTACGTAAGCCATGTTTTTGATTATTTAAAAAGGCTTGCGGGAATAAGTATATTTCATCACAAAAAATATGCTTTTGTTACATGTTTGCATATTTTTTATATTTGAACGGATCGGACTAACATGATCTCGGGAGGGGATAATGTACATCCAGTTATTGTACACCTCGTCATGACGATAACAGTTGAGCGGCATATACACTGTAGCAATTCAATCATGGATTTTTGCATATTTGTTTTGGCACTAGATATTTGGACTTGTCCTTGAGTTAGGTTTTTATTAGACCATTGGTTGATGGAACAAGTATAGGTTACGCACGTCAGGTACGTGCCCTACGATGCACTGCCCTGCGTCCATCAACTTGAGGCATACAACACTATGTTCAGCCTCACGTGCCAGTAACTTCATCGGCACCCACACCTAAACTAAAACACACCAATGCTGCTTTACGACCGAAAAAGGCATGGTGCAATGGTGTTTATGTAAACAGATTAATTGTGCACAAGGCGAGCGAGCAAAGCGAGCTTTCCACGGCAGTGGACAACCAGGTGCCAGAAAATGTTTTTTACAATAACCTCAAAGGGCTTTCCCTTTTCTGACAATAATCCAATGCTAGATTAAAAACAGTAGCACGTGAAATATTTAACTTTTATAGTATACATAGGCCCTAACATTTTCACAGTGGTCAAAATGTGGTTCCGTTTTGACTGGGTGTACATTAACTTCTTTCTTATTACGGCACCCCTACTTTGCCAAAAGGTGCCGCTATAAGGTTTCCCCGAATATATGACAACTTATAAGTATTTCTAAGCCCCAAACTCTCACAAAAAGTCCTTATAACTTTGTTTATCTGTTACAAATGGCCCCAAGGCACCGTACGTACAAAATACAACAATTTCAAAGGTAAGCCATTTAGACTATTTAAATGTAAATCTAACAGCATTTTACTATAAAAATTCAAGGCACGCTATGTACCGTATTTCAGTTCGATCCATTTGCTGAGCTCTAATGCCTTCGCTCTGTACTCGCGTCACGGACTCTATGTGATTAGGCAAAATATTGCGCGCAATAACCATAGTCCTATCTGTTTTTATTTTCTTTAATCTGTGGAATAATATAGGTGGAAAACCTGTAGAATATTACAAAGAACCTAGTTAGCTAGGCCATTCTAGTAAGTCTAGGCTGTAAATATTTTCTGTAATGAATTTTTTGTAAAGATTTTTATAATGCCCCAAAAGTTATTAAGAGCCGAGCAGGATTTGATTCTTTGTGGTTTCTTTATGTCAAGTAAACACTATAAAATCAGTAAAATATATTTTGTATAAAACCTGACAATACAATCAGTTATAAGAACTAAAAAGATTGTTGTCACTTTTAGCGATAAGACTGCCCAATTATATTTTTAGGTTTTTCTGTAAATAGATAACACTTTATTGTACACAAGGATACATCACAGTAACAGCGTAATTAAAAAACAATAGGCAGCCTTATCAAGGATATCTGTATTTCTATAGGAAAAAGAAAAAAACTTAGGTAGAATAATAAAACAATAAAGATTATATATTTTGGACCCTTTATCAATTGCTTCACTTCTCTAAACGCTCCATATTAAACGTCTTCTTTGATGTTTGATATTATTATATTATACACATTTGAGACAGTAATTGGTACCCAAAAAGCGACACAAACCATTGTGACATTTTGGCTCGTACTTGTGTTACAAAAACATGGAAAATCCATTTTCGTACATATTTTATGACGGACTAATGTACGTTTACATTGTTACACCTATGTTTTTGTTGTGTTTGGTCTAAAATTGTATATTTGCTTCACATATTATTATGGAATCTTGAATTAGTACGTTGTAGTTCTTCTTCTGGCTTCGCAACATCAGGGAATGGACCGGGATCAAGAAAGTGGAAGACCTATTTAGGCTTGCCCTAGATAAAATAAAGTTTAAAAGGATGACTGCCAACCTTCAGTAGTGGAGAGGCACCCTAAGAAGAAGAAGTTCTTCTTCTTATCGTGTAACTGGTTCTTTCAAACCAGTGTGTTGAAAGGTGCGCCTCGGAAAGGCTCCTATCGTGCACGCGACACAATGTTTTCGAACTTTTTCAATTCTACGACCTTGACTTTTTGACAGAGAGTTTTCGTTGGTACACGACTGAATTTGAACCCACGACCTTTGGATCGGAAGGCGGGGCCGCTACCACTAGACCACCAGTGCTCAGTCATAACTAAAAAAAAATGTATAGCTTAAAAAACTAAAAAAACACGCTTTTATAACTAATTGAACTAAAAAGTTAAAAATAAAACTGTAATAATCAATTGAAAAATTTATATTATCGTACAAAAAAGCGTTTTTGCTTTTTAGTTCAATTATTTATAAAAGCGTTTTTTTTTAGTTTTTTAAACTATAACTTATTTTGTTTCTATTACATCATTAGTTGAGAAAGCCACCACCAGCACTTAGCATCAACACTAAGGCCACTTATTCATTTGCCAAGCGAACATTGGTAAAACCTCTTCAATAATGTGAAACCCCATTATCCAGTAGTTCCAGTAGTAGACGCTAGTAGCCGACAATAATTACAACCACTGTCTCTAAAGTTGGAATTAAGGTCTCTACCCACTATCCCGTAGCATACCATGGCCGTGCTAAAAACGTGTCGGGCACGGAAATCAATCCGGTACGCTGTACTTCGCCCACTGAAGCGGGTCGACATGTTCTGAACCCGTTTCCCTCCGACAAATAGTTGACGGTCCGTGCAAGACACGCGACGGTGTCGGTCGGTGACGGAACGATCTAGTGGGCAAGTGTTTTTATACATTACAATACCATAGTACATTATTGCAAAGGCAGCGAAATAGGCAATTGCAGGTCGAGTATGACTTTTTTCAATGATAAGAGACAGGCAATTGCCATTTCAGCCGAGGCATATACTATAGTGCTTTTCTTAGAAAAATGCAAGGAAATAAAAAAGGGTCTTTTACATAATATTTTTTTTTTTAACCAAATAACAACGAACTCCACTTTCTAAATTCAAACAGCACACCGTTTCATCATACAACATTGCCGGAGCGAGAACGCGCCGGGAAGTGATTTTAGTTTTTCAGTCTACGTAAATATGATACTTCGCGTGTTCTATATTCAAAAGTAATGACAATATTTCCGCGCATGTTTAAGAAAAGAATATTTTTTTGGCCATTACGTTTCTAGCACGGTCATGGTATGCTAAGGGATAGTGGGTTTACACCTTTAACGATTGTGTGGAGCAGGTTTTACAGTGTGAGAGCTTGTTGCAATATCACCAACGTTGTTACCAACACAGGGACGTCTAAATAGCATACTTGAATGTAAGTAAGGACATCGCCACTGTAAAACTAAACAGTAGCGCACTTTGTTGGGAAAAAATATCCGAGTTCCTTCTTCTTATTATTTTTTGAAGTGGGTGTTTATCACGATTATCTTTTTTAAAATATGCAGGTCTAGTTTTTTTTCCCTAATTTGAAAGGTTTTATTATGATTTTGTATTGTACTTTAAAAAGGAATACCTGCACATCAACATTATCTAGGGATATTCAATTTTTGTTGAGTTTTACAAAAACTGAAAATAATTTCTTCAGGAAACTAGGTATGGCAAGAATCTTTATTTTGTGTTGTTTATTAATAATAATAAATACAACTGTTGGATTTTAATCTACAATATAAAAGTAAGTCGGGTTTTCCTTCCTGACGCTATAACTCGATAACGGCTGGACCGACTTGGCTGATTTTTGGAGGTCCAGAGAAGGTTTAAAAGGTTTTTTTTTTTTAACGGGAACCGTAATGGCGAGCGAAGCGGCGGGCGGCCGCTAGTTATTAATAAAAATTAGAGTAGTATAAAATCTCGAAAAATCTAGAAATCAATTTGGAATGGAATATCCCTAGACATTGAGTGTAGGTATGAGTTTGTCGATTTTCAACTAGATTTGTTCAACGTATCACGATCACATACTACCTTTTGAAACTGAATAGACAGAATACACCGATAAGTTAACGTCACAAATTATGTCAAAATGTGTTCATGATCAAGGCACTGGTGCAAGCGAAAACCGACTCTAAGGTGACGAACATTTTCATACCGTGACTGTACATAAAAACTGCAATACAAACCTTTGCCTATCGTTTTGAAGAGTATGCCCCAGGACTATTCAACAATTTGGGGGAAATTGTCTCCAACTTCTGAAACAAAAAGAAAAGGGCAAGTTTTAGTCGGAGTTTTATCTGTACTTTCTCAAGTACAAGGTTTATGTATGTAGTTCAGCATCACTTATGTACACTGTGTTGAATGTTTTTGTACCGTTTAAGTTATACAAAAAAAATCGGTTGTCTGTAAAGTCGGTTTACTGACGATAGTTGAACGTGACAACGTCATACAGCTGTCCACGCGGACGCATCGCTCACTCAAGTAGAAGAGAGACAGATGTCGAACGCTGCCGAACGCGGGGACCGATTGTGCCTCTTTGTCGGTCGTTCCGCGCTCTCGCTTGCACTTCAAGCCTTGAGCGAGCCCTTGGAACGATTCAGAGCGAGGTAACACCGCATGAGTCATGTTTTTTCGTGTGTTCAGCCGGCTCCATCGAATTATAAGACGTTGTCACGTTAAAAAAGCCTTACCTGTAGGCCTACCATGAGCTCTGCTTGGCTCTGTCTCTGGCTCTGGTTTTGAGTCTGTGTGAGTGCTCACTAGTGCATTATGCTGTGGGTGTGACGTTTTGACGTGGGACTTATTTAGTCAACACTCAAACAGACTCAAAACCAGAACCAGAGACAGAACCAGACAGAGCTCATGGTAGGTCTACTGTACTGAAGCTAAGTAGGTAAGCCAAACAAACTAGGTACCTAATAAACGTGTAAAGAGTTTTGGCATTAGAACGGAAATAGTTCTTGGACAATTTCCGGCCTCGAGTAGACTGTTACACATACAATAAATTCATATTTCTGCCGTGAAACAGTATTGCTGTGTTTCATTTTGCCGATGAAATTTCAATTTCAATTCTTTATTTGTGAAACACAGGTTTATAGTTGTTACATAGGTAAATTACTGGCACGTGAGGCTGAACGTCTGTATGCCTCAAGTTGATGGCTGCAGGGTAGAACATTGTAGGGCACTTTCCTGACCTACGAGGCAAAGAAAAAAAATCCCGTGTAATGCTGCCTTCCTACGGTGCGTGGTTCTGCAGATCATCACGCACCGCGCACGGCAACGCACACAGAAAGGGCTCCTGTGCTACCGCGCACCTCGGCGCACGAGACCGTTCCCATGGTGTGTCGTGCGAGCTGATCCTCCTCCGTGCGCGATATCACACACCGGTGGGAAGGGGCTATTATGTGTGTCCCGTGTGTTTGTCAGTCAGTTACAAATAAATGTTTTTTCTTTCTTTCTTTAAACAGCTTGTACTATGGCAGAGTTGTCAGACGGTTAGTGCACGAGGTGAAATTACTTTGTCAAGCTTTGTACGGTTTTAAACATTTAAGCGCTCCCGTGTACAATGTCCTTAGTACATGGGTTTGAAAGGTTAAGTTTAACTTTGTTTAAAGGTCTATCTCCACACATCAGTGCCGTATCAGGGACGGGACAGGAACGTGGCCGTGGCAAGACCAAGCATCCATGTCCATGTGGCTCTGTCTCTGGCTCTGGTTTTGAGTATGTGTAAGTGCTCACCAGTGTATTATACTGTGTGTGACGTTTCGACGTAGGATTTTTTAGACAGCACTCACACAGACTCAAAACCAGAGCTAGTCACAGAGCCAGACAGCGCTTGTGGTAGGCCTACAGCAGTACCTACGGCAGTTTTCAAACAATTCAGTTAACAGACTGATTAAATAATAATTTCGCTTCGCTGAAAGCCTGTTGGCATTGTCGTAATGAAGATATACTGCAGTTGTTAATACTGTTTTAAATAACTGATTGAAAGTTTTAATTACTTTTCGTTCCAACATAAATTAACTACAGAAAATTCAATGGACCTACATTCACCAATAAATTGTTTAAAAATGCTTGTTTTGTCTTTTACAACCGAGATCAATGAACTTGGATTGTTGTGGACCAGTAGGCCTACCATGAGCTCTGTCTGGCTCTGGTTTTGAGTCTGTGTGAGTGCTCACCAGTGCATTATACTGTGTATGTGACGTTTTGACGTAGGATTTATCCTTCTTACTAAATATAAGCAAGAGTCTATGTGCGAGTGTCGGCTAAATAAGTCCTACTAAATATAATACACTGGTTAGCACTCATGCACAAAGACTCAAAACCAGGGCAGAGACAGAGCCAGACAAAGCTTGTGCAATAGTAATGGTAGGCCTACTGAAATGCGTTCAGACAACAAAAAAATATTACTATTTTCGGAATGAATGTAGATAAAACTTTTGAACCAAAACCAATCAGTTCACTATTTATTGCAAGCAAACAGGCAATTTATATGCATTACAGGCAGCTGCTTTTAATCATGCCCCTACTTACGGGACGCTATAATTCCTGGGACAGAATTTAAGATGGAGTAGGCTTGCCCAACACCTTGCCCTTCTTACAGATTTATCGACCTGATCCACAAGAAAGACATGGTCAATACGTGCGGAACTGACTAAGCAACGGATATCCTCACGATGTTTTCCTACACCGTTTGAGAGCACTGGCATAGTATAGTTATATTTTTCAATAGACGCAAAAGGCCTGTTTACATTTTAACTTTTTAATATATGAGTGACATTCATAGGTCGTGGGTTTATCCAGTCGTGCACCAATGAGTTTTTCTGCTCATAAATGTATGTACAATAAATCAGTGCTCTCAAACGGTGAAGTAAAACATCGTCAGGAAACCGGCATGTCGTAGAACCTAAACAGTTCGAAAATATGTGTCAAGTGCACGAAAGGAGCCTCTTTGAGGCGGTCTTAAAATCCTTTCAACACACTTGATTCAAAAGAATCAGTAACACGATAAGAAGTGAAATTTTACAGGGTTATTGAACTGTATAACTAGAAGGTAAGACCACCTTGACATTATCGTTTAATCTGTTCTACCTTGCTTATTAATTAATCTATATTTATAAAAAAAAGTCGTGTTAGTTACACTATTTATAACTCAAGAATGGCGCAACCGATTTGGGAGAAAATTAGTGGGGAGGTAGCTTAGAACCGGGAGAAGGACATAGGATACTTTTTATCCCGAAAAAGCAACGGGAACGGGGTGTTACGGGAACGGGCGAGCGAAGCCGCGGGCGGCCACTAGTTTAAAATAAAGTTGAGTATTGAGTACTTTTGCAGGCATTCAATGCAGTGAATGGTATCATTAACCATGTTTGTATAGCGGGCGCTAACATTTCCAACTAATTGATTGATAACAAACCAATTAGTTTGAATTGTCCACCCGTCATTCAAGTGTTATTTTGTACAGAAATAATAAAAATAGTGGTTGTTATATCGTATAAAAATACATGTATTTACACAAAGACACTTTTACTAAACTACATTTTATATTTACAAAGTAAACAAGAAACAGTTGAACGATCTACCGTTACCTATACCGTTGTAAAGTTATTTGTAATTGAAATACGTTACTTGGTATATTCTTAAAACCCGCCAGTAAAATCCTATTGGTACGGATTTCAGGAATTTTGATCAAAATCTCCACTGGCTACGTCGTAGCATGCTACGGTGTAGCGGTTTTAAGATTTTTTGCCGCAAATTCAGTGAACATTAGATGTTTGTTCTCTGTCTGGGTGTTATATTGTATTCTAGGTATGTATTAACAATAAAAATGAATCCAAGTATTATATCAGCTATCTGGTTCTTATAGTACAAGCTCGGCTTAATTTGGGGATAAGAGTTTTGTGTGGATTGTCCACTATATTTTATTTATTTTAAAACACAAAGGAAAGCCGCGGTTATTCTTTTTTATCATTGTTTTGCCATCTCTTCTTCTTGTTCTTCTCATGTGAAAACTTTAAAATCAAATGCACAACAGTAGTCTCTTTTTCGATTAATTTTTACGTTATCCTACCAACGGGTTTATGTATGCAATAAACAATGTAAGAATACATTCTATATACCTAAAAACACCCTTCTCAGCCTCCATGCAGCCGGATAAAAACAAATTTATATGAAATATGAATTGGAGGTGATATTTTCTTTATCAATAAGGCGTTCATAGAGCTAACTCGCTGCTGAGTTCCTACTGAGCATGTTTTCAGCGTGTAACTCCTCTTTAAATTAAGGAGGTAGAAGTAAACTGAAAAAACAGCATGAATCTCTAACAGGTCGTCTTTTGTCTGGCCATTTTTTATCATCGTATTTACTCAATAAAAAAATCACGAAAGGAAACAAAAAAGGAGATATTCATTTGCAACTCCTCCTAAAGTTGATATTGTTTATTTTTTTGGTTTACACCAATAGATTGATAATTAAGTCACAGAACTAATGGCTGTTTTAGTTATAAAAAAAATAAAGAATTGAATTTTTATGAACTAAAAATCAGAAATCCGTGCGTGTTTTGCCAGGCGCAGTATTGTTGAGGAGCGGTGGGTTGCATACGAACGAAACTCTCAAAACCATTGGGTCAGCGTACCACCTTAATAGCAAGGCAATAAATAACTGCCACCGGTTTTAAAACTTTTTGGCAGCGACAGGTTTGGAAACCCTTTGGGGAAATTCACTGGATTAGATACTGTTTCAGATAAAACAAAGATAGTAAAATATATTTTTTCATTTCGCTGTTAAGGCCTGCGCACATCTAGGCGATGGATATCAGCTGAAACGCTGTTATCACTGTCATATTGGACAGCGTTTTACGTAATCGCCATCGCTGAGATGTGCGCAAGCTTTTTTTGGTTTGGCTGGTTAATATTTTTTAGTTACTGGTGATTTTTACTATACCAGTTTTTTTTTTTTGTGTAAAAGATAGACAAACGAGCTTACGGCCCACCTGATAGTAAGCGGTCACCGTCGCCCATTGACACCAACAACACCAAGGGTGCTGTTGTTGCGTTGCCTACCCTGGAGGAGTTTTTTAACGTTTTTCTTGAAGCTGTTCATGTCGAATTTAAGAGGGAACACCTCTGGTGTTAGCTCGTTCCACAATTTATGGGTATGGGGAAGAAAAGATCTCGAGAAGCGAGCAGTACGAGAAACCCATGGATCCAGAATGAGTTTGTATTTATATTTAAATTTTATTTTTTATTTTTTTGTAGGTCGTGGGTTCGATCCCCACCGAGAACAAATATTTGTGTGGTTAACATAAATGTTTGTTCTCTGTCTTGGTGTTATATTGTATTCTAAGTATGTATTTACAAAAAAAAAATGTATTCAAGTATTATATCAGCTATCCGGTTCCCATATTACAAGCTCTGCTTAGTTTGGGGCTGGGTAGTGTTGTGTGAATTGTCCACAATATTTATTTATTTATTTATTTATATCTTAATTTAATTAAAAAACTGCTTGGATCCCCAGGGTTGACCCCCAAGTTATCTACGAAATATCTGAACTTCTATTTCATTTTATATTAACTAAGGTCTTAATAGTAAGATATACATTACTAATAAACTCCACGCCCACATCGCCAATGAAAACTAATTGTTATTTCCACAACTTAAGAACCAATGTTCTTAGTTAGTGCTTAGAATATCAGCTTAAGGGGGTACGATTTTCATACAAATTGATTTTAATATTTAGGGCCAATGACAGCTTAACTGTACACTTACATAACAGTGTCTTTATTTACGGCAAACTATATTTAGTTAAAAGAAACTGTAGACTAACAGTATTAATAATAAAAAAATATTGTATTTATTTAATTTTATTTACGAAGACTTTCACCATGCGGTATTCGGTGGAAACTTAATAAATTTCAAAAGATAAAACCTTTTTGGTTTTGTGATTTATTATTATTACGTTTCAGTTTTCCTCAACTTAATATAGTTTGCCGAAAATAATGACCAACATAAAAGCCAAACACAGTTTTTTTCAGTGTACAATTTTCTCTCATCTCCCATAAATGGTAAAATCAATTTGTATGGAAATCGAACACCCTTAAGAAAATTAGAAATTAACTGAATAATTAAATAAGATGTTTAGCTTTAAGATACTGAGTGAAAACTTTAAAACCTCAAGAGTCAAATCGAATTTGACGACTCTACAAGTTTAAGACGTGACAACGTCTTATAATTCGATGGAGCCGGCTGCACGCACGAAAAAACATGACTCATGCGGCGTTACCTCGCTCTGAGACGTTCCATTTAAGGCTTGAAGTGCAAGCGAGAGCGCGGAACGAGCGACAAAGAGGCACGATCAGCCTCCGCGTTCGGCAGCGTTCGACATCTGTCTCTCTCCTACTTGAGTGAGCGATGCGTCCGCGTGGACAGCTGTATGACGTTGTCACGTTCAACTATCGTCAGAAAACCGACTTTACAGACAACCGTTTTTTTTTATCTAGCTGATGATAAAATCATATAGCCCACCTGATGTTAAGTTGTAACCATCGTCTTCGCCTTGTCTCGAAGGTCACGCACGTAAAAAACGTGCCCTACTAATGCACTACCCTGTGTCCATCAACTTGAGGCAAACAGATGTTTCTTACACCCTCTAAAATGTGCGAATACCGTTTTTATAAAAGTCTTAAATCTTTTCCGAATCTCTGAAGCAAATGTTATTACTTATAGGGAGCTATTGAAGAGAAATATGGAGTAGCTTGCTACGATTGGAGATTTTGCGGGAAATAGAAAAATGTATTTCCGTTGAGCTGTGAAATATTTCCCAGAAAATGGCGAGTTGTTGATAGATATTTGGGTAGAGGTAGGTCAAAGAAAAGGTAGATGAACAGTGTGAAAGTTGACATGGATTAGAAAGGAAAAAGAGATGACGACTGATAGAGGAGAATGGAAGAGGAAAGTGGGATAAGAGCAGGAAGAAGAAGAACATAATAAATAATGCGGACAACCCACACAACACTATCTAGCCCTAAACTAAGCATAGGTTGTACTATGGGAACCACATGGCTGATATAATACTTAAATACTTTTTTTTTGTAAATACATACATAGAATACAATATAACACTAAGCAGAGAACAAACATCTGTGTTCACCACACAAATATAATTTGTTCTCGGTGGGGATCGAACCCACGACCTACGGCGCAAAAGGCAGAGCTACTGCCAACTGATCTGAGAGGACAGCTAAGAAGGTGAGGTATTGAAGATATATGTACATCCAAGTAATTCATTTTACCGTCCACCCGCCTTCTGTGCTGTAAGTTGTGGGTTCGATCTCACTAAGGACACATTAATTACATAAAAAATCTTTGTGTTCTACAGCTTTGTGCTATCAATTTTACACACAAAAATTGCCAACTTCAATTATAAAAGGAAGTTCTCAATTCGGTTGTTTTTATTTTTATTTTCGCTGTCGTATAACAGCGTCATTTGAACAGATTTGAAAAAAATATTTTTTATCTGGAAGTACCTATAGACTTCCAAATTGATTCCATAGATCTTCATCAAAATTAGTGCAGCAGTTTGGCCATGGAGTCGGTTTCTCAATTTTTAAAAATTTCTCTTGTTTGAAGTTTTAGATAAAATTCAAATCTGATTTTTAGTTTAGAAAGTAACATTTGATAGTGGTTGGTGCTGTTGCAAAAGAATCACTAGTAACTTAATAATAATGCTCTCCGACCGACCAATCATCTAATTAAATTAGAAAATCCATAAATCACTTTCTACTCGTAATATTCATATATTAAAATCTTCCCTATGGCTTTATTATAAATGATGGTGTTTCATAAATTAAATCACGATTCGTTTAAGAAGATTAATGGCTTTGCCAAACAAACAAACATCCCATTTCTTTAACTTTGAAATGCATTAATTTTGATTGTCCAGGAAGCCAGCTGTTACCTGAAATTTATGACATAATTTTTGTTTACTTGGGGATCCCTTCTTGTTGGTTTTCAAGCCGTGACGTCACAAGGCATGACATCCTCCTCTTTCCAAAGGCGAGAGAGAGAGCAAACAAGATTAAGATTATGTTAGGATGGTCAAAAGTTTTAAACTTTGTGTCCCTTATGATACTGTCAAATAAGATATTCTCCCAAATTAACAATTCAACACTTTCGTAACAAAGTTTATGCAAACCTCTTACATAGACATCTGACATCTGACCCGAGAATGTCACTTGTCAGACCTTTTTCAAGAATATTGGATGTCTTGGAGCTGTCTTGAAACTGCGACCTTCATCATTGTCTGGTGGAACTTGAGGGTATAATAGAATACGAATATTATTTTAAATAGATTTCAGTTCAGTGAACCATATACTCGTGTGTGAAGCGGCTGAGTCTATTCGGAGTTTTTTTTGTGCAATTTTTAATATCAATTTTCTTATTATTATTTTTTAGAAATAACGCATCTACTTTTAACTTCAAATTAATAAGGAAGGATTCTCAATTCAGTAGTATTTATTCTTCAGTAGCTTTTTTATGTTTGCTATGACATAACTTCGTCTTATGAACTGATTTGAAAAATTATATTCTTATTTTAAAGGTAATACTTACTTCCATATTGGGCCACAGAATTTCATCAAAATTGTTTCATTAGTTTGGTCCTAAAGTCGGTTTCTCAAGTCATTTAAACTTCACTTTGTTAAGATTTTTATTCTATTGCAAAATTTAATCTGGGATTCAAACCAACAATTATTATACCCTAGATACGAGCATGTGTTATGGCCTGCGCACACCTAGTTCGCTGGCGGTAGCGAACAGTGAAACGCTGTCAAATATCGCTGTCAAATCTTAAATCTGACAGCGATATTTGAAAGCGTTTCACTGATCGCTACCGCCAGCGAACTAGGTGTGTTCGAGCCTACAGAAAATAACAGCCGTTTTTTTGGACACAACAATGATAAAATATTTATGTGTAGTGGCGGTATGAAAATTTTCGTCGATTTTCAACTTGATTTGTTCAACGTATCACGATCACATAGGTACTACTACCTTTTGAAACTGAATAGACAGAATACACCGATAAGTTAACGTCACAAATTATGTCAAAATGTGTTCATGATCAAGGCACTGGCACTGGTGCAAGCGAAAACCGACTCTAAGGTGACGAACATTTTCAAACCGCGACTGTACACTCCCGGTATTTTATAACACGAAATATCACGTAAAATATGTCGAGGATAAAAACGTCAGATTTGAGCGATAAATTCCTCGTCTTAACGGTAGAGAACCATCCCTGCAGGCGGGGGTCCATTAGGAAGGAAGGCTCTTTGCGAATCGACCGCGTAACATTAGAGAGAGGCAGGGATGGACTGAGGTGCACAAAGTGGGGCAATTTAAATGAACAAGATAAGATTTTCATAAAATTGCTTACACTTACACTCATACATTATTATTTAAAAGAAGTTGGCTATGATAAAATTCGGTGGCAGTTGGTACTAAAATAGTACCATCTGCTCCCATTTCTGAGACGTGGGGGTGAATGGACATAGGTAGTGTCATCTGCCGCCACTTTTCAAATTTGGGGGCGAAAAGTGGCGGCAGATGAAACTAATTCGTTATGATTTACAATGTTTTTCTTATCGTGTCGATTTTTTACTAAGGAACTTTTACTTTTTTTTTATTCGTGAAATCACCACCACCTGTTATTTTGATACACTTTTATTAATAAAATTTATCCCCCTTTCTAATATAGCTAGCTGATAGAACACGCATATTGCCTGGTGGTAACCATTACTTAAGGATAAAACATTGCCTCGTAGGTCACGCACGTCAGAAACATGCCATACGATGCACCACCTTGCGTCCATCAACTTGAGGCATACAGTTGGCCTACCGCAACCTTTGTCTGACTCTTTGTCTGGTTCTGGTTTTGAGTATGTGTGAGTGTTGACTAAATAAATCCTTTACGTCAAAACGTCACACACACAGTAAAATACACTAGAGAGCACTCACATAGACTCAAAACCAGAGCCCGAGACAGAGTCAGACGGAGCTTGTGGTATGCTTAAGGTTCAGCCTCGCGTGCAAGTAACTTCAATTTCAATTTCATCCTTAGCCCATCCCTGGTAAAATATACCAGCCCTATTTATTCGATGCTTGTCCTCTCCGCTAGGAAAATGCATCCTATTTCAGGAACAAAAGCGCCAGTGCTCTACCTACTTTACGGTATCTTTATTTAGTTGTATAAAGAACAGAATTCTAAAGTATACACATTTGAGATAAAATAAGATGTAGCTCTAGAGCAGTCCCGAGAATACTTTTGTCTGTAGACCACTTTGTAAAATAATTGATTTATAACAATCTAAGAGAAGCTATAGTTTTTTTTAAGATTCATAGTTTCATCATTCTCTCATAATAAGGCTCGGCAAATCGGCAAATTTTTATCATCCGCACTTGATGTGCGGGCTGGTTTTTCCGCAAGTAGGCTGCTGGTGGGCCCATTTTACGTGACCCTTGTCACGTGTTGCTCGAACTTTTGTTTAGGTTCTACAACACGCCGTTTTCCTCACGATGTTTTCCTTCACTCCTTCACCGTTTTGAGAGTACTGGCATAGTGCACATACATTTTTCGACAGAAAAACTCATTGGTACACGACTAGATTTGAACCCACGACCTTCGGATCGGAAGGCGGGGCCGCTATACCACTAGACCACCAGTGCTTACTAAGGCTCTTATAAGTTTTAATTTGATAGTGTAATAAAAATAGAAGAAGAAAGAAAAGATGGTAATAAAATTACTGGCACGTGAGACTGAACATCTGTAAGCCTCAAGTTGATGGACGCCGGGTAGTGCACCGTAGAGCACGTTCCAACGGGCGTGACCTACGAGGCAATACTTTGTTATATATATATAGGCGATGGTTACCAATTAACATCAAGTGGGCCATTATGCATGTTCCATCAGCTAGTTGTATGAAAAACAAAAAAATGTGAAGTACTAGCCTAGACTATACATATCTAAAAATGTAGCGTGTGACATGGCTCTTAGTCCACAGCTTCCACATGGTGTAGGTTCCCGGTACGGTTTCTGAACGCATCATAGTGTAATATTGTTTTTCCGCTTTTCCTCAGCAGGGGGCGCTAGTAGCTTTTAAAATAGTTCAGAGCGAGTTGAGTTTCCGTACCGAGGGCCCATATTGTTATCCGCCGCTATTATTAGATTCTACAGTAATTTCATAAACATGATTGGATTTTTAACTCGGAATTAAAGTTTTCATAGAGCACAAACAAAATAATCTTTTCGTAATTGCCCAACTGAGCTGCCGGCCGTGAAAAAACTAATAAATCTGGTGGACCAATTATGCTTGTTCCATCACCTAGTTGTATGAAAAAAAAGCTAAGACTAGAAACAACAGACATATAAAGAAACTGAAAAATATTACCTTGACATTATCATAATTATAATGAAAGCTTTGCTTATAAAAGATCTTCTTAGACTTAATTAAAAAAGTTAGCATGTTAAAATAACACGTAACGTTACCTCTGAGTTTATTCAGAGTATTCCCAAAGCAAATATGGAGACACAGAAAACTCATTACTCTGTAAAACTCTGACGAAAATGTCCCGTATTTTCTCGGAATTAAATCAAAATATAAAGATACGTCGCATGCTGTAATTAGTTTAGAGTGTATTTTTGGATAACAGGGTAACACATATACCCAACGATAAGGTGTATACTTCATACAAAATACTTGTGTGCAAAAAGGTTAAGGTATAATGTTGTAGCTCATATATCTATTCACTAGACAGATGAATTTTAAAACGATAGAAGGTTTAGGCAGGTGCAACTAGGTTGTTTAAGAATACATTATGTAACGCGCTCGTGATAGCATCAGCACTAACCTTAGTGGTTTTTAGATGCTATTTTTATCAAATTAATGTAATTTATAGGTTAAAATGTATAATATATTTTATTTACAACAGAATATACATTATTTACAAAAACTATTACTAAACAACATGAAATACCTAATTAAAAAGAAAAAATAAAAATTACATTTTATAAGAAACTAGAAAATTTTATATGAACTCTGTTTTCCACCTGTAGGTATTACAGGTAGAAAACAGAGTTCAGATCACCGACCGCAGGCAATGTGCCCAAAAGGCTGGCAACGTTACCTCTTTGAATAGCTAAGCTAATTCTTTGCCCTAGGTAAGCGCCAGCCCTTTGGTCACCAGTCTCAACCACCAGCCTCTTGGATAATTCTTCGAATAGAAGCCACGCCTCTGGACCCCATGGTCCTAGCGTTTCCACCCCAAAAGGCAGAAATATGTATCCATCGCCGATTGATGCATATTTCCGCCTTTTGAGGTTTTCCGCTGCCGTTGCCACCGCGCCCGCCGCTCTTGAAGTGGACGATACGTGTGAGGCAGCCAACGTATCCACGCAAGTAGCGTCCCACACCAAAGGCCTGCCCCGACTCCAAGGTATCAACGACATCCCGTCGGGTCTCTTTCCATCATCACGTGTGATACCGTTCGGCTCAAGAATGGCCGGCACGTGAATGGTGGCTAGAGCCCTACGGATAATGTCGTTGAGGCTTGCATGACGGGATTGGCGGCCTGCACTGCGGCGACAGGACAGTCCGTGGTGACCATGCCGGTCAACGGAGCTGCCGCAGTGGCACTGATGGGGTTCATTGGTGGTGGCTCCAATTCGAATGCTGACAGCTAAAGAAAATGTGGTGTTATCCAAGAGTGTTCCGATATTGGCAGAAGGCAGTGCATGGAGCCAGAAACCAGATTCCCGAGTGCCAGAGGCAATGAGGCGAGCCCTTTCTGCTAGCGTAGAAGCCGACTTTAAAAGTTCTTCTTGCAGCATCTTGCATATAGGCTCATCCCATTGCCTCTGTAGATAGGGTTTCTCGGGAATGGTTTCTGCAGGGCAAATTAAACTCCAAGCGCTCTTAGCCTCATCTATTGAATTTATTTTAATATTTCCCAAAGATGGAAAAATAATTTTTAAAAATAATTTATTTGTGCTATGAACCGAGGATAAAAATGCCGGGAGAGAAACACTTGAAATTTTTCGAATACCCAGGCCCCCGAACCTTATTGGAAGGGAAGCCTGGCACCAGGAAACATCAGACAATGGACAATTTAGAATTTTTACTAATACATTCTGTAATGCTGAGTCTAAGCTTGTTAAATGATCTCTTAAGATCCAGACTGGGCTACATCGCAGAATATACAAAATGTATATAAATGTATAAATGTGTGATGTTGTAAATGTATATAGTTAATTATATATATATACTATACAGGGTGGATACGACTGATGAGACAAAAAATAAACTGCATATACTAGGCACCATTTTCAAGCTCTGTACCAAAAATCTTTTAATTAGGAGCAGTAGTTTAGCCGCAAATAATTTTTCAAGTTTTTTCATATTTGGAACACGATGTATTTTTCATAGCAGATGATTACTTATACCTACGAAGCGTATTTGCCACTCCGACGCAAGTAATACACACACAGACTCGCATTTTCACTACGAGAGTGACATAGAGAGAGACAATGACATAGCAAAAATCCCGCGGGTAAAAGAAATAGACATAGGTCAGTGCGTTCCGTTCTTTCTTATTGCTACCTAACTACTTTCAACTTCAGTTCGCGACCGCTGACCGTTCGGAACGGATGTGCCTACCTACCGGAACACGGAAGCTTACGTTTTTATTTTTACGAATTGAAAGCGAAGGCAATTTGTGATAGGCATAGGACACTAAATAAGTTTAGGACAGTATTTCTTTTCTCTATTGTGACAGGATACGTAACTTGGGATTATTATTATTTAGTGTTACTGTTTTTATTGTGATTGACTGTTTTTTATTGTGATGTGATGAAGACACGTTATTAAAATTTGGTTTTGTGTGTTCAACAATGCCTCGTGTAACTTACACGGCGTCAGAATACACTGACATGATTTTTATTTACGTTTGTTGTTGTGATCGTACCTACCCAATTCAAAGGCGGCTCAGGCCTCCACTCGCGTCGCGCCAGGTCATCGCGCCATTTAGTACCTACTTACTCAACAAACTACAAAGTCTAAACTCGTCAAAAATAATAGCGTAATTATTTAATTTGACGGATAGCGTTTCTCCAAGATGTTAATACCCGCCCGTAATCGGTTAAATACTAATATTTCAGACAGAAATACTCGTTATTTATGGTGATGAAAAATACAACTGAGAACAATAACTCATTGTTACCTCGGAGGATTTAGGAGTACTCATAAATTAAACGAGGAAGAAGATACATTTAAGACCGGTATCACGGATTAATTAACTCATATTTTTATTAATAGTACATTGTTACCTGAGTGTTGAAAGTCACGTTTTTTGAGTCCCGAGACGGGTTTGGCGCCAGAGCGTAGCGAGGGTGCCAATGGAGCTTGAGGGACTTAAAAGGTAAGGCGAGGTAAACACTGTGCTTTTCATTACGAATACAAGGAAAGTAAAAATAAAAACATGAAAGAAAAATTAGTGAAAATGAAGATTGAATTGCCGCCTTCCCGGTTTTTTTTTCTTTTTCTCTGGCGGGCCTTCGGCTTCAGCTTGCCAGCATTATTCAGCCATTATTTTCAGTCTCATAATTTAAAAAATGGTAAATTGTTTGCTCAAATCTATGTTATTTTAAATAAATAGTTGAAGCTATATATTAATCAAGTAATTTAGAAGATCTTTATGTTATTTAAATTTAAATTTTACATTGCGCTCTAATTAGACTTTATAAACTTCTTACCGTTGTAATGGGTTCCCAACCTACTTGCTGAATAAAAAGTTGGAATTTGGTTCAACGACCTCCTTGCAGTTAGAAAGACTTTAGAAAGTTGGAACATGGTTGAATAAAATAGAACTTGTTTTTTTTTATAACTTGACAGCTGTCAGTTGAAAGCGATTCTCCCTAGGGCTGAAAGTTTTACTTTCTATAAGGCCCCTCAGGCAACTTCAGACCTACTTTCAGAGTATGAGTAATGAAAAAAAGTGTTACATAACCAATTGTCATAAATTAAATGAGGAAGAAGATACATTTAAGACCGGTTTCACGGATTAATTAACTCATATTTTTGCTTAAAAAGTGTTCACTGGAAATAATTAATTTATATTTAATTGGTCGATTAGCAATCCGTAAATCTGGCCCTCCGAAAGTCTTATTGATTTAACATATTTGTGAATGGTTGATTGAACAGTTTTTCTGAGGAAGGACTTCCACTTAATCATTTCTACGGGAATGTTTGTCTACTATTTACATAATTTACAAATTAATAACTGACTGTAAACATACACTTTCCAATATATTGAATATTACTGATTATTTGTAAACCTTTTAGAAAAATATATCCACCGAAGGTTAAACCCATTTAGAAACGAAATTGCATTAAATCATAAGTTTGAAGAAATTTAGAAAACTAACCAAATTCCGTGAATTTATCGTTGAATCTTGCTGAATAATTAGCTGTCGACATTGCAGTGAAAATAGCAATTTTTATATTTTGTTGTAATTATTAAACACTCGTCAAACGAACAGGCAATCTGCGATCGCTGATTAAATCACAGGATAATAAGAGCAGCTGGGTCAGCCAGTCGTCAGTGGTTAGTGAACTATACTCGGATTTTTAATTAGACGATACCGACTGACAGTAGCTAATGTCACTTTGTAAAATAATGTTGCCCGATTTAGAGTAATAGTGATGCGCTCAGTTCTCGTTCAATCAGATGAATAAACAATGAGTGTGAATATTTAATAATTTCAAACTATAAAAGAATATTTAAATTTGTAGGTATAATTTTTTTTATAAAAGTGCTCTGTTATAAGTTACTAGTAGCATGTAACTACAATAAGTTTTTTGACGGTTTATAACAAAGCGCGGCGTGGCGACTAGTGCCAACACCGATGAACGCCGCGCGCGTCGGTCACCATTTTGTTTGTAATTCGGCTTCTAACCTCTGGTCTGATAGCACAATAGTACATTGTTACCTGAGTGTTGAAAGTCACGTTTTTAAAGTCCCGAGACGGGTTTGAGGGAATGGAGCTTGAGGGACTTAAAAGACTTTCACTCGAGGTAAACACTGTGCTTTTCATTACGAATACAAGGAAAGTAAAAATAAAAACATGAAAGAAAAATTAGTGAAAATGAAGATTGAATTGCCGGCTTCCCGGTTTTTTTTTTCTTTTTCTCTGGCGGGCCTTCGGCTTCGGCTCGCCAGCATTATTCAGCCATTATTTTCATTCTCATAATTTAAAAAATGGTAAATTGTTTGCTCAAATCTATGTTATTTTAAATAAATAGTTGAAGCTATATATTAATCAAGTAATTTAAAAGATTTATTATTTATTTAATACTATCTTTATGTTATTTAAATTTAAATTTTACATTGCGCTCTAATTAGACTTTTTAAACTTCTTACCGTTGTAATGGGTTTCCAACCTACTTGCTGAATAAAAAGTTGGAATTTGGTTCAACGACCTCTTTGCGGTTAGAAAGACTTTAGAAAGTTGGAACATGGTTGAATAAAATAGAACTTTTTTTTTTTTATAATTTGACAGCTGTCAGTAGAAAGCGATTCTCCCTAGGGCTGAAAGTTTTACTTTCAATTAGGCCCCTCAGGCAACTTCAGAGCTACTTTCAGAGTATGAGTAATGAAAATGTTTTTTTCTGCGCTCACGCTGTTTAGTTATTGTGTTTGTTAAGTTTTTCGTTACGTTGTGTTTGAGGTAATTATTGTGTTATTTGTTGGTATATTGTTTCGCGCAAACGATATGGATCCTCAACCAAGCACGTCAAGTCAAGTTCGGCACACTAACTATTCACTAGACAATCGAGGCAATTTCATTCATTCAAGAGTTTTTTCAATCATTCACTTTGTCACAACACTATTTTTATTTCATCAAAAACTGACAACACAGTAAACGTCAGCTGGCTTCGTCTAATTAAAAATCCGACTATAGAGAGTTTACCAACAGACAGACAACACTTAGTCTGAGACTATAATTTGAATTTGGAACGCTCTAATTTGGGAATCCATCAGGTGTGATGGCAGCCAAATGCTTGGCTACATAATATATTATATATACTATTATAAAAAAAAAGTCTATAGAAGTAACGGGCCCGTCGTCGTCGTGAAAGTACTATCACCACGCAGATTTCTGCCCTCAAGCAGCGTTGTTGCGTTTCGGTTTGAAAGGTGTGGGTGCCGGTGAAATTACTGGGTCGTGAGGCTGAACATTGTAAGCCTCAGTTTGATTATCGCAGGGCAGTGCATCGTAGGGTGCGTTTCTGACGTGCGTGACGTAAGGCAATACTTTGTAATAGGCGATGGTTACCACTTAACATTAGGTGGGCCATACGCTTGCTCCATCAGCTAAAGGTATTTAAAAAAAATAAACGCGTTATTTTAAAAATTCTATTTATAAAAAAGTGAGTTTTATTTTTTAATTTATTTATTGCCAACATGCACATACATATTATAGTAATATCATGTTTTTATGGCTATGAACAAGCGGTCTTGTGTATCAGCTGTGGTTGTGATTAAATCGACAAACTGAGCAACGTAATTTACTTGTCCAACGCAATTTTAACTGTTACAAAGGAATTACAAGTTTAATTATGAACTAGTTATAGTTAAGCTGTGTTTTTGCTTCAGTTTTTCACAAAAACGTTTCCAATTTTATGGACACAATACTAAAAATATACATATTAAAATGTAGCCTCTGCGGAAACAATTCTTTATTTTTTTATCAGAAGATTTGACTGTCCTCTCAGCCGTCTCAGCTCAGTAGGTAGTAGCTTTGCTTTCTGCGCCGAAGGTCGTGGGTTCGATCCCCACCGATAACAAATATAATTATGTGTGCTAAGCACATGTGTTTGTTCTCTGTCTGAGTGTTATTTTGTAATCTAATTATGTATCTACAAAAAAAGCATAGTATATCAGCTATCAGTAGGCCTACCATGAGCTGTGTCTGGCTCTGTCTCTGGTTCTGGTTTTGAGTCTGTGTGAGTGTTGACTAAATAAATCCTACGTCAAAACGTCACACACACAGTATAATGCACTGGTGAGCACTCACACAAACTCAAAACCAGAGCCAGAGACAGAGCCAGACAGAGCTCATGGTAGGCTTACTGGATCCCATTGTACAAGCTGCTTAATTTGGGCCTAGAAAGTGTGTGTCCACAATATTTATTTTTTTTATTTACGTAGCGTTGTGTACAAAAGGGCTTATAGATAGTGCAATTCACCTCCCCGCGCCCCTCGCGGGGTGCGGGGAGTTTGCTCCGAGCGGCAGTCGCGAACCGTAGTCTATTCATCGTAGTGTGCGTGTGCACTCATAGGTAATTAGTGTGTACCGATAACACTCAAACATTGACGGAAGCTTGCACACATAAACTATAAACGGTTAGGAGGAATAGTGGGGCGCGCCTTCGTGGATTGCACTATCTATACTCTAGCTTAACCTAAACTAGTTATTTCCATTGGTTGTATTCACACAAACATAAACATTCATTTTCCGTCCACATGCAATCAATCATTATATTTGTATGACGGTCACGATGTAATCTTTATGATGTAACGGAACGAACAACGGTACATTATAGTTATTGAGTTATTTGGAGGGAAGAAACAAGCTTTAACCTTGGTGGCCATCATCATCAGCCTGGAAAGTCTGGCTCTGTCTCTAGCTCTGGTTTTGAGTGTGAGTGAGTGCTCACCAGTGTGTTATACTGTGTGTGTGATCTTTCGACGTAGGATTTATTAAGTCTACACTCAATTAGACTCAAAACCAGAGCCAGAGACAGAGCCAGACAGAGCTTGTGGTAGGCCTGTCAGTTTGTGTGAGTGTTGACTAAATAAATCTTACGTCGAAACGGTCACACACACAGTATAATACACAGGTGAGCACTCACACAGACTCAAAACCAGAGCCAGACAGAGCTTGTGGTAGGCCTACTGAATGTTGACTTGTTAATTGAACCAGCAAGCGCTTATAAAAACCCATGATAAAAAACAACATAGAAAAATTTAAATTTCAAAAAGCTAAAACCACGGCCAACCAATATTACCAAAGCTTGATAAATCAAAATTGAAGCATAAAAAATAAATTTAGAAACAACAGTTTAATATTCTGGGTAAAAATCTAATATTTACGAGCCAAATTACTTTTGACGAAAAAGTTACTGAGAAAACCTGTAGCAATATTTATTGTTTACCCATCAGGGGTTTGCCATTACTGAGCCACAGAACATCAGGTTATGCTACGCATAGAACGAACACTGTGGGCTCCCACTAATCTGGTGGTCAAGAGCACTGGTGGTCTAGTGGTAGTGGCCCCGCCTTCCGATCCGAAGGTCGTGGGTTCAAATCCACTCGTGTACCAATGAGTTTTTCTGGCGAAAAATGTATGTGCATGTGGGCGCCAATTTTATTACGGCGTATTTGTGTTTTCATTGTAAATGTGACGTCACATTTGGCTGGCCTGTAGTTTTAAGTCTGAACCATGTTATTAGTATAAGTTAAATTATAAATGGATTTAAAACGAATTGTAATAAATCTATGAATTTTAATGTTTCCTTGGCTAACCCCCGAATACTGAAACGCAACTCAGATTTAAGCACGTCTCAAGCGACGAATATTTGACAGATTTTCATTGAAAACTGTCAAATATTCGTCGCTTGAGACGTGCTTAAATCTGAGTTGCGTTTCAGTATTCGGGGGTTAATTTGTCAAAATAGCGGTTATGACGCTTCCCCGTCACAACCGATGCATTTATATAATTTAAATAATCTTTTAAATTATATTATTATTATGTTAAATCATTTCCGCATTTTTAACGAATTAAGAAATATTATTTTACCGTTTATGAACAACTCTTAAAATTAATACTTCTTTCCGGATTTACCTATGTTCAGTTAATACAAATAATGTTTATAAATAGATAAACATATGTTTAAAATTATTGTAACATAAATTAATGATTTATAAATAGCTTTTCGTAATTTTAGATAGTTGCGTAAAAAATTGCTTAAAATTAAGTGCTTTGTCGTTTTCCTGTACATTTAGTATTTAACGCAGTGCATGCTCACTGGAAATCAGTTGTAATTTGACCGTTGAACTGTGTCTTTCAAAATATATTCAATTTGAGTCTTGAAAGTTTGTTTTAAATGTCACATCATGAAGGAAAATAACCAGTCTGGCGATACCTCGCCGACAGCAGCGGTGGGATCAGATTCTCCAATGCCTTCTACGTCTGGGCCGAGTAATCAGGCGGATCCTTCTTTCACACTGGAACAAGTGATGAGCCTGGTTGCCTCCATCACCAAGCAAGCGGCATCCAGTGCAGTTACCGCTGCACTTACCAGTTGCCCTGCACCATCAAGGGGACATGGCAAATTTTATCTACCACCATTTGACCCCGACGTGAGGTCACACGACATTCGAGATTGGTGTGCAAATATTGACGAAACTATTAAAACTTTCAGCGTACCACCATTGGAAGCACGTATGAAGGCGATTCTTGAACTTAAGGGACGAGCCAAGGTTTGGGCTGACACGTGGTGTCTGCAATCTACCACGTGGGAGCAAGTGAAAGAGGACCTCATCCGGACTTTTGGCGAGGAGTTCCGCTACGCTGACGATGTCCAGAAGTGGCGCAACTACACTTCGGACCAGGCAGCGAGCTATGCCGAGTACGCAACTACGGGATGGATCCTCTTCAAGCGAGTTCGGCCGGAGGCATCGGATGCAGAAGCGATAGATGCATTAATCACTGGTATTTATCCTGAGCATGTTAGATCTGAGTTGTTAAGAAATACGCCTGACTCTTTGCCCAAACTCGTTTCCGTTGTAAAGACTTACCGTAAGCGAAAACCAGATAGCACTGACAAAACAAATACTAGTATCCCAAATAAAAAGCCAAGTCTTGATAGACCTAATTCCGCATCACGAGTTTGCTTTAAATGTAATAAGAGTGGTCATGTTTTCCGCGACTGTAAGGAGACTGTTGCCGTACCATCTAAACCAGACGTTTCAACTAAAATGGTTGAATGTGATTACTGTCACAAAAATGGTCACGTAGAGAATAATTGTTATCGTAAACAAAATGATGAAAGAAACAAAGAATAAATCAATTAAATTTTGTGATTTTTGAAAGGGTTGCATTGCTAATATTAAGTTACCAGTATTTTTAAACCTACCCACAGGTGAAACCCTAATACAAATTTTCTTCTTATGAAAATTTACTCTGACCACTGTAAAATTAAGGATGGACGAGTGATCTCTCCAAGATGTAATAAAATTAATAAATAGAGATACTGTTGTGATATTGAAAAATGAATAACCCATCCAACTATCCTTCCTTAAACGCTGGCTGGCCACCATGCGTATCCTTTATATCCTGGTCTTGTGTGTTGGCTAGATACCAGTATGGGTGATGCCTTCTGTGTGGGCTAGATCCCTGAATGGGTGATGCCTTGTGTGTGTGTGTCTCTTGTGTTGGCTAGATCCCTGATCAGGTGATGCCTTTTAGTTGGGGTTCAATAATTAAATAGCAAAGCAGCACAGAGAGCGTGCTGTATCAGAATGGCCGTGTGGGCGCCAATTTTATTACGGCGTATTTGTGTTTTCATTGTAAATGTGACGTCACATTTGGCTGGCCTGTAGTTTTAAGTCTGAACCATGTTATTAGTATAAGTTAAATTATAAATGGATTTAAAACGAATTGTAATAAATCTATGAATTTTAATGTTTCCTTGGCTTAATTTGTCAAAATAGCGGTTATGACGCTTCCCCGTCACAACCGATGCATTTATATAATTTAAATAATCTTTTAAATTATATTATTATTATGTTAAATCATTTCCGCATTTTTAACGAATTAAGAAATATTATTTTACCGTTTATGAACAACTCTTAAAATTAATACTTCTTTCCGGATTTACCTATGTTCAGTTAATACAAATAATGTTTATAAATAGATAAACATATGTTTAAAATTATTGTAACATAAATTAATGATTTATAAATAGCTTTTCGTAATTTTAGATAGTTGCGTAAAAAATTGCTTAAAATTAAGTGCTTTGTCGTTTTCCTGTACACCTGTACATTTAGTATTTAACGCAGTGCATGCTCACTGGAAATCAGTTATTGTCCGGTAGCGCTGTAAGAATCGTCAGACGATCACCAGCATTTTGTCCATTCGAAAAAAAAAAAAATGGAAATCAGTTGTAATTTGACCGTTGAACTGTGTCTTTCAAAATATATTCAATTTGAGTCTTGAAAGTTTGTTTTAAATGTCACATCATGAAGGAAAATAACCAGTCTGGCGATACCTCGCCGACATGCACTATGCCAGTACTCTCAAAACGGTGAAGGAAAACATCGTGAGGAAACCGGCGTGTTGTAGAACCTAAAAAAGTTCGAGCAACACGTGTCAAGGGTCACGCAAAAAGGGCCCACCAGCGGCCTACTTGCGGAAAAAACCTGTATGTACCTAAACGATGTATGTCTCACGCACACACACGCGCGAGTACAAAACTATATTTGTGTAGTGTTTGTGCAAAGAACTGCACACATACAATGCACGTGTACATAATAATGACATTTGTGTATCCACAGAACAGAAAAAACGCTTAAGAATGCAGCTTTTGCATGGGGTTTGGTCGAGTGTCCGGAGTGTGACTGAATTTAAAGTTGAAGGCCTTTACAATAGTCAACAACGTAACGATGTTAGAGCTCTGACCTTAGGAGTACCTACTGTGCCGGTACTGTAATGGGGAAGGAAAATATCATGATTTTACCGGCACTAAAAAAAAAAAAAAATGTATTCAAGTATTATATCAGCTATCTGGTTTCCATATTACAAGCTCTGCTTAGTTTGGGGCTGGGTAGTGTTGTGTGAATTGTCCAGAATATTTATATTTATTTATTATTATTATTACGTAGTACCTAAAAAAATTGAATGTATTGTGTCAAGTCGTATGGTGTCAATTTGTACACGAAAGGACACTCTTTGAGGCGTACCTACTTAAAATCCTTCCTCCACACTGGTTTAAAAAACGGGATGATGTGAATAAATATGTGGACAATCCACACAACCAAAGCAGAGCTTGTATACATACGATGGGAACCAGATAACTGAGTTAATGTTTTTAAGTTTTTTTTTAACATTTTTCTGGTATGCCTATTTAAAATACAATATGACACCCAGACAGAGAACAAACATCTACGTTCACCACACGAATATTTGTTCTTTGTGAAGATCGAACCCACGACCTCTAGCGCAGAAGGCAGAGACTACCAACTCGGCTATGAGGGCGAGCTGAGTAAAGGAGCGTAAACTCAGACAGAATGGTTATTAATTGTGCGCAGTTGTGCGATATTACTTCGAACACTTGTTAGCCGGACTTACTTAGCCCGTACTTCTGAATACCTCTAATTTTGTGAAGAAAACAGAAGGGCAAGCCCCACTTCATTTACAACATTTCGTCTGCGAAATGTTGTTTTCGTTTCGCCTATTTATTTGTCTCTCTCTATTGTATGGATAAAAGATACAGCAAAAGGATCGGTTGCCTGTAAGTCGGTTTACTGACGATAGTTGAACGTGACAACGTCATAAGAACACACAGAATGTTGAAAGCTGCCGAACGCGGAGGCCGATTGTGCCTCTTTGTCGCTCGTTCCGCGTTCTCGCTTGCACTTCAAGCCTTCAATGGAAGGCCTCAAAGCGAGGTAACGCCGCATGAGTCATGTTTTTTCGTGCGTGCAGCCGGCTCCATCGATTTATAAGACGTTGTCACGACAAAATAATAAGAGGGACACGTGCTCATACGAAAACAGCATTTGGTAGACGAAATGTGATAGCAAAACTCCGACTTCGGGTACAGTATTCTAGCAGCGGTGATAGGCTTGCCACCCCTCACGAATGGAATACAACTATAGCAAAAATGCCCAGTGTGTGACCTATGAGCCAAATATACAGGGTTATTCATTATTAGCTGCAAATACTCAGGAATTAGGTTCAACAAATAAAATAAAAAATATTTATGAAATGAATTTTTTTAAGTTTTGTTATAAAAATCCCGAGAAAATCGATAAAGAAATCATTGACACCTGACCTATTTTGACCTTTGATCCGCGCCCGCGCGCCGTGAGTGACACTCTGCGTTCAGTCACCGCCTGGGTGGGTCATCGTCCTGTTCTCCGTGGCAATGATTATGCAATAGCCGTAAAGAAATTAATAAAAATAAAATATTGATACAAAAACTTGAAAAAAATTTTGATCAAATTTAAAAAAAATAATTTCATAAATATTTTTTATTCTATTTGTTGAACCTAATTCCTGAGTATTTGCAGTTAATAATGAATAACCCTGTATATATTTTTTTTCGAGCCAAGTGTGGTGATTTTAAATGCGCCTCAAAGAGGGTATTTTCGTGCACTTGACACATATTTGCGAACTTTACACTTAGTACACACTTAGAATTCAATATAACTCCCATACAGAAAACAAACATCTGCGTTCACCACACAAATATTTGTTCTCGGGGTGGATCGAACCCACGACCCACGACGATGACGTAGAAGACAGCGTCAGTAAAACTGAGCTGAGAGGCCAGTCAAGGCCAAAAATAATATGAGTAGTACCTACCTCAGTGAGAAATACAGATGCGTTATTTACTATAGATAAACCAGTCTAAAAATGCACGCCGCTCCACCACGTTTTCTAGACGTTGACTCACAGCAAAGTAGTTAAAAATGATCCTTGTAATATAATTATTAAAGAACAATTTACTTTGACTGACTGGAGTAGCGGGACGTGCATTTTAAGCTTGGACGATCTCTACTCATATATTAGTGTTTCACTATGCCTGAAGAAAAGTCATACGAACAATACGAAGTTGGCAAAAGTAGGTACTAAAAAGCATGAAATATAAATAAAATGCAGACTCAAAGGAAGTCTCGGTGCAAATATTTCCGCTGCACAAAGCTTCACAGCGCTTTACAGCTCTTTGGCGGAATGGCAGATATGGCTTTTACAGCTAGTTTGAGAAAGCTAGATTACCTTTATTTTTAACCCGACTAGCAACTATAGATAGTGCAATCCACGAAGGCGCGCCCCACTATTCCTCCTAACCGTTTATAGTATATATGTGTGCAAGCTTCCGTCAATGTTTGAGTGTTATCGGTACACACTATAGATAGTGCAATACACGAAGGCGCGCCCCACTATTCCTCCTAACCGTTTATAGTATATGTGTGCAAGCTTCCGTCAATGTTTGAGTGTTATCGGTACACACTATAGATAGTGCAATACACGAAGGCGCGCCCCACTATTCCTCCTAACCGTTTATAGTATATGTGTGCAAGCTTCCGTCAATGTTTGAGTGTTATCGGTACACACTATAGATAGTGCAATACACGAAGGCGCGCCCCACTATTCCTCCTAACCGTTTATAGTATATGTGTGCAAGCTTCCGTCAATGTTTGAGTGTTATCGGTACACACTAATTACCTATGAGTGCACACGCACACTAAAATGAATAGACTACGGTTCGCGACTGCCGCTCGGAGCAAACTCCCCGCACCCCGCGAGGGGCGCGTCTTCGTGAATTGCACTATCTATACCTAAAAAGAGGGTTAGGCGTTTCTGCAAAAAAACCTATTTGTGTGCTATGTGCATGTGCTAAATTAAGATTTTATATTTTATTCGGCATTTTTTTTATCTACAGATAAAAACATCTCTATTTTAGGCTTATTAAATCTATTCTTTAGACAAGTAAAAAACAAGGACTAATATTGTTTGTTCGACGAATAAAGAATAGATTAGAATACACTATAATGCACAAAAAATAGTTAGACGTTGTGTTTGTGGTCTTATTTTTTTTTTGCAGTCTTTATTTTTCATAATTATTTTTAAATTATCCAGCTGTTTTCACCTCAGCTGTGTTTCAACACTTCTAAGCTCACGTCTCTGCTGACAAAGGTGACACTTTTGAAAATAAAGTAGCTGAATTTAGTATCCCTGTCATTTCTGTTGCTTTTTATAAAGTAACCTGGGGAACCTGGGGAATTTAAAGTTACCTAAATCGGGGTTGAAATAACATATGTTATTATTTTTAAACATATTTATGTGCTTGAATTTATTTTCCATTTGACTGAATAGAACTTCTATTTAGGTTTTAGAACACACTATAATATGGTTATGGCTGTCAAAATTGTGTCAACAGTGTTAAAACATGCAAACCCATGAAGAAATTAATGACTGTGTGGGTCAGCTGATCTGTATACAATTTGACAGCCATAGCCATAACCATATGGAGCTCACGGTAGCCCTGCAGAACGGCATTGCCACGTTGAATAGCAATGCAATTATGCGATACTCATTAAACCTGCGATGGCATCTAGTTCACCTGCTATGGCGATCAGTCCACCCAATTAACTGGTCACCATAGTAGATCACTTAGATGTGGTTTTTCCCCCAGTCCTATAAGCCTACCACAAGCTCTGTCTCTAGCTCTAGTTTGGAGTCTGTGTGAGTACTCACCAGTGTATTATACTGTGTGTGACGTTTCAACGTAGGATTTATTTAGTCAACACTCACATAAACTCTAAACCAGAGCCAGAGACAGAGCCAGTCAGAGCTTGAGTAAGCCCACTTAGATGTAAAGTTGAGTTGAAAATCAAACTCACACATTCAACTCGTATTACAAATAAACAGAGCATAAACAACAAACAAAGCTCTCCGTCGAATTTAACTGTCACATTCAAACAATTCAGTTTCCGTGCTAATTTTAACGGTTCACTTACCAATTAGAGATCAAAGCCTTTCACTTCAACACCGCTATCAAAGGGAAATAGCTCAGCGTCTAAAAACAGCTAGGTCACTCGTTGATACAATATAAAAAATCTATAAAAATAATATTTAATAAAAGTTTTTATTTTTTTGTTGCATACAAATTGAAATTAAATAGGTACAGCGTAAAATTACACTATTTAAACTAGAGTATGTATGGTTGTAGTTTAGTGCATTAATATGCACGAACCACTTTCAGTAGCCCTACCATGAGCTCTCTCTGGCTCTGTTTCTAGTTCTGGTTTTTAGTCTCTGTGAGTGTTGATTAAATAAATCTTACGTCAAAACGTCACACACACAATATAATGCACTGGTGAGCACTCACACAGACTCAAAACCAGAGCCAGAGACAGAGTCAGACAGAGTTCATGGTAGGCCTACAGCGGTGAAAGTCTCCTCCAGCTCTTTCCATTTTTCCCTGTCTCTGGCGACTCTACTCTATGTTTTTCCTTCTGCCTTTACGATATCGTCATCCCATCGTTTAGCTGATCGCCCTTTTCTGCGTTTTATATGTATGGGGTTCCAATTTAATGATGTTTTACCCCTTTCTGTATGAATTCAGGCTACAATTTATACAGATATCAAAGTCAAAGTCAATAATGTTTTATTCAGTACGATGCAAGAATCACTTTGAAACGTCTTAGAGCTAGGTGAGTCTAGGTGCCAGTTCCACGCGACCAAGCGTAGAAGAACAGGCAACAAACTACGTCTCGGTTCCTACCGTTTTTTTATATGATCGTGTTTTGTTATTGTAACGGAGAACGGATGTAAGTAACGGGAACGGGGCGTAATGGGAACGGGGCGAGCGAAGCCGCGGGCGACCACTAGTAGTTCATTAAATAATCACTGAGACTGCTACTCTCCAACAATTTCCACTTCACTCCAGCCGCCAACCTAATCCAGTACGAATTGGGCATTCTGAATAGACTACCCTTTTCCAATATGACTTATATTTTTCTTTCAGACCCTTTTGCCCTTCGCTTGAAGTGTCTCTTAAATAAGTTCTCTTATCATAACGAATATTTACGGTCAAGTTGAGATTATAACCTTTTATAGGAGGGCGATTAATGTAATTTGGGTAGTTAACTACAGATCACAGATAAATCTAGTTTAAGATATTTATTCTCAAAAAGACATATGTCATTTACATTAGAACATTAAGTAGGTATAAGGTAATATTTAAGAATTTGTTAGTGGTTGACTTTCTAAGCATGTATTCTAAGTATGTATTTACAAAAAAAAATGTATTCAAGTATTATATCAGCTATCCGGTTCCCATATTACAAGCTCTGCTTAGTTTGGGGCTGGGTAGTGTTGTGTGAATTGTCCACAATATTTATTTATTATTATTATTATTAAGCTAAATTTGTTAATTTATTTATACATTAGTCAGGTAAGTATATATGCCTACCTAGTAAATATCTGTTTATTTATTTAGGTGTGTTCTTGAAGTACATAATAATTATGTTTGCGATTAATTTATATTAGTTTTTACTAATATTATAAGGCTGAAGAGTGTGATTGTTTGTTTGGTTGAACGCGCTTATCTCTGGAACTGCTGGTCCGAATTGAAAAAATATTTTTATGTTGGTTAGTCCATTTATCGAGGAAGGCTATATAACATGCAAATTAAAAATCAGAGCATACCTCCAACAATTGGATTATACACAAACGGAAGACTTCTTACAAATAGTTATTTTGTAGCATAGTTTAAATAACCAATATTGCAAGTATGCATGTATGTAGACCCAGTTTGTGAGTTATGAGGGTGTCGAAAGTAGCTCGAAATTGTTTGTCTAAACAAAACACAGTGCCCGTGCGACGCCCGTTTCTTTGTCCAATTTCGCTGACACACTGTGGGCCTAGATATATTGGTTCTGAGGTCCATGATACAAAGACATAACAAGCTTCTGAACCAAGCCTCATCATCATCTTGAAGAAGTCTACTGCTGTAAATGGAAAGGTCTAACAAATATCTGAACTGTACATTCTCTGATTTGCAAACGAAGTTCAAAAAGCTATCTAAAGGGCGTCCCATGGATATACCGCATGGACGGGAAGCACCTTGATTATTGTAGATGGACCAATTTACTGAAAGAAGACATAATTTGAATAAAAAAAAAACAACTGCATTCATTGCTACTCATCAAACAAGGACCAAGCGCTACATGCTTCGTACAAAAATAAAATAAAAAAGCAGCCAAGTGCGAGTCGGACTCGCCCATGAAGGGTTCCGTAGCACGACGAACTACAAGAACCTTTATATATGTTACTTGATGTAACATAATAAGGTTCCTGTAGTTCGTTGAAAGGTAAATTGCGGTTTACGGTTTATGACGTATAAAAAAAAAACTACTGACTAGATCTCGTTCAAACCAAATATCGTTGAAAGTTTACATAGTAATGTACAACATATATTTTTTTTAGTATTATCATTCTCTTACTTTAGAAGTTAGAGGGGGGGGGGACCAACTTTTTTCCACTTTGGAAGTGTCTCTCGCGCAAACTATTCAGTTTAGAAAAAAACGATATTAGAAACCTCAACATCATTTTTGAAGACCTATTCATAGATACCCCACACGTATGGGTTCGATAAAAAAAAAATTTTGAGTTTCCGTTTATGACGTATAAAAAAAAAACTACTGACTAGATCTCGTTCAAAACAAATATCGTTGAAAGTTTACATAGTAATGTACAACATATATTTTTTTTAGTATTATCATTCTCTTACTTTAGAAGTTAGAGGGGGGGGGACCAACTTTTTTCCACTTTGGAAGTGTCTCTCGCGCAAACTATTCAGTTTAGAAAAAAACAATATTAGAAACCTCAACATCATTTTTGAAGACCTATTCATAGATACCCCACACGTATGGGTTCGATGAAAAAAAAATTTTTGAGTTTCAGTTTCAAGTATGGGGGGGACCCCAAAATTTATAGTTTTTTTTTCTATTTTTGTGTAAAAACCTTAATGCGGTTCACAGAATACATCTACTCACCAACTTTCATCAGTCTAGCTTTTATGGTTTCGGAGAAAAATGGCTGTGACACGGCCGGACAGACAGACAGACAGACAGACAGACATGACGAATCTATAAGGGTTCCGTTTTTGCCATTTGGCTACGGAACCCTAAAAATAAATGTTTTATTATTGAGAAGCGTAGGTAGATAAGATTCTAATTACGAAGTTTTTTCTTTACAGTGTGTACTACAGAATTATTCTTTGCTCAATAATGAAGATCTTAATAAAGAAAGATTACTAGACTAATAAATCCAGCTTAGAAGACAAACAATACCTTGATAGTTGGCAATTAATTTGGAATCCAGTGTTGCCAGCAAGCAACTAATTTATCGAAGTAATTAATTGACTGTTATCGCTATTTGGGGAATCACCAGATGTTACTTTAATAAACTTGTTTTCTGGCTCAAATTCTTCGATACCGACGACGTTTGTGGCATAGTGAGTTTTTCTATTTGTAAAGTACTCGCATGGGGTAGGTACCGGTTTGGTTCCGTGGTGGGACAAATTATGATTATGCAATATTTAAGTTAAGATCAAATTTATTTACACAATGAAACTTACAATTAAACAAATATTTACAAAATGTACAAAATACACAAGAAACAGTTGAGCTATCTGCAGATCGTTACAAACGATCTAGAGATAGCTCAACTGATCCAAATCAGTGCCAGACGGAAGCGTCCCCAAGACACTGGCGGCATTGCCACGCTGAATAGCAATGCTTATACTTTAAGTTAAGTATATTATTATGTCTATGTAAGTTTTTTTTTTACAATTTATAGGTTTGCGTTTGACCGCTATCTCGCCTGCTGTTAAGTACACAGTAGTGGATTACATACACTTCATTCCGAGTCCGTCCCAATCCCATTAAACAAATGACCGTCGATCAAAATTTTTGTTTTCAGATCTATTTAAAATACCTGCTCATCTACCATGAAAAATTTTGAGTTAAATTAAATCAAAATTGTCCTTAATCAGTTCAATTTCAAGAATCACTTTGAAACGTCATAAAGCTAGGTGAGTCTAGGTGCCAGTTCCACGCGACCAAGTCTAGAAGAACAGGCAACAAACTACGGCTCGGTTCCCACCGTTTTTTTATATGATCATTTTACAAATCAAAAATAATAATAGCAGTGAAGTTCCAGTGTGGTGCCACTTCACTTCAACTTAACTTCAATTCCGTATTGAAATTAAAAGACCGCGCGGCAGTTAGCAGCTAAATAAGCCGTTGATTGTAAATTAGGCTCACTGCTATCCATATTGCTGTCTTTCAAGGTATAAAACACTTAATATTTCATCGATTTTCCGAAAGCAAACTATTAAATCGATCTTTTTTTCGCAAATTGATGAAAGCAGCTCACTATTCCCCTCAGTAACAGCGGCCACTTGTCTAGGAAAAAAGCGTAGGAGAGTTTCGGAAAATATGGGTACGCGTTCCGAACAAGGACATCGAGAAGATTTGTGTGTTTGTTTTTATGAAGCTGACTCAAGGTGAATGTTGCCGACATTTATGTTCTGAAATTATCTTATTTATCAGGTTTATTCAAGGTTCAGGACACTACATCATAAATAATCCTTTTATCTATTAGGGTTCTTACTTTTTATTGTACTCTGATTTTGGATGCAGACTTTTGTACGCCATCTTCACTTAAACCCTTTTTTATGGGAAAAGTGATAAAACTGGTGTGTATATTATTTTTTATACAACTAGCTGATGGAATAGACCACCTGATGATAAGTGGTAACCATCGCCTATAACAAAGCTTTACGATGCACTGCCCTGCGTCCATCAACTTGAGACATACAACTTCAGCCTCACGTACCAGTGATTTCACCGGCACCCTTACCCTTCAAACCGAAACACAGCAATGCTGCTTCACGGCTGAAATAGGCATGGTGGTAGTACGTCCCAGAACAAGCCCCTCACTAAGAGTTCTATTAAGTACAAATAAAAAACATACTAGCAAATTTGCCGAATATTTACAGTAAGTAACGTCAGAACCCTTGGTGTTGTTGGTGTCTATGGGCGACGGTGACCGCTTACCATCAGGTGGGCCGTAAGCTCGTTTGTCTATCATTTGCATAAAAAAAAAGTATAAGTTATACTTAGAAGCCTTAAAGCAAGATACTTTTGTTCCAAGGTATCTTCTAAGCAAGTTAGCTACACTCATAGTCAGGTCACATAAAAAGAGTATCAAGCCAAGGTGCAGAAAAATGAACGGAGAAAAGTTACAACTTTCAATAGCAAGCGCTGCAACTTTGGTACGTGTTAGCTTCGAAGTGAAACGATAGCTCAGAATACCTAAATCCACAAATTCATTTGAAATAGAAAATATTTTAAGGCATGTAGTGATGAAGTACTACGGTGGACCGACGAAATGGATGGAGAGGGCTCTGAATAGTTGAAAATGTGGAAATGTATGAGAGAGGCAGGTGTCCATTGCCCAGCAGTGGGCTTCTCGGGCTGATGATGATGATAATGAATTCAGTTTCAACATATTTTTTACATTTCGATATTACGAAGTTATACAGCAATAATATTTTTTTTAAAGCAGAGATATTTTTATAGTCAAACTTAAAAAGAAGTAAATAGCATCTATTTTAGATGATTTATACACCGTCAGAGCCAACTGGTGATTATGCAAGCCCTATTTGCGGGACGCTGTATTGCTTGGGACAGGATTTTTAGCCTACTCTGCTTGACTTATACCATACCATCCTGACACACTTTCCAATTGCAAAAATAATGACGTAACAGTTTTCGTCTGACATAATAACTTTGCTCTGAAATGTTAAGACCCCCTGAGTGATTATGTATTTGTGTATTATAGTGCGTTACGGTAAGAATCACTAGAAAGTACGGAACACGTTGCAAACAGAACCCTCGGCTTGTGGAGTCAGGCGTGACGGAGGCTGAAACTTTGTTGATTACGGAAGGCGACATAGCCTTTGACTTTGTAATTGATCTAGTGAGCTAGCTAACGATGATCTCAGTAGGAATTTAGGCCATGAATGTTGCATTGAAAAACGTCACAACTCTGTTGGTAGTCGCCAAGCCTTTTGCGATGTGGACCGTGGGTTTGATCACCACTTTATAGGATAACACTTGACCGCAATCTCACCTGATGTTAAGTGATGATTTATGTTTATTGATGCTCTGGCTTATGAATTTGTATTTTCTGATCAATTACAAATATTCACATAAACAGTATGTGAATTTTTAATTACTGCACCCAAAAAAAAAAAAAGTAAGCTCTGTATATAAAAAAAAAGTTTTTTGTCATTTAAGAATTATATTACAGAAGAGCGATACCCTCTAACACAGGTATTTCTATGCTTAGAAAAGGGTCCCAAACCTATGAAATATACTCTAGATTAAGTTTAAAGAAAATAAATATTTTATATTTTTTTTTGTGAATTTATTAATTTTACATTCCTATTTTAAAATAGGAAATAATCTAATTTATTTTATAATTGTTTTTATTTTAATTTAATAATTTAATAGATATGTGTTGATTTAAATAGAAAATAACAATAAGTGACGAAAAAAAGGCTTCCAGGTTTTTTATGGCACTGGATTTTAGTGGTGTCGAGTGTTAGTGCCAGACTTGCTAAGTTTAAGCCTGGATAGCGCTGTGTGAAATTCAGCAAATAGGTATTATTATTAATTTCATTCATTTATGAAGTACAGCCAGAGATTCATGCCAGGGCCATCGCTTAAATAGTTTTCCATAATTTTTCTCATTGAAAATATGTCAAAGCAGTCTGAAACAGATTGGTCCGTTATAATTGTCTTTCAGATTTAACTTTGATGGGGTTGCATAAAACTAGCTTACTCACATTTCTGCAATTTCCTCTTTTTCCTGTTTCCTATCTGTAGAATTTCGTTTGATCACTTCTTTTATTTGATCAAAATGATTTTCATTGAAAATTCCTAGAAAAATTTAATAAAGTTTCGTAGCATACGAGTACCTACGCAACGTAGCTGAATATGCTACGGCGTAGCAGCCTCTACGGAAGTCTACGAATGGGTATTTTATTACCCACTAAAGGTTTGGTTCCAATATCAGCAGCAAGCAGTACTGACATGAGACACGTACTTTAAAAAAAACTGGCAGATTGACAGTGCCTCGTGGCAGTGTCGACACACAATTTCTATCAAAAAAATCGGTTGTCTGTAAAGTCGTCGGTTTACTGACGATAGTTGAACGTGACAACGTCATACAGCTGTCCACGCGGACGCATCGCTCACTCAAGTAGGAGAGAGACAGATGTCGAACGCTGCCGAACGCGGAGGCCGATTGTGCCTCTTTTTCGCTCGTTACGCGCTCTCGCTTGCACTTCAAGACTTAAATGGAACGCCTCAGAGCGTGGTAGCGCCACATGAGTCATGTTTTTTCGTGCGTGCAGCCGGCTCCATCGAGTAATAAGACGTTGTTACGTCAAAAAAACAGCGCAACACTACGTGCTGCCGAGATGGAAATACAGCCTTAACCCGTATTATTATTAAGTTTTCTAAGTTACCACGTTAACTTTACGAGACTACCTTTATCTAGCACATAAACTCTTTATAGTTTTCAAAAAATAATATTCCACACAATGTCGAAACGTCAACCTGAGACTTTTCCCACTTTATCAAACATTGTAAAAATGTTATTGCTCCACTACAAAGTTATCTTCCTATTACTTTGTTGTTCTCCTACTTCAGTCTTTATAGCCTTAGTCGTAATGACTACTTTGGCGTGCAACTTGATCGTTCATTAGCAAAACTTGTGACTGAGTGGGAAAGTTATTACCATTGTCTTCTTTTGAAAGTTGGGTCATTGTGGGTTGAAAGAGATGAATGAATCAAATGAGTTAGATTCAAGGGATAATGGGATATGTTAGAATGATGAAAGAGTTTTATATATGGGAAGGATTAGTTTAAATTGGTATAGCTTAATCGTAGCTTTACAAATAAAGGCCTGTGCACATCTAGGCGATGGCGATCAGTAACACATTGTCAAATATCGCTGACATATTTGACAGCTTTTCACTGATTGCCATCGCAGATCGCTTAGATGTGCGCAAGGAGGTTGGAAACCCAAGCAAGGAGTTTAAAAATTCTATGGAGCCAACAGTTCCATAGCCAACCTATTTGATGTAAAGATATAAATCTGTCAAAATATATGCAGTGCTTAAACGGCTTAAACTATTGCTATCCCTTACCAATAAATACTGACAAATAAGGACAGCGCAGTATTTTAATTTAAATAACGTGGTAAATATTATGTCTGTTATTGGGTACTTCTTGGTGATCGTGGGTTAAAATCTATAGTCGTGTACCAATGAGCTTTTCTGTCGAAAAATTTTAGTGGACTATGCCAGAGCGGGTCGTGCGAAAATTTGAGATTTAAAAAAAAAAATCATAACTAACTAAGTGACATTTTAAAAATCGCAAAACGGACTAATTGTAGACTATACATGACATTCTATTTAACGCTGACATACGATTTTCATTAGCATTAAATAGAATGTCATGTTAAATAGTATATTTTTTTAACACACTTAAATTCGAATTAATCTCAAATGTATAGTCTACAATTAGTCCTTTTGCGATTTTTAAAATGTCACTTAGTTATTTAGTTATGTTTTTTTTTTTTAAATCTCAAATTTTCGCACGACCCGCTCTTAAACGGCGAAGGAAAAAATCATGAGGAAACTGGAATGTCGAGAACCTAATAAGTTCGAAAAACATGTGATGAGTACACGAAAGGAGCCTCTCTGAGGCGCACTTAAAATCCTTCCCCCACCGGTTAAAAAACAAGAATGAAAAGAAGAAGGTGCTCAGAGATCTAAGTATATCTACCGTGCCTTGTGATTATAGTCGAGCTTTTTTAATGTGCAAATATTTGTACAAGTTCTGTGTTTGCGGTATTACTGTATGGAACTTTCGTAAACAAAAGAGAATGCTGAGTTTATTTAGCTTCGAAAGACTTCCGCAATGGCGGAACACACCCTTTGAAACCCGAGCGAATGGCGCGCGAGGGTAATTAATAGAACCTGCCGCTACACGACTAGCCTTTTACGGACTGGAGAAAATGTACAGAGATAAAGTTAATATTATTTTGGTGAATACTTTCCACAGCATCATGTTACTTCAAACTACAGCTACAGCTTGTACTATGAGAATTAGATGACATGTGATAAAATACATGGATCATCATCATCATCATCAACCTGAAGAAGTCCACTGCTGGACATAGGCCTCCCCTACACATTCCCAGGAAGAACGATTCTGAGCTCTTTCCATCCACCGGCTTCCCGCGATCTTAACAATGTCGTCGGTCCATCTGGTGGGTGGGCGCCCTACGCTTCGTCTTCCGGTTCGTGGTCACCATTCGAGAACCTTTATTCCCCAACGGTTGTTGGTTCTTCGAGCTATATGACCTGCCCATTGCCACTTCAACTTACTAATTCTAAGAGCTATGTTGGAATACATGGAAACTTGCTTTATTTTTATAAATACTTGCTCTGCCTGGCTCTGTCTCTAGTTTGGAGTATGTGTGTGAGTGCTCACCACACATACTCACAGAGAGACAGAGCCAGAGAGAGCTTATGGTAGGCCTAGAGATTTAATCTTTCGTTTTAAAAATTTTTGAAACAACTTGCTGATGAAAAAGCATTTGGTCCACCTGATATTAAGTAAGTCACGTAGGTCTTAAATGTGCCCTTTGAAAAGTAGAGAGAGTGCTTTAGATAGCAACCCGGTCTTTGACGGATAACATACTAACTTACTTTTAGATAAGAAAGTTCTAGCTATATACTTTGAATGACTCGAACCCTACGTTTTCGTAGACCTACCATGAGCTCTGTCTGGCTCTGTCTCTGGTTCTGGTTCTGAGTCTATGTGTTCCTGCTCACCAGTGCATTAAACCGTGTGTGTGACATTTCGACGTAGGACTTTATAATAAGCATTCACACAGACTCAAAACCAGAGCCAGAGACAGAACTAGACAGAGCTTGTGGTAGGCCTACTGATCTGTATGGATCAGTGACCAACTCCCCTTCCTCTTGGCCTAGTAGCCGCTAGACTGAGCTCCGAAGCATAGAAGCGTGCCTTCCGAAGCAAGGATGCGCTCAGATGTGAATGCCGGTAGCGCCAAAGCAAACGTCACGTTAGTCGATTGGTTAGGAATGACCAAGCGAATTAAGCAATAAGCGCTTCAATGGTTATTGGAAATATCTGTAGATGAAACGAGCTAGCTACTTATTTATTACTTTTTAACCGACTTCCAATCAAAAAGGAGTAGGTTCTCAATTCGGTTGTATTTTTTTTTATTTTTAATGTTTGTTACCGCATAACTTCGTTATTTGTGAGCCAATTTGAAAAATTATTTTTTTATCTGAAAGGTTCTGCTTCCAGATTGGCCCCATTTTAATTTTATTAAAATCGGTGTTGCCATTTTTTTTAAATATTTTTTTTAATGTTTGTAACTGCATGCCTCCGTCATTTATGAACCGATTTAGAAAATTATTTTTTTATTTGGAAGGTTATTCTTACGTCCAGATTGTCCCAAACAAATTTGATTAAAATCGGTTTAGCCGTTTGACAATGAAGTCGGTTTCTCAAGTTTTTTAAACTTATCATTATTTTATTGATTTTATAGTGTTAACACTTAGGAAATTACAAAGATTTTTATAATGTCACAAAAGTGAAGAACCCAAAAATCATTACAAAATTACCTATCAAACATGTACGATAAGTTAAGTTAAGCAATAACGAACAAACTTCGCTGTATTAAGAAAACTTTTAAAACTTCTCACCGTTTTGGCAAGTCCCAAAGCAACTTCTTACCTCACACTTTTTCATTAAGAATTTGTTTTTACCTCTCTTTCTTTCGTGGGTGTATGGATGTATATGAAGTTTTACTTTGTAGAATATTTAAAGCTCAAGTTTAACAAGATATGGCAGTATTCAGTATGTTTATTGCCTTATTATGTATGTCAGTTTATCTTTAACTTTGATATTAAGTTTGAATCTTTTAGCAGTATATTACAAACAGCAAATGTTTCACTCTACAGATACTATGTACCCGTCAGTTAAAAATATAGTCATCTCTTTTTAAGGCTTGTCAAAAACAAGCAATATTTGTTTTACAAAAAAGGGCCATACGTGCCATATATAAAATGAAATCTCGAGACTCATTGAGAGAGCGATTTAAGGAAATTAATATCCTTACAGTAATTTCACAATATATATATGAAAACTTATTGTACACTCACAAACACATCTGTAGCTTTCAGAAAAATTGTGATTCACATAATATTAACACTAGAAATAAAAATAAACTTTATATTCCCAAATTTCGCCTGCAGAAGGTAAATGGGTCTTTTATGGGGAACACTGTACGCTTTTATAATAAACTTCCGGAAAATGCAACTAAGCTTCCTATTCGGAAGTTTAAAGCCTATGTTAAGAATAATTTAATAAAGAAAGCGTACTATACTCTAGATAGCTATATGAATGATAAAACTGCGTGGCCCAATGTCCCGGTCACTCTACCCATAGGAAGCTAACATGTCGATTTGCAATGTCTGTACCTACTATTTCGTATCTTATTTTTATATAAGCTGTGTAGATACTATAGTATAACTTTGAAGCGTAGCGTGTGCTGTCTTTGAAACTTTTGCTTTTGTATTATTGCATTGCATACGTCTGACTAAGTGAAGTGGCACCACACTGGAACTTCACTGCTATTATTTTAGACTATTTTTGATTTGTAAAAGGATCATATAAAAAAACAGTAGGAACCGAGACGTAGTTTGTTGCCTGTTCTTCTACGCTTGGTCGCGTGGAACTGGCACCTAGACTCACCTAGCTATAAGACGTTTCAAAGTGATTCTTGCATCGTAATGAATAAAAAATTATTGAGTTTGAGTTTGAGCAAGTTTTCGTAAATAGATAAACCAGCCATATGAGGCCGGAAGGATAGACGGAGAACCCTCTTTACAGATTTCATTATAAATCTGTAAAGAGGGTCTACGAATAATTAAAATCTACAGTTTATATCGAATCTTTATCATTTAAATGAGAAAAAAAAAAAAAAAAAAATATTATCCCTAAAACTATCAACATAAAGCTGAAATTGACATAACAAAGTTTATTATTTATTCCCCTGTATCTTTCAGAGCGATGGGAAGATGAGCTCCCTAAGGAGTGGTGCCGATCATGTCTGGAACGCACCAAATGGAAAACCCTGGAGGCCTTTGTCAAAAGGCTACCCAACCTATGTACCGCCACGTCGATGTCATAATAAGACAAACTTTTGCTTAGTAATATTTTGTAAGTAAGATTAGTATAAGTTAAGTTAAGCAATTCTGTTTTTTAAGGTCAGTGTAATAAGGCCCTATTTTATTTATTAATTTTATTTTATCATTCTGAGCCAACTAGCCGACCGACCCGCATTTTTATAAAGTTTTGACTGTTTTTGAAATATAGTGTGCTGTTGATTTGTGTGGTCCGAAATAAACGATTTTTATTTTTTCATTTTATTTTATTTATACCCATAAATTCGATTATCGCTAAACTCGCAAAATTACGATCTTATCCTGTTTCACAGGGTGGCTTACCTCTAAATAAATAAATTTTCCTTCTTTCTTTCTAACTGGACTTACAAAGTTGCTGTCCTATTTGTCAAACAGGTTGAGTTATGAGCCCGTCCTGTATTTCTTAGGAAGTTCTTATCGTATTTAAGAAAGTAAACAGGCTTTTTATCTTTTGTGGATTATTTATACAGATGTAGAGGAAACTTTTCACTCATGTCCTCATCCGATTACGAGTCGCTACAATATCACGGGCCAGGTTAGTACAGGCTCATAGTACAAGTTCTACTCAATTTGGGGCTAGATAGTGTTGCGTGGATTGTCCACAACACTATTTTTAGTTATTTTAAATGAAAAGCTTGTGATAATATTTATTGTAGGCTTGTTTATTATGCCTAAAACCATCTACTCCGTCGTATCACAGAGTTATATCTAGCACGGAAGGTATGTGTTTGTAACTATCTATTTATCACCACATAAATATTTGTTCTCGGTGGGAATCGAACCCACGACCTACGGCGCAGAAGGCAGAGCTACTACCAACTGAGCTGACAGGCCAGTCACTAGTCCGTAGTGCCCCACTGTTGGGCAAAGGCCTCCCCTATTTTTGCTTAGCACTATGATCTTCTGTTTCAAGTTGCCAGCCCCGCTCATAAGCATCCAGCTCGTCCCTCCATTTCATATAATATATGAAGAATTAATATTAAATAAATAAATATTATATAACACAATAATAAATAATGTTTATGCTTATCTCATTGCTTTTGGTAAAGCAATAAGTAGATGAGGGAAATTCCAAAACTTTGCTCATTTTGGCGAAGTTGGTTACTTATTGCATGTTTAATATCTTACTTTGTAGTATTTTTCCAGTCAAATCTTACTAGACTGAATACAAAGACAGCATCTCCATAAAACTTGGAGAGCTCACCTGATGAATGGTTCCGGAACATAAACAGGTTGGTACTATTATGTTAATTTAGGTCGTAATACCAGACAAATAAGGTTTAATTTTCGGTGTTGTTTGAAAGACGTTTTGACAGGTTTTCGGTGCCTTGAGTTTGGTTTACTATTATTTAGGTATATATGTATATATTCATATATATATATATATATATATATATATTCATATTATTTATTGCAATTATTATGTTACATGGTGAGGTCTTAAAGTTAAAAATGGTAAATACATAATAGGCCCTAATGTACAGGGCATAGCAATATCTGGAGTGGAAGCGGGCCGAAGTCTGAAAAAATAGATAAATTAAAAGCTATTTGTTATTTTTATATTATGAAGTCAATTCAATTAGTATTATAACGCAGGCAGTGTATCATTGAAAAAGTCATTTAAATTATAATAGCATTTTTTTATCAATAAGTCCTTTAATCTATATTCGAATGTCCTATCCTTTTCTACGTCTTTTATTTGTTCGGGGATTTTATTATAAATTTTTGATGCCATTGTTGTTGGACCGGAACTGTGTATTTTTAATTTAGAGTTAGGCAGTACTAATTTGTGCTTATACCTGCATGGGTAACGCCGTGGCAGGTCAGTTTTTTTTACGAAAAATTGTGGGTATTTTCTTACAAACTTGCAAGCTTCGAATATGTAGATGCTGGTTAACGTTAAAATTTTTAGGCTACGAAAATGTTCTTGGCAGCTTTCCGGAAGCTTTATATTGGCAAGGGTACGAACGCATGACTTTTGTAGAATAAAGAGATCATGGACATCAACACTATTACCCCAAAGGATAATGCCATTTGTGAGCCAAGCGAATGCATAGGCATAATAAGCAGTTGTTGAAGTTTGTAGGTCTGTTGCTTTTCTAAGTTCCCTAAGGGCATATGTAAAACTGGACAGTTTGGACCTTATTTTTTGGATATGGCTTTTCCAATTCACGTGTGAGTCTATGTTTAGTCCTAGGAGTGTAAAAGAGTCGGTGCATTCTAATTTAATATTATTATAAGTAAAATTTATGTCAAGAGGGGGTTTTTGGTAAGGTCTAAATTGCATAATTTTAGTTTTTGAATAATTTATGTCCAGATTATGATCAATCATCCAATTTTGGATAGAATTTAGTATGTCAGTTAGTTTAGTTGTCAAGTTGGTGTCATTGTTTTTAATTGATGTCAAAATTGAAATATCGTCTGCGAAGAGGACGCAAGAATCGTTAAGTATTTTTGGGAGGTCATTGATGTAAATTAAAAACAGAATACATCCTAGGACACTTCCTTGAGGGATTGAGGCGTTTGTCTGTATGGGGTTTGACCTTATTCTAGTAATTGTGCCGGTTGCGTTGTCAATGTACTCAACTTCCACGAACTGCTGACGATGCTTAAGATAAGAAGTGAGCCAATCGTGGGGCAGTCCGCGTATACCTATTCCGTATAGTTTATTGAGTAGTATGTTGTACTGTACTTTATCATATGCTTTTGTCATGTCAAGTAGAATTCCTATAGCGTAACTTTTATCATTTATTATGTTTAGTATTTCTTGAACATATTTGTAAACAGCAAGTGTAGTCGAGCGGTTTTTTCTAAATCCGTTTTGGCTTTCGTCAAATATGCAGTATTTTTCACAGAAGGAGGTCAAGCGTGTCTGCATAGCTTTTTCAAATATTTTTGAAGAGGTAGGCAGTAGCGCAATTGGTCTATAATTATTGGGGTCCGTTTTAGATAATTTCTTGTGTATCGGCCTAATTATAGACACTTTAAGTAGGTCAGGGAATGTGCCTTCCATAAACGACTGATTAATGAGTAAATAGTATGGAAGCGTCAGTTCTTTTGCGCAATTTTTTATCAGAATCGGAGGTAATTCGTCGATGCCATAGCTGTATTTACTTTTTAGGTTGCGGATTATTAGGTACAGCTCGCGCGGCTCGACCGGGCTCAAGTACATTGTAGTTGCAATGGGATGATGCACCGGCCGGCCGGGAGCTATACCGGTTCTAAGCATACCTACTGATGCGAAGAACTCGTTAAATTCATTTGCTATTTTGTTAGGGTCCGATGTTATGCCTTCTTGAGTATTAATTTTTAAATTGTTATAAGATTTTTTTATTATTTTATTAGTGCGTATTTTAATAATTTTCCACATAGTTTTCATTTTATTTGTAGATTTTGCCATTTCACGTATGTAGCTTATTCTTTTAGATTTATTGACGGCTTTTTTTAAAAGCTTTGAGTATGTTTTATAGTGACCTGTGAGAATGGGATCTCTTAGATAATTAGCAAGTGATTTAAGTAATCTTTTATGTTTACAAGACGATTTTATGCCGCGGGTCAACCACGAGTGTTTTTTATTTAATTTAATTTTTAAGGTTTGTTTCGGTATACAGCTATCTAAGATTTCTGTAAGTTTTTTATTGAAAGCAGTGTAATTTTCGTTAATTAAATAATCGGGATTTATTATTGTAGTCCAGTCTATGTCGGCAATTGCATTTTGGAAGTTGTTCATATTTTTTGTGTTGTATAATCTTTTTTGTATTATTAATTTACTAGGATGTTTTTGGGTACTAGGCAAATTTTTTAGGGTTGCAACGATGCCCAAATGGTCCGAAAATCCATAATCGTGGACATGCGTGCTAGTGTAGTTATTATCAAAATTTGTAAATAATAGGTCAATACACGAAGATACAGTTTTGGTTATTCGAGTTGGTTCATTAATATATTGTTTAAAGTTATATTCACGCATGAGGTTCAATAGGGTATTTGACTTTGAATTATTTTTTAAGATATTAACATTAAAATCACCACCAATTATAACATTTCTTCTGTGGTTTAGTGTTCCTCAATGTAATATTGATTGTCAGTTGTTTACGCGACGGAGTTTGAATTTAGAAGAAGGGGAATATAATAATAATGACGTTGTTTTGAAGATTGCGGAAAAAAGTTTGAATGTTTATGTTTGTTTCGTCTTCAAAAAAGTATTTAATGTATTGTATCAGTTAGTTTTTAACCGAATTCCAATCAAAAAGGAGGAGGTTTTCAATTCGGTTGTATTTTTTTTTAATGTTTGTTACCGCATAACTTCGTCATTTGTGAGTCGATTTGAAAAAATATTTTTTTATCTGAAAGGTACTACTTCCAGATTAGTCCCATTTTAATTTTATTAAAATCGGTGTTGCCATTTTTTTTAAATATTTTTTTTAATGTTTGTAACTGCATGCCTCCGTCATTTATGAACCGATTTAGAAAATTATTTTTTGTATTTGAAATTTGTGTTAAACTTACTAGAGTCAGAACTAGAGGGCACTAGTAAAAATGTACCATTCCTAGATCGCGATGACGAAAACTCACGGCGTTTCTATAAATTGTAAGTTTAATTTTTAAGAAAGTGTGCGTTGTACCAGGAATGATATCAGCCTAATGAGTGAATAAACCTTGAACTCAAGTATCAACTCCGGTGTTTGATTGACCTCCTTTTTTGACATCTCATTCTTGAGACCTATCGTACTTAGTTGTACAATTTGTCCCAAACAAATTTCATTAAAATCGGTTTAGCCGTTTGGCAATGAAGTCGGTTTCTCTAGTTTTTTAAACTTAATTATTTATAAGTAGATTCTACTTTATTAACTTCAGATGGGTGGATAGCACTTTCTTGTAAACCACAAAAATAGGACATTACACATTTAACGAAAATGCTAAAACTATATCGATCGATCTTATCGCTATAAAAAAAAAAAAAAAAACTTTATTGCGGACAACTTATAATAACTTAATTACTAGTACACTATAGAAAAAAGAAATATATTGTCTATGAGCAATCTCTTCCCGGCTTTCAGTAGTTTTTAGTAGTTTTGATTTCATTGCTACGAGTAAGTTTTATTATTAGTTTTCAGAATAAAATATTTATTGTTTATTTACTTATCTATTGAATTCTTGAAACTATATTTTCCAGTATCGCACCATTTAGTTAGAAGCCGTGTACATGTAAAAGTCATATCCTTTTGATAACTTTTCTATTTATCATGCAGTTGTTGACGTAGAACTTCGAGACATCTTCGCACGCTTCGTTACTCCGTAACTTCGAGTGGAATACGCAAGTTGGAAGTGGCTGTTTAGACTTGGGATAAAAGTTAATAAATAATATGGAGGCCTTTACATCGGTGATAAACAGCCTCACGGGTAACTTTCCACCCTCGCCCCTATTTACGGGAAGCTTTGTAGTGCCTGTAGTATTATTTTGAAAAAATATTTTTTTATCTGAAAGGTACTAACTACTTCCAGATTAGTCCCATTTTAATTTTATTAAAATCGGTGTTGCCATTTTTTTTAAATATTTTTTTTAATGTTTGTAACTGCATGCCTCCGTCATTTATGAACCGATTTAGAAAATTATTTTTTGTATTTGAAATTTGTGTTAAACTTACTAGAGTCAGAACTAGAGGGCACTAGTAAAAATGTACCATTCCTAGATCGCGATGACGAAAACTCACGGCGTTTCTATAAATTGTAAGTTTAATTTTTAAGAAAGTGTGCGTTGTACCAGGAATGATATCAGCCTAATGAGTGAATAAACCTTGAACTCAAGTATCAACTCCGGTGTTTGATTGACCTCCTTTTTTGACATCTCATTCTTGAGACCTATCGTACTTAGTTGTACAATTTGTCCCAAACAAATTTCATTAAAATCGGTTTAGCCGTTTGGCAATGAAGTCGGTTTCTCTAGTTTTATAAACTTAATTATTTATAAGTAGATTCTACTTTATTAACTTCAGATGGGTGGATAGCACTTTCTTGTAAACCACAAAAATAGGACATTACACATTTAACGAAAATGCTAAAACTATATCGATCGATCTTATCGCTATAAAAAAAAAAAAAAAAACTTTATTGCGGACAACTTATAATAACTTAATTACTAGTACACTATAGAAAAAAGAAATATATTGTCTATGAGCAATCTCTTCCCGGCTTTCAGTAGTTTTTAGTAGTTTTGATTTCATTGCTACGAGTAAGTTTTATTATTAGTTTTCAGAATAAAATATTTATTGTTTATTTACTTATCTATTGAATTCTTGAAACTATATTTTCCAGTATCGCACCATTTAGTTAGAAGCCGTGTACATGTAAAAGTCATATCCTTTTGATAACTTTTCTATTTATCATGCAGTTGTTGACGTAGAACTTCGAGACATCTTCGCACGCTTCGTAACTCCGTAACTTCGAGTGGAATACGCAAGTTGGAAGTGGCTGTTTAGACTTGGGATAAAAGTTAATAAATAATATGGAGGCCTTTACATCGGTGATAAACAGCCTCACGGGTAACTTTCCACCCTCGCCCCTATTTACGGGAAGCTTTGTAGTGCCTGTAGTATTATTTCATAAGATAGAATAGGCTTGCACAAATTTACTACTATTTACTCAGCTCATTTAAGCACCCACAATAATTTATTCATCTTTTTCAAGTAAGTTATTATATAGGTAGTCTCACTATGCGAAAACTGTTTAATGGTCCTTAGTTGTCTTTTTAAATTACCAATTCAAAAATCAAAATGTTTTTATTGAAAAAATTACAGGTAGGACAAATAAAGGGTTGGGATCTCTTCTTTTAAGTTGTTAAACCTGTATTAGAAGAGAGCCCCTCTTTTCTGTGGCTCAACATTGCCTTGTAATTTAATTTAGGTGATAGGAACGTTATACATAAATAGGTAACGATCGAACTAATTTTAATGCTAAGTATTTAACAAGAAAAAAGACACTCGAACATCAATTAGAATATAAATAATGTTTGTTTTCCTAAGAAATAAAAATAAATGAAATAAATAAAGATGTGATAACTTAAAAGTAATAATAAATAATTATTAATGTAATATAAAGTTAGGGCTAAATATAATTTAGGTCTAACCTAGTAATATAACGTTTAGGCTAAAGGTAATTTAGGTCTAACCTAGACTTTCTAGTACGACTATATTAGACCAAGGATCTTAAAATCAGAAGGCTCTACTATAACACCTCCAATGCCTAACTACCTGTCCAAGCAAATTTATGTTTATTTCTGTTTCCTTTTAGTTTTTAGTTGTTTTTTTTTTATTGTAACCTATGCATTTACTGTTGGGGAATAAAGGTTCTCGAATGGCGACCACAAACCGGAAGACGAAGCGTAGGGCGCCCACCCACCAGATGGACCGACGACATTGTTAAGATCGCGGGAAGGGCTCAGAATCGTTCTTCCTGGAAATGTGTAGGGGAGGCCTATATCCAGCGGTGGACTTCTTCAGGCTGATAATGATGATGATGAACCTATACCTACTAATTTGTCAAACGTGTTTGTGGGCCAAATAAATAAGTTTTCTTTCTTTTTCTTTCAATGCTCTCTTTATTTTATGTACGTTAAATTCTCTTTAAAAACCTTATTTAACTTACCTAGGTAGGCAATATAAACGAAGTTATTCATCTATCTACATAAGTTATCTATAATCTGTAGAATAAGTTGGGATCTTTCGGTTGAAAGGTCTTTTTACGTTATTTAAGAGTTTTTGTCCAAATATATTTTTTGGGTCGCCCCAGAATGGATAAACCCGACCGTGGTTAAATCATGCAAAACCAATTTACGCACGCTCCACGTAAGGTAGTCTAGAGGTACCTTCGCGTTCAGCAGGCCTACCACGAGCTCTATCTGGCTCTGTCTCTGGCTCTGGTTTTGAGTCTGTGTGAGTGCTCACCTGCTGTGTAGTATACTGGGTGTGTGACGTTTCGACGTAATACCTAAATACATAAAACTCTTACGTTACTGATTGACAATCAACGCTCAGCCTAAACCGTAAGTCCTAGAAGCATGAAACTTGGAGGGAAGTTTCTTTTATAGCATAGGGGTGCACTATGAAAGGAAATTGGAAAATGATTTCCTAAAGCGGAGAAAAAGAAGAAAAACTTTTAAAAGATAAATCAACGGGGCGTAACGGCAAAGGGGCGAGTGAAGCCGCGGGCGTAGGATATATTTAGTCAATACTCACACAGACTCAAAACCCATCAGAGACAGAGCTAGACAACGCTTGTGGTAGTGGTAATGGTCTCTCATATGGTGAAGGAAAATAATAGAAAAATACCACTTATTAGTGAGCTTTGCACGGCGCAAAGCCCATGTCTTTCCTGTGGATTAGGCCGACTAAGCTGCGAGGATATAGTCATAAAATGTGCTAGATGAAAGCCTCCAATGATAATAGTCGTTTTAATAGTGAAAGAAAAAACATAGTGTACCCTTGCACACATCTAAGTGTTCTGCGGTGGTGATCAGTGAAACGCTGCCAAATATCACTGTCATTTGATAGCGTTTCACTGATCACCACCGCAGAACAGTTAGATGTACACAAGGATACGCATCAGACTATACACTGCTAGCTCTTATGTCCTTGCAGTAAGAGTCATTTTTCTTAGTTTTTAGGTAACTTGAGCTGTATCCCACTGTACGCAAGGCTTAAGGAAACCCGAGTCTTAGTTAGCTTTGCACGCATTGACCCTAATCTTTCCCGCAAATTGGTGTAACTTACAAGAAAGACATGGCTTACTAAGCTGTGAAGATCAGTGGCCTACCACAAGCTCTGTCTGGCTCTGTTTCTGACTTTGGTTTTGAGTCTGCGTGAGTACTCGCCAGTATATTATGCTGTGTGTGTGACGTTTCGACGTGGGACTTATTTAGTCATCACTCAGACTCAAAACCAGAGCCAGAGATAGAGCCAAACAGAGCTTGTGGTAGGCTTACTGTGGCCTTACTTAAGTGTGTGGCATTGCTTGAAGTTAGTCTTAACTCTCATTGTTTGTCATTCTCTCTATGAAGATGGCAAAAAAACAGGCTTTTTTGCATCTATTGTAGATGATTTCTAAAGCGTCAAGGGCAACTGATTACTCAAGCTCTACTCGCAGGACGCTATAAATATAAATATTGTTGACAATTCACACAACACTACCCAGCCCCAAACTAAGCAGAGCTTGTAATATGGGAACCGGGTAGCTGATATAATACTTGAATACATTTTTTTTTGTAAATACATACTTATAATACAATATAACACCCAGACAGAGAACAAACATTTATATTCACCACACAAATATATGTTCTCGGTGGGGATCGAACCCACGACCTGACCACGCGCAGAAGGCAGAGCTACTACCAACTGAGCTAGAGGCTATAGTGCCTGGGACAGGATTTAAGATGGAATAGGCTTGGATACCAAATCAATTGTGTTTTTATTTTTATAGGTGGTGGGTGGTTGTACACCTAAAAATCCTTATTTCAAGTTTCATACAAAACGTAAAGGGATATATAGATAGATAACTCTTTATTGATTACAATGACACACAAGGTAAGTAGGATACAGGTTTTAGCTTAAAAATTACACACATTAAGTTACAGAAATTCAATGGGCGGCCTTATCGCTAACAGCAATCTCTACCAGGCAACCTTGGGTAGCAACCAGGGACAATTCAGGCAATTTTATCGAAATAAACCATATTGTTCGATCATATTAAATTTTTGAAGAGAGAGAGAATCGTCTCTTTTGTTGGAAGTCTTTGGCTCAAAAGACCCATAGTGGCCCGTGACGTCACAAGGTTATGACCTGGAAAAATATTTTTTTCAACAGGTGCAAATTCAAGGGCGAACCTAACAAACGCTTGTTCACCTGCACAAAAGAAAGAGAGTTTCCATTTAGAGCCGGAAAAACACCTAAGTGCCTTATCACATAACACATGCCTGTATATACGGCACGAACTTTCAACTCAAAGTGAATGTCAATGGCTAAGATAAAAAAAACAGATGTCGAACGCTGCCGAAAGCGGAGGCCGATTGTGCCTCTTTGTAGCTCGTTCCACGCTCTCGCTTGCACTTCAAGCCTTAATTGGAACGCCTCAGAGCGAGGTAACGCCACATGAGTCATGTTTTTTCATGCTTGCAGCCGGCTCCATTGAATTATAAGACGTTGTCACGTCAAAAAAAATGAACAGACATGATTTTTTAATACATGATTTTAACTAACAGTGGTGGCCGTGTGCATGTATAATGGCTTAAAGAAGTCAATAGTCATCCGGTATTCATGACGGGCACAATGAGCTACATGATGCTATTTGCGTACCGGTGCACGGGATCAAAACCCTTATTCACTAAGAAGCCTTTAAAAAAAAGATCAATCTCTTAGGGATAAATAAATAAATAAATATTGTGGACAATTCACACAACACTACCCAGCCCCAAACTAAGCAGAACTTGTGATATGGGAACCAGATAGCTGATATAATACTTGAATACATTTTTTTTTTGTAAATACATACTTAGAATACAATACAACACCCAGACAGATAACAAACATTTATGTTTACCAAACAAATATTTGTTCTCGGTGGGGATCGAACCCACGACCTACGGCGCAGAAGGCAGAGCTACTACCAACTGAGCTAGAGGCCAGTCATTTATAAATTAAAATTGTGGCTATACATTCTAAACTAACTTTAATAAAGCGTTCTGGCAACTTATTATATCGCCCTCATCACCATCATCTACGCCTAGTAACATCCACTGTTAGAAAAAAAGAAAGAAAGAAAAAAAAACATATTTGTGAAGCAATCAAAGTGTGTTTTGATTGCTTCGCAAATATGATTTTTTTTCACTAACAAATTTAAATTTAACGGCTTATTACTAAACTACTATATGTTGGGTATAGGCCTTCATTAGCTGCTTGCTTCCTCTGTCATGTGTCTCTTGGCCAGGTGTTTCCTGTTACCTCTACGACGTGGCTCTAGATTACTCTAAAGTACTAAGAAGGTATGCATTTTAACCAAGATGACCAAGATTTTTTAAGAGAGCCAAGGTAGTCGACATAGCTCAAAAGATTAGTAAGCTGAAGTGGCAGTGGGCCGGTCATGTTTGCCGTAGAACAGACAATCGTTGGAGCAAACGAATACTAGAGTGGAGACCGCGTTTAGGTAAGCGTAGTGTAGGGCCCTCCGGCAAGGTGGGGCGACGATCTGCGAAATGTAGCTGGCAAGCACTGGAGAAGAAGAGCCGAAGACCGGGCTCAGTGACGCGTCTTGGGAGAGACATGTCCAACAGTGGACTGATATAGGTTGATGATGATGTATTTTAGTGTCTACTGACCATAAAAGTACCATTTTGAGACTTTTTGTTGGCATAGCATAATGTTTTCCTAATTTGCTTTGTGATGCGTTTTACAAGATGACTGGCCTCTCAGCTCAGTTGGTAGTAGCTCTGCCTTCTGCGCCGTAGATCGTTGTTTCGATCCTCACCGAAAACAAATATATGTGGTGAACGCGGATGTTTGTTCTTTGTCAAGGTGTTATATTTTATTCTAAGTATGTATTTACAAAAAATATATATATAAGTAGTATATCAGCTATCTGGTTCTCATAGTACAAGCTCTGCTTAGTTTGGGGCTAGATAGTGTTTTGTGAATTGAGTGGATTATCTAGAAAATATTTATATTCATTAATATTTATTTATATTTATAACTTCTTATCGAATAAAGCGGTAGGCGGCTATTGAACACATCCTTTATTCTTCCACCGTTGTACCGGTAATAAAGTACCTGTATTTCATCGCTTTGTATTGTTATTGGGTATCATACCCGTAACACCGAGATTGCTTTCGTACCGGTATTGCATCTTTGGGAAATACCAGTACTATATCTAAAATACCGGTGTTATTGGTGATGTTGTGCGGAGATTAATATACGGGTGTATGGGAACAGAGAAATATATATTTATACTGCTTCTGCAAATATGTGTTTATCGTTACAGTCAGTAGGCCTTAAAAAAATCATTGAATAATTTAATGTTCTTGAATGACAAGCTTTTTAGCACGCCTGAAGGCACTCTAAGGCTATGGACTACCACAAGCTCTGTCTGGCTCTGTCTCTGGCTCTGGTTTTGAGTCTGTGTGAGTGTTGAGAATTTGATGATATCCATGTTACCATTCGAACTGCGTTCACAATAGGCATGAAGACAGTAATCAAGTATCGCTAAAATATTTATATATAGATTTTGAAAAATGTATTTATGCTCTTAATAATGTCGAGATTAATAATTTATTTGTTAAAATAAATCTACAAAATATAGCAATCCGCCATGATAGCTTAAACACCGGTCAGAGCGAATTACGTCACGGTGTTGTAAACGTCATTCTGATTTAGTACAAAAGCACCAATGTTTACTGTTGATTATACAGTGCCGTGACGTAATATCAGGCGCCATGACACCAGCGAGCGTTTTGGCGTGAATTTGAAAATTTAATTTTAAAATGTACTTTTATTGCACAAAAACCCTTAATTTTCTACAGAAATACGATACATTTTAGACATCATACCTAGATACTTCTGAATATGATAGAAGAGATTTTGAAAATTAGTCGTCATGCCTATTGTTAACGATACAAGAATCACTTTGAACAATGGACTTCTATCAACCACTCTGGTTGTACTACACTGGGTTTTGTCGAGAAGTTGTTTAATTATAATTTGATTTTAATTACAAGCAGAAGCAGAAGTACCAAGAAGAACTCATGGTAGGGGTCACAAGTCATTAACAGACCCCCAAAACCACTGCGTATTCCGCCAGTCTGATAATACCTTTCTGGCATACCTTCATACCGCATTCACAAAGCTTTATTCTTTTCAATTAGGAGTCCATTGTTGGTACGATAATGCCTCCACACGGGTGGCTCTGCAAATTATTGCGCATTTTTGCTGGATTTAGTATATCATCATCATCATCATGCCTTTACTTTTCCCACGTTTTATGTCTAATTGCGGACACAGGAGTCCTTTTACAAAATAAATAAATAAATAATGTGGACAATCCACACAACACTATCTAGCCCCAAACTAAGCAGAGCTTGTACTATGGGAACCAGATAGCTGATATAATACTTAAATACTTTTTTTTTTGTAAATATATATAAATAAATATATATAACACCCAGACAGAGAACAAACATCTATGTTCACCACACAAATATTTGTTCTCGGTGGGGATCGAACCCACGACCTACGGCGCATAAGGCAGAGTTACTACAAACTGGGCTGAGAGGCCAGTCGAGAGTTTTACAAGGCAAGATATTGTCACGTTCTGTCTAAGGCCGAGATTCATAGATCGAACTTTGACTTTACTTTGATGGAAAGTTCAACTTTCAACCAAAATTATATTTCATAGTTCTGTCAAGCTCTTCTTTATTCAAAACTAGCAGCCCGTCCCGGCTTCGCACGGGGTAGACAATATTGTTGTACATTATTTTGTTATATCGCTAATAGTTTCGGCAGCGCATTCGACGAAAGACATTTTAAGACTCATTTTTCTACACCTTCGGTTACATTGTTCAAATTTTACCAAGGATCCCTAATTTTTTTCATAATGAAATGTAGCCTATGCCAAATTGGAAGAATGTAGCATTCTATTGGTGAAAAAATTGTTTAAATCGGCCCAGTACTTTTTGAGCCTATTCATTACAAACATACAAAAATAGGTACAAATCTTTCCTCCTTATAATATTATAGTAAAGATATTGATAGGAAACTTCGATAAACAAAGCTTACTTTGCGAAAACCGCTTTGCTGTAAAGCAAAGTGCGGTCTATGAATCTCAGCCTTACTACCTAGCTCTTTCACCTGCCGTTTTCTTCAGGGTTTACGAAACACTACATTACCCGGTCAGCAAGAAAACAAAAAAAGAAAAGTAATTTGAATTGCCCAGAAATGTAATGCTACTTAAAGTGTTCTGCGGTTGTGATCAGTGAAACGCTGTCAAATAACGCTGTCATATTTGACAACGTTTCACCGATCGCCACCACAGGACGCTTCGATGTGCGCAAGGCTTTAGTCATTATGCATTTCCAGGAAGAACGATTCATTAGCAAGTGGAAATCCGAGATATATGCCTATCCCCATGGAAATGAGGCGTGAATGTATGTATGTATGTATGTGCAATTCTGAAGCCCTCTCCGTCTATCAATTTCCCGCAATCTTCATCTCATCAAATTCGGTTCAGCAATTTGGACATGTAGTTTTTTAAACGTAAATTAATTTATAATTATTAACCCTTACCGACCAACAGCCATGACCGTCAACTGTGACGGTCGCACTAAGCCGTCATCTTCGACCATCAAGTCGTCAGTAGAGTCTGTTCAGAAAGAGAACCGTCGCCGTCGTGGGATATGAGGGCGCTGCTGTGCTTAATTACCTTTTTTGTTTAGTGCATGGGCAATACAATAGCGCGTCTGTTGCGTTTTGATCCTATCACAACTAGTGTACTATTCCTTTATTTAATTTTTATTATGCAAAATGCTGACAGAAAGAAAGGGATGAGCTGCCATAAAAAAATCGAAACGTTAGTTCACAATTTGACCACGACGGCTCTCTTTCTGAACAGACTCTAGCAATCATCGCCCCTTGACGGTCACCCTGGACCGTTATTCTCGACCGTCAGTAGTGACCGTCGATCGATAGTGTTGCCAGCTAAAGGCGAAAGGTGTTACCTAACGATCGTTGATATATCTCCTCTGTAAATCACCGGCTTAGCGAGGGAGTAGTTAGAACGTAATTAACTATTAGAGCTAAGTGCGAAGTCTTGCAAAAATAACAAAAAACTGCTAGTTTTCCAAACTAATTACAGTTTTATATACAGTTTTTATAATAAAAAACTGTAGTATTTTCTGTAAAAAATACAGTTTTTAAAATAAAATTATATTTTTGAGAGCCCTTCTTAAAAAGTTACGACTCATCAAGTATCATTATAAATTAATTACTCGTTTTCTACTCAACTGTTACTATTTAATTTAATATTTTACACTCAAAAATAACAATTGTTTTTTACATGAAAAAAAGGCAAATTATTTTATATTCATAACAATAATCGTTCATAATTATCTAAAGGCCAGCGAGGCGATTCTATAATAGCGATCAGTGAAACGCTCTCAAATATCGCTGTAATATTTGATAGCGTTTTACAGATCGTCATTAAAGACCGCTTAAATATGCGCAAGGGTTAATGCATAGAGGCCTGCGTACATCTAGGCGATTGCGATAGCGATCAGCTGAAACGCTGTCATATTTGACAGCGGTTTACAGATCGCCATCGCAGATCGCTTAGATGTGCGCAAGGTTTTTTCAGCTGAACCCCATCACCATCGCCTAGATGTGCGCAGGCCTTAAAACATATGTTTTTTAAGTCATATAAAAACATTGAAAAGTTTCGCACAGGAGGAACATGGTAGAACAAGAATGTATGTTGTTTCAAGTTAAGCGAAACGTTGTGTCTGACAGAAAATAACAGCTAAAGATGTTTCTCCGTGAGAAAGGGTGCCGACGCCAAAGCATGCCCTATTTCATCGGAACAGGGGCGCTGCCAGGAAAGGGTAGAGGGGCTTTGTTTGTACCGATTACTTTTACGATGTATTAAAAGTAAGTAAGTACGATTACGTAAGTGGCTTCTCGGGCACTCGTTGTATTCGGTAAAAGAGTTTTCGAGTTATCGCTTATCTAGGAAAAGATATAACTAGTAGGAAATTAATTTAATAATATAATTAGCATCATTGTTAATATTTTTATATGATCACAATCCTTTGTTTTCACAATAATTTATAATTTTTTTTATGTTTAAAATATAATACTTAATAGTACCTAATTTATATAATAATGTTGGATAATGCACAATTTTTTTTTATGTTTGTTTGTGAATAATTGACTTAGTTATAAATAAACTATTTCTATTTGTAAACCGGTCTTTTATTTGCAACTATTTTAGATGATTTAGCATTTAGCACCAGGGTCAACTCACGCCCTAATTACGGGGCGCTATGGCTCCTGAGAGTTTTAGATGGAATAAGCTTGCCGAACACCTATACCATCCTGACAGCTTAGTCAGTCTAATCCACAGGAAAGACATGGTCAATACATGCAGGGCTGACTAAGCCGGGGATTTCCTCACGATGTTTTCCTTCACCGTTTGAGAGCAATAGCATTGTGTACATACATTTTCCGACAGAAAAACTCACGGTGTAAAGGTACGACAACTTTCACAAAGATTATAAATTGTCCCAAAAGTTATGAGCCGAGTTCTTTAACTTTTAAGACCAAAATTTTAAGATATTCATTTGTGTTTATTGAATCTATTATACAAGTATTATCTGCTTGTTATTTTATTTATTTTCCTAACGTTTCGGGAATATTGCAATAACCGTGAATCTAATACACGGACATACCCGCGTAATTAGATTTAGTATGTATGTAACTTTATAATATTTGACTGTGGTAGAGATTTAAAAAGATGGCAAGGAGATGGTCTCTATAAGAATCCATGTGTCAATGCGTGTTAAAATGGTGAAAAAATCAGCTCCGCAGGCAGGTATGGCCCAGTCTTTTTTATGTTAGACCAAGAAATAATGAGAGGATGGCTTAAGTAGGTTGACAAGCCTATTTCATCTAAAATCCTCTCTAAAATCTAAAATCGTCTTCCTTTCTTTCAGCCTGCAAGGCTACCACGAGCTCCATATGGTTATGGCTATGGCTGTCAAATTGTGTATAGATAGGCTGACCTACACATTCATTTTCTTCTTGGGTTTGAATGTGTTGACACTGTTGACACAATTTTGACAGCCATAACCATAACCATATGAAGCTCATGGTAGGCCAGCTGTTTATACCTCCCTTGAGCCGGCCCTGATATGGTCACTGCAGTTCCACTCCACCATCCTCTGTGTAGTACGTGTCCAATTTATCTTATTGTTGAACAAAGGAACGTATAAATATTATTTGTTTTCTTAGAGCCTGAAAATGGCTGATTTTATCCAACTGTGCTAAGAGCAAAATACATTCTTTTGTTTTGGTTTATAAAACTGCAGGCCTCAAGATCTGTTTGACTCTGTCTCTGGCTTTGGTTTTGAGTTTGGGTGAGTGTTAAAAAAATGTGTCAAAATAAGTCATACGTCGAAACACACACAGTATAATACATTAATGAACACTCACACAGACTCAAAACCAGAGCCAGAGACAGAGCCAGACAGAGCTTGTGGTAGGCCTACTGCTTTGCTTTTCAGCTTCACTCAAGTGGTAACTGTGATAAAAAGGTTGCTAATATATAACTTCTTCTTCTATAACTTCTAATACATACTTATAGTTTTAAATGATATACAAATTGATTCATCATTCCGGTACGTATTTACAAACATACTCACTTCTATACAATATTGGTTTAAAAAACTTGCGAAACCGTCTTCATATGTACAACCAGAAACTCGAAAAGTTCATTTTGGACTTTTTGGGTACTACAGTACCACGGACGCTTGGCGGCCGTGCAAATCGTGGCACTGTAGTGACACGATTTTTCTCGGACGCGTGACGGGAAACAAGTTCGTGGCACTATAGTGACACGCTCTCTGGCGCACCGCTTGAATGGTTAGGCCCACGAAATAAACTTTGCGTAAGCAAAAGCGTGTTTGGTGCTCTGTGGTTAGGCCTAAGGTTTGAAGACTGAAAATGTTGTTTTAACCCCTAAAGTGTTATTCCTAACCGTTTTTGTACAGCCCGCTAAATATAAAAAAAATCTAGGGTAAAGAATTACGTAAATCTAGGTTGTATCAACAGCTGTTGTGAGATTTAAGGCGTAAAACAGACTACACCACTAAACTGCGCGGTCGAGTGATAAAAAACGCTAAGTGATATCAAGTTGTTTTTTTGTGTGGTCATCTAGGCTTGGTCACTGTTTAAACACACCATGTTTTGCGCATATCTAGCGCCATGGCGATGGCAATCAGTAAAACGCTGTCAAATATGACAGCGATATTTGACAGCGTTTCACTGATCGCCATCGCCATCGCGCTAGATGTGCGCAGGCCTTAAGGCGATTCAAAGGAATCACTGTAGTTTTATGGGACTAACAATATTCAATACTTAGATAAAAAATATTTATGGCCCTAAAACATAATAAACTGCATCGTGCATAGGCGAACTTAATGCTAGAGAGCATTCTCTTGCTGTTAATCTTTATAATAATAGGCCACGATCTTTTGTCACCAATATTTGATGCACGTAAAAAAACCTTGAATTTTCACACAACAATGGACATAATCCGAAATTAAATATTTTTGTTTGTGATTGCAGGATATAATTTTACGTGTAATAATCATAATTTCTGTTTAACAACCTGACATTACTTTGAAAAAAAAAGCGGCGTGTGTCTGCTGCTTTAACGTCCACGTTCAAGCCAATCCTATTATAACAACCCTTTTTACAACCCCTTGTTTGCATCGCGTCATGCGATAAAATTTGGATTGGTAATTTAATGAAAACTCAAAATTCTCTGCCCGGGAAACGACGGCAAAACCATTCAGTAACTCTTCACGTGTATTATACAACCGTTTTTTTAGAAAAACAGCGTTCAAGAGGATATTTCCCACATAAATAATTATTCCCTCAGCCTTCCAGTACTAAGATCGTGGGTTCAATTCCAATCGTGTAAATTTTTGGACAAAAAAAATATGTGTACGAAAGAAGAATCTATGATGCACACTTAAACACCTTTCACCACGCTTGGTTTCAAAGAACCACTGACATGAAAACATGAAAAAGAACGAATCACTTACTAAAGATTCTTTGAGGATGGCTATGACGGTAGTCAGAGGTACGTCTTTGCATCACATATGCCAAGTGCCTAAGTACAGTTCTAAGTACTCCATGCATGACAGGTTGTAAGCTCATCACCGCTGTTTTAATACTGGTTTGGGAGAACTGGCAGTGCTCAAATAGTCTTATTGAATATCCATTTTAAATCTTTATATCTTGGTCTCTGAGCTCAGCTGGTAGTTGCTCTGCCTTCTGCGCCGTACATACGTACGTACGTTTAGACGTAGGATTTATTTAGACAGCACTCACTCAGACTCAAAACCAGAGCCAGAAACAGAGCCAGACAGAGCTTATGGTAGGCCTACTGCTCATCCTCATAGATGATTTAAGTTCAGCGCCGTTATATGTTGATACGTCTGTTCTCATAAATTACACTAGTAGAAAAGTAAATAATATAATTATGTCTTCTGCGCCGTAGATGGAGGATTTGATCCCCACCGAGAACAAATATTTGTGTGGTGAACGCAGATGTATGTTCTCTGTCCAGCTATCTGGTAACCACAGTGCAAGCTTTGCTTAATTTTGGGCTAGAGTTTTGTGTGGATTGTACACCATGTTTATTTATATTTTTTATCCTACCCATGAGTGAAAAAAAAAAATTGGACTCAAACCCACGACCTTAGAAACAGTAGGCATATTCGCTCCCGATAGCAGAGTATTGCTACGTGAAATAATTCTTTTGTGTCCTCGGATGGGGGTTTTCCAATAGGACGGTACAGATACCGCCCGCAGCAGGTTTTTGAACGAACGTAGAAAAAACAATAGCTTGTTTTTTGATGTTGCAGTTTCATTCAATGGATGGCCTATCTCTATTGAAATGGATGTATTGTGTCCTAAATACTTTATAGACTAAGTCTTTTTATCGCAATTATAATACATACTGTAGTCCTACCTTAAGCTCTGTCTGGCTCCGTCTCTGGCTCTGGTTTTGAGTCTGTGTGAGTGCTCACCAGTGTATTATACTATGTGTGTGAGGTTTCGACGTAGGATTTATTTAGTCAACACTCACACAGACTCAAAACCAGAGCCAGAGATCTGTCTCTGGCTCTGTACAAGCTATGTCTGGCTCTGGCCAGACAGAGCTTGTGGTATTACTGATACATACTGATTAGTATGTAGGCTTATCTTGGAAAAATAAGAACAGTAAGAAGTCCGGCTCTATCTAGCTACGGGGGCAACGTCCCCGCGGGCGCCATTTCAACGCATTTGGCTTTTACAAGGTAAAGTAAACCAGCCTTTGCCTATTGTAGATGATTTAAATAGCGACAGGGGTAACTGGTGATTACACATGCCCCTACTTACGGGACGCTACAGTGCCTGAGATTTTTAGATGGAATAGGCTTGCGAAGAGGAAAAATGTTTGGACATCTTCTACGACATGACAGCTACATAAAGAACATCATTGAAGGAAAGGTTGAAGGGAAACGGGGAAGAGGAAGGCCAAGAATAAGTAACATGAGCCAGATAAAAGAAAAAGTCGCTGTCATATTATGTCGTATAAGGAAGTCAAGGAGGCCGCATTCGAAAGACTTAGTTGGAGAAAACTGCATCAAAACCCCGACAAGAGTTAAATTTAAGAAAAAGAAGTCACTGCATAGGCACTGCTATTCTGACAGCTTAGTCAGCCTGATCCCCAGGAAAGACATGGTCAATATGCGCGGAGCTGACTGGGCCACGGGTTTCCTCACGATGTTTTCCTTCACTGTTTGAAAGCACTAGCATTGTGATTATACATTTTTCGACAGAAAAACTCATTGGTACACAATTGGATTTGAACCCACGACCTTAGGATTAGAAGGCGGGGCCGCTACCACTAGACCACCAGTTATAAATAAATAAATATTGTGGACAATTCACACAACGCTATCTAGCCCCAAGTTAAGCAGAGCTTGTACCATGGGAACCAGATAGCTGATAATATGATACTTAAATACTTTTTTTTTTGTAAATACATACATAGCATACAATAATGAACACCCAGACAGAGAACAAACATCTATGTTACAGTTTTCAAGGACGTGAGCAAATTTTGACAAATCAATTTGTTTTCCGTCCCCTGACGGGCAAGCGAGAGGGGACTTTGACCGGACATTACGTTCCACATAGTGACCCGGACGTACATCCGCGTCCGGAAGTTCTACAATTAATCCCGGAATTTAGATGAAAAATGTACTGTGCCAAATATTTTAGTGCCAAGGAAATACTGTGGTGGTTTTTAACCTCAATCTTTTGACAAGATTCTTGTTTATTATGTGCCAAGAGCAATAAATAAATTAAATAGTTCCACAAAAAGAGGGGTGTTATAAATCATTTACAATAGATGCAGAGGTCTGTTTACTTTTTTTTTACTTCTATGTTTGATTTTCGTTTGTCTTACTTCTGAATTCATTAAAAAAAAAACTTGCCTCTAACTTTTACATGACAATAGGGATTTCTTCTAATTGAATGCTTCCGTAATAGATTTAATTTAAACGAATTAGGCTTATAAATCTGTATTACCCCTAATGCATTAAATATAATAGCCCTTTTCATGGCTCATGTATAGTGGCGGTATGAAAATGTTCGTCGATTTCCAACTTGATTTGTTCAACGTATCACGATCACAAACTACCTTTTGAAACTGAATAGACCGAATACACCGACAAGTTAACGTTACAAATTATGTCAAAATGATCAAGGCACTGGCACTGGTGCAAGCGAAAACCGACTCTAAGGTGACGAACATTTTCATACCGCGACTGTACCTAACGTGCTACATGATTGATTGCCAGCCCAATATGCCTTATGAAAGTATGAAATTACGAAGCAGCCGAATCGATTTTATTGTAACAGTTTCATATTCGAATTGATGAGATTTTAATCGATTATTTAAGCGATATTGTTATGGTGTAATACTTATTATAATAATTGTTGTTGACTGATGCCGTATTTTGATATTTACTGTTGATTTAAAAAGCTAAATCTTCTAAACGTTACTGACTGACTGACAATCAACGCGCAGCCTAAACTTATGGTCTTAGGAGTATGAAATTTGGAGGGTAGATTCCTGGTGTAGGGTAGGGGTGCACTAAGAAAGGAATTCCCGAAACTCAACCCCAAAAGGCAGCGGGGGTTGAAGTTGGTATGGAAAAACCTTAACGCGAACGAAGTCGCGCGGGATTCCACTAGTAGAATAATAAAATGGTACGACCAAGAACATTGGAAGGTCGAACTAGATAGCTAATATAATAATTTTTTTTTTGTAAATACATACTTAGAATACAATATAACACCCAGACAGAGAACAGACATTTGTGTTCACCACACAAATATTTGTTCTCGGTGGGGATCGAACCCACGACCTACAGCTCAGAAGGCAGAGCTACTACCAACTGAGCTGAGAGAGCCATAAAAACGAGCTAAATAAAACCTTTTAACTGTACTACCTCACTCCTAATAAGCTAGGGTTCATTGTTTGAAACTGTGGTTCACACTGAACTTGGCTGAAAATCAAGAAAAAACTTGAGAAAATACTTATTCCTGTCAAAAAACTAGGTGAAGTGGTGTGTTGGGACCACTCAAGGCTTGAAACGAGTCCCAACGGACTTGTTGCGTTTTATGAGGCAGGCCTTTTGGGAGCAAATTAGGAGTAAATGAGTTCAAGCTACGTGAAATTACGGTGTTTCTTGTAAATATTTTGCCTGCAAAGTAACACGCTATACTTGTATATCATGTTAGTTGTTGTTTCCCTGTCTTATTCTCTTTCGTCATTATCATCAGCCTGAAGCAGTCCACAGCTGGACATAGGCCTCTCGTAATACACATTTCCAGGAAAAACGATTCTGAGCTTTATCAATCCACCGACTTCCAGCGATCTTAACAATGTCATCGGTCCATATGGTGGTTGGGCGCCAAGTGCCCTACGAATTTTTCAAAACATCATAATCCCTGTTCTCTGTCGATTTATATAGATTTTTCTCTATATCGGTTTAATTAAAAAAAAACCACGCATGTTACGTAGTCTGTACCTAGAATCCAGTACGTAGGTACATAAAAAACCGATTCTAATTTTCAATCACGGGAACGTTCCAAAAGTTGCGTACTTGTACTTCGAGCAGATAAATTGCTAAATTACTTCGTATACACGAAAAAGGTGAATTTCGAGCGGCACCGGTAAATGTAACTGAATATTTTATTTGTACCAATTCGGTAGCACATTGATCTTGGTATCGTTATTTTATTTCCCGTTTGCTTGGTAACGTCAGGTATTTTGCTATAATATTTACCTACAAACAAACAAATAACTAGTTAAAAAGAAAGTAATAGTAAAACTCTATGTGAAGGGCTCGTCCGGGTGCGTACTACCACCATGCCTATTTCTGCCGTGAAGCAGCATTGCTGTGTTTCGGTTGGAAGGGTGTGGGTGCCGGTGAAATTATTTTATAACTTGACAGCTGTCAGTTGAAAAAGATTCTCCCTAGGGTTAAAAAAAGTCCTTGGCTAAAAAGTATTAAATCCAACCCGCTCCTCAGGCAACATTAGACCTACTTTCCGAGTATAAGCATGAAAAAATGTTTAACAATTTAGAATGAAGTCAAGGGCTTGCCAGATGTTGTTTCAATAAATGGTTGAATAGGTACCAATTTGTTCTATTGAGAGAAGCTTTACTGTTTTACGAAAGTAGAACAAAAACAGCAGAAAATTACTATGAAAAGCTTAAAATCGGTACGACGAAAATTTCCACTGAATTACATACAATTTTCTTTAGATTTAATGAATCTGTTAATAATTCTAAAGATACAGCTCTTGGTAATTTAATGACAGAGTGTATAATAACAATATGGGCACCTAGAAATTAAATAAATGGACAACGAGCTATTTTGAACTTCAAAAGAAACTCAAAAAACTCGTGACCCTTTACTTCTCAAGACTACTTACTATGTATTTAGTAATAAATAAAATAAACAGTAGATATTCGAGAACAAAATTCAAAAATTTTTTTTTTGGATCTTTAAATAGTAGGTTCAGAAAAAACGTCAAAAAGATTATATCCGCAGGAGTAAAAAACTACATCGCAAATGTGGACAATCCATACAGCCCTATCTAGCCACAAATTAAGCAGAGGTTGTAATAAGGGAATCAAATAGCTGGTATAAAACTTACATCATTTTTGTAAATACCTACATACCTATAATACAATATAACACCCAGACAGAAAACATCCTGTGCTCATGCTCACTTCACAAATATTTGTTCTCAGTGGGGATCGAACCCACGACCTACGGCGCAGAAGATCTGTCTTATTTACTTTTCTACTAGTGTAATTTATGAGAACAGACGTAGCAACGTAAAACGGTGCTAAACTTAAATCATCTAGGCTGAGCCTACCATAAGCTCTGTCTGGCTCTGTCTCTGGCTCTGGTCTTGAGTCTGTGTGAGTGCTGTCTAAATAAATCCTATGTCTAAATGTCACAAAATCAGTATAATACACTGGTGAGCACTCACACAGACTCAAAACCGGATCCAGAGACAGAGCCAGATAGAGCTTGTGGTTGGCTTACTGTGCTTTGCATCTATTGTAGATGATTTATATAGCGTCCGAGGCAAGGTTTGTACTGATGCCCCTATTTGCGGGACGCTATAGTGCCTGGGACATTTTTTTTTGATGGAATAGTCTTGCCCAGCTCCTATACCATCCTGACAGCTTAGTCGGCCTAATCCACAGGAAAGACATGGTCAATACGTGCGGAGCTGACTTAGCCGCCGGTTTCCCTACGATGTTTTTCTTCACCGTTTGAAAGCACTAACATTGTGCACATAATTTTTTCAATAGAAAAACTCACTCCACTGTATTTGAACCCACGACCTTAACTACTTGTTTACTAGTGTAATTTATTAGAATAGACGTAGCAACGTAAAACAGCGCTGAACTTAAATCATCTAGGATGAGAAAGGGTCCAGAATATTTGGGACAAGCGAATAACTCTCCCTGTCGTGAGGGTACCTTGTAATATATCAGGCATGTGTTAGCACATTCTCGGGACCCCATGGGCCGTCCTGAAAACGTCCTGTACTGAGTGATTTACAGGATCCTGAATAACTGCTAAGTGGTGGGTAAGATATTTAAATCATATAGGTATCATGTACTTTATTTAAACAAAAAAACTCAAAATTAATTTTTAGCTAAGTTGGTAGTAGGTCTCTTCTGCGCCGTAGGTCGTGGGTTCGATCCCCATCGAGAACCAAATATTTGTGTGATGAAAATCGATGTTTGTTCTCTGTCTGGATATATGTATTAAATTCAGAGCATGTAGGTATTTACAATAAAATAAATACGCCATCTAGTTCTCATGGTACAAGCTCTGCTCTATTTGGGGCTAGATAGTATTGTATAGATTGTCCAAAATATTTATTTATTTTGAATATACAAAATGCACAAAATAAACAAGGTATAGTTGAGCTATCTGCAGACCATTAAAAACGATCTTGAGATAGATCAACTGATAGATATGGGATTTGAGCTCCCCCCTTGATATAGGAATTCACCTAAATGCTAGTTACACCAATCCTTAGATCGGATCTTAATATAAATTACCAAATCTTTAGAAGACATCATCATCAGCCTAAGGAAGTCCACTGCTGGACATAGGGCTTACCCACGATAAAAAAGTTTTTCTAATTATTTATAGAAAATGTTACTGTCAAAAACAATGAATATCTATATTTATAAATGAAAGTCGTGTTAGTTACACTATTTATAACTAAAGAACGGCGGAACCGAAACGAAGCGGAAAATTAGTGGGGAGGTAGCTTAAAACCGGGAGAAGGACATAATATACTTTTTATCCCGAAAAAGCAACGGGAACGGGCGAGCGAAGCCGCGGGCGGCCACTAGTTTAATATAAAAAATACAAATAATATAAGTATAAATAAAATTGAAGTATATAGGGCACTTTATATTATTACATACCTTCTCCAAAACTATTCTGTATCACTGAAAAAAACCACATTAAACTTCACCGTGCACTGAAACTTCACCAGTTTACGTATTCGGGCGGGCGGCTAGGGCGGGCGGGAAACCCTCGCTCTCACGGGCGGCTCCAAACCGACTGAAGGCTTCGACGGTAGTCACAGATCGTGAAACAGTTGGTAAGGTCAGTAAAAACGTTAACGAAAAAATTCAGAAAAATGTGACAAAGAGTTTAACTCGGATTTCTTGATACTTTAAAACCTAATCAAATACCAAGTTCTAGGCATCCTAAAAGCAAGAGCCTCTTGAGTAAGTGTTAGGATCTCTACCCACAATTTGCAGAAGATGATATTTCATAGTAGCTAGAATTACAAGATTACAAGATGCTGGTGTTTTTCTTCACCATTTTAGAGTACTGACCTTGGTCACGTAACTATTAGCCAGAAGGTCACTAATATGATCAATGTGTTTTCAAAACATAAATATTTATTTACACAAATAAACTTACAGTTACACAAATATATTTACAAAATGTACAAAAAACACAAGTAACAGTTGAGCTATCTGCAGACCGTTATAAGCGATCTAGAGATAGCTCAACTGAACCAAATCAGTGCCAGACGGAAAATTATCTTTGATCACAGTTTTGAATATGATCATATTTTGTGTCTGAAAAAGTTATTTTCATAGCCGAACATTTTTTTCAAACAAACATACAGTTTTTATTTTGTTCTTTTGCTAACGCTACGTAAGCTCTGAATTAATTAATGAAAAACGTGAAGTTTCCAGTTAAAAAGATACGGATTGAAACAAGGCTTTGTGCATCAGTAGGCCTACCACAAGCTCTGTCTGGCTCTGCCTCCGGCTCTGGTTTTGAGTCTGAGCTCACCAGTTTATTATACTGTGTGACGTTTTGACGTAGGATTTATTTAGTCAACACTCACACAGACTCAAAACCAGAACAAGCTCGCATTTTCAATAACATTGTTTGTGATGCAGGTTGAAACTTTGATACAACCTTATTTAAAATTCCTTAATTCAACAAGAAAATATGAACCCCTTTATTTTCATTGTGTTCTTTGTATTTTTACTTTATTAGCTTATCTTTTGAACTCTTCTGAAATTTAAAAGCTTAGCTCTCGTCGGGGTTGTGATGCAGTTTTCTCCGATTAAGGTCCAATTTCACCGTTAAACGCGTTTAACTAAACTCGTTTAGATGTACGTACACAAAAGAAATGCAACGACATTGACAGGTCTTTCAGCGCGTTTAAAGAAAAATTTACCAACTGAATGCTTAAGCGAGTTTAAACGTCAGTAGAACGCGTTCAATTTCAACGGTGAAATTGGACCTAAGTCTTTCGAATGCGGCCTCCTTGACTTCCTTAAACGACATGACAGCACCTTTTCTCTGGCTTTCTTTCTCTTCTTTTCATAACATCTGGCTAACTTAACATAATCTTGGCCTTCGTCTCCCTTGATCGGGATTGAACCCACGGCCTACCGCGCAGAAAGTAGGGTTACTACGAACTGAGGCGTAGCGGCTGTCCAATAGTTATCCTATAATTAATATGTCCTATGTTACCACTTTAGCATCGCTAGAGACAAGCTGTAGGCCTAATATGAGCTTTGTCTGGCTCTGTCTCTGGTTCTGGTTTTGAGTCTATGTGAGTGTTGACTAAATAAATCCTACGTCAAAACGCCAAACAGTATAATGCACTGGTGAGCACTCACACAGACTCAAAACCAGAACCAGAGACAGAGCCAGATAGAGCTCATGGTAGGCCTTACTGGTCCCATTTGGGTTATATTCTCTTTGGGTCTTATTAATAATCCTAGCGTAGCGTTGGACTAGTTGATCCGTGTTTTGTCTCTTGCATTGACATGCAATTGTCAACTCGAGCAAATGTGACAAAACACGATTTAACTACTCCAGCGTTGCGCCAGGATTATTAATAACACCCTTTAAGTATTAATTAAATACGACCCGAATTTTCTCATTTCCCATTTCCTAAACATGTATTATCATGTTTAATTATAATAATTATTGTATTCTTACTAACATTAATTACGCCGAGCTTACTCATGTTTCTATAATCATTATAATTTGAATCCATGTTAAATTATGTAGCCTTATTTAAGGCATTAAGTAAGGCGTAAAATTTCCCACTGCCTTATTGTGTCAGATTAGAGATTTATGAGAAGTTAATGTTCTTTTCCACCCTTCTATCCTTATCCCCCATAGCAATACTTCTATCGTGCCACTGATTTTTTTGAACCAAGTGTGGTGAAAGGATTTTAAGTGTGCTTTAAAGAGGCTCTTTTCGTGTACTTGACAACATTTTCGATTTTTTTAAGTTCTACGACATGCCGGTTTCCTCACGATGTTTTCCTTCACCGAAAAACTTATTAGTACCTACATGATTTGAACTCACGACCTTAAGATCGGAAGGCGGGGTCGCTACTACTAGGCCACCAGCGGTTTACTAACAATCAATACTATAATATTTTGACGGTTTTTTGTGTCTTTCTTTTTGTTTTATGTCTGAAATCTCCGGCAATGTTTAGTTCGTTATAATCCTTCTTCCCGCTATTTATTTACGTCAATATTAACTATTTAGCTCAGAATATGTATTCTATGTTAATTACACGATTCGGAGAGTATTTTGATTTATTCTGTAGTTCCTGTAAAGCGGCCTCCGTAACATGAAAATCAATAGCAAAAAAGTTACGCTACAAATCATTTTACTTCAGTCCAAAAATATACTTTTTCAGACTGAATGTAAATAATTATGTACCTAAATTATATAACTCTCATACAAATTCTTAGATCGTCTCATTTTACACTGTGGAAATGTAATTTATCTATTAATTAGTATAATTGGTTCCAGGATCGTTCTAATTAATTGAAATAAATAAAGAGCGCTACTCATTTTTATAACGCTTTTATTAGCTTCACCTGTATGTATGTATGTATGTATGTATGTATGTATGTATGTATGTAACCGACCTCTTTGAGCTCGATTTTGTCCTACTTTGAACGATCAGATTTGATTCAAACTTTGCACACCTGTCAAAGGTCGATGACATTGCAATTATATGAAAAAAAAAAATAAAAAAAAATGAAAAGAAATAAAAAAAATAAAAAAAAAACCTACTTAGAACGATCAGATTTGATCCAAACTTTGCACACCTGTCAAAAGTCGATGACAATGCAATAATATGAAAGAAAAAATAAAATGAAAAGAAATAAAAAAAAAAATATACCTACTTTGAACGATCAGATTTGATTCAAACTTTGCACACCTGTCAATGGTCGATGACAATGCAATAATATGAAAAAAAAGAAACTAAAAAGTTAAAAATAAATTATAGTTTAAAAAACTAAAAAAAAAACGCTTTTATAACTAATTGAACTAAAAAGTTAAAAATAAAACTGTAATAATCAATTGAAAATTTATATTATTGTACAAAAAGCGTGGGGGGGCTTGATTTTGATTGTTGTAAATATTTTATCAATAGTTTATTATATCTGAAGTTATTATAAAAAGCACCCCACGCTTTTGTACAATAATATAAATTTTCAATTGATTATTACAGTTTTATTTTTAACTTTTTAGTTCAATTAGTTATAAAAGCGTTTTTTTTTTAGTTTTTTAAACTATAATTTATTATTATTTATTAATGGGTTGTGATTCTATAATTATTAAATCTAAATTCGGATAATTAAGGCTGCGCTATCGTATTAGGGTTATATAATCCAATTTGCTGGGAAGGACTGGATGTCCACAGGAATGGATAGAGAAAAGTGGAAGAAGATGGAGGAGGCCTTTACCCGAAAAGGGCTCCACTTCTCATAGATTTAAGAAAACTAACGTTAAAACTAACAACTAGGCTAAAAGTAAACACTAACACTTTACTAACACACAAACTGTAAAACCTAACTTTAAGAGATTTGGAAATAAAAGGCTATATTATTTTATTATTATTTATCGTATTAGGGTACACCTGTAAGGATATGAATAATGCACTGCAATGTGTATGAATAAACAAAATTAATAAAACATTTATTTATAACGGCCGTTAAATCACAGTAGCTCTTTTTCAGGAGATCAGGTTTAACGTTCAGAATTGCTCGCATGAATAGTCAAACGTCTCTTCGCAATTAACGATATGCACCAACTGATAACTCTTGGTGGGTTAACATCCAAATATTCAGTATTTAGTTGAGTTATCCCCCTCATTCATAATACTAAATACTTTTTAACGACTCGCTAAAAGGCTCTTGTCACTATCAACTTTTTTAAACATCTTATGGAACAAGCATATTATATGGCCCACCTGATGTTTTTTTTTTCAGTTAATTAGTATACCTCTTCAATGTGGTACCCTAATAACATTACAATCTAGCCAAGTAGGCTAATGAGCAATTTTGCTTTCACTTATTTTTATAGAAATAAATACATATAACTAAGAATAATGTCCATCGGCACTTTTCTTACAGTCTCTACTTAAGGCGACACTTTGTTCTTGTGTTCATTAATAGTAGCACTATTACTGCACAATAACTTTAACACTACACTAACTCAAAAGGTTTGATTCTTTTGAGCCTTCTCACTTTGTCTGAGTGGTCGAGGAGCTGGATGGCCTCGCCATTCAAGTGGTGATGAAGTCTTTTTTCGTGAGCGTCTACGAATTTTTTAATTAATTTATCAACGAATTCAATATGGAGGTCCCGGTGCAGATCTTCGTCTCTCACGTACCAGGGTGTATTAACAATGCTCCTTAGCACTTTATTCTGGATCACTTTTGAACGACTCGCTAAAACCAATTTTTTACATTTAATAAACAATAATAATAAGTATGTACTACAATGAATACCTACACTAATATGGAAATCATGAAAAAATATAGAAACAAAAAAAAATCGGTTGTCTGTAAAGTCGGTTTACTGCCGATAGTTGAACGTGACAGCGTCCTAAAGCTGTCCACGCAGACGCATCGCTCACTCAAGTAGGAGAGAGACAGATGTCGAACGCTGCCGAACGCGGAGGCCGTGCGTGCCTCATAGTCGCTCGTTCCGCGCTCTCGCTTGCACTTCAAGCCTTAAATGGAACGCCTCAGAGCGAGGTAACGCCGCATGAGTCATGTTTTTTCGTGCGTGCAGCCGGCTCCATAGAATTATAAGACGTTATCATATCAAAAGGCCACAAAAGAAAAAGAGAAAAAATGATGGCTTTATTTTCTGGGTTCACCATGGGTTTTGTTATATAGGCCAGCAGACTAACCCAAGACCCATAGAATGTTCATTACAATAAGGCCGTCGTTGAGTCAATGACCCCGGAGCCTGTATTCCGATCACGGCTAGGCTTCGACTCCATATCGGTATATGAGTCATGCTTATCACCGTTGGTACTAAGAAGCGTTTGTTGGCAACTAAAATGCATAAAATGTCATAAAATACTATCCAGATATGCTCTTGCGAAAGCAAAAAAAAAAGAAACAGAGTTGTCTATACTAGATTTAGGCTTCAAAACTGTATTTTTTTTTAAGTTTCATTCTAATTGGTTCAGCTGTTGTCGTGTTACAGAGCCACAAACCTCCAAACATTATAAATTCAAAATCAAAAATAGATTTGTCCAGTTGTATCACAAGGATCACTTTGAACCGTTTTAAAGCTAGTTGAATATGTGCCAAATCCACGCAACCAAGCCTAGAAGAACTGGCTATAACCTACAGCTTGATTCTTACCATTTTTTGTATGATATTTTTAACAAACCAACAATAAAAATAGCAGTCAAGTTCCAGTGTGGTGCCAAAAAAGACAACGTGCTAAAAATAGGTCACAGACATAGACATAGACATTTATTTATTTACTACATAAGCACACAAAAACCACAGTCGTAGAGAAAGACCCCGGAGTCTTCTCCGGGGTCTTTCTCTACGACTCTGACCGGCGGGACGATCTTAATTGTTATTAGAACGACTGGCGAATGACAGTGTAGAAAAAAGAGAGGGAAGCTTATGCCCTGCAGTGGGACAACTTAGGTAAAAAAAAAAAAAAATAGGCATATTACCTACTAATGGGGTCAGGGCCCTATCCGATTTCCGATTTCTTGTGCGTTAATATTGCTTTGAAATGAAAAGGCCATTTCAATTTGAAGTGCTTGGACTCAACTGAAAGGGATTGATAACATAGAATGGGAGGTTCACAGCCATACAGCCTTAGAACGATGGATGGCTTTAGATTAGGTCATCATTTCATCATTATCAGCCTGAAGAAGTCCACTGCTGGACATAGACCTCCCCTACACATTTCCAGAAGAACGATTCTGAGCCCTTTCCATCCATCTGGTTCATCTGGTGGGTGAGCGCCCCATCTTCGTCTTCCGGTTCGTGGTTGCCATTCGAGAACTTTTATTTCCCAACGGTAGATTAGGTAATGGTCAGAAAAACAAATAAAGCGTTAGTTTATGTCCATCTCTGGCCGCCATTAGGCCTCCGTCATTAATTAATCACTGCTAAAGACGGCCAAAGATAACCAAATTTTAACTACAAGCTTAAAGAAAAAATATGCCTGACTCTAAATTTTGTAACATTACTACAATATTTTAAATGGTCTTAGTGCTGGTTCCATATAAGCTTGTTATATCAATAAAAAAAACTAACAGTAAGCCTACCACAAGCTCTGTCTGGCTCTGGTTTAGAGTCTGTGTGAGTGCTCACCAGTGTATTATACTGTGTGTGTGAAGTTTTGACGTAGGATTTATTTAGACAGCACTCACACAGATTAAAAACCAGAGCCAGAGACAGAGCCTGACAGAGCATGGTTAACTATGCAAAACAAAACAAACAAACTGAAATATTTTGGTATTTGAAGGCCTGCGCACATTTAGGCGATGGCAATCACTCATGTTTGACAGCGTTTCACTGCTTGCCATCGCAGATCGCTTAGGTGTGCGCAAGGCTTAAAGGGTATGGATTTAATCCATTTCTAGCACACGCCCAGTTTATATGAAGGGCGATAAAACTGATTAAATGAATTACTCATTCTTTCCCACCAGAGCCTTTGAATGCCAAAAGTCGTACTGCGCTCAACACCCACTTGATTGGGTAATGTAGTTAGACTGGGCCTAAGTTTCCTAGCGTGACGACCGTAATCTGACGTTCCTAGGTATAGCAATTTGAGTTCATTAAAATGTAAAGATTTGGAGTCATTTAATAACTAAACAAATTGAGACAAATTGAGGAGCAAGCGGCTGGCGTGGTACGGGCATGTCATGGAGGAATTAAAGTCATGTGACTTTAGGAGAATGATGAGTATGGAGTTGGATGGATATGTGAGCAGAGGTAGACCAAGGAAAACATGTATGAACTGTGTGAAAGATGACATGGATAAGAGAGGAGTGAATGCAGAGATGACGGCTGACAGAGGGGAATGGAGGAGGAAGACATGTTGTGCCGACCCCTTTAGCCTTTAGCTCATGCCTTACTTTTTGACCAATACGTTGAAGATTTGCTTCGGCGTAACTATTTGCGACGTGAAAAAGGATATGTCTGACTGGTGAGTTTTCTTTTTTTCAGACAGTTCCTCACCAATGATAACCTACCAAAATTTGAAACAACTTCTAAATGAGCTATCAGGAAGCTTGGCTCAGTTTTTTTTATAAAACCAATAAAACGCAATTATTGATACTCGCATCAAATCTTTACAATTTGACGATGGTGACGGTCACCGTGTCTTAGAAAACGTAGGCTCAGTAACAACGGAGTAGAAATAATTACGTTACAATATGACTGTAATTGTATTAGCTGTACGAGCACTGGGTCTACCATTAAATAATCATAATCCTATTTGACCGATTTCAAATAAAAAAGGAGGTTAATTCGTTTTTATTATTTTTGGGTTTTTATCGCATAACTTTGTTATTTATGAACCGATTTAAAAAAAAAAATATCTGGACGGCTAAATTTTTATATTAGTTCCATAGAAATTTCAATTAAATCCGTTAAGTAGTTTGGCCGTGAAGTCGGTTTCTAAAGTCATTATTTAATTATCTCTAATATATAGTTATAAAATGAATAAAAGGTAACCCTAGTAAACATTAGAAATAGGTAAGTAATGTTTAATGTTGCCATCTAAAATTATTTTGTTTATTGGGTGGGTTATACAAACTATCACACCCTTTCCATGAATGAAGTAGGTTTACGCAAACTCAAACGTAAGACAAGAAACCCACCATATGGAACGACGATATTGTTAAGATCGCGGGAAGTCGGTGGAAGGAAAGAGCTTCAGGCTGATGATGATGATGACGCAATCTCAAAAGGTATTTAATTAAATGAACGATGGCGATCAACTGAAACGCTGTCAAATATGACATCGATATTTGACAGCTTGCTACTGCCATCACCTAGATGTGCAGGCCTTAAGTCAGTTACACTTTTGTATGGCATGATCTTGACAGGTTAAAAATAAAATCCTGAATCTTTTGACCTCAATTCTTCTGTAAAAAGTCACAGAGATAATTTTCAAAATTGCAAAATACAACAGCAATAAAAAGTATTGTTTAAGTTTTACGTCATCAACATTTCATGATCCTGAAATAACTTCAAACTTGTCCCATCAACAATAAACAAATTCCAAGTCTTCAGACAAACAATCTCATCCATTTCTTTGAATTGATTCAGTTGAGCAGCCTTGGTTTCTTAAAGAACTGCGAACGTCATGACGGTCGTTATAATTTGGAATTAGGTCAAAGTTCAATTGCCTCAAGTTAGGCTTTTTTGTTAATTTTCGGTTTTGCCGTTTTCCGTACAAAACCTACTGAGAAAATCGGTTGTCTGTAAAGTCGGTTTCCTAACTATAGTTGAACGTGACAACGTCATACACCTGTCCACGCGGACAAGTAGGAGAGAGACAGATGTCGAACTCTGCTGAACGCGGAGGCCGATTGTGCCTCTTTGTCGCTCGTTCCGCGCTCTCGCTTGCACTTCAAGCCTTAAATGGAACGCCTCAGAGCGAGGTAATGCCGCATGAGTCATTTTTTCGTGTGTGCAGTCGGCTCCATCGAATTATAAGACGTTGTCACGTCAAAAGTCATTGACTTGAGTGTCTACCTTGCCTGAAGATACGATGCCAAGTCATAATCTATTGAGTTTTGAAAAATAGTGAGCCGTTGTTACTAATGTAAGATATTTTGACTGGCCTCTCAGCTCAGTTGGTAGTAGCTCTGCCTTCTGCGCCGTAGATTCGATCTTCACTGAGAACAAATATTTGTGTGGCGAACACAAATGTTTGTTGGTCTGTCTGGGTGTTATAATTGTAATTTAAAGTTGTATATACAAAAAAAAATATGAAGTACCAGCTATCTAATTCCCTTATCATATGCTGTGCTTAATTTTGGGCTAGATAGTTTTTGTGGATTGTCATCTATATTTATATATTTATTTTTTGGGGGTTCGTTAGTCGTTAATATGACGGTCACCGTTTTCAAAACTAAGGTCTAAGATGAAAGTCGAAGTAAACATTGGATTGAGACAGATCAAAGAGTTAATGTAAATAGAGTGATTGTTCAGAACTTACCGTTATTTAATTAAACTTTGGAGTTTGATGGATATAGGTCTTTGATGTCTTTCAGTGGGAATGCTACGCAAGAAAGGAACAACAGTTAATGTTACAAGGGACATCCACTGTACTAAAATCACGAGGATCATGAAGGTCAGTCAAGTCAAATCAAATCAAAATCAAAAGTGTATTTATTCAGCAGGATTTATTTTTATTTTATTTTATTTATTTAAATTCACAAAACAGATTACAATCAAGTAGGCACATAATAATCATAAAGTTCATTACATTCGTATTGATCTAGATTCGTAATCAAAATATATGAATATGACATCATTACATGTAGGATTGCAAGAATCACTTTTTTTTTTTTAAATCTAATCTACATTGTCCCACTGCTGGGCAAAGATCTCCCCCAAAACCTTCCACTCGTCCCGATCCTTAGCGGTCTCCCACCAATCTTTCCTCTGACCGTCGAGATCATCTCGCCAACGTCTTCTCGGCCGGCCCCGTCCTCGTCTCCCGTCCTCAGGCACCCAAGGAGTGACGATATTTGCCCACTTTTCGGGTTGCATCCTGCTTACATGGCCTGCCCACTCCCATTTGAGCTTAGCTGTTTTGCTCCCAACGTTCACTTTAAAACGTCTTAAATAAAACTAGGCGAGTCTTTACCAGTAGTAGTAGAGCTCTTTGTGAAGGGATATATTGTGGACCAATACTTACAACACTATCTAGCCCCAAATAAAGCAGAGCTTGTACTATGGGAACCAGATACCTGATATAATGCATAAAAAGCATTTTTTTGTAAAACTATACGTAGAATACTATACAAACAACACCCAGACAGAGAAAATACATCCTATGTTCACTACACAATAAATACTTGTTCTTGGGGATTGAATCCTCGCCCTACGGAGAAGACAAGTTTGAGGGTTTAGTGTGTGTTTATGGCCATTTGATTGTTCCATAACTTTTCCCCATGAAAAATAAGGACACTAAGGTCAAGGCTATGTCAGCTTATCTTTATAGCATCGTATACATCCCGTAGGACACTAAGTGGTTCAACCACTCAGAAAGGGCAATACTTTGCAGATGATCTCATTTACATTTCATTCATATTTATAAAGATACTTGAGCGTTTTAATTAGAAAGAAAAGTTATTTATTCTTCGACTTATCATGTCACCGGTTCTTTCAAAACGTTGTGGTGAAAGTATTTAAAGTACACCTCAGAGAGACTCCTTTCGTGCTCTCGACACATGTTTTCAAACTTTTTGGATTCTAACACATGCCGCTTTCCTTACGATGTTTTCCTTCACCGTTCGAGAGTGCTAGCATAGTGCACACATTTTTCTACAAGCAAACTCATTGGTACACGACTGGATTTGAGCCCATGACCTTAGGATTGGAAGGCGGGGCCGCTATCATTAAACTGCTAGTAGGTACTCTTAGGTATTTATTTAAGACGGCACATAGTATATCAGAAATGAGGATATGCGTAGAAGAACCAAGGTCACCGACATAGCTCGTAGAGTTAGTAAGTTGAAGTGGCAATGGGCAGGCCACATAGCTCGAAGAACGGACAACCGTTGGGGAATAAAGGTTCTCGAATGGCGACCACGAACTGGAATAAGAAGCGTAGAGCGCCCACCCACCAGATGGACCGACGACATTGTTAAGATCGTGGGATGTCGATGGATGGAAAGGGCTCAGAATCGTTCTTCCTGGAAATGTGTAGGGGAGGCCTATGTCGAGCAGTGGACTTCTTCAGGCTGATAATGATGATGATGATAGTATATATAACAAAGATATTCCGATAAAACAAAAAAGAGAGGCTATAATAATATAAAATGAAGTAAGAATAAATAATTAAGTATGAGGGCATGGTTGTTTAAAAAAAATGTTTCTGTCCAGCATTATACTTCATGTTGATGATGATGATGAAGTTTAAAACAGTTTAGCACAGTTACTGGCACGTGAGGCTGAACATCTGTATGCCTCAAGTTAATGGACGCAGAGCGTATCGTAGGGCACATTCCTGACGCGCGTGACCTACGAATCCATGCTTTGTTATAGGCAATGGTTGCCACTTAACATCAGGTGGGCCATATGCTTGTTCCATAAACAAGTTGTATAAAAAAAACAGAACGAAAATAAATGTTTATTACACAAAATGTTTATTCCCGCTGGTGATCGAACCCACGACCGAAAGCGCAAAAGGCAGAGCAAAGTACAGCAGTATTTTCTTTCAAAGCAATCCTTGCGCTGCTCTCTAGGGGTCTGTTTAGACGCAGGTAAAAGCAAACAATTACACGAGCTTTGCTGTAAAACAAACTTACAATGCTGATTAACAACCCCTTCAAGCGAATAGCCAACTAGGGATGGGGTGGTCTTTGAGAAAAGCTCTTTTTACATTGCTAGTATTAAAGACGTATCTTGTGGAAGGTTCTCAAATGGCGACCACGAACCGGAAAACGAAACATAGGGCACCCACCCACCAGATGGACCGACTACTTTAAGATCGCAGGAAGTCGTTGGATGGAAAGAGCTCAGAATCGTTCTTCCTGGAAATGTGTACGTCCAGCAGTGGACTTCTTCAGGCTGATGATGATAAATAAATATTAAATATTATAGACAATCTACACAACACTATCTAGCCCCAAACTAAGCAAAGCTTGTACTATGGGAAACAGATAGCTGATATAATACTAATATATATATTTTTTAATAAATACATAATAATGTACTTAGAATACAATATAACACCCAGACAGAGAACAAACATCTATGTTCACCACACAAAAATATTTGTTCTCGGTGGGGATCGAACCTACGACCTACGGCTCAGAAGGCTACTACCAACTGAGCTGAGAGGCCAGTCAAATGATGATGATGATGATCTTGTGGAAGAACTTACGTGTCCGTAGTTAGATGAAAAGGTGGTCCATCGTGCATCAGGTTGGGCGGACCATAGCTGTAGCCAGCCTAACTCCTTCCAAAAGCACAGAAGCTTCCTCGAGGCTTCGCAAGCTTGGAGGAGGGACCTGGGGTTCAGATCAACACCGTGTACCTATGAATTTTCATATACAGAAAATGTATGTACACAAGCGTTGCGTACGATGGGGCTTAAGCATACCATAATTTGTTGAACTATTCTGCCCATCTCTATAAATCTACAAACGCTTGAGAGATTAAAGAATTACTCTAGTTTCTGTCTTTGTTCAGATCTCTTTGTCTCTGGCACTGCAGAATACCTTGAAGCACAAGAATTGTTTAATTAAGATGTAAAATTATGAAATAACTATAGTAGGTAATATTTTCATACTACGTCATTTAATCCAACTAAAAGCTAGTTCTATGGGGTATAAGGCCCGCTCACATCTAGGTGATGGTGTTGGCGATCAGCTAAAATGCTGTGAAAAATTGCTGTCATATTTGACTGCGTCATATTTGATTGCCATCGCCATCGCCTGGATGTCGCAGGCCTTTAGTTAGTTGTTTTTTTATACAATTGGAACAACCGTATGTCTCATCTAATGTTAAGTTGTAACCAATGCCTATAACGAAGCATTGCTTCGCATGTCAGGAACGTTCCATATGATGCTCTTTTTTGCGTCCATCAATTTGAGGCATACAGATGTTTAGCCTCACGTTCCAGTAATTTCTCTGACACCCACACCCTTCAAAGTGAAACTCAACAATGCCGATAGAGAACAACACAGAACAAACTACATTTTTATCACACAAAATCCTTGTTTCCTGTGGGGATTGAACCCATGGCCTACAGCAAAGGCAGACCTACGACTAACTCAATGTGTTAGAATCCTACTAGTCATGGGAAGCACCACCTTTATTATACAAACCTCCAGGGAATTAAACTCATTGCCGTCGGCTGTTTTTCCTGACCACTACAATCTGGGCCTCTTCAAGGCAAGAGTGAATAGGTGTCTTCTAGACCGTCCTGCTCCATTGTTGGCTACATCGTCGCTTACCATCAGGTGAGATTGTAGCCAAAGAATGGTCTATATCATGAAAAAAGCAGCGAGTACATAGATAGCTGGAAAAAAAATTTTGTTCTTTGTGTATATTTTACAATTATATTCCAGTGAAAATGTTCCCTACTCAAAGTCTTTGAACCAGAGCCGCAATCCAAATCTCATCTTGAATTTATTTTGGGAAAAGATATAAGATCTCTTCAACCGACGACAATTTCCTGAGAGGATACAAAAGGCCTTGTACTTGAAAAGGTACGAAAGTACGAGGTACAACATTTCTATTTTAGGAATCTACCATTGTTGCAAAAGTTGTTTGCTTTTGTGTTAAATTTGACAAAATTACAACAAGGGTACGCACAACTGCTAGTCACCTTTTACGGTATGCGAGCGATGAGAGAAGGGGAGCCAACTATCAATTTGCCAGTCTGCCATTGACAGCTACGGTGGCGACTAGAGAATCGTCTCCTTCTCGCCGCTCGCATACCTTAGGGGGTGACTAGCAGTAGCACGTATACTATAGTACGTAAATGAAACTAATTAATAAAACAAAAACTGGCCCATTTGTTCAATAGAACTAAGCGATCGAACTGTTAAGACATTTTGGTCTTAATCGCGCGATAGGAACCAGATAGCTGATATAATATTTATATTTTTTTTGTTGTAGGTAAATACATACTTAGAATACCCAGACATTGAACAAAAAGTTTACGTTCACCACACAAATATTTATATTTTTTTCGGTGGGGATCGAACCCACTAACAGAACCCTCAATAACAGAAAGATACAAAAATATTACCAAAAACATTAAAATTATCCACCTCATAAATTCTCTTTCACTTTGTGACATTTTTAATTTACAAAATGCGTTGTTAACATTTTGGCGGTGCACCGTGTTTCGCAACGTATGTGGAACTCGGCTCTCTAATAAACAGTGACCGTTATATGACGGCTGTAAAAGTGGAACCAGTACGACACGATGTACTGAACCGCTACGTCATAGGTTTTTATTATTCATAATAAAAAATATTATGATATATCGGTATGAGGGGAAAATGCAATAGCGAAGTAAAAGTAAGAGAATGAGTTGAAAGTGTATTTTTAAAGACAACTGGTACGATTTTTGCTTTTTATTGTTATCACTATGAATAAACCCTACTACCAACCATCATAATATATCTAAACCAATAGACTTGATATAATCCCTGCTAGCAATGGTACTCGCATTTGCCCCACTCCATCCTAGTTAAATAACTCATATTAAAATCCTTTCACCACACTGTTTCGAAACAATCAGTGACATAATACGAAGAAGAATCTTTAATTAACCTGCTCAGCTTAATCCATTTAAGCTATGATGGTATATCCATTTTATTTATCACTGCTTAGGTTATATGCCGGTACCGTTTTATTTAAAACACAAGCTTAATTGAAAGCTGGCGTATGATTTTTTTGTGGTTTCAGGTTTACGACCCCTGAAAATACGGTACTATTATATTATAAAAGAATAAGCACATTCAGTATTTTCAGAAAATCTGTGCAGAAATTAAATTTTGTCACCTTTTTGTGACCTTGTTCAGAACTATACAGTGTTTAGCAAATTAATTTTTTTTGTCTAATATATTGTACTAATTTGGACTTATGAAATTTTTTCAATCAATAGATAAATTTATATATATCAGATAATAATATTACCCATTTCTTTTTTAGGCTTGTCAAAAACAAGGACTGCCTTTTTTTTTAGGGGGAAACTAAGTATTGCTGTTTTATCGTTATCTATTGTGAAAACTAGACCAATCATTTTAACTATGCAGTGCCTTTGAAAATAACTGAAATTTGAATCAACTGAAGTTGAAATTCACTTGCAAAAAAAATAAAATGAGTAAAATACGAATGTTATATTTCTGAAATGAAAAATTGTGACTTTGTTGAACCAATGCGTAGCAAGTGCTACGGCATAGCGTAGTATTGCTACGGCGTAGCGAGCTACCCCTTTATGCTATAACTAAGCAAAAATAAGTAAATAAATATTTGCAGACACATCACACAGCGCCATCTAGACTTAAACTAAGCCAAGATTATACTAGTTTTTTGTAAAAAGTGACGTTTGAGTCTAATTTCATTTTGCACTTGTTGCGAAATACGTCATCAGACGTACGCTTTGCAATTACTGCTAGATTATCTTATTCCCCAGAAATTAATAATTAATATGTTTCTACCCATAATTGCTTTTCATGGCTGTTCCCTCACAATTTGAGCACGTAATGTTGATCGAACACTTAGTCTTACTTTATGCATTATTGAGTACTACATTATAAACCTGTCCATATTCATTAGGTGTGGTTACCATTCTGATGTGTTTACTCTGTGGTATGAAACCCCCCACCCTTGATGTCAAACAGCAAATAATAAATGGAGAACTGTTTAAATTTTCTGCTTAAAATTGTGTTGAGATTTGGGAGTTTTGAGAGTATTTTTATTGTTATTTTTTGTATAGGTGACGACATTGTTTTACCCAAAAACAATCGGCTCGTACTAGGTTTAACCAAGAGTAAGTGGCTACACCTAGTTCTAACCGGCTAAAACTAGGTGTAGCCGCACTTCGGGTATTAGCCGTAACAGATATACCAACGTGACACGCTACATTACTATCTGGTTTCCATCGTTCAAATTCTGCTTAGTTCGGGGCTAAATGGTGTTTTATGAATTATTCATAAATTTTTTATATTTTATCGAAAATATAAATTTGTGAGTGACGTCACGGGCGACCTCTTATCGTTAAGGAAGATGAAAAGCCAAAAGTAAACTTAATTATCTAGCAAGCTAAAAAAGTCGGAAACTTATTCGAGCCCCAACCCCCAAAAGAGTTTTAATATTTATCTAATTATTTCTCGACCTTTGAAGCCTCACAATGTTTTGATTCAATTAATTTTCCAAGATCCTCAGTCACCTTGTTTATTTGTTTAAAAACAAGCAACCGTCTTTTTGACAAGCCTTCCAGCTGAGTTGGTAGTAGCTCTGCCTTCATCAGCATCGGGGCAGAGGGTGAGCTTCTAACAGTCACACGCCAATCTCAAGTTATTTTTGCGTTATGAACATACTTTGCTATAGGGGATGGTTACCACCTAACATCAGGTGGGCTGCGAAGTTTTACCGTCGGCTAATTGTATTAAAAAAAAGTTATACAGCAGATTATACCAACTCGTGCTCTCTCAAATGTGTTATACGAGTACATGATTTGCCATTGTTCTCATTAAAAAATAAATAAAATAACAAAAAAAACAATGGATACCTACAAGTATTTATAGTTAATTGATTTACGAGGCAATGCTTTGTTATAGGCTATAGTTACCACTTAGCATCAGGTGGGTCATATGCTTGTTCCATCAGCAAGTTGTATAAAAAAATCGGTTCGTCATACAGCTGTCCACGCGGACGCATCGCTCACTCAAGTAGGAGAGAGACAGATGTCGAACGCTGCCGAACGCGGAGGCCGTGCGCGCCTCTTTGTCGCTCGTTCCGCGCTCTCGCTTGCACTTAAATGGAACGCCTCAGAGCGAGGTAACGCTGCATGAGTCATGTTTTTTCGTGCAGCCGGCTCCATCGAATTATAAGGCGTTGTCACGTCAAAAAAAACATGAGGAATGCCTCTTTTTTGAAAATTCAAGAGTCATATTACGACCGTTACGCCGTTCACCGTTATTTAAAAAGCAAGACAAACTCGTAAACGCAAAACAGCACCAACACGTGAGCATGCATAATTCTCACACTTGGCCAAAACTTCAATTCGAGGGAATTGCATTTTGTGATAAATTGTTTGTGTGACTTTGAAGAATACGGAGGCTTACGTCCCAAGTGACAAGGAATAATGGTGTCGGAAAACATTGGAACTTCCCTTATTGAGTGACTTTTTGACACACAAGGTGCGGGTTTGATATCCGTTGAGTTGGAAACAAACCACAAACCCTGTAGATATTTATTATTTGTAATTTATTGCAAAGTTTAACGCTTCTATAGCAATAAACTCAAAAGAAAAAGTAATAAAAAACTGCTTGAAAAGAAATTAGATGTAGTGGAGGGAAAGTGCATTTTTCTCCCCTCGCTTAACCTAACCTTTAAAGGTCCATCTGACCTTTAACATAGTTCATATCTGAACAGCGCACACATATAATTCATTCAATATGTTTCAAAGTGACAGTGACATGAAAGATGACACGTGAATGCAGAGATGACGGCTGATAGACGGAATTAAATAAATAAATATTTTAGACAATCCACACACACTATCTAGCCCCAAATTAAGCAGAGCTTGTGTTATGGGAGCCAGATAGCTGATAATTACTACTTTTATAATTTGTTTTTTTTTTTGTGAATACATACTTAGAATACAATATACACCCAGACAGAGAACAAACATCCGTGTTCACCACACAAATAGTTGTTCTCGGGGGGGATCGAACCCACGACTTATGGCGCAGAAGGCAGAGCAACTACCAACTGAGCTGAGAGGCTAGTCGAAAATGTTTGTCGGAAATGGTGGACAAAGACATGTTGTGTCGACGCCACATAAATTAGAATAAGGGCACAAAAAGATGAAAGTGGTCTTTGCGATTCTAATCAATAAAGACAGTTTTGATTTGATTCGAGTATTTTATATTCCAGAACTTCACTGTAAGTTTTAAGAAAGAATCACAAAAGACGGGTTTTTATACAATAAAATTATTTCTAATTTTGGATAATTGTTAAAATAACAGCCTAGCATCTAGCTCTAAAATGTTCCTTGTTCAACAGAAATAATGTATTTTACCTAGACATGTTATTTCCCCACTATCCCTAGAGTTTACCAGCTATCTTCTCCTTAGCTGTAACACTGCACTTTTACTTTGGGATCTTTTTTCTGCTCTAATAAAGTTTCTCCCTAGAATTAATTAAAATGAACGTGCTTAAATATTGACCAATCTCAAACTTCATTTCAATTTCACTTTTGTAACTATTCTTGGATAAAAACCATTTCATTTTGACGTGACAACGTCTTATAATTCGTTGGAGCTGGCTGCACGCACGAAAAAAACATGTTTCATGCGGCGTTACCTCGCTCTCAAGCGTTCCAATTAAGGCTCGATGCGCAAGCGAGAGCGCGGAACGAGCGACAAAGAGGCACGCACGGCCTCCGGTTTCGACAGCGTTCGACATCTGTCTCTCTCCTAGTTGAGTGAGCGATGCGTCCGCGTGAACAGCAAGATAATTATGATCGCTGTTCCTTGTTAGTATCAAACTTTTGATTCCAACCAAATTACACAACTATCCAGCTGGATATATTGAGCATGGTGGCACGAGTGTCTAAGCTGAAAACCATAATCATAATATATATTTCTACAAAGTATTGTCAAAAATATCACCTGACAATATTCGCCACCAAATTGCAGTGGAATATTGAATTGTATACGAAGTATCACCATATTTCGAATGTTGTGAGCGTCGCAAGTTTAGAGCGTGCAAGTGCCAAATCTTCATGAATCTAACATCAGATTTAGTGGTGAATATTCACAGTAAATAAAATAGCAGTAAAACAAAATGTGGCCTTTGTGGCTTTTTTATTTTTTTATTCACCATTTGTGAGAAATATCGAAAAAACAAAAATACCTCAAAAATAAAAATTTTATATGATTTCGACACGTGTTTCGCTTTTCTACGAAGCATCTTCACGAAAATTTACCCGCTGTGCTCTAAAAATATTGAGAAATCTTTGAGTTTTTAAATCAATTTATGTCCCCACTTTTCACATTATTTTCTAAGAGTGCTTTTACGTACTGCATGGAACACACACAAAAACTTAGGGTTTAGTTAGGTTGTTTTTTTAATCTCAGAGTAACACTATCTTTCAGATAAATGACACATTTTCCGTCTTTGTTTTTGCCAAGTCATAAATAGAGACGGAAATATTTTTATACGTATGTTTTTTAAAGACAGTAAACTTGCGCTACTATTATTTCTCCGCTTTGACACAAATGTACGTGAAAGCAGCATATTTTATTTTTCATGCTATATTGTAACGTAGCTTCACGTACCACGTACGTTACAATGTATTCACAAGAATGTACGTGATGTAACATGTTTTTATGTCTTCTACATTTCAATTTGCTAACATTATTTTAAACTTTGTGATCATCGGAGCTCGTCGACATTTTAAACAAATACTTCTTATTTTATTTCAACAAAGTCTTGGATTGGTTTTTTTTTATAAGCTAAATTTTACTGTAGGTGTACAAAACTATTTTAGTTTTTGTCATTGGGTAATTATTTACGACCAGGGGCCTAATTCTCGGGCTGACCGAGATTTTCTACGCGATTATTTTATTTTTGGCATTGCACGACCCCGCACGTTTTCTACGTTTTCCGTATATCGTAGCTGTCAAGGCTTCTACGATGAGGTCGTTGATGAATTACTCAAGGAAATCTGCCATTCTCTCTTCGAAAGAAGCAATAAAATAAATTGCAAAATGATCGAGATTGGCCCGAGAATTAGGCCCCATGTCCAGACAACCACACCAAGTGTCAAACCCCGGAGGTGGCCTTTGTCCAAAGACAACCCGACCTAATATAACGCCACGCCAGTGTCATAATAGAAAAAACTTTAGCTCAGTAATATTCAGTTAGTAAGATTAGTAGAAGGTTTAAAAAAAAAGCATCAGCAGAATGACAGCAACTAAAAATGTAGCACAAGAAATTACACTATTTTTTTTTTACTTTCTAATGGAGCAAGTAAATAACCCGGCCAATGTAAGTGGTATCTTTTTTAAATTAACGCGATTCCTATTGCATAACTGTAGGTTCAGGGTATTTGAGGATATCTTCTTCTTATCGTGTCACTGGTTCTTTTAAACCAGCAGGGCTAACACGAGCTCCATATGGTTATGGCTATGGCTGTCAAATTGTGTATAGATAGACTGACCCACACATTCTTTTTCTTCTTGAGTTTGAATTTGTTGACACTGTTGACACAGTTTTGACAGCCATAACCATAACCATATGAAGCTCATGGTGGCCAGCAGTGCGGTGAAAGGATTTAAAGAGCGCTTCAAATAGGCCTCCTTTTTTGCACTCGAGACCATGTTTTCGAATTTTTTAGAATGTCATGATGTTTTCCTTCACTGTTGGAGGATATGAAAGATGATAACGGAACGTAAGTGAGATGCGTGAAATGGAACATAGAATGAGGAATGTAACGGATGAATGAGAGTTTGTGGTATGAATAAAAAAATTAATAAAATAAATGTTGTGGACTTCACAACAACAATTCGACGATTCGACAAACGAATTATTGTAGGCATTGGAAACCACTCAAAGTAATTCAGCGCGCTTCATCACTTAACATGGTAATTTCTTTTCGTTTTACCGATGATAATCTTATATAAAAATAATGTATTTTATTACCGACACGTGTTATGGCTTATGAAATCCATAGTCACAGCAAACATCCATTGTTAACCAAACTCCTGGAATAGGCACTTAAGAATAGAGATGTGAATAACAATTTAAATATCTAACAAGCTTTAGGCCTGATTTTTTTTTATAAACGACTTTGTTAAGTTGCTTTTTCACTTATTTGATTTTTTATGAAACAAATAACCATGATTACATTTTGGTGAGTTTTGACTTCATAAAATCATGATAAAATATGCCGTTGTTTCATAAAAATTGTGTTAAAAACATTGATAGTTTCAAAAGTTATATATTTGATTTTTGTATTTGCATTCCAATTTATATTATTTTTCAGACGGGTTTTTATTAGAGAGTTTGGCGGAAAAATGAAAAGCACTTTAGAAAAAGTGGTTCAAACTGCAAGTTTGTTTAGTTGCTTAGCTTAAAAAGTCTGCTTAATTAAATGCTTGTCGCTTAAACGTCCATCTTTACTTAAGCCTCACCGTTTTCGGCACATTTCTTTGATAAACTATAAAAGTGTTTGTCAGATAAAAGTTAGGAAGATGCCTATCATAAACATCTCTATTTCCGCTATCAAGTGTGTCATTAATGTGTCAAAACAAGACTATTTTATATGACTAGCTAATGGGACAATCATTTGACCCACCTAATATTATTGGTAACCATCATAACATTGGTCTATAACAAAGCATTGCTTCGTAGGCCACGAGCGCCAGGAACGTGCCTATGATAAGGTCAAAGATTTTTGTTTTAATTTGTATTTTATTGCAATCGAAACCCAAAATCGTGTCAAATCTGATTTTGATTGCAGCAAAATAAACACAATCAATATAATCATCCCAAAGGCCTTTGAATCTATTGTAGATGATTTAAACAGCGTCTGGGAAAACTTTAATAGGGGCCTGAAAAAAAAGCTTTTTTAAAATCCAGGAACTGGATTTTTAAAAGTAGTAAGGCTTCTCCGCACCAGAACCTACATAGTATTACCATATTTAGAGCCCCAAAATACTAACTAAATAGCTCATGCTCCGTTAAAAAATATCTATAACAACAAACTAGTATGTTGTCATGACATACATTTTGGGAGCCCATTCTAGTGTGTCGTGTTCGGTAGGCCATCACATTTGCGTGCGTGTCACGTTTAAATCTAAGGCCTTGTATACAGTGAGTGAAGAAGATCATACAATTTCCATCCAATCATCATCATCATTATTCTTCTTCATATCGTTTCACTGGTTCTTTCGAATTAAGTGTGGTGAAAGGATTTTGAGTGATTGATGAGTGATTGAGGCTCCTTTTGTGCGCTTGACATATATTTTCAAACTTTTTAGGTTTTACGACATGCCGGTTTCCTCACGATGTTTTCCTTCATCTTTTGAGAGCACTGGCATAGTGTACATAGTGACATAGTGTACATTTTTGGGCAGAAAAACTCATTGGTACACGACTGGAATTGAACCCACGACCAGAAGGAAAGCAGGGAGGCAGGGCTGTTACCATTAGGCCACCAGCGCTCTCATCATCATTATTGAGCGCAATTCATTGACAAAAGCAGCCATTATAAACTTAATCATTGCTTAAAGTTAGCATTGACATTTCTTGTCAGTATATTAAATCCTTGCGCACATCTAAGCGTTCTGCGGTGGAAATTCGTGAAACGCTGTAAAATAATGACAGCAATATTTGACTGCGTTTCACTGATCGCCATCGCCATCGTTTAGATGTGCGCAGACCTTAAATAAAATAAATAAATGAATTACCCAATAATTAAGTGATGGCATTTGTAACCTTTTGACGGGTTTTGATGGGGGCCTTAAATCGCGTCCGCTTCCGCTCGGTCACTGTGAACCGGCTCAAGCTATCTTTACCATCTTCAAAGGCTATCGGTTCAGTGACTCGGACATTACACTGAGTGAAACGTTTTTAATTTATTCGGGGTTTATAAAGGGGTTGGGGTTAGTCAGAAAAGAGATTGCGCAACGGGACTGATAATAATTGTACGATGTTTTTTATTATTTTTATTCCTAGAATAGGTATTAATATCTAATAATATCCTAGAATAGGTATTATTGTGTCTCTTTACTTTTGGGACGTCATAGAAATCGTTGTGAGACACAATATATTCACTCACTTATCGCACAAATCGTTTTTTTATCAATTTTAACCATAAAACGTGTAGTTTTAGTTTTACGATGCTAATAAGGAAGCCAGGTCGCGGAGACCAGCTCGTTGGTGGCAGATGGCAGCACATAAACTTCGACTTAGCTGACGGAATTTTGCATTTTTATGATCTTGCATTTTGGAATTACAAAGAGGTTCTTTATTTGGGAAGATCTTCAGGTTATTTTCAAAGTGGTCTTTGAATAAATAAATTGAAATTAATAAAATAAAACTACTTTACTTTTTTTTTTTTTTTACTCGCTTTTATTAAAAATTAATTTAATTTAAAAGCTTATATTAAATTTAATATAAGATTGAAAAACTTGTTGCCAAACTGCTGAACCGATTTTGGTGAAATTTCTATGAGACCAATCTGAAGACCTACGAAATAAAAAAATAAAAAAAAAGACGGGTTGCACTCCGGGAGTGCCGGCAGAAGTGAAAACTTGCCGCTCGTATTAAAACTTATTAAATTTTCATCTAGTATATTTATAAAGTACTCACTCATTTTCTTTCGCTATTTCTTCATCACTTTTATCATTAATAGATGCACGAACCGCACGCGCCGCCCCGCCCCCATCGTAGCAACAGTGCTGGCCGGCGAGCGAAGCGGCAACGTCGCACACCGGGTACGGCGCGGTCAGTCGAGCGGAACGGCAACGTCCTCTCCATCCGTCTTACGCTTTTTCGATCAGGTCACGTGATCCTGACGCGCTGACGCGCTGACGCGAGTTTAAGATTTTATACCCATTACAGAAAGTGCTCAACGCCGCTAAAGAAGTTTTCACTTCAAAAATTCCAAATTGGATCTAAGATAAACAAAGTTTTGCAAAATCATATATAAAAAAAATACAACTGAATTAAGAACCTCCTCCCTATTTGAAGTTGGTTAAAAATACCGAAACGTTTGAGAGGATGATTTCCGTGCCTATGGGCATAGTCGTAAGCTTATTTTTTATTTTTACTTCAACTTTTTTGTTTTTTACTAACTTATGATTAAGTTATAAACTTTTGAAAGAGAACCCTTGACATAATTAGTGGTAATTTCTCAAGGGGTTCAAATCTGAAGATAAGTCAATAAGTTATATACTTCCTTGACCAACTGACCCAGATATAGTGAGGCACGGGATAAGGTCCATGGGGTCTGATTGATCACCATTGGTTATTGGGAACTACGATATCACTCTGAAAATTAATTGGAGCATTCGCAAACCCAAATGTTTTCCATATATCTATATATTTATAAAAGAAAGTCGTGTTAGTTACACTATTTATAACTCAAGAACGGCAGAACCGATTTGGCAGAAAATTAGTGGGGAGGTAGCTTAGGACCGGGAGAAGGACATAGGATACTTTTTATCCCGAAAAAGCAACGGGAACGGGGTGTTACGGGAACGATATAGATAAAGCCAAAACCTAGCACCGACTAGGCCTACCACAAGCTCAGTCTGGTTCTGTCTCTGGCTCTAGTTTTGAGTGTGTGTCAGTGCTGTCTAAACAAATCCTACGTCGAAACGTCACACACACAATTTTTATGAAACAACGGGATATTTACCATGATGAAAAACTAAAAAATTAATGATGGGAAATGTCCCGTTGTTTCATAAAAATAGTGTTAAAAACCATGATAGTTTCAAAAGTTATGTAACACACACAGTATAATACACTGGTGAGCACTCACACAGACTCAAATTCAGAGCCAGACAGAGATTGTGGTAGCCCTAGAGTTGTCCCAGATGCTATATAAATCATCTACAATATATGCAAAAGTCTTTTTTTACTACACCAAAAGATACTAATGGCACTTTCTATTAATGTTTGTTAAAATTGCGTGCTCCATCCGATAAAGTTTGAGAACATGGTCACTGGCAAGGCTACAACGCATGGTCACTCACGCTAACTTTAGTTGGGTTGTGTGTGTTTCCATTGCTTTATACGATATTGTCGTAGATGGAATAACTTTGTTGCTTTTAATTTTACTTACCCCTCACACCATATGTGATACCTAAACCACCACCCCAGGCCTTTTGCACCCCTTGTTTTGCTGTTGTTTTTTTCACAAAACGATATAAACTCCTCCAGGGTAGGCAACGCAATTTCGCTTTCTTGTTATTGGTGTCTATGGGTACCGGTGACCGCGGTTACTAGGTGGGCCGTAGTTTGTCTATTTTTAAATATAAAAAAATACACGACCATCCGGTATTAACAAACAGCACTCCCTAAAAACTGTGTTTATATGGCATTTGCCGATGCATTAGAATGGACCTCCAGCTTGTAGTGGTGGTGGACGATGGTTCAAGCTGGTGGTCCATTTTGATGTTCAGTGGCTTTCATCACCTGCGTTGCCTCGCAGGTAATTCAAATTAATCACTATATCTATACTCACTTTGTTTTTTTTTATAATTATACATATTTATAGCTTTGCGTTTGACCGCAATCTCACCTGATGTTAAGTGGTGATTCGGTTGATGGTACCTGTTGGCTCTGCTCTTTAAAACGTCGAAATAGGTGTTCGGAAGTACTGACACTGGCAAAGAACTTCACTTTTTGACTGTCCACAACATAAGCAAGTAGAAGCATTGCGCTTGGAAACTCCATTTTTGGATGTCTCATTTCCGTGCGTCTAGTGATTCGGTGATAGATCGGGGGTGGAGGAACTAAATTGTGAAGTTCCGTCGCACACTCTCCGAAATGTACCTATCCTGTGAAGTACCGATAGATTGAAAACTTTACGGCGATGTTCGAGACTTAGACTCGACTAGCGTGTCGCTGCCGCCTTATGTAGAAAATCTTTATGAAACCATTGAAAAATTATTTACTTTGAAGCAAAAAAGAAATTGCTATAAATACCGTATCGTTTTACGAGTAACGTAGTGTAGTGAGCACACACACTCGCGCTCATACTGTTAGGATGTTTGTACGAAAAGTTGAAAGCTATTTAACGGATGATTGGAAGTTTAATCGTATTTTAAAGTTGAAATGGCATTTCGTTTAATGCCAGCCTGAACATTTTAGAACCAGCATAAAAATACTTCAAAGTATAAAAATATATTTATGTATCATTAAGCAGTAGATTATTCTTCCCCAAGTAGATAAGCGGACGTAATAGTGATGCTAGAAAAGCTATAAGACGAAAAGTTTTGTAGTTATTTTTTATACAATTATCTGATGGAACAAGCCTCTAGGCCCACCTGATGGTAAGTGGTAACCATCGCCTTTAACAAAGAATTTGTCTAGTTGGTCACGCACTTCAGGAACGTGCCATACGAGGCACTACCCTGCGTCCATCAACTTGAGTTATACGGATGTACACAGACATGATTAATTTGTATGAAAACACAGTATAACGACCCTAGGGCCCTAGGACCCTAGGGATATAAAATTTCCTTGAATATTCCCAATCTTACTTGACAAACCAACATTTTAACTATAAAAAAGTCACTAGCGAGTTCAGTTTGGGTAAACTCATGGTACTGTATACAGTGAACATAAAACTATGAGCGCCATCTAGTGACGAGTAGCAGCACCCAATCGCACATTAGTAGAACCTTTTTTGCGAGGTTCTGAAAAAGTTGTACGCACGTTAGGAAAGGAAAAGGTTGGACAGCACCAAGATAGAAAAGTTTAGACCAAGTAGGATTTGTTCAATCATTGCTAACGATACGATGTAGATGGCGCTTCTGAAAACCCAAACAAATAAAAAAAGTTACCCACGGATATGGAACATTTAAACGAAAAAAGACATAAATTGATTTTATAACTACAATTTAAACGGCATTCATAGATATTTAAATAATAACATGGTAGAACCGGGAATCGATACCCTTACACGAGAAAATAATCACCTGTAGCTTCATCATACCGATCGAATCGAAAGGCTTCATCATAAGGATTATTTATTGCTTAATAACATAATGTCAGAAATAAAAGGAAGACCATGAATTTTAGCATTTTTAATACAAAATTATATTTAAATGCTATTATGTTTTTAAATATTCGTGAATGCAGTTTAAATTATTTTTTAAATTCTTATTTTATAACTAACTACAATATTCAAGGTACTTTCCGTCCATATATAATTTACCCAGTGTCAGCCAGCCAGTCTCGGTCACCGTCTCAGTTTTTTCTAAGAAATATAATTTAACTAGCTGTGACCGTGACTTCGTCCGCGTGATTTACAGGTCACAGACCAGATTGTTCTACTTCAACTCAACTTTCATGCAAAATAGGACTCATTCCAACATTGTTTTATTAAAAAAAGTTGAAGTCATACATGAGAAAAATCTTTAATGTCATGAAAAATTATGTTTTCAAAAAGTATTTTGCATAAATGTTCTTTCTAATGCTTTAGTCTATCTGTTTACAAAATTTAATTGCAATCGGTGATCAGCACGTGATCGGCGAAGTGGTTTAGCGTGAGAGTGAGACAGAAACATCAAAATGATGCTCTTTAGAGCGTGTTTTGAAAGGTTTGAAGCCTATGTCCATCCTCGGGCTCCGGACTTTCTGTGTGCCAAATTTCTTTTAAATATATTTATTAGTTTTGGCGTGAAAGCCTGACAGACAGACAGAGTTACAAACGCATTTATAATACTAATAACGAGGATCAACATCACTATCACAAAGAATGCTAGTACAAGGAGGCCGTTGAGTAGTGGTCGTTAAAGCAGTGGTTGTTAAAGCAGTGGTCGTTAAGGTAGTGGTTCTTTTTGTCGTGGTAGTGACCACATGGTAATCTTCTTTAGAGTTATAGCTGGTAGAATTCTTCAGAGTTAAAGATTGGTCTTCCTCCGTGCAAGTCTCACGAACCAAGTGGTAATACTCTCTCACGTCGGTAAACACGAGAATGCTGCTGTTGCCCTTATTCAACTTGAAGCTCCCTATTCCAAACAGTCTGTTCTTGTGAATCAGCAGTGCCCCTGAGCCCATGCCTTTGAACTGTTCTATGTTGCGGATGCAGATGAACACCCCCCACTGTCGAGGGAACCAACCATCGCAGTTTGTCTGCACGTTGTCTTCGGGGTCAAACGTATGCGAGCGGATCTGACAAGACTTGAATATATGACGGCTATTGACGAAGCCGAGAGAAGCAAATTGTATGTCTCTGCCCAATTCTTGGAACGGTTTAGCGAGCAAGGTCCGCATCGGACCAGCGGTACGCTTAGAGACGCCCTGCCGCTCGTACTGATCGAACGAGTACAAGTTCGGACTCCGAGGCAGGAACCCCACGCGCTCATTTAACCGTATCACCATCAGATCGTGCAGCGGACTCTGTTCGTGTTTATCATCGTGCCAGATGTTCAGTTTTGGGGGGATCGGAATGACTTGTCGAGCGCAGGCGATGGAGTAATTCTGCACGGTATAGGCTATGTGTTTCCAATCGGTTATTTGTCGTTTAAAAAGTACTGATACGGTAACTAGCTTTCTCTTCGCTGTTAGTTTGATGTACTGTCTGAAGGGATTGAAAGATGTGAGGACGAGTTTACTGGTTATGAACACGCCTAGGGCAAGGCCTTTGTGCGTTTTGAGGTAGCTCTTCTCGTCTGGCTCCTCAACGATGATAATGACGACGCGATCGAAGAAGATGTCCATGTCGTCCTCATCAATGTGGTCAATCCAGCGCATGGACGTCGTCACCTGCATCCTCACGCTGCACAACGAGGCCATCAGTAAACTTGCCAGGATCCACCTGAAATTAGGTCATAATTACAAATGATACATGATTAATATTATATCAGGCTGCAATAAAAAAAATGCAGGGTCCTTACTGGAACATGATTCTTACATGTTCTTAAAATAATTCTTAAAACTACAATAAATACAGCGGGATATAACAAGATCCTTTACTTCCAGCTGCAATCCCAAATGAAACGAAACGTCTATTTCCAAATGTAGGTATCAAACTTACATAGCTTATTCGATCCTCACAGTCAGGTTGTAACTGAAGCAGTTAGTCGCACGTTTATTTCAACATAAACAGTGTAAGAATTTTAACCTCAAAACATTTTGTCAATAAAAGATTCAAATATCACAAACAATGTTGAATTTGTTTGACAGGAAATATAATGGCGATATCCTGCCTGCTACTTTACAAACACTTGCGTCAAGGACACTGGTCAGTAGTTTGTGATAGCCGTCCAGGACATGTCCAGGCAGCACACCTAGGGTCTACGAAACTGGCAAGAATAGCACCCAGGTGCTATTTGACCCAGGGATGCCTGATTTCAAGGTGTTAATACAAAGGTAGACCAAAGAAAAGATGGATGGACTGTGTCAAAGATGAGGATGATGATGATGACTCAAGATGTTATACTTTCTTGCATTTTTGAGTCAAATGTCTACATCGTTTGATGGGTGTCGAATAGGACGTGAGATTTTTTGTCCACGTAAGATACCTCCATCTCATGCGAGGCTCAGTAGTGGTTTTGGCTCACAGGTCGTCCGGCATGCGACAGACGAGCTGGATGCTTATGAGCGGGACTGGCAACTTGAGGCAGAAGATCGTAGTGACTGGCAAAAATGGGGGGAGCGTGTAGTGCAGTGGAAACGGTATAAAATTTTAATAATATTAGTACTTAGGTTACAGATAAAGTAATTTCCTCTAAGCTTTTAAAAGTTCTGTCCACTTAGGGATGATCCGAAAATCCTTCGAATTAGAATGAAACAATTAAACTTTGTTAATTACGGATCGAAGGAAAGCTTTCGTTTTCTTTGGAATTGGTCTTTCCGAAAGTGATTTTTCTTAAAAAATATTACTGCTGAGTTTTGTGGACACATAGCTCGTATACTTAAAGTGTTGGTGCAATACGCGATGCATGGAAGCACAAAAAGCGTCTTTAGCAATTGTCAAATTATTTGAATGGTCAATTAAGTAGTCTTCCTTGAAATCGGTGCTTTGTGTTTCCATACCAAAACACTAATACCATACTACCAAAATATTCGGAATCAGCTATTTGCTACTATTCAGTTGAAGTTGAATACTGCTTCGATGAGGCAGAAACAACAGCTCTAATTCACATATTTTAGAGTCTGTTCAGAAAGAGTGCCGTCGTGGCCAAATTGTGAACTAACGTTTCAATTTTTATAAGGCAGCTCATCCCTTTCTTTCTGTCAGCATTTTGCATCATAAAAATTAAATAAAGGAATAGTACACTAGTTGTGATAGGATCAAATCGCAACAGACGCGCTATTGTATTGCCCACTAAACAAAAAAGGTGTAAAGCACAGCTGCGCCCTCAAAGCCCACGACGGGTATCTTTCTGAACAGACTCTAAAATTCCTGTATTCAGCTGTATGATAAGAATCACTTTGAAAAATCTTAAAGCTTGGCGAGTCTAAGTGCCAGTTCTACGCGACCAAACTTAAAAAAACAGCAACAAACTACGACTTGGTTTCTACCATAATTTTTGGTTTAATATTTTACAAAATAAAAATAGCAGTGAAGTTCTCAAGTGAGCCACACACCAGCCAACAAGTATTTTATGCCAATGCAATCGATCTCATCTTAAACTAAGCCTCTTCGTTTAGGAAGTACAACCTATCACATTTCCGTCTGCACTTAAACACCCCCTAGGCAGTTGGACAAAATTACCCCTAGTCCGTTCGTGTACCCTCCCCGAGGTATCTTTACTACTAAGGGGTATTTGATTATGAACCCCATAAACGAAACTGAGAGGTGAATAAAGCGCAAATGAGGATACTTTATGAAATTAATTAGGGTGTGAAGTGACATTAAAATCATCTCTTTTAATTATACTTAGAGGAATCAAAAAATGGTGTCTGTGATTTTTATTGAATAAAATGACTATTTGTTTTAAAGAAGAGAATGATAAAAGGTTATCCGTTTTTTTTCAGTATCTTATAAATACAGTAACAGAATGCTGCAAAAACTACAGCAAAATTTATGAAATGTTCATATCAAACGTTGCTTGGACGTGCCTCTAACTACCATGGATATTCTAAAAGGTGAGGGTAGATTCAGTCTCTTGCAAGAGGTTTAAAGTGTGAGTTTGAATTGTTACCTTCTTATCACACATGCCTGTACTACGCAAGTTGTTTTTTAAACTGAACCACCTGATCTTACATACATAGCCCTGCGTCCGTCAAAAAATAGCGAAGAATTTTGAAAATCGGGGGTGTTTGGCGCAAAGAAATTGAAATTTAGTTGTAACAGGAATCCGGCAAGTGGTTTTGTGATATTGATGTTTAGCCTCACGTGCCAGTAATTTCCATGGCACCCCATACCAATAATGTCTCAAAGGGTATCCACCATGCCTTTGGATTACAGTCATAAGCCTTTTTCATTACTTATTCATGAACAAAGGTTGTAAGTACCAAAGTAATACAAATTAATTCAGATATTTTAATCTCTGAGTCTTCGCATTCAGTAAATAAATCTCTTTCGCTGAGCTCACCAGATGGCGCCACTGTCCGTAAAGTACATGCTACGCTATAATCTGTGGCTTAGCGTGATAATCGCTACCAGCTGGTGCGGATCTTGCGAACACTGTCGAAATTCACTATTTTCACAAAGAATTTGTTTTATGGAAGCGTTGAACTGTAGACTTGGCATGGTAGAAACTCATTATTAACGTCGCCAATGATAGGAACGCTCTTAGAGTAGGTACTTTTTTCATCGGCAGCCTAAGGCGCGAGCCACACATAAATAGCTTCGGACGCGGCACTGGCGCGGTCAAATCACATGAAATAAAGATCAATTTAGTATATCCAAATTAGTATCTATAGGTACCTATTTAGATATACTAAATTGATTCATTACTATTATTATCTATACTAATATTATAAAGCTGAAGAGTCTGTTTGGTTGAACGTGCTAATCTCGGGAACTTCTTGTCCGAATTGAAAAAATATTTTTGCGTCGGATAGTCCATTTATTGAGGAAGACTATAGGTTATGTAACATCATGCTAAAAATAGATGTAATAATATATATAAATAAATATATTTTGGAAAATTCACACAAACTCCATACTAATTAGAATACAATATAACACCCAGACAGAAAACAACATCTGTCTAGACTACAACAAAAAATACTCATGCACTTTTGTCATGAAAATGGTGGAAATTTACACAAGAAAAAGTGCATAAATTAAAAAAAATCCCTTCAAAGAAAAAACTATACAAACAAATAGATTCCTCGTGAAAACTCGAGTTCAAACAAAAAAAAAAAAGCAGCCAAGTGCGAGTCAGACTCGCCCATGAAGGGTTCCGTAGCATCAAATAACATAATATAAAGGTTTTTGTAGTTCGTCGAAAGGTAAATTGCGGTTTACGATTTATGACGTATAAAAAAAAAACTACTGACTAGATCTCGTTCAAACCAAATATCTTTGGAAGTTTGCATAGTAATGTACAACATACATTTTTTTTAGTTTTATCATTCTCTTATTTTAGAAGTTAGAGGAGGGGGACCAACTTTTTTCCACTTTGGAAGTGTCTCTCGCGCAAACTATTCAGTTTAGAAAAAAACGATGTTAGAAACCTCAACATCATTTTTGAAGACCTATCCATAGATACCCGACACGTATGGGTTAGATTAGAAAAAAAATTTTGAGTTTCAGTTTCAAGTATGGGGACCCCCAAAAATTATAGTTTTTTTTCTATTTTTGTGTAAAAACCTTAATGCCGTTTACAGAATACATCTACTCACCAAGTTTCATCAGTCTAGCTCTTATGGTTTCGGAGAAAAATGGCTGTGACACGGCCGGACAGACAGACAGACAGACAGACAGACATGACGAATCTATAAGGGTTCCGTTTTTGCCATTTGGCTACGGAACCCTAAAAACGAGGCGCAAATATGCAGGTCTCGACATAGCCTACTTATTTACTCCTCTTGGGGTTGAGACTCTGGGTCCGTGGGGAACCGAGGCCTCGCGGGTCTTCAAAATTTTGTCTAGGCGACTGATCGAGGCGACGCGTGACCCAAGAGCTGGTGGGTATCTGGCGCAGCGTATAAGCATTGCTATTCAGCGTGGCAATGCCGCCAGCGTCTTGGGGACGCTTCCGTCTGGCACTGATTTGGATCAGTTGAGCTATCTCTAGATCGTTTGTAACGATCTGCAGATAGCTCAACTGTTTCTTGTGTATTTTGTACATTTTGTAAATATTTGTTTAATTGTCAGTTTCTTTGTGTAAATAAATCACCATAATAATAAAAAAAAAAAACAAAAAACTTATTCCATAGTTTTTCGATGAATAATAAGATTTGTCGAGTCGACGTCCGTCGCTGGTGAATCCTATTATGGAGCCACACAACCGGAATTTAGTTTCTTCCAACTTGCTTAGGGATGAAATAAGTACTTGTTAGTACTAAATATAAATGGTATTTTGTTTGGTATAATTTGGTCATCTCTGCAAATCTAGCATCATCATTTTTGTGCTATTGTAAATATCAAAGTTTTAAGATTTACCACACAAGTTTACAAGTTTAAAACTAGACTTTTGACTCCTGACAGCGATATTTTACAGCGTTTCAGCTGATCGCCATCGCTATCGTCTGGATGTGCGCAAGGCTTAAATTTAATAGTTTTTACTCAATAAAATCCATATCCACGTGACGAAACCTGGAAGAACAGGTGTGAAACTTATTGCTTGCTTCACTTTTTTGTATGATGTTTTTTAAGAAATAATGTTTGATAATATGTTTATTTGAGGATCATTGGTGGTAAGTTACCTGTAAGTCATAGACACCCACTTTTGCTAAATTTTTAAGGTTTCGATGTAATTAGTTTTAGTTTTATGATTTTTTTTGTTGTTTAAGTTATAGTTCAATAAAAGACTTATTGAGTTATAGATAGATTAATAACTCTTTATTGACACACTAGGTAAGTAGAATACAGTTTTTAGCTCAAAAATAAACAGTCACAGTAATAAAATAGGCGGTCTTATCGCTTACAGCAATCTCATAAGCGTTATCTACTTATGTTAGTAAAGCTGGTAACCTAAACCAACATAAGCTCACTTGGCTTTAACACGTTTCAAAATGATTCTTGTGATAAAACGATTTTTGAATTTGAATTTATATAAACATTGATATACAGTATGTTAGTTTAAACGAGGGACATATTGAAACCCACAATAGTGCATGATTATATGATTCTAATAAAAATATGAACAAAAAAAAAACACTGATAAATAACAGACAGAACCATACCAAAAATTTCGCTAAAGTCTCGCAACGTGTGTACACCCTTGCGCTAGCGATTTAATATTATCGCAGAACATGTGCGCGGGTCAATGACCTTTAGGTATAATCCATTTTCCCTTCGTACTTTAAACCTGGCTTACCTAGGTATGGCTCCCTTCCTCGTCCTTGGGCATGCGTCGGTACGGTGAACTGACCGAATGTTCGCAATCGTTGGTTAACACCTAGCATAAGATTGTACGACGGAATCTGGCGGTTGGGAAACATCTCTCGGTACAAAATAATGGCTCCTCGCACACTATCATTGGATAACACGTAGGCACGAACCATATCCCAATATTCTTCATTAGAATATCGATAAGACGTCATTTTTGGTTATTAAAAGAACACGTTTACAGGACACACTTATCCCGAAGTAAGCGGGGTTGTTTTTGCGATACGCGGAAGCGCAATATTAGACATGCGGAAATAGCAGCGCACTCGCATAGACTGACTGCGGTCAGCGCGGGAGTGTGTCCTCCTGTCGGTGCAACACAAAGGGAAGGGGCGGGGTTTGCGCACAAGCTTCCTTTTCGGTAGGATCGGCACGTGTTTTGCCGCGTGATTATTTTACTGTTTACAAGTTCACTTCTTGCGCGCTCAGTGTTCATGAATAATGTATTTTAGTGGACAATTACGTCACAAATTAAGGTTATAGGTTTTTTACATATTTGGGACGAGAATCGAATACTGAATACCCTCCCTCAATAAGTCCCTCGTTTAACCTAACACACTGTATATGTTTGAGATAAATTCTTACCTAAACCAACACACACGATGTAGGTAAATGTCGATTTATATACGTATTAGGAGACATCTCTGGAAGCTGTGCCCTAACCACAACTAAATTCCAAAATGTCGTCGTTTCGTGTCGGTTTTAGCGACTAGTATTTTAGATATTCCATTATAATCTGATAATAATGACAAGCGTTACACATACCAAGACCTCAGGCATTATCCTGCTTCTTCTTTTTATCAAGTCCAGCCTAACCTCGAACCAGTGTGGTAAAAGGATTTAAAGTGAAAGTCAGAGAGCCTCTTTTTGATTTAGCCGCCTTATTCCCTCATTTTCAATGTTGTCTTTAAAATGTTATAGCTCTTTGTGAAGGGCTCGTCCGGGGAAGTACTATCACCATGCCTATTTCTGCCGTGAAGCAACATTGCTGTGTTTCAGTTTGAAAGGTGTAAGTGCCGGTGAAAATTCTGGCACGTGAGTCTGAACATCTGTATGCCTTTAGTTCATGAACGCAAGGCAGTACACTGTAGGGCACATTCGATGGTTACCACAAGTGGGCCATATATGCTTGTTCCCTAAGCTAGTATAAACAAACCTTTGAAATAAATAAACATTTCTAAACGTATTATTTCTTCCAGAAACAAACGAAAATAAGATCACGCCACTTTTGGTCAGACACAGCTACTTAATGATGTGGACTTTTAACTATATGCAAGTCCCTCAAGTCACTTTATCTTATATTCCTTAGTAATAAGGTTTATTTTTGCGTGTGTATTTTGGGATATTCGTTTGATGGCTGCAATTTCGTGTAATGCACTCCACCATCTAGTTCATTGATTCTCAACGTGGTGCAGAACCCCCAGGGGTTCACGGTAGACTCTACGGGGGTCTACGATGGCGTGACAAAAAATAGGGGTTCACAATTCGGGAGTGGGGGTCTATGAAAATGTATCTGGTTTCTATAGTGAAGAACTTAAATGTTGGCTTGACTTCACCTATCAATGTACCTAGGCAGATAATATTTTCAGAAGCATAGCGACTGTAACTTGTAAAAACTTTTTTCAATTCTGCTAATTTGTGGTAAGAAATTCGCTACAACGCAAATGTTCATAGTTAGATCTAATCTCCATATTTTTTGTCGACTGGGAATGTAGTAAAAATGTCGCTTTAGGGCAGGGGGTCCAACGGAACCAGCGAAATTTTGAAGGTGGTCTATAAGAAAAAAAAAGGTTGGGAACCTCTGATCTAGTTGAAAGAAGTTCCTAGTGTTTAAAGTTTATTAGTAGTTTTAGGGGTAAGTAGAAGGTAGTTTGGTCGAAAGTGCTCTTTCAAACCTGCGCTAATGCACTGGTGGCATACCACTGCTTTTCCCCTAAAGTTGACATAAGTCTAAGTACAGTGTACACAAGGATACGCATTAGACTATAGTTCATGCATTTCTCGAAGACGCGTCAATTAGAGCATTTTGGCTCTTATTACAACCAGATAAATATCACTGGATGCGTCTTCGTGAAATGCATGAACTATATACACTGCTAGCTTTTATATCCTAGCAATAAACGTCACTTTTCTCTGTTTTTGGGTAACTTGAGTTGTATCCTACTGTACAATACAATTACTAAAGTTGGTAAACAGTTTAAGATTTTGAAATACGAATGGGCCTCTCAGATTAATTGGTACTAGCTCTGCCTTCTGCGTGGTAGATCGTGGGTTTGATCCCCAGCCGATAACAAATATTTGTGTGGTGAACACAGATGCTTGTTCTCCGTCTACGTGTTCTTCTAAGTTATGTATATTGTAAGTATACATTCACAAAAAAAATATAACTACAAGTATTATATCAACTAACTGAATCAAATAGTACAAGCTCTACTTAATTTGGGGCTAGGTAGTTTTGTGTCGATTGCTAACAATATTAATTTATTAATTTGTTTTGAGTCAAAGCGAATATAGCAATAATAAACAACAGCTATTCAAGATTTTAAATACTCTAAGGTTCATCTTTATACTAAAAACTAGATTACCATAATTATCTAGTTAGGCTGAAAAAGCAAATAAACACATCTCCAAATCTTGTTTATGCCCAAGTAGCTTACTTATATAAAGGTTTTTAAGATAAAACATGTCTAAAAAGCCAAAAGTATCTTCATGGGACGCTGTTTATAGCTCACCCAAAGAGATCTACTTACTTTAAAACATCATTCACACGAAGCGAGCAACTTGCTTGACACCTGACAGTAACCGTCAGTTTTGTCGCTATAGTCTGCGCAAACTAACTTTGCGCCTGACTGATTATGGAAAATGTAAAAAAACCGGCCAAGGGCGAGTCGACTCGCGCATAAAGGGTTCCGTACCGTTATGTAAAATAATCACGTTTGATAAAGGGGCCTCCCCTTTAGTAGTTCCTATTTTTAATTTTTGAAGTGAATAATATTTATTTTATCATTTATTTTAGTATTTGTTGCTATAGCGGCGACAGAAATATATGTTGTGTAAATTTCAACTGTATAATTAACACGGTTTATGAGATACAGCCTGGTGACAGACGGACAGACAGATAGACAAACAGACAGAAAGACAGGCGGACGGACAGCGGAGTCTTAATAATATGGTCCCGTGGTACATATTGGGAACAGAACCCTATAAAGTGACTTGAAATAATCTCCCAATCACAAATGAACTTGCATAGAACGCAATGTTTGTAATATATTTCTCGTCCATTTTATTCATGGGCTATTAGTTACTTAGTGCACTTGCCCTTCCACTCGACCGCTCTCAACGAGGCATTCCTTTTACTCCATTCTAAAAAGGCGGTAACGTGACGCTTCTGCCTTAAAACAGGTGTAATGAAACCCACATTAACATCTGAGAGCCTGGATTACAAATAAGTGAAAAGATTTTCGTAAACCTACTTCTGATGTCGGCCATTTTGGATGCTTTTAGAGTTTGATACTATAATATGCAGCGTTTAATTTGGATAAGTGTGTTTGGCTTATGAGATTATCATCACATAAATATACAAGCTTGAGAGTACAATTATAAAATGTTCTAGGATTTTCTATAAAACACCACGGACATTTCATCCAGCAGGCCTCGCATGAGATGGAGGGATGAACTGGATGCTTATGATTGGGACTGGCAGCTTAAGAGCTGCTTATGCCGCAAATGCTGTTGTAAAATCAATTTGAATCAGTCAAAAATTAACGTAAAATTCTGAAAAAAATATATGTTTTAGTTGAAGATCTTACAGAGTACAATTCGCTTACAGTTACACAATCAGATGAATTTCGTTCGATAGAAAAAAATACCAAAGTTGCCTATTTTTAAAAAACAAATTCAATACTGTGCCTAAAATAAAAAAAATATTGACTTTATTTTTACACCAATCTTTAGATAAATCACTTTTCTAGTACAAATCGCTGAGTTGGATGTTGTAATGTTATTTTCCTATTTATAATGAATTATTTACCTACAAACACACGAGCGGCGCGACGCCGTGGGCTAAGTCAGTCGCGCGGTAGCGCTTACCGACGACGGACCTGTGCCAGTGCTCTTCCCGCCCGACGCGCGACTTGTGACGTGCAGTGATTTTACGAAAATAAACTAAAATTGATCTCGCTAAGTCGTCACCATGGCTAACAAACGCAACAGGACGAATGCATTACAAAGAAATGTTAAGTAAGTACATTACTTGCACGTACGTGTTTATTTATTATGTAGGAACCTATATTGTTCTATTTAAATATTACCTACTTTACTCCTTACGTTACTTACCTACTTTGTTCCATAAATAGCTGAGAATACACTTAGTATGTAGGTACCAACTCCTTGCCACAGTATAGTTAAAGCAGTATAAGTACGGAAAGAAATATGAAATATTAACTATTAGCTGTGCCCGCGACTTCGTCCGCGTGGTATAGTGTCTATGGGTAGCATTTTTAATTAGCAGCGGAAGAAAACAGTAATTAAATAACAACGTCATATTCGCGTGCACGTGACACAGTCGTCTGCCCTCTTACTAAACATAGACATATGGCGTCGTACTACGCCACACTTTCATCCCCCCCGCATTCCTCTCCGAACTCCCCCCACACTCCCCCCACTCTCCTCAACACCCCCCCACATTCCCCCCGCACTCCCCCCAGACTCCCCTCCACAATCCCCCTGTACTCCCCCTTTGCACTCCCCACTAAACTCCTCCCGCACTCCCCTCCACACGCCCCCCCGCACCTCCCCTCCACACTCCCCCCTGTACTCCCCTCCACACCCCCCCCGCATCACCCCTCGCACCTCCCCTCCACACTCCCCCCTGTACTCCCTCCACACTCCCCCCGCATCCCTCGCACCTCCCCTCCACACTCCCCCCTGTACTCCCTCCACACTCCCCCCGCATCCCTCGCACCTCCCCTCCACACTCCCCCTGTACTCCCCTCCACACTCCCCTCGCACCTCCCCTCCACACTCCCTCTGTACTCCCCCTGCATCCCCCCCCGCACCTCCTCTCCACACTCCCCCTGTACTCTCCTCCACACTCCCCCCGCACCTCCCCTCCACACTCCCCCCTGTACTCCCCTCCACACTCCCCCCGCACCTCCCCGCCACACTCCCCCTGTACTCCCCTCCACACTCCCCACATCACTTCTCGCACCTCCCCTCCACACTCTCCCCTGTACTCCCCTCCCTTCCCCCCCCCCCCCAGTACAAACTTTGAATGTCATATTTTTTTATATAAAATCAACAGACTAAAAAATAAGTTTTAAGTTTCTAGCTCTAAAAATGACGATACTTCCATACAACTTTCAACCCCTATTTTCAACCCCTTACCACCCTTTTTTCGCGATAAAAAGTAGCCTATGTCCTTCCTCAGGCCCTCAACTATCTGTGTACCAAATTTCATTTCAATCGGTTCAGTTGTTTTGGCGTGAAAGCCAGACAGACAGACAGACAGACAGAGTTACAAACGCATTTATAATATTAATTGTGATTATGATTCAGAATTGGAGATTATTTTTGTAAACAAAAAAATGACATGATATGTCACTGTTATGACAGTATAACAAACCAGGAGTACCAGGACAAACCAGGAGTAGATAATTTTTTTTTTACATTTTACTGCGATGATACCAGTGTGGAAAAATATTTTCTACTAATAATTCTTCATCATTTTATAATTTTGTTAGTTTATAGAAATAAAATATAATTTATAGCTTAAAACCATTGCTATTTTCCATATTAAGAATTTTAAAAATTTTTACTAAATATCAAAAATCACTTATTGTTGCAGAAAATCTAGTCAAGATGACCCTTTTCTCGTAGAGTCTGAAAATCAAGAATACGAGTTTCAACCAGCTTCAGGGAGACGCATCATTGACATCAACTACTTGTTTAGTCAATTACAGGAAAAAGCACGTCACAACAACAAATTATAATGAATTTTAATTCAAAATAAGCATTCTGTACATCATATTAAATCAACCTGTATGTATAATAAATGAGAATAAATATTGTACATAACAATTATGTTTGTTTTCATTTGTTGTTTGTATTTTTAGGTAGGTACCACTAACTCTCCTATAATCATCATATCATTATCACCTCACTAATTCAAATAGTTTAGACTTTTAGAGTATATATTAACAGTTAATACCTATTTAAATCTAATAAACTTTCATTTCAATATACTAAAAGAATATAGTCAATAATATTAAACTTACTTTGCCTACTGCATTATGTTATACTGTGGCGTTCTCGCCCGCCGTCAAAGGGTCACCGGAGTTCATATCAAGTCGGCTCCCGCGTAACGCGGATGCAAGTCGACTGGGTGAGTTAAATACCTAAATCTTCGACATAAGGGGCCCTTAAAGCAGAAGATCATAGTGACTGGTGAAAATAGAGGGAGACCTTTGCCCAGCAGTGGGACACTACAGGCAGTAATAGTATAGAAAACCACGCACTCTTAAAGGGAAACTTAAGAATAGATTAACGAGACTGACAAAGATTCAAAAAACGCACGGCGTAGTAGGACCTACGAGAAAGTAAGCCTGTATGAAAATAAACAAGAGAACTTTAGTTCACAAAAAATCTTATCAATTTTATTTTGCCTCGCCACGGAAATTGAACCCACTCTTCTTCAGTTTATCGTCAGCTTCACCATGGAAGTCTTTACATAAATCTCTTTTTTTTAAAGTTAACACTTATGCGCCTGGCCTACTCATTGCATCTATAGGGGTAGATAGGTATTTCTAAATTACCTAAAACAAAACAATAGAAAAATGTAACAACCCAACTCTACTCTTAAATTATGAACGTGTCTATTTTAGTTCGGACTGTGTAAGTACAGGAAGGTTTTACATATTTGCAAAGGAACCTATCCCTAAAGGGTTGTGTACTAGGAGTGTATACCGTATTTATGAGCGGGCTATTATGTAAAGTATAAACCTGGCTATGTTGCAATTTCAAAAGGATTATGTTAATGAATTTCAAAAACATCAAACTGGGTTGCAAATAAACATTTTTGACGTGACAACGTCTTATAATTCGATGGAACCAGCTGCACGTACGAAAAAACATGACTCATGTGGCGTTACCTCGCTCTGAGGCGTTCCATTTAAGGCTTGAAGTGCAAGCGAGAGCGCGGAACGAGCGACAAAGAGGCCAATCGGCCTCCGCGTTCAGCAGCGTTCGAAGTTTGTGTATTTTCTTATGACGTTGTCACGTACAACTATGGTCAGTAAACTGACTTTACAGACAACCGTTTTTTTGTTTGAATTCTTTTTGCTAGACTCTAGGGATGTTATTAATAATTTTGGCGCAACGCTGGAGTAGTTAAATCGTGTTTTAACTAGTCCAACGCTACGCCAGGATTATTAATAAGGCCCTAACACTATAAGCAGGTTGTGTAACAAAACCGTAGTCCTCAATATCCTCATAACATTTATATGCCTCAAGTTGATGGACGCAGGGCAGTGCATCGTAAAGCACGATTTTAACGTGCGTGACCTACGAGGCAATGCTTTGTTATAGGCGATGGTTACCACTTAACATCAGGTGGACGCTTATGATCAGCCACAGCTTGTTCCATCGTCGTTGTACAAAAAAAATGGGTTGTGTCGGCATTTTGGTCACTTTGGTCACAAAGTCACACGGTTTATTCATCTTGTAGTTGGTTAAAATAATTTGTTTCTAACCTAAAAAGAGTTGGTTAGCAATGATAAGAACACTAGAAGACCAAAATCCAGGCTCAATAGTGCATCGAGATCTTCATCCGTGTCGTACAACTGATAAACAGTGGCTGTATTTCATAATATATTTTAGTGAGACAAAGCACAGCGCCATCTAGTTTTAACCTGAAAAACATAGACGCGAAAACATTCTGAAGCCTAATTCTCGGGCCGACCGAGATTTTCAATGTCCCATAAATACACATTGGCAATGCACAACCCCGCACTTTTTCTACGTTTTCCGTATATCGTAGCTGTCGAGGCTTCTACGATGAGGTCGTCGATAAATTACTCAAGGATATCATCCATTCTCTCTTCGAAAACAAGCAATAAAATAAAATTGCAAAATGATCCGAGATGAGCCGAGAATTAGGCTGGTGATTCAAGATTTTTCAAGTTTAATGTAGTCAAATTCTCGTGATGGTCTGAAAGGGTTAATGTTTGCTCAGGGATGCCTGACCGCCATTATATATTCGGATTTATTTAAATGAATATTCAGAGGTATACCTGTAAAGGAAACCTTGGTTATAAGACAACTTTTGATTGAAACAGTCCTATCAGCACTATCCAGCCCCGTTTTGAAATGTATTACCCTGCGTCCATCAACTTGAGAAATACAGATGTTCAGCATTATGTGCTAGTAATTTCACCAGCACCCACACGACAGAAATAGGCATGGTGGTAGTAGGTACTTCCCTAGACGAGCCACACACAAAGAACTTTACTACTACGATCTTATTTCAATAAATTACATTCTTATAAATACTACATTTTTTGAAAACTCCCCTCTGCCTTTAAGCACGATTTATTATGCCAATTGGGTATGGTTTTTGCCATAAAATGCAAAGTACTCATTATTTGCAACGTTCACATAAAAAAAACTATTGATTTGAAAGTAAATGTTCATGTTTTGCTAAGAAATCTTTTTCTTAGTTTCTGTTCTGCAAAATAATAAGGCAAAACATAAAATGCAAGTAACTGTATACATTTCATTAAGCCCTGCTTAGCTCGCTATGTTTAAATAAATAAAAATATGAATCCCTGGCTTTAAGTTTCGTTTTTCTAAGATCTGACGACCGTTAAATAACGGTTAAAGTCGTTTTAAAGTCGTTATAGTTTAATTTGAGGCGCACTTAAAATATCATCACACTTAGTTCGAAAGAATCAGTGACACGTTAAAAAGTTTAATTCGGCACATGTACTTCATACTACTTCAGTTGGCTTTTAGAGTCGATAAGGTCGCCAGGGCACATGGTAACCCGTTGGATAGGCAAACGAAGGCTACATTAACACTTGTGCAATTAAGCTCTTAGTGGCAGCAGTAGGTACCATGAGCTCTGTCTGGTTCTGTCACTGGTTCTAGTTTTGAGTGTGTGTGAGTGTTGACTAAATCACACACTTTAATGCACTAGTGAGCACTCACACAGACTCAAAACTAGAGCCAGACAGAGCTCATGGTAGGCCTACAGATTGTAACCAATCGCTACTAGCCTCGTATTAAGTAACAGAGCGAGAGAGAGAAAGAGAGTAACAAAGCATATTTCAAGTTTTCGTTTGATGTCTTATAGTGCCAAAGTAGAAAACGGCTGTTCTATAGCAAGCGCCGCTCTTTTAAGAATTAATGCTTTAATATCTAGGCTAAGTTTATTTACTTAAGAACCTTAATTAGTTGCACTTTCATGGAATATTCTGCGAGTCGTAAAAATACTGAAATGAGATCTGAAGCAAAGTTATAAAATTTATTGAGTCGTTTTCAGTTGGAACTTAAATTGTATACTTTTTAATTATTTTATGAAGATTGTTTTGGTTTTGACCTTTAGGCAAAAGTGTCATCATCATCTCAGCCCGATACCATTGCTGGATTTGCCCAGAAAAATAGAGATAGAAAATGATTTATCTGCCAGCTTTCTATCTTGTGTGCCTTTTGCCCAGGTCCTGCGACCGTTCGACTTGATTTTTTCCATACTGAAATGAGAATGATCTAAATAAAAATAGACAAATGAAACACCAAAAAAATTTTCAAAATTTTCACCAAAAAAAAGAGTTTCAGTTTCAAGTATGAGACCCCCAAAATTTATTGTTTTTTTTCTATTTTTGTGTAAAAATCTTAATACGGTTTACAGAATACATCTACTCGCCAAGTTTCATCAATCATCAGTCTAGCTTTTACAGTTTCGGAGAAAAATGGCTGTGACATACGGACGGACAGACAGACAGACAGACAGATATGACGAATCTATAAGGGTTCCGTTTTTGCCATTTGGCTACGGAACCCTAAAAAGCAGCAAAAATGTGCAGCAAGCAGTCCAAAAGGCAACGTCACAAAATCAGACGACCATCAGCCGTGCATCATATTACAGTTTCGGTTTACCTTCTATCGTCTCCAGAGACAACAGTAACCGCACGAAATCATTTACTAAAAGGATATTATTCCGCTTGAAAATACAACCCTAATAGGATTGGAATACAACTTGATTCAGAACAAAGCAGCATGAGTAATGGGATAACAGCGCATCACTGCATGCCTGCTCCGTGAGATAACCTGCAGTCTTGGGAATTATAATTTGTTTGCTTGAAATCTTTTACTAGCGAATAATTTTTCACGAAAGATTCAAAATCAAATGTTTATTCAGTACGATGATAACAAATACAATTTTGATATCTCTATTTTGAATATTTAACTAGTCTTTCAGCTCAGTTGGTAGTAGTCAAGTCAGCTTAGTTGGTAGTTTGACGCTGAAGCTCCAAGCCTTCAGTGGCAAGGTCGTGGATTTGATCCCCATCGATAAAAAATATTTGTGAAATGAGCACATACCTTACATAAACCTTTGTTTGGTTGAACCATGTAAAATAAAATGGGGGGGTGGAAAATCTTGGGAGAGATCTTTGCCCAGCAGTGGGACAGTATAAGTTAGGAAAAAAGTGGCCAGCAGTGGAAGTGGGCAGTAGTGTATAGGTTAGAAAAAATAGTGACCAGCAGTGGAAGTGGGCAGTGGTGTATAGGTTAGAAAAATAAGAGGATTACGACTATTAATAACTTGCTGTCGCTTTCGTTGCCAGCCCAAAAAATGCGAATGTTTTTTATTATTATTATTATGTCATTTATTTCAGATATTAAAAATTAAAATCCGAAAACTGTGAGCCAGTTAAACTATGCTAATTTGTCTGTGTGCCCTGTAGGCCTACCACAAGCTCTGTCTGGTTCTGTCTCTGACTCTGGTTTTGAGTCTGTGTGAGTGCTGTCTAAATAAATCCTACCTCGAAACGTCACACACACAGTATAAATACACTGATGAGCACTCACACGGACTCAACACCAGAGCCAGACAAAGCTTGTGGTAAGCCTACTGTTCCATACGTAACGACCTCATCCGAGACGAGTACCTACATGCTGATAGGCTATGCTTACTGTGAATAATATATCATATCATATTCAATTATTATAATGAATAACATTCTCTTTTTATGTAAAAAATGTTAGAGTTTGTTGAATTATGAATGTCTAGTGAATGTTTTTTAATAATTCTCTTTACTTTCATGATAATAAAATATTTAAGAAATTTAGTATAAAATCCCGATTTACTAGCATGAAGCTTATTGTAATGACGATTTAAAGTGATCCTTGTGACGCAACTGAATAAAGAAGTTTTTGAATTTGAACAAAATCTCAGCAAATTGCTCGAAAAAATTGTTATATTTAATCCATTATTAACGCTTATTAAGCCTTTACTTCTTCTTCTTCTTCTTAAATTTAAGAGCTTAGCTCTTGTCGGGGTTTTGATGCAGTTTTCTTCAATTAAGTCTTTCGAATGCGGCCTCCTTGACTTCCTTATACGACATGACAGCAACTTTTTCTTTTATCTGGCTCATATAACTAATTCTTGGCCTTCCTCTTCCCCGTTTCTCTTCAACCTTTCCTTTAATGATGTTCTTTATGTAGCTGTCATGTCGTAGAAGATGTCCAAACAGTCCAAGCCTTTACTTAACTGCTCCAAATTGAACCAGCGCCTTTTATGTAAAATCAAGTCACTGTTTATTTGAATTTGGCTAAAAACAAACAACATTCCTCTGAATAAAACTGTAAAAAAGGACTAAACCGTTCCAAAGCCTCTCAGAGCCGTTAAATCGCATTACAGTCCAGTGTGCACGTCCCTTTACAAGTCCCAGAGCACGCTTCAAAAATGCAGACTGCAATCTGCATATCAGATCGGGTTGGTTCTTCGTCACTGTCATTTTTCAGTGTTAATTGCCTGTTTAACTCGCCCGTTTAATTCGCTTTTGTGGTATTACCAGCTTTTGCTTTTGCTAGGCCGCGTCTGAATTGATAATGAATTAAAAACTGGGTGCTAACAATGTCAAGCCTGTGCTTGTGAATTTGTAGCCGCTTTATGACTGAAGACGAAACGTAGCCCACCCGCCTGATGGACCGACGACATTGTTAAGAATGTGGAATCGTCGGTTAGACGTAAAGGGCTCAGAATCATCCTTCCTAGAATTGTAAGTCCAGCAGTGGACTTCACGCTGATGATGATAATGATATGATGGGTCATGGGGGTTAGGGGGTTTTAGCACTGCTTTATTAAGCCCGCTTCAAAATAGAGCCTCTTCGTAATCTCTCGCGGGTGTCGACTAAGAGAACGCACCAGGTGACGAGAACTATAGGCAATATACTAAAATGACGAATTCGCCTGCCAAACTCTGACAAAAATATTACTGCCAGTCGCCCTATTAGTGAGTTCACGCGAATACTGTTTATGATAAATGACGGGCGAGAGTAGGGCTAAGTAGTCCTAAGCCCTTGAATGTCAAATATATTACAGTGGAATGAGAATAAGAGTGAAGTAAAAAGGTTATCGAGTGCAAGTGCTCTCGCAAGTCAGTGTTACACTAAAGTTTAAGTAATGTTTTGTACTAAAAAACATTGTTTTTCTTTTCATCGTGGCACTGGTTCTTTTTAACCAGTGTGGTAAAAGGATTTTAAGTGCGCCTCAAAGTAGCTCCTTTCATGCACTTCACACAGATTTTTTTAGGTTCTACGATATACCGATTTACTCACGATGATTTCCTTCACCGTTTGAGAGTACCAGCAGTGTGTTAGGCAGTCACCGTTTTTCAGCAAATCAGCTTAACATTGTAACGGTTGAAATTGCAGGCTTTTGTGATTCGTGGAGCTTACGCGTTGTATATTTTAGTTTTGATCTAATTCGTTTGTTTTTGTTTTGTATCTTTTTTTTCCCTGACCATATGGTTAGTTTAATATCTACCTTCCGGTTTAATGTACTAAGTATCACTACTCGTATTTTGCGTATCTGACACTGTACTTTTGAAAAATAATTTCCCATCAGAATGGATTTTTTTTTCAGCGGATTTCAGCTCGGGTTTTTTATGCAACCATCAATATGAAATCGGGATTTTAATTACTTTTTCAATTTGTGAAAAATATCAACAGTAATTATCATCATCAGTTTGAAGATTCTCGTTTTCTAAAAAAAATACCGATGCAAACTCTCCAAAAATAAACAACATGGAAGCGTAATTAATAAAGACTTGTGGAATGATCTAGATAATTCTAGAATGTGGATCGTTTTCTATTAGTTTTAAAAGCAAGCTAAGTGTACCCCTGTCTACTAAATTTCTACAAACATGAAGACAACAGACAGCGATAAAATGAAAGAACTATAAAATAGCTTGCATTGTTCAAACGGCTGCTCTCTCCAGCTATAATTAACAGAGTCCATTCTATGTTTAGGTACTGTCATGTGTTTTATTGTATGCGTCCTTCTGTTAAGTATTTATATATATATTTGTACATCATGGGTAAGAAATGCTAGCGAAGAAAACTTGTTTATTGTTGTTTGTTTAGTTTATGTTTATATTTTTTTTTTTAAATGATTACATAAATATCGATTAACTTCCTCCTAGATTGATTAAAATGCGAGCCCTATAACTCTTCATTCTCTATTTTGAGGATGGCATAATGGCTTAACCTAGTAACTTGATATCAAAATCCACAGTATGGTACCTACCAAAAAACCCAGTTCCAAAGAAATACTTGCATCATGCAGAATTGCTGTCTATAGTATAAACTTTTGTTCTTCTTCTTTTTGTCGTGTCACTAGATTTTTAAACAGTATGGTGGTGATAGGATGTTTTAGATTGTTTAGAAAGGGAAAAGACAATGGTAAGATGACGCCGTTAAATTTCTGTAAATAATTATTTTTCCTCTCCGGAAATCGATCCCGCATTTATTATATGTCAGCCAAAATGCCATCAGTATACCACAAGCTATGTCTGGCTCTGGTTTTGAGTCTGTGTGAGTGCACACCAGTTTATTATGCTGTGTGTGTGTTCAATGTAGGATTTATTTAGTCAATACTCACACAGACTCAAAACCAGAGCCAGATACAGAGCCAGAAAAAGCTTGTGGTAGGCTTACAGCTAAGTCACGAAAGCTCCGGTGATTTTTCGTAATATAGATTTAAACTAAAACTATATCTCTGCTAACCCCGGAATATCAAGTAAGTTAGAGACAATGGAGAAACAGGTGCCAAAAACATTAGCTTAAACGGTTCTAAAGACCCGACATTCAGGAATAATTCCAAGAAATAATAGCTACGGCTTACGGAGACCCACTGTCACCAACAACAGACGGTTATCGTAACCGACAAGTTTAGTTAGGGGGTACGATTTCCATACAAACTTAATTTACACAACTATGGGCGAATAAAGTATTAATGTAAACTGAAATAGCTGTAATAGGCTTTGCAGTGGTCCTTATTACCGGCCAGTTATATAAAGTTGGAGTGGTAGCCGTTGGTCGTGGCAGTCGGGGCTTCAGAAAAAGAACTAACATACTTTTACGACTATTTTGAGACATATGTTTTAAGCTCATTCACGTATTCAATGCCGAGTACCCGTATGAAAGAATGACGAAAAAATTACTTTTTTGGTTTTTTATCAATATTTCTGTTATCCTACAGTTTTCTCCAACTTTATATAACTGGCCGGCAATAAAGACCACTGTAAAATTCTATTACAGCTATTTCAGTGTACATTTATACTTTTTTTGCCCATAGTTGTGTAAATTCTGTTTGTATCGGAATCGAACAACCTTAAGATAAGTCAGTGACTAGCCACACTAGAACTTCACTGCTATAATTTATTTTTATTTTTATTACTCTTTCTAGTATTACTCTGTTATTTTAATATTTCTAGTTTACTAGTGTTTAGGCTATCCAAATATCGTTATAAGCAAATTATGATGACCGCATTTGATGATATGTCACAAAATAATTTAAAAAAAGAGCTCGATTCCTGCATACAGCGTTTTTTAACAAACAAATTTTCTACTAATTTCAAGGCTCTGATCAAACATAAAGCTTTAAACGGTTGATTAACCTCATGTTGAACTTCAGCTTGAAAGTACCAAGATGAGTCCGAAATTGTAATGAAGATTGGAATTTACATTGAGAGCGACTGGCGTTAATTATAAGGCAGTTTGGGAACCACTGCTGCAGGCCTACCACAAGCTCTGTCTGGCTCTGTCTCTGGCTCTGGTTTTGAGTCTGTGTGAGTGTTGACTAAATAAATCCTATGTCGAAACGTCACACAAACACAGTCTAATACACTGGTGAGCACACCCACAGACTCAAAACCAGAGCCAGAGACAGAGCCAGACAGAGCTTGTGGTAGGCCTACTGCTCAGAGTAGGAGAATAAACGAGGCATTCACGAATTAATACAGGAAGGTATGAAATCTACCTGTTTTACAAATCACTGTTAGATAGCCTTTTTAATTTTGACTGGTCTCATAGTTAGTTGGTACTAACTCTTTCTTCTGTGCTGTTAGGTTATGGGTTCGATTCCCACCAAGAACAAAAACAGTCATTTTTGAGATGAACATAGAGGTTTCTTCTGTACCTACCTGGGTTGGTATTGTAGTATGTACCTTTTGCCATAAAAATAAGTAGGTATCAGTTAACTGGTTCCCATAGTAGGTATTAGCTTTTTTTAGTATGGAGCTAGATAGCGTTGTGTGAAATGGTCTACCAATATTTATTAACTCGCTGACCTAAGCCCACTTGATTGGATGGCGACTATACCGTTATTACGTTTAGTTTTTTCGGGTTCATATTATAGGCTATGACACACTTTGATTAGTGCGAGTGCAGGTGATTAGTGCAGGTGCTTAGTGACTAGGTGTGGACAGCGACTGATTAGTGCAGGTGATTAGTTGGTTGTGTAGTAAAGTGAATAGAAGCGTGCTCTATTTATTTGCGAGTGGACTGCGAGTAGCCACGTCCCGCGCGCCCTCCCTTCCCCCTCACTCGCAGCGTGCCTGCACTCGCACTAATCACCTACACTCGCAGTGAATTGGACACTACTCGCACTACACACCTGCACTCGCACTAATCACCTACACTCGCAGTGAATTGGACACTACTCGCACTACACACCTGCACTCGCCCAATCATCTGCACTCACACTAATCAAAGTGTAAACCAGCCTTAACGTGGCCTTCTATTGGTGAAATAATTTTCAAATTCAATTCTGTAGATCTAGAGATATTAGATACAATCTTGCAAACTCTCAAACTTTATCTTTTTACTAGCAGCTTGTCCCGGCTTCGCAAGGGTGGACATTTATTTTTTAAACACAGATATAGTAAGTTGCTTTCCGATGATGAAAAAATTGAAAAACAATGTTTCACTGATTGCCACAGCAGAACGCTTAGATGTGCGCCAGACTGCATATTAGTATAGATTAATACTCCCTAGGGTAGAATTACTAAATTGCCATTCTTTTACAGCAGCTACTTTTAAACCCGCTATTGCAGAAAACCTCGGAAAAGATTCTTTTCCGATAATTCCGATAAAAACGGCCTCATTAAAATCTTAATGCAAAGCTAAAAGAACTATAAAGTCTATTGAATTGAGCTAAATGAGTGAGCTAAGTCTTTAAACTCAACAGTCTCAGGAAAAGACGGAGTCAGAAGTAGTTCGGTACAGTCTGTTTCACTTCTCAAGGAATATTTATCACCGCTGTTCGGATAACCCTTACAGCTCAGTTGGTAGTAACTCTGCCTTTTGCACTAGAGGGCGTGGGTTCGATTTTCAGAACAAAATATTTGTGTAGTGAACATTGATGTTTGTTCTCTATCTGGGTTTTATATTGTATTATATTAGCTACATACTTTGGGGCTATATAAAGCTGTGTTTTTTCCACAGTATTTACGTACGTAATAAATACTGTGGACAAAAACACAGCTTTATATAGCCCCAAATTAAGCATTATTTTTTTGTAAATACATACATACTTAGAATAGAGCACCCAAAACAGAGAACAAACATTCACTACACAAGTATTTGTTCTCGGTGGGGATCGAACTTACCACCTACAGTCAAAGTTAGTACCTGAGAGGCCAGTCAAAATCAGTACTACCTTGTCGTAATTGTCTTTTACGTGTGTGACTATCCTAAGGTCGTGGGTTCGAATCCAGTCGTGTACCAATGAGTTTCTCTGCCCAAAAATTTATGTACACTATGCCAGTGCTCTCAAACGGTGAAGGAAAACATCGTGAGGAAACCGGCATATCGTAGAACCTAAAAAGTTTGAAAATATGTGTCAAGTGCACGAAAGGAGCCTCTTCGAGGCGCACTTAAAATCCTTTCACCACACTTGGTTCGAAAGAATCAGTGACACGATAAGAAGAAGAAGAACGTGTGTGACTTTGTCTAGAGTAAACCAAAATTACTAACCGCAAATCGCTCTCTCTTTGTCAACCAAATTATTCCTCAAGTGAGTGAAAGACGTCTGTATGTATAAGCTAGCAGTGGCACAGACTGAAATCAGTCATTTTTCACGGAGTATAACCACAGAAGAAATGAGAGTATCCGTTCTTTCAAAGTTTTCTTTGTTGGGAAGAAAAGCGCAGTGATTGTGCTGAACGCGGGGCTGGATTGAGCATTTGTGACTGTATACTAGACCTTTACAATAGCTACTAGGTTTTAAGTCTGGAACTTCACTGCTATTAATATTTTTGATTTGTAAAAGGATCATACAAAAAACGGTAGGAACCGAGCCGTAGTTTGTTGCCTGTTCTTCTAGGCTTGGTCGCGTGGAACTGGCGCCTAGACTCACCTATAGCTTTAATACGTTTCAAAGTGAACCTTGGGTTGCACATAACTTTAGCGGTGACCGTTATTGCGCAAAAGTCAAAAATAGGGTACCTGAGGGAGGCTAGCGGAATGAAGGGCGGGCGTGCGTAGCGCTGATTGGCTCTCCAGTCGCACTCCGCTCTCTGTACCACTTAGGCCCGTATTCCGAAACAGCGCTTGAGTCTGAGTCGAGCCTCAAGCATAGATTTTATGACAGTTCTCCATTGAAAAGTGTCAAAAATCTGTGCTTGAGGCTCGACTCAGACTTATGCACTGTTTCGGAATACGGGCCTAAGACACTCTGCACACATCCACATATCCAGTGTGCGCGACATGCGCACACTACGACGCATGCGCAGCAAGTTTCGCTCAGCGCTAGAGTTATGTGCCGCTAGTTATACTACTGATTAAAGCCATCATTGATTTTGATTTCTGTCTTCATCATCATCATCATCCGCAGACCGACTTAGCCCAATGAAAGGCATAAGCCGCTCTTTGCCATTCATCACGAACTTGGGCTACCCTCATCCATTTGCGGCCCATGACGCTGACAATGTCGTCAACCCATCGTGCTAGTGGACGTCCAACGTCTCTTTTCCCAGTCTTCGGCCACCACTGCCGTTTTAAGTCTTTCAAAATAGTTTTTTTAGTACCTACTTAGGTATTTTGTTAAGACTGGTATACCTTTTATAAGAATTTAAGTCCCTCTAAGCTCTGTATTTTTACATTACCAAGGTGCCAATTTCTCTGTTATTAACTTGTTATCGTCCAACGATTAAAATACTAGTTTTGTAAAGTGGAACCATGTCTTCTATCTTACTGAATGGTTTTAATTTTTTTCTGTTTGTTTCGACTTTACTGAAAATTAATTCCTGAAAAATATCTATTTTACCCAGATAATAATAACGAGTTGGGTTTTTCCTTCTTTGTGATACCGTACCTTTCCTATGGATCCTATGGATAAAAATATATTTTTTCAACCTTTTTCACTCTGGAATCTTTCTGATCTTGTAATTCGTTCCCGTAAAAAGTATCCGTCGACGTCGAGGTCACCAACCGTCACGTTCTATAGATTACGGCAAAGCCTTGGAAAAAACGAAATCCGCAGAGAATTTCGACACCTGTAGGCCTACCATAAGTTCTGTCTGGCTCTGCCCCTGGCTCTGTCCCTGGCTCTGGTTTTGAGTCTGTATGACTCTTGACAATCCTACGTCCTACGTCGAAACGTCACTAACACAATGTGATTGGTGAGCACACCGACTCAAAACCAGAGCCAGAGACAGAGCTTGTGGTAGAGCTGGGCTACTGAGGTTAGTACGAGTGTTACTTCCACACGTTACTTAGGAAAAAAGATGAGTGCTATATTGAATAAACCTTAATACAGAATGTCGCTAAAAGTCCTAAATCTAGTACTAGATGAAGGTAGGCACGTCAAATGTATTTCTTATAAGACAGTTTCTGAGATCACACGTTTATACGTTCTAACTTGCAAAGAATATAAAATAATAGCTAGGACAGTATTTTTGCTAAAAATTAGAAACTAATTTCATGAGAAAACCAGTGACGATGGACTTTTAACCACTTACGAAATACCGGGTTTGAGTCCAATTCATGAACGTTCGGTATTCTCAAATTATTTTGAGTAGAGTTCTATTTTCAAAATAATACAAGTCACCCAATACAATATAAGCCTAAGCTATATTTAAAAAAATCGAAGCTGTTATTTAACGTCACTCAAGATAGACGGTTGCCGTTATTGAAAGCTTCTGTGAATGTCTCTTTTCCATAACTTCAGTTTGTTATACCAATATCCTATTCAATTCCACCTTAAATCTTTCTTAACTATTCCAAAGACGATTTAACTTACAGTTTCTGTGAGACTTCTACCGCCGCTTCATACGTTGTTTTACAGTTGCACGCAAACCATTGCTGGCAGTGTCCCATTTCCATTCAGCGAGCTAAGTGAAACCCAGCGTTGGATGGTAAAATAGAGATTTTTCAAGATGAAAAGTTGGAAAAGGTGGAATAAAGGAATAAAGTCAACTTCCATTGCGCATTTAAAATTGTTATTCTCAATGCGAAACGATCTTGAGCACTTCTGCAATACTATCTGCTTTATGAAGAGGTTAAAATGCGGAAAGTTAAAGTTAAATGTTGAAGCTGCAATAGCTTTGTTACACGGTAGCTTGGGCTAGAGAAATATGATTTTATGCTTTTGTTAAATGTAGGGACTTGTCTTCATACCTCACTGGAATTTATTCTCGAATAGAATGTATAATATTTCTTTCTTTTTTTTCATTGTTCTGACCACATACCATACTACACCTACTGAGTTTTGCTAACCACATTTCGTTACCAAATAATGTTTTCGTTTCGCCAACGTGTCTCTGTCTTTTGTATGGAGAAAAGATGAGTCAGCAAAAAATACGTTACGTAGTTAGAGTTATTGTCTCATCATTTTTCATGCAAAAGAGAGAGACACGTAGGCGAAACAAAATTAACATTTGATAACGAAATGTCGTAAATGCACTGGGACTTTGGGTACAGATCCTGAGTTTTCGTGTTGACAAGTCTCATGGGCTGTTTGCTAGTTCATTCCCTCCAGCCTCATCATAATCTTCTTGCCCTTATCTCACTTCATGTGGAGTCGGTACAACATGTTCTTCTCTCCATTCTCCTCTGTCAGCCGCCATCTTTACATTGACTTATTTCTTATCCATGTAATCTTTTACAGAATTAATCCTGTTTTTTGCCTGCTCACATTTTTTTAAATTTAATTTGAATTATATGCTTGCTAAGAAGGTAGGGTTTTTTAATATGATGCTTGCATATAGTTCAAATAAAAAAATCTGCGGGTTATGGGTTACGCAGACTGCGAGCAAGCTAACTTCTATAACTTTTACGGACTGTTTACGGTAACGTAGTGGCAGCTATCTAAATATTCTAGAGCAAGATTTCTAGCTAAATAAATAAATAATGCCGACAACGCTATCTAGCACCAAACTAAGCAGAGCTTGTACTACGGATATTTATCATGGATTCAACGTATATTTTAGGAAGTAAAGAAGAAAATCCCAAAATTGCATTATGAGACCGCTACTGGCCATTTGAGGTGTTTCAAATGGCACCGGTCCGTGTGGAATAAATTACTTAATTAAAACGTTTTATGGCGGAAAAGTAGATACGCCTCTTGTTTAATTTTCTTCAAGTGTAATAAATTGGGTTACATACAGTTATCGTTTTATGTAGTAATGGTGTAAATATTATTTTAAACGCAACCTAATTAATTTTTTTGTACATAAATCTTCAATCCCTAGTAGATATCCCCTCAGTTTTTTAGTACGAAGCACCTATTTAATATTTTTTGCTAACATCTAAAAATGTATATTATCAAAAAAAAATTAAGGGGAGTAGGAAGCTTAGAACCAGCAGACTGAAAGCGGGAATTTTTTTTTTTTCTAGAAACAGTAAAGAGATGGAACGAAACGAGTGAAGTCATGGGCGGCCGCTTATTATAGATAGGTATGTAGGTAGAGCAAAAAAAAAAAAAAATCTGTCTTAGGCCCGGATTCTGAAACAGTGCTTAGGTCTGAGTCGAGCCTCAAGCACAGATTTTTGACACTTTTCAATGGAGAACTGTCATAAAATCTATGCTTGAGGCTCGACTTAGACTCAAGCGCTGTTTCGGAATACGGGCCTTAATCTGAGTACGCTAACAAAAAAGCTTTACAATTTATTAATACTAACAGTTTAGTAGCTAATCATGCTATGTATGTGTTATTATATTTAGGCTATTGCTGAGTTTGAATACGTTAAAAATACACTTATTTATTTGTTCTAGCCATTGACAAAAACTATAAACCAGACAGTACAAACAGTCTGTCTTAATATAAAAATGTGAAAGAGCTCAGTCTTCCTAATTTTAAATCTTTTGAACTAAATCCCTTTTCCAATATAATTTTTCGCAAAAGTGGGTAGTTAGTTATCCGTGACGTCATCGCGCGGACAATGTGCTGGGAATTGACTCCGGGATTCGGGACAACTTGCCCATTATCCCGGGATTTTAGTGGTTTAAAGTAAAAGATGGGGCGGTAAAAACTAAGCTCATTTATAACCAATTTTAAATGAAATATCGAGTATTTTTTTTTAAAGACATTTGAAACTTGTTAGTTATATAAGCGAATACGTTTATATTTTTAAAGTTGAAGTAAGTTATGCCTTCCTCTTCGCCATTTTCCTTCAACCTTTTCTTCAATGATGTTCTTTATCTACTTATTAGAAAATGTAATCCAAATAGTATAAAGGTTTTTTTTAATTTATTTTGGAAAGTTTGTAAATGTAGAAAAAAAATACGTATATTGCAATTTTTTTCTCTATCTAAAGGTGTTATATTGTATTATAAGCATGTATTTACAAAAATATGTTTTTAAGTATTATAATAGCACCTCTGTAAGTCCCATAGTACAAGCTCTGCTTTATTTGGGACTATATAGTATTGTGTCGATTGTCCACAATATTTTATTTGAGTTTAATAATTTATTTGGATCAGTTGAGCTATCTCTAGATCGTTAGTAACGATCTGCAGATAGCTCAACTGTTTCTTGTGTATTTTGTACATTTTGTAAATATGTATTTGTTTAATTGCAAGTTTCTTTGTGTAAATAAAATGTTTTTATTCATTCACTGTATTTAATTAAATTGTCAGTATCTTCGTCCCCAGTCTTACACCATATGAGGAGAAAAGTGGAATCATTGTGCCTTTGACAATACCACATGGGGCATTACTGGCCGCCGCCGCCGCCTCACAATGAGACGCTTTGCAATTGATCTGTAGGACAACCACTAGCTCTGTCTGGCTCTGGCTTTGAGTCTGTGTGAGTGTTGACTAAATAAATCCTACGTCGAAACAGAATAATACATTGGTGAGCACTCACACTGACTCAAAACAAGAGCCAGAGACACAGCCAGACAGAGCTTGTGGTAGGCCTACTGAGGGCTTTTTTGGGCATTCAATTAATTAAATAATAGTTATTTACTGAGTACTCTTACAAGGCTAGTACCTACACATAAAATTCTTACACTTATATAAGTACGAAAATATTTATATGGTGTTTTGAGTTTTGTACTGAAAACCTCCGTCATGGCTTTAAAAATTAATAATTTAAGCCGTTTTGAATCATTTTTAATGATCTTTCTCCCTTTCAGGCTCTACATATCGGAAGTTCAATCAACGTCATCGGAAACTGCACACGACACCAATTATTATTATACGGCGCCTATTATTTCAGTGTACATCGATATTTAATGAAACTCTCATTTCACAGAACTGTAGGCCTATCACAAGCTCTGTCTGGCTGTGTCTCTGGCTCTGCTTTTGTGTGCCCGTTGACAAAATAAATCCTACGTCGAAACGTCACACACACAGTATAATACACTGGTGAGCACTCACACAGGGTCAAAAGCAGAACCAGACAGAGCTTGTGGTAGGCCTACTGAAGCTTCATTAATAAGTCGAGGGTGTACTTGGCTCAATATGAACAAAGGATCATGTTGACATTTTGAGCTCCATTGGTTTTTTAAAGATGTGAAAATGCCTTAAAATTAACAAACTTTATGCTTACACCTGTTTTTATGAACGACTTTTGTAAGTTGCTTTTTCACTTATCTGCTTTTTTCAACTTACAATACTTTCAAATTTTCTCAAAAGCAAAAAGTAGGTTATAATTTTATGACTCGAATATATCCAAAAGTTATACATTTTCAACATTATGTGTCTAAATTGTCGTGTCGTGTGTGAGTTGTCATTTAATTTGGTTAGGTCATATTTTTAACATTTTGATTGTGCAACTAGTATGCTTGCTTACGATCATAGAAATAAGATTCTATTTCATCAGATACATAATAATAATAAATAATAATAATAAATTTATTTATTTCAGGCAACATAGTAAGTACAAAAATACAGGGCCCATAGCATAAATACCTTAAAACTAAAATATATATTATATTATATGTATTATTTCACACATTTAACTAACACGTAGTGACTGCGACGTGGGCGCGACAGGGCTCGGCAGCCGACCCCGGAAACGCCGATAGAGGATTCCCTTAGATGATAATAATAATATAATAGAAAAAAATAGAATACAATGTAACACCCAGACTGAAAACCAAAAACTGCGTTCACCAGACAATTTTTTTTTCTCGGTGAGGATAAAACCCACGACTCAGAAAGCAGAGCTACTACCAACTGTGCTGAGAGTCCAGTCTCTGCTTGTGACTTGAAAAGCACTAAGCGAAAAGTGGTTGACATTTTAAATGTTTAGCTGCTTAATTTAAAAAAGTCTGTTTAATTTAATGCTTGTCGCTTAAACACCCATCTTTAGTTGTGATGATTATGCCGACGCCTGCTATCCTGATCTCACCGAAGCGCAACTGGATAAGCTTGAGCGCCTCCAAAACTTCTCCATTAGGTTCATATTTGGCTTACGCAAATATGACCATGTTTCCGATTTTCGTAATAAGCTTAAGTGGTTGCCTATTCGTTTTCGCAGGAATACTCATCACCTTTGCCTCTTGTACAGTATCTTATTTAATCCCTCCACCCCCCCTTATCTAAAAGAACGCTTTGAATACCTACATCTCGCCAACTCTCGTACCTTACGATCTTCTGAAACCCTACAACTTAGTACTCCTGTCCACTCTTCTTCTTTCTATAAGCACTCTTTCACTGTACAAGCTACCCGCCTTTGGAACTCTCTTCCTGTTGATATTCGAAAAGCGAAATCCCTTCCCATCTTCAAAAAGCTTTTGCACAGCCACTATTCAGTTGAATTAGGAGGTTCATTATGATTTATCTATGTTATCAGTATAATTATGTATGTTTATATTATTGTTGCTATCTATGTATTCATGTTTATAAACTATAGGTATATGTACTGTGTATGTATATGTATAGGTATAATATGTAATGTTTCTATAGTTCCTACATAAATATATCATAATTTCTCATAATAATATATAGTGTAGAAGCCCTTATGGCACCGCCTTCTCGTTATTCAAATCCTGTCCATCCAAAGGTTGTCTGGAAGAGATCGCTCATAGCGATAAGACCGCCCATTGTGCTTCGCTATAGTTTTAGTTTTTCGCTATGTGTATGTTCCTATTCTTGTGGTGTACAATAAAGTGTTATCTATCTATCTATCTATCTATCTATCTCGACTGCGGAGTGGTTACCACAAGACCCCGCAATATGACGCAAATGGTTGTACGTGTTATATAATTTCGTTAAGTATAGACCTCGTTTTGCAAGAGAGTAAACAACAAACAGTTTTTATTGCTTTTCATTTTTGCGCCAAATAACTTTTTTGCCTTAGTTAGCAGACCAGAAGACCACCTGATGGAGAGCAGTCACCGTCGACTTTAAAAACCTGCCCAAAACCAGAGAAAAAAATGCTAAATAAAATCCTGCAGTTCTTTCGATAAAAAGTTTTTTTAAACATGTTTTATCCTCGTTAATGTACGCCTTTAACCACCTGAGCTAGGGATACAAACCAACATAACGAAACTAAAAGGGTTCTATCATCCCCATTAAGTGGATCCCTAAAATGTTGGCAAACGGACCGTCTGCTGGCCCTGATCCGGTATTGATTGAGTGGTGATTTACTGTCCTTAATTTCATTTATTTTCTCTCGGTGATGCTTGGGGATTAAGGATTAGGTACGAAAATCCAGGTTCCCAAAAATTTGCAGCCGTCACATTGCGTGTGATTTTTGAGTGGCGCCGCACTGGAACTTCACTTTTTTTTTGTAAATTGTAATGTTCATAAAAAAAAAAGTAAGATCCAAGCCGTTCGTTGGCTGTTCTTCTAGACTTGGTCACGTGGAACTGGCACTATAACTCAATTCTTGTAATACACCAGGGGGCCAATTCTCGGGCCGATCTCGATCATTTTGAAATTTTATTTTATTGCTTCTTTTCGAAGGGGGAATCGATAATTTCCTTGAGTAATTCATCAACAACCTCATTGTTGAAGCCTCGACAGCTACGCTATACGGAAAACGTACAAAAAGTGCGGGGTTGTGAAAAGAAGCAATAAAATAAAATTTCAAAATGATCGAGATCGGCCTGAGAATTAACCCCCTGAATATATAATATTTTTAAATATGAATTTGTTTTTTTTTTTACTTTCGAATGAAAAAGTTGATAAAACTACGAGTTACACTACATTTACTCAGCATTGTTTTTCAAGCCTGTTGTTCCACTGCTGGAACAAAGCCTTCTGTTGTTTGCTTACACAAATAAACCGAACATACAACCTACGATGCATAAAGTGGAACTACTATCGACCAACCTAGCTATAAAATATTTACAAACTGATTGACTATAATCTACAAGCTGCGCTGTCGGTCGTCATTAGCGGTCGCAGTTTTTAGTAAACCATGGCATTGGTGGTCAAGGTATTTGTTTGATCCTGGTGTAAGTAATCACTGGGTTGGGTATTTCAGGAAAAGCCTCTATATTTGCCTCTAGACGTATTGTCGTGTAATTTAAAAATGGAACGATCTTCTATCGAAACTGCCATGTTTCGGGTACCAAGGTTTTATTGAACTGAAACCAACGTTTTATTGAAATTTGAACTGGCTTGCAAAAATAATTGCTGTTTATTGAAAAAATAAACAACCACCGGATGAATAAAAAAGTAAAACCCCTGCACATCTAGGCGATGGCGATCAGCTGAAACGCTGTTATAGCTTGAAAGGAAGAGTCATAGACTCGATTTTTATAAATACTTACCTATAGGAACAGTATTATTATATCTTGTGTTGAAATATAATAGCCGAGCTAACAGCTTATTGACAAAAAAATATGAAAATTTATAATAATAAATATTGTAGACAATTCACGCTACACTACCGATCCCCGAATTAAATAGATCTTGTACTATGAGAACCAGAGATAGCTGATTTTATTACTTATAATATTTTTTTTTTATGTTTTCCACATAGATCATAATTACAAATTTTATCAAATTCAGTTCGGCAGTTTGGCCATAAAGTCGGTTTTTGTATTATTTTTTGACATGACAACGTCTTATAATTCAATGGAGCCGGCTGCACGCACGAAAAAACATGACTCATGCGGCGTTACCTCGCTCTGAGGCGTTCCATTTAAGGCTTGATGTGCAAGCGAGATCGTGGAATGAGCGACAAAGAGGCAGTGTTTGACATCTCTGTATTTTCTTATGACGTTGTCACGTTCAATTATCGTCAGTAAACCGACTTAACAGACAACCGATTTTTTTTATTTTTCAATCATTCATTCAGCAGACGCAGATATTGCACTGAAGGTATCTCGGCTAGCCTTCGTTCGCGAAGTAGGTTTTAAAGTTTATGGAAATAAATAAAACAAATTCAATATAAACAGAATTTTTAAATTATCATCACATTTCTGCGTAGAAAGTTATAATTTATAACGCTACCTTATACTGTAACATACCTACCTGATAACAATAGTTTTTTGAATATTATTATATTATTAATTTGTTATAAATATTTTATTTTTATGTATATAAGTATAACATATCTTACAGTTTCAACAATTTGATAAATAAAATTAATAAGTTTGGTTTAAATTACATAACAGAATAAAGTATTTATTTCATTTAATTCACTTCAATTAACTTAAAACTATAATTCATATCAAACCTTGTCATACTTTTTATTATTTATACAAATTTTTATACATTATTTCAACTATTTTAGTTTTGTCTTTTTAACTTTGGCTTTTATATAGCAAACAGCCCGCATAGGGATATTAGTTAATGCAATATTTTAATTACTAATTTTAAGTTTTTTAATACTTAAAATGTACCTATCTATTTTTACTAAATCTATAAAGCTGGATAGTATATTACTTTAATAGAGATCAAAATAACTCAGAAATGCTTTAAATTAAGTATTATAAATGCTTAAATCCTTTAGTACAAAAAAAATATAACTGTTATAGGGTTTATAACTATTTAGGGTTTTGATCACAAACCCTGTTGTATATAATAATTAGAATTAGAATTTAACTAATAATACTTTTGTTAAGTCTAAGTAATCAATTAATGATAATTTATTGTTTCGTTATACTTAACCTCTAAAACACTGTCCATAATTATTATTTATTAATTACTCAATTCTTTTTTACGTTTGAATCATCTACACTCATATAAATATAACATATGAAGAGGTAAAGCAACAACCAACATTTATTGAGCATTAATTTATTATTGGCTCTTGTGGCCACTCTGTTGTTATTTTGGTCCAGACTTCGTTGTGCATGTGGCAGATAATGCCCAGACATGGTAGACCAAGAACAAGATGGCGAGAGGAGCTCAATAAGTACAGACCATAATAGTCAAACATCTCAGCACTGGACCACACAGAGTGGTGGAGATTGGGGGAGACCCTAATAATAATTTACTATAAAAAATAACATCTATGGCTAAACATCTGGAACTTGAGCAAAAATAAGAACAGTAAATAAATAAATAAATATTGCGGACAATTCACACAACACTATCTAGCCCCAAACTAAGCAGAGCTTGTCCTATGGAAAACATATATGAAAACAATCAACGTTTGTACTAGAAATAAAATATTATTGTGAATGCTGCTAATACATTGACAAAACAAAAAAAAACAAAAATATTCTCTGTAGAAGTAGTTAATAAGATATACATACTAATTTAACTACTTTAATTATATTATGTTAATATAATTATGAGCAATCTACAATCTAATCTAGTACACTAATCTATGATATGAATAAATCATAATCTGACATTATACATTCTACTTTATCAAATCACAATGTGCAACATCTTATTTATTCTAAAAGACAGCTTGACTTTTTTACTATGATACAAAGTTATGTCACTTGTACCATGACAGGTACAACTGACACTAAGGCTAGCTTATTATACATAGATTACCATTCTTTTCTAGATTACGCTGTATAGTTATATATTTATTATATACAAGAAAATCAATGGACGGTAAAATACATCATATAAAATAATAGATACATAACAAAAACATTTCTATAAACCTAGCAAAAACAATCATGAATCCTTTTCCAACGCAACTGCTTGGTTCGTCCAGTAGTGGCAATAGAAAAAATAACCTCATTGGTAAAGTTTAGTGTTACAACTACAAACATTTAAAATATGGCCGAAAATATGTCACAACCTTAAAAATAACAAAAGCTCAGTTAAACCTACTTAAATCTATATCTATTTGGCATACATTATTATTCATGTTTTTAATACTGATAAATGACTAGCTTTATATATCTTTGAAAGAACGAACAATGTTACATAACTATTTACATATTTATTATTTTACACTTTATTTTATTTTGATATGCTATTTAATATCGTTCACATGGAAACTTATTATCTTATTTATTACTTTATTATATTTACCTATTTGAAATACCTTTGGTTAAAACTTTTCTAGTTTAAATGTACCTACCTAATTAGATAATATTTGGCCGCCTAGTAGATCTCATTTAAAAAAAAAAAATTATGTTAAAAAATTCGTTGTTAATCTTACTTACAATTTCATATTAATAAGCCCTGTAAAGATTTAAAAACCAATTATTTTTGTAAATCTTCCGAAATTGGTTTGACACTTCGACAGCTGATGAAGTAATCAAAAAATGTTTCAGTTTCAGCTAGCATGCCTATCGAATCGTATTAAAATAATAACTCTTGAAATAGAACAAACAAATTGAACCAATTACACTCGGAACTTTTCTCAAACGAAAATTATGACAAAGAAATATTGAATTGATTATTCAAAACAACTCCTAAAACAATGAGATCTACTCTCAGTGAGATCTACTGAGTGAAGACGACCAAATAATCTGCGGGCTAGGTACCGCAGTGGAGTATCTTTCTAAACGCTTTGCGGAACTCAGGGTTGAAGATGGTGTAGATGACAGGGTTCAAGAAGGAGTTGATGTACCCTAGCCAGGTGGTGAGGATGAAAGTGGTGACCCCGGGAGAGAAGGGCAGGTCGAACTTGTCGCAGATGGCACCTAGGACGGAGCAAGTGAAGAATGGCGCCCAGCAGAACAGGAAGACACCTGTGGAAGAAATGGCTTTGGTTAACTTACAACACAGAGCATAAACATTATCATAGAGTGACATAGAGGTTTCAAGAGGATAAAACAGGAGTTAAATGAAATATTAGTTCTAAATCAGATATATCGAAAAGGATGTTCTAAGACTTACCCAAAACAATAGCCAACGTTTTAGTAGCCTTTCTTTCCCTCTTTGCGGAAGACTTTTCTCTTTTTTTCTTGCTAGCCTTATTTGCTTTGTAGATGGTGAACCTGGCTGTAGCAGCGCTGGCTTTTCTTTCCTTTTTTGAAGTGGAACCATCACGGAGGTCTAAGGTACTGGCATCCAGGTCTTCCTCTGAACGAACTGCTAGGGAAACGTTCCGACTGAAAAGCAAAAACAGAAAAGCCAATAACTATCTAATCTAAAAGAACAAGTAAGACAATTTAAATAATACGGGTTGTTACGGGTTACAAATGTTAAGTTATACGGGTTTTGGCATTTTCTTTGTTGTATGTTGTGCTCAAAATCGTTCTCACTGGAAATGTATAGATTTATGTCACAGAAGAAAGCAAGGACATTTTTATTTCCCGTGCCTAAGTTCTCCAGCAGTGGAATTTTACAGGCTGATGATGGTAGAACTACAAAGTGGTTGTTGTGCCTCGTAAAGAGAGATATTTCTTTTATAGGGATTTCACCATAGTTGTTTTCATCTGGTTATCGCCAATGAGTCATCTACAAATAACGATAGTCTTCGGTTATACTAGCGGAAGTAAACCTTCCAATAAAAATATTCTTCTTACCTAGAATCACTCAATTTGCTCTTCCCATTCTTCTTCCACTTGTCACAGCCCATGTTCCTCAGCACTGTGGCATCCTTCATCCCTGGTGAGCCTGGTGGTGAGATGTGCTCCCTGATGGTATCCTCCAGGTTTGATGGAGCGTACCCTGAGTCGTTGTTCCCGTTCGGGTCTGGTCTGATGCGTCTTTTTGGTGTGTTGCTATTTGACAAAATTATAAGTTTAATAGTAGCCAATATTGAGCCTTGAAAATTGAAAAATGAGATAACTTTGATAATGACGAGGATATTGTCTTGTTTTTTATTTCTCTTAGAAACTAAGGTAAAGTTACAAAAGCTTATTAGCTATGTACAATTTATCTGGGAAACCTAACTTCAACTATGATGACATGAGGTAGGAGACCTCAATTTAATTCCTAACCCCGGGGCACAATTATAAGCATTCTGAAACGCTGTCAAATATAACAGCGATATTTGACAGCGTTTTACTGATCACCGCTGCAAAATGCTTAAATGTGTGCAAAGTTTTAGGGTTCAGCGATGAATACCTCTACTATTATTTTTGATGTTATTTTTGCTGTACCCTTAGTCTTTATTCCGAGACTGTACCTATCTATTAGTTATTGCATGCTATAATCAGTTGAATATGGAAGATCGAACACTAAACCCTGACATCTGTATCCACACCTATGTTCACAATAAAGTTATTATGATTATGATTACTTAATATTATCTATTGATTTCTATCGAAGTGAAACACATACAATGGCGAGCACAAAATTAAGCCAGCGTGGGTGCTACTACAGCCGCTAAAAGTTCAAAAAAAGCTTACCAACACCAATCTACATTTTATTTTACTCAAGTACCTACCAAAAAATCAGAGATAATGTCTGTCTAATAAGGAGGGAAGGAGTGATAAATGTTTTACCATAGAGGTTGGAAATGAAAGTCATAAATACTAGAGAATCTTACTTGGCCGTCTCTTCCGTGACAGTGGCCAGCATGAACTCAGTGGACTTGTCGTTTAGGATAACGTGGCAGTCGTCAGCATCCGCTTCTATCTCTGATCTCTTCTCAAAACTGCACAAACCAATAATAATGTAAACGGCTCAAAATTATTTGAGAATCGTAAAATGTAAAGGTTTTATCAACAAAATATACATGTCAACTATGTAGTTATTAGATAACCACCATTGAATATCGGTTTTAATTCAATTAAGAAATTTAAAACCTCTATGAACATGTCGTAAAATGAAAAAAATCTAACTGAAAAATCTAAAATATTTCATCAAAACGTAATTTCTAATCAAAATTCTACGAAGCAGTAATAAAATCATTGAACTTTTATTGGAGGTATAAAATTGATATTTACAAGTGATATTTCAGCAAGTTACCCAATTCAGTCAGAAAAATTGGCCCTCTGTCAATCCAACCATGAAAAGTGATTTGGACGATCCAATAACGAGGGCGTTACTATTGATTTTATCTGAAGTCCAATAGTTAAAGTGAAGAACGTAACTGAGACATCAACCTGAAGGGGATGATATCAAATTCATTCATGGATATTAAAGGATTTCAATCATAACATTTTCCCAGCACCGGTAGATTTAATCTAGTCAGGGAGCCACAGCTGGTCAAGTCATAATAAAGAAGTAAATAAATATCATTTAATTTTAATTGATTGATTTTTGAATGATAAAAGATGGACAACAGCGATTACAGAATGGTGACCAAGAGACGCACAGCGACCACGAGGCAGACCACCCGCTCGTTGGTCGGATGACATTGTCAGAGTAGTTGGGCAGCAATGGCGGAGACTGGCACAGGACCGAAGAGAGTGGCGTATTAGGGAGGAGGCCTATACCCAGCAGTGGGTGCATACAGGCTGAATAGATAGATAGATAGATTGAATTTTAAACACAAAAGAGCATTTAATAACAATAAGATTTTTTGAATGTATTGTGGCAACAGTAACAAGAATTGAAGTAGCAATAGGGATGATGATGAAAAAATCTTCACCAAGATTGCTTACATCATTTAAGAATTTCAAGTCATGCACCGTTGTATTCACACAAACCCCAGCAAGACACATAAAGAAGAAGCAAATAGAAGCCCAGTAAGCGGAAGATAGAATGAGGAAGGTATAAACAAAGTCTACCTGTCATCGTGATCATCCTCATTGCTCCCCGACCCAGTGTTAGTCGGCCTGTCATCATGCAGTGCTGTCTCTTGAAGCTTCCTCGTCTGAGCTACGTTCTCTATGACTACTGCTGTAGTGGCTCCGGTGGTGTCAGGAACTGGTGGCTTCTTCGCTGCCCGCTGTTTCATTGCCCTCATTCTTAAAGCCTGTAAGATTTGATCTTATTAGGGTGCTTGCTTTAATGATTCTATCACTTTTAAACTAAGTATTTAGGGCTAAAACTAGTAACAGCGTTGATAACTAAACGATCTGAAATACTGATCAAATAATTATTTTGATCTTGGTAGAGTTTCAAACTCACAACATAGAAGAGACAGAGGTTTTTTTATACAACTAACTGATGGAACAAACACATGGCCCACCTGATGTTAAGCGGTAACCATCGCCTAAAACAAAGCATTGCCTCGTAGGTCACGCACGTCAGGAACGTGCCCTACGCCCATCAACTTGAGGCATACAGATGTTTCATCTCACGTGCCTGTAATTACACCGGCACCCACAACCTTCAAAACTAAACACATGGCCCACCTGATGTTAAGCGGTAACCATCGCCTAAAACAAAGCTTTACCTCGTAGGTCACGCACGTCAGGAACGTGCCCTACGTCCATCAACTTGAGGCATACAGATGTTTCATCTCACGTGCCTGTAATTACACCGGCACCCACACCCTTCAAAACTAAACACATGGCCCACCTGATGTTAAGCGGTAACCATCGCCTAAAACAAAGCATTACCTCGTAGGTCACGCACGTCAGGAACGTGCCCTACGTCCATCAACTTGAGGCATACAGATGTTTCATCTCACGTGCCTGTAATTACACCGGCACCCACACCCTTCAAAACTAAACACAGCAAAATAGGCATGGTGGTAGTAATTCCCCGGACGAGCCCTTCACAAAGAGCTCTACTGCTACTAAAACTAGTACAGTAGGAAATTGTACTATAATCTAGAGGGAGAGGAAGGGGAGGGGGGGGGAGCTGAAGCACTCACCTTAAAAATACTGTAGTAAAGAAACATCATCATGATGCAGGGGATGTAGAAGGACCCCAGCGATGAGTAGATGACGTAGTTCTGGCTATTGAACAGGCACTCATTGAAATTCCTGTCCGGAGTGTCGTTCAGACCCAGGACTATAGGAGCTCCGATCGCAGCTGATATACACCACACGAGGACGATTGTGAACCAGACACGGCGGTTGTTTTTGTGCTTGGCGTATTTAATTGGTTGGGTTACGGCGATATACCTGTGGGGAATTCAATACTAAATATTTTTATTCCCTAAACACTGTTTAGTTTGTGCAGACATAATCTTCTTCTTATAGTTTCACTGATTCTTTCGAACCAAGTGTGGTGAAAGGATTTTAAGTGCGCCTCCTTTCGTGCACTTGACACATTCATATTTTCAAACTTTTTTTAGGTTCTACGATATGCCGGTTTCCTCATGATGTTTTCCTTCACCTTTTGAGAGCACTGACATGTGTTCATAAATTTTTGGGCAGAAAAACTCATTTGTACACGACTGGATTTGAACCCACGACCTTCGGATCGGAAAGCGGGGCCACTACCACTAGACCACCAGTGCAGACATAATAATTCTTACGTAAGAGAGGAGTTCAATCTCTTTTTGGCAAAAATGTACCGTTACTTTCAACTCCAGTCGCTAACCTTCCTCTATATTTTTTTATAAGAAAGCTTAATTATGTGCATGTTACATGGCTATTGCTCTGAAACGGTGAAGGAAAACACCATGAGAAACATGGGTTGCTATAACTTAGCTTATTAGATATTAATCATCATGGAACTCATTGCCGACGGCTGTTTTTCCTGACCACTACAATCTGGGCCTCTTCAAGGCATGAGTGAATAGGTGTCTTCTAGACCATCCCGCTCCATTGTCGGCTACATCGTCACTTACTATCAGGTGAGATTGTAGCAAAAGGCTGGTCTATATCATGTAAAAAAAAGTTTTTTTATAAAAGTCCTTACCTATCAACAGAAATGGCGACAAGGTTGAATATGCTTGAGGTTGATGACGTCACGTCCATTGCTATGTACACGTCACACACGAAGGCAGGCAGGCCCCAAAATCCATTCACCTGTGGACAAAAGAAATACATTTTTGTTGATTTTATATTGTTTACTAAACTTAGAACATCATTGAAGGAAAGGTTGAAGGAAAACGGGGAAGAGGAAGGCCAAGAATAAGTTACAAGAGCCAGATAAAAGAAAAAGTCGCTGTCATGTCGTATAAGGAAGTCAAGGAGGCCGCATTCGAAACACTTAATTGAAGAAAATTGCATCAAAACCCCGACAAGAGCTAAGCTCTTAAGAGCGCATCGTGCGAAAATTTGAGATTTAAAAAAAAAAAATCATAACTAAATAACTATACATTTGAGATTAATTCGAATTTAAGTGTGGTAAAAAAATATGCTATTTAACATGACATTCTATTTAACGCTGACATACGATTTTCATTTGCGTTAAATAGAATGTCATGTTAAATAGTATATTTTTTTAACACACTTAAATTTGAATTAATCTCAAATGTATAGTCTACAATTAGTCCTTTTGCGATTTTTAAAATGTCACTTAGTTATTTAGTTATGTTTTTTTTTTTTTAAATCTCAAATTTTCGCACGATGCGCTCTTAAATTTAAGAAGAAGACTAAACTTAGGGAAAACAAAGATGTTTATAACCACGGTCGCGTTAGTGCCGAACAGTCCCTAAGAGTTATTCGTCGAGTGTGATTAGGATCCGATTGCACAGCGTTCAGCGCCGCCCCGTACCTAGGGGAAGGTCGCGGGTTCAAATCCCGCTGGTCTCTTAACTTTTGTGACATTATAAAAAAAGAAGCACACGTTAATTCAAGTCAGTATCATGGCGTAAGAACAAGAATAAGTAAGAAGTATCATGAAAGAAAGATTGATATTTCTTGTCATCATCATCATCAGAAGAAGTCCACTGCTGGACATAAGCCTCCCCTACACATTTCCAGGAAGAACGATTCTGGACCCTTTCCATCCATCGACTTCCCACGATCTTAACTATTTTGTCGGTCCATCTGGTGGGTGGGCGCCCTACGCTTCGTCTTCCGGTTCGTGGTTCCATTCGAGAAACTTTATTCCCCAACGGTTGTCGGTTCTTCGATCTATATGGCCTGCCCATTGCCATATATATTGTCATATATCTTGTACCTTTTATTTACCCTTCTCGCGCTTGACCGTACACAGAACAATACAGGAAATTGATAACAGGTAGCAAAAAAACCTTTTCCAAGTATGTGTAATGAACTAACTGAATAGACTTGTTTATTGAATTCGGACAATAGACCGATTGGCGAGATCTTTGCTCAGCAGTAGAAGAGAAGTATAAAATAGTTGAACGTGACAACGTCATACAGCTGTCCACGCGGACGCATCGCTCACTCAATTAGGAGAGAGACAGATGTCGAACGCTGCCGAACGCGGAGGCCGTGCGTGCCTCTTTGTCGCTCGTTCCGCGCTCGCGCTTGTACTTCAAGCCTTACATGGAACGCCTCAGAGCGAGGTAACACCGCATGAGTCATGTTTTTTCGTGCGTGCAGTCGGCTCCCTCGAATTATATGACGTCACGTCAAAAAGTGCGGGATATCAATTTATCATTCTGGCTGTGAGTATTTTTAGAAGAAAAATATCTATTAGACCTCGGTTGATTATAGACTTTTTCAGTCACTAATGTGAAAAAACTCTTACCTGTAGGCCTACTACAAGCTCTGTGTGGCTCTGTCTCTGGCTCTGGTTTTAAGTCTGTGTGAGTGTTGACTAAATAAATCCTACGTCGAAACGTCACACACACAGTATAATACACTGGTGAGCACTCATACAGACTCGAAACCAGAGACAAATACAGATCCAGACAGAGCTTTTGATAGGCCTACTGTTGCCCAAATGACAAAAGGTACCTCAATGACTAAAACCTCTGGTTTGAAATCTTTACTTTTGTACTTAAATAACAAAATAATCTCCACAAAATTACTTCAAACAACAATATAACTACAGAAGCGAGAGACCGTCTTCACTAACAAGTTATTATACGTAGCAAATTCACCATGTCCGGAGCACATTTACCGAATACGGAACATATTTCCCAGATACGGATCATAAAACATAATCCGGTAGCCAGATCCCAGGGGGCACGTATTGTATCATCTCATTTTTAACGCACCACGTTTGGCCAGCATTGTTCATTTATTACATTTATAAAGTACGACAGCTGTTGGGGAGTTAAGGTTCTCGAATGGCGGCCACTAACCGGAAGACAAAGCGTAGGACGCCCACCCACCAGATGCACCGACGACATTGTTAAGATCGCGGGAAGTCGATGGATGGAAAGGGCTCAGAATCGTTCTTCCTGGAAATGTGTAGGGGAGGCCTATGTCCAGCAGTGGACTTCTTTAGGCTGATGATGATGATAAAGTACGATGTTTAGCATGGTCACTTGGAAGACCAGCCATTTGTGAAATTATAACTAGTAGGCTTACCATGAGCTCTGTCTGGCTCTGTCTCTGGCTTTGGTTTTGAGTCTGTATGTGTGTGCTCAGCAGTGCATTATAAGGAGCCTCTTTGTGGCGTTCTTATAATCTTTTCACCACACTTGGTTCGAAAGAATCAGTGACACGATAAGAAGAAGAAGTGCACGTAGGATTTATGTAGTCAACACACACACAGACTCAAAACTAGAACCAGAGACACACATTATAAATGAAACAAGAAAGAGAACAACATTGAGTAAAAGTACGGCTACACAAGAAATCATAAGAGAAAAAGAAAACATAGAACACAAACAGAAACACATAGAAATAAATAAGTACACACATAATCCTAGTTCTATTTCTGAAAAGGGTGCCGACAGTATCCAATTAGGTAAGTATTTGTTTATGAGCCAAAATGGTCCTCACTCAGCTTAAATGCTGACAATGGGCGATCTTATCTCTTAACACCTAGGTATAAAACTGGCACCTAGATTCAAATCCTTGTGAATTTGGCTAAAACCTACTTGATTATGCATCTTTTTTCCACGCAGGTACCTTTTTTAATCGACTTCCAATCAAAAAGGAGGAGGTTCTAAATTTTTTTAATGTTTGTTACCGCCTTACTTCGTCATTTGTGAGCCGGTTGAAAAATAATATTTTTTTATCTGAAAGGGCTTCCAGATTGGTCCCATTTTATATGTATTAAAATCGGTGTTGCCATTTTTTTTTAAATATTTTTTTAATGTTTGTAACTGCATGCCTCCGTCATTTATGAACCGATTTAGAAAATTATTTTTTTATTTGGAAGGTTATTCTTACGTCCAGATTGTCCCAAACAAATTAGATTAAAATCGGTTTAGCCGTTTGACGATGAAGTCGGTTTCTCAAGTTTTTTAAACTTATAATTATTTATTTTGGTTTCGCACTATAATCCAGTACAGATCAACTTTTCAAAGACAAAAGAAAGAAACAAAAAGGGGACGTAAAGGAAAAGGGGTATAAAACGAAAGCAGGGAGTACATAATTATTCCAATCGTATTGACCAAGGTCGTATCGGTCAGTTGAAGCCTCCCAAGTAAACCTACCTTCGGGGGAGCAAACTAATAAAACGGGGGATAGCACAAAAGACGGGACAATGGCCCACGTAACGCGCCGGATGCGGGCTGATACCGGAAGTTGACGTCACAAATAGACTACTGACTGAAAAATAGCTTTTGTACGAGATTCCAGAGCGATTTGGAAATAAGAGTAGCATCCAAATCAATTCTTCTTTTGATCATCGATTTTTTGCGTTTATATTTTTCTGACTCTTTATGATATAAAATTGACAAATAGGTACCAATATCACATCTTTACTGTACGCCTATACCACAAGCTCTGTCTGGCTTTGGTTTTGAGTCTGTTTGAGTGTTGACTAAATAAATCCTACGTCGAAACGTCACAAACAGTATAATACACTGGTGAGCACTCACACAGACTCAAAACCTGAGACAGAGCCAGACAGAGCTTGTGGTAGGCAAGATTTTTCATATAAACACTTCATTGAGGCAAATAAATGATTATGATTATGGTTCGTATTTGTTTAATGGTAAGTTCCTTTGTGTAAATAAATGTTAATAATTGGGTACCAATATCAAAACTAATACTGTAGAAATTCTCTTCATAAACCACTCAAGACCCCTGAGATAACAGCTGAAGATACGGATGTGTCTTATGCATCCATCTATTTCCTACTGTTCCTCCATCTCCTTTGTTTTACACCCAAACCTTATTGTGTCCAAAGCCACCTCACTATCGAGACGTAGCCACTCAATAATCGTATGTTATCAGCGATCCTTCGCCGTTTACGAGCAAACCGGGGGTTTACGATGTCACTGCTCTAAGAATACCATTCATATAACTAGCCATAGGTTCCCTTACGGCCTGCGCACACCTAGGTCGCTGGCAATGGCTATCAGTGAAACGCTGTCAGATTTGACAGCGATATTTGACAGCGTTTCATCGATCGCCATCGCCAGTGGCCTAGGTGTGCGCAGGTCTTTAAAGCATCGACCGTGAGATGACGTTTATCATCATCAGCTTGAAGAAGTCCACGGCTGGTCATAAGTCATTTAGGGTCTTATTAATAATCCTGGTGTAGCGTTGGACTAGTTGATCTGTGTTTTGTCTCTTGCATTGACATGCAATGGTCAACTCGAACAAATGTGACAAAACGCGATTTAACTACTCCAGCGTTGCGCCAGGATTATTAATAACACCCTATGTATGTATTGAAAAAAAAAGATTATGATACCAGCTTTCTGGTTCCCATCGTACAAGCTCTGCTTAGTTTGGGGCTAGATAGTGTTGCGTGGATTGTCCATAATATTTATTTTAATGACTTATTAATTTATTTCGGTGAAACTTTGATTCCAAGTGAGTAGGTAATTCAAGTGAAAATAGATCATGTCTTCATCACTACTACTATTTTAGTATTCGATAACTTAACTATTTTAAATAAATAAACATTGGGCACAATCCACACAACACTATCTAGCCCCAAAATAAGCAGAGCTTGTATTATGAGATATAATACCTATTATTATTTTTTTGTAAATTACTTAGAATATAATATAACACTCAGACAGAGAACAAACATCTGTGTTCACCACATTAATATTTGTTCTCGGTGGGGATTGAATCCACGACCTACGGCGCAGAAGGGCTACTACCAGCTGAGAGGCCAGTCAGTGTGTTTTGATTACAAGCAGCGGTTTCATAACGTTTGTTATTTTCACCGTCGTAGCCTCTTAGTATGGATATGGGTTAAGGCTCGGTTCGGGTCCAACCCCTAAGATAATAGCATTGCGAACGTGATACAAAGTTTCGTCTATCAATCGCCAAAGCCTTCACCTTAGCGTTACCCAACCCTAATCTCTTTGTAAACGCTTCAAATGTTGTTTTAGCGTTCTGCATACATTTCTAGGGGATTACTTTTGCGGGAATAGTATGTTTGAACATGGTAAAATGTGCCTGAGTTGATCGTCTGTTAACCCTATTTATATACTTACCCCTTTACTATGACTGGCTTTTCAGTTAAGTTGGTAATAGCTCTGCCTTCTGCGCTGTAGACCGTGGGTTCGATTCCCACCGAGAACAAATATTTGTGAGTACGCAGATGTTCGTTCTCCGTCTGAATGTTATATTATATTTTAAGTATGTATTTACAAAAAACCTATACAAGTATTAAATCAACTTTTTGGGTCTGTAACTATGAATTATGGTTTAGTGGGAGCAACACTCGTTTTGTTCCTAAGGCCGTAGGTTCGATTTTCCCCGAATTAAAATTCTGTTATGAACGAACATAAAAATGTTGATATTTTTACAAACTAGCAACCAGGTTCCTACAGCACAAGCTTAGCTTACTTTGGGGCTAGAATAAGGTCCTTAAATGTTTATTTTATTTATTGACATAAACTGCACTTAGCCTATTTAATTTCCTAGCAGGGTAGATATATCTCAAATGTTTTTTTTAGGAACGTGCATCACCCTTTATTTAAATAAATGTTCCATAAAAAGACCCTTTTTATCAGGTTTATCGCGGACGAATAAATAATTGTAAATTTCGTGTTCGGTCCGAACTATATTTACATAACTTCTGTACAATATACGTTTGGGATCAAGGGGCTTGAGCGAGAGTGGCGTTTCAAAGCGCTAAGGAATGGTTCTCAAACATTGACCAGAGGATCCGTTGGCGCTGGGGTAGATGTCATTATCGTGAACAATACAAGTGTTAGCAACGTCTCCTAGAATAAGATTAGATTTACTATTTTGATAAAGAAAAACGATTTGCTTTGCTAGAGAAAACGCTAGAAAATTCCTATTGTAATTGTTCTAGAATAAGTTGTTTACTTTTAACCTCGGGCCGCGCACAGAGCGAGATAGATATACTAATTAGACAAAGACGGCTAGCTAAGAATATTCGAGAAAATTTTAGATTGTTCCATAGACAAGGACAGACATATACGATAGAAAGAGATGGATAGCTAGTCAGACAAAGATAGAGCGATATTGTAAGAGTAGGACAGATAGAGAGGTATTAGTATATAAGAAGCGCAGATAGCCCGCGATAGTTAAGTTTTAAAAGTTTGAAAGTTTGAAAGTTTGAAAGTTTGAAAGTTTAACAGTTTTACAGTTTGAAAGTTTGACGGTTTTAGTTTTACAGTTTTAATTTTGAACAAGCCTGAAGAAATAAAAGTTCAGAAGAAAAGCTTCGGTTCAAGAAAAGTATTGTATCAGTTGTTTACTTAGAAGAAATAATAAAGAAGATTTTTGGAAGACTGGTGTTTCAATTGGACCCTCGCAAGCTTCGCCGAAAACCAGCGCATAGAACATACTACAGTCCACAGAACCACCACATTTTTTGGTCCTTCGAGCCGGATAGAAGAAAGAAGATGCCGATCGTCCGTTCACGTTCGCCAGTCGCCAAGTCCAGATCGGACAAGGAAGATTCTGCTGGAGCGTTGACCACTGACTGGTCGATGGAGATTTTGGCAACAACTGATACTGGAACCACGGAGGCTTCCGCCGGGACAACCACGTCGCGCCGCACCGTAGCTGCCACTAGCGCAGCATTGGAGCCCGCCGCTTCGTGCATAGGGAGGAGGACTCGCGCCGCGTTGGCGGCAGCTACCGTAGTTGCCGCCCCTCCCCCGCGCCCCGACGGCGCCGCCGCGAAAGAACCGAAGGCCGCTCAGACCCGAACGTCTAAGCAGGCATTGGCCACGCCCGCGAGCGTGAGTCTCGCGTCCGCGTCCGCGCATGCTACCGAGCTCGGCCGCTCTGAGCCCGTGTTTGCACGCCCCGCGTCGGTATCCGCGAAGCTCACCCCCACGAGGGTGACCGCGCCCGCAGCCGAATCGGCGGCCACGCAACGAACGAAACTGAAGAACATTGGAGGGAGACCTACCGCCCTACCGTGCGCGTCTTCAGAAACCGTCATCCAGAGGAAACCGGAGAGATCTACGAAATCAAGTAGAAGAACTGAACTGGAAGCTCTCCGAGAACTACAGCAGAAGCAATTGGAAGCTGCACAGGCTGCCGCTGCGCTAGCCCAGACAAATCTGGAGTTAGCAGAATACGCTTCTGAAGAAGAATTGGATGAAGAATATGAAGTTGAACGATCGACCCACGTCGAACAATGGGTAGAACAGACGAACTATTTCGAGAACCCAGAACCAATCGAGAACGAGCCAACTCAGAAGAGTGAAATTAAGGAACTTGCCGAAGCTATCATGAACGCCACCAGATCGGTACGACCAAGCATGACCGTGTCACCGAAGATTTGGGACCTGCCAGAATTCAGTGGGTCTCATGAAGAATGGCTGCCATTCAAAAGGGCATATGAAGATAGCGCGGCGATGTGTACGACCGTACACAATATGGCTCGCCTCAGGAAGGCAGTGAAAGGAGCTGCCAAAGAAGCCATCAGAGGATTACTGTTCGTGACTTCAGACCCCCAGGAAATCATCGCTGCACTAGAACGACGCTTCGGGAGACCTGAACAACTGGTGCTGGCTGAGCTACAGAAGATAAAGGAGCTACCACGCATCGGAGACACCCCGCGAGAGATCTGCATCTTCGCCAGTCACGTGGGAAATGCGGTTACGACGATAACCGCCTTGAAGAAGCCGCACTACCTGTACTCACCAGAGATCAGCCGAAGCATCACAGAGAAGCTCTCGCCAATACTCCGGTACCGATGGCTGGATTACAGTGCACGCATAGGCGATGAAGAGCCAGAGCTATTGAAAATGAAGAAGTTCCTGGAAGTGGAAGCAGACCTGTGCGGAAAGATCGCGCCACCGGAACTGGTCATTAAGAAACGATATCCGGTGCACGCCACCCACGAAGAAGAAGACTCCGAGTCAAGCACAGTTGCTGCGACCTCCGAAGGTTTTAAGAAGTTCTGTGCTCACTGCGAAGGCGAACATTGGATCACCGAGTGCAAGAAATTCAGGGACACATCGCACAACGAGCGCTGGGAAATTGCTGTAAAGAAGAAACTGTGCTTCAAGTGTCTACGCAAGCGACATGCGAAACAGAACTGCAGAAGCCAACCCTGCAGGAAGTGCAAGAGGCCGCACCACATCATGCTGCACACAGAACAGACTTATAGAGCTTCAACCGCTCAACCGCCTGCAGCAGCGCCTCAACCAGCAAGAGAAGAAAGCGTAGTGAAGCCAGTGTTTACAGCAACCGATGGAAGAAAAACATACTTGAAGATGGTCCCAGTGGATATATACGGCCCGAAAGGATCGACTCGCATCTTGGCACTGCTCGATGAAGGTTCAACAGTGTCACTGATAGATAAGAGCGTAGTTGATCGCATCGGAGCCACCGGAAAGAGAGAAGCACTCACCCTTGAAACTGTTGGCGGAAAAATAATAGAAAAGAAAGACTCCCAGAAAATGGATTTGAAAATAAAGGGAGCAAAACGAAGAGATCGAAGAACACTCCAAGGAGTACGAACAATTGAAAATTTGAAGCTGTCGCCTCAGACCGTCAGCAAGAGCACCATTGAAGGGTGCAGCCATCTGAAAGAAATGATGGACGAACTGATCTATGAAAATGAAAGCCCGAACCTACTGATCGGTCAAGACAATTGGGATTTGATCGTATCCCGGAAGATCTTGAAAGGGAAAAGGAACGAGCCCGTCGCGTCACTCACCAGCCTGGGATGGGTGCTTCATGGAAGCAGCACCGGATCTGCCGCTGCACCAGTCTACTACGTGAACCACTGCCGCCAGACAGAAAATGAAGAAGCGATCGAAGAATTAATAAAACGACAGTTTGACTTGGATTCAATCGGCGTGCAGCAGTGGCACCCAAGTAAGGACGCTGACGGAAGAGCACTCGAACTATTGGAGAAGACTACCAAAAAGCTATCCGACGGGAGGTACGAGTCTGGACTGCTGTGGAAGAAGGAAGATGAGAAGCTGCCGAACAACTACGCGCAGGCCTACAATCGTCTGCAGGGCGTTGAGAAAAGATTGGATAAAGATGCAGCTCTCAAAAAAGAATACGGCAAACAACTGCAGAAGCTTTTTGACAGTGGATACGCCGAGGAAACCCCAGCAGACTCAACTCCAGATCGAACGTTCTACCCACCTCACTTCTCCGTAGTGCATCCCGTCAAGAAGAAAAACCCAGAAGCTGTAAGAACAGCTAGAATCCAAGAATCAATGATACCAGACCCGAACAGATTCTTAAGCTGGACGCGCCTACTCCGTGCGACAGCGAGAGTCTTCATGTTCTTGGATTTGTGTCGAAGAAAGAAGGCCAGCGCGAACGCCGCCAGAGAAAAGAACTGGAAGCCATATGAGAAGAAACAGAAGATCAGCAAACCGCATGCTCAAACACAGAACCTGGCAACTAGAAAATGCCTACCAGTAGAACCTGAACACATAAAGAAAGCAGAAAAAGCTCTGATCAAACAGACTCAAAGAAGATCGTTCCAGAAAGAAATAAAGAACCTCAAGAGGAGCAAGCCGCTTGACAAAAACAGCCGTCTGAAGAAAATCGACGTAATGCTAGATGAAGATGAAATACTTAGACTCAACAGCAGAGCGATGAACATCAGGAACTTTGGATCACAGAACTTGAGATTGCCTATCATAGACGGGAAGGATCGTGTGCCACAACTGCTGATAGAACATTATCATCGCCATTTACATCACGGCAACCATGCAACGGTCATCAACGAAATACGGCAGAAGTTCTGGATCCTGTCGCTACGGAACGCTGTAAAGAAAGTATCGCATCAGTGTCAGTGGTGCCGAGTGAGAAAATCAAGACCGGAAGTACCACCGCTGGGAAACTTACCTCAAGAACGTTTGGCGCACCACCAACCTCCGTTCACCTGCACTGGAGTTGACTACTTTGGCCCGATGCACGTGACGATAGGGAGAAGAAAGGAAAAACGCTGGGGTGCGCTCTTCACCTGCTTAACCACGAGGGCGATACATCTAGAACTGGCGGCATCACTCGACACGAGCTCCATGATAATGGCGCTACGAAGAATGGCGGCTCGAAGAGGAACCCCCCGAACGATTTACAGCGACAACGGAACGAACTTCGTCGGAGCGGACAACGAACTGAAAAGAGAGCTCGCGAACATGCCTCAAGAAATCGTCGAGGCAGCAAGACGAGAAGGAATAAATTGGAAATTCATTCCACCTGGAGCACCCAATATGGGAGGTGCCTGGGAACGAGGTGCCTGACGAATGGTGAGGTCAGTAAAGACAGCACTCGCAGCCGTACTTGGAGAGAAGAGTCCACCAGAAGAGGTCTTACACACCCTTTTAACGGAAGTTGAACACACGGTGAACTCTCGGCCGCTGACGCACCTCGTGGCGGATCCGACAGAAGGAGAAGAAAGTCTGACTCCAAACCATTTCTTGATCGGAAGATCCTGCGGAATGACTGTCTTGGGAAACTTCGATGACACTGACCTCATCGGGAAGCCGAACTGGAAGACTGCGCAAAGACTGGCAGACCACTTTTGGAACAGGTGGTTGAGAGAATACCTGCCGACCCTCATGCCAAGGAAGATGAATGGGCAGGAGCGCATTGTTTTCGAAAAAGGCGATGTAGTAATCATCGCGGACCGAACCTTCCCGCGCAACACATGGCCGCGCGGGGTGGTTGAAGAAACGTTCCCGGGACCAGATAAGAGGACACGCATTGTCAGCGTGAGGACCAAAGGAGGACTACTGAAGAGACCGACCTCGCGACTTATCCTCCTAGCATCAGGGAAGACGTTGCAGCCGAAAGATGGAGTGCCCAACGACACGTCGCGCACTGGCGGGGAAAACTGTTAGCAACGTCTCCTAGAATAAGATTAGATTTACTATTTTGATAAAGAAAAACGATTTGCTTTGCTAGAGAAAACGCTAGAAAATTCCTATTGTAATTGTTCTAGAATAAGTTGTTTACTTTTAACCTCGGGCCGCGCACAGAGCGAGATAGATATACTAATTAGACAAAGACGGCTAGCTAAGAATATTCGAGAAAATTTTAGATTGTTCCATAGACAAGGACAGACATATACGATAGAAAGAGATGGATAGCTAGTCAGACAAAGATAGAGCGATATTGTAAGAGTAGGACAGATAGAGAGGTATTAGTATATAAGAAGCGCAGATAGCCCGCGATAGTTAAGTTTTAAAAGTTTGAAAGTTTGAAAGTTTGAAAGTTTGAAAGTTTAACAGTTTTACAGTTTGAAAGTTTGACGGTTTTAGTTTTACAGTTTTAATTTTGAACAAGCCTGAAGAAATAAAAGTTCAGAAGAAAAGCTTCGGTTCAAGAAAAGTATTGTATCAGTTGTTTACTTAGAAGAAATAATAAAGAAGATTTTTGGAAGACTGGTGTTTCAATTGGACCCTCGCAAGCTTCGCCGAAAACCAGCGCATAGAACATACTACAGTCCACAGAACCACCACAACAAGTGTAGAACACTTAGGTACGTACTTAGTTACTTAATTAAAGAGAGGTTCAGATTAAAGTAAATGTGAAACTCAAGGTAGGTAAGTGACAGTTCGGTTCGTTCGTTTGGGTTGTTTTCGGGAACTGGCATAGACTCACTTAGCTTTAAGACGTTTAAAGGGATCCTTGTGATAATACTGAATCGGTATTAAATATTTTTTTTACATTGACTTTGAATTTAGTTTAACTTAACATCAGGTGGGCCATATGTTCCATCAGTTAGTTGCATAAAAAAACACACTGTTTTAAACAAGCCAAGCGAAATGAAATCCTATACTCCAGGTTTTACGACTCGCAAAAAAGTAAAGAATATTTTAAGCAATGATTCTAAAAATATTCTCTCCGCGACCTCTATTAGTAATGCACCTATCAATATCAATATCAATATCGAATGTATCGACAAAATCGTTCATCGTTATTTACGATCGCCGATATTGCAGTGTTCGCGAAAAATGGGGTATTTAGGTATTTTTAGTACCAGTTTTGCTGCAATACATTGTCTGCATTTTTGTTGATAGCCTTGTATGTGTTGAGATAAATGTGAGCAGAGGTGATTTATGTGTGTGGGAGGTTCTGAATATTTGGCAACATTTGCAGTGCGCGAATTTATTACACGAAACACCATCTAGCGACCGATGACATACAGTGTTCTCATCCCTCCGCCTACTTGCTGGATCCCGGAGGGATTAGGGACAAAATCTCGTCTCTCCGCCTACTTGCTCAGTCAAAGTACGCACGTTGTTCTTCTGGGTGAAATGCCCGCGAGCTTTTGGACCCACCCGACAATTCGTGAGGCAGACACACACGCTAACACATGCTATTACAAGAAGCCACCTTTAGCCTTACAATAAGGCCAACGAAAAGCCACCGAAAGGCCGCCCACACGGAAGGCATTCGGGGCAAAGCCACGAGACTCGCGAGTTGTGCTCGCGAAGTTGAGGCCAGAAAAAAGAACGAGAAGTTCGATTCTTACCCGCACTTCCCACCGGATGGTTGAAGAAGTATAAACGACCCGATTGAAAGTACAGTGACAGGCTGACAGCACCAGATGTCAAAAGATCAAGCTGTCACTTGTCATAAATCAATCAACGTCACATCAGAAGAAGAAGACCAGAACCACAACCACCTTAATGCCTTCGCACCGCCTAACACGCGGCCGTCAAATTGCCGTAAAACCTGGCAGCCTTGACAAGAATGTGCAATCACGGATTCTACAGAGTTGAAGCTAAGGTAATAGCGTCAGCTAGAGACCCTAGCCCGCAGTTGAACAAACTACTGAAGAGCCCGAAGAGCCGTAGGCACTTCACTTCACTCATCCGTCTCAACTTCATTGCACTTCATTCGTTTCTCGTTTCTCGTTTTTCTCGTTTTTAAATTGTACTTATCATCTTTCTTTAAACTTTCTTTAAAAGTATACCTACGTTAAATAATTTGAAGAAGGTAACAATCATTGAAGACGTCCCTGGCTACCTCCTTAGCAAATAGGAACGCAAAACGTAGGCTGGAACATTATCATGTACTTCTTAGGGTGATGTACCTATAAAAAGTATGGTAATTTTTTTATACAAAAATTGTTGGTAGATGTTGGATTGAGAGATGGTAGGTACAATGTTTGTTTTGTCTAGTGGGACGACAAAGATTAACAAGTACATGACACGTAATAATATAGTGACATTAGATAGTAAATATTATGTATTGTGTTTAAAACCCATATTTTTGGGATTGTCAGTCTGGAGATAAATTAAAAAAGCAAGCAAACATTATGTTCAAACATTATATTTAACTAGCATGCAAAATTACAAAAACTAAATGATTGTTATTAAATTAGAAATTACATGATTTTTAAAAAAATACATTTTAAACATTTTACACAAATCTAGTTACATTTAGGAATAACATACTAGAAATTTATACACAGCCTTTTATTATTATTTTAATACATTTTGCAGAAGCGTTTATTATAATTGAATATTTAAAATAAAGAATACAATATAAGTACAATAAAATAAATAATTTGAATTTTGTCAGAAAACCGCTAACTATTGTTTTGTATACCTACCTAAACAATGCTTAAACTATTGCCATCTCTTACCAAAGGGTAATGATAAACAGTGACAAGACTGATTCTAAAATCAAATGTTTTAATTTGCAAGAACCTGAGAAAAAGCATCGAAATATTTATCTGCTACAGTGTACATGGGCCTAAAGAATTTCACAGTGGAAAAAAGTGGATTCGTTTAACTGGGTGTACATTATCTGGCCGTACACAAAAAGGTGTGTTTTTTTTGTATGTGATACATAATGTAGCTCCAAAACTATATTTTTTTGGAAAACTGATAGCTTAGAAGGGTCAGTTTTAGGGATTGCTAATTGACTAAACTAATATTTGACAGTTATTTACTTATCTCGTTAAATGTTTATTGTCAAATAGCAATTCGTCAAACTGGCCCTTGACAAATACAATTTTAGGCCTGTGCACATCTAACCGTTCCGCGGTAGAGTGATTAGTGAGTTAAATATGACAGCGATATTTGACAGCGTTTCACTGATCGCTATTGGTACATCCAGGCGATACCGATAGCGATCAGTGAAACGCTGTCAATAATTATGACAGCGATATTTAACAGCGTTTCACTGATCGCCACCACAGAACGTTTAGATGAGCAGGGCTTTACCGTTTCAGTTAGGGGTTAGGCTATAAGAGGTTTTCATTTTTTATAAAATAAACATGTTAAAAGCTTAAATTGACAGCATCGTCTCTCATATCCTTCATCAGATTGTACTGTTCAGCTGACTGCGAAGGCCTTAACCCTGATACCCCGCATCTCCTCAGCGGTGGCCTTCCTCGGATCCTCCCGTTGAACTTGTGCCGTTTGTGGTTCAATGGACTCAGTTCCGAGTCTGAGAGCTCCTCGACCTTCCGCTTGGATGCTGAGGAGGTGGAGTTGAGGGATCGATGAGGAGTTGTTGATGCTGGAAGAGAAGTATTGTTAAAGCCACAATGTAAATAGTCTACAATAAATGCATGCCTCTTTATTGAACTTGAAATTACTGGCAAGTGAGAATGAGCATCCAGGGCATACACATCAGGCGCGTGCCCTATGATGCTCTAATCATAGGGCACGTTGACGTGACCTTTGAGGTAATTTTTATTATAATGCGATGGTTACTACTTAAATCATGTAAGCCATTATGCTTGTTCCATCACCTAGTTGGATAAAAAAAACTATTTCCTATACAAATGATAAAACTGTGTGCGTATGGCTTGCAACAATGCTTTTAAGTGAAGTTTACAGGAATTTTCTGGTTGCCTCAGGCATAAAATGCACAAATAAAAAAACAAATACAAAAAAGTTTATTGACAAATAAAAAGACGATACATAAAAACAGTAGGCCTTCTGTTCCTTTCACAGATGATGTATGTTGTATAGAATTTGTGCTGAGCCTACTCCTATTGTCAAGTTATCAAATTTAAGTAATGTCTGCAGGCCTAACACAAGCTTTGTCTGGCTCTATTTCTGGCTCTGATTTTGAGTCGGTGTAAGTGCTCACCAGTGTATTATACCGTGTGCGTGACGTTTTGACTTAGGATTTATTTTAACAGCACTCACACAGACTCAAAACCAGAGCCAGAGACAGAGCCAGACAGAACTTGTGGTAGGCCTGCAGACATTATTATAAATTTGATAGTTAGACAATATGAGTAGGCTCAGCACTTATTCTGTGCAACATTAGATGATATATACACAGGGCTGGTTTTCTGCCTACCCCAATATTCTACGTTGTAGGTGGTAGTCGAGAGCACTGGTGTTCTAGTGGTAGCGGCCCCGCCCTCCGATCCTAAGGTCGTGGGTTCAAATCCAGTCGTGTACCAATGAGTTTTTCTGTCGAAAAATTTATGTGCACAATGCTAGTGCTCTCAAACGGTGAAGGAAAACATCGTGAAGAAACCCGCGGCTTAGTCAGCTCCACACGTATTGACCATGTCTTTCCTATGGATTAGGCCGTCTAAGCTGTCAGGATGGTATAGGTGCTGGGCAAGCCTATTCCATCTAAAATCCTGTCCCAGGCACTATATCGTCCCGTAAGTAAGGGGATGAGTGATCACCAGTTGCCCCTGACGCTATATAAATCATCTACAATCTACAATAGATGCAAAGGCCTGTTTACTTCACTTAAAAAATAACTAATTAGAGAACTCACATCCCCATTTACTGATTCCCAGCAAAATTTACATTAATATCGTCGGTCGATAATAAATAAAATAGGTATTGTTATAATTATATTTAAATAATTTTACATTTTAATGAACAAACATCACGACCACCTTTTTTAATGTTTTGCCGATAACTAAACGTTGCTACGTGTCATCTTTAAGTTACACCGTAGTTGTGGAAGACGAGGTGGCCGAGTGGTTAAGGCGTTGGACTGCTAATCCAATGTGCTCTGCACGCGTGGGTTCGAATCCCATCCTCGTCGAAACTTTTTGACTAAAAATATTTTCAAGATTTAAAGTGTTTACGGAAATTGAATAATCAAGCAGTTGCGTAAATAGCTGTTAGCCTTGGTTCAACAATGAGGTTATTTAGGTTAATAGTAAAGGTATGTCCACATTTTATACTACTAGGAAGTTATTTATTTTTACCACAAGATTAATATTTGAAAGCGTTAGGGGGCGTCCATAAATTACGTGAGGTTTTTTTTTACATTTTCTGTCCCGTCCTCCCCCCCTGGTGAGATGTCATTAGATTTTATTCAACCCCCTCCCCCATCCCTCAATCTCACGTGAGATTTTTGAAAATGTGGTTTTCTTACGTATGCGCGTTGGAGTGTTATAGCAAAAAGAAAAAAAAAAATGCTTCGTGCTTTTATTTATGACTAGAACATTGCTGAGAGTTATAAATGTAATAAAAAATTTACAATAGAAGACTTAAAACGAGACCAAACTAGTATGATTTGTTTTTGTTTCAATCAGAAAAAAAATTGCGTGATATTTGCCGAGACCCCCCCTTTCTCCAACGTAAGATTAGATGAGATTTAACTCGACCCCCTCCCCCCTTGAACATCTCACGTAATTTATGGACGCCCCCTCATAGGTATCGCTGTCAATTATCGCAGGTTATCGTCTAGATGTAGCCGTAACATTAAAGTCATGACAATAATAAAATAAACGAGGTTTTAAGACCTGCGCACACCTAGTTCGCTGGCGGTAGCGATCAGTGAAACGCTGTCAAATATCGCTGTCAAATTTGACAGCGTTTCACTGATCGCCATCGCCAGTGACCTAGGTGTGCGCAGGCCTTTAAAAATACTTTTAATGACTTTTTTCCAGTGCTCTCAAATGAAAAAAGCTATGGGCGCTAGCAACCTAGCATAAATATTAACTGAATGAAGCTTATAAATCATGTGCCAAATATGTGGACAAGCCGCTGACTAACCTCTAATTTAATTTGTTTTACTTGAATTTATATTGTCACTCTCTGGAACGCACCCAGAGTACATTAATTTTAATGTTGACAATGTCTGAGCCAACTCCAATGTTACTTGAAATACTTTAACTTGCTTTGATGTCATACTTGACATACATTCGATTGAAAACGAAATAACATCATTATGTTTCGTTCTTTACTATTTACTTACACTTGGCAGTATTTTATGCCTTACGCACCTAAAGGCCTGCACACACCTAGTTCGCTGGCGGTAGCGATCAGTGAAACGCTGTCAAATTTTACAGCAATATTTGACAGCGTTACACTGATCGCCATCGCCAGTGACCTAAGTGTGCGCAGGCCTTTTAGCGTTCTGACAAAATATATCTCTATTATATTTGTCAGCGTTTAACTGATCGTCACCGCAGATCGCTTAGATGCGTTATTATTTACTTTTAAGCGTAGCGTGTGCTGTCTTTGAAACTTTTGCTTTTGTATTATTGCCTTCGTCTCAAAAAGTTGGAGTGGCACCTCACTGGAACTTCACTGCTTATTATTATTATTGAATTGTAAAAGGATCATACAAAAAAAACAGTAGGAACCCAGCCGTTGTAGCCTGTTCATATAGGCTTGGTCGCGTGGAACTGGCACCTAGACTCACATAGCTTTAAGACGATACAAAGTGATCCTTGTGATACCATTGAATCAAGAAATATTGATACCTAACAAAATAAAATATATTAAATGGCCTTATCCAGTTTTTAATTTGTGTTAATTAGTAAAATGGAGATGAAAAATATTAAGTTACTGACTATGAATTTTCCCAACCATGCGAAACCGGGGTGCATTACAAGTTTACAATAAACTAGCAGCCCGTCCCGGCTTCGCACGGGGAGACAATATTGTTGTACATTATTTTGTTCTATCGCTAATAGTTTCGGCAGCGCATTCGACGAAAGACATTTTAAGACTCATTTTTCTACATCTTCGGTTACATTGTTCAAATTTTACCAAGGATCCCTAGTTTTTTTCAAACTGAAATGTAGCCTATGTCAAATTGGAAGAATGTAGCATTCTATTGGTGAAATATTTTTTTAAATTGGCCCAGTACTTTTTGAGCCTATTCATTACAAACATACAAAAATAGGTACAAATCTCTCCTCTTTATAATATTAGTATAGATTAGTAGATATAGAAAACACGTCTCGCGTAGTTGTCAAGTATATTTTGCCTCTCTATTTCAGTAGCTACGAGTCCTTGTCTCATGGTAATATGATCAAAGCGATTCTAAATTGAGCAATTTCCTTCGGCAAGTTTAACAGACAAAGCGTGCGGTTCTTCTTCTTCTTGCCCTTATCCTACTTTATGTGAGGTGGCACAACCTTAGAGGAGTTAATGCAGAGATGACCGGTGGCAGAGGGAAATGGAGGAGGGAATGCATTTATTTACTGTCTTCGTGTTTTTATTATAATATGAAATCGAAGTTGTGTGTGTGAAAATGGGTATTAAAAGTGCATGATAAAGTTATCAAACGTCTGACAGAAAATCTTGTCGCTAATTAGTTTTTAAAGCTTGTTTCCTGTTGGCGGCTTTATTTATAATTAAACTAATATTATTTTCTAATATTTATAATGAAAGCTGGCTTCGGCAAGTTCGGCAAGTTATATCATGCGCACTTGATGTGCGGGCTGGTTTTTCCGCAAGTAGGCCGCTGGTGGGCCCTTTTTGCGTGACCCTTGACGCGTGTTGCTCGAACTTTTTTTAGGTTCTACAACACACCGGTTTCCTCACAATGTTTTCCTTCACCGTTTAGAGAGACCGCTTAGTGCACATAAATTTTCCGACAGAAAAACTCATTGGTACACGAGTGGATTTGAACCCACGACCTTCGGATCGGAAGGTGGGCCACTACCACTAGACCACCAGTGCTCTATGAAAGCTGGCTACAAAGGCACTGTTATTTTCTTGGAATGATAACACAAAAAATGTGCTAAGGAATGTCCACGTTACCAAGCGATATTATTAAGGCGGCTAGAGTGTACTGACAAAAACATTACTTTCAAGAAGTATGACATGATATGGGTTTCCAAGTAATATTTTACTGTGCACTTGAGTAGAAAAGATAAAACATATAATTTACGAGGGCTGTTAAACAAAGATTTCGTATTATTCGCAAGATACATGAAACCAAATGTAATTTTGAGTGGGGTAGGTAATTGAGATTATCTCTCTGGTTTTTTACTGCTTTGCGGTTTTTCTGTAAGAAATACGTCACGTGTAATACGAATTTCAGGTTTAGGCCGAAGAACAACGGTTTCGGGCCATTCTGCTATGGTTTTGTTCTATTATATTAGAGTACTATGATCTTGAAATGAAAATGAAATGAATGAAAAATAATCCGCTAGCTCGGATTCGATTTCTGCACTTGCAAATATTTTACAAGTTTGGTAATATTTAATTAGTTTTATGGGTTTTGCTCGGGAGGTCAAGAGTCAGGCCAGGTATGTGACTAATGGTATTTATTATACTAGCGTCTCGGGCCGCGTTGGTCATGTGTATGCGGTGGTATGTTATTTTACGTCACGAACTATTTATATTCTAAGTTTCATCCGAATCCACTTAACTGTTACAAAGATAAGTGGGAAAAAACAAGCAACGCATTTAGCCTTTCGTATTAGGTACTAATATTAGTGTTTAATATATTTTTCATGTACCTAGGTATTTATCAAAAAATAATAAATCACTTCAAGCATAGTGGTTCAGAAAAAGCTGAGCGAACCACTCAAAGGCCATCAAAAGGAAGTGTCAAATAAAGAAAATCCTCACCGAAATGGGGCCCATGTTCGCCCCAAAATACATTTTTCACTGCCCGCGCCACGCTCGACCAAATGTTCTCCTTATTAGTATCCTCGATGTTATCGAAATCGCCTTTTTCTACACCTTTGGAAGAGAAAATAGATTGTACTACGTTACTGTAGGCCTACCACAAGCTCTGTCTGGCTTTGTCTCTGGTTTTGAGTTTGTGTGAGTGCTCACCAGTGTAATAGACTGTGTGTGTGTGACGTTTTGACGAAATATCTATTTAGTCAGCACTTACACAGACTCAAAACCATAGCCAGAGACAGATCTAGACAGAACTTATGGTAGGCCTACTGTTCTTGAAATTGGATACGAGAAAAACAAATGACATTAGCACAAAAGTGGCATTTAGGGAGTTGCTAGAACAAAACTCGACAGATTTAGTTGCTAAAGAAACACAAGTCATACAAAACAAAATAATAGTAAGAGGGAAAAACAAAAGACAATTGTAAATATTGAGGCTGGCTTGTAGTTGTTTTATTTGTAGAAAATAAATAGCTCCAATACATCTGGAGGTTGAAACTAAAAGATGCCCATAAATACCCGGTTTAAAAACCACATCAACAATAAATCATGTATATTGCGGACGCTTTAGGAACTTATAAATTGATAAAAGTATTGCATGGCGGTTTATTCAAGTAATTAACTTATACTGTTAAACTTTAGCCAAGAGTTTACTAGCTCTGCGATAAATATCAATGTAGGTCAGGTGACTCAGGTGGAGGTGGTTTCAGGCTGCAAATAAAAGTTCGGCCAAATTGACCAGACTATGCGCTCGGAAACGTTCCACAAAATGTCATTGAGCGAGGTGACGTAATACCTCGGCTGAAATAGGTAGCTGCCGTGCAATTTTGGTGGTTTTTGTCACACAATTTAATGACTAACTAAGTTGTCAGCCTATACCTCCTGTCCTCTCCATGTTGCTGTAGTTTTTAGTATTGTAAGTCAGTCTCACATGGACATACAGGGTCCATGTGATACTGATTTGCAACCAAGAACTATGTATGCACCTAAACTAAACCATGTGTTGTGTATGCAATCAATATATTGAGTATTGAGTATTAAAGCCCTATAGCAGATTTTGTACTTAGATCATAAAATAGCTCGTGTCATTTAACAACTAAATTAAATTGGATGGAAATTAAAGAAAAATTACTACCTTCACAATCTTCAGCTAGCCGTTTTACGCTAACCTTCCTCTTAGTTATAACAAACTTGAACTGTATCTCAGTTTCTTCCTCAGTAGTTTTCAGAGCTGTATGCAGGCAGGTTTGTAGCGATCCCACTATATTAGCAGTCATAGCTGTGATAGCATTGCTCACATCTGGAGATCCAACGCAAGACTTGAACGAATCGTCGGATTCTTTCGAGTAATGGGCTTCTACAATTGGACTGTCCTCTTTGAAATTAATAGCTCTTGCTGGCATGACTCCAAGTTCACCGACTGGTGGGGTGCTTTCCTGAGGATCCTCTCTATTGGCGATGGGAGTAGTGACGGGAGTTCTTGCCATGATAATCCCCTGGTTCTCAAAGCGGTTGATGAGGGCTTGGAAGCGAGGGTTGTATGCAAATCTTGGTTTCTGGGGACCGGGAGTAAGCATTCTCTTTGGTTTTCTGAACACTGAAAATACATTGAAATAGATGACATTCATTAAAGCACTGAATAGAAAAACATACTACATTAATTTTGAAGTTGTTTCTAGTGATTCCTAATTGAAATGCGATTTATATTAAAGCTTCATGGCATGGTAGATGTATTCAATTAATTGCAACGCCTTTACCTGAATAGCACCTATTCAAACTATATTAAGCGTTACCAAAGGCCCATTTAAAATAATTAGGTTTCACTATGCCAGCGTGACGTAACGAAAAAATATGCTATTTCAAGATGCAGGTACTTTACCTCGTTTAGTCTTAGCCTGATCAAAAATAGTATCATTGGCAAAAGTAACTTTCTTCTTCATAGACCCATCGGTGAGTCCTGAGTCTTGGAAGGTCACGTGCTTCTCGGAGCTGTCCTGACTGGCAAGGCGACGGCTGTTCGTCAATATTATGCTCTTCAACTTTGGAGGCACTTCGGATTTTGATGCCTGGAATGGTAGATTCGAAGGTAAGAAATTAGCTGTGAGCTGAGCCGAGGTAATTTATATTTTATTGAAGTAGTCGTTTATGGGATGGGTAGAAGCATCTGTTGAGTACGTTGACATTGCAGTCACATATCCACCGTGTGAACGGCGTACCATCCACCCCCCGACATCATTATATAATAATTATATCATCATAGGATAAAACTATGTGCAGACTTGTTTGGCTCATAATGAAGACAAGCTGCCAAATATTTCAATATTTTGGCAGGCGATGAGTTTTCAACGGGTTACTCCACAAAAAGAAAAAACGTGGTTACTCCCATCGATGCCATGCTTTTTTCCCACTCACTGCCACGGATTGATTGGATGAAATACAAATGAGTAGCTACTCCACAACAATTACAAATATTGAAGTACAGTCTACAACAGTAGTTAATAAGTTTAACCATGCCGCCACTAGAATACAATCAAATAATATCTATCTTTATTTAATTAAAGGTACCAGGGCACCAGCAGGGTGATCACGTATCTTTTGTTTCAATCAAAATGTTTGTTGCAATCCTTAGATTTTACATGATTATGAGCTTCGACTGCAATAAAAACGAATACAAACAAAGCCTTGTGTCTGACAAGCAAGGATTGCAATTCATATTCGTTTTATAATGCAATCGAAGCTCAAAAACATGTAAAAACTGACGATTGAAACAAGGATCTCATTGTAACAGAAGATACGTGATCACCCCGCAGAAATCTGGAAGGCCTGCACACATCTAGGCGATGGCGATGGTGATCGATCAAATGATGTCTATCTTTTGAACTCATTTGATTAAAGGTACCAGGGCAGCAGAAATTTAAGGAGTTGCTCATGTTGCCCTTAGTCCCCGTCTAGAAAACAAAATTTAACAGTGTTTACCTCAGCAGTACTCTGGCCAGGGCTTTCAGCATTCTCAATTTCTGACAAGGGTGAGTCAGCTCCTTGCTCCGGGAACATAGTCCATCCCCCGATGATGGGGTGGGTCGGCGTGCTTGTGCTCACTGTCTTTGTTAGTTTTAGCAAGTTGGGTATGTGAGATGTAGGGGTAGTCATGTCTTTTTGATTGACTGGAACTAGAAAATAATAAATAATTGAAATAATTATGTTAGACAAAAATAATTCTGCGTATAAAGGTATATCCGTTTTAAGGCTCTAAGATAATCGGACTTTGTATAGAACATAGCCCAACCTTTCTAGCCTGTTTACTTTTCAAAAGCACGAAGTACTCGCAATATCACTGTATTTTATAGCTGAATATTTTATAGCCTCTTTCCGAGACGTGTCGGTACCGCTCGCGGATCATCTTGAGCTCCTAGGGGTGAGACTAACATCCAAACTGAACTTTGGCTCGTACATAGAATCTAAGGCTAAAGTGGCTGCTCAAAAACTAGGCATCCTCTCAAAGGTAAGACAGTACTTCTCGTCGGGACAGCTTCTACATCTTTATCAAGCTCAAGTCCGATCGTGCATGGAGTACTGTTGCCACCTGTGGGATGGCTCTGCTAAGTATCAGCTTGAAGCCTTAGATTCTATTGAGCGGCGGGCTAGGAGGCTTGTGGACAATGACCAACTTTTCGATTCCAGGCTCTACAGTCTAGAGCACCGCAGACGAATCGCCTGTTTATCCATATTCTACCGAATACATTTCGGTGAGTGTGCGCAGGAACTACACAATCTGATCCTCCCATCACCCTTTTACCTTCGGACCACCAGACGTACGGATAAGTGTCACCCCTTCATGGTTGAGATCCCACAACATCGCACAAAGCGCTTCGCTTCTACTTTTTTGGTGCAAACGGCCAAGGAGTGGAACTCTTTACCGTCGTCAGTATTTCCGGAGCACTACAACCTTGGAATTTTCAAGTCAAGAGTGAACAAGTGGATTATAGCTAAGCGTGCTCCACCTTAGGCTGCATTTTCACTTTCCATCAGGTGTGATGGAAAGTGAAAATGTGTGTGTGAAGGAGTCAAACGTTTAGCTATCAACAATAAAAAAAAAAAAAAAAAAAAAAAAAAAAAAAATGCATAGATTTGACCTAAAAATAAGTATATTAAAAGAAAACAAACTCGAATATTTTCCCAAAGGCCATTATGATAAAACAAGGAGTTGACTTGAAATTTATTACGGGAAATTACAGAATTATGCAGAAAATTTGCCATTACGCATTGAAATTTAGATCGTTGAAGCATTTTGACTAAAATATTTTACTTACTTGGTTCATTCTCATTCCTTGGCGTAGTTTTGGGTGAGTTGTTTTCTTCGTTGATAGTTTCTTCGTATTCCTCAACCACTTTCTGCCTCATCATACTCAAAAACTTTTTAACGTGAGGAGTTTGAGATCTTTGCCTCTTAAACTTAGGGGTTTTACCAGCTTGCACAGGATGAGGGGTTTTAGCTTGCTCAGGCTCTTCATCATCGGTATCACTCGATTCGTAATCAACTAGATGTTTTTTCCTAACTATAGGAGTAATTATAGCTGTTTTTGTAGTTTTACTGACCAATATGATACCTTCACAGTTTTCTTCCACAGCACTCTTCGACTTTTCATAAATAGAATCAAATTTATCTTCAACCTGATTAGACTGTAGTGCACTTGTGTCCACTATAAGTTCTGAAATGCTTGTACACTTGTCTATATTTATAAAATCTTCCATGTTTTCGAATATTTGGTCACACTTATTGCAATGTAGTGGTAAATGTTCTTCGGCTAGATGTTCTATGAAATCTAGGTTTAATGTTTCAGGCTTGCAAAGGAACTTGAATCCTCTGCAGATTGGGCAATCGTAGAAAAGACCGTGGATGTTCTTCTCGTGTTTCCAACGACAGTCTCCGCAGCAGAATACTAGATGGCAGACAATGCAACGAGCCTGAAAAACGATGATTTCAAAGTCAAAGTGTATTTTATTGCTAAAATAAAATAATATGAAGTTAATAAATATGATAATAACTTTATTTGTGGGTAGTTCGATGCAAACATTACAGGTGTGAGACAAAACTGAACGGGACAAGATTTGCGTTACCATAAAAATATTTTTTGAGTGCAAAAACCAGAATTGCCAGAAGTGCGAGCGGCTTCGCACCGGGTACAAAATGTGTTCACATGCAAATATTATTCTTTATTTTATCCATACACTATCCGCTATTATCACAATCTACTTGGCATAATGTTAAATATAGCTAGCCTATAACATCATGATAATTAATTTATAATTTGTAATTCTCAGATTAATCAATTCTCTAACAATAATTAGATATACAACGGTTGAAATGTGCCTTCATTAAGCAAGCATCTCATTGAACCTTTGAGTTTTCAAGATGCAGCTACTGTTGTGACGGTTGTAATATAGCGTGGAACTCTGACTTAAATTCCTTTAAGTATTCTAAACTATTACGAGGTCTAGAAAATGGCATAAATGAAACCTCACAGGCATGGCTCGCTAGTTCACACAATTTGAAAATTCGTAAAATGTGTGACATAAAAAGACAAAGTTTAAATTTGAGAAATTTTTAATCCAGAAATAAGGTAGACGATTTAGATGAAAAATTTTGAAGCACGAAAAAGGCCATTCTTTAAAATAATATCATTTTGTTTGAAAGAATGGTTCTTGCGATCTAATAAAGTACAACACTTTATTTGTGGATTCTAAAATATGTATAATATATTATTTATTATTAAAAATGTGCACGGGGTCCTCAGAGAGAAAGTCTTTCACTTGTTCATCACTGATGACAGCTGTCTTGACAGCCGCTTTTTCTGAAACTTGAGCTTTCCATCACTAGCGGAAATTATTAATGATCCAATTACGTACCTACACGAAGGAAACAATCACGCGCAAGACCCGTGAAACCAGTTTTTGATCAAATGGTAATTATTATGTCGACTGATTGCAAATCTGATGCAAATTCCACGCTAATAATGACAGCACTGCGCTGTTTGAAGTACCCAATCAAATAATCTATATATATAAAGGAAAGTCGTGTTTGTTACACTATTTATAACCCAAGAACGGCTTCGCAAAAATTTGGTGGAGAGGAAGCTTAGGACCAGGAAACGGACATAGAATACTTTTATCCCAAAAAAGTGTAAGGAACGGGGCGAGCACAGCTGCAGGCGACCGCTAGTAAATAATAAATGTTGCGGACAATCCACACTAAACTATCTAGCCCCAAACTAAGCAGAACTGTTGGAGCAGTACTATGGAAACCAGATAGCTGATTTATTACCTGTATATTTTTTTCTTGTAAATACATATACTCATAGTAAAATATAACACCCAGACAGGGAACAAACATCCGTGTTCACCACACAAACATTTTCTGCCCACGACATACGGCGCAAAAGGCAAACTAAAAAAAAAAAATGAGCTGCAAGGCCAGTCAGAAATCTCGTCAAAATACACTTCCTGGCATCATAATGAGAGCTACCGTTTCGGAAAGCCAGGGCAGTATGTCAACAAGTCAATTAGTGGACTAAACATGAAAGCAGCCTTTGATGAGATGCACTACAATCGACGAAATAATGAGAGGGCCTAACTATACTGTGAAAACAAGCGGAACTAACTAGATGAAATTATGTTCGCTAGTTGAATTATAGCAGCCTTTTAATTACTATTAACAAATTATAGATGTTTGGTAGCTATAACACATCGCAATGATTGGTCTAATTTGTTTTAGATAAACTTATATAAATATAACTTAAATAGTATTATGTTATAGGTAGGTAGGTAGCCTATAGTTAGGTATTTTGACATCACTGCATACTATATAAAAAAAAAACTAAAAAGTAAAAAAAAATTTAAAAAAAAAGAGAAAAAAAATTAAGGTTTAGGCGTTTTTTTTTAAATTTTTCAAACTAAATTTTTTTTTTACTTTTTAGTTTTTTTTATCATATTATTGCATTGTCATCGACCTTTGACAGGTGTGCAAAGTTTGAATCAAACCTGATCGTTCAAAGTAGGACAAAATCGAGCTCAAAGGGGTCGGTTACATACAAACATATTACAGGTGAAGCTAATAAAAGCGTTATAATAAAACACGGCATGCATAAAAGCATTTCACTAACTTGTTTTTCTATCTCTCTTTATTTTAACAATTGACTTTAGTTCTGAACGGACCTTCCAAATCCCAGGATATCCACCTGGCCACTGCTTGAAAGCCCCTTACTGTCGTAAGAGGAAAAGCGTGTTGCCAACAACGGTATTATGGAGAGGTGGTATACTTGCGGCCGAGATAAGTAGTCCTACCACAGGCTCTATCTGGCTCTGTCTCTGGCTCTGGTTTTGAGTCTGTGTGAGTGTTTACCAGTGTATGATATGCGTGTGATGTTTCGACGTAGGATTTATTTAGAAAGCACTCGCACAGACTCAAAACCAGAGCCACAGCCAGAGCCAGACAGAGTTTGTGGTAGGCCTACTGGATCGTCGGTGGTCAATTGTATTAGTTCGAAGACGCCCTGGATTTTTGGTATTTTGTGTTTCTAAGCAAAAACAGTGGAAAAACGACCAAACACCGTTTGTATGGGAGCTATAAATTTAAAATTTTCACTATTTTATTTAAATTATCATCGTTGAGAGGTCCTCAATAGTATATAATTTTATTTAAATTTAATTGCATGATATTATTGTTAATAATTTTTTTTGTATAAATTATATTCAAATATTAATTAACCTATAGTAACTGTAAAATAATGAAAATCTATGTATGTAAATAAAAGAGGCCATGCTATTATTATTATTTAAAATATCACTATATATGAGGATTTTAAGAAAATGAAAGGGAGAACGATATAATTTTTTTTTTTATTGTGTCGCTTGACTCCTTGTTTTGAGAGTAATTAGCCTATGAAACGAGTAGTGTTTTATTGTGTTTGGAATCTACGAGAAAGGTATGTTTCTGTCCATGTCCAGCAGTGAACTTCAAGCGGATGATGGTGATGATAGAAAATAATTGCAGTGGTGGAACAGTTTTAGGGGACCAAAGGTTGCACGTAAGTTATCACTAAGAAATACCAATTATAGTGTCCAAAAGTGTATCAACAAAATAGTCTTCTTCTTCTTCTTTTGTCACTGGTTCTTTCAAACCAGTGTGTTGAAAAGAAGTGCTTATCAGAGAGGCTTCCTTCATGCATTACTATACATATAGTACCGGTACTTAATGTTCGTGACAAACTCAATTTGATATCGATCCAATGTAACCTATAAATCATACCGACCTATAAACCCACAATCATACATACATTTAAGTATGATTATGGTTATTAAACTCTTCATGCCTATTTCAAAATACTGCTATTATCTAAAACTATACATTTTATTATTTATTTATTTATTTATTTATTAGGACATCCAACAAAGGAAACACGAGAATAACAAATAATATTAACAAAACGTCTTAAAACTATGTAATGTGTCCCTCCAGTTATAGGATGCCACAGCAGCACAAAATTATCAACTCAACTAAACTAAACAGACATTTTGATGGATAGTAAAACTAAAACTTTAAAACACCAGATTGCACTCACCTCAATATTGGAAACCATTTTCAATCCATACTCACAACAAACAATTCCACATTCAAAACAACACAAATCACGAAACTCAAAAACAACTTCTCTAAATTAGCACCACAAATCCTGGATTACGTTAAAATATCGTTCTCAGTGTGAAATAAGTGTATGAATAACTCATTAGCAGTGAGTTATAGAAGTACCCTCAAATCGCTCGTGATTCGTGAATGTTCGGATACGCTCGTAGTTTTCGTACTCATCATTAACTATGTTACGTTCTACTGCTAAAGTTTGCGTTAATAAATAACAAGTAATTATATTATCCAAACAGCCCCAGACTAAGCAAAACTTGTACTAATAATATGAAAACCAGATAACTGATAGAATGGTTATACTTTTTTTTGGAAATACTCACACATAATGCAAAGATTTTTTATTATTTTTATACAACCAGCTGATGGAACATGCAATGGCCCACCTGATGTTAAGTTGTAACCATCGCCTATATAAAAAAGTAATACACCGTTGGTCACGCACGTCAAAAACGTGCCCTACAATGCACTGCCCTGCGTCCATCAACTTGAGGCATACAGATGTTCAGCCTCACGTGCCAGTAATGTCACCAGCACCCACACCCTTCAAACCGATACACAGCAATGCTGCTTCACGGCAGAAATAAGCATGGTAGTTCTGGCAAATGAGTGTGGTGATAGGATTTTTGTTACAATAATGCTTACTTAGAGTACAGTATTGTAACATATTTATATGGTTATAATATTTTATACTTCCCTTTTACATATCTTGAGTCCATTCCATCCAAAATTTGTCTGGTTAAGATCGCTTTTTAGCGATAAGACCCATTGGCCCATTGTATGAGGCAAATAGTTTAAGTATTTTTATGTACCTGTACTTTTATAATTTGTTGGGTGTAATAAAGCATTTTACTATCTTTCTATCTATCTACTTCGAACTTCACTATTTATTTTTTAATTATAAGCCAGCTCCGCTTTCTAGGGTTCCGTAGCTGTTTTTTTTATACGTCATAAATCACGATAATCACAAGAACTTTTATATTATGTTACTTGTTGCTACGGAACCCTTCATGGGCGAGTCCGACTCGCACTTGGCCGCTTTTAATGAATGGGACCATTCAAGTGGTCCCAAGCCCCTGCGGCAGTATTCACGCGCGGTACTTGTTGCTCGGCCCGCAATTTCCGCTTTCGTAGCGGAAGCGGCCCGGTTTCGCCGCTCAGGAAGCGTGTGGAAGCGGCTTTATTTCAGCTTGGTTTGGTTGGCACTACTGGTTCAAGGTTAGATTATCCAATCTTACCTATCCGTATACATTTACTTTTGGGTTTTGGTAAATCTTTTTAGTCATATTGGAACGAAGTTCCTTATCGCGCGTTGTGAAAGGGGCTAGACGGAAAAAATTCTTACGAAAAGTTGTCACGACACTTTTTGCTTTAATAAGCTATTGTAAGCTGTGCGGCGTGCGCATGTTTCTCTGTCTGTCTCTCTCTCTCTCTCTCTTATAGAAAGCAAGCCAGATATTTTCATTTCTATTTCGCATTGAACAGTGTGGTGTCGCGACGATTATTTTTGTTGAGTGTATTCAGGTTTTTTTGTAAATAGTAATAGAGGTGTCAAGGGACACCTCTCAATTTTTTTTATTTGGATTTTGGTAGGTTACCTACAGACCAGCGAGTGAAACTGGGACCTAGGTTCACCTAGTTTTATGACATTTCAAAATTGTCCTCGTGACTCAACTTTTGGAAAGTACAAGTGGTACAAGTAGTTGAGGCCTAGCATTCCGACCCTAAGGTCGTGGGTTCAAACCCAGTCGTGAGCAAACATTTTCTGTCGAAAAATGTATGTGCACTATGCTGTACTCTAAAACGGCGAAGGAAAACATCGTAACAATGACATAAAAATTGCTCGTCACTCAGAATATGCCCCAACATAACGCTGGTCTAACGTGACATCAATTTCATCTCAATCAAGTTTGTTGGTTCACATAAGTCTTGCTCACATCTAAGCGTTCTGCGGTGGGGATTAGTGAAATGCTGTCAAATATGACAGCGACATTTGAAAGGATTTCACTGATCACCACCGCAGCAGTCATTTGGATGCAGTGATGCAAGTCTATAATCAAATGTTTTTGGGAAGAACTTTATTCCCTCTCGACCCGTCGCCCCTTCAAAAAAGAAAGAAAGAAAGAAAATACCTACATTTATTTGACATAAAGACGTACACGTAAGACAAATACATTAAAACACACAGAATGGTCAGCTGAGGGAGAAAATGTAGGTACAACATTATATCTGTGTACCTACTTAGACCAATGCCGAGAATACCGACAACAGAAACTCTAATAAGTCCCAGTCAATCACGTCCCGTGCTAAATGGTTTAAAGATAAATATGAAGCGGCTTGTAGACCATATTTTTGCTGCAATATGTGGCTGGCAACTGTTGGTGTCCCTGTCTAACATGTGAGTAAGAGGGACACCAATAGTTGCCGCCACAAATTGCAGTGAAAATATGGCCCGTCTACAAGCCGCTTTATGTCAAAATAGACCCCGACTCAGCTCAATTCAACTTGCAAATCCTGACAGGTTGTCATGAAGATTACGGTATCTTCTAGAAAAATCTACACAAACTGATGCGTCACAGGTGAGTGACCTAGTGGGCTTAGTGGGCCGTAATTCTGTCCACAAACCTCTTGGTAATTATTGGAAAGCACCCTAAAGAAACCCTTCTCTTCCTACCCCTCGTCACGAAGTTTTCAGGGTTGCTACATTCGCCACTTTATCAAAAAGATTAACACAACTTTTGGTGTTTGGAGGTTTTGCTGATATTCTCCAATGGCAGGCAATCGCAAACAATCATTATCATCGTGCTGAAAAATACTACCTCTTGCTAGATCCAAATTTAAGTTAATTAATTGATTTATGCTTCACTTTGCCAAGTTTAAGTATTTTTTAAATCAAGGGATCTTTCTGTATGTTTTTTTTTAACTTGCACTATGGTCATTTTTTACCGAAATACCGTAGGAAGAGAGAGTTATATTTTTAAATGATTTAATCAGTTTAAATATAATTTAAAACAACACATTACTATACTAAATAAAGACTATCTACACTAACAAACAACGCAAAATAATTTATTTTATGTTCTTATAAAACGAAATCTTCTCACTAACTTTTGGTCACATGAGAAAATAGTCTACAACACGGCAAATATTCTTAGATATATTCTACTCTTAGGAAACCAAATATTAACACAAACTTCTAAAGACCTGCGCACACCTAGGTGTCTGCGATGGCGATCAATGAAACGTTGTCAAATATTCGTTACGTTAGTTTCACTGATCGCCATCACCAGCGACCTAGGTGTGCGCAGGCCTTAAGGCTGAGGCTACATGAGAATTGATGGAGCACACAAACACGGCAAATATTCCTCAGATATTGCATCCCGGTGTTTTGTGGCGCAGATTTCCCCGCGGTACCCTGAACCATGTGGACGGACAAGGTACAGAACACATAAGCAGTAGACTGCTGGCGTAGCTCAGAGGGATAGCAGCTTGTTTTTTTGTAGAATGAAAGAAAAATTGTCATGAAAGAGCGGGATCTCCTAACACAGGTATTTATATACTTAAAAGGAGATCTCAAACGCGTCTCCATACTTCTTAGGTAGGTAGGTTAGGTTTCCTTTCCAGATTAAACGATTTAGAATCTTCATTATCTACCTACTTTCCGTGAGTATTTAACCCACTTCAAATAAAAAAAGAGGTTCTCAAATCGGTTACATTTTTTTTTAAGTTTGTTATCGCTTACTTTCGTCATGCCGATTTGAAAAAAAAACTTTCTTACCTTTATTCCCATAGAAATTTCATCCAAATCGGTTCAGCTTTTGGGCCATGAAGTCGGCTTGTCAAATTTTTTAAACTATATATTTAACCGATGAGGATGGAACCCACAACCTAAGAGAAGGCAAGGCATTACCGCCTGACGACGCCTGTGAAGCGACCAAGATTATTGTTGGTAAATTTCAAATGTTTTGAACGTATTTATTGGTTGATCTAGCCATTTCGTTTAGGCTGTGAGCGAGGGCATTGTGGCACAACTTCGGTATCAAACGCCGGCCGGGCCAAGATCTCAACAATGCTTGCAAAGTGCCTTCGTATTCCGCTTCTGAAATATTTAAAGTGTAAAATAAGCTTTCGTGGTATTGTGTACGACACTTTTTATGATAACTTGATAAGTCAAAGATGTCATTATTTAGTAGTAACACAAGGATCACTTTAAAACGTCTTAAAGCTAGGTGAATTCAGGTGCCAGTTCTACGCGACCAAGCCTAGAAGAACAGGCAACAAACTACGGCTCGGTTCCTACCGTTTTTTTGTATGATCCTTTTACAAATCAAAATTAATAATAATACCAGTGAAGGTCCAGTGTGGTGTCACTTCACTTAAGGAGACGTAGGCAAATAATAGAAAAGTAAAAGTTTCAAAGACAATAAGTGCTTAGGTGTTTGCGTTTATGAAGCATCCTTTCAAAAAAAGGCTATCAATTTAGGAAACAAAAAACACGCACACATAACCCTGGCCGCTACTTAGGACACAAAACTAAGCGATCTAGTTTTTGTGGCAATTATTAACTGTAAAATGTATAGGTTTTTAGCTCACAAAGTTTCGGGCAATAGGGACAGTTAAATACTCAGTTTCAGCTAGAAATTTCTGAAATAGATATGCTATTAAAAACTGCGGACATAAAGATAACTAGTAATTCTATCTCGATGTATTTCCGCAAAGATCATATTATTCCTTCCTCATACCTATAGACTATTGTACCATACTCCATTATAACATATCTTTAAACGATGCCTACCACAAGCTCTGTCTCTGGCTCTGCTTTTGATTCTGTGTAAGTGTTAACTAAATAAATCCTACGTCGAAACGTCACACACACAGTATAATAAACTGGTGAGCACTCACACAAGACTCAAAACTAGAGCCAGAGACAGAGCTAGACAGAGCTTTTGGTAGGCTTACTAAAGCTTACAGCAAAACCACAACATTTTAACCTTATCCCCTTTGAGCATCCCAAGACTCCTAAGTGATCCCTTCCGATCAACCCGACACCTTCACACTCCCGTCATCACCGCTTATGTCGCTCCTTCATCCCTGAGGAGTTAGTCCCTTAATTGACTTTACGTCCTTTTACACAGAATACACTGTAGTTGAGGAGGGCAGGACAGCGCACAGTTGCTGCTAATAAATATTAATATTAAATGCACAGTTAAATATATTTTCTATTTAACTCTTAATTGGACAAAAACTTAAAATACTTATACTATATACTATAAGTCGGATAAATGTCCGATGAGATCTGCTGCAGGATAAACCAAACGTTTAAAGATTTTATTTATTCAAAGAAATTTGCAATTATACAAATAATAACAAAATGTACAGAATATACGAGCCGTCTTCGAGAAGGCCGTCATAAATATTCTTATTTTTTAAAAATAAACTACATTTTATTACCTAATCATCCTCTATTTTATTTCAACTATACTTTTTGTTATATATATTTTTTTAGCCTATACTTAATAAATGCACGTTCTATTGCGCCACCCTGTACAAGAAACAGTTGAGCTATCTGCAGACCGTTACAAACGATCTAGAGATGACTCAACTGATCCAAATCAGTGCCAGACGGAAGCGGCCCCAAGACGCTGGCGAATTGAAAATAAATACAAATAGCACACATGCACGAGCTTAATATTTTTTTTAAATTTTGAAGCCAAATTTTACTAAATGCCAGTGCTCTCAAACGGTGAAGGAAAACATCGTGAGGAAACCGGCATATCGTAGAACCTAAAAAGTTCGAAAATATGTGTCAAGTGCACGAAAGGAGCCTCTTCGAGGCGCACTTAAAATCCTTTCACCACACTTGGTTCGAATGAATCAGTGACACGATAAGAAGAAGAAGAACTAAATAACAATATAATTGCTTTGAAATTACCTACATGCTATGTGCTAGTACATGTCAAGGTTATTATTCTGTGGTGATAGGCAGCCACAGAATAGACAGCAGTGTGTGACCGCATCTATGCCGCATCCCACAAGACGTGCCGGTACATACCTTTAATTAGGTCAAGGCAGTCAAGGTGATTTATTATACCAAATATTGGAACGTCCGTGGCTTTGTTTGGGGTAGTGTTACATATATAATACACCCTCTAAAAAAAGGTAAAAACGAATTGAAAAGTTATTTATTTTTCATACGCATTAACAGCGTTTTATGACTTAGGTCTACAAAAACAGTTCTTATGGGCTAACAATATAAATTGCTTTTGTTAAAAAATTATATATTTAGTTAAAAAATACAGTATTTTATTGTTGGGTTACTATACTAGCAGTTGGTAACCGAGCTTCGCTCGGATTTTTTTTCATTAATTTGTATTTTTAAGAAATCATAAGAGTCGTATTATCATCTTTACTGGTTTATTCTTACTGAACAACGCCATCTACTGGCCATGCTTGCAGTTAGTTGCTCACAATCGTCAATAGATGGCAGGAGCAGTCACATATTCAGTTTATGTTTATTTATTGAACTCAGAAAGAAATAATCATTTTCTGAAAATGAATCCTAGCTAGATCAATTTATCGCCCCTGAAAACCCCTGTATACTAAATTTCGTGAAAATCGTTGGTGAAGTTTCCGAGATCCTAAATATATATATTTAGACAAGATTTTCTCGTATAAAGGTATAAGATAAGATTAAAAATTATATAAACCACCAACAATAAAATACTAGGAGTAACAAGATAAGAAAAATAAATATTGTTGACTTAAAGGTATCTCGTAGCACTAATATGTAGGGCCAAACTATTTAAACCTTTTACCTGAAGGTAATGTAAACCAAATATACCTAGGTACTTCAAATCAGAAATATTTATTGCCTAACTTTTGTACAGAAAACATAGGTAGGTACAGTTTTCACAGTTTGCCCATTCCGGACGTACAATAGAAGGGCAATAAGGGAAGTTTGTGCCCAATAACAATAAAAACAATTATAACCTACAAGTTAGTTGGTAAGAACATAAAGTACATATTCCAATTGATATTTTATTCAGATATCAAAGAGCTAATGACTTACTTGATGTTAAGTGGTAACCATTACCTATAACAACTGCTTAGTAGGTCACGCACGTTAAGAGCATGCCCTATGATCAATGCCCTGCGTCCATCAACTTGGCACATACCGGTATTATGCTACTTTTTTCTGTTATTTCACCAGCATTTTGTATCCCTTTTATGATCGAGTCAAGTTCCTACTTATCTACTTGAACAACTTAGGAAAGCTCCTGTTTGAGAAGGAACTTAGTGTTTTCAAGAGATAAACCTTGTAAGTACCTACCTACTTTGTACAATTCTTTAATTTTGTAAATAATAATATAGCTTCGGTATTTCAGAATATTGTAATTCATAAATGCGTCATCATCAAGCTGAAGAAGTCCATACATATTATACATAGGCCTATAAACATTTACAAGAAGGATGATTCCTCTTTAGGTTTTACACGTTTTAGGGAATATAATAATAAATGAATTTTGAAATGTAAGATTATGCATAAAAATATTGTAATGTAAGTAGTTTTATTTTAGCTTATCAGTTTTAGATACTGAAACATGGGCTTTCTGTTATACCTATTTCAAGAAAATAAAGGTGTTTTATTTTATAGTATTAAAAGGTGCAGTACGACTATTTTATTTAATTTGTCACCTTTATCTACCTACATTTATGCTTCAACACAATTTCAATAAGAAATGTTTTTTTAATGGAGTTTGCTATCTGTAACATATTACAATAATTATCTTCATTTGTGATGTCAGTGCTATTTAAAAGTACACACAGCACCAAATCTTCCGGCCTATTTAAACTTAATTTACCTGAAATATACCTACTTATAATTCCTAAATTATAAATTCGTGCCTGCTTATAACTCACAGCTGAAAGCGCGAGTGAAACAGTTCAACGGAAGTTGAACAGTGAATCGGCACTTCGAACGCGAAATAAGTAATGAGACGAACCAACAGGTATTCAACAGGTGATTCAATCCTTCTTATTTATAAATTCTTGCATTTCATTAGACAGCTCTCATAGCTCAGTGGGTAGTAGCTTTTCCTGCGCTGGAGACGTAGGTTCGATCCCCACCGCAATCGTTTCTAGTGCCTAACTTCAAAGGGCCCACGCACTGTACTTATTTTGTATTGTGTGTCAAAAATATCCAGAGAACAAAGACTTTCGACCTTGATACAGGAAAATAGTAGGTTTATGTTTTATTGCAATAACTAGTTAGCTTCAGCTTCTAACGGTTAAGCTCAAATTGTATTCTACACTAAGGGCCGATTTAACGAATGGCTAATGTGCTGATTAAATATTTTGCAACTGTTTTAACTCAAATATTTGGTTACAAATTTTAAGACGTTTTAGAGAAAGGCCAGGTTAGGAGTACCGACGAGCATGTATGAATAATGTTATGAGAGTGAATGAAGCAAAAGAGGTGTGTCAGGATCGTAGCAAGTGGAAATCCGTGATCTCTGCCTACCCCCATGGGAATGAGGCGTGATTGTATGTATGTAATAACTATGTATGGCATGTAAATTTTGAGACAAACAACTGTAAATTTTTAACGGGTTGATTAGTCATCCGTGTAAAACGCAATAAGAGTTTGTCAACCACTCGTTAAATTTAACCAGCCTATGAATTTCAGGAAGGTTGCCGTTACCACAGCGGTCTATATGTTTCCATTTGAATTTCAGAAAATTCACGACGACCGAATTAGCATTGATTATGCGCGCGGTAACGTGAAATGTGATACGATATTTTGAGACGAGAATGATACGATAATTTAGGAATTAGAAAGGTTTGTTGAAATGGGACGTTTATTTACATTTAAGGACCTAATGAAATCGGTTAATTTTATTGGGGATTGTATTGGGTTTATGCTACTTACTTTTTAACCCAATTTGAGTTATACGCAAAAGTGCCTTAAAAACCTAATGATACTTCCTTCCGGACAAAATTAAATGATAACTAAAAAAAAAACTCATTACTGGCGGGATATTTTACTATTATTACACCTACATGAAACTAAGTTTATACTCCCAGAGTGGAAATGCACAGTGTGTCGACTGGGAACCAATCGTACACCAGCTGACGTGGACACGTCACCGTCTCGCAATCGCTATTCATGCTTCTTGAAGAATCCGCTAGGGGCGCTTTCGGTTTCTCCATACAAAATGGTGGCAGAGGTGGGCGATACGATCGGCGATAGGCGTCAGGCATCGCACACCGATTTCATACGATTGGTTGTAGGCCTACTGATCAGAGTTGAATCATGGAATTTTTGACACTTTTATTACAAATTAAAAAAACCTAACACCAAAACAAATGGTTTTTACTTCTTAGTTTTTCGTAGATATCTTCATACGAAAGGCCATGAGTAATAGGTAAATTTATACTAAACCATTTAGATGCGGTTTTCTCGCACCATCAACCCAAAAGTTTAAAACTAGTCGGCATGACGTCATTTATGAGTGATGTCGTCACTACCGGTCCGCTGAGTTATTATGACGTCAAGCCGGACCCGCGTCACATCAGCGCGATGATGTGGGTCCATCTGTCATCATTCATTGACGAGATAGTTTCCATTGGGGCATCCATTCGGCAGCCGAAATCTATTTTTCATATCAATTGACACCAATTTGCAACATAATGCAGCTTCAGCATAAGATGGCTCGTGTGATTTATCTTGTCACTTTTTAGGGTACCGTAGCCAAATGGCAAAAAACTAAACCCTTATGGATTCGTCATGTCTGTCTGTCTGTCCGTCCGCATGTCACAGCCACTTTTTTCTATAGAACTATGATTAATGTTGAAACTTGGTAAGTAGATGTATTCTATGAACCGCAACACAAAAATAGAAAAAAAAACAATACATTTTGGGGGTGTGCGGATAGGTGATAGGAAATACAGGGTTATTCATAATTAGCTGCAAATACTCAGGAATTAGGTTCAATAAATAAAATAAAAAATATTTATGATATGATTTTTTTTAATTTTTGATTTAAGTTTTTGTATCAAAATTTTATTTTTATTAATTTTTTTACGGCTATTGCATAATTATTGCCATGGAGAACAGGACGATGACCCACCCAGGCGGTGACTGAACGCAGAGTGTCGCTCACGGCGCGCGGGCGCGGATCAAAGGTCAAAATAGGTCAGGCGCCAATGATTCCAAAGGATATTCTTTATCGATTTTCTCGGGATTTTCATAACAAAACTTAAAAAAAATCATTTTATAAATATTTTTTATTTTATTTGTTGAACCTAATTCCTGAGTATTTGCAGCTAATTATGAATAACCCTGTATAATATTTAAAGTAAGTAAGTAGTTTTTTTACGTCATAAATCGTAAACCGCAATTTACCTTTGATACACTAAACTCAAATATTAAAAAAAACAAAGTTACAACGAACTACAAGAACATTCAAAGTATGTATAATATATTATATACTTACTTGTTGCTACGGAACCCTACATATGGGCGAGTCGATGGACCGACGACGTCGTCGTCAGCCACGCAGAATTGCTGTTTCTAGAATATATATTACTTAGAGGAATGTTCAGCAGTAGACTTCTATTATATGCTGAAGATAATGCAAAATAAAATACTTACAACAAACTCACTCAACTAACTAAACGAGTTCCCCGGATGAATATAAAACATTAAAACGATGATAAAATAATACAAAACGTCTTCGGAAGTTAATTTGGCAGCAATCTGGGTATTTCCATTTTTTCCAGACGGTGCGATAAAATATGGCATTAATTACATGGACGAGGGAGCAGATTTCTTTTAGATTTTATAACTTTTAATAGAAGCACCCTCCGATGGATGGAAAGGGCTCAGAACCGTTCTTCCTGGAAATGTGTAGGGGAGGCCTATGTCCAGCAGTGGACTTCTTCAGGCTGATGATGATGAAAAAAGAAAGTAATGTTTTCTCTTTAGAATATAATTAACAAAGACATCATAGTTAATCTCCATAGATTGTAATTGACCCTAATAAATTGTAGTGTCGACCAGCGCCATGAATTATGGCACAATTAGTAACCTTTGCTTCTAATAAACTTATCTTGATAACAGAATCGCGGTTGGGCTTGTGATTTACTACTCTTAATTTGAGAAAAAACGAGGCTTTGGATAATAATTTAAATATTTTGTTTTTATAAACCTACTAGCTGACACCCGCGACTTCGTCCGCGTGGTTAGTATAAAGTCATAGTTTGAGTTCGTTTTAAAGAAACTATTTTATGGTGGAAAGCGGACAACTATTGATATGTTTTCACTGTTTTTTGCTTATATTTTGAGAGTTATTTTTCGTGAATTTGCCTTAGTGGCTAAGTTGGGTTATGTATGCGTTGGTTTTACATGACCAAGTTCTGGTTACCTTAGTTTTGAGTTTGCATTCAAAACTATATAAAGTGTGTTCGAAAGATGGTAACTGCTGTTGTAGCCGATTTTTTTCAGCTTTGTTTAGTTTTGGTATGAAAGGTGCTTCCCGCGATTTTGTCTTGGTGGTTATCATCGGTTTTTTTTGTAAACATTTGTGTGTATTAAAACCTGGTGACAAATGCTGCGGTAGCTGAATTTTTTTTAATGTTTTTTTGCGTATTTTGTAAAGCTCTTTTTCGTGATTTTGTTTTAGTGGCTAATTTGGGCTATCGTATTCGTTGGTGTAAAATTGAATCTTGTTTTTTTAGTTTGATATGATCAAATGCAAGTTACCATCGTTTTGAGCTTGTACTTTAGAGTGTATTTGAATTTGAAGGTGAGTGCTGTTGTAGCCGTTTTTTTTCAGCGGTGTTTAGTTTTAGTATGATAGATGATTCCCGCGATTTTGTCTTGGTGGTTATCATCGGTTTTTTTGTAAACATTTGTGTATTAAAACCTGGTGACAAATGCTGCGGTAGCTGAAATTTTTTTAATGTTTTTGTTTGCGTATTTTGTAAAGCTATTTTTTGTGATTTTATGTTATACTAGCTGACACCCGCGACTTCGTCCGCGTGGTTAGTATAAAGTCATAGTTTGAGTTCGTTTTAAAGAAACTATTTTATGGTGGAAAGCGGACAACTATTGATATGTTTTCACTGTTTTTTGCTTATATTTTGAGAGTTATTTTTCGTGAATTTGCCTTAGTGGCTAAGTTGGGTTATGTATGCGTTGGTTTTACATGACCAAGTTCTGGTTACCTTAGTTTTGAGTTTGCATTCAAAACTATATAAAGTGTGTTCGAAAGATGGTAACTGCTGTTGTAGCCGATTTTTTTCAGCTTTGTTTAGTTTTGGTATGAAAGGTGCTTCCCGCGATTTTGTCTTGGTGGTTATCATCGGTTTTTTTTGTAAACATTTGTGTGTATTAAAACCTGGTGACAAATGCTGCGGTAGCTGAATTTTTTTTAATGTTTTTTTGCGTATTTTGTAAAGCTCTTTTTCGTGATTTTGTTTTAGTGGCTAATTTGGGCTATCGTATTCGTTGGTGTAAAATTGAATCTTGTTTTTTTAGTTTGATATGATCAAATGCAAGTTACCATCGTTTTGAGCTTGTACTTTAGAGTGTATTTGAATTTGAAGGTGAGTGCTGTTGTAGCCGTTTTTTTTCAGCGGTGTTTAGTTTTAGTATGATAGATGATTCCCGCGATTTTGTCTTGGTGGTTATCATCGGTTTTTTTGTAAACATTTGTGTATTAAAACCTGGTGACAAATGCTGCGGTAGCTGAAATTTTTTTAATGTTTTTGTTTGCGTATTTTGTAAAGCTATTTTTTGTGATTTTATGTTATATTAGTGGCTTATTTGGGGTTTCGTATGCATGTTGGTGTATAATCGAATCTGAATTTTTAATTTGACATGACCAACTGCTGGTTACCATAGTTTTGAGCATGTACTTTAGAGTGTCTTTGAATTTGAAGGCGAGTGCTGTTGTAGCCAATTTCTTTCAGAGGTGTTTAGTTTAAGTTTGATAGATAATTCCCGCAATTTTATCTAAGTGATTATCTTTGGTTTTATTGTAAACCTTTGTGTGTATTCAAACCTGGTGACAGATGCTGCGGTAGCTGAAAATTTTTTAATGTTTTTTTTGCGTATTTTGTAAAGCTATTTTTTGTGATTTTTTGTTATATTAGTGAATTATTTGGGGTTTCGTATGCATGTTGGTGTATGATCGAATCTGGTTTTTTTAGTTTGACATGATCAAATGCAAGTTACCATAGTTTTGAGCTTGTACTTTAGAGTGTATTTGAATTTGAAGGCGAGTTCTGTTGTAGCTGTTTTTTTTCAGCGGTGTTTAGTTTAAGTATGATAGATGATTCCCGCAATTTTGTTTTGGTGGTTATCATCGGTTTTTTTGTAAACCTTTGTGTGTATTAAAACCTGGTGATAAATGCTGCGGTAGCAGAAAATTTTTAACGTTTTTTTTTGCGTATTTTGTAAAGCTATTTTTTGTGATTTTATGTTATATTAGTGGCTAATTTTGGGTTTCGTATGCGTGTTGGTGTATAGTCGAATCAATTTTTTTAATTTGACTTGACCAACTGCTGGTTACCATAGTTTTGAGCATGTACTTTAGAGTGTATTTGAATTTGAAGGCGAGTGCTGTTGTAGCCAATTTTTTCAGCGGTGTTTAGTTTAAGTATGATAGATGATTCCCGCGATTTGTCTTGGTGGTTATCATCGGTTTTTTTGTAAACATTTGTGTGTATTAAATACTGGTGACAAATGCTGCGGGAGCTGAAATTTTTTTAATGTTTTTTTTTTTAAGTATTTTGTAAAGCTATTTTTTGTGATTTTATGTTATATTAGTGGCTAATTTGGGGTTTCGTATGCGTGTTGGTGTATAATCAAATCAGATTTTTAATTTGACATGACCAACTGCTGGTTACCATAGTTTTGAGCATGTACTTTAGAGTGTATTTGAATTTGAAGACAGGTGCTGTTGTACCCGATTTTTTTCAGCGGTGTTTAGTTTAAGTATGATAGATGATTCCCGCAATTTTGTCTAAGTGGTTTATCATTGGTTTTTTTGTAAACCTTTGTGTGTATTCAAACCTGGTGACAGATGCTGCGGTAGCTGAAAAATTTTTAATGGTTTTTTTTGCGTATTTTGTAAGGAAATTTCTTGTGATTTTATGTTATATTAGTGGCTAATTTAGGGTTTCGTCTGCGTGTTGGTGTATAATCGAATCAGATTTTTTAATTTGACATGACCAGCTGGTTACCATAGTTTTGAGCATGTACTTTAGCCGTTTTTTGAAGCGGTGCGGTGTTTAGTTTCGGTACGATAGGTGTTTTCCGCGATTTTGTCTTAGTGGTTACGGTGGGGTTAATGTAAACTTTTGTGTGTATTCAAATTTGGTGACAGATGCTGCGGTAGCAGATTTTTTTTTACTGTTTTTTTGCGTATTTTGTAAAGCAATTTTTTGTGAATTTTCATGAAACTTTTTTCCTTTTTTTTCTTCTTTTAGGTAAATAATTTTCCAATTTTCTTTCTTAATGCACCTTTGCTCTATAACAGCAACACATCTTCCAAGTTTCATGCTTCTAGGACTAATGGTTTAGGCTGTGCGTTGATTTTTCTTTAAACCATTTTTCCCCTTTTTCTCCTCTTCGGGAAATAATTTTCCAATTTCCTTTCTTAGTACACCTCTACGTTGTATGAGGAACATACCCTCCAAGTTTCATGCTTCTAGGACTAACGGTTTAGGCTGTGCGTTGATTGTCAGTCAGTCAGTCAGTCAGTCAGTCAGTCAGTCAGTCAGTCAGTAACGAAAGAGTTTTATATATTTAGACTAGCTGACACCCGCGACTTCGTCCGCGTGGTTAGTATAAAGTCATAGTTTGAGTTCGTTTTAAAGAAACTATTTTATGGTGGAAAGCGGACAACTATTGATATGTTTTCACTGTTTTCTAAATATATAAAACTCTTTCGTTACTGACTGACTGACTGACTGACTGACTCACTGACTGACTGACAATCAACGCACAGCCTAAACCGTTAGTCCTAGAAGCATGAAACTTGGAGGGTATGTTCCTCTTATAGCGTAGAGGTGTACTAAGAAAGGAAATTGGAAAATTCTTTCCCGAAGAGGAGAAAAAGGGGAAAAAAGGTTTAAAGAAAAATCAACACACAGCCTAAACCATTAGTCCTAGAAGCATGAAACTTGGAAGATGTGTTCCTCTTATAGAGCAAAGGTGCACTAAGAAAGAAAATAGGAAAATTATTTCCCTTAAAAGAAGAAAAAAGGGAAAAATAGTTTAAAGAAAAATCACAAAAAATTGCTTTACAAAATACGCAAAAAAACAGTAAAAAAAAATCTACTACCGCAGCTTCTGTCACCAAATTTGAATACACACAAAAATTTACATAAACCCCACCGTAACCACTAAGACAAAATCGCGGAAAACACCTATCATACCGAAACTAAACACCGCACCGCTTCAAAAAATGGCTAAAGAACATGCTCAAAACTATGGTAACCAGCTGGTCATGTCAAATTAAAAAAATCTGATTCGATTATACACCAACACGCATACGAAACCCTAAATTAGCCACTAATACAACATAAAATCACAAAAAATTGCTTTACAAAATACGCAAAAAAAACCATTAAAAAATTTTCAGCTACCGCAGCATCTGTCACCAGGTTTGAATACACACAAAGGTTTACAAAAAAAACAATGATAATCACTTAGACAAAATTGCGGGAATCATCTATCATACTTAAGCTAAACACCGCTGAAAAAAATCGGCTACAACAGCACTCGCCTTCAAATTCAAATAAACTCTAAAGTACATGCTCTAAACTATGGTAACCAGCAGTTGGTCACGTCAAATTAAAAAAATTGATTCGATTATACACCAACACGCATACGAAACCCAAAATTAGCCACTAATATAACATAAAATAACAAAAAATAGCTTTACAAAATACGCAAAAAAAACATTAAAAAAATTTCAGCTACCGCAGCATCTGTCACCAGGTTTGAATACACACAAAGGTTTACAATAAAACCAAAGATAACCACTTAGACAAAATTGCGGGAATTATCTATCATACTTAAACTAAACACCTCTGAAAGAAATCGGCTACAACAGAACTCGCCTTCAAATTCAAATACACTCTAAAGTACAAGCTCAAAACTATGGTAACTTGCATTTGATCATGTCAAACTAAAAAAACCAGATTCGATCATACACCAACGAATACGATAGCCCAAATTAGCCACTAAAACAAATCACGAAAACGAGCTTTACAAAATACGCAAAAAAAAAAAAAAGAATAATTTCAGCTACCGCAGCATCTGTCACCAGGTTTGAATACACACAAAGGTTTACAATAAAACCAAAGATAACAACTTAGACAAAATTGCGGGAATTATCTATCATACTTAAACTAAACACCTCTGAAAGAAATCGGCTACAACAGCACTCGCCTTCAAATTCAAAGACACTCTAAAGTACATGCTCAAAACTATGGTAACCAGCAGTTGGTCATGTCAAATTAAAAGTTCAGATTCGATTATACACCAACATGCATACGAAACCCCAAATTAGCCACTAATCTAAATATATAAAACTCTTTCGTTACTGACTGACTGACTGACTGACTGACTGACTGACAATCAACGCACAGCCTAAACCGTTAGTCCTAGAAGCATGAAACTTGGAGGGTATGTTCCTCTTATAGCGTAGAGGTGTACTAACAAAGGAAATTGGAAAATTCTTTCCCGAAGAGGAGAAAAAGGGGAAAAAAGGTTTAAAGAAAAATCAACACACAGCCTAAACCATTAGTCCTAGAAGCATGAAACTTGGAAGATGTGTTCCTCTTATAGAGCAAAGGTGCACTAAGAAAGAAAATAGGAAAATTATTTCCCTTAAAAGAAGAAAAAAGGGAAAAATAGTTTAAAGAAAAATCACAAAAAATTGCTTTACAAAATACGCAAAAAAACAGTAAAAAAAAATCTACTACCGCAGCTTCTGTCACCAAATTTGAATACACACAAAAATTTACATAAACCCCACCGTAACCACTAAGACAAAATCGCGGAAAACACCTATCATACCGAAACTAAACACCGCACCGCTTCAAAAAATGGCTAAAGAACATGCTCAAAACTATGGTAACCAGCTGGTCATGTCAAATTAAAAAAATCTATTTCGATTATACACCAACACGTATACGAAACCCTAAATTAGCCACTAATACAACATGAAATCACAAAAAATTGCTTTACAAAATACGCAAAAAAACCATTAAAAAATTTTCAGCTACCGCAGCATCTGTCACCAGGTTTGAATACACACAAAGGTTTACAAAAAAAACAATGATAATCACTTAGACAAAATTGCGGGAATCATCTATCATACTTAAGCTAAACACCGCTGAAAAAAATCGGCTACAACAGCACTCGCCTTCAAATTCAAATAAACTCTAAAGTGCATGCTCAAAACTATGGTAACCAACAGTTGGTCACGTCAAATTTAAAAAAATAGATTCGATTATACACCAACACGCATACGAAACCCAAAATTAGCCACTAATATAACATAAAATCACAAAAAATAGCTTTACAAAATACGCAAAAAAAAACGTTAAAAAAAATTCTGCTACCGCAGCATTTGTCACCAGGTTTTAATACAAACAAATGTTTACAAAAAAACCGATGATAACCACCAAGACAAAATTGCGGGAATCATCTATCATACTTAAACTAAACACCGCTGAAAAAAACAGCTACAACAGAACTCGCCTTCAAATTCAAATACACTCTAAAGTACAAGCTCAAAACTATGGTAACTTGCATTTGATCATGTCAAACTAAAAAACCAGATTCGATCATACACCAACGAATACGATAGCCCAAATTAGCCACTAAAACAAATCACGAAAACGAGCTTTACAAAATACGCAAAAAAAAACATTAAAAAAATTTCAGCTACCGCAGCATCTGTCACCAGGTTTGAATACACACAAAGGTTTACAATAAAACCAAAGATAACCACTTAGACAAAATTGCGGGAATTATCTATCATACTTAAACTAAACACCTCTGAAAGAAATCGGCTACAACAGCACTCGCCTTCAAATTCAAAGACACTCTAAAGCACATGCTTAAAACTATGGTAACCAGCAGTTGGTCATGTCAAATTAAAAATTCAGATTCGCATACGAAACCCCAAATTAGCCACTAATATAATATAAAATCACAAAAAATAGCTTTACAAAATACGCAAAAAAAAACATTAAAAAATTTTCAGCTACCGCAGCATTTGTCACCAGGTTTTAATACACACAAATGTTTACAAAAAAACCGATGATAACCACCAAGACAAAATTGCGGAAATCATCTATCATACTTAAACTAAACACCGCTGAAAAAAAACAGCTACAACAGAACTCGCCTTCAAATTCAAATACACTCTAAAGTACAAGCTCAAAACTATGGTAACTTGCATTTGATCATGTCAAACTAAAAAAACCAGATTCGATCATACACTAACGAATACGATAGCCCAAATTAGCCACTAAAACAAATCACGAAAACGAGCTTTACTATGCATCTATGTTTCACTTTGTCTATGCAGCGCAAGCGCGCGCGCATAGACGTCACGTCAACGTCACAGATACACCACAGCACACGTACCACAGACAATAACTACACCTCGAAACAGTCGAAACATGAGATGGATAATAATTATGATTGTATATTGTAAGTATCATTTAAGTAGCTATATTGTATTTTATTATCTGTTTATTAGAATTTAATACACAGTTCATTTATATATTATTCTTTGACAGTCTTCCCTTTTTATTTTATTTTTATTTTTCATGTGACGTCACCTCTTCGCAAAGGGCTCCGCCTGAAAACCAGCGCTGCTTGGCATGGTAGATGATACCTTGTCAGGCAGCAAAAAGCTGAGTCGGGGCCTATTTGGCATAGTTCTTTATTGTTATATGTTGTGAACGTCTACACCTATGTACCTATTATGTCAAATAAATGTATTTTCTTTCTTTCTTTTCTTTCTTTCTTTACAAAATACGCAAAAAAAAACATTAAAAAATTTTCAGCTACCGCAGCATCTGTCACCAGGTTTTAATACACAGAAATGTTTACAAAAAAACCGATGATAACCACCAAGACAAAATCGCGGGAATCATCTATCATACTTAAACTAAACACCGCTGAAAAAAAACGGCTACAACAGCACTCACCTTCAAATTCAAATACACTCTAAAGTACAAGCTCAAAACGATGGTAACTTGCATTTGATCATGTCAAACTAAAAAAACAAGATTCAATTATACACCAACGAATACGATAGCCCAAATTAGCCACTAAAACAAAATCACGAAAAAGAGCTTTACAAAATACGCAAAAAAACATTAAAAAAATTCTGCTACCGCAGCATCTGTCACCAGGTTTGAATACACACAAAGGTTTACAAAAAACCCCATGATAACCACTAAGACAAAATCGCGGGAAGCACCTATCATACCAAAACTAAACACAGCTGAAAAAAATCGGCTACAACAGCATTTACCATCTTTCGAACACACTTTATATAGTTTTGAATGCAAACTCAAAACTAAGGTATACAGCACTTGGTCATGTAAAACCAACGCATACATAACCCAACTTAGCCACTAAGGCAAATTCACGAAAAATAACTCTCAAAAAATACGCAAGAAACAGTGAAAACATATCAATAGTTGTCCGCTTTCCACCATAAAATAGTTTCTTTTAAACGAACTCAAACTATGACTTTATACTAACCACGCGGACGAAGTCGCGGGTGACAGCTAGTTTGCTTATATTTTGAGAGTTATTTTTCGTGAATTTGCCTTAGTGGCTAAGTTGGGTTATGTATGCGTTGGTTTTACATGACCAAGTTCTGGTTACCTTAGTTTTGAGTTTGCATTCAAAACTATATAAAGTGTGTTCGAAAGATGGTAACTGCTGTTGTAGCCGATTTTTTTCAGCTTTGTTTAGTTTTGGTATGAAAGGTGCTTCCCGCGATTTTGTCTTGGTGGTTATCATCGGTTTTTTTTGTAAACATTTGTGTGTATTAAAACCTGGTGACAAATGCTGCGGTAGCTGAATTTTTTTTAATGTTTTTTTGCGTATTTTGTAAAGCTCTTTTTCGTGATTTTGTTTTAGTGGCTAATTTGGGCTATCGTATTCGTTGGTGTAAAATTGAATCTTGTTTTTTTAGTTTGATATGATCAAATGCAAGTTACCATCGTTTTGAGCTTGTACTTTAGAGTGTATTTGAATTTGAAGGTGAGTGCTGTTGTAGCCGTTTTTTTTCAGCGGTGTTTAGTTTTAGTATGATAGATGATTCCCGCGATTTTGTCTTGGTGGTTATCATCGGTTTTTTTGTAAACATTTGTGTATTAAAACCTGGTGACAAATGCTGCGGTAGCTGAAATTTTTTTAATGTTTTTGTTTGCGTATTTTGTAAAGCTATTTTTTGTGATTTTATGTTATATTAGTGGCTTATTTGGGGTTTCGTATGCATGTTGGTGTATAATCGAATCTGAATTTTTAATTTGACATGACCAACTGCTGGTTACCATAGTTTTGAGCATGTGTTTTAGAGTGTCTTTGAATTTGAAGGCGAGTGCTGTTGTAGCCAATTTCTTTCAGAGGTGTTTAGTTTAAGTTTGATAGATAATTCCCGCAATTTTATCTAAGTGATTATCTTTGGTTTTATTGTAAACCTTTGTGTGTATTCAAACCTGGTGACAGATGCTGCGGTAGCTGAAAATTTTTTAATGTTTTTTTTGCGTATTTTGTAAAGCTATTTTTTGTGATTTTTTGTTATATTAGTGAATTATTTGGGGTTTCGTATGCATGTTGGTGTATGATCGAATCTGGTTTTTTTAGTTTGACATGATCAAATGCAAGTTACCATAGTTTTGAGCTTGTACTTTAGAGTGTATTTGAATTTGAAGGCGAGTTCTGTTGTAGCTGTTTTTTTTCAGCGGTGTTTAGTTTAAGTATGATAGATGATTCCCGCAATTTTGTTTTGGTGGTTATCATCGGTTTTTTTGTAAACCTTTGTGTGTATTAAAACCTGGTGATAAATGCTGCGGTAGCAGAAAATTTTTAACGTTTTTTTTTTGCGTATTTTGTAAAGCTATTTTTTGTGATTTTATGTTATATTAGTGGCTAATTTTGGGTTTCGTATGCGTGTTGGTGTATAGTCGAATCAATTTTTTTAATTTGACTTGACCAACTGCTGGTTACCATAGTTTTGAGCATGTACTTTAGAGTGTATTTGAATTTGAAGGCGAGTGCTGTTGTAGCCAATTTTTTCAGCGGTGTTTAGTTTAAGTATGATAGATGATTCCCGCGATTTGTCTTGGTGGTTATCATCGGTTTTTTTGTAAACATTTGTGTGTATTAAATACTGGTGACAAATGCTGCGGGAGCTGAAATTTTTTTAATGTTTTTTTTTTTAAGTATTTTGTAAAGCTATTTTTTGTGATTTTATGTTATATTAGTGGCTAATTTGGGGTTTCGTATGCGTGTTGGTGTATAATCAAATCAGATTTTTAATTTGACATGACCAACTGCTGGTTACCATAGTTTTGAGCATGTACTTTAGAGTGTATTTGAATTTGAAGACAGGTGCTGTTGTACCCGATTTTTTTCAGCGGTGTTTAGTTTAAGTATGATAGATGATTCCCGCAATTTTGTCTAAGTGGTTTATCATTGGTTTTTTTGTAAACCTTTGTGTGTATTCAAACCTGGTGACAGATGCTGCGGTAGCTGAAAAATTTTTAATGGTTTTTTTTGCGTATTTTGTAAGGAAATTTCTTGTGATTTTATGTTATATTAGTGGCTAATTTAGGGTTTCGTCTGCGTGTTGGTGTATAATCGAATCAGATTTTTTAATTTGACATGACCAGCTGGTTACCATAGTTTTGAGCATGTACTTTAGCCGTTTTTTGAAGCGGTGCGGTGTTTAGTTTCGGTACGATAGGTGTTTTCCGCGATTTTGTCTTAGTGGTTACGGTGGGGTTAATGTAAACTTTTGTGTGTATTCAAATTTGGTGACAGATGCTGCGGTAGCAGATTTTTTTTTACTGTTTTTTTGCGTATTTTGTAAAGCAATTTTTTGTGAATTTTCATGAAACTTTTTTCCTTTTTTTTCTTCTTTTAGGTAAATAATTTTCCAATTTTCTTTCTTAATGCACCTTTGCTCTATAACAGCAACACATCTTCCAAGTTTCATGCTTCTAGGACTAATGGTTTAGGCTGTGCGTTGATTTTTCTTTAAACCATTTTTCCCCTTTTTCTCCTCTTCGGGAAATAATTTTCCAATTTCCTTTCTTAGTACACCTCTACGTTGTATGAGGAACATACCCTCCAAGTTTCATGCTTCTAGGACTAACGGTTTAGGCTGTGCGTTGATTGTCAGTCAGTCAGTCAGTCAGTCAGTCAGTCAGTCAGTCAGTCAGTAACGAAAGAGTTTTATATATTTAGATTAGTGGCTAATTTAGGGTTTCGTCTGCGTGTTGGTGTATAATCGAATCAGATTTTTTAATTTGACATGACCAGCTGGTTACCATAGTTTTGAGCATGTACTTTAGCCGTTTTTTGAAGCGGTGCGGTGTTTAGTTTCGGTACGATAGGTGTTTTCCGCGATTTTGTCTTAGTGGTTACGGTGGGGTTAATGTAAACTTTTGTGTGTATTCAAATTTGGTGACAGATGCTGCGGTAGCAGATTTTTTTTTACTGTTTTTTTGCGTATTTTGTAAAGCAATTTTTTGTGAATTTTCATGAAACTTTTTTCCTTTTTTTTCTTCTTTTAGGTAAATAATTTTCCAATTTTCTTTCTTAATGCACCTTTGCTCTATAACAGCAACACATCTTCCAAGTTTCATGCTTCTAGGACTAATGGTTTAGGCTGTGCGTTGATTTTTCTTTAAACCATTTTTCCCCTTTTTCTCCTCTTCGGGAAATAATTTTCCAATTTCCTTTCTTAGTACACCTCTACGTTGTATGAGGAACATACCCTCCAAGTTTCATGCTTCTAGGACTAACGGTTTAGGCTGTGCGTTGATTGTCAGTCAGTCAGTCAGTCAGTCAGTCAGTCAGTCAGTCAGTCAGTAACGAAAGAGTTTTATATATTTAGATACTGTCCCACTGCCGGGCAAAGGTCTCCTTTAACTTTTCTCCATTCTCCACGATCCTCGGTCAACTGTACCCAGTCGTTGTAGAGATTAAAAATAAAATACAAAAAATAATACCAACAATACAGGGCGTAGACTAGTACCGATAACTTAATTATCGCATGTAGACCATGTTTCTGATAAAGAAAAAAAAACCAAATGCGGAAAAAAGCGTTATTATTTACTATTTCCGTGATTTTTTCGATCTCCACAATACACCGTAAAATGAAAGAAAGAAAGAAAGAAAAGCATTTTATTGACCTATTAGCATACAGGACACAGGAATACCTACCTACTTAAAAAATAAAATAAAAAATCACATAAAAAATTATAAAAAAGAAAATAATCATTATAGGAGGTAGGCAGCTGTCATACCTACAGTATTACTAGAATTGGGTAACAATATTAGAGGTCAATTAGGCCCCGGCTCAGTATTTGTTGCACTGTATAGGTCACCCCACTCAGTGCAACAATGGTATTCTGCCGGGCCTAGAGGCGAGTAATGTCACGGACGATGTAGTTAATAAAAAAATAAAATAGTAAGTATACAAAATAAAAATAAGCGAAGTGAGCTAAGTAGTGCTTACTAGAAAACAAAAAGTAAAAAAGTTATCAGTGCGATGGGAAGCAGTTTGAAGTATGAACTTAAATAGCTAACTTATTCATTGTTAAGCTCGTAAAAATATAACCAACCAAGCATATTTTTTTCGTAAATGCATCGTGTAACGCAGCTTTATTTACAAGCTCTATGATGTAGATAGAATCACCTTACGTCCGTTATCGTTATGTCACCTCATGCACAGTATAATGTCAACGAGTTGACATTTTAGAGACCGGTTTTGGGGAAAAGACAGACAGATTTGTGATGTAACGTGCGATGTGTAATGTAAAAGATTATAAGATGTTTCTACATATCCGAAGCGTTTTAATTGTGCTACGTACGACCCGTCGAGGATACCTTTTACAATCGATTCCAGCCAAATTCAATTTTATGAGTCAATTTTATTGTTAGCCCGTTCACGTTCTTTAAGTTTTTGTATTCGTACAGTAACATTGTCCAGCTGGACTTTAACAATAATGAGTTAGATACTTTGAGCATCCTTCTGTATGACGTCATTAATGACCTCTGCTCTTATCAATGTCGATCAATTGAATAACATTGCTACATCACATCATGTCGTATACAATTACCTTGTTACTTGAATTAATAGACAATGAGATTATCTAATCAAAGCTAATGTGTCAGGTCAATCAACCGTGCAATTACACGGGGTGGGGGTAAGATGGCTTTCTACCCCACCTGAGTTCGAATGTTTTTTTTTTGACGTGATAACGTCTTATAATTCGATGGAGCCGGCTGCACGCACCAAAAAACATGACTCATGCGGCGTTACCTCGCTCTGAGGCGTTCCATTTAACGCTTGAAGTGCAAGCGAGAGCGCGGAACGAGCGACAAAGAGGCACGCACGGTCTCCGCGTTTGGCAGCGTTGGGCATCTGTCTCTCTCCTACTTGAGTGCGTTCGCGTGGACAGCTGTATGACGTTGTCACGTTCAACTATCGTCAGTAAACCGACTTTACAGACAACCAATTTTTTTGACAATTTATAGACTAACGCTTGACCGCAATCTCACCTGATGTTAAGTGATGATGCGATCGACGGTGTAGTGCGCTCACCTAGAAGTACCTTTTTTTTTGAAAACGTCCAAATTATAGGTATTTGGAAAAATAGACGCCGGCAACGAGTTCCACTCTTTGGCTGTCTGCATTATAAATGTGGAGGCAAAGCGCTTAGTGCGGGAAGAAGGTGCATCAACCATGAATGGATGCCTCGCTTCTCTACGTCTAGTGGTCCGGTGATGAAATAGGGATGGAGGAACCAAGTTGAAAAGGTCCATGTTTAGTCAGCATACTTGATGCTTGGTGCTAAGTAAATAGGCCTTTGTAACTATTGTAGATGGCTTATTTAATAGCGTCAGGGGCAACTGGTGATAATAAAAGTCCTACTTACGGCGCTATAGTTTTTTTTATACTACTAGCTGATGTAACAAGTATATGGCCCACCTGATGTTAAGCGATAACCATCGTCATATCTTCGATAACAAACCATTGCCTCGTAGGTCACGCACGTCAGGAACGTGCCCTACGATGCTGCGTCCATCAACCTGGACGCAGTGCATTGTATAGTGCCTGGGACAGGATTTTTGTTGGAATAGGCTTTCTCAGCTATGCCATCCTGGCGGCTTAATTGGCCTAATCCTCAGAAAAGACAGGGCCAATACGTGCAGAGCTGATTAGCCTTGGGTTCCCGATGTTTTCCTTCATCGTTTAAGAGCATTAGCGTGTCATTTTCCAAGCAGTACAGTGATCTGATTAAAAAAAAAACATCTTCAGATAAAAAAGTAATACATACTTTCAGATAAGTCCCATGGAAATTTCATATAAATCAGTTCAGCCGTTTTTTTAAATATTTTCTTGTGATTTTTTCATTCATCAGTGGCTAAAGTCGGTTTCTTAAGTTTTTTAATCACAGTACAAGTATTTATCACAAAAAAATAACCCAAGTCCAAAATTTATGTTATCCTCGGTTAACACCAAACCTCAGACGAACAAGGCCTTAACTTCCCCAGCACTCAGACACAGAAGGACTTAACTGACAGTGACAAGGGTACCAATTATTAAATTTGACAGTAAAATTAACACTTTCATTGTCCCACGACAGCAACTTTGCCTGTCACCTGTTGATTTTAGTTAAATTAGTGTTGAGTGTTTTGGAGAAGTAACCTTGTTGTGTGACGGTGCTTTTAAATGCCTCAATCACTGTTAAATTGCTATAAGTACAGTTGTTTCAACACATGACAGCACTTTATGCTGAAAAAGTATTCTAATTGGAAATAAGCCAGCTTGCTTCATTTAAATTCCATTCCTAGAATCACAAGGATCACTCTGAAAGATTTTCTGAATTTCAGATGATTTATATAGCGTCAGAGCAACTGTTGTTTACTCATGCCCTTACTTACAGGACGCTATAGTGCCTGGGACAGGTTTTTTAGATGGAAATCAAATCAAGTAGAATCGCAAGGATCATTTTGAAATGTCTTAAAGCTAGGTAAGTCTAGGTGCCAATTCCACGTGACCAAGCCTAGAAGAACAGGCAATAAACAACAGCTTGGTTCCTGCCGTTTTTTTATATGATGGAATAGGCCCACCACCTATACCACATCAAAACATCCTGACAGCTCAAAGTCGGCCTCATCCACAGGAAAGACAAATACGTTCTGAGCTGACTAAGGCATGGGTTTCCTCACGATGTTTTCCTTCACCGTTTGAGAGCACACTGTGTACGACACTATTAGGTAATAATTAATAATCTGTAGCCGACATGGAAATATTCAATTCAGCTGTGTTGGTCTCCCTTTCAATGCCAAGGACGGCTTTGTCGAATATACCCGTCAAGCATTTCTTGTGCCTCAAAGCCCATACATTTCATATCATACAATGCTTGTGACATCCCTATTCAACAGTAAGGTAGTGAGTACTTATACCTGGGACTCCCTGTTAAATTAATTATTATTTAGTCTCGTGCGACGTATGATTTGGGTTCCGGTTCCTACTTTTTGTCTTCATATTATGGTCTTGTAATATCGTGATATTATTTGTGGATAATTATATTAGCTATGGTCTCAGTATATACATCTCTACTACTACTAGAGATCAAGTTTCAGCATAGGACTTTGCAAACATCCGCACATACAGCCGCAAACTTTGACAGTGTTACACTGAACGCCATTGCAAGGCTTCATGGAGGTCCAAATGGGCAATTTTAATTCCGTTTTACTCACCGCCGGTTCTAAAAACAAAATAAAGCTATGATGGCTAACACGTAGAATAGCAGTGAAAAATGTTGCCAACTAATTTATTAAGCCCCGCGATAAATGCGTTACCATAAACAAACAAACAACGGCATTTACCGAATACACTTCATTTGTCGTTGCAATAAATTTTTAGCAGCTCTCGTAAATTCCCGCGTTTCCTAATACCCGCCATTTTGAAAACAAAATGGCTGCCGTAAAAAAGTGCCACCTTTGTTATTGCTTATTTATTTAAATTGGAATAATTAGTCTTTTCTCCATTTGTTCGTGACGAAAACATTTAATTTGTTATACTTAACGAGCTGTGAAAAATAGCATCGCTGAGATGAGTCAAATTTGTTACCCTAATTGGCTTAATGTATCTACTTAAAATAATTGCATCTAACTTAATTATTACGAGAACTTTTTAAATTCTTCTTGCTAAAAAAATACTTAACCACTTTGTAAAAATATTTGATAACAATACGTCGTGTGCATAGCTCTTTTATGTTAAATATAATTATTTATTTTGTTGTGTTCATGAAACCTGCAAGGAGTAAATTTGATTTTTTTAGCTTATAATTATAAAAATAGGATTGTGATTTTCCACCGTTTTGATTTCAATTAACATAATATTAAAATAATAAGAAAAAATGTATGTCAAAACAATAAATAATTATGTACCCTCTTTGAAATTCGATACAAATTGTGTGTAGTTTATGATGTATTGTAGTAACTACATCTTAAAATATAAGGAGCTTATACTCCAAAGATAACTTTTAGTGCTTCAAAGACAAGATCAAGCGTTGCGAAAATAAATCATTTGACCCCGAAGTCTCCAATAAAAGCGAGATTCTTTCAATACTGAAAGATATTGAACAAAAAGGCTTTGAACGGCGAGTTGGGACCGCAAAGAACGTATTGGGTTACAGGGTTGCCAACTAATCTGAAGCCTCAGAAATGTTGCAGAATTTAAACTCAATACCCCAGTTCAAAATTGTTCAAGAAAGAGTTTGTAAAAGGGTTGTTAATTAGGGGGTTATAATCATTTTACTCTGGTTTTATTTTTAAGAGCTCTTAAAGTTTTCGCACTGTATTTATGTCATCTTATAATAAAACACAACAGTGTGACAGCCAAGTTGGGAAATAGGATACCGTATCCATGCTGTAAGTTGTAATATAATTTGACAACACGCAAACATGTTAGCAGTAAAATAATAAAACGATAAATATGTAGTACCTTGAAAATTCTGAGGTAAACAAATAAAACTATAATCAAATTGGTTTATACGGAGTTAATAACTATTCAATAAAAATTCGACTATTCTTTGGTGATTTCACCATTCAAGTCGGACATCTGATGAGTGGAAGGTTTTGCGGAGACCTATACCCAGCAGTGGGGAACAACAAGTATATTCAAGACAGAAAAAGCAATAAACGATTTCACAAATTGGAGGAGCACTTCAAATCCTTTCACCACACTTGGTTTGCTATAACAAGTTGGTATAAGAAGAACGATTTCATGTACCAAAAAGAGGCAGCCCTATTAAATTGACCAATCAACTCGCTCAGCCGTTCGGAAAGAGCCGTTTAAAGTTCTTTTACGTGATTCCTTCACCGCAATTGTCTGTTATTATTCAGTTAATGTAGGTCAATTGAAACCAATGGCCGATAAAGAAATTTAATTACTTTTTAAAACCTTTTTCAATTAAAATATACCAGTAGATAGATAACTTTTTATTGATTATTAAGACACACTAGGTAAGTAATATACCGTTTTTAGCTTAAAAATAAACACTAGATGAAAAAAAAACTTCTATATTTTTAGATATAATCGGCACATAATAGAACTGTGAGACTAATTATGTTTAAATTCTATTCAAAACTTAATTGCTTATAACTCTGTATTTCGTTTATCTGTACTAGATTAAAAAACAAAGTTTTATGAATAACTTAACAATGGTTATAACAACAAATAAAGAAGGATTTATACTATTTCCGTTCTTCAGTTACACACTTAAGAATATACAAGATAGCCAAGCAATGGGCGATCTCATCACTAACAACGATCTTTTCCCGGCAGTGTTCCCTAAAGAGATATTTCCAATACAAAGTATCCAAAAATAGCGAAGCACAGAGAGCAAAAACCTTTGCAATTACGCTATCCAACTCCTGAACAAATTTCCGGTATTGCTGAACTTATTTTATTCAAAACACACCCCATGGGGATTCCTAAAGTTTCTAAAGCGCCATACAATCGATAGGCTTAGAGCTAGTCGTCAGTTTCTTACATCAATTTCTGTTCAAATTATACTGCAGATAACTATTAAAAAAAAAAAATTCATATCACCACAGAATTCCCGTTATGTAATTGCCATAAATATGAGGATATGAGGGGGTAAAAATGCTTGAAGAAACAAAATTAAATGAGTTTTTTTTTATGCCATAGCATGCAGACGAGCAGACGGGCCACCTGATGGAAAGTAGTCACCGTCGCCCATAGACACCTGCAACACCAGAGGTGGTGCTAATGCGCTGCCGGCCTTTCAAGAAATGATAGCTTGAGCAAACAAAGCGAGCGTGATAACTATTACGAGACGAATGATTGTTGTTTGTTTAAAATATAAAAAATTGTTTATCCTAGTGTCACTTTTGAACTGATATTATAATCTTGATTATGTATACTGTAAAAAATCGTAAATTCTTCTCCGATATCTTAACAATACTATCTATTATTTCCTTATAAAATAAAGTTTGACGTAAATAAAACAATCGTGAGCTTCCGGACTATACAATATCGACATTCCACGGTGTCCCATGAGGAGAGGAAACTTTGCCATATTAATTTTCTTTGATGACTTTCTGATATTGGGGTCCTTTTGGCAATGGAAGTTATGTAAGAATTATTCAGCCGCTATAAGTGCTATTATGAAGCCCATTGAGGCCTATTTGTATGCTGGAGGGTCATCAGCGCGACCACGAAAATTGGTAATAAAAATCAAAACTAAGATGATAATTTTTACAGCCTTAGTTTATATGAATTCCTTCAAACTTAGACATCGTCTGTTAACCATGATAATGTCTTGCATACTAACGGCGTAAAGTGCATAAACATAATTCCTTTTTTATAACATATTAGACTGGCCTCTCAGCTCAGTTGGTAGTAGCTCTGCCTTCTGCACCGTGGATCGTGGGTTCGATTTCCACTGAGAACCAATATTTATGTGTAGTGAACGCAAATGTTTGTTCTCTGTCTGGGTGATATATTGTTTTCTAAGTATGTATACAAAAAGTATGTAAATATTATATCAGTTATCTGGTTTCCATAGTACAAGCTCTGCTTAATTTGGGGCTAGATAGTGTAGTGTGGATTGTCCACAGTATTTATTTATCTTATAAAGTACGTACCTAAAGCGGTACCTACTCCAAATGCCGCAATGTTCAACGGAGTTTCAAAATTAAATTGTATTAAATTGGGAATTCATTTTATTGTGGCTGGCAACACACGCGGAATAACAAATTCGGTCAATTCTCCCGAATCTAATGCTTTGATGACGCTTGGTGGGTTGCCAACTTGCCGTCCGTGTTTACTCAATCGTATAGCCGTTTTAAATGAGCATCTAAACTGACTGACTAGCCTAGTAACGCGGTTGGCAGCTATGCTTTCTGCACTGTAGGCTGCGGGTTCGATTTCCACCAAGATCCATAACTTGCGTAATATAATTTATACCATACCCCCTCTAAAAAGCTTATTTTATTCACTGCAAACAGTGAATAAAAAGCCCTTTTAATCACTGTTTTGGTGTTTGAATTTGGAACACACTAATAAGGTCAACGTCCATCTCAATACCTTAAAATCTTCTTGCGCCATAAATACTATGGATATATATGAATTTTTGACAAGGAGTTTAACGTTGGATTATATACTGTTTTAGTAGAAAACTTAAATTTATTTATCCTTCTTTTTGTACAAATCAAAACAAAATCAAAAATTATTTGTTTTATGTCATTTAAGAATAGTATAAACAAAGTTCATAGTTTTTAATCCCTTTTCGCTTAAATCTTTCTTTTTCTCGAAGTCTTGGTATAAAATATAGTATGCAACTCTTGAATAAAACGGATTTATATCGAGGGCCATGAATCACTGGCGTCGTTTAGGATTCTAATACTTGAATCACTCGCTACGCTCGTGATTCAATCATTATGAATCACTCCCTACGGTCGTGATTCATTCGTTAGAATCCTTCACTTGCTTGTGATTCATCTACGGCCCTCGATTTAAATCAGTCTTTTATTCACTAGTTACATAATATACTATTATACCATACCCCCTCTAAAAAGCTTATTTTATTCACTGAAAACAGTGAATAAAAAGCTCTTTTAATCACTGTTTTGGTGTTTGAATTTGGAACACACGAATAAGGTCAACGTCCATCTCAATACCTTACAACCTCCTTGCGCTATAAATACTCTAGATTTGATTTATTTGCATTAATTTATCCTTCTTTATTTACAAATCAAATCAATATCTAAAATTATTTGTTTTATGTCATATAAGAATAGTATAAACAAAGTTTATAGTTTTTAATCCTTTTTCGCTTAAATCTTTTTTTTTCTCGAAGTCATGGTATGAAGAATAGTATGCAACTCTTGAATAAAATGGAATTATATCAAGGGCCATGAATCACTCGCGTCGTTTAGGATTCTAACACTTGAATCACTCGCTACGCTCTTGATTCAATCATCATGAATCACTCGTGATTCATCTTTAGTCTTCGATTTAAATCCGTCTTTTATTCACTAGTTGCATAATGTACTATTGTTCTTTGTCTAGCTGTTGTAAAATCTTTATTATATATATAAAAAAACGCATTGTTCAAATTGGAACTAAATAATGATGTGAAATTACTAATTTATTTATTTTATCTTAACAATCCGAAAGGTTTCTAGTTAATAATAATTATTTACTTACGAGACCCTTTTTGGTGTTAGTTTTTTAGTTAAATGCAGTAGTATAACCACCATGGCGGCCTTGGGAACATCAAAGCGTTTTGCGGTGACGATCAGTGAAACGCTGTCAGATGTGACAGCGATATTATGCGTCATAGCCCCTTCTTACGGTCTATGATATCGTGCACGGAGTGGCGGATCAGCTCGCACGACACACCATGGGAACGGTCTCGTGCGCCGAGGTGCGCGGAAGCACAGGAGCCCTGTCTGTGTGCGTTGCCGTGCGTCGTCGTCGGCTGTGCGTGATGATCTGCAGAACCACGCACCGTAGGAAGGCAGCATAAGGCTTTACTTTATTACTAACAAAGTATGGATTTATTTCTAAAATAAATATTATTGGATTTGATTTGATTTACTTTGTCGCCAGTATCGATAACTATCAAACGAACTTACTTTTCCCTACCTAGGGTCAAGTAATTTAATGAAGGAAAGCTCTCACAAAAATTCATAAAGGACCCGCATAAATGTGGAAATAAGCTGAACCCAGCCTTTTATTATTCTAAAGCATTTGGACCACAAATTGGGTTCCGCAAAAAAGAAAAATAAAACGTCCTCAAAGAGTTGAGACGGTTAAGTTTTGATACCGTAAAGGACCGTAATTGGGTTGTGTTTGTGTTTTTGTCCGTTTGTAAATTGCTCGTTTGTGATATGTTTAGTTAAGAAGAGGAAAATGAGTGTAAAACACATTATTTAGGTACAACAATAAAATTAAAATCCCTTGACCGTAATAAAAAATCCTTAGAACATCGAAACAGCTGCACAAACTTCTACCAAACATAGGTTTGAGATGGTTCATCTGAGAATTAAGAACTTTCAACAACAAGTGAAGTTAAAAACTTGAGAGACCGATTTTGATGAAATTAAAATGAATTCTGTAGGACAAATCTAGAAGAATAACCTGGAATCTGGAAGAAAATAGTTTTTCAAATCGGCTCATATAATTATGACGAAGTTATAAGCAAACATAAAAAAAGCAGCCAATATGAGAACGTCTTTTTTCGTATATTTGAAGTCGGTTAAAAACCACAGTGGCATTTTAGCTATCCAGAAAACCTTAGCAGTAGGTACAGGCTTTAGTGACATTTCCCCAAGGAGTATTTCAGACATGCTACCTTCACTTCCTTTGCTTCCCAAAGCCATGATACTCAGCAAAGCTGCAGTTTTATTCCTCAAATAAAACTTTATTCTTTCTTAAATGAGTAGATCTCTTAGTAAAGTGGATTCTGTCATCTTAGTAAAACTATAGTAGTAGTAGTTTAGTTTTTTGAAGTGAAAACTTCTTTAGCGGCGATGAGCACTTTCTGTAATGGGTATAAAATCTTAAACTCGCGTCAGGGCGTCAGGGCGTCAGGATCACGTGACCTTATCGAAAAAGCGTAGGACGGATTTTTTGCAGAAATGTACCCTAAGACTACAACGTAGAGTTCATAATAAAAATCGAAAAAAAGCGTAAGACGCTACAGATACGCTAGTAGTTACTATGACACGGTAACGTCACAGAATAGATAATAGTTAGTAGCAAGCATACCAAGGCGTTTTTCGTGACTGTAGTAGGTATAGGTACATACCTATTATAGATTTTATGAACTAGCGGCCGCCCGCGGCAGGTAGTAGTGGTCATTGGTACATGATTTTATAGATCTACTGTATTTATTTTTCGAGTGGAGCATTGCGGCGAGCGAAGCGAGCCGCCATGCGACCATGGGAACAGCGCGGCGAGCGAAGCGAGCCGTGCTGTGACTCCCCCCAAGCCCCCCAGAACCCCCTCCTCCTGAACCCGGGGGGAGCGTCGCGGCGAGCGAAGCGAGCCGCCACGTGACCACGGGGAACAGCGCGGCGAGCGAAGCGAGCCGTGCTGTGACCCCCCTAAGCCCCCCAGAACCCCCTCCTCCGAAACCCGGGGGGAGCGTCGCGGCGAGCGAAGCGAGCCGCCACGCGATCACGGGGAACAGCGTGGCGAGTGAAGCGAGCCGTGCTGTTACCCCCCTAAGCCCCCCAGAACCCCCTCTTCCTGAACCCGGGGGGAGCATCGCGGCGAGCGAAGCGAGCCGCCACGCGACCACGGGGAACAGCGCGGCGAGCGAAGCGAGCCGTGCTGTGACCCCCCTTAGCCCCCCAGAACCCCCTCCTCCTATGTCTGCCGTTTTACTTCATTTAGGACCTACTTGTAGGTCGCGCGACAAGGTCCCTTCTAGCGGTTCCGACCCGTTGAGGATTTGGCTTTACGTAAAATTTAGGGTTCCGTATAGGGTTTTGATTGGGGTTATACTATATTGAGGAATTTGATTAAATGGTCGACTTTTAGGGTTCCTTAGGACTTTGATTGGAGTTTCAACTACACTTAGAAGCTTGATAATGTTAAAATTTTTAGGGTTCCTTAGGACTTTGATTGGGGTTTTACTACATTGAGGAATTTGATTAAGTGGTCAACTTTTAGGGTTCCTTAGGACTTTGATTGGAGTTTCAACTACACTTAGGAGCTTGATAATGTTAACATTTTTAGGGTTCCTTAGGACTTTGATTGGAATTTCAACTACACTTAGGAGCTTGATAATGCTAAAATTTTTAGGGTTCCTTAGGACTTTGATTGGGGTTTTACTACATTGAGGAACTTGATAAAATAAACAACTTTTAGGGTTCCTTAGGCCTTTAATTGGACTTTCAACTGCACTTAGGACCTTGATTATGTAAACAATTTTAGGGTTCCTTAGCACTTTGATTGGAATTTCAACTACACTTAGGAGCTTGATAATGCTAAAATTTTTAGGGTTCCTTAGGACTTTGATTGGGGTTTTACTACATTGAGGAACTTGATAAAATAAACAACTTTTAGGGTTCCTACGTTAATAATCAAGTTTTCACTTCTGCCGGCACTCCCGGAGTGCAACCCGTATTTTTTTTTTTTATGTATTGTGTATTTAGCTTTAAAGTAAACAATGGGTTTGCATGCTGGGTTTTTCTGGCAAAATGTGTGAATCTGTATTTGCCTATTATATTTAAGATCTAAAATGTACCATGCTTCAAACAAATAAATTATTTCGTTTCATTTAACTCTTACACACTGCTGCACACATTGCTTATTTTCATCTACTGAAAAAGTCTACTGTTTGGATATAGGGCTCCCCTATAAATCTATAAGAAAGGTAAACATAAGGTCAGGCAGTGCTACCACAAGCTCTGTCTGGCTCTGTCTCTGTCTGTGGCTTTGAGTCTGTGTTAGTGTTGACTAAAATAAATCCTATGACGAAGTGTCACGCACACAGTATAATACACTACTGGTGAGCACTCACCCAGACTCAAAACCAGAGTCAGAGAACTCAGAGACAGAGATTGTGGCAGGCTTACGGGTGCGCCATATGCTTGTATCATCAGCGTCATGACTTTTTGATGTGTTCATCTGTTTTAATATATACTGTACTTGTATACCCTAGAAAACCAAAATTTCGTGCAATATCTTTCCTAATTTTTTTTGACTCCCAGGAGATGGCTCCGACCTGCTGGCGTGAGTCTTCGAACTTGGATATCTAACATTTTATTCATATACAATATATTCTATCTTATTATTCTCTTATACCTATATTTCTTATATCTTATATATTGACGCAAACTATCATCACCAAGATCTGCAGCTTGACTTCATTGACTGAAAAAAATTGCCTGTTTGTTTCGGTGACTTTATATGATATTACCTTTATTGAGAGCGCTGGTGGCCTAGTGGTAGCGGCCCCGCCTTCCGATCCTAAGTTCGTGAGTTCAAATCCAGTTGTGTACCAGTGAGTTTTTCTGCCCAAAAATTTATATACACTATGCCAGTGCTCTCAAACGGTGAAGGAAAACATCGTGAGGACACCGGCATATCGTAGCACCTAAGAAGTTCGAAAATATGTGTCAAGTGCACGAAAGGAGCCTCTTTGAGGCGCACTTAAAATCCTTTCCCCACACTTGGTTTGAAAGAATCAGTGACACGATAAGAAGAAGAAGACCTTTATAAAATCATCAATGATTGGCTGACACAATCAACACAACCAATCAATCTTAAGGCTGGAATAGGAATGAGACAGGATTTCTAAAGTTAAGATGCTGAAAACCGTCAAACAACTCCTCGTACAATTCTTCTTCTTCCTGTCCTTATCTCACTTTACGAGGAAAGGCACAACATGTATTTCTCACCCATTCCCCTCTGTCAGCCGTCATCTCTGCATTCACTCCTCTCTTACCCATGTTATCTTTCACACAGTTCATCCATGTTTTCTTTGGTCTACCTCTGCTTACATATCCATACTCATTACTCTCCTAGTCACATGACTTTCATCCCTCCTCATGACATGCCCGTACCATGTAAACACGGTTAAAATTTTTAAAGACATAAAATCACTGAACATAAAATTATGAAAAATTGCATTCAACAAAGTTGATGTGCAAACATTGCGCACAATTCCAAAGAAATATAATTTTGATTCAAGCATGTTTTTCCTACGAAAGAGACGTAAATAAATAGAGAAAACATTATGCAAACAAAGTTACAAGTCTACTTTCTGAAATAAAATTGTGCACAGAAAAATAAATTCCCAGAAAAACTGAACCTTTGCGCATCCAGCTTCAAGGAAATTAGTATTCAAAAACCCAACTCCAATTCTCAATTTCTCAGCTAGTTTCTAGGACACGTCTTAAAAAACAAGAAATACAAGTGACCTACTCAGTAGCACTTATACAAATAAATTAGAGCTTTCTCTGCGAAGTGACAGTCCGCGCCGTGCGGCCGCCCTGCATACTAAACGGCTACCATGCACGGTGACCATGGCTTCAGTTTATTGCAGGACATGATGTACATTTTATTTATATTCGTTTACTTCTTCTTCTTCTTCTTATCGTGCCACTGATTCTTTCGAACCGAGTGTGGTGAAAGGATTTTAAGTGCGCCTCAACGGGGCTCCTTTCGTGCACTTGACACATATTTTCGAACTTTTTAGGTTCTACGACATGCCGGTTTCCTCACGATGTTTTCCTTCACCGTTTATTCGTTTACTTCATTATTATGATGGTGTAACTTGATATCTATGTTAATTTGTTTGTTCTTTGACTCTCAGTCACAATATTGTCTATCTTAAACTATTCGATGTCTTATACTTTTTTTTTATACAACTTACTGATGGTATAAGCATATGGCCCACCTGATGTTAAGTGGTAACCATCGCTTACACAAACTGACATACGCCATCAACATGAGCCATACAGATGCACCTGTCAGTAATTTCACCAGCACGCACACCATTCTAACCGAAACACAGCCACGCTGCTTCACGTGTTCTCTGTTCATTAACCAATTTGAATCTACTTTATGTGAGCAAAATAAGTAAGTAGGTCTGCAGCTATTTGTATTTGTATTTATTGTTTTACTTTAATTATAACGGTTAACACCAATTACAATAATTATAGACATAGGCAATAGACAGACAGAAAAATGAAAATAAATAAAGTCTATGTAAACAATTTTGGTCAAATTTAAAATACAATGTCAATAGTAAAAATATAAAACAAAATGTCAGGACAATAATATACTACACTATAAATTGGAAATTCACACACAGCTATACATCACGCTCACAGAATCTCAAACATTCAGACATTATTTTCATCCAGCCATCCTCAAACAGATCACACCCAGGACTCGTATCAAGGAGAGCATTGAGTGCGGCGAGAATGCGCGGAATTGGTGACGAGGCCCGGGCCACAGTACGACATAGCGTACTGTGGCCCGTTTCACATCATGTTAGCTATGTTCTTTCTTGATTTAAAGTAACATCCTGAGTTACTTTACCTTTTCATGTTAGCTATGTTCTTTCTTGATTTAAAGTAACATCCTGAGTTACTTTACCTTTTCATGTTAGTTATGTTCTTTCTTGATTTAAAGTAACATCCTGAGTTACTTTACCTTTTCATGTTAGTTATGTTCTTTCTTGATTTAAAGTAACATCCTGAGTTACTTTACCTTTTCATGTTAGTTATGTTCTTTCTTGATTTAAAGTAACATCCTGAGTTACTTTACCTTTTCATGTTAGTTATGTTCTTTCTTGATTTAAAGTAACATCCTGAGTTACTTTACCTTTTCATGTTAGTTATGTTCTTTCTTGATTTAAAGTAACATCCTGAGTTACTTTACCTTTTCATGTTAGCTATGTTCTTTCTTGATTTAAAGTAACATCCTGAGTTACTTTACCTTTTCATGTTAGTTATGTTCTTTCTTGATTTAAAGTAACATCCTGAGTTACTTTACCTTTTCATGTTAGTTATGTTCTTTCTTGATTTAAAGTAACATCCTGAGTTACTTTACCTTTTCATGTTAGTTATGTTCTTTCTTGATTTAAAGTAACATCCTGAGTTACTTTACCTTTTCATGTTAGTTATGTTCTTTCTTGATTTAAAGTAACATCCTGAGTTACTTTACCTTTTCATGTTAGTTATGTTCTTTCTTGATTTAAAGTAACATCCTGAGTTACTTTACCTTTTCATGTTAGCTATGTTCTTTCTTGATTTAAAGTAACATCCTGAGTTACTTTACCTTTTCATGTTAGTTATGTTCTTTCTTGATTTAAAGTAACATCCTGAGTTACTTTACCTTTTCATGTTAGTTATGTTCTTTCTTGATTTAAAGTAACATCCTGAGTTACTTTACCTTTTCATGTTAGTTATGTTCTTTCTTGATTTAAAGTAACATCCTGAGTTACTTTACCTTTTCATGTTAGTTATGTTCTTTCTTGATTTAAAGTAACATCCTGAGTTACTTTACCTTTTCATGTTAGTTATGTTCTTTCTTGATTTAAAGTAACATCCTGAGTTACTTTACCTTTTCATGTTAGTTATGTTCTTTCTTGATTTAAAGTAACATCCTGAGTTACTTTACGTTTTCATGTTAGTTATGTTCTTTCTTGATTTAAAGTAACATCCTGAGTTACTTTTATTCTTGCTTTATACGTTTGCATTTTACGAAGGCTGTAATAGTTTGGTATTTTGTTACTTACACAAATGCTAAGCCGGTTAACAGTCTTCGAAAAATGCAATACAACTTAAAATACACTTTTCCACTTTTACACTTCTTTTATAGTTTGTTAGCAAAAAAGAACAGAAATACAAATAAAACAGCATTTTCCTAACTAAAGGACTATTTATGTTATCTTATCTTTTCCAGTCATGTGGCTATAATCACATCGGCTACTTTGCCAAGGTCAAGAGCCACTTGTCCCATAAAACCATGTAATCATAGCCCCTCTAGCCATAACTCAGGCTTTCAGCTTGGAGCGACGGCAGCGCCATCTAGACAAAAGTGAAGGAATTATTCTGCTATTTTCAGGACAGTTTAACTGTTATTGAAGTGAAGAAGAGAAAGAGACAACTTATTTCAAAACGAACAGATGAGACTAGGATTTACTTATCCAATAAATATTTGTTTTCTCCCTTATTTCGAGTTTGACTTGCAATATTATGAAATGCAGAAACGAAATTACTGAAACCTACTATGAAATAGCTCAAGGAATAATAATAATAATAATAAATAATGCGGACAATCCACACAACACTATCTAGCCCCAAACTAAGCAGAGCTTGTACTATGGAAACTAGATAGCTGATATAATACTTAAATATTATTTTTTGCTTTTTTTTTGTAAATACATACATAGAATACAATATAACACCCAGACAGAGAACAAACATCTATGTTAACCACATAAATATTTGTTCTCGGTGGGGATCGAACCCACGACCTACGGCGCAGAAGGCAGAGCTACTGCCAACTGAGCTGAGAGGCCAGTCAATGAATGACTGGAATGACAGGTTTTGCTACCTAAATCTTTTTGATTATAAAAAATTATCAAAGAGAAATAACAAATTCGATTTCTTCAAAAAATAATAAAGGTTCTGTAGCAAATTATCACAGAACATTACTTTCCGATAACGTATAGGAGCACAAAGCATCAAAAACGCATAAATCAATACAATACAATGATACCGATAACCATAAATTCCCTAAAATTCTCCAAATTTTACACAAAAAACGACTATAAGAGTTTTGACAATAGGTTGTAATTTGTAAAACAATTTCCTGGCTGCATTGAAGTACACAATACTTTCAAGATTCAAACGTTCCCAGACGAAATTCAATTGAATGGAGTACCACTCTTGAATTCTTCCTGAATTGGTATTTCAAGCTGACTTTTAAGTGTCAAGAACTTGGCGCAACATTAATGTTGTAGTCTTAGTGCAACTCTTGGTCATTGTTGACATATACCAGCTCTAATTAATACGTAGCTTGCGACCAAGCTATTTTCCAGCATAAAAGCGGCATTTTACAGCAGTATAGTTAATTTTTATAATGTCTGTCTATAGTAGTCTGGGGCCCATTGAAGTGCCAGTAACAATAATTTTAATCATCATTATCACTCACAGCTCGATTTCTCCCACTACTGGGTTTCTCCGTATGCGTGCCACTGTTGAAATTTCTGTACTAATAATATTCAGGTCTTCCCCGCGATGTTTGTTGCGTGGAACTGGCACGTAGACTCACCTAGCTTTAAGTCGTTTCAAAGTGATCCTTGTGATATCATTGAATAGAGACTTATTTGATTTTGACTTTGCTTCATCGTCTGCCAATCTTGCCGTAGGACGACCGATGCTTCTATGTCCTGTTCTTTACTCCACCAGTCATGACCTCACAATACTGTTGAATAAAATATTTCATTTTCGAACTAAAATTGCAGCATCAACAACGTAAATAGAAATTGTAATTGTTGTTTCAAACATGGAAATAAGTAATTTATGTTGAAAATTTCTGATCCAAGTTTTGATGAATGACATTGTTACGAGGTGTTTCTTTTGTGAGGTCTTAGAAGTGTTCCGAACCTTTTAACATTAATTTTAGACAACGGTGTTTCTATAGACGCTTGCTAAAAGCCAAAAGTCATCAGTTTAAAACAGTAAAGGTCACATAACGCGTAATATGAATTTGTGAATGCTATTTTTACCATAAGTCAAAGTTCATTGTGTTTTCTTTCAAGGAACAAAGACCTTTTCATGTCCTGAAAAAGAAAAGTCTGTTTACCACTTCTGCAAAAGTTTTTGTGAAAGAACTTTTACTTACGCATAAGAGAAAGTACTGAAATCCGTAGAAAAACCAAGGTCACTGGCGTAACTTAATGAACTAAGTTGAAATGGCAATGGGCAGGGCGATCAGTTTAAACGCAATATTATTATACTGGAGAAGATTCTTTTGATCGTCTCCTGAGGGTAAAATCTAAACAATATAGCTGTTTAGATTTTACGGACAAAAAATTGTTACCAGTTACGATCTCGATCTTAATAAAAATTAAAACTGCATTTAGTCAAAAACAGATTTGAAATTCAATAAACCTATTTTGATTACTTATCTACTTAAAATTATAATCTTCAGAGTAGAAAAACTAATGGTCCCTGTAGAAAAGACCTTGTGTTAATTTTAATTATTGCTTTGAGTGAAGCTGAAGGCAACAGCTACTCTAACATAAATTTACCAAAATACTCATCGCATTTACATTTGATTGCGCTCAAGAGCTACTGTTTCAACTCCATGTTTTGTTTATGGCTACCACTAATGCCTATCTGTCGATACCCACCTTAATTTATTATCATCTTGGGACTCAGGCAAACATGAAATAGATGCACTTAAGCTTTGTATCCGGGAAATGGCACGAACGGAAGCGATTGGCGCCAACCAATGGACCGATGACGTTGTGATAGTCACGGAAAAGTGGATGAACTGTAGTAACTTTGCGCGGTCGATTTTTCATCTACATATTTTTAATAGCCTAAATCCTTGCGCAATCTAGGCTTTCTGCCATGGCAAGCATAGGTACATCCCACATACTGCTGCGAAATTTGTCAGTGTGATATTAAATTTTGACAAAGAAACACTGATCGCTATCGCAGACGATCTAAATGTGCGTAAGGTTTAATAGTTCTCAAAGGAGAGCCAGAGGCCTGTCCCATAACTTTTGATTTATCCATACACCAATGCAAAGACAGGGAGTACTTTCAATATTTTCCTTCTCTGAAAGTAACATCAGGCTTAACATCAGGTGGGCCATATGCTTGTTCCATCAGCTAGTAGTATAAAAATAAAAGTTCTTATATTTTCTAAGACTTAAATACGTGCAAATTGTTTGAAATTCTAGAAGTGAAAAACCCACGGCAAGAGCTATAAATTAAACTAAGTACATCGTGTATCCGATTGAGTATTACTTACTTAACCTTTTTTATTGAATAGATCACGTTCTAGCTCAAATAAATTGCTTGTACGATGTTTGTTGCTTCTATATTTTAAAATTAAGCTGTTCAATTTAGTGACCCGTAGTATTCTATATTTTAGACTACACGGTACAAGAGGTAACAACGCAGAGCGATGTAGACATAGCAGAACCACTAAATAATACTAGGTACTTGAAGAAACTTATTTATCTACTACATAATATTAATATATCCTATAGTCAAAGTCAAAGTCAAAGTGTATGTATTTGCTGAATCACATGTACAAGAGTTGTTAGAGTAATAATTTTGACATCCATTGCACTCAGAAAAAAATATTGTTGGTTCCAACAATAAAACTTTAACAGGGGAGAGCCCACCATGGTGTATAGTCCGTGCGTCAATGTTTTTATTGTCATGGATCAAGTTGTCAGTACAACAATATTTATATTGTCAAGAAGTAAATTGTCATTGCAACAATGTTTCTATTGTCAAGAATTAATTGTCATTGCAACAATGTTTCTATTTTATCAATAAGGCGTGTTTTGATACTACAACAACGTATCTTTTGTCAGCGGAACTAATTTCGAAAATGAAGGACTAAAAATGTACAACTAGTAGGTACGAAAGACCCCAAGAGTGAGGGGTAAAAAAAGAAGATTTGATAAGACCGAAGTTGATCCGATGCATTCATCGAATCAACTCCAGTCATCTCAAATCTTCAACGGATTCATTAATCCGTTGAATACAATTTCCTAAAACCACTTCTACAATATAAGGAAACGCCGTGCGTTTTCGTCAGCGCGTTCTAGGATCGTTACAATTTTAGTCACGCCATCTAGTTCTAAATTTAGTAAGCAGCTTTTTTGTAAGTTTACTTTACTAACAATGTTCACATTGACACGCTTGCAACGTTCCATTGTCACCTCAACGACATATTTATTGTATGACAAAAGGTAGTTGAATACTACGACTATACTTATTTTGCTAGGTTGTTTTACAATGTTCACATTGATACACTAGCAACGTTCTATTGTCACCACAACGACTTACTTATTGCATGACAAAACGTAGTTGAACTTGACGCTTTAGTTATTTTGCTAAATTGATTTACAATGTTTACATTTACACATTTGCAACGATCCATTGTCATCACATTAATATATTTGTTGTATAACACTGGCCCACTTCTACTCCAAATATTGCTATGCCCTAAACTTAAGGGCTTATGTATTCACCATTTTTAACTTTAAAACTTCACCATGTAACATAATAATTGCAATACAGAATATGAGTATGAGTTTGAGTATTCACATGCTCCGACTAATAGGTCTTTTGTTAGATTTATTAAAAAAATTCACATTGACACACATGCTAGTTCCATTTTCACCTCAGCAACATACTTATTGTATGACAAAAAGTACTCAAATGCCACTACTATAGTTACTTTGCCACGTTTTTTAACAATGTTCACATTGACACGCTAGCAACGTTCCATTTTCACTACAGCAACGTATCTATTGCATGTCAAAAGGTAGTTAAATGCTACGACTATAATTACTTTGTTAGATTTATTAACAATGTTCACATTGACACACCTAAAACGTTTTATTGTTGTATAATCAATTTTTTTATTAACTTTGATGTAAGGACAAAGCTAAATTGTTCCTTGCACATTAAACGAAGGAAAATCAGCGGACAATAAAAAAGTTGCTGAACCCAACAAAGCTCTTTCTGCTAAAATAACAGAGTATTTAGTTGCTCCGACAGGAAATTTCTGACAATGCATTTATTGTGATTTTGTTGACCCATTTTTTTCTGTGTGTGTGATTCCGCCCTATAGGGGCATGCAAAATTTGGATTCACAAATTTAAATTAAAATCTAACAATTATTAATGTACGTACTATACCCGTTATGAATATACCGTCACAAGTAGATGAGTTGTTTTATTGAAAGATTAATAAAAGCACAATTGTTTTAAATATCATTTAATTAGGCACGACACGTCTTTCAAATTCGGGCCACGAGCACAGACTGCCTGGACCACTTGAGGTCTTTAATACACACAATGATTATCAACAAAACCACCAGTTCATCATTTTTACTCTAACAGTGCGTCATTTATTATTGAACAGCTTCCATAAATTCCGTTCGAATTTCAAAAACTTTTCAAAATGGCGGAGTTGGGCCCTTCTTTTTTTGAGAAATTCTTTCTATAATAAGAGCAAAGCTTTTTAGCGTCTGATGACAGAGTTTTTAGGGCGTCAGAGCCTCCGAATTATGAATATTGCTACAATATGTGGTTTTAAGGTCTACATAGTTCCTTATTTCTACTAAACTACTTAGTTTTACTTGTAAAATATATTAGTTTTTGATGAGTTTCAATATTGCTAGTAATAGAACAGTTGATGCTTAAGTTAGTAAAATGTAGTCTGAATTATATTAAGGAAAGTTTAAGGAGGGTGGGAGCTTATACGTATTTAGGAGGAAAATTATTATAATTATACATCTAAATTATAAACTTTTGAAACTTACTTAATGAACATAATAATTTTCACGAAATATGGGGGATATACTACTTTAGTAAAATCAAATCTAGTTTGAGCTACCGTTATTGTTGTACAAAAGGAACAAAAATAACAACGCTTACGAAATACAGACAAAATAAACAACATGTTATATTTTCATAGTTCTTAATATAAGCCAAGGCTCAGTTTTGTACTGAAAACCTTCTGTAGGTACGAAAACCTTTTGTAAACCCTATTACTGAATACTTACACGAATAAATCGAAAACTTCACTCGATTATCCGAATACGGAAATTCAACTTTCGTATCTATTCGATACAACTTTACCTAAACCTTCCTTATGGAGTAATAATTGTACAGGCATTCTCAGTTAAAAGATCCTTATGTGCGTTAAATAAGGTTTATTTTCGAGGAGCAGAGGAATTATTATCGAATTTGCGAGGTTGCGTAGTGAAGGACGGTTGGGGTAAGTTAGAGAGATCGAGTTTAAAAAGAATTTCTGACACATTTCTAATAATCTTTTGCTATTTTATGTTTACATTTAATATACACTAGACCACTGAGTTTTGTTATCTTACCAATGAGATCTGCACTTACCTGAAAAAGAAAAAATGTAGTTAGAACATGTTTATAATAAAACGTGTTTCAAAATAAACAAAGCTTCGTTAAAATTGAATAAAACATAGCAGTAAAAATGTTTATTTTAGGAGTATTTAATAAGAATTCAAAAAAGTTTGTAAATTAGAATAAACTAGTAGCCTTATTTTCTTGTTCCAAAGTTATAGGCCACTCTAAAGCCTCTATCATGGTTTTATAACCACATCAACAAAGCCCGACATCATCTCTTAATAACCGTTGCTTATATTAATAAGGTTCAATTTCACGGATATCTAGTCGAGCAAACAAATTTGACAGTTATTGTATAACTACATTTTTTTAGATAAACAATTAATTGTCAAATAATTATTTGTCTGGTGGACTAGTCATCAAGCAAACAATTGAGTTAAACAGTCTGTCAAATATTTGATAAGTCGATTAGTCCGTTAAACTGGGTCTTAATTGGTGGCGGAAATGACCAAGCAAGCTACGCCACGAGCGCTTGTATTAATTACCTTCATTATACATAGAACAGGCATTCCACGCTTAAATTTTGACAGCTGTCATCAACGCCTGTCATAAAAACACCAGAATAATAATCCAAGTTTGTGACACATTTCGGGTTAATGTTGATAAGGTCTATAAAATATTTGATGGGTTTCACGCCGATTCCGCCTCTCTGTGGTTTGCACAAAGTTATTATAACCTGTGAAACACCAGGCATTCTGCTTTTGTTAATATTATTATCCGTCAGATAAAAATATTTGTGATTTGATTTCGACGAGAATAAAGTAGATATTTTTTTCAGCGTTTCTCAGAAATGGTGAAACACTAACAGTCAGTTTGGCTATCAAACAAAGAGGTTGACTAGTAGTGGTATCAAATTGACAACAATACAATAAAAATAATTTATTTCAGTAAACTTTATCTATGGTACATTTCATGGGTTTGAGACTTTCTTTTAAGTATGGAAATACCTGTGATAGAGAGTATCGCTCTTCCGTAGTACATTCTTTTATGACTAAGTATAATAGGTATACTAAGTTTGACAACAGTATAATATAAGCTTTCAAAGCCGTAGAAAACCATGGCTTCTAAAAACTCTATCACTAGACAATGAAGCATTTTGTTTGTTTTATCTTAGAGTATGCTTGTTTTAAATATCGTTGTTATGTTTAAAAAGCGTTATCAAAATATAAAAAATAAGCCAGTCAAGCTAGTCAAGTAGGCCAGCCTTAGAAAAGTAATGGCTGTCAGTAAAAGGCACAAGAAATACAAATTATATCTGTAGGCCTACCACAAGCTCTGTCTGGCTCTGTCTCTGGTTCTGGTTTTGAGTATGTGTGAGTGCTCACCAGTGTGTTATACTGTGTGTGTGTGACGTTTCGACTATGGATTTATTAAGTCAACACTCAAACAGACTCAAAACCAGAGACAGGCAGAGTTTGTAGTAGGCTTAAAGGAGTTAGTATTTTACATAATACGTGACAGATTACAAGCCAATTGCCACTCGAAAAAAGTTTATCATAACGTATTCATTGTATTGTAGAAGTTCCACAAAGCCGCCTAAAACGAAAACAAAATAATAAATCCGTAGCTATTTGAAAAGTTAAACCCGTTTTGAACATCAGACAGTCTACAAAGGCCAAATCCAATTTCAAGTTGGCGCCGTTTTACATGCAACAAGCGGCAAGTTAGCACAATAAAGCTTTTTCACACGCAGTGTTTAGTAGACCAACACAAATGCTAATGACAAAATTGATAATCATTTAAATGAGTGGCCAACTGCGGAGAACCTTTATCATAGAGTCGGTAAAAACCGTGGACGAAGGCTAAAATAATTAATTTAGTAAACGTGAGACTTTGTAGGTACAGTCGTACACAAAGATACACACATAGACTGAACAAATATAAATTTATTTTTATTGTCTTTATAAATAAGTAAGAATGGGATAAATGGTAGTAAAGTAACAATTAAAAAATGCGAAAGAGGGTAAACAGATTTGGCTGCCAATAACATTTCTTTTACTCGTGGACTTCAGTTCAACCCGTGGACACACTAAATTTAATCATGTTAAATATTCCGTTGTTCATAAAAATAGTGCTAAAAAACCATGGTATAATTTCATAAAAGTTATTTATTATTTATTCTTTGAAACTTGACCATTTTGTAGTGAACTAGGTATAACCTTAATTAATGGTTAATAGGCGACCGCTATCACGTTCTAACAGATTTTGCTTAGTTTAGTACAAAAATGATGGAACATGTTTGACGGTAGTAACGCCTTGTGCGCTCGGCGCCTAAGGCTCTCATACCCCAGATTCATCCAGAACTATGCACGGAAATAAATAAAAAAGTTGGTATAGGCTGAAGCAGGAATGATATTATACCGCCCGAGGATCTAGATTACGTAAATATTTTTGTTATTAGATGCCAAGACTTACGAGTTTTATTTGTAGCTCCGTTTTTTATCGAAGCGAGGTTTGATGTGGATATTGAACGAGGATTTCGAGTAGAGAAGATTCATTTTTCGCTTTTTTCGGAAGTAGCTATTCGGAAGCTATATTTGCTCTTTCATTTGAAATATTTATTTGAGAACAGATTACACATGAGTAATTTTTGGTTTTAATAATGTTTGATTGAAAGGAAAGGAGGTGTAGAGGATCGAAATTAAACACAGCGTTTTACGTGAACGTCAGAAGAAGGTTGGGGGTGCACACGGGGTTGTTAAGGACTTTTGAAAACCATTTTGACTTTAAAACAGAACGGAGCCGCGTTGTCTTTTTCATCGGAACGCGACGACCATCGAACAACGAACAGCAATTGATTAAAAAGATCCGTATCCACCCACATCTTCTGTCTTTTTTTTATTTAATTTCATAATGCGCAAAAGTGCCAACAGATGGCGTTACAAGTACAAAATATAAGAACAAATTTAGTTTTAGAAGATACACAAAATAGGTTACCTAAGTAGGTACAATAGATAGCTGTAAAAAGCATATTTGACAAAAATGTATAAAATTTAGTTACTACGGCGTGTGTCGCCTACAATCCACCCTCTTAGTGCTGAAACTGAGCTGAGACTAAAAAAAAAACAAAACAATAAATGTAAAGGTTCAGATCAGCACTAACATTCCTTAGGTTCAAGTAGTGCGACACGCGTTACAGGACGGCGCACCAAGCCCGTGCGGGTGCGTATGTCTACCACGCGCACGCGACCGTCGTCGGCGGCATGGGTCGCACTCACTACTCCGTGGCGCCAGCATCCACGTTCTAGGTTAGGTTCTACTATCAGAACATAATCTCCATCTCGCAACGCTCTCTCGTCCCTAAGCCACTTCTGCCTAGGTATCAACGTAGGAAGATATTCTTTTACCCACCGCGCCCAAAACATGTCAGTCAGTCTTTGTGCTACGCGCCATTGCTTACGTAGACATAGGTCGTCGTTATCATACCTACCGAATACGGGACTGTTCGAGGACGTACCTAGCAAAAAATGATTAGGTGTTAGAGCTTCCGGATAGTTAGGGTCACACGAAACGTGTGTAATAGGACGACTATTAACTAGCGCTTCCACCTCAGCAAGCAAAGTGGAAAGCGTCTCAGGATGTGGAGCGCGTTCCTTAAGTACGACTTTCAAGGCCGTTTTCACCGTGCGTATCATACGTTCCCAAGCACCACCTTTCTCAGGGGCCCCGGGGGGTATGAATCTCCACTCGATACCTCTTACGGTACCGTCTTCACGGAGTTTACTCTCATCGAGTTCCATCAGACTCCGTTTGAGCTCATTATCCGCTCCGCGCAGGTTCGTCCCGTTATCTGAATAGATAACGCTGGGCGTTCCGCGGCGAGCGATCATGCGTCTGAGTGCCATGATGGTGGAGTCTGTACTCAGACTCTCACTTATCTCCAAATGTATGGCACGTACAGTCAGGCACGTAAACATCACACCGTATCGTTTGAGCCTTTTTCGGCCAACGGTGACTTCCATTGGTCCGAAAAAGTCCACCCCCGTATAGGTGAACGGACGGCGGCTGTGATGCAAGCGTGCAGCGGGCAGGGCCGCCATGCGCTGCGGCTGCGGCGCGGCGCGGCGGTGCCGGCAGAACGGGCAGCGTGCGGCGACAAAACGTACAGTCGGCCGCAACTTTAAAATCCAATATCGTTGCCGTAACTCATTTACGACGAGCTCGTTAGCACCATGCATAGCTTTTCTATGATGGTACTCAACTATCAAACGAGCTATCTGGTGACGACCATCGAGTATGGCGGGTCGCATTGTCGAGTGGGTGACACCTTCGACTTTGTCGATTCGACCGGCTACTCGTAGAACGCTAGCGTCGTCAAGATATGGCGTCAATGTTTTCAAACGACTGTTTGATAACAAAGGCTTATTTTGCTTGACGAGTTCAATGTCCTGCTCGAACGAGTCCTGCTGAGATTTCTTTATTAGAAGGAGCTCGGCTTCGTTCATGAGCTCGACATCTAACCTAGCTTCTATTCGTCGACAGCGTCGCACGAACAGTAGAATTCGAGCGGCGACTCGTACGAGTCGTAACCATGATGAGTAGTGGTTTTCATCAGGTAAGGAGTACTCAAGAGTGTCTGTAGTCACCACTACATTTAAGCTCCTTTCCTCACAGACCACGTCTGGTGATGGTTTTTTGGTGGACACACAATCCTTAGGCCAAGTATCCTCTGGCTGCCGTAAAAATTCTGGTCCTCGAAACCATACACTGTCATATGTCAGCGGTGGCGTCTCGTCCTTGGTAGCTAAGTCAGCTACGTTCAACTTAGTGGGGACGTATCGCCATTCTGACAAATTCGTAAGCTCATAAATTTGAGGCTTCCGTCGACTCGGACCGGTAGGTACTCGGACCGCAGTCCCACTCGCCGGAGTAATTAAATTTTATTATTTTTCTTCCGGCAAGTCGGACCAAAAACCACGTGACGTAAATTGTACAGTCGTCGCTAGAAACAGATCCGACATAAATACGAAATGTTAAGTAGGAGTGTGATATCAAGTATCGCTTATATAGCAATATCGCTTATCGCTTGCACAGTCACTTTTGCTACCCGTTCTGGATTACGCTGATGCATGTTATCTGGACCTCACTGAGGAACAGCTTGATAAGCTTGAGCGGCTCCAGAACTTCTGCATCAGATTTATTTTTGGCCTTCGTAAATATGACCATGTGTCTCCTTTTCGATCTCAACTCAAGTGGCTTCCTATTCGTCTTCGCCGAAACATGCATATTCTTTCTCTTCTTTACTCAATACTTTTCAATCCTCTTTCACCTCACTATCTTAAAAACAGATTCATGTATCTCCATTCTTGCAGTAACCGTTTGCTAAGGTCATCGGAAAACCTGTTACTTAAAATTCCAGGTCATAGCAGCTCCTTCTACACAAACTCTTTTACTGTTAAAGCTGTTAGGCTGTGGAATGCTCTGCCTCTGGAAATCAAACAGTCAACCTCGCATAACACTTTTAAATTAAGGTTGAAGGAGCACTTCTTGTCGTCAATTTCTTCTAGCTAGTTTTTTAGGCATTGAGCATAATAATATTGGGTATAATATATATTTTTATTTTTTTATTTTTTTATTTATACATAATATTCATGTATATTTATATTGTATGTATTAGTTTATTTTTAGTTATATCTTATAATAAGTATTAGGATTTTAGTTTAAATTAAGTAGTTAGTTTAGGTAAATACCTATCTAATTAGGTATCTAATAGTGAGTAGGTATTGTAGATCTACTTATTTTCAATTTTCCGTTTGTAACTACACCGCCTTTCAATTCGTTATTTCTTTCCATGCAAAGGTTGCCTGGAAGAGATCGCTCTCAGCGATAAGGTCGCCTATTGTTTTACCTAATTGTTAATTTTTTATGTCCTGTACTGTATTTTTTGTGTGGTGAACAATAAAGAGTTATCTATCTATCTATCTATCTATGTATATTTTAATAACTGTTAATAATTAGATTTTTTTAAAATAAATTGTGTCTTCAATCAACGAGTTTTATTCTTAATGTTTACTTTCTACACCTACTTTTGCGTTTGACTGTACTGCATTGCCTCGAACAATAGATTTTTTCAATCATTTCAAAAGTGGTCCGAGTCGCCGGAAGAAAAATAATAAAATTTAATTACTCCGGCGAGTGGGACTGCGGTCCGAGTACCTACCGGTCCGGGTCGACGGAAGCCTCGTGGCTGGACACGAACTGTGCAGCACCCGTCCAGCACGAAACCAGCATCCAACAACTAGCTGATACGTTGAAGGATCTGATAACCCAATCATCAGCGTCTAAGCATGAAGAGAGACTTCTGAGCCGTCTTGCCACGCCACGAGAGCTACCTACTTTCAGTGGCGACAGTATTGAGTGGCTACATTTTAAGAATGCTTACGATGATTCGTCACGAGTGTGTAAATTTAGTGACAGTGAGAACCTGTGGAGATTACGTAAATCACTACGAGGTGAGGCCAAGGAAGCAGTGACTGACTTGCTGATCGGCAACACTCCGCCGTCAGCAGTCATGGAAGCACTGGAACTAAGGTTTGGTCGAGCTGATATTATTATTAGCAACATAACGATGCAATTGAAAAAGCTACCATCGTTACCTACTAACTATCAACAAGACTTGATTAACTTATCTGTTAAAGTCAATAACTGCGTGGCAACAATACGCGCACTAGACCAGAGCGACTATCTTCGAAGTCCAGAGCTCGCTGCAGCTATCATATCCAAATTGCCGAGCACCCTGATAGGAAGATGGACAGAATTTGCCTACAACCGTATGCAAGAAGGCAGATCGAGGATGGAACTACTGGCTATATTTTTGAAGTTGGAAGCAGAAATGTTATCAGTCGTCGGATGTATTCAGCCACGAGACAAGAAGCCGATGGACGCCCCTACAAAGCGCACTGAAGATAAGTACCGTCATCGTACTGTCTACACTTCTTCTGTCGCCGCAGCTGATAACACGACAACATGTAGATTCTGTCAGAAGGGCAGTCATACCTTGCCCGAGTGTCGCGTATTCAAACGCGCGATGCGCAGAGATAGATGGAGATTTGTCAAAACGCGCGGACTATGTTATTGTTGTCTAAAAGATCGACACAATAAGGATACGTGCCCCGCACCTATGTGTGACGTCGATAACTGTGGCATGACACATCATCGCCTGCTGCACTGGACGAAGCCCGAGATGACGTCATCGTCAGCTGATGAGTTGACCGTGAACCCGGAACCTGCTGTACCTGTAACTGCACCTGACGCGTCCATGATGCACGTCGCTCGAGCTAGTGACGACGCTGGCATCGCCCCGGATGAATTCGCGATGTTAAAAGTGATTGCGGTTCGATTACGTGGCCCTAAAGGTGTAGTGAATACCTACGCACTCCTGGTTGATGGTGCGGAAGTATCTGTGATCGACGCCGAACTAGCAGATACCCTAGGGTTAGAATGTGTTAGTGCGCGCCCTATTAGGTTCACAGATGCGTTCGGTTTATCAGTGTATCAATCGGAAGTGCCTAGTGTTAAGGTAGAAATAACGGGACATGATAACGTTAATTATGGAGGCTTCCGTCGACCCGGACCGGTAGGTACTCGGACCGCAGTCCCACTCGCCGGAGTAATTAAATTTTATTATTTTTCTTCCGGCGACTCGGACCACTTTTGAAATGATTGAAAAAATCTATTGTTCGAGGCAATGCAGTACAGTCAAACGCAAAAGTAGGTGTAGAAAGTAAACATTAAGAATAAAACTCGTTGATTGAAGACACAATTTATTTTAAAAAAATCTAATTATTAACAGTTATTAAAATATACATAGATAGATAGATAGATAGATAACTCTTTATTGTTCACCACACAAAAAATACAGTACAGGACATAAAAAATTAACAATTAGGTAAAACAATAGGCGACCTTATCGCTGAGAGCGATCTCTTCCAGGCAACCTTTGCATGGAAAGAAATAACGAATTGAAAGGCGGTGTAGTTACAAACGGAAAATTGAAAATAAGTAGATCTACAATACCTACTCACTATTAGATACCTAATTAGATAGGTATTTACCTAAACTAACTACTTAATTTAAACTAAAATCCTAATACTTATTATAAGATATAACTAAAAATAAACTAATACATACAATATAAATATACATGAATATTATGTATAAATAAAAAAATAAAAAAATAAAAATATATATTATACCCAATATTATTATGCTCAATGCCTAAAAAACTAGCTAGAAGAAATTGACGACAAGTAGTGCTCCTTCAACCTTAATTTAAAAGTGTTATGCGAGGTTGACTGTTTGATTTCCAGAGGCAGAGCATTCCACAGCCTAACAGCTTTAACAGTAAAAGAGTTTGTGTAGAAGGAGCTGCTATGACCTGGAATTTTAAGTAACAGGTTTTCCGATGACCTTAGCAAACGGTTACTGCAAGAATGGAGATACATGAATCTGTTTTTAAGATAGTGAGGTGAAAGAGGATTGAAAAGTATTGAGTAAAGAAGAGAAAGAATATGCATGTTTCGGCGAAGACGAATAGGAAGCCACTTGAGTTGAGATCGAAAAGGAGACACATGGTCATATTTACGAAGGCCAAAAATAAATCTGATGCAGAAGTTCTGGAGCCGCTCAAGCTTATCAAGCTGTTCCTCAGTGAGGTCCAGATAACATGCATCAGCGTAATCCAGAACGGGTAGCAAAAGTGACTGTGCAAGCGATAAGCGATATTGCTATATAAGCGATACTTGATATCACACTCCTACTTAACATTTCGTATTTATGTCGGATCTGTTTCTAGCGACGACTGTACAATTTACGTCACGTGGTTTTTGGTCCGACTTGCCGGAAGAAAAATAATAAAATTTAATTACTCCGGCGAGTGGGACTGCGGTCCGAGTACCTACCGGTCCGAGTCGACGGAAGCCTCCCACTTCTCCACGTTCTCTTGAACCTTCTCGCTGCGAAGAGAAGAAGCAGCAGATTCTTCACGCTTCTCGCTATCATGTTCGACTTTGGCAAGATCGGCTTCCAACTTTTTATCTATCAAATCCAGTTGAATATGGGCTTTTGCCTCCGCCGCTTCCAGTTCCAGCTGTTTGCGCCGTGCTATTGACGACGTAGTGGATTTTTTGGTGCAAATGGTGGTCTTCGAAGCACATGTTGATTGCTGCGCAGTACCGCGCGGTAACATCTTGTACGGTACTGGCGTGGATACGTATCCTTCCCGCGACGGTGTAGAATCATCAGTGCCGCGAGGAAGAATCAATTTCTTGATGTCCTTTTTCACAGGTGTACAATCCAACTTGTTAAATTCCAAAAGTTCCTGGCGTTGACGGCGCGTGAGAACTTTCAATGGCGTCGCCGAGTCCGACATCGAAAATGGCGACGATTCACCGATTTTATCGATCAGGCTCGAAAGGACCAATTGTAGAGGATCGAAATTAAACACAGCGTTTTACGTGAACGTCAGAAGAAGGTTGGGGGTGCACACGGGGTTGTTAAGGACTTTTGAAAACCATTTTGACTTTAAAACAGAACGGAGCCGCGTTGTCTTTTTCATCGGAACGCGACGACCTCGTAAGAGTAGTATTGTTCTGTGGCGACGACCATCGAACAACGAACAGCAATTGATTAAAAAGATCCGTATCCACCCACATCTTCTGTCTTTTTTTATTTAATTTCATAATGCGCAAAAGTGCCAACAGATGGCGTTACAAGTACAAAATATAAGAACAAATTTAGTTTTAGAAGATACACAAAATAGGTTACTTAGGTAGGTACAATAGATAGCTGTAAAAAGCATATTTGACAAAAATGTATAAAATTTAGTTACTACGGCGTGTGTCGCCTACAGGAGGAATGTATGGGGATATTTCCCAGCATTTTTTTCAAATCGGTTCACAAATTACCTACAAAGTTATGCGATAACAAACATAAAAAAATGCAGTCGAATTGAGAATCTCCTCCTCTTTTATTTGAAGTCGGTTAAAATAAGGACTTTTGCAATGAAAACTTCTGTAAAAAAGTCCAAAATTTGGACGATTATATTAGTTGAATCAAGGGAGTTTGTAATTATTTGAAAACGTAAATAAACTACGCTTAGTCTGTAGTAGCGTGATATGAAATTGAAGTAGGTACACAAGGATACGCATCAGACTATACACTGCTAGCTCTTGTGTCCTTGCAGTAATTCATTTTAAGTCATTTTTCTTTGTTTTTAGGTAACTTGAGCTGTATCCCACTGTACAACACGTCGTGTTAAAGAACCTTTATTCTCTTATGACAGTAGCCACATCTCCTTTACGAGACATTCATCCAGAGAAGTACAACCACCAGTTTTTACTGTGAAGCAGCATTGCTGTGTTTTGGGGGTGTGGGGGGTACTGGCAAAATTACTGGCACGCGAGGCTGAACATCTGTATGCCTCAAGTTAATCGCCGCATGTCAGTGCATCATAGGGCACATTCTTGACGTGCATGACCTACAAGGTAATGCTTTGTTATAGCCGATGGTTACCACTTAACATCAGCTGAGCCAAACGCTTGTTCCATCAGCTAGTTAAATAAAAAAAATACTTGTCGTATCACCAGTTCCTTTGAACCTGTGTGGTGAAAGGTATCAAGTGCGCCTTAAAGAGGCTTCTTTCATACACTAATACGAGCTTTGATAGACTTAATAAGTACACTTCAACGGAACGATGTTTTTATTGCACTTATTTACCAGACTCTGGAGGTGGACTTTACAGCGTGATAAAATCTGAAATGAGGAAATCCTTAGGACTCAGGTGAAGGTCACCCATGTAGATAATAAGGTCTGTATTGTCAATTAGCTTGACAATACAGACCATTAGACCGCAAAACTACTGAGAAATTAACGGTATTGAATAGAGGCTGTATCAAGACAACTGTAACAAGCTCTGTCTGGCTCTGTCTCTGGCTCTGGTTTTGAGTCTGTGTGAGTGTTGACTAAATAAATCCTAGTACTAATCCTACTCAGTATAATGCACTGGTGTGCACTCATACAGACTTAAAACCAGAGCCAGAGACAGAGCCAGACAGAGCTTGTGTTAGGCCTACTAACAGCATAATACATTAAAAATTAATAAAGAAATTATTGTGTACAATCCAACACTATCTCGCCCAAAATTAAGCAGAACTTTTACTATGGAAACCAGATAACTTCTTATTAAACATTTTTTTTTAATTATCACACTTTACTTTTGCTATGTTATTTTTTTGTAAATTACACACCCAGACAGAAAACGAACATCTATTTCACCACACAAATATTTTTTCTAGGTGGGAATCGAACCCACGACCTACGGCACAGAAAGCAGCTTAACTGACTGAGCTGAGAGTCATTTCTATATTCACTCCTTTCTTGTCCGTCGTCTTTGGGTGTCACTGAGTGGGGTGACCTACACAGTGCAACAAATACTGAGCCGGGGCCTAATTGACCTCTAATATTGTTACCCATTTCTAAGTAATACTGTAGGTATGACAGCTGCCTACCTGCCTATAATGACTATTTGCTTTTTATAATTATTTATGTGATTTTTATTTTTTTAAGTAGGTAGGTATTTTTGTGTACTGTATGCTAATAGGACAATAAAATGCTTTTCTTTCTTTCTTTCTTTCCAACAATGTAAATGTTCAAAGTTTCCCCTAAATTACAATCAAATAAACTACGGGTTAAACCAAACCAAAACAGAGACCCTTGAACTTGGGTCCCCAAAAGCACCTGACTGTTCACAAGAAACTTCCTAAATAAACCCCCAAGTCCTTTGTCACTGTGAATTTAACTGGCCAACTTGTTTTTACCCGACTGCCGATTGAGGGATGTTTATTCTTGCCCTCTATTTCAGTAACTGTTTATTTATACTGGTAGGAACTACTTGCGGGATATACGACGAAAGTTGGGTGTTCTCGGGTACAGCTAAAGAAGGAAAGACCTCGACTTTTGTAGTAATAAAAGCTGTGAGTCTTATCGTTCTATTTTGACCTTGGTGGCGTAAGTATACAGGGTTATTGGTAATTATATAAGAAGCCACTTAAGGGCTCCTTCTTTACATCTTAACAAACAATATTTGTTCTACGACTTTTGCCAAAAATCAATACACTTCCCAAAAAAAATATTTTATGCTTTTGTAACACTTTTTAGCTTTGAAAAGCGTTGACGTTTCATGGTAATGACCAGTGACCGGAGTAGCATCGCGACCCTGCACCGCACGCCCCTCATTGAGATTGCCGCGCGCCGCGCCACGGGGCATAGAGTTAATTATTTAGAGTGACAAGTTTGTTATTTTTAGTTTTCTATGGAAAAAAAAATTACGAATTATTGAAAGTCGTAGTCGTAGAACTAAAGTTGTTTGTTATGATGTACAGAAGGAGCACTTAACTGGTTTCTTATTTATTTACCAATAACCCTGTATATGGAATATAGAAAAATGCAGTAGTTTGTAATATAAAACATCGTTAAGAAACCCGCGGCTTAGTCAGCTCCGCACGTATTGACCATGTCTTTCCTGTTAATTAGGCCGACTAACCTGTCAGGATAGTAGAGGTGCTGGACAAGCCTATTCCGTCCAAAATCCTGTCCCAGGCACTATAGCGTCCCGTAAGTAGGGGCATGAGTAATCACCAGTTGCCCCTGACGCTATATAAATCATCTAGGTACAATAAATGCAAAGGCCTGTTTACTTTTTTTGTAATATCGGGATTTATTGAAGGAGGTATCCTACCTACCACCTACTTTCACAGTTACTTATGATATTTTTTTGTACCTTTTTTCTGTCAAACTCAAAGTCAAAAATGTATTTATTCTGTCGTATTTAAAATATCTCTTTGAATGCAGGCTCTCTCTGAGTAAATTAAATGAAATGAAATTACAACGAAAAAAGTAGTAGACTTTTTGCTGTCCGTCCATCTGTTTGAAAAGCATGAGATGGAACTATCTTAGTGATAGTGACTCGAAAATAGACGAAAATACTTATAATTTTTCAGCACAAAAATTGAACTTCGATGCAGTCTCGCCAGTTGATCGAGATACGACACGGGCGACACAATTTGATCACGGTTCAAGCTTGCCTTTCCACTGTAGTTTTTTTCAAAACTTAGGTTAATTTTAGTAGTAGCAGAGTTCTTTGTGTGTGGCTCGTCTACCTACGTACGTCTACGTCGGGAAGTACCTACTACCACCATACCTATTTCTGCCGAGAAGCAGCATTGCTGTGTTTCGACTTGAAGGGTGTGGGTGCCGGTAAAATTACTGGCAAGTGAGGCTGAACATCTGTATGCCTTAAGTTGATGGACGCACGGAAGTGCATCGTAGGGCACGTTCCTAACGTGCGTGACCTACGAGGCAATGCTTTGTTATAGAAGATGGTTACCACTTAACATCAGGTGGGCCATAATAATTATGCTTTTTCCATCAGCTAGTTGTATATAAAAAAAAATGTAAGGTAAAGTTATTTTATCACATTATTATAGATTATAGAATAAACAACAAAAAAGCTGGAAGCGTCAAATGGAGTGAATTTCAGTCAATGTGACCTTTAGACGACCTTTACAAATGTCAAAGTAAAATACTTCTTCACCTTTGATCACCAAATGTTTGTTACATTATTTCCTGTTGAGCACACGCAAAACAAATATATTTCCACTTTTATCGATGACTGTACTTGTACATCCTTTGTACATTTGTGAAGAAAAGCAATAACGCAGAAGCTATTTTTTCGATTGACGTGAACGTAATCGATGGAAAACAAACGATGTGAGAACTGACGAACAAAACTCAGAACAAAATTCTAGATATTTTGTCTAAGATTTTAGCTCTATAGATTTCAAACAAAGAGACTTTTGCTAAATAGCTTCAAGACTTCAATATTTTGACGTGACAATGTTTTATAATTCGATGGAGCCGGCTGCACGCACGAAAAAACATGACTCATGCGGCGTTACCTCGCTCTGAGGCGTTCCATTTAAAGCTTGAAGTGCAAGCGAGAGTGCGGAACGAGCAACAAAGAGGCACGCACGGCCTCCGCGTTCGGCAGCGTTCGACATCTGTCTCTCTCCTACTTGAGTGAGCGATGCGTCCTCGTGCGACAGCTGTATGACGTTGTCACGTTCAACTATCGTCAGTAAACGGACTTTCTAGATAACAGATTTTTTTTGATAAATATTGGGCTTGTATTTAGGAACAAACGTGGGAATTCAGTAATATATTTGTACTACATTACACACCTTATAACTCTGCCTTTGAGCACTTTCTATTCAAAGGAGTGCCGGTGCTATTCATTATCCCAGTAGTTCTGTACTACGGAATGCTTTTTTCGTAACAGGACTAGTGGTAGAAAATATCCCAGTGCCAACACAGTGACGTACACAGTGTGACAAATACTGAGCCAGGGACCTAATTACGACTAGCCTCTCAGCTCAGTTGGTAGTAGCTCTGCCTTCTGCGCCGTAGGTTGTGGACTCGATCCCCACCGAGAACAAAAAATTGTGTGGCGAACGCAGATGTTTGTTCTCTGTCTGGGTGTTATAGTGTATTATATGTATGTATTTTTATAAAAAAAAAAAAAGTATTTAAGTATTATATCAGCTATCTGGTTCCCATAGTACAAGCTCTGCTTAGTTTGGTGCTGATAGTGTTGTGTGGATTGTCCGTATTATTTATTATTATTTATTATACTCATTATCTTGAGACTCGATTATCCAAATGCAAAGTATTATTTGTTACATCATCAAAATCTACTACTTTGAGAGATTTATAAAAAAAGGTGAGTGCTTTGTTACCAGCTGGTCCATTATACGCCTTCAACTCTATTACGCAAGATTTCCAAAACCTTTTCAGAAAAGTAATTTCGTCAAAAAGCCTTAGGACACGCGAATCAGCGCTTCAATTGGGTCACAAGGATTCAGATAGAAACGTTTTATTAAAATGCATTCCGACAACTGGAGAAATTATAAATTCCGGACAAATTTGTCATGCCAAGAGTTGGGTGGGACAGATGCGCAGATCTAAGCGTTCTGCGGTGACGATCTGTGAAACGCTGTCAAATATTGCTGTCATATTTGAAAAATACGGGATTTTAAATAAGCTCTTGATTTATAATTTTAGGGAAAGTTGAAGTGATTAGACGAATGTTTATCTAAAAATTGCGTTGGACGCCATGAACAGATTTGTCAGGATTCAAAAAATACTCACAAATAAAAAATGTATTTAGGTATATTATCAGCTGTTTGGTTCCTATAGCATGAGATCTGCTTAGCTTGGGGCTAAATAGTGTTGTGTGGATTTTTGATAACATTTTTATTTATTTTAAATATAGCTTTTTATAATTGCGTAAACAAATTCTCTGCAGATGAAGAAAGTCAACTACATTTCATTACTCATCTACGTTTCTATCTACTAAATAAGGAAATACCAGTGATAATAATTCTAATTGTTATTATTATGATACTCGTAGCATTCCCGTGACACCTTCACCCCCCCACCCCCGTATGTTCCACCCCCGATCCCTTCGACAGGGGTGTGGGTAATGGATCCAAGATCGATCTTTGTAACATCTATTTGAGCTAGAGATGTATCCATACCGTACTCTCCAAATCTTATAGACTTCTCTAGAATAATCCTATTTTGAATTAGTTTGTATAAGCCAGTTGCCAACTCTGGGAAGGTTTCAAGACGCTGCCGTAAAACCTTCATACTGTATAATATAAAACTCTTACGTTACTGACTGACTGACTAACTGATAATCAACGCACAACCTAAGCCGTAAATCCTAGAAGCATGAAACTTGGAGGGTATGTTCCTTTTATAACGTATAGAGGTGCATTAAGAAAGGAAATTGGAAAATTAATTCCATAAGCGGCCTAATTCAGTGGATGGAAAATCGTTCTACTTGGAAATTAACAGAGAGGCCTACGCCCAGCTATCGACTTCTTTTGGCTGATGTTAAAGGCCTACATGATGGCCGAATTAAAAATGACCATTCTACTTTTTAGCAACTTTTTTCGCACAGAGGTGCACTCTGTCTTGCTCTAAAGGAAAACGAGATATTTACCATGATTTGTGATTTTTGACTTCTAATATGTCAGCACTTGACATCCTTTCACCGCACTAGTTTCAAAAAATCAGGGATACGATAGGAGACGAGAAGTTGCATTGTACCATGATTACGGCTTGTTCATAAAAATTGAACAAAAAAGCTTTAAATATTATATTGTAAAAATAAATTTGCAGAGGGGACGTGTAGCCCCAAGATAGTTATTAGGTCCAGTTGATGAAGGAAAGAAATCGAATATAATATCAGAGCAAAAAAAATTACGATTGTTAAAAATAAAGATAACAATGAGCCGTGCCTACCTGTCCCGTATCGGTCTTTAAAGCCATGAACGGAAGTGTTCCAATTCTGGTTCATGCGCAATTACCTAACACATCACCACCTAAACCATCTACAATAGATGTTACAGGCCAATGATGATGAGCATAATACCTATTTCAGTAAAGACAGAGGAGTACTAAAAGCATTGATATGTAGTTCAACCCTTTAAATTCACGTGGGCTGGTGGTGAGGACCAATTTAGGTCGGCTTACACCTTCCCGTTACAATAAATCGAACCTACTGTTGACGACAACCCACGCAGTGCCGTAAATAAACTACGTAGATTTAACCTTTGAATATATACCTTGGCTTTTCAAATACAAAATTTGTATGTAACTTATTGATGAAAAGAATCTAAAGCCTAACCTAAATCTAAGAAAATGAGTCACATGATGTGAAGCGGTAACCCTTGCCCATAAAAATACCAAATATTATCTAGTAGATAACATCCACCACCGTGCCTGTTAATAAAACTGTACGTAGTGCTTCCGACATGGAAGATAACCTCTCCACCAACTCCAATATAAAAAAAAGAAACTTTAGAGAAAAAGAGAGAGAGAGTAAGAGGCTATTAAATAAACGCACCAGAAGATGGACACCGATACTGCAACCAGATGATGATTTTTTTTTAGAAAACTTACCCATCACAAACGTCAGTTATCTGGGAAGAAAATAAATTCCTTTGAAATAACCAATTATCTCTGAGGAAAAAATTCTTCGCAGATCATTCGGTTAGGTATCTGACGCCAATAAGCCTACCACAAGCTCTGTCTGGCTCTGTCTCTGGTTCTGGTTTTGAGTCTGTGCATGTGTGAATTCTGACCAGTGTATTATACTGTGAGAAACAGAGCCAGACAGAGCTTGTGGTAGGCTTACAGTTATCTGCTAGAAATAAGCAGATAATTAGTAGGACAAGATTTCATGTTTTTTACAGGTTGTTAAAGTTTGATTCAAACTCAACGAATTACCAATTCAAATTAATTCGGGTTTATGAAGGTAATCACTTCTGACAGAGATAACGGTGCAATTAATTTAATGATACTAATTGGATCATTTACTCTCTGGGTTCTTAAATCTATTCTCGTTAATGAGTTTGAACATTGTACCTATGTTATTCAAAGTCAACATCGTTTTTAGGGTTCCGTAGCCAAATGGCAAAAACGGAACCCTTACAGATTCGTCATGTCGGTCTGTCTGTCTGGCCGTCCAAATTCAAATTCAAATTCAATAAACTTTTATTCTTCTAGAACTTCTATATTATATTACTTGCTGCTACGGAACCCTTCATGGGCGAGTCCGACTCGCACTTGGCCGCCATTTTGTTTCGGTTTTAAAGAATAAAAGAAAATAAAATTGTTTGACACATGTCAAACAATTTTATTTTCTTCTAGAAGAAGCTACATAGCTTCTTCTTTATGTCTTTCTTTTAGGTGTACATAAAAAAATACAGTATAACACGGAACGAACAACTGAATAATATCAGAAAGATCAAAATACAAATGTGAATTTGAAACGTGAGTTTAGGTGCCAGGTCCACTCGACCACGCCTAGAAAAACCGGCAGCGATAACAATTGATCTTTCAAAACAAACTATTAAACAAACTTATAATACCATGATCTTTCCATTTATTACAAAAAACGAATCAACAGTGTAAAATGTGTATCTTTTTTTTTATTGCTGTAACCTAATAGCTGTATATATTTAAACTCTTTGGAGTTGTAGCTGAAATCTAAGGCTTGCTCTCTCCCAAGTGGTAATCTGATAAGTTGGATGTTTCTAGATCTAGATGCCAGTTCAGTGTAAGTGAGACAGGACTGAGCTGAATATATATTTAGTCTAATGACATTCCAAATGCACGCCAAGAAGGAACACCCGCTTAAAACTTTACACAAAACAAAACAGTATTATACTTTTGGGATCAACAAATTTCTACAACCCGAACGTTCCATTCGCGAACAGTAATTGCAGAACGAGTGTCTTATTGCGTTGACATAAGACTCCAAATGCCTCGCAATATTGAGATGTGAGGCTTACAGTCGGCATGAGCGCTGAGAATTTTGTTTTATTTATCTTGAAGCCGCTGAAGCCCAAATTTGGAGCAATCTAGCAAATTGCAAACACTCGTTCTGCTCTCGAGTTATTGACAAGACGTTTTACACTCACCAGAGCAAGGAAAATGCAGTGGTCTAAAGCTCTTAGCAAATTCGTCCGGAGAAGTGTTATTGCCACTGTAGGTTATTTCTGTCAGCAAACAGTACTTGTATTGCTTTGTTTATCTTTTGTTGCAATCAAAACCTGATTGCATCTGTCAGTTTTGATATTATTTTGAGCTTTGATCGCAATTAAAAACGAATTCATACAAAACTTATCTTTAAAAAAGACTAATTGCAACAAGACTGAATGTTGGCGTAATAAACATGAGATAGCAAATAGGAACTTCGCTTTGTAAAACTAGTATGACAAGAGATAGATAGTGGTCGATAAATATGATGGCAACATGATATTATGTGATCTATATTAGTTTTTTTTTTTTTTTTTTTTTTTTTTTTTTTTATAATAGATAGCTAAGCATTTGGCTGCCATCACACCTGATGGAAAGTGAGGATGCAGTATTATGTATTTGTTAGTATCACACTTTTGATTGCAACAAAACTACACAATTCCTTATCTGGTCCTACGTCAGAGTGATGATGGACAAACTGTGATGTTACGTCATTTAGGAGGGCACAGGACTCTTAGAAAAACTTAGAGCAGTAATTTTTATTCTACTCGTATGTTTTCCGCCTATTTCGCTGGTCCGATAAAAGGTTGTCTGGAAAAGGTCACATTAATAAGACAGCCACACTAAAAAGTTTCACAACTACGGACAAAATAAGTGTTTTTCTATTGTCAACAAAGATTCGTAGAGAAATGTAACTAACCCAAAAATATAACCTAAGGGCTAGTATTACAAAGATACGCATTATAAAGCGTACCTAGTATCAAGAGTATCAAATGTACAGTCTGTAACGAGCGTGTCGAACAGCCGCAACACGAGTCTAGTTTGAAAATCAAACACGACGAAATCCCATTAATACGTTTATTGGCATCGAAATTAAATTTCCGAACGCGATATTATACTGTTCTGTTTGAATTTATAGAAGGGTGTCAATAATTTCACGCAATTACGAGCGCTTTTGCCCGCGCTTTTTTCGCGTGGATTTTGTTTTTCCAAGTAATTCGATTATGTGACTGGCTCAGCTCAGTTGGTAGTAGCTTTGCTTTCTGCGACGTAGGTCGTGAGTTCGATGCCCACCGAGAACAAATATTTGTGTGGTGATGATGATGGCAGATGTTTGTTCTCTGGGTGTTATATTGTATTCAAAGTAGGTACTTATGTATTTACAAAAAAATGTATTTAAGTATTATATCAGCTATCTGGTTCCCATAGTGCATGCTCGGTTTAGTTTGGGGATAGATAGTGTTGTGTGAATTGTTATCAATATTTATTTATATTTATTTGAGATTTTTTATTGACATGTCCTTGTTAGTCCACAAGTTGATGATGATGATTGATCACTGTCACAAAAGGTAACAAACAAAAAAATATGATTCCTTTAACTTTTTCATCTTCAGGCTTATAAAAAACATGAAAAAATACCAATAAAAAAAATTGGGCTCGTCCGGGATTTGAACCCGGGACCTCTCGCACCCTAAGCGAAAATCATACCCCTAGACCAACGAACCAACCAACGAACAACCAACCGAAATATCATATTAGATTGTACGTAAGAACTGGTTTTAAAACATTCGGGTATGTGACGTAATCACCTTTCACTTATCATAACTCACTGTAGAGTAGCAAGAGGTAATAAATTACTGTAATCAAAATAATAATGATGGTTTTATGACCATGACGATTAACATTATCATTTTTTTCCAATCGGTTTATAAAAGACAAAAATAATGTAAAACAAACATTAAAAAAATACAATAGAATTGAGAATCTCCGACGTTTTTATTTGAAGTCAGTACCCGAAGTCAGAGTTTTGCTACCACATTTCGTTACCAAATGCTGTTTTTGTTTCGCCTATTTATATACCTTGATGAAATAGATTTTTTATTTATGAGTTGGCACAGTTTTATATGCAAGTTTTTTTTAAGTAGGAGAAAGTAAGGTTTTTTAAATTATATTAAATAATCTTAGTTTTAATACAGTTAACAGTAGTTTCAAAGTGATTCTTTTGATACTACTGAATAAATAAAATATTTGTCTTTGATTTTGAATTTGAATTACCTAACTTACTCCAAGTTATGCTTGGGTACTAGAAACCTTGAACTTCAGGAAAAATGGACAAGCAATACAACATTATCTAGCCCCAAATTAAGCAGAGCTTGTGCTATAAGAACCAGATAATATTTATTTTATGCCACACAAGTATTACACAAGGATCATTTACAAGTAACAATGACATAAAAATTGGTCGTCACTCAGCATTTGTTATAGTTCGCTACTATAACATAATATGCTGATGCTGCCACTATAACGCTGGTCTTCCGTCGTCAGTCTATCGGATCCCGAATTTAGCGTAATCCAAGAAAGACGCATAGTCACATAATGACGTATGTGGGTTCTAGAACTTCTAGAACTCCTAGACATGGACTAAGGATGTTCTTAATGGAGTGGAAGATTGCGTGCCTGGGAACCACTAATGGTGTAACAGTTCGGGGCTTGAAGAAACTGTTGCCGTTAGGAAGCGGCGACCAGCATGTTTTTACTTTTGGTATGATTAAGGCAATGAACGAAACCTGGTTGGAGTCATCATCATGCTTGGAAGAATTCTTCTGCTTCATAGGCCTCCCATAAAGGGAATGTCATCGGTCCATCGGGTGAGGAACAGTCCTACGCTTGATCTTCTGATTCGTGGTCCCCATTCAAGAACCTTCACTCCCCAACGGCTTTCTGTTCGTAGCGTTATAAAGCCTTGAACACATCTAGATCGCCTATGGATAGCGATTGGTGTATCACTGTCAAATATAACACTGTCATAGTTCGTGTCCGTCTTCACGGATGTGTGCAGGACCCTATTCTGAAACGAATTGCCATCACCATCGCAGAACGCCTAAATGTGCGCAAAGCTTAGGTAAAATTTGACCAGAGGGTTAAGCCCTAACGAAATGTTGTTTTCGTTTCGCCTATTTGTCTCACTCTATTGTATAGAGAAAAAATGAGATAGCAAAAATAAGTGACGTAAATAAACGAGTTTTTGTCTCATCAATTTTCCATACAAAAGAGAGAGACACGTGCTCGCACGAAAACAACATATTTGATAGACGAAAATATGTGGTAGCAAAACTCCGATTTCGGAGTCACTCCAATTTGCTCATTCTGCAAGTAATGTCGGTGACCTTGTTCCCACTAATAGCTACTTGTGAATGACCTATTGGAGTAATGACGGTGATCGGTTCTCGGAGACCAGGTAATGGTGGGTAGCTCAGCATGGCTGCCCGAGAGCCTAGCAATGCTGGCCGTCTAGACCCTCTTGCCTCTTAATAGCTGATCGTTACAATAGATTGGAGGTGCGATACATAGGGATGGGGAAACTATCGATAGTTCGCATTATTTTTCAAAATATCTGTATAAAAATGTAGAAAAATTTAAATAACAAATAATCAATAAATGTACACTTGCTTTTACACTATGTAGGTTTTTATTAAAAATATAAATAATAAAAAAAGCTTGTTACACCTTGAATTTGGTGTTGACAATCACTGTTACCACTCGAGCTAAGCCACGGGCAACTGTTAGTTATACTTATTTGTTTATTTCTATTTCTAAGCCCGTCTACTGTTTATAAGCAATTGCGTGACCTTTTTGGCTGTCTTATGCAGCTCTAGTCCATTTAGCTCTAGCCAGCAGCTAATCTGACCATTTTTTTCGCTGTAGGGTCCACTTGGTTAGGTTATTTTGCTAAATAAAATTAAAAATAAGCAAAAATAAAATAACTTTTTTTTGTCACTTGGAGTCCAGAAATGATCTGCGCCACTCCTTAGAGAGCTCCTCTTTCCATTGCTTTAGCTGCCGCCCTCTGTTGCGTTTTCCTTCTCGTGGGTACCAAACTGACAGTCCTAAGTCCGTTCAAGGCCTGCGCACACCCAGGCGTTGGCGATGGCAATCAGCTGAAATGCTGTCCAATATCGCTGTCATATTTGACAGCATTTCAACTGACGGCCATCGCCATTGCCTAGATGTGCGCAGGCCTTTACTCCTTGGGCTGTTTAATTTTATTTTAAAAGTGAGTTAAAAGTGATGTTGTATTCTATCGATATTGTGAATGTTCCCCTCCCTACGTTTGCGGCTAGCGACGTTAATGACAGGTGAGCTCTCAATAATGAAGTTTCTTGTTAACTTAGCTAGTACATCACCTTTTTAAACCACAAATGAATTAAGTAGAAATAATCTGTTTATAAGTGTGTTAGAAGCTGACAATATGGGTTAAGAGTTTCTTTGTTTTGTAGAAATAAATATAAACAAAATCTAGCTCGAAGTAATAAAAACTTGTTTAATAAAAATTGCAATGGATGTAAGTATAGTTGCGTTACCCCGCCTAGAGGGATAAGGGCAGAAAGAAAAAGAAGTTCAATAAGTATTTGATTCTCATAACATAATTATACATTTTAGAAGACGGATTGAACAAAACTCCGTACGTTCTTGGTACCGAGAGTATAATATTTACCAACTTTAATATCGGCCCGTGGCCATCCGGCGAATAATTAGAATTTAGAAAAGATTGTGTATTGGTAAAAACCACAAACACAGAATAAAAAACTTGAGAGGTGTCAAGGGACACCCGGATGGAACGAAGTTTTTATTATTATTTACTAAAATCCTGTATACACTCAACAAATATAATCGTCGTGACACCACACTGTTCAATGCGAAATAGAAATGAAAATATTATTTATTTATTATTTATTTATTAAATTAATTAGAACGGTCTTGAGACCAATTACTAATTAATAGGTTATTTACATATCTGGCTTGCTTTCTATGAGAGAGATAGAGAGAGAGAAAGAGAGAGAGAGAGAGAGAGAAAGAGAGAGAGAGAGAAAGAAGCATGCATACGCCGCACAGCTTACAATAGCTTATTATAGCAAAAAGTGTCATGAACTTTTCGTAAGAATTTTTTCCGTCTAGCCCCCCTTCACAACCGGCAATAAGGACCTTCGTTCCAAAAAAAATATTATGATCATCGATAATAACGTATTTAGCCCCAAGTCCACCACTACACAAAGCAGTCGTTAATCACCGGCTTGTTTAATAAAGTTCTTCCTTTCAGCAGTATCGCTTCTTTTGTTTTTGTTCCGCGCTCTAATTAGAACTAGATCTGAGGTTAGATAGCTTGTTATAAGGCAATTTAGGGCCAGCGGACTAGGCCCTGGAGATTTTTTTGGTTAACTGTCGGAAATTAGGTTCTTTCATTATTTTGTACCCATCGGAAGCTAACAAGTCATGTCAATTTGCAATTAATGTACCTACTAGTTTCGTATCTTATTTTTATAGCTGTGTAAGTAATCTATTATACTTTGAAGCGTAGCGTGTGCTGCCTTTGAAACTTTTGCTTTTGTATTATTGCATACGTCTCACTAAGTGAGATGGCACCACACAGGAACTTCACTGCTTTTATTATTTTGTGATTTGTAAAACGGTGTGAACCAAGCCGTAGTTTGTTGCGTGTTCTTCTAGGCTTGCTAGTGTGGAACTGGCACCTAGACTCACCTAGCTTTAAGACGTTTCAAAGTGATCCTTGCGATTCTACTAAATAGATACACTTTTGATTTTGTCTTAGATTTTTACGACGTTGCGACCGATGTTTCAATGACCAGAAATCAATCACGTGTAAGTAAGGGTTGTTAATATGCCTGGACCCTAAAACAGTGGTGACAAAGTTTTGGCATAAAATCAATTTTCCGTCACCAACGCTTAATATGAGCACTTATGACGAAACTTGGGGAATTTCCCCATAATAGTTGGCAACTTTGACGTGTTAACAAGTTTGTTGTCGCAATTTGCTTGTCAGATACGTTTAGGGGACAACAAGGACAATATGCTGGCTTTGCGGATCACTACGGTATTTAGTTTTGACAAGCTTAGTTCATAGTGTGGCATTAATCCCTCTGTTTTGAGGTAATCCTTTAATCTCTATGCATACCTATTTCATTACGACATATACAGGGTGAAAGAATATCACTTATGATCCGACAGTCTAGGGACTAAGAAATAAAACAATATCAACGCAAAAAACGTTGCCTACTGAAAAGTATGTATAATGCATGTATGTAATGATAGAAGCAATCGAAACTTTTCAGTTGAACTCGTCGGTTGTAAAAAGGTCGCATTTGGGCTTCCAACTGGGCTACCAATTATTACAAAGAGGTGGATAATAGGCAACAAGGGAACCGTAGGTAGTCTTGGTTGTTTTTTAAACGGTCTTTGTTGATGTTTTATACCTTGCGCACTATACCTGCGATTTTCACAATGTCAATTAGGTATATTTATTTGTTGTTGGGATCTATTTGGAAATAAAAATGTGCTAATGCGAAATTTATAACCATAAATTATTTCTCCACTTACATCAAGTACCACGATAAAAATCAAACAGAAAATACCCGTTCCCTAAAAGTCCCGTATTTTAATCCCCATTCTAATATCTGGAAGTTTAGATTTACGATCGCAACGCCACCTGCCGTGGTTTTGTGAAATACATCTGCAGAGTAATGCCGAGCAGAGGTATTTACTTAAGGTTGATCGAGTGTGTAGTTTTGTACTGGCTTTAAGCAAAATTATATTGAATTCAAGTTGTTTTTACTTTATTTTTGCAGACCTTTTTAGCCACGAAAGTGCTCAATATAAAAGTTTAATAAAGTTTCAAACTAATAAAATATGTACTTAAAGAAAATTGAGTAGGTAGGCACTCGGAAAGTCGGAACATAATATAAGAAACCCGAGGGGTTATCTAGCGTGCCTGGAGATTAAAACAAGATAAGTAAAAATTCATATTTGCCCAGTTTTTTTTCTAATTTAACCTATTTTGCCCCACTACTGGGCAAATATAGATAGATATATATAGATAACACTTTATTGTACACAAGGATACATCATAAGTAACAGCATAAATAAAGTAAAGTAAAATAAAGTACAATGGGCGGCCTTATCGCTGAAAGTGATTTCTTCCAGGCAACCTTAGGATGGAACGTAGTGAAGAAGCCGAAGTGGACGGCGGTGCACGAAGCATGGTAAAATATAAAAAACACACAAATAAAAAAAAAAGGCAGAGGTATGCCTCAAAGACATTACAGTTGTTACAGTTTACAAACCATAAATGTTTCTCTAATTTCCTCGCTGACTGTACCACGTGACATCCAGATGTAACAAATGCGTTAGATAGCTCATGCTATTATTTGTCCACCTTGAGAATTGAACTTGCACCTCTTTCTTAGTTCTGTCGCAAGCTCTGATAAGCAGCAGCGTTTTAAATGTAGAATACAAAAGTTTAACGAAGGTATAAAATAAGTTTAATCTAAGACCGAGGTGTTATGTATTTAACTACTTAAAAGTTTAAGGTCGTAAATTATTTAATACTTTGGAATGGAGCACGTGAGAAAATTAAAGGCTTTGGCGCAACTTTTAACGTAAATCTATGCGCCAGTTCCACGCACCAAGACGAAGTAGGCAATAAACTTCAATATCGGTATATTTGATGAGTTTTCTTATTTATTTAATATGTTTTCATTTATAGCTCGAGTGTCCTGCTATTTCATTTTATATGCAGAAAATTAATGCGCGGTCGTTTTAAATCTTATAAAAACTGAAAATTGCAGCTTTAGAGAGCACTTTTATCATAAAAGTGTTATAAAAAGTCTCTGCACACAGTCTACTCTGCCGAGTGTCGAGTGTGAACGTGGATTGCAAATTAAACAGTGTGAAAGTGCGCAAATAAAAAAATCCAATCGCGTTTTACTCTTCGTATTAAGAGTGGATGCTTCAATACTCGACGACTTTTATTGATATCTATAATCTTATCCGTTTGAATTTGATATCTATATCATCGGTTTTACGGTTCTTTTATGGTTGTAGATTAAACTTAATCCAGTATGTACTACTTATTTTTATTAGTTTTATCAACTTTTGAGTTATGCCAGCAGCAGTATTGGAGTTATTTGTGAAAGAATTCATCCAAAGAAGTACTACCACCCGATTTTACTGTCAGGCCATTCGTGTCTTCAGTCAGATTTGAAGGGTTTGGGTCCCAGTGTAGTATCTTTATGACAATTTAAGGTGATCCTTGTATTACAACTGAATAAAGAAATTTAAAATTTGAGTGCAATAACAGGTTTAAGAGACTAAACGACCATAGACATATATATTTTCTAAGTTTTAGTCGATTTTATTTTAGATTCATATTCTCACAATAGGTATTTGAATAATAAATAATTATTATTACGTCATTTTGTTTATTATCCAATTTCAAAAATAAGAATAAATGCTCATTTTTTTATTTATTTTTTAAACTATGGATAGCTAAACATTTGACTGCCATCACACCTGATGGAAAGTGAAAATGCAGCCTAAGGTGGAGCATAAGCTTATTATTTAAGAAAAAAGTTGCATCACTCCCTAAATTTTTTTAGGTATCTTGTCAATTATGGTTTCACACACTTCATCGTTTATTAACACGCAGTTCAGCTTATTATTGAATCGTATCAAAAACTAAATAAATACAAAACTATGAAACACAAAGCCGACAAGCTAACACTAGCGAGCAAATTAATTCACCTACAATAGCGCATCTGAAATTCCATCCCAAAGCCCTGTAAATCACCGTTTCCGGGAAACCCCTAACAAACGTCAATCGTGAAAAAACATAAATCTATCTGACGTCACAGAACAAACACTAGTTACAACTGGGGAATTCAAAAGTTTCACCCTTAAAGGCCTGCGCACACCTAGTTCGCTGGCGGTAGCGATCAGTGAAACGCTGTCAAATATCGCTGTCAGATTTGAGATTTGACAGCGATATTTGACAGTTTTTCACTGATCGCTACCGCCAGCGAACTAGGTGTGTGCATGCGCAGGCCTTAAAACTCTGCTTGCTGTTGCTTGAACTTAGGTACAAAAGGTAGATATATTTTAAACAGATGAAAAATCGGTTGTCTGTTAAGTCAGTTTACTGATTAAGTTGAACGTGACAACGTCAAACAGCTGTCCACGTGGACGCATCGCTCACTCAAGTAGGAGAGAGACAGATGTCGAACGCTGCCGAACGCGGAGGCCGTGCGTGCCTCTTTGTCGCTCGTTCCGCGCTCTCGCTTGCACTTCAAGCCTTAAATGGAACGCCTTAGAGCGAGGTAACGCCGCATGAGTCATGTTTTTTCATGCGTGCAGGCTCCATCGAATTATAAGACGTTGTCACGTCAAGAAAGAGGTTATAAAATCTGTGACTGTATTTAAAAAAAAAAAAGACGGGTTGCACTCCGGGAGTGCCGGCAGAAGTGAAAACTTTCTCATCGTTTTGTGGATTATCAGTGCCTTGCCTACCTTATTCATAATACCTAAATAAATACAGTAGATCTATAAAATCATGTACCAATGACCACTACTACCTGCCGCGGGCGGCCGCTAGTTCATAAAATCTATAATAGGTATGTACCTATACCTACTACAGTCACGAAAAACGCCTTGGTATGCTTGCTACTAACTATTATCTATTCTGTGACGTTACCGTGTCATAGTAACTACTAGCGTATCTGTAGCGTCTTACGCTTTTTCGATCAGGTCACGTGATCCTGACGCGAGTTTAAGATTTTATACCCATTACAGAAAGTGCTCAACGCCGCTAAAGAAGTTTTCACTTCAAAAATTCAGCGATTTGAAATGGTCAAAGTATAAATACTATTGCCGCTAAAATTATTTTAACAAAAAATACGGTAGACGATTCTCTCCTCAATTTTTGCTTGATTTTCTCTTCATATTTAGTAGTAAAACATCTTACCAATGCGGTATATACCGTAATAAATTAAAATTAAATATTAGTTAAAGTGGCACAGGCCTGGTTGTGTATCCAGTGCGTCCAAAATAAGGTAGCATAGTAAATTCAGACAACAAAGCAACATATCAGAATTGAGTGTCACTAAAAAATGCCATTCATTTACATATCACCTACATACAAAGATGTAACATTGCGTGACAGTGATTTTGAATTTGAATAGGTATTTGGGAATATTCCATCATTCAAAACATAATATAATCGTAAAAATGCTGCTGAAATCGAACTCAAGCAAAACCAGCCTAATACAAATAACCTATCAATTAGTTTCAGTCTTCATAATATATCTATCAATCATTATTTAAGGTGAAGTTATACTACGCTGGGCCAGAGTTCGTTGATTTGAGCAATAATAATAGTTGTTAATATAATGAGTTGAATTTAAATGTCGATGTCCGTGAAAAAAGATGAATTAAAACTATGAAAAATGATTATGATATTGGGTTACTTACTTACATAACTTTTGAAACTATCATGGTTTTTAACACTAGTTTTATGAAAATCTTTTATGATTTTTTTTATGAAAATCAACTCAGGATAAAAATTTAATCATGGTAAATATCCCGTTATTTCATAAAAATAGTACTTATACTTACACCCTATATAGTAAAAATGTTTTCTAATCTGTCATTAATAAGATTGATAATAGCTTGCCGAGGAACAAATAATCCAGTGACTGTATAAGATGGAGTGGTTACATGACCGATTGAGGGGTTGCAAAGGGCACAATTTTACTCAAACCTTTTTCTTTTAAAAACATAGCTAAATAAAGCTATTACATTTTAATGTATTTAATAAAACACAGAGTAAAATAACAATAATTCTTCGAATGAAATTACTTTCCAAGAAAAATACGATGCAAAAATGCAGAGATTGTAGCAAATTTTGAGTTTTTTACCACGACAAGTTTATCAGATCGTGTTCCAAGCCTTCTTCTTCTTAGTGTGTCACTTGTTCTTTCAAACCAAGTGTGGTGACAGGATTTTAAGTACCTACTATACGTGGTTAGAACTTAATAAGAGGTGTTTTCTGCCCAAAAATTTATGTACACTATGCCAGTGCTCAAACGGTGAAGGAAAAACATTGTGTGGAAACCGGTATATCGTAGAACCTAAAAAGTTCGAAAATATGTGTCAAGTGCACGAAAGGAGCCTCTTTGACTTAAAATCCTTTTACCACACTTGGTTCAAAAGAATCAGTGAAGTAGTAGGTATTCGACGACTTTGGCTCTTTGGTTGCCTCGCGCAGCGAGATTTTTTTCCTGATATTTAAACGGTAGTAGTAGAAATTCGCCGGTAAAGGCTCAAATGATCGGTTCGGCTCGGCTTGGTTCGGATTTTGCTCGGCCCGGCCGGTAAACGCTCAAATGATCGGTTCGATTCGGCGTGACTCGGCTCAGCTCGGCTCGGCTGGTAAACGTTCAGATGATCGGCTTGACTCGACTCGGTTCGGCTCTACTTTCTTTACTTAATTTTAACGGGCGAGCTTAAAATTAACCTATTTTTGGGTCTAGTAGGATGGGTTGTTCAAAAAGATTTTTCAGATTGTGATACAATTATTATTTTTCTTTAAAACACATACCAAATAGTTTATACACAAAGACATCGTTATTCAACTTACTGCTACCAAATAATTTTACGAAATCCGTCATACTATTTCCGTTAAACTTGTAATATAAATATGTTAAACAATACTCTCCACAAACTGAAGTCAAGTCATGTTGCAGTCTGTACCTATTGAAATTCCACTGTTTTGTTGTCCTGTTCAAGAAACTTCTATGATTTCCTATAGGTGGTCGTCCATAAGAATCAAAATACTGTCCAACTCCATTTGTCTCTATGTGAATGGCTACCCAATGGGAGCCTGGCTCACTATCTGGATCCAAATTACTTATTATGAATGCAGGAGTATTAATATGTAAGGGTAACCTGTTTGCTGGATAAACATGCTTTTGCAACGAGGGATGTATGAAATGCAAATGTTTTTGAACTTCTAATGTGTTCATCGTTGTGGTATCTTCTATTTACAAATTAAGAATGTGAAACTAAATAAGTTGAACTTCTTTATAAAGGTAGAAATAAATAAAAGGATTGGATTATGTTTTAATGATTTTTTATTTCATATTTATAACTAGGTTTATACAAAGTCAACTTAACTACTATAGTCTACGGTTACATTACGATTCCTATCTATTTCAATAACATTGTCAAATTCTGCATAAACAATACAATTTATTGTTTGAGTAAGTGTAGATTCAAATCGAACCTCTAATCTAACACTACCATGTTTTATAAGGTTCCAATGGGTATTTGAATTTGAGCTGAGATCAGCTGTTAGATCAAATGCTAACAAACAGTATCCTTTTGCATATTGTTCCCTAGATATCCCATTACCTTCATTGAGAAAATGTATACCTGTCCCCGAAAATAGTGTATGATAGGCTGCAGTAAAAATATTACTATCAAACGATGGCTGTAAAGCTTTTGAAGGTATTTGCTGCCCATCAATGTACAAACAAAATGTATTCAAATCATAGTTTTCAAAATTAAATGGATTTTTAGTCAAACTTCCATTAAATGCGGCATTGTTTACAAAACCAATTATACATCTTTTAGGGACTTGTCCCAAAAAAATATTATCGAGAGTTTTGCCCTGAATACCTGAAGGTATGGTTAACACTTTGACTTCTGCTCGAGTAATAGGATATTTTGCAGTTGTAGAGGCTAACACTTTTTGATGGGCCAGTAAAACAGTTGGATTGATTCGTGCTCTACGAACAATAAGAGTTGCATCTGTAATGCATACTTTAAATTTTAAATCTGTTGAAGAAGCCATAAGACTAAATGTGTCTCTGGAGCGAACTAGTTTAACACTCATTTCAACCCCATTAATTAAAAACTTTTCCTGGTTAAATATATCACCATGAAGATGACCAATCATTTCTATTTCTTTGCTTTCACATGCTAGTTGTTGCCTTTTAGTAAATCCTTCGTTTTTTTCATCGGTTGAATTCATTTTTTCAGCTGTATCTTGATACCAAAGAGCACAAGTCAAATGAGAATCTTTGGCTGCAGGAGCATAGTTCAACAAAGTTTCTATGTAAGCACGATAGGCATATGTATTGTTTGGTGGTGATACAAGCTTCTGATTTAAATAAACATCTAGTTCTCTAGAATTGGTTACACAACCACATTCATTTTTTTATCGATTTAGGTAAGGAATTTTAAAAGATAACTAGTACTATCTCATTTGAACTTCGTTTAAAGTGATTATTAATGGGTATAACCGCATTACATTAATTAATTATTTTGTCAATTTAGGTAAGGAATGTGAAAGTGATAACAAGTTCAATCTCATTTGGACTTTGCTGGAAGTGATTACTAATGGTCTTGATTGTATTGAAATGTTGGGTATATAAGCTGTACATTTTTAAAAATTATTAATATTCCCTAGCTTGTGCATCGTAAGGCTTCCGATTTAATCCAGTGAGTTGTGTGTTTAAAGTGATCTACAGAGACAATGGAGGTAAGTTATTTTCAATGTATTATTATAGTTGGTATGATATAAAAATATATCACATTTATAGATTCAAACACTTAAATATTCTAAATTATTATTTGCAGAACTCATTCAATATCGAGGAAGAAAATACATTCAAACAATATTATTATGCTTGTTCAGATGATGATACACAGGAGCTTAAAATTGTAAAAGATCGATTGCCTCAAAATTTATTGAAAAGAAAACCATCAAGTGAAAGCTTAGACGCATTGTTTGAAGTCTCAAAAACAAAGAAGAAAAAGTTGTCATCCACAGTTTCTCATGCTCACCGAGAAGGTGGAAATGTTTTTTTATCTACAAATGAAGATGATGGTCCTCGCTCAGATTACATGATAAAAATTGAAGTTTTCAATATGAAAAAAATTAGTAAAGTTGCATCAAATGAACAATGGAAGCATGCAAGCTATCGAATTAAGTATTTTGCTAATGAAGGCAATCAGAACTACGAGAGTGCAAAAAAAATAATTTTTAATGTGACTAAAGAAATTGTAACAGTGCCAACATGTAAAAAATATCATTTTAACAATTAGCGCGTATGTAATTTAGGTCATTTACAACAGTGTAGTAGTACTCATTATATAATTAAGTTAAACAATGGCCCCTCATAAAGCAATCACTGGTGATTTTTTAAGTTTGTAACTGTTGTTCCCTTATATAGTTCATACAGACATCCCTGTAGCATCAGTTCAGTTTTAAACCTTTAACCGTAGTATCTCTTGAACAAAATGGCAAATAAAATTGTGGAACGTGATAGTGTATTTTTCAATACGAATTCTGAAGAAGAGTTATGCGAAAAGCTAGATAACTGTATGGTGTTTGAAGATGAATACAACGAGGATCTATACAATCTCTGCGCTTATGAAGAAAATTGTATGTTATTAGAAGATCAATACGATGAAGAATTGTATAATGAATGTACCGTCGTTGAAAACAATTTGATGTAAGTAATACTCGTAGTGATCCCATCGCTTATAATGTATATTTAATTTCATTCAGGATTGTGTCTCATAACGCTTTCTTATTGTTTTAGAAAACAAGTTGGAGGAGCACAAAAGAGAAAGCATAATACTGAAAGTGTCAACATCAAAGTGAAACGAGCACGATATGAAGATGGATCCTCTTCTAGTTTGGCAGAACCCAGCAATGAATATATCAATGACAATGAAGGTGAATATCCTAGTTCCATGGAAGGTGATGCTGTTATGATGACATGTAGTACATGTCATGTTTTAGTTAAAAAAAGGTATTTTTCTAATCATTTAAAAAGTAATCTCCATAAAATAAAACTTGAAAAAGTTCACAACTCTTTAAAAAATGTATCAATCGTAGAATCAGCTTTTGGTCAAAGAATAATTTCTTATAAAATTCACAGTAAGAATGATCATACATCAAAAAACTTTCAAACACCAGAATTATTCATGAATTCTATAAGAAATGATATTTTCTTATTAATCGAAGAATCAATACAACAGCATACTATTTTCAAAGTCAACTTTGTTCTGCACGCTGATTTCATCCAACAAACTAAAGACGATTCATTTCAAACATTTGATTTCCAAACGTATAATTACATAGTTTTTCGAGGGGATGATCTAAATATTTTGTTTTCATCTTTGTGTAACACTCTGGCAAGTAAAATCAGTACTTTTGAGAAAAAAAGCAGCCAAGTGCGAGTCGGACTCGCCCATGAAGGGTTCCGTAGCATCAATTAACATAATATAAAGGTTTTTGTAGTTCGTCGAAAGGTAAATTGCAGTTTACGATTTATGACGTATAAAAAAAAAACTACTGACTAGATCTCGTTCAAACCAAAAATCGTTGGAAGTTTGCATAGTAATGTACAACATATATTTTTTTTAGATTTATCATTCTCTTATTTTAGAAGTTAGAGGGGGGGGGACCAACTTTTTTCCACTTTGGAAGTGTCTCTCGCGCAAACTATTCAGTTTAGAAAAAAACGATATTAGAAACCTCAACATCATTTTTGAAGACCTATCCATAGATACCCCACACGTATGGGTTCTATGAAAAAAAAAAATTTGAGTTTCAGTTTCAAGTATGGGGACCCCCAAAATTTATAGTTTTAGAAAAAAACGATATTAGAAACCTCAACATAATTTTTGAAGACCTATCCATAGATACCCCACACGTACGGGTTCGATGAAAAAAATTTTTTTGAGTTTCAGTTTCAAGTATGGGGACCCCCAAAATTTATAGTTTTTTTTCTATTTTTGTGTAAAAACCTTAATGCGGTTCACAGAATACATCTACTCACCAAGTTTCATTAGTCTAGCTCTTATGGTTTCGGAGAAAAATGGCTGTGACACGTCCGGACAGACAGACAGACAGACAGACAGACAGACAGACAGACAGACAGACAGACAGACAGACAGACAGACATGACGAATCTATAAGGGTTCCGTTTTTGCCATTTGGCTACGGAACCCTAAAAAAGACAGTGGTTGGAGCCTTAAAGAAATAAAAGCAATTGATATGAACGTAAATAAGTTTAATCCACTACGTGGTACTTCATACATTGAGTTACCAAAGGACATTCGAACAAAAAGAGCAATAGTTAACGTTAAAAATGCTGACAATTTGTGTTTTAAGTGGGCATTGCTCTCTGCTTTGTACCCAGTAAACAAAAATGCGGATCGAGTAACATCTTACACTGTGAATTCAAACAAATTAAAATTTGATGGAGTACGTTTTCCTGTAAAGTTATCTGATGTACCAAAAGTAGAAGAACTGAATAATATTAGCATCAACGTGTTTGGTTTAGAGTTTAACAGAGACAAAAAGTGTCATAGTGTGGTTGGACCGTTATTTTTAACAAAATCTCGCAAAGATGTACACGTTAATTTATTACTGATCTCAAACGGGGCAAACAATCATTATTGTTACATTAAAAACATGTCACGTCTCGTAAGCAAACAAATTTCCAATCATGATCACGCAGTTCATATTTGTGATGGATGTTTATTACACTTTCCTACACAACAAAGATTAATTGATCATCAACAACATGACTGTGCTCACATTGTCACAGAATTACCAAATGGTGACAAAACGTCAAAGGATTGGTATGGTCGACCAACATCCAATGATAAATTAAAGTTTGATAAATACAACAGGAAGTTAAAAATACCTTTTGTCATATATGCTGATTTTGAAGCTTTTCTAAGTCCGATTAAATCATGTTTTAACAATCCATCTAAGCCTTATACAAGCAATACTCATGTACACGAACCATATAGTTTTGGCTATTATATCAAATGTTCATATGATGATAACTTATCAAAATATGAGACTTATAGCGGAAAAAATTGTGCTCAAGAATTCATGAATCGTTTGCATGAAGATTTAAAAAAAATATGTAGAAAAAATAGCTTTCAAGTTCCTCCTAAGCCACTGACGGTTTATGAGGAAAATGAAATTTTAAATGCGGTGATATGTCACATTTGTGAAAGTAATTTAGATGGTGATAACAAAATTGATCATGATTGGCAAACTGGTCAATTTCGAGGTGTTGCACATGAAGTATGCGCAGCCAAGTTTCGATCATTACGTCATATTCCTGTTTTCTTTCATAACCTGAGCAATTATGATGCTCATTTTATTGTTCACGCTTTAAATTTTGTTGAAGGTGAAATTGATGTTATCCCTCAGACTAAAGAAAAATATATTTCATTTTCAAAAACTATCAATATTAATAATCATAAAGTTAGTTTGCGATTTGTAGATTCCTTAAAATTTATGTCTTGTAGTCTCGATCAGCTTGCAAAAAACTTATGCAATGATCAATTTAAAGCTTTAAAACTTAATTTTCCGCGCAATGAAGATTTTAATCGTCTTCGAAGGAAAGGTATTTACCCTTATGAATTTATGACATCTGAAGATAGTTTGAAAAAAACAACGCTACCTAGCCAAGATGAATTTTATAGCACATTATCTGATTCTCATGTATCAGATGTTGATTATAATCATGCCAAAGATATTTGGCAGCACTTCCATTGTCGTACTATGCTAGATTACTCTGATCTATATCTCAAAACTGATGTTTTACTGTTGACGGATGTTTTCGAAAGCTTTAGAACTTTATGTTTACAAACATATCACTTGGATCCTGCACATTACTACACAGCTCCTGGGTTAAGTTGGGATGCTATGTTAAAATACACTCAAATAGAGTTAGAACTATTAACTGATATTGAGAAGGTTTCTTTTATTAGGGCCGGTATACGGGGTGGTGTATCACAGTGTAGTAACCGCTATGCAAAAGCTAATAATGAATTCATGGAAGATTATGATAAAGATAAATTAAAATCATACTTAACTTATTTAGATGCAAATAATCTTTACGGTTGGGCAATGTCTCAATGTCTTCCAGTTGGTGGTTTTGAATGGGTAAATGTTGATACTAGTTTTGATGTGTCTGAAAACGCAGAATACGGTTTTATTTTAGAGGTAGATTTAGAGTACCCTGTCGAACTTCATGATTTGCATTCTGATTTACCTTTGTGCCCTGAAAATATCCAAATTGGAGATTCCAAAGATATCAAATTGGTGCCAAACCTGAACAATAAAACTAAATACAAAATTCATTATAGAAATTTGAAACAATGCATTGCGATGGGTATGAAGTTAACAAAAGTTCATAGGATTTTAAAATTCAAACAACGTCCTTGGTTAAAGCATTACATAGATTTAAACACAACTTTGAGAACATCGGCAAAATCTGAATTCGAAAAAGATTTTTACAAGTTAATGAATAATTCCGTATTTGGAAAGACAATGGAAAATATTGAAAAAAGGGTCAACGTTAAACTATTAACGCACTGGGAAAATAGAGGTAAAGTTCTTGGTGCACAAGATCTAGTGGCAAAACCAGAATTTCATAGTTCATCCACATTTGGAGAGAATCTAGTTGCAGTTCAGTTAAAAAAAGTTAAATTGTTTCATAACAAGCCAATTTACTTAGGTTGTTGCATCTTAGATATTTCAAAAACTTTAATGTATGACTTTCACTACAACTTTATGCTTAAGAAGTTTGACAATAACATTAAGCTACTTTACACTGATACTGATAGTTTGATATATCATGTTTTCACAAATAACTTTTACGAAGACATCAAACCAGATCTCTCTTCAAAGTTTGATACATCTGATTACCCGGATGACAACATTTTTGGGTATCCAAAATTAAACAAAAAAAAGCTGGGGTTTTTTAAAGATGAAAATAGTGGAAAAATATTTCGTGAATTTGTTGGATTAAGATCTAAAATGTATGCGTTGGATGTCGAAAGTAAATTTGTATCAAAAGCTAAAGGTGTAAAAAAATGTGTTACAAAAAATATGAAAATGGAAAATTACAGGTCATGTCTATTCGAAAAAAATATACAATATGGTACTATGGTTTTATTCAAATCACTGAAACATAAAATATTTACTCAACAAGTTAACAAAATATGTCTATCCTACAATGATAGCAAAAGGTTTATTTTACCAAATAATGTAGACACATTAGCTTGGGGTCATTACAAATTAGGATAAGGTATCTATTGTATTTTAGACAAATTTGTTTAAACTAAATCATTAAGGATTCGATGTTATTATTAAGTTTATTGGTTTAAGTGTGTGTATTATTAAGAAGAAAAATTGTAATGTAATACATTTGTAATGTTGTCATGTTAACTAGACGATGATAGCTTTATTAATGATTTTTGTAATGTGTACATAATATGCCATCTTATATTAAAATAAATATAAATACTTGATATTTGAACATTTGTTTCATTATTTTTCCGATCCTCTCACAATCAACACAAACATTAATAATGTTTCATTTTATTCATCCATTTACGGCAATAGTGGCTGGTCCAAGCGGTTGTGGGAAATCTAATTTCGTAACAAATTTTACAAAGTTTGTGAAAGAAGTTTGTAGTGTTGAATTTACTCAAATAACCTGGTGTTTTGATGAAATGCAACCATTGTATAACTTGAAAAATATAAACTATTGCCAAGGAATACCAGATCTCAGTATGTTCGATGGAAAGGAACCTCAGCTAGTAATCATTGATGATCTCATGAGAGAATCCGATGGACGCATTGTTGATATATTTACAAAAGGTAGTCATCATAGAAACTTGAGTGTTTTTTATATAACACAAAACTTATTTCATCAAGGTAAGGGTCAAAGAGATATATCTTTGAACTCTGGTTATATAATTTATTTTAAGAATCCTCGTGATAAAACTCAAATTAAATATTTAGCACGACAAGTTTCTCCAGAAAATACTAAGTTTATGGAAGACTCATACAAGGATGCAACTAAAGAGGCTCATGGATATTTGATGATAGATTTAAAACAAGACACTAGCGATTTGTGTCGTTTTAAAACTAATGTATTTCCTCCAGATGGATATTGCATTGTTTATATTCCAACGAAATTATTTAAATATGCCAAGAATCATCAAATTCCTGTCATTCATAAATAATGCATCAAAGCCTACAGACGCATAAAGATTTACTTAGTGCTTTACATACACTTAAACCAAAATATCAGAAAGCACTTTTAAAATCATGTGATGAAGAAGAAATTAATTGCATTTGTGAATGCATTCATAACGTTTTAAAGGGTAAAGTACCTCTTGAAGAAAAAGCAAAGAAAAAGTTAAAAAAATACAAAGATCTACTTCGTAAACTAGTGCGAAAAAGTACTAAGCAAGTTCGGAAACGTTTGATAGTTCAAACTGGTGGATCTTTTTTACCTTTAATATTGGGATCAATTTTAAGTGGATTGGTTGGTACTATTGTTTGAAAAAATGGAACATGCTAAAAAAATGTTATTGATTGATCCAAGTTCTATTGAAAAACTGAAACAAAATGATTCTGTTCATAGCCCTATGTCGCGATTAGACGCTGAAATGCAAAACATTTTGAATAGTGACATGGAAGATAGAAAAAAATGTATGCTATATTTACAAATATTGCAACGATACTTACATTTTTCCGAAGAAGAACGTAAACCTCTTGAAATATCTTTAGTTAATAATATTCTGAAAACAGAAAGAGGGGATGAAGTAGCAGATAATGGTATGGTGGATATTAAAAGCAAAAATATTGATGAAAAAGAAGTAGTTGCTGATCAGACACCCATTGAAAACGATGAACAGGGAGCAATTTCTGGTTTGAAAAGAAAATCGATTTACTCTCCTAAGCATATACTTAGCTTGATACCTAAAACATATATAAAGAAGGGTGAGCGATTATTATACTTGATATCTTCGAATAAAAATATAATTGACTGGGATGATGATGGTACAATCACTGTAGTCAATGAAAAAATTCCTGGAAGTAATATTGTAGACTTAGTAAATGATTCTTTGAGGCCACTCAAAAGAAATGATCCAATAGGATGGCAAAAATTTGCACAAGCATTGAAACATATTAAAACACCACTTATTTATATTGGAAATCCAAAAATACTCGATTATATGAATCAGCTTCAGGTCAGCGAATATAAAGAATACACGCCACCGAAGGAGGTGGAGGAGGTGTTTTCAACACCAGTTTCTAGAAGAGTCCGACAGAAAATTGATTGGGAAAAATGGAGTCCTTACTAGAAATCAACAATATCTACTATAACCCATCACACCCCGCTGGGTATGCTAGTATTGATAAACTAGCTAAAGCTATGAAAGGTAAAATGAATAAAGAAGATGTGAAAAAATGGTTACAATCCCAAGAAACCTATACACTACATAAACCGGTTCACAGAAAATTTCCACGAAACAAATATGTCTTGTCAAATCTTAATGAACTTTGGCAAGCTGACTTAAGTGATATGAGAACTTACTCAAAATATAACAATGGTTTTAATTACATTCTTTGTGTTATTGATGTCTTTACCAAGTATGCATACGCCCGACCCATGAAAAGTAAAAATTCTGAAACTATTAAAACATGTTTTAACAGCATATTTAATGAAGCTAATACAACACCAACTCATATACAATCTGATAAAGGAACTGAGTTTGTTTCAAAAGATGTTCAAAGATTATTTAAGTCAAAAAATGTTAATTACTATACAACAAATAACCCTGATATTAAAGCCAGCATTGTTGAAAGATTTCAAAGGACACTCAAAATGAGAATGTGGCGCTATTTTACCCATAAAAATACGTATAAATACATTGATATTTTACAAGACCTAATATATGCGTATAATCATAGCTATCATTCAAGTATCAAGATGTCCCCTTGTGATGTAAACACGAATAATATAATGACTGTATGGAATAACTTGTATGATAGAAAAAATGGTCAAAGTATCACACGTACAGCTTTGCCAAAACTTCGCATTGGTGACTATGTAAGAATAACGAAGTATAAGCATGTATTTCAAAAAGGTTATGAATCCAACTGGAGTGATGAAATATTTATGATAACTTCAATTATAGAACGATCTCCATTGGTTGTGTACTCGCTAGAAGATTTAAAACACGAAGCTATAGTTGGAACGTTTTATGAAAAGGAATTACAGAAAGTGTCTTATGACCCCACCTCCAAGTATAAAATAGATAAAATAGTTAGTTCACGTTATTCTGGTAGCAGAAAGCAAGTGTTAGTGAAGTGGAAAGGTTATCCAGATAAATTTAATAGTTGGATTTCAGTTTCTGAATTGAAAGAAATATGATAAAAGAAAGTTTTTATTTAACATTACTTAGTAATAGTTCCATGGAATACTTTCCAGATAATATGACTACACGATTTTCAACAAAATTACCAAAATCTATAAAACTTGAAGGAGAATGGTCAGTTGGAGTTGTTGAATTTCAATACCCTTGCACAATGTATACTGTACAAGAGCATGAAAATATAATTTACATATCGAAATTGATGTTAATGCCAAACGAAGAAAAACCTTCACTGGTGTATTATAAAACACATATCCCGGCAACAAATTATGATAATATTAATCATATTTTAACAGCAGTGAATAATATAAAGGAGAAAGTTAAATTTCGATATGATGAAATATCAAAGTTTGTGTCTGCTGCTATTATGGATGAATCTATTAAATCATTGACATTGTCACCTAAGTTAGGTATACAACTCGGCTTTGAACCGAACAGAAATCTTGTGATGAATGGTTTAGGTAAATGTCCAGCCAATTTACATTTAGGGCTACCGTATCAATTATTTGTTTATTGTGATATTATCGAACCTCAGATAGTGGGAGATGTGATGACACCTTTACTAAGAATTATACCATTGGACCCCGCAAAGTATATTTACGGAGCAAATAAAATGCATGTTTTTTCACCTCCACACTATTTACCTGTTATGCGTAGAGAGTTTGATACTATTGAAGTAGATATAAGATCCGGTACGGGTCAAAAAATACCATTCCAGTTTGGGACACTGTGTGTAAAGCTTCATTTCAGAAAAACATAATAATGTACTCTCGTAATATAACTTGTCCATATGAACATTATTACTCACATCAAGCTGGTTCGGGAATTGGAGTGATTTATAAAGGAGCACCGTATCAGCGTGGTCATGGCATTGGCAGTTTCTTAGGTGGACTGTTTAGATCTGTTCTACCATTACTCTCTAGTGGTGCTAAAGTTATAGGTAAAGAAGCTTTAAACGCTGGTGTTGGTCTTCTATCAGACATGGTTAGTGCTCGACCCATGGAGGATTCAATTAAATCTAGACTTAAAGAAGCAAGTTCAAATCTGAAGAGGAAAGCAGATAGTAAAATAGATAGATTAAATATGTCTGGCTCAGGATATAAAACAAAAAGGAAACGGCTATCTTCCAACAGTCTACCACCGACCGCCAAAGTGAAAGCTACAAAAAAATCAAAAGCTAACAATTTAAAAGATATATTTTCATAAAATAAAATAAAATAAACATGTCATTTTTACATAGTCATTCTTGTGAGTGTATAAAATCAGAGTTGGATTTATTCGCTTTACCATCCACACAAACCAGCATAGAAAGTGGGTTATGGATACACTACAAACCCATTTCATCACTTGCTGACGATGGCCCCATAGAGTTTCAAATACCGGGAACAGGGGATGATTATATAGATTTATCCCACACTTTGATACATATAAAAGCTAAAATATTCAATCAGGATTCAACCAAAATAGCTGCATCAAGTATTGTAGCCCCAGTTAATAATTGGCTTCATTCACTCTTCAGTCAACTAGATGTTTATTTAAATCAGAAGCTTGTATCACCACCAAACAATACATATGCCTATCGTGCTTACATAGAAACTTTGTTGAACTATGCTCCTGCAGCCAAAGATTCTCATTTGACTTGTGCTCTTTGGTATCAAGATACAGCTGAAAAAATGAATTCAACCGATGAAAAAAACGAAGGATTTACTAAAAGGCAACAACTAGCATGTGAAAGCAAAGAAATAGAAATGATTGGTCATCTTCATGGTGATATATTTAACCAGGAAAAGTTTTTAATTAATGGGGTTGAAATGAGTGTTAAACTAGTTCGCTCCAGAGACACATTTAGTCTTATGGCTTCTTCAACAGATTTAAAATTTAAAGTATGCATTACAGATGCAACTCTTATTGTTCGTAGAGCACGAATCAATCCAACTGTTTTACTGGCCCATCAAAAAGTGTTAGCCTCTACAACTGCAAAATATCCTATTACTCGAGCAGAAGTCAAAGTGTTAACCATACCTTCAGGTATTCAGGGCAAAACTCTCGATAATATTTTTCTGGGACAAGTCCCTAAAAGATGTATAATTGGTTTTGTAAACAATGCCGCATTTAATGGAAGTTTGACTAAAAATCCATTTAATTTTGAAAACTATGATTTGAATACATTTTGTTTGTACATTGATGGGCAGCAAATACCTTCAAAAGCTTTACAGCCATCGTTTGATAGTAATATTTTTACTGCAGCCTATCATACACTATTTTCGGGGACAGGTATACATTTTCTCAATGAAGGTAATGGGATATCTAGGGAACAATATGCAAAAGGATACTGTTTGTTAGCATTTGATCTAACAGCTGATCTCAGCTCAAATTCAAATACCCATTGGAACCTTATAAAACATGGTAGTGTTAGATTAGAGGTTCGATTTGAATCTACACTTACTCAAACAATAAATTGTATTGTTTATGCAGAATTTGACAATGTTATTGAAATAGATAGGAATCGTAATGTAACCGTAGACTATAGTAGTTAAGTTGACTTTGTATAAACCTAGTTATAAATATGAAATAAAAAATCATTAAAACATAATCCAATCCTTTTATTTATTTCTACCTTTATAAAGAAGTTCAACTTATTTAGTTTCACATTCTTAATTTGTAAATAGAAGATACCACAACGATGAACACATTAGAAGTTCAAAAACATTTGCATTTCATACATCCCTCGTTGCAAAAGCATGTTTATCCAGCAAACAGGTTACCCTTACATATTAATACTCCTGCATTCATAATAAGTAATTTGGATCCAGATAGTGAGCCAGGCTCCCATTGGGTAGCCATTCACATAGAGACAAATGGAGTTGGACAGTATTTTGATTCTTATGGACGACCACCTATAGGAAATCATAGAAGTTTCTTGAACAGGACAACAAAACAGTGGAATTTCAATAGGTACAGACTGCAACATGACTTGACTTCAGTTTGTGGAGAGTATTGTTTAACATATTTATATTACAAGTTTAACGGAAATAGTATGACGGATTTCGTAAAATTATTTGGTAGCAGTAAGTTGAATAACGATGTCTTTGTGTATAAACTATTTGGTATGTGTTTTAAAGAAAAATAATAATTGTATCACAATCTGAAAAATCTTTTTGAACAACCCATCCTACTAGACCCAAAAATAGGTTAATTTTAAGCTCGCCCGTTAAAATTAAGTAAAGAAAGTAGAGCCGAACCGAGTCGAGTCAAGCCGATCATCTGAACGTTTACCAGCCGAGCCGAGCTGAGCCGAGTCACGCCGAATCGAACCGATCATTTGAGCGTTTACCGGCCGGGCCGAGCAAAATCCGAACCAAGCCGAGCCGAACCGATCATTTGAGCCTTTACCGGCGAATTTCTACTACTACCGTTTAAATATCAGGAAAAAAATCTCGCTGCGCGAGGCAACCAAAGAGCCAAAGTCGTCGAATACCTACTACTCAGTGACTCGATAACAAGAATTAGAGAGAAGAAAAAGACTAAGAAGTATATTTTAATATCGAAGTGATCTACTGAATTTTTCATGCATCAATTGAAACTTCTACTTTGGCATAATACAACACTGCTCTGTCATTTTTGACATTAACCACCTACTTGTTAAGATGCCCAGGACTTAACCTACTTAAATTAGTTGGTGACAGCTCTGCCTTTTAGACAAGAGGGTGTGGGTTCGATCCCCGCACCGAGAACAAATATTTGTGCGCTCAACACAGATGTTTCTTCTCTGTGTGGGGGGTGTATATTGTATTCTAAGCATGCACTTACAAAAAAAAAAACTTAGTTTTATATCAGCTATCTGGTTCCCATAGTGCAGGCTCTGCTGAGTTTGGGGCTAGATTGTGTTGTGTGGAAAGTCTAAAATATTTTTTTTATTTTAAATAAATTACACAGACATAACATTATTATTCGCAAGTTGTAGAGTATTTTATTGATTTATTTCAGCTTCAGCACGCTGACAAAGAATACGCTTACATCGTAAAAGTTCAATTTAAAATAGCTGACAGTACGCAGATAATGCTGACCACAGATTACAGAAGACAGTAGAAAGGCGATCATGCATGGGAGCCGATGTCGGCAATTTTTTAAATTTTTTTTTTTTAAATGCCTCTTATTATGAGAGTTCTATGAAAAAGGAAGAAAAGAGAATGTAAAGAAGATATTTCCTTGGTTTATCTTGTCGCTGAACTCTGTGTTCGGAAAGTTATTATTGCGCAACAAGGCATTTTTCATTATACAACTCCTGAAAAAACTTCCGAATTTGTCAAAGTCAAAGTATTTATAGCATAAAATACATTGTTGAAAAGATGTCAAATATATTTATAAATGCCCGATGTATTCTACTTAAATCTAAGCTTAAGTTGTCCAGGCGTTTGTATGAAGTACTCGTACATGCTTATACATTTTGGCGACACTTTTCCGTGCACATGGCCGTTCTACTATGTTCTGTGATGCTGACACACCCAGCGCTTAAGCGCTTGGACGGGAGGACAGGACGAGTTGGGTAAGCGATGTCCAAGTAGCTGTTAGTATCGTTCCGCACAGGCTTGGAATACACAACGACGATGTAGAGCAGGAGATGTGGAGATAAACTACATCTAGCTGTGTTCGTTACATAACATACATTGTGAAAACATGACATAATATATGACATTAAAAAAAACTGTCATTTATTTGGTTTTAAAAGTCATTTTATTGATTGATCATTGATTATTATTATTCAAAACTTTTATCAATCGTATGTAAATTTACGCAGTAAAGGCTTATTTTTACAGAATACCTAACTCTATTCGTCGAAGAAAATAACATCTTGCAGTGCTTGTTTGACAAGTCTAAACAGGAGATGGATATGTATATTTAAAGGACGAACTAATTTATCTGTAAATATATGGAAAAATTTGTAATAAATATTTTTTTTCACCTTCAGCTCTCCCACTCTCCGTTCATGTGCCAAGTCCAGGCACTAATTGTACACTTTCATACAGTATACGAGCATACTCCGCCGTCACAACACCCTTGAATAAACCGTAGTAACTGGCCTCTCAGCTCAGTTGGTAGTAGCTCTGCACTTCTGCGCCGTAGGTCATGGGTTCGATCCTCACCGAGAACAAAATATTACCGTGGTGAACGCAGTTGTTGGTTCTCTGTCTGCATGGGTGATAGACTGTATTAAACGCGTTTATTTACAAAAAAATGTAGAACTAGACAAGTATATATTATATCGGCTACCTGAATCCTATAGTACTAGCTTTGCTTAGTTAGGGGCTAGATAGTGTTGTGTGGATTGTCAACAATATTTATTTATTCATCGAACTTTTTAGATTGTAACACATGCTCACGATGTTTTCCTTCACCGTTTCAGAGTGGTGGAATAAATTTTAGTTTAGTTTGAATAAATTTTATTAATTTATTTATGTAAACTTAAGTACTTGTTTCTCAAATCTCATTAGGTACAATTTAGTGACAGTTTGATCTGCTTGATCAAATTTGACATTGTCAAATTTGACGTGTGCGTTCATACCATAATGAATTGAAACCTAACCCACCGCATTAAAATTCATTTTTCATTATCAGCTGATCCAAAGTAAAGCTTAGCGTTTTTGCTAGTGTTATTTTATAACAAAATATTGCAATTTCTTTATTATTATGATGAAAATAGTGCACTTAAAGCAATTTACCGTTCATGATCAAATTTAAAATGTCGATAAGCATTTACGTGAGCATTATTTTGCATAAAATGAGACTTAGCAATTTTCAGATCGTGTTTTGCGTGTAAGTAGATTATTATTAAACATTTTCATAAATTACAGCGAACGTAGGCTAAATATAGGTAAGTAAAGTAGGCTTTAAAATTCAGTAAGAAAATAATTATTTTGCTTATGTAATAATAGACTAGTCTACACTCACAGATGTGTACAGTACTTTTCTCAAATAATGCGGAGGAAATTAAAAATAAGTAAGTACTTGAACTCATTTTCACAAATATAATTACAACAAACAATAAACAACAAAAATCCTCTGTATTTTTCAAACATTTCTGCAGAAAATAATATTTCATACAAAAGTATTATTCGTATAAAACAAAAAAGTTGGGCTCGTCCGGGATTTGAACCCGGGACCTCTCGCACCCTAAGCGAAAATCATACCCCTAGACCAACGAGCCGCTGAAAGAATGTACGAAATAACAGAACTTATTAAAATCGTGCCTTATCATCTTATGCCCGCTCTACAGTTCGCGGATCGCGCGCTAAGGCCAAATTACCTACACTTCATAGCGGCACTACACCTAACATTTAATTTTGTACTTTGACAGAAAGACTAGATAAACATCTAAATCCTTTTATTATTGATTGATTTACACCGACTTTAAAAAAGGAGGAGGCATCTCTATATGCCTCTTCGAGAAATAAATTTTGGGGGTACTTGAAACTGAAACTCAAAATTTCATCAAACCCATACGTGTTTAAAAATGATGTTGAAGTTTCTAATGTCGTTTTTAGGGTTCCATAGCCAAATAGCAAAAATGGAACCCTTATAGATTCGTCATGTCTGTCTGTCTGTCTGTCTGTCTGTCCGTCCGTATGTCACAGCCATTTTTCTCCGAAACTATAAAAGCTATACTGATGAAACTTGGTGAGTAGATGTATTCTGTGAACCGCATCAATATTTCTACACAAAAGTAGAAAAAAAAAAAATTGGGGTAGTCCTCATACTTGAAACTGAAACTAAATTTTTTTTTTCATCGAACCCATACTTGTGGGGTATCTATGAATAGGTCTTCAAAAATGATATTGAGGTTTTTAATATCGTTTTTTTCTAAACTGAATAGTTTGCGCGAGAGACACTTCCAAAGTGGGAAAAAGTTGGTCCCCCCCCTCTAACTTCTAAAATAAGAGAATGATAAATCAAAAAAAAATATATGTAGTACATTACTATGCAAACTTTCAACGATATTTGGTTTGAACGAGATCTAGTGACTAGTTTTTTTTTATACGTCATAAATCGCAAACCACAATTTACCTTTCGACGAACTACAAGAACTTTTATATTATGTTACTTTTTGCTACGAAACCCTTCATGGGCGAGTCCGACTCGCACTTGGCCGCTTTTTTTCTAAACTGAATAGTTTGCGCGAGAGATACTTCCAAAGTGATAAAATGTGTCCCCCCCCCCCCTTTAACTTCTAGAATAAGAGAATGACTAAAAAAATAGTATATTTCATTACAAGTGCGGGAAGGCTGTCATTGCAAAGAGTTCCGACAAATGTCTACCCGAGCCGAAGGCGAGGGTTGACAGTCGGAACAAGTTGCAATGACGGTTCCGCACGTGTACTGAACGACTATTTTTAATACAGTTGCGAAAAAATTAAGCAATTTAATAAAATAATAAAAATACCATTTGCTTTTTTCTCTTCTCTCCACGCAGTAAGTTCGTCGTATGTATGCATGTAGCGACTTTTTGACTTTTCCGGTAAAATGTTCTCCGAAGCATTTTGTTTTACTGGGTTCCGGTGGTGTTAATTCAAAAAAACTAGGGTCGAAATTACTCATTTTGTGCAACAAACAAATAAACTCGCAAAGAAAATTTCTGAAAAATGGCGCCAACCGTAAAATATAAGCAGAGATTTTTTTTTTTCTTCACCCATTCTGGAAGGCAAAGGGAACTATACCCATACAGCCAAGTCTTCAGTAGATTTTTTTTTATTGATATGAATTGAAAGTGAAATTTAATGAGATGAAATGAAATGAAACCTTACATAACTCATTCAATCAAATCATTAAATCTGTTAATGAACCCATACAGCCAAGTCTTCAGTAGATTTTTTTTTATTGATATGAATTGAAAATGAAATTTAATGAGATGAAATGAAATGAAACCTAACATAACTCATTCAATCAAATCATTCAATCTGTTAATGAAACAAATTAGTAGCTTATTTTTAGAAATAATACGTATTTGCATGAATCATAAAAACTTCGATGAGTTTTTTTAATAAAAACTTCATGGTTGGTTTTTCTTTTTAGACATTATTTTGACAGTTGGGAAAGAAAAAGCACTAGTGCGGGAATGGTAAAAAAAAAGCACGCGTGTGTAATAGCCCACATCCCGAACGCTATACGTCCCTGCAATACGCCACTTTTTGAGCAACTGTATTAAAAAATATATGATGTACGTTACTATGTAAACTTCCACCGATAGGTATTTGGTTTGAACGAGACCTATTTAGTAGTTTTTTTTATACTACATAAATCGTAAACCGCAATTTTACCTTTCGACGAACTACAAGAACTTTTATATTATATTACAAGTAACAACAAGTTGCTACGGAACCTTTCATGGGCAAGTCCGACTCGCACTTGGCCGCTTTTTTTTAAATTCGTATAGTTGGTGTCAATTTCATTAAAATCGGTTCAGCCGGTCAAGTTCTAAACTTTCATTTTTATCAAGTCATGCATGTCTTGCAGCTCCACCTAAGAAACACTCAGAAATAACCTAGTACTACCTACTAAGCAAACAGCCAAGTCCTAATTAAATTATGCAATAAAACAAAATTAACGCTCAAATGTTGGCAACAAATAACTTAAATTTTCATTATAAATTAATTAATTAACAACCCTGTAATGAGGTTGGTGTAATTATAAGTTTTTCAATCAAAACAAAGCAATAAGGCCTTTTCACACCAAACCGCAAAGTATTGAGGCGGTTACTGTGGTATACAAAATTAAACTTTATTGTTGTTAATTTATTTACTTAGTGATGGAATTTTACATATGCTTAGGTTTAATTTTTATTACAGAATAATGAGTTAATTTGGAAATACGTTTTTTCAATTATCGGTTTTCCGTTAATACATTTTTAAGAACTGAAAACATATACTATGTACCTACCTAGCAGTGAATGTGCTTTGTGAGCTAGCTAAATCAAAAAATTGAACCAAAAGAACAAAGTCAAATTAACACCAACCTTTAGTTTGCTTTGTTTTTTTTTAAACCGGCAGGATCCGGTCATTTTTAGACCAAAATAACCGGTTTTGCCGGCTGCTGGCTCAAAACTATAATAGCCGGACTTTGTTGCAAAAGCAGTTAAGTCTACTGTCGACTGAAGCATGCCGGTGTTTTCAATACATTAATGCTTAATACATGGTTTTGTTGATACATGCATAGTAGTAGGTATCACATAATTTGACATTTGGAATTTTCATAGCTAAACTGAATAAATATAACTAAACAAATGATCTCTTTCTACTTACCCAAGAGTATGAGCTAGCAGTTATATAGGCTTGTTGACTTTACATTGTAAATGACATGAATCGGCATGCAGGTCGAGCGCGTTACTGTAGCTATTTTGAAAGCTATTTCTAGTTGCAAGGTTCTCTAAGTCCTGAAATATTTAGTAGATTGGTCTTTTAAGGGCTGGTTTAATTTGACAAATTCAAGCAAAAATGTTATGTTGAACAACTGTCAAATATTTAAATAACAAGGCCTTAGGAACTCAAATTGATGATAATCATGTCGTTAGGCTTTAACATCTCATTGGTATACGACAAGATTTAAACCCACGACCTTAGGGTTGGAAGGCGGAGGCGCTACCAGTGCTCTCATACCTACTTCAATATTTATGATGCGGACGTGTGGTCGGTTCGCTTTAGTAGACGCTAGCCCTAAGTATTAATGAATGGTATTGCATGCGATACAGTTCAAATCAATATTTGTCTGATCTGAATTCAGTTCATACCCACAACTTTGTTTATCCAATCCCGATACTGAGTTTGAGCCCATGACCTATAAAAGCAACAATAACGCTTCGGTGACCGAAAATATAACTTTTATTAGAAAAAGTTTGTAAATGCTTGTATTTTTTTGTGATAAAACATATCTGTATCGCCTGAACGGATTTGGTTAAAACTTGGTTGAAGTTTGTTGCCTGTTCTTATAAGCTTGGTCGCGTGGAAATGGCACCTTGACTCACTTAGCTAACGTATTAAACGTTTCAAAGTGATCCTTGTGATGCAAGAGAATAAATCAATTTTAAATTTCGAATAATAACAAAGGCAATTTTTTTGAGGTTAAAGTAATAATCCCTAAGCACAGTCCATACCCTGTCAGATTTATATTTGTTCTAACTACTCAAGATTTACTGAAGATGTCCGAGGACTAGTCAGCATGAAAAATAAACACTGATTTGCATCAGTTGAGCTATCTCTAGATCGTTTCTAACGATCTCGAGATAGCTCAACTGTTTCTTGTGTATTTTGTACATTTTGTAAATATTTGTTTAATTGTAAGTTTCTTTGCAAAAGTACTGCGTAAAATCTTTAACTGTAATAAAACCGTAATAATCTGTGGAGATTTTAATGTAGATATCCCGGTTCACCCTCTTTCTGAGAGGCTGTTAAATTTGTTTAAATGTTTTGACCTACACTGCTTGTTTCAAGATCCAACAAGGGTGACACTAACAACAGCCACCTGTCTTGACAATATTTTTAGCAGTCATGAGCCAGTTAGTAAATCGGTAGTTAGGCATTTTAGTTCAGATAACTACGGTCATAGCGCTAGATTTGCTTATAAAATTATAGATAAACACGAGATTTTCACCCACCGGCCTATCAGAGAGCCGTATTAAAAAGTTTCAAACCAATATTGAACTGAAAGTGTCCCTCATGCCTTGTCTGACTGACCCGAATGACCTTTTTACCAACTTGTCAAATTTAATCAATGAAGAACATAAGGATACCTTTAAACTTAAAACATGTAAAGCTAGTATTAGTGTCGCGTTCGCTGACTGGGCCACCCCAGGTATTTACAAAAGTAGGAATACATTATATGAGCTATATGCTGCTAGGGAATCAATGCTTAATGACCCAGCATTTATTTTACATATTAAAAACTACTCTAAAGCATTTAAAAGAGCTTGTCACGCAGCAAAATCATTGCATATCAAAAGAAAAATTGAAAAATCCACAAATAAAATTAAAGCTACCTGGAAAATAGTCAATAATGAGACTGGCAAATCAAAACTCCGTAATAAAAAAATTCATTTGAAAGTAAACAATAATCTTTTGACAAATAATTTTGAAGTAGCCAACGCGTTTGATAGTTTCTTTTCCAGTATCCCTAAAGTAGTGACATCATCTTTAAATTCCTCGGCATCTGGTGCGATGGCATTGTTAGAGTCTAGTGTTAAAAAATGTAATAATATCTTTAGTTTTAAATACATTAATGCTGACAAAATCGTGAAGACATTTAAATCATTAAACATTAAAAATACTGAAGATTTATGGGGAATGTCTACAAAATTACTCAGCGCTATTATAATATTTTTAATAGGTGTGTTGATGAGGGTGTTTTTCCTGATTTAATGAAACCTAGTAAGCTCATTCCCCTGTTCAAATCTGGAAATGCAAGTGACCCTGCTAACTATAGACCTATCTCAGTATTGCCCACGCTAAGTAAAATCTTTGAGAAAGTTATTCTTACTCAGTTGTTATCACATTTTAACCTAAATGGGATACTTCATAGCCACCAGTTTGGATTTACGAAAGGTCGATCAACGACTGATGCCGGTATTCTACTCTTAAAGCACATATATGATGCCTGGGAAAACTCGCAAGACGCGATTGGGGTATTCTGCGATCTTTCCAAAGCTTTTGACTGTGTAAATCATGCTACATTAATATCTAAACTTAAACATTACGGCATTCTAAATCGCTCTATTGACCTAATACAATCATACTTGACTGATAGAGTCCTTAAAGTTGATGTGGGCGGTGAGAGATCTTCTGGGTCTATTATTGACATGGGGGTGCCACAAGGTTCGATATTAGGTCCTTTCTTGTTTCTAGTGTACGTAAATGACCTCCCTTTTTTGGTTAAAAAACTATGTGAAATAGTACTATTTGCTGACGATACCTCATTAATTTTTAAAGTCGATAGATTGAAGACTAATTACGATGACGTTAACGCATCTCTGTCGCAAATACTTAACTGGTTTAACGTTAATAATCTTTTACTGAATGCTAAGAAAACCAAGTGTATTAAATTTATCTTACCAAATGTGACTCTCCGGCCAACTAATATTATACTTAATGGAGAGTCACTTAACCTTGTAGATTCTACTATTTTCTTAGGACTTAATATTGACAAAAAATTGCAGTGGGGGCCACAAATCAAAGCACTTGCAGCTAGACTAAGTTCGGCTGCATATGCAGTTCGGACTATAAGATGGCTTACTGATGAAGCTACAGCTAGGCTAGTTTATTTCAGCTACTTCCATAGTGTTATGTCTTACGGTATCCTTCTCTGGGGGAAAGCAGCTGATATTCAAACTATATTTGTTTTACAAAAAAGGGCCATACGTGCCATATATAAAATGAAATCTCGAGACTCATTGAGAGAGCGATTTAAGGAAATTAATATCCTCACAGTAATTTCACAATATACAGGGTGTAATCGTTAAGTGTGCACAGGCGATTATTCCGTAACTATTGCAGATATCAAAAAACTTTAAACTGATATCGAAAGTACTTTACCTAATGAGTAAAATGACATTAATAACTTTTTAAAAATAAAACGAGAAATATCCAAAAAAATTACATTAATCACTCCCATACATTTAGTATGAGATAGTAGAAAGGTTTTAGTTTCCTTATTTTAAGTGGAATAGTACCTACTCATTTTACCCTTGTCATTTTATAATTATGTACGATATGAAGGTATTAATGAATTTCAAGTAGATCCGGATCTCACGCCTTGTGATTTCTTCCTATGGGGATTTGTCAAAGACCACGTGTACGCTGAGAGAGTACACAGCCTAGAAGAGTTACAGAATCGTGTACGTCGTGCAATTGCTTTAATTACTCCGCAAATGTTAAGAGCGAGTCGTGCAAAATAGTTGAAAACGATAGTCACGGTTAAATCGATATTATGAATATACTTGCAATAATGAATCTAAAACTTTGTATAAAGTACCAGACTGAACGTATTGACAATTATTCCGTAACAAAAAAAAATATTTATATATAATTAAATAAACACAGATAGGTAAAATTTGACAAATCGTATGTCGGCGTTATTAAAAAATGTCATGTTACACTGTTGATTTTATGAACAAACTTTAATTCGAATTAATCTCAAATGTTTAGTCTACAATTAGTCCTTTTTCGATTTTTAATAAATCACTTAGTTATTTAGTTATGATTTTTTTAAAAAAGCATCTCAAATCCGCCATACAAATTTACTATGGACGCGCGAAGTTGAATATATACGCGACGAACGCTCGCGGAAATTCAGTCCACCACGAGAGCTCAGAGTGGGAGCACGTCTCTTTGCGAGGCGACGCGAGCCAACTAGCAAACGCGATCTTATGTGTATGTACACACAGCTGCAAACAGGTAAAGTGAGGTAAGCCATTTTTTATTATCTATGCTTTTTATTGCTCAAAAAAATGTGATGTACCTATAAATATTTACTCTGTTTAGGGAACAATGGGAAAGCGAAAAGAAAGATATTCTAAGAAGAAAAGTGGCGCTCTGTTCCGGAAAAAAAATTTCGATAAAAATATGTACGTATGTAGGTATAGATTATTTTCGTATTTCAAATTTGATGTTGGTATTGTTCCAAGTTTTTTTGGTCAGGCGAATCGAAAACCCAAGATGGCGGATTCATTTTTTTTTATATTTGATATTGGTATCGTTTAATAAGTTTTCGAGGGCGCTGGTTCCGAATCTGCCATTCATTTTTTAATCCAAGATAGCGGATTCTTATTTTGTCATAAATTTTTGATATGGGGTTTTGGGGGCGCTGACTCCGAATATGCCATTCATTTTTTAATCCAAGATGGCGGATTCATTTTTTTTATATTTGATATTGGTATCGTTTTATAGGTTTTTGAGGGCGCTGGTTCCGAATCTGCCATTAATTTTTTAATCCAAGATGGTGGATTTTTTTTTGTCATAAACTTTTGATATGGGGTTTTGGGGGCGCTGGCTCCGAATATGCCATTATTTTTTTGATATGGGTATCGTTTTATGGGTTTTTGGGGGCGCTGATTTTGAATCTGCCATTCATTTTTGAATCCAAGATGGCGGATTCTTTTTTTTCTTAAATATTTGATATGGGTATCGTTTCATGGGTTTTTGGGGGCGCTGGTTCCGAATATGCCATTCATTTTTGAATCCAAGATGGCGGATTCTTTTTTTTCTTAAATATTTGATATGGGTATCGTTTTATGGGTTTTTGGGGGCGCTGGTTCCGAATATGCCATTCATGTTTGATTCCAAGATGGCGGATGGTTTATTTTTTCTTAAATTTTTGATATGGGTATCGTTTTATGGGTTTTTGGGGGCGCTGGTTCCGAATATGCCATTCATTTTTGAATCCAAGATGGCGGATCCTTTTTTTCTTAAGTATTTGATATGGGTATCGTTTTATGGGTTTTTGGGGGTGCTGGTTCCGAATATGCCATTCATTTTTGATTCCAAGATGGCGGATGTTTTTTTTTCTTAAATATTTGATATGGGTATCGATTTATAGGTTTTTGGGAGTGCTGGTTCCGAATATGCCATTCATTTTTGATTCCAAGATGGCGGATGTTTTTTTTTCTTAAATATTTGATATGGGTATCGTTTTATGGGTTTTTGGGGGCACTGATTTTGAATCTGCCATTCATTTTTGAATCCAAGATGGCGGATGTTTTTTTTTTCTTAAATATTTGATATGGGTATCGTTTTATGGGTTTTTGGGGGCGCTGGTTCCGAATATGCCATTCATGTTTGATTCCAAGATGGCGGATGTTTTTTTTTTCTTAAATTTTTGATATGGGTATCGTTTTATGGGTTTTTGGGGGCGCTGGTTCCGAATATGCCATTCATTTTTGAATCCAAGATGGCGGATCCTTTTTTTCTTAAGTATTTGATATGGGTATCGTTTTATGGGTTTTTGGGGGCGCTGATTTTGAATCTGCCATTCATTTTTGAATCCAAGATGACGGATTATTTTTTTTCTTAAATATTTGATATGGGTATCGATTTATAGGTTTTTGGGAGTGCTGGTTCCGAATATGCCATTCATTTTTGATTCCAAGATGGCGGATGTTTTTTTTTTCTTAAATATTTGATATGGGTATCGTTTTATGGGTTTTTGGGGGAGCTGATTTTGAATCTGCCATTCATTTTTGAATCCAAGATGGCGGATTCTTTTTTTTCTTAAATATTTGATATGGGTATCGTTTTATGGGTTTTTGGGGGCGCTGGTTCCGAATATGCCATTCATTTTTGATTCCAAGATTGCGGATGCTTTTTTTTCTTAAATATTTGATATGGGTATCGTTTTATGGGTTTTTGGGGGTGCTGATTTTGAATCTGGCATTCATTTTTGATTCCAAGATGGCGGATGTTTTTTTTTCTTAAATATTTGATATGGGTATCGTTTTATGGGTTTTTGGGGGTGCTGATTTTGAATCTGGCATTCATTTTTGATTCCAAGATGGCGGATGTTTTTTTTTCTTAAATATTTGATATGGGTATCGTTTTAGCGGTTTTTGGGGGTGCCAAAACATGATTGGTATTTTCAGGCACAAGGGCAATTACACGTCACACAAAGAAAAACATGCATATTTGCTGTTTGGACTGACGTAGACATGAAAGTTGAACAAGTAGAGGAAGATAAAGAATTTTGGTGTATGATGGAAGGAAAATTGAAAACATTTTATTTTGATTGTTTACTGCCAGAGATTATTGATTCTAGATTAGATAGGCTAATGGAAATCAAAGAACCTAAATATATTCTAGAAGCGATAAATAAAAAAATCGTCAAAACGACAGCGAAAAGGAAAATAATTGAAAATGAAACTAAAACAAACAAAAGAAAACTGCAATAAACTGTATTTAGTATGCAAACTGACTATAATTTTTATTTCTGAGTAATAATTATAATTAGGAGAGATGAAAGTCATGTGACTTTATGAGTGATGAATATGGATGTGGATGGATATGTGAGTAGAGGTAGACCAAAGGAAACATAGATGTGTGAAAGGTAACATCGGTAAGAGAGGAATGCAGCTATGACGGATGACAGAAGGGAACGCAGAAGGAAAACTCGTTGTGCTGACGCCACATAAAGGGAGATAATGGCAGGTAGAAGAAAAAGTTATGAATAATAATTATGATCTGATTTAATTAACATAGACAATATTCATCTCCCTCAGTCACTCAACCAATCAACAAAATAACAAAACCAAAACCAAAAAATGCGGCACTGGTTCCGAAGCTATTTTTTTTTTATTTAAGTCAATTAAAAAAAAATAGCTTCGGAACCAGCGCCCCCAAAAACCCATAAAACGATACCCATATCAAATATAAAAAAAAAAAAAACCGCCATCCTGGAATCAAAAATGAATGGCATATTCGGAACCAGCGCCCCCAAAAACCCATAAAACGATACCCATATCAAAATTTAAGAAAAAAAAACATCCGCCATCTCGGAATCAAAAATGAATGGCAGATTCAAAATCAGCACCCCCAAAAACCCATAAAACGATACCTATATCAAATATTTAAGAAAAAAAACATCCGCCATCTTGGAATCAAAAATGAATGGCATATTCGGAACCAGCGCCCCCAAAAACCCATAAAACGATACCCATATCAAATATTTAAGAAAAAAAAGAATCCGCCATCTTGGAATCAAAAATGAATGCCAGATTCAAAATCAGCACCCCCAAAAACCCATAAAACGATACCCATATCAAATATTTAAGAAAAAAAAAGAATCGCCATCTTGGATTCAAAAATGAATGGCAGATTCGGAATCAGCACCCCCAAAAACCCATTAAACGATACCCATATCAAATATTTATGAAAAAAAAAGAATCCGCCATCTTGGATTCAAAAATGAATGTCAAATCCACAATCAGAGCCCCCAACAACCTCTAAATCGATACCCTTAATTATCATTTATTTAGGATAAAAATGAAGCTGCCATCTTGGATCCAAAATGAATGAAAGTATGAAAGAAAGAAATATTATTTAACATAACATAGGTACACAGAGCGGAACATTGACAAAATCAAAACTAAAATATGAATAAAAAATTCTAACACAAATAATTGAGTAATTACTTGCTATCTTAGCACATAATAAAAAAAAACAACTACGTCCCGCGCTAGGTACATGTTATGCCAAATAGGCCCTGGCTCAGCTTTTGCTGCTTAGCGGGGTATGAACTTACCACCAAAAATATTATTCACAAATATGCAAATATAGTTGAAAATGAAACGAAAACCTGGCCTTCAGCTTAGTTAGTAGTAGCTCTGCCTTCTACGCTGTAGGTCGTGGGTTCGATCCCCACGGAGAAGAAACATTTGTTTGGTGAATACAAATGTTTGTTCTCTGTCTGGGTGTTATATTGTATTTTAAGTATGTATTAAAAAAAAATATATATATGCTAAGTATTATATCAGCTGTCTGGTTCCTATAGTATAAACTCTGCTTGGTTTGAGGCTAGATAGTGTGGAGTGGATTGTGCACAATATTTATTATTTATTACTATTATTAAAAAACCTAAAAGAAAAGTGAAATGAAAATGTAATTATTTTGTAAACTGACCTCAGATTGTTTTTTTTAGAGAGATGAGTTTTACTTTCTGGCATAACGTAAACAAAATTTCGTCTCTATAAGTCACTCAACATTTTTTTCAAATCATGGGTTACCTACTTTTGCCACACTAGGTGTAAACGGCGTCGAGCGAACCTATCATTGTGTGCGTGAGTACGCACACAACTAGCGAGCCGCAGTAAATACCTATTTTCCGTCCGCCTGGTTTACTCGACTCGCTCTTAAGGAAAGTTCATTTAGAAACTGTAAATAGAGCTCGTCATTGTATTGCACAAGGAGGACGTCACTTTGAACATACAGGGTGTGGCGTAAAGAGTGGATAATCCTTTACCTACGGGTCGGAGGCATCACAACTGTTCAGAAAATAAAAACATGTACCCAGTAAAAGTCCCACGGTTTTCGAGTTATTAAACATTTTCGAAATTTTCATTATTTTGTACTTCTGTCCATACTTTTCGATGCCAAGATCACAAATCAAGGAATTTTCTCCATCTGTTTTTTTTATGGCATTCTTAGATAACTGTTCTATCAAATGCTAACTGGCATTGGTATGTCAAAGGTACAGTTTTTTTTTAATAATTTTTTTTAGAAATAAAAATGTGATTTGCCAATTTTTTCCAAAAGTTTGACCTCCTGTGGTTTAAAAAAAATGTATGGTCACCCTGAGTGACCAACTTATAAATAACTTGCCTACTTCATTGAGATTCCGAAATGGTATAGCACTTGGCAGTTTTAACTTTCAATGCAAAGAATATTTGTGTTAAAAAAGGGAAAGGGTCATTTTTTCAAATTACAAGTAAGATTTTACATAGCAATCAAATTTACTAAAAACAGAAAATAAAACAAATTAGATATATAAAATACATTTATTACATTAAAATTTCTTACAACAAGTGCTCAAAATGGCTTCCACTTGCTCTTATGCAAGCCTTGCATCTTCTAATAAAAGAACGCTTTATCTTGCGCGCATGCCCAGATTCAGTGATGGTTTGGGCCGCCCTTTGGATTCGTTCACGCAGCTGCTCAACTCAGGTAACAGACTCCTTGTACACCATTTCCTTAAGGCACCCCCAGTAAAAGAAGTCGAGTGGGTTGAGATCTGGGGACCGTGGTGGCCACAGAATGGTTCCCAAGCGCCCGATCCACCTTCGGTGAAACGTTTCGTCGAGGAACTGCCGCACATTACGGGCATAGTGCGCGGGGCATCCGTCGTGCTGCAGCCACATTCTTCTTCTGTCTTCTGTCTTCTTCTAATAAAAAATAAAAAATATTTGAGGAAAAAAACAATTTTAAGAAAACAACCGTTGGTCAGTCTTTACAGAAATATTATTTACATTGAAAATTAAAACTGCCAAGTGCTATACCATTTCGGAATCTCAATGAAGTAGGCAAGTTATTTATAAGTTGGTCACTCAGGGTGACCATACATTTTTTTTAAACCACAGGAGGTCAAACTTTTGGAAAAAATTGGCAAATCACATTTTTATTTCTAAAAAAAGTTATTAAAAAAAAACTGTACCTTTGACATACCAATGCCAGTTAGCATTTGATAGAACAGTTATCTAAGAATGCCATAAAAAAAACAGATGGAGAAAATTCCTTGATTTGTGATCTTGGCATCGAAAAGTATGGACAGAAGTACAAAATAATGAAAATTTCGAAAATGTTTAATAACTCGAAAACCGTGGGACTTTTACTGGGTACATGTTTTTATTTTCTGAACAGTTGTGATGCCCCCGACCCGTAGGTAAAGGATTATCCACTCTTTACGCCACACCCTGTATGCTTTGAACACAAAATTTTGTACTTACTAAGAAATAAAATGTATGGGAGTGATTAATGTAATTTTTTTGGATATTTCTCGTTTTATTTTTAAATAGTTATTAATGTCATTTTACTCATTAGGTAAAGTACTTTCGATATCAGTTTAAAGTTTTTTGATATCTGCAATAGTTACGGAATAATCGCCTGTGCACACTTAACGATTACACCCTGTATATATGAAAACTTATTGTACACTCACAAACACATCTGTAGCTTTCAGAAAAATTGTGATTCACATAATATTAACACTAGAAATAAAAATAAACTTTATATTCCCAAATTTCGCCTGCAGAAGGTAAATGGGTCTTTTATGGGGAACACTGTACGCTTTTATAATAAACTTCCGGAAAATGCAACTAAGCTTCCTATTCGGAAGTTTAAAGCCTATGTTAAGAATAATTTAATAAAGAAAGCGTACTATACTCTAGATAACTATATGAATGATAAAACTGCGTGGCCCAATGTCCCGGTCACTCTACCCATAGGAAGCTAACATGTCGATTTGCAATGTCTGTACCTACTATTTCGTATCTTATTTTTATATAAGCTGTGTAGATACTATAGTATAACTTTGAAGCGTAGCGTGTGCTGTCTTTGAAACTTTTGCTTTTGTATTATTGCATTGCATACGTCTGACTAAGTGAAGTGGCACCACACTGGAACTTCACTGCTATTATTTTAGACTATTTTTGATTTGTAAAAGGATCATATAAAAAAACAGTAGGAACCGAGACGTAGTTTGTTGCCTGTTCTTCTACGCTTGGTCGCGTGGAACTGGCACCTAGACTCACCTAGCTATAAGACGTTTCAAAGTGATTCTTGCATCGTAATGAATAAAAAATTATTGAGTTTGAGTTTGAGTTTGAGTTTGTGTAAATAAATTGTATTTCTTTAATAACACTGATTATATCTAAAGCTCAGCTTACAATACCTAAGTACCAGTTGAAGTACAGTAACTGCTCGATAAAGCAATGTAATACTTACTACTACGCGATAAAAGATCAAATTAAAAAATCTAAATTTTACAACGCAAAAATTGGGCTCGTCCGGGATTTGAACCCGGGACCTCTCGCACCCTAAGCGAAAATCATACCCCTAGACCAACGAACCACTTACGAAATTTACAAAATAATGCGATGGCTTACAACAATCTGAGATTTCGGTGAAAGGTGACCCAGATTTTTAGCATGTGCTTACGCATACAAATAAGTTAAACGAGTTTTGAGAACAAGCAACCTCACACAGTTTTATAATACTTATACTGAGCACAGTTGAAGACAATAAATAAATAAATAAATATTCTAGACAACACTATCTAGCCCCAAACTAAGCAGAGCTTGTACTATGGGAACCAGATAGCTGATAGACTTTTTTTTTTGTAAATACATAGGTACATACTTAGAATACAATACCTATAACACCCAGACAGAGAACAAACATCTGTGTTTACCACACAAGTATTTGTTCTTGGTGGGGATCGAACCCACGACCTACGGCGCAGAGAGCAGAGCTACTACCAGCTGAGCTGAGAGGCCAGTCAACAAAGAGAGTTCAGAAGAATATGAAAGCATGTACGGTTGTAGACAATAAATATTGCACATCGGCTAATTTCAACTTCAAGAGCGTAGTGTGCGTCAGAAAGAGATAGCGCTCTACAAAGCCGAAAGGCCGATGTGCAATATTTTTTGCCTACAACCGTACATGCTTTCATATTCTCATCTATGATTTATAGGTTCAAGGATCACTTTATATCCAAACCCCTACTAACGGGAATAAGAGATGCTGTAGTGCCTTGGATGATTTAGATGGAGAAGGCTTGCCCACTACTTAATATCTTCTCAGCCATTTTGGCTGTTAAATAATGCTTAAACGTGTTTTACCTTAAACGAGACTTTATCGGAGTTGTTAATAAGGTAGTCATAGAATAAATCTAATAAATTCCTAGTAAAATATTTTAACTAAAAGTAATTTAATACAAAATCTAGTTACTGTGATAAATAAATTGGTTTATGGCTTGAATTATCAAAATTAGATTATGATAATACAAAATTTATTGCCACTAAATTCGATTCGGCAAAACACGCGTTGGATATAAAATCGTCATAACTTTAGTAGATTTCAACGATAAGAATGTTTTAGTAATAAACGTAAGCGGCTCGTTGGTCTAGGGGTATGATTTTCGCTTAGGGTGCGAGAGGTCCCGGGTTCAAATCCCGGACGAGCCCAATTTTTTTAGTATTTTTTTAGTATGGTGTCATGATTACCTTCAAATTCAAGTTTGTATCACAAGAATCACTTTGAAACATTTTAAAGCTAGGTGAGTTTAGATTCTAGTTTCACGCCACCAAGCCTTGAAGAAAAAGTTAGCAAACTACGGCTTGGTTCCAACCAGGAGTTCATTTTTGTCCGGAAAACCAATACATTTCTAACAATAGTACATTGTTACCCGAGGATTGAAATTCGTGACTTTCAATCCTCGGGTAACAATAGTGAGGGTGCCAATGGAGTTCGAGGGACTTAAATTCGTGACTTTCAACCCTCGGGTAACAATGTACTATTTGTCTTCACTATCAATCGGCTACTCTCGATTTTTACAAGTTCAAAGTACTGGATATTATATTATTTTATGGTTCCCTTTAGCAGTAAACAGTAGTTGCCGCCAGTTTAAACCTATTACTTTCAGTAGGGTTCACATCGCTAGCACTATGGCTGGTCTAGAATAAAGGTTGCTTCAGACTATGTCAGTGTTTTAGTAGAGTTAAATAATAAATAAATATTGTAGAAAATCCACACAATACTATCTAGCCCCAAAAGTAAGCAGAGCTTGTACAATGAGAACCAGCTAATATAATGCTCATAAGTCATAAGTCATTTATTGGTAAATCAATTTACAGGTCTAAACATAGCACAATTAGAAATAAAACATGTATAATTGTACCTAGGTACATCAATTAAATACAATTCGATTAAATTTAAAACAATAAGAATAGGTACACGAAATGTCGTTATAAAATTAATAATAGTAATAATAGCAAAGTTATAATAATGTCAATTTATAAATTGTAATTTAATAAATTCATTAAAACTGTAAAAAGCCTGCTCGATCAGCCAGCGTTTTAGTCTGGCTTTGAATCCAGCTAAGCTGTCAGCAGACGTGACGCCCTCTGGTAGCTTGTTGTATACAGTCGGACCCATGACGTGACTCAGCTTGGAGGACTTCGCCAAAGAGTAATATAATATTTTTTGCTATATACATACTTAGAATACGATACAACACCCAGGCAGAAAACAAACATAATATGTGGGTGGAGATTGGACCCACGCTCTCCAGCGTAGAAGGCATATCGAATATGTTTGGTTTACAGTGGATTACATGCTAGTCGGTTATTTATAATAGGCACAAAAGTGGATATTTTAGTTTTTTATTATTATCACTGTCAATCTACAATTTTAAATTAATACTAGCATGAAAGCCAGCTATAGTTATTTCAAATATTTAATTATACTTTTAAGACCCATAAATGGTAAAAAAACTACTTGTTTGGAAATAGAACAAAAAAATCTGTGTTTTTTTAACTAGAAAGTCAATGGTGTTAGAAGCTCTGTGAATCATCCCTGTGATGCTTAAATCATGTCCTTATTCCGGGGAATCCCACGAATTACTTTGTACAATATCCTAACCTGGATAAATATTTGTAGATGAACATGCAAACACTTTCTATCTCCAAGTTCGAACTTGCACCTCATGCGTCTCAACCTGTCTCAACCAGTCGCTTGCGTCTTTAACTTCATATTTTCTTAAAAAGGTAGTAAGCTACTGGATAGTGCTAGCTCATCATTTTCCTGCCGTTGTCTCTAGCTAGCTGCTCGACTAAAATACTGGAGACGTCTAAATAAACCTTTAGTTGTGAATCCTTATCACCTGTCTGCAGCCTTCCTTTCTTGGTCCTATGTCTATTGATCGAGTCGTTGATCCCATTTATTTATTATAGTTAGGACGGTCTGATATTAAATTCACAACTTTGAAACTTTAGCCAAAGGTTCATTGCTTGATTTTAAAAAAGAAAAAGCAGCTCAGTCATCTCTTTCTTTTTAAAATTTTGTTTTTATATTTGTTTTGATTGTTCTGAGAATAAGTAAGACTGGAGAGGATTACTTTCAGTCTACATTAAATAAATCGATTTTTAATGAATAAGTTTTTTGTACGAGATAGAGAGACAACATTCTTTTAGAAAATGTTAGTTGAGGTGAACCAGCAACCAACGTCAACAATCAAATATTTGATTTCCAGAAAGTAAAGGAAATGTGGAACTTCCTTCATGACCTAAATATTACAGTTCTCTATTTTAAAATACATTCCATATTGAGAACTATCTAAATATTGCTTGCAGAGCATGTTTGCTTACATCAAAGTAGCTATTTCACCTATAACTATATTTAACCTATAGATAGAATAGGAAAAGCTAACCGGCATAAATATTAAACACTCAAGCCTTGCGCACATCTAAGCGATCTGCGATAGCGATCATTGAAACGCTATTAAATATGACAGAATAATAGATATGTATTTTTGTGTTGAGTGCCCATAGTGTCAATACTATTACTTTTATTATTAAATTTGACAGCGACTGATTACCATTGCAATCGCCTTGATGTTGCGCAGGTGAAAAAGATAAACTAAATGATTGGATCACAGTAACAAGACTAAACTGAAATACGTAAAATGAACAAGCATGAGAATAAAATGTCAAAAAAAAGCATCGACCTATTGTAGATCAATGAAAGAAAGTAATATTTTATGCAAACCTAAAAAAAAAGTATTTTTGTAATATTAACAGGGACAAAAGAATTATTATAACTTCTAGCATAGATTTTTGAAGAGTCTTATATAAGCCAATGTGGTATGCGATGCTGGCAAGTAAACGTAAAAATAGGAAGAAACTATACTGTACAGTTTATGTCAGGTCAGGAAAGAAATGATGGTATCAGCAAATTAGGTGAACGATTTTGGCAAAGTGCTGACGGTTCATATCCACACTCCAGCTCGTACATACTACTCTGACAGACTCCGAGCGGCGGCGCGGTGTATTGAACACGCGTCGTATTTATTTTCGTAAATGTGAATATTTCCAAAAATATTTTGGGAGCGTATTTTGAAGGCACACTGAAACTAAACCCTCACAAGTTTGCAGTCTCGATGTTTGTGTCTTGTTGGTATTTATTTTACTTTGTTTAAAGTCATAAATAACTGAAATATTGAGGAAATCATCCGCAGACCGAATAAACCCACTGCCACTACCACTACACCACCAGTGCTCTGTCGTCGTCAACCCGTTATTATCAGCTTAAATAATTCTACTCAAACATCAGCCTAAAGTTTTATTCATTTCAATTCCAAGAATCACTTTGAAACGTCTTAAAGCTAGGTAAGTCAAGGTGCCAGTTCCACCCGACCAAGCCTAGAAGAACAGGCAACAAACTACGTCTCGGTTCCTACCGTGTTTTTATATGATCCTTTTACAAATCAAAAATAACTACATACTAACTACACACTACATACTGATGTAGGAAGACTGCATTTGCCCTCCTGGTAGACCTAAGACATTGCAAATTTCGGGAATACAGCGAAAGAACATAAGTAATATTTTCACTCGCTCCAGTTTTAAAATAAGGTAACTAAAAAAACTGATCTTTTAGTAAAATTGTGATTATGCTTCTTTTTTGCTGCTAGTATAAACCAACTCTAACCTTAAAAACAAAGCCAAAGTCAAAGATGTCGTTATTCAGTAGTAACCAAGTAGTAACTCAAGGATCACTTTGAAACGTCTTAAAGCTAGGTGAGTATATAATGTGCCAGTTCCACGCGACCAAGCCTAGAAGAACAGTACCACAAGCTTTGTCAGGCTCTGTCTCTGGCTTTGGTTTTGAGTCTGTGTGAGCGCTGACTAAATAAATCCTATGTCGAAACGTACAGTATAATACACTGGTGAGCACTTACAAAGACTCAAAACCAGAGCCAGAGACCGAACCAGCCAGAGCTTGTGGCCTACAGGTCACAAACTACGGCTACTAAGCAAATTGTTGTTAAAACAAGATGTAAACAAATAAAGCTACAGATGTACCTACTCCCGCCTAATGGCTGAAAGCCTCCACTGCATATCAAAGCCTCGATGGTGTTGCGACCACTCAGCCACTCAGGCACTAAACAATTTGCAATGCAAAACTAAATGTATGCAGATGCTGTAAGATAGAAGCCTTGTGGGCTTTCAGGCTGAATTTCAAGTTGAAAAGGTTTCGTAACTCACTGAAATCAAAGGAAATATATCAAAACTAGGCTTAGGCCTGTGATCCCCGATGACTTTGACATTGACTCTGTTGGTATGATATAATTCATGTTACTCGGGAATTATAAGCGCAAGATATCATAAATAAAGTAAAAAAAAACAACTGACATGAATGAAGAAATAACTATTTTTATTTTAGTAAAAACCTGTGAAAATATATAATGCAAAAATTGGGCTCGTCCGGGATTTGAACCCGGGACCTCTCGCACCCTAAGCGAAAATCATACCCCTAGACCAACGAACCGCTGATACATGTGCCGAAATATCTGATCAGACGATGCGAACGTGTCACGATAACTTAGTGAAAGCGTACGAGTTTCAACTCAAGGTCACGTTGTTATGACTCAAAGGTATTAGTATGCATTTATAGTTATTTTTTTTTCATAATGAGTATAAAATCATCGACTTTATTGATGTGTAGGTATATGGAATAGAATAGAATATTAATAAAAAATAAAAATAAATAAATATTTTGGACAATCCACACGGCGCTATCTAGCCCCAAACTAAGACAACAGAGCTTGTTCTATGGTAACCAGATAGCTGATATTTTTTTTTTTGTAAATACATACTTAGAATACAATATAACACCCAGACAGAGAACAAACATTTGTGTTCACCACACAACTATTTGTTCTCGGTGGGGATCGAAACCACGACCTACGGCGCAGAAGGCAGAGCTACTACCAACTGAGCTGAGAGGCCAGTCAACATAACTTTATTGTACACCAAAATAACAAAGGAAAAACAAGAACAATAAGATTATTTCAAACTATAAGTACAATGGGCGGTCTTATTGCTAACAGCGATTTCTTCCAGACAACCCTAGAATGGGTAGAAACATTATAGCCGAAGTATATAATATATTTTTTCAAATCAAAATATATTTATTTTATGCCTAAAGTAATATAAAAGAATCTTTATCTTTCTTTTTTGTGTAGGTACGTATTAAATTTATGAGCCTAAAAACAACATTTTAAATCGTGGGTTTAATAAAAGACCCAACGACTGTAAATTCACAAGTAACGGTTGCTACCTATTCCGAAAATATTTTCAATCAGATTACGTAACGTTTGTAAACAATGAAATTTCGACCAAAATGGAGATTTCTATCAAAAGTTATCACCGCATATTTCCAAGCGACCTCTGTTTCAAATTGAAAAGAGTACAAAAGTATAATCGCACATTCAGGGCCTATAGGCACAGACTACGATAACGCTACAGATAAAAACAAAACAAAAATATAAGAGTAAATCAATTTTAATGGTCGGCAAGGATCGCGTGATTATGAATATAGGTAAAAGAAAAGTATCTGGTTCATGAGAGTCTGGTCGAAATTTTTACTCACAGCTAATTTACTTATAAAAATTGAACAAGTGAAGTTTAATAAACTAAAGAAACCGACTTCAAGGCTAAACTGATAAACCGATTTTGATAAAACTTCTACAGGGCCTCCTTCTAAATGTATTTTTTTCTTTCTTTTTCTTCTTTTTCTTTTAAATCAGATAAAAATATGTCAAAAGCAAAGAAGCAGTGTTCAAACTATTGCCATCTCTTACCACTGGGTTATGACAAACAGTGACGGGCTATAAGTGTAAGCAATTATTAAATGTATGGATGTAAGTATTCGTGCGTGCGTAATTTGGATGTCGTATAAACGAATTACCTATTTATCTGGAAGACAAAACGTTATTAATCAATATATAAATTAATCCTTTCATCACATTGGTTAAAAAACTAGTGACATGGCAAAAAGTTATAAATTTAAGTTGAGGTATCCACCGAGATAAGATTTTTTTAAAGCCCAACTGAGAATTATGTTTTATTTGTAGTTTACATAGCTTTTCAATCATCACTTGTCTAACAAATTATTGCTTAGTAGCAATATAATTTTAGACACATTAGTGTGACTTGGGTTCCCAAATCCAGTAAGGAACAAACATCTCATCTAAGATACCTTTCATTATATCTTTTATTATATACCTTTGATTCTCTTGTTTTAAATTTAAATTATCGTTGATAATTAAAATGTCATTTTTTGCTCCTTATAATTGAGGTGGCATTTAGCATACTCACTAAATATTGTTTTTAGACCTTAAGATATTGTTGGTGTTCGTTTTGTTGGTGCAACTTAATAAATAAAAAAAATAAATAAACAAAAACGTTCCGTGTAAGTAACATTTCGAATTATTTGTGTAGGTCACCAGCTGATTCCTAAATAGCCTGTGTCAATCCCCAGCGATAATGACGTCGGAAAATGCTTTATCGACGCGAAAATATAAATTCACAAACCGCTAAATGAATTTTTGAACTGTTGAATATCACACGATTTTCAGCATGAAAATGGGTTATTACTACCAGGAATTCGGGTTTTACTTATGTTTAAAAGTAGAAGTATGTTTGTAATTGTAGACGTGATCTGGATAACTTTATTATCACTCAAAACGCGAAGTTAATTTACGATGGATTGAAATAAAAATTATTGCAAATTTTATTTTTAAGTTTTTTATTTATCAGCAAAGTCAAATCTAGATCTACGATCACGATGGCGATATTAGGGTTTTGTATACATTCGCACTCACCACCACGAACTTTGACGGTGCGATATTTGACAGCAATACACGTATCGCCACCGTAGGCAATCTAGATCTTGCAAGGCAAAACAGAAAGATCTTTATTCAGAATTTTCTGATGTTCCTAGCAGATTTATTATTTTATCTTTTAGTTTGCTTAATATTTTTCTAAGAACAACAAACAATAATCTTTATTATTGTTTGTTTTTGTTATCACCAAATCATTTTAATTTTATCAATTCGTCGAAAAAGTCGGAATTATAAGAAGATGAGATTAATTTGGTATTATTATGTTTATTATTGTGAATAAAATTTTCGTATTTTTTATAACATTCGTTGTTTGGACGCACCTATTGGTTTTGTAGTATGTAACGAAGTTTTAAGGGGTCTACCGTCAACCATAAGTTTTTCCAGACTAAGATTGTAGGTATACTTGCTAGCGACATTTATTAAAACAATCGTGCCTACGTTAACTATTCCATTCATGGTGAAATATGTAAAAATAAATTGCATTTACACTAAACCCCACTGGATCCTTACTTCTCCCCACCCAGAATTTTGTAGGATAAGTAGAGAGTAGAAAATAGTTACGTATTTTTTATAACCGTCTAGCAAAAATTCTGGGAAACTATCAGGAGACCCAATAATACCAAAATATATCTCAAATAACCTTCAATTTGGAAGCTCAATTGAACCCCGAGTGAATCCATCGCGACCAAAGAGCTAATAATCGTGGAGTGGACAAATCGAGTGTAAATCTAAGAACCGATACGATACGCCGCAGGACTATAAATACGCGGTCATTTCCATTTGTAGAGGGTCCGGGTATGGCTTTGTATGCTGGTCTAAGTGGTAAGAGTATGAGGATTTGAAATATATCAAAAACTGTCTGACTTAAAAAAAAAAAATTGTTAGGTCGAATTTTACAGACAAAAGAAGGAATCAAAAAATAAACGGAACCATTCTTGAGTAGCGACTCATTTGTTTTTTTTATCTGTGGCATTAAGTGGAAAAAAGCGTGGCATTGGTGGGAGTAACCCTCCCCCTCTACATATCATTAGAGACGCCAGAAAAATCAGACTATAGCGGTTGAATGGTTCAGCTGCACTACCGCTACCGCTAGTCACCTTCAGAGGTATGCAAGTGGCGTGTGTTTTTAAACTTATATTATTTTGAGAGTAGTTTTTGAGTGTCACTCATCCCTTGCACCACGTGACCACGTCCATCACAAGAACAAACCAATGAGCGTAAAGTCTCCGTTTATCGACGGCTTCGAGAGGAACCCTAACGCCTTTGATCTCTAACCAAGCTTCGCCGCTATGTTACGACCACTTTATAAGCCATTCAGTATGAGATCCTTCAAAGTGATACAAACATCTGAATAAAGTTATTCAGAATTTGAATTTGAATTTGAGAGCAGCGGAATTATAAAGTTTAACATAATCCATTTTAGTTGTAACAGTGGCTCCTGTCAATTCAAAATTAGTAGGGCAAAAACATTCAGTAGTAAACTAAGGGCTGATTTTTTAATCTAGTCTATTTTCTAGTCCTTGCTTTTGACAACCAAGAAAAAAGATACATTTTTATATGACGGATATACCTACAGAAAATATATTTTTCCGTTATTAGTTTTAGGAAGTTTATTTGTCCGGGAGAGTATTGCCACAGTTCCTATTTCTGTGATCAAATGGTTTGTTCTGCAATCAATGTTACTTTTTTTAGTTGTGATCAAAGAGTTTGTGTGCCAGTGCAGTAACAGGTACATTTACGACTCAGAGTGATTTACGCAATAAAATAAATAAAGATCTGTTTAGCTCCAAACTTGTTGTATTCCAAAGCTAAGTTTTTCAGAAGGTCGTAAAGCGACTGTAAAATGACGGCCACTCTTTCTAGAAGACCGCAACTTAACGCTCCTGTGCGCCTTTATGACTTAACACTACGTTTTTGGATTGGCTTCCTTATTGAGAAACCGCCCTTCAAGGTTTTTCGGGTGGTAATGTTTTTATGGCTGTGGTAAGCAGCCCTGGAGGATCACTTGAGGTAACCATTGACGTAAGCACCGGGCTGTTTGGCTAATGGTTTTTGGAACGTGGTTTTAAAATCGGCTCTAAAAGTCTGGCTTAGCTGGGATTTTTACAACGGTTTTTAATGATTTTTCCATCGAAATTCAAATTTCAAATTTCTATCGTTTCCTACAACACTGTACTTCGCAGCAGAACAACCTCCACAAGACACATACCATACAAAAAAAAAATATGTTTCTTCACAATTAAAAAAAAAAGGCATGACAACTAATTTTCAAAATCTCTTCCATCATATTCAGAAGTATCTATTATATCTAAAATGTATCATATTTCTGTAGAAAATTAAGGTTTCTGTGCGGTTGTGGTTTAAGTATAGGTACATTTAAATTTAAATTTTCAAATTCACGCCAAAAAGCTCACTGGTGTCATGGCGTCTGTTATTACGTCACAGTGCAGTATATCAACAGTAAACATTGGTGCTTTTGTACTAAATCAGAATGACATTTACTGAACCGTGACGTAATTCGCTCTGACCGGTGTTTAAACTATCATGGCAGATTGTTGTATTTTGTAGATTTATTTTAAGAAATAAATTATTAATCTCGACATTAATAAGAGAATAAATACATTTTTAGAAATCTTTGAATCCGTTTTCATTAGATCAGATAAATATTTTGGCGATACTTGATTACTGTCTTCATGCCTATTCATGTCGTTTCGTTTCAGTTCGAGCCATCATCCACTCATATGCACCACTGCTCTGCTCAGTTCCAATTTGCTTTAGGCCTATCCATGCCTGCCCATCGGCTGAACATCTTTATACAGAATAGTACGTCGTAAGGCACGTTTCTGACGTGCGTTACCTACGTGACAATGCTTTGTTATAGGCAATGGTTACCACTTAACATCAGGTGGGTCATATGCCTGTTTCATCGTTTAGTTGTATAAAATAATTGACACTAGATCCCTAATCCTTAATAATCAATAGTCAATATTGAGGTCCCGAAGGAGACACATTCATTACGGAAAACCCGGAGTTTCACTTGATCTCCCGGGGGACGCGCCGACTCAAATGTACTGATTGTGAGCTTAAGCGGCGGTTTGCTACGAAACTGCACTGGTTTTATGACGGAAGAATGAAAAGGCTACAAAAATAGCACACTATAAATATTCTGTTTTATGCTCTGAACCATCTTTTTCCTTTTTCCCATCCAAGATTTTTTTTATTGCTAATAGCTAAACGTTATTTGGATGAAACTTGGAATAGAACAGTTCATAGTCTGGAATAGGTACATTTATGTTTTTGCTTTTTTTATTTTTGTTACTGTTGATCTGCAGTTTCCTTCAACTCAATATAAAATAAAGCCAACCACAGTTATTTCAGTGTACAATTTATACTTTTGCTGCCTACAAAATGGTAAAATCAATTTGTATTCAAACTTATGAACAGCTTTTTTAAAAACTGCAGCTTAAGTTAGATTGTAGAACATAAATCTAAGGCACAATATCTGTGGCAAATATACTAATGGTGAATAATGGTCTTTTACTAATAACAAACAAACTACTAGCTGACTGACTGATATATCTAAACGCACACTCCAAACCACCTGAGACAAAGACTTGAGCTTGTTTTTTCAAAATACTCTCAGAATAATAGATCGATATATTAATACCTACTTTATTGTACACAAAAGAATACATTTAAAAGAACCATTACAAATAAAGGTACAATGGGTGGTCTTAACGCTAAGAGCGATCTCTTCCAGACAAACACTAATGATATAATTTATTCTATAATACAATTTGGTTGGAGTTATTAGTAGCTAAAACATAGATTATCTTTTGGGTATGTTCTTTGCATTACGTAGGCACATAATTAATTACATAATAAAAATTACTTTAGGCCCGTTGGGCGTTTTTTGAGATGGGAAAAACCATTGTACTCGAGACACTGTTTTTGACAGCTCTGTATAATATAGTGAGCCATGCTTCTATGGACGCGTAAAGTTCAAGATTGTTTAAGTTTTTACTTCTGATGGCACACCCGGATTGCCATTTTTTTTGAAATCCTAATAAGAATCCGAGATTTATTTCAGCTAGATTTATATTTATTTAGATCTATAGATATATCTACATTTATTATTTATCTCTTTAATAATACAAAGTGAAGATGAAGTCGCGGGTATCCACTAGTAAACTAATAATGTTGGTTGGTTGTCACGTAACAACAAACTCCGTAAATCATAATAAAGATGCTGTGAATTGAATGAACCATTATTTTATTTACTTAGGTTGAGAAATTACTGGAATGCAAAGTACTTGTAACCTGCTGTTGAGTGGATACTTCCCTCATAGTAATTGCACTACCTTCCTGAAGGGCAAGCCCCACTTCATTTACAACATTTCATAGACAAAATGTTGGGTTAAATTTGACTCTCCATTGTATGGAGAAAAGATGAGGCAGCAAAAATACATGACGTAGTAAGAGTTGTTGTCTCATAAATTTTCCATACAAAAGAGAGAGACACGTAAAAATAGCACACTATAAATATTCTGTTTTTATGCTCTGGACCATCTTTGTCCTTTTTCCCATCCAAGATTTTTATTATTGCTAACAGCTAATGGCGGAGACTGGCACAGGACCGAAGAGAGTTGCGTATTACGGAGGAGGCCTATACCCAGCAGTGGGTGCATACAGGCTGAATAGATAGATAGATAGATAGAATAGGTAAACGTTATTTGGATGAAACTTGAAATAAAAACACAACATAAAAAAGAGAGAGAAACGTGCTCACACGAAAACAACATTTGGTTGACGAAAATGTGGTAGCAAATCTCCAGCTTCGAGTACAGGTCTACCAATCCAAGGCCCGAGCTAGCTAAAAGTAGTAGTAGAGCTCTTTATAAAGGGTTCGTCCAGGGCAGTACTATACTATTTCTGTCGTGAAATAGCATTGCTGTGTTTCGGTTTGAAGGGTGTGGGTGCCGGTGAAATTATTAAGCACGTGAGGGTAGAATAGATATCTGTATGCCTCAAGTTGATGGACGCAGGGCACTGCATCGTAGGGCACGTTTTTGACGTGCGTGAACTTTGAGACCTGCAAGATACTTGCTTTGTTAAAGGCGATGGTTACCACTTAAATTCTGTTCCATCAACAAGTAGTACCTAAGTATTATAAAAAAGAAAAAAAACTATCAATCAATAAGTCATGATACCTAAGGGCTAGGGCATCATAAAAGCCACTAGCTGATACGTACGATCTTGTTTTGTGTGACGCGTCGCAGTCGCGTAGCTGTTGCTGTTGCGATACCACTGCGGTCAGGGCCTAATTATAATATAACAATGATGGTCGCTTCGTCTTTGATCTCTGAAAGTTACGACATGAACTCAATAGAACTTTGAGAGGTTCTTTTCGATTGATTTGCTCTAAGCTGTTTGATCATTGTAACGTTAATGGTTTGGATATATAATAATTATAATAGTCCGCTAATATTTGACATTTTAGTATTGTTTGAGTGTGCTTACTTGTGTCTACGAGTAAGAGTAGGTACTTAAAATTTAAAAATTCTAAATAATTGAAAAAAGAAATTACTTTAAATTTCAACTCCATCAGACATATTTTATTTGTTATTTAATTTCATTTGCTTTTTAACCGACTTCCAATCAAAAAAGAGGAGGTTCTCAATTCGGTTGTATTTTTATTTTTTTTATTTTATTCCAAAAAATTGTGTGTATTTTTTTGTTCTTCGTTTCATCTCAATTGTTAATTTGTTCTGCTCTATAATTTACATTTTTAACTATTATTCTCTGAAAAAAGCATTATTTTATTTTTCATAGTCAAAACAAATTGGAAAATGTTGTTTATTTTTCATTTGTTCATTAGATTAGGTATGTTTGTATATCTATTCGTAGGAATATCTATAATGTCAGTAGGCACCTCCTCAATATCGTTATCAGTAAACTACCCCCGGTCGAAAGACGTTCGCAATCTTAATATTGGGGAATCGAGTTCCGATCGCAAGTACCAACCCCCATTACCTACCCTCCTAATGGAATTATTGAGTGAAGTGTTCTGAGCAAGAATTTAATGGGAGCCTGATGTAGTTAATCAGACACTTCGCTGGTATTCTTTGACACGAGGTAAGAAAGAACATTTGAACTCACTCAATTGAAAATGTTGTGGACAATCCACACAGCACTAACTAGGCCCAAATTCAGCAGAGCTTGTACTATGGGAACCAGTAAGCTGATATAATAACATATGTTTTTTGTAGATATAGTATACTGAGAACACAAATTAACACCCAGACAGAAAAAAAACCTCTGTTCACACAAACATTTTTGTTCTTAGTGGGCATCAAACCCGCGCCCTCTAGCACAGAAGGCAGAGCTACTACCAGTTGAGCTATGAAGGAAGGAAAGGAGCATTAAAACGATTTCTTTTGTATTTTTAAGCTGAAGTGGTAGTTCACGTTTCTGACGTGCGTGACCTACGAGGCATTTGATAGAGGCGATGGTTGGTTACCACTTAACATCAGTAGCCATGTGGTACCACCAGTACTTGTATAAAAGCTACAAACTAACAATAGATTTCAGTTTTCAGTTTCAGTTTCCAGTTTCATTTATTTATCTTTCCACATACACGATGCTCTTAGATACGTCATACAAATTATTATTATATTTTTTTTAAACAGGCAACAAAATTTATAAGTTTTATAAGATTTATAAGTTTTACTAACAAAATGATCCATGTTGACCGAAAATAAATAAATTTATAATAATAATTATAAAAGAACAATAATTATCTACCCAATTAGATTTAAGATAAAAAATAGGTAAAACCAATTTAAGGCTGCATGCAATTGAAATTCAAGCGTAAAACTAATTGCGGAATCAATTTAACCCCTCCCCCTTAACCTGTGCAATAAAACCAAACAAACCGGTGTTTTACCCCCAAACACCTAATTACTACCTAACCTATCCAATTAACTTGCCCCAAGCTAAATATCACCTTATCACCAGTGCATACATCACAAAATCGCTTACCTGGTTTATCAATTAGTAAAACGAGTTTTGACTACAGCTGCGTGCAAGAGAAAGTAATCCGTGTTCCCTTGGGTGTAAGGACTAAAATGGTTCGTGTTTGGTTTTGTTTTTTTAGGTATGTGCCGAAAATGGCTAGGCTATGTTTAAGGTGCTGGTTCAGCAGCGGCGTTTCGTAAGAAATGTAGAAAATCTTCAAAGTGAGAATCTTTCCCCGCATTTTCTAGGAGTAGAGTAGAGTATTTAGCAGTCGAAATAATGCACTAACCAGAGCATTATTTCGAAATGATCCTTATAGTAACGTAGATAAAGATCATTTTACACTGTCTTAAACTAAAGTGGTGTATATGAACTGTGCAAGAAGTATTATTTATATTGTTTGGTCAAAGGGTACTCTGACTGAATGAAATAAAATGAAACTATTTTTTAGTTATTCACTTAGTTTTTAACAAAACTGCCCAAAAAAGTCATCATCAATCCTTTCTCGTCTGCTGAGTTCCTACAGTTCCAGTTCTATCATAACATTATGTTACTAAAAATCATATAACACTGATCTTTTGAACGATTTCAACCAATAAAGTACCTACCGTTTGATTTTCAAAATGATGTCCGTTGAAATCAGAACGATGGGTCCTTGAATGCTCAATAAAATCACAATTGTTTTAACATGACACGTCTGTCCAATATGGGTTCCGAGAACAGACGTAATATCTCTACAGGGACCCTTTGCACTTAAAGAATAACAACAGAACCAGTAGTTGGTACTCTTCCTCATTCCGCTTTCGCTTGCCACCATCCTCACAGCCTCCACTTAGTGGTCAAACAGCCGGTGCCGGAGACCGGACGGTATCAGGGACCGGACTGCGTCAGGGACCGGACCGGCCGCGGAATGTGTTTTGCTGACATCGAATTACGTCGTTGAGGCCTTAATGAATGGATCCGCTTTTCGCCTTTCCGTAATGAAGTGGGGGCTATTTTTGGTGAAGTATTTTTGGGCTAATTTGAGTAAAAACTCAAATTAGCATAACTCGGAGGTGTTATGCTCGGATTCGAGTTATGGGTTGAGTTATGGGAAGATAAATTCGATTTGTTTATAAAAGAGAGGTCATTTTGGTTCGATTTTCTAGGTCAACCGGATTTACTATATATTTGCTATTATTGTTCAAACGGTTCTGATATTCGGATCATTTTTGATTTAATTGCTTATTGACACTTTTCACTAATACACTAATTCTGTATTAACAATATCTTATGTTGATTAAATTACTACAGAGCTGTTTTGAGCTCTTAAAAATGGCCAGAAAATCAATGATTATTTATTGAGCCCGCCTTGAACGGTCGTAAAACAAATTCGACTGACTTCTTCCAAATAAAACAAACTAAAAGATACGACCATAAAAAAAGAATCTCTCAAATTCCCGCATGGCCGATGTATAAACGCCAAATATAATTTTATTACAAATATTTTACGACGAAGTGAAATTCATGGACCCCCTAAAAGTTTTACGGGCGGCTGTATCTGAATCGATGGGATTTTTCACGTAAAACACAGTCATGTGTGAAGCTAGTTCCTAGTTAAGCGCTGGACGCCATAACGACTAAAAACAAACAACAAGCGTTTCAAAAATAATTCAAAATGATGCTTGTTATTTAACTTTAAGGGTCACATTTTCACTTTAAAAGAGTAATAAATGTTTTCCCTCCTAAGTGTCCAAGTATACTTTTGTCTTTCGTTTCGTGGTCAGCGTCAATAGTCTGGTTTGTCATTAGAAATAACTTTCTTTATGGTCAAACTATTTTGACAGTTTGATTGCCATGTTTTGAATAAATAGTTATCATCAATTAAATTATACTAATTTATTTACCGTGATTATATTGCATGCCCTCATAAGTCAGTTGGTTGTTAGCTCTACCTTTTGCACTGTGAGTTTTGAGTTTGATTCCTACCAAGGACAATAATATTTTTGTATTCGAACTTAAATGCTTGTTCTTTATTTGTACTTTGTACGAAAACAAAAAATTGTGTTACAGTCAGCTAGATATAGATTTCCATAGCTTTATCTAATTTATTTTGTAAAAGTAAGGAAAGGGATAGAAAATGGATGAATAGCTTGCCATTTGAGCAGCTAACGGCCGCTATTATCAGCCACCGCTTTTTACAAAACCTGGACTAACGGCAGTAAAACGTGTAGGTTTTATTGTTAATTCTCAACGGGCACACGTTTTCATTCAGGCCCACGTCTTTCACGGGACAATGGTTTTGGGAATCGCCCTGATTTGTACCTTTTCGAACAATTCTTTCTGTCTGGTGCTCATGAGGAAGAGGACTCAATTCAATGCATAAAAGACGGCCCAAAATGATCCTTAGAGGTTCAATGGATTGTATTGAATTTGATACCCAAGAACTCGAGGTCTATTTATGAAATGAAGTTTTGTATAGTAATTGTATTATTTAAACTAGTAAACAACTTGGAATCACGTCGATTGAGAGTACCAAGCTAAATAGTCAAAACCAACAAAAACTATGGGCAGATATTACACAAAGCCCGAAACTAAGCAAAGCTCTTAATGCCTGTGCAAATTCTAGGCGATGGGAATGGCGATCAGCTGAAACGCTGTCAAATATCGCGGTTTTGTAACAGCGTTTCAGCTGATAGCCATCGCCATTGTCTAGATGTGCACAGGCCTTTAAGTGTAGCTTTTTAAAGTCCAAAACTTAGGTCTGATAGATATCCATCTAAACTCTTTTACTAATTCATATTAAACTTTCGAAAAGCTGTACTATTTTAACCATGTTTTAACTTATTTATAAAACTGCTCAAGAGTTTTACGTGGAAAATGAAAATGCAGCGAGAAAGCAGAAAGTTCTACTTTGTCGCATGAACGACATTTTTTTTTGGTAAAAATATGCAATTTTCTGGAAAGCAATATTCTGCATGGCTCTAGCAGTTACTACGGAGGTCTTAGAGCGGGCTGGAATCTCCAGCTATCCATCGTTGGTCACTAATTCAACGAATTTACTTGGCTAATTCCTTAAGCTTTGAATTTCAAATGTAAAATAAGTTTATTGACATAAGCATGGTACACATGATTATTATTGAATCCATAGGTTCCCTAACTAATGACAACTGTATTTCAGGAACCAGAAAGAAGAGACGAAATTACTGGAAGCCGACTGGAATCTTTAATCTCTAATAATCTATGCGATATCGAAATTGAAATCTATGAGCAGGCATACCACAATCTCTGTCTGGATCTGTCTCTGGCTCTGGTTTTGAGTCTGCGTGAGTGTTGACTAAATAAATCTTACGTCAAAACGTCAAACACACACAGTATAATACACTGGTGAGCACTCACACAGACTCAAAACCAGAGCCAGACAGAGCTTGTGGTAGGCCTACAGGAGTGTGTAAACGCTCACATCATATACAAAATTCCTGAAAGATGTGTCCCAAATCCAAAATTACCCAAAATAAAATACATCAAAAGCGTACAAACAGATTGGAAAACCTGTAAACTGACAATTGGTTTGAAAAAGGCGTGAAAACAGGCTTGCTATAAAACATCTCGGTAGCTTCAGTTTTCAATCCCCTAACTACGAAAACCTTTTTTATTGGAACAGCCACAATACGCCACTTGCCTTGATCGCACCTCGCTCTACGCTGTATTCAGAGCTCTTTTCAAACGCTTTATTTTTCAAGTGTTTTCGACCTATTGAGCCCTTAGCCCAAGTCAAGATGATTCAGAATTGCAAACGAGTTTGTTGTTTATGAGTTCACACTGTTGGGTTTAAGAGTGACAACACCACGTATATAACTTTGTCTCAGCTTTATTTGTTAGTAAAACTACACAAAAACATATTCTTTATACATCAAAAAGCTTCGGACGCTTTCTTAGCGGAATCGACCCGGCACCTCCTGAGACCAACTGAAAGCAACGAACCCAAAGTCCCTCAATCTTATAAAACAAATACTTGAAGCATCTCAGTATCTCTTTAAACCTAAGTTTATAACTGTAAACATAAATAACAAACAAACAGATAGTCTGCTGTCCAACTATAGCGCCAGAAAACAGAATTTAGTCAAACTAAGAAGTGCTAAGTTAGAATCCCTTGAAATTTGTAGACCACTGGAACTTTGACCTGCAATAGGATAAAATAGAACAACTCGTATTCTCTTACAAGTTTGCAAAAACACTTGCAAAAAGAACTTGCAAAAGAGCAAGCAAGCAATTAACAATGCAACCATATTTATTTATTAACCGACTTCCAATCAAAAAGGAGGAGGTTCTCAATTCAGTTGTATTTTTTTTTTATGTTTGTTACCGCATAAATTCGTCATTTGTGAGCTGATTTGAATTTTTTTTTTTTGTTTTTTATATAGATAGCTAAGCATTTGGCTGCCATCACACCTGATGGAAAGTGAGGATGCAGCCTAAGATGGAGCCTAAGATGGATGAGTTGGATTTTTATCTAAAAGCCTAGGTTTGCGATTTTTTTTTAAATATTTTTTTTAATGTTTATAACTGCATGCCTCCGTCATTTATGAACCGATTTATAAAATTATTTTTTTATTTGGAAGGTTATTCTTACGTCCACATTGTCTCAAACAAATTTCATTAAAATCGGTTTAGTCGTTTGGCAATGAAGTCGGTTTCTCTAGTTTTTTAAACTTATAATTATTTTTAATTAGCAGGCGACTGTAGTACCTACCTATTAATTAGATGATAAAGTGTACATCGTTATTGCGTCTTGCTAAAGATTATAATCCTTGTTCAAAAACGTTAGCAAATATAATTTATCCATCTCTGATTCTCTACTTGTGTTAATAAGGTCCATTCTATATATCCAGTAGAGTACTATATGGTCCAGTAGAGTAGCTTGGCTACACGGTACTATTATACAGTCACGTAGGTGCCTTTTTTTCTTCTTCCTGCCCTTATTCCACTTAATGTGGGCATAATAAAACTTCGTGAACTTTTTGACGTGACAACGTCTTATAATTCGATGGAGCCGGCTGCACGCACAAAAAAAACAAGACTCATGTGGCGTTACCTCGCTCTGAGGCGTTCCATTTAAGGCTTGAAGTGCAAGCGATAGCGCAGAACGAGCGACAAAGAGGCACAATCGGCTTCAGCGTTGGTCAGCGTTCGACATCCGTCTCTCTCCTACTTGACTTGAGTGAGCGATGCGTCCGCGTGGCAGGTATGACGTTGTCACGTTCAACTATCGTCAGTTAACCGACTTTACAGACAACCGATTTTTTTTAGCAAAATAAAAAGCAGGAACGAAAGAAAAGTTTAGCAACTGTTTCGTCGTAAGCTGTGTCGTAGGCCACTAGAACTTTAGTCAAGGCTGATTTGAACTCGGGTACAGTACCAAACGCTCACAGCGCGGTAATAGGTCAATGCCTATCCCAGTGCCAGGGAATTGGATTCGGGCTTAATTGGATGCCCAAATGGTTGTTTGTGGTGCGAGGTGTGGTGTTAAATCACGAAGATTATTATCTTTTGCAGATTTTAAGCTTACCACTTAACATGTGCGCCTGAAAGAGGATCCTTTCGCACTTGACTTATATGGCTAGTTGCTTTAAAAAGTTCGAAACCATATGTCAACTGTACGAAAAGAGCCTTTTCTTAAAGGGTGACGCGGACATGAAATCCTTTTACCACACTTGCTTTTAAAGTCAGTGACACCGTGAAAAGAAAATAAAAAAAAGTTTTATACTGAAAGCTTTAATAATTTAATAGAAAAGACTATTCTTATTTTATCAGAATCACAAAAATCTGTTTAAAAACTCTGTAAAAATCATCTGAAAACCGCTGAAGACACACAAAAAATAATGGCATATTTCACGCGTAACTTTGTGCTTACTCGAAACTAAACGGCAACCTTAAACCAATTTAAAGTAACCGTTGTGGAAGTTTCAGGAGGGGAAATAACAGGAGGGGGATGGTAAGATTAAAGAAGGGAACGAAAAGTTACCTCATTTGGAATGGTAACAGACTTCACAGGATAAGGAACGGCTGAATGGGATAAACAACAAATACGAGGATAACCAGCTGTCGATATACTTAAATGGCTGTTTCATTGTTTTCGATTTCTTCTTGTTGTTTAATTAAATAAGTGATTTTGGAGGGCATCTTACAGCTCATAACTTAGTAATGATAGTGTTCACGCATAAATATTTTTAAAGAAGATATTTAAGTTAGAAGATAATATAGAGCATTAATAAATTATAGTTTAAAAAACTAAAAAAAACGCTTTTATAACTAATTGAACTAAAAAGTTAAAAATAAAACTGTAATAATCAATTGAAAAATTTATATTATTGTACAAAAAAGCGTGGGGTGCTTGATTTTGATTGTTGTAAATAATACGCTGACATACGATTTTCATTAGCGTTAAATAGAATGTCATGTTAAATAGTATATTTTTTTAACACACTTAAATTCGAATTAATCTCAAATGTATAGTGTACAATTAGTCCTTTTGCGATTTTTAAAATGTCACTTAGTTATTTAGTTATGATTTTTTTTTTTTTAATCTCAAATTTTCGCACGACCCGCTCTTAAGGATTTTAAAATAAATGAATTGGGTATTATGAAGCATCACTTGACCCAATCAAACCCAAACCCGATCGCCCACAGTTACATGGTCCTAGAAGCTCATCATCATCATCATCAGCCTGAAGAAGTCCACTGCTGGACATAATATTTATATGTCTCCCTTACACATTTCCTAGAAGAACAATTCTGAGCCTATTCTATTTATCGACTTCCCGCGATCTTAACAAGCATCCTAGAAGCTAGCACTTACCAAATAATAAACACCAAACGGCATAACCACCACAGCCACCAAAAGGTCAGCGACCGCCAAGCTCACTATGAAGTAGTTCGTCACAGTTTGAAGTGCCCTTTCCCTCACCACACTCATGATCACCAACACATTCCCGAACAACGTGAAGAAAGGAAATATCAACAGTAACAACGCCCACATGTTATACTCCGGCCCTTCAGACTTGACAAAGCACGACACGTTGAAAGTACCATTGCTGGTGCAGTTCGTGAAATCATAAACATCGTTGACAGTTGTATTGCTTACGTCACTTACGTTACTGTAAAAATAGTCACTGAAGTCTTCCACAAGCCTTAAGAACTCACTTGTATCGTTTGTTGTATTCCTCACTACATTATATACCTCCCTAGTTTTAACGTTTCTAGCAAGCTCGTCTGGAGGCTTTTTTGTAGGGTATAGAAATGGGGTAGTCTCGAATATGCGTTTGGTTCGATACGGTACTGTCATAGTTTTGTTGACGGCTGTCATTTCATCTTTGGCGTCATCTTTGGTTACGATGTTCGCTTTCTTGTCTTCATTTTTAGCTACCTGTAACAAAAAAAAATATATTAATAATTTGTTCAATTTAGTTGAGTTTTTATGGTAATTCTATGCAAAATGTTTTTAACGAACTCCCAAACATCCCTTATTCATCTGTTGGTTTAAAAAAAACATTTTTACGACCTAACAAACATTTGATACAAGTTTCGATTAGGTGTCATATTATATGATATTTATACATAACTCATTAGATATTTTTATAAATCTAAACTGAAATGTCTAAGCAAAAATGTCACAATAGTGATTGATAGATTAAACTGTGACTGCCGTTAGAATAAGGGAATTATTAATGCTACCGTAAAGTTTTTAAATTATATCTAAAACCATGATAGGAAAGACGAATGACGCCCCAATAGCCATTACAGTGGATTATAACAACTGAAAAGTATTACACTGAAAACTCGTTTATTTTTATCGATCTTCCTATATCCGATTGGCGCCATGTTCCGTTGATTGCATCAATCATTGTCATCGATGAGCTGTCAGCTGACAGTTGAAACATAGCGCCCTTAGCATCGTCAAAATGCTTAGTAAGGATTTACGTACATGACGAACACTTTTGATGTTACAAAATTTGCATTTTTGGCTTGATACAAAATTTGTATTTTACATTTCTGATGACTGGCCTTTCAGCTCAGGTAGTAGTAGCTCTGCCTTCTGCGTAGGTCGTGGGTTCGATTCCCACCCGGAACAAATATGTGTGTGGTGAATGTTAGTTCTATGCCTCGGTTTTGTATGGATGTATGGATTGCCCACAGTATTTATATTATATCTTTTAAATTACTTGGCTCGATGCAGCGTAAGTGTAAATTTATACTAGCACAGAGTTTATTTTCTTTTTAGGTGGCGCTTAGGATCTAGACTCAGCAGTCTTTTTTCCTACTCCTATGTAACTCCTTTTCAACCGCCTTTTGTTACTGGGTTTGAAAACTAAACGGGTCTAACCTAATGTATCCCAGCTTAATTTTGATATATTAATTATATTCAGACAACATAAACTGTAGGCCGAGTTTGAAGAATTGGCTACTAGTAGTCTACTATATCTCATGGTGATTTCCTTCACCGTGTCAAAGGCCTTGTGTTATAATTACGTCCATTCTCACTTGAATTGAAATCAGTGCACGGTCGGCTTCATTAGTATGCAAATCACGACGTACCGGCGACAAGTGTAAATAATCAATCAATGAAATTCGTTACTGTTCGTTTTCTGATTACTTATAATTGATATATTTTTAAGTAAGGTTTTTGAGGAGTTCAAGTGTCCATTACTATGAATCAATTTTTGTTTGGGACTAATAATGAATGCCCTATGTCTTAAAAATACCAACTTGCCAAAAGTGTTTTGAATAACAGTGTTTCATACACAATTACACTGTTATTGGTTTTACAGAAAAAAAAACTGATAAGATAAAATAAAAAAAAATATTACTCCCTGTTTAAAGTATTTTCAATTGGTTGAGAAATCACGTCAGATTAATGAGTAGATTACATAAAAATACCAGCTCCAGTTTTCACAAGCTCGGTGACGGAGACCTTAAAACTTACAAAAGTATCTAAGTACCATTATAGCCTATCACCACTTCGTCCCCAGTTTTTCAAGTGTACGCAAAACTTCGGGCAATTTCTTGAAACTTTCAGGAGGGTCTAGACTGAACTACGTAATTCGTTTCAACCTTGATGGATCGTTTTGTAATCAGTGAATGAGCTTCCCTGACTAATAAATCATAGGAAAGCTTTGGTTATTATTGCCTCCTGATCAAAAATATAATAAATTCTGAAAGAAAACAACAGTGTGTAGTTTGCCTTTACGGGTAAAGTGTCACTTTCTACAAGCATTAATGAATTTAGCAAGCCCAGTAGGCCTACCACAAGCTCTGTCTATTTCTGTCTCTGGCTCTGGTTTTGAGTCTGTGGAGTGCTCACTAGTATATATTATACTGTGTGTGTGTGACGTTTCGACGTAGGTTTTATTTAGACAACACTTACACAGATTCAAAACCAGAGCCAGAAACAGAGCCAAACATAGCTTGTATTAGGCGTACAGTCACGATTTGATACCCTCTGCCACACTTCAGCTAAATGTAGAAAAAAAAAATAAAAATAAAAAAATGAAATAAAACAACAAACAACAAAAATCTGAAATAAAAGTATGTAGTTTGCCTTGATGGGTCAAGCAAGTGTCACGATTTACAAGCCTTATTTACTATAGTAAGCCTAGTAAGTTTGAACATGCTGGACGAAAATAAAATTTGTTAGCGCAAACTTCACTCCATAACCTGCTGCGAACTTCAGAGCGTAGGAGCTTGTCTCTTTCCTATAAGACGAGCAAACGGCGGGCACTGCCATTTTGTTTCCACTTTAAAAAATCACCGTGCTGCGTCCACGTCCATTTTTTATTATGTTTACCTGACTAATGTAATCAGCAGAGCAAATAGCTAATAGCCCCTTCCCACCGGTGCGTGATATCGCGAACCAACCCGCACCAGCTCGCACGACACACCATGGGAACGGTTTCGTGCGCCGAGGTTCGCGGTAGCACAGGAGCCTTTTCTGTGTGCGTTGCCGTGCGTCGTCGTGCGCGGTGCGTGATGATCTGCAGAACCACGCACCGTAGGAAGGCAGCATAATAAACACTTAGTCTTGTCAAACCCTCTCGAGTTCTCAATACGCTTCAGTAACAAATTTAAATAGCACTTTGGATCATTATTACTAAACTTTGTTCAGTCTGTGTTGATATTAAATTAGCAGAGATAAAAAAATAAAAATCTTACGAGGCTAAAAAGTATTTATAAACTAAAAGAAACTGATATTGTATCAAAAAAGCCTCTAATTCATACTTTTCTATAAGTAATGAACTTGATAATTGAGACGCTCTCAACTAGGTGAAATGTTAGATATTTCGGGGAGCACTGTTTATTTTCGTAATTATAATCAGAGGTAATGGGGTGGAAAACACTGCGAGGAGATTTAGATCAATCATTTTGATGTGTCATATTTAGAATCTTGTTAACATTTTAATATGATACCAGTAGGCCTACCACAAGCTTTGTCTGGCTCTGTCTCTAGCTCTGGTTTTGAGTATGTGTGAGTGATACAGTAGCGAGGTCAATGACATTAAAAATAAGCAAGTGCCGCCAGAATAAAAGGTGCTGTTTTTCATTACTCGATTACTTGAGAAATGGTTTAGAATACGGGCCTTACTAATCATAGCGTCAGACAAATGTATGAATTATATTTTTTCGGCTGTTCCTGTATTATTATGACATTAACATAATCAATCTTCTAAGGCGGTGTCTACCGTGCCTGTAAATCGTTCATCCATTTCATTTCTTTCATTTTACAAATACAAAACACAATGATTGTACAGTTATGTTGTAATTATTGTATTTATTCCAGAAATTAGTTCTTTTGGCATACTATCAAACGGAAATTGGCATGGATGGTATATAGGGTGGCGGCCAGCAACTGGATGGAAAGAGCCAAAGACCGGGCTCAGTGGCGTGACATGGGAGAGATCTATGACCAGCAGTGGACTGCAATAGGTTGATGATGATGATGATGATGGTCATCATAGGTTTTCGAGTTTTTGGCATCAGAGGGCATCAGAGACGTCATGTTTATGTCACCTTCATCGTGAGTTTCTCGGTCAAACCGAGAATAAGACCCCCGGTAACTCGCAGATCTAGTCCCGACCTTACCAGATAGATTCTTAAAACAATGATAGCTTATTGGTCCTTAAAGACTTATAATAAAGGCATAGTGAAAACGAGCAAGGTGACTTACAAAAGCTCATTTCCTACCTCCTTGAAGATTACAAGTACCTTACTTAGATATGTTTTTAATGAGGTGGGAGCAGCAACGCGCCTGAAAAATTGGGTCACGTTTCTTTAGTTTCCTGAAAGGCGATGAACATCATTAGACGAGTGTGCCATAATCAGCAGTTTTCTGCACAAAGGGAGCCTCTTTGAGACACACTTTGAATCCTTTCATCACACTTGGTTCAAAAGTATCAGTGACACGATAAAAAGAAGAAAAAGTAGTTTTCCCACATCTTTCATGCTAACATGATCTCGATCACTTTGAAGATACTTACTCGTAGCTGTTAGTAGCTGCGCAGCTCTTATTCTTCTTATCGCTGCACTGGTTCTTTTGGCCAAGTGTGGTGAAAAGATTTTAAGTGCGCCTAAATGAGGCTCCTTTTTAGCACTTGAGACATATTTTTGAACGTTTTAGGTTCTACGACATGCCGGCTACTTCACGATGCTATCATACATACATTTTTAGACAGAAAAACTCATTGGTACGGGACTGGATTCGACCCACGACCCTAGGATTGGAAGGCTACTATCACTAGGCCAGTAGTGCTCGCAGTTCCTATTTTAGGGTCAGACAGAAAAAATCATAGATTTTCAAGAAACGGGGCTAAATTCCGAGGACTGTACCACGGGTCATCTTTGTCAGCCTAACAGAGAAAAAAACATGATTGATTATGTAAGGTTTTCCTCAATTTTACCAGAATTTAGAGATCAGGAATCGTCGAATAGACTAAGACTGTGATTGTTATCATCGAGAAATAGAAATGTGTATTCAACTTGCGCTATAAGTATTAAGGCCTGCGCACACCTAGGTCGCTGGCGTCGGCGATCACTGAAACGCTGTCAAATTTGACAGCGATATTTGACAGCTTTTCATTGATCGCTACCGCCAGCGAACTAGGTGTGCGCAGGCCTTTAGTGTTTTTTTAAAGTGTTTATTTGAAAGAAGAACAAATTCTTTTTTCAACATAAGAAACAGTTGAGCTTTCTTCAGACCCCTTTTTTTTAAACAAGTAAGTTAGCAAAAAAGCATACAACTCACCTGATGGAAAGCGGTTACCGTAGCCTATGGACGCTTGCAACACCAGAGGCATCACTTGCAATGTTTTAAAACGCCCTTCTTCCCTTCCTTGATCCAAATCAAGTGACAGACGGAAGCGTTCCACAAGACGCTGGAATAATCTGTGCATTAAGAAGAATAAGCAGTTTTCTCAGCAGGGTATCACCATTAGTCTACCTAGATTAGCAGCTGCTTGTATCGCCTACCTAAAAAATAAACGAAATCGTATTAAGGCTCTTTTTTTTTAATACCACAAATTACAGTACTGATGTAAAACAAAGCAAATCACGAAAAATATGCGATTAGAAACATCAACTGCTGCTCCCTGCTCATCACCATCCATTCAACGCCGAAATGAGCGGCAGATGCCATCCAACGAACATTATCATAATTTACTTCATCAGGAACTCCATTGTCTGACGCTATGATTAGTAAGGCCGTATTCTAAACCAATTCTCAAGTAGAGAATTGGTTTAGAATACGGCCTTACTAATCATAGCGTCAGACAAATGTATGAAATATATTTTTTCGGCTGTTCCTGTATTATTATGGCATTAACATAATCAATCTTCTAAGGCGCTGTCTACCGTGCCTGTAAATCGTTCATCCATTTCATTTCTTTCATTTTACAATTACAAAACACAATGATTGTACAGTTATGTTGTAATTATTGTATTTATTCCAGAAATTAGTTTTACAAAAAACAAGATTTACAATGGACCCCGCACTAGGACTAGCCTGTATCGCGGGAGACCTAAAAGAGTTTACAAAATGTTTATTGCGTATTTATATTAGCGTAGGAATTTAGGGGAATTGGAGGAATAAAATTTCCCCAATTCCTGCTCCATCAAGGATCGGAAAAATACAGCAAAATCAATAGAAAATTATGTAAATGGAGTTCCTGATGAAGTAATTTATGATAATGTTCGTTGGATGGCATCTGCCGCTCATTTCGGCGTTGAATGGATGGTAATGAGCAGGGAGCAGCAGTTGATGTTTCTAATCGCATATTTTTCGTGATTTGCTTTGTTTTACATCAGTACTGTAATTTGTGGTATTAAAAAAAAAGAGCCTTAATACGATTTCGTTTATTTTTTAGGTAGGCGATACAAGCAGCTGCTAATCTAGGTAGACTAATGGTGATACCCTGCTGAGAAAACTGCTTATTCTTCTTAATGCACAGATTATTCCAGCGTCTTGTGGAACGCTTCCGTCTGTCACTTGATTTGGATCAAGGAAGGGAAGAAGGGCGTTTTAAAACATTGCAAGTGATGCCTCTGGTGTTGCAAGCGTCCATAGGCTACGGTAACCGCTTTCCATCAGGTGAGTTGTATGCTTTTTTGCTAACTTACTTGTTTAAAAAAAAGGGGTCTGAAGAAAGCTCAACTGTTTCTTATGTTGAAAAAAGAATTTGTTCTTCTTTCAAATAAACACTTTAAAAAAACACTAAAGGCCTGCGCACACCTAGTTCGCTGGCGGTAGCGATCAATGAAAAGCTGTCAAATATCGCTGTCAAATTTGACAGCGTTTCAGTGATCGCCGACGCCAGCGACCTAGGTGTGCGCAGGCCTTAATACTTATAGCGCAAGTTGAATACACATTTCTATTTCTCGATGATAACAATCACAGTCTTAGTCTATTCGACGATTCCTGATCTCTAAATTCTGGTAAAATTGAGGAAAACCTTACATAATCAATCATGTTTTTTTCTCTGTTAGGCTGACAAAGATGACCCGTGGTACAGTCCTCGGAATTTAGCCCCGTTTCTTGAAAATCTATGATTTTTTCTGTCTGACCCTAAAATAGGAACTGCGAGCACTACTGGCCTAGTGATAGTAGCCTTCCAATCCTAGGGTCGTGGGTCGAATCCAGTCCCGTACCAATGAGTTTTTCTGTCTAAAAATGTATGTATGATAGCATCGTGAAGTAGCCGGCATGTCGTAGAACCTAAAACGTTCAAAAATATGTCTCAAGTGCTAAAAAGGAGCCTCATTTAGGCGCACTTAAAATCTTTTCACCACACTTGGCCAAAAGAACCAGTGCAGCGATAAGAAGAATAAGAGCTGCGCAGCTACTAACAGCTACGAGTAAGTATCTTCAAAGTGATCGAGATCATGTTAGCATGAAAGATGTGGGAAAACTACTTTTTCTTCTTTTTATCGTGTCACTGATACTTTTGAACCAAGTGTGATGAAAGGATTCAAAGTGTGTCTCAAAGAGGCTCCCTTTGTGCAGAAAACTGCTGATTATGGCACACTCGTCTAATGATGTTCATCGCCTTTCAGGAAACTAAAGAAACGTGACCCAATTTTTCAGGCGCGTTGCTGCTCCCACCTCATTAAAAACATATCTAAGTAAGGTACTTGTAATCTTCAAGGAGGTAGGAAATGAGCTTTTGTAAGTCACCTTGCTCGTTTTCACTATGCCTTTATTATAAGTCTTTAAGGACCAATAAGCTATCATTGTTTTAAGAATCTATCTGGTAAGGTCGGGACTAGATCTGCGAGTTACCGGGGGTCTTATTCTCGGTTTGACCGAGAAACTCACGATGAAGGTGACATAAACATGACGTCTCTGATGCCCTCTGATGCCAAAAACTCGAAAACCTATGATGACCATCATCATCATCATCATCAACCTATTGCAGTCCACTGCTGGACATAGGTCTCTCCCATGGCGCGCCACTGAGCCCGGTCTTTGGCTCTTCCCATCCAGTTGCTGGCCGCCACCCTGCGCAAGTCGTCGCTCCATCTAGTCTGAGGGCGTCCTACACTACGTTTGCCCAAACGCACCATCCACTTCAGAACTCCATACCACCACCATAGGGCCACCATATTAGGCCTAGACCATAGGGGCTAGGAGCTATTGGCCGAGATTGGTGTCACGTTCGCCGTCGAATAGTTAGGTCGAACTGAGCATAATCCCTCTGGTATTTTCAGATATTTTTGTGAAAAGACTGTGGAAAGACCACTTTGCTGAGTTGCTTTATTTAAAACAATATTTTTTTTACCTTATCATGCGTTCCTAAGCCCGTACCACACGTACCAAAAAGTAAAGACCGTAATTTCATTTCAACTTGTACGTGCTTCTGGTTTTTGGAGTTTCGTTTCATACCCTGTTCAGAATATCAAAAGATACCATCCATGCCAATTTCCGTTTGATAGTATGCCAAAAGAATATTATTTTATTTAAGTTTGGAACTTGAAACTTCTTGATACTTTATGCGAAGGTATAAAGTGCTTTCAGTCTTGGTTTCATGCCAAAAAGTAGGTCAATATAGTCTGCACTTTCTAACAACATTAAAAATCTAAAAGTTGATATTTTTACTAAGTTTTCTGTAACAATTTGGAATAGATTAGAACTAGAATTTTGGAGACCAACAATTATTATGAGGTATTATTAGTAAAGTTTTGAACAACTATCAAAATAATTGTGATATTAACATAGAAATCTGAGCATGAGTGTGGAGATAATAATATATCCATTTAGCTTCATGTGCTTATGATAAAAGCTGTATTTTGTTTATTTAGTAGGTAAGATCACAATCATGCACTCATAGTTTTCGGAAGTGGTATTTTAATCCTTAAGGGGCCGGCGGAGGGCAAATTTTCATACAATCGTAATACCAAAATGATTACTAATTTAAGCAGATTTTCACTATATTTTTGTAATAATTGTATTTTTATTGTATTTATCTAGGTTCCTGGGCAGTTTTTATTTTTTCATTGCTCATACTCTGAAAGTAGGTTTGAAGTTGCCTGAGGGGCCTAATTGAAAGTAATACTTTCAGCCCTAGGGAGAATCGCTTTCTACTGACAGCTGTCAAATTATAAAAAAAAACAAGTTCTATTTTATTCAACCATGTTCCAACTTTCTAAACTGCAAGGAGGTTGAACCAAATTCCAACTTTTTATTCAGCAAGTAGGTTGGAATCCCATTACAACGGTAAGAAGTTTAAAAAGTCTAATTAGAGCGCAATGTAAAATTTGAATTAAAATAACATAAAGATAGTATTAAATAAATAATATATCTTCTTAATTACTTGATTTATATATAGCTTCAACTATTTCTTTAAAATAACATAGATTTGAGCAAATAATGTACAATTTTTTAAATTATGAAAATGAAAATAATGGCTGAATAATGCTGGCGAACCGAAGCCGAAGGTCCGCCAGAGAAAAAGAAAAAAAAAACCGGGAAGGCGGCAATTCAATCTTCATTTTCACTAATTTTTCTTTCATGTTTTTATTTTTACTTTCCTTGTATTCGTAATGAAAAGCACAGTGTTTACCTCGGATGAAAGTCTTTTAAGTCCCTCAAGCTCCATTGGCGCCCTCGCTAACGCTCTGGCGCCAAACCCGTCTCGGGACTCAAAAAACGTGACTTTCAACACTCGGGTAACAATGTACTATAAATTACTTACTACCTTGTCTCAAATGAAATTAACGCCAATCACATTTTACAATGAAAAAAATGTGTAAAATGCGATTGGTGTTTATTTCATTTTAGGTAAGTAATTTAAAATAAAAACGGTTGAGGAACCTAGATAAATACTATACAAATACAATTATTACAATAATATAGTGTAAATCTGTCTAAATTAAAAATCATTTTGGTATTCCGTTTGTATGAAAATTTTCTCTCCGCTGGCCCCTTAATGAAGGCATTCGGGCAAACTCACGGGAAACAGCTTTATTAAGATTTGTTTTTTTTTTTTTTTTTTTTATGTAAGTAGCTGATGGAACAAGCATATGGCCCACCTGATGTAAAGTGGTAACCATCGCCTATAACAAAGCAATGCCTCGCAGGTCACGCACGTCAGGAACGCGCCCTACGATGCACTGCCCTGCGTCCATCAACTGGAGGCATACAGATATTCAGCCTCACGTGCCAGTAATTTCAGTAATTTTGATTAGTAGTTTTATTTTATTTTATGTATGTTAGTCTCTAGGGGTCTTATTAATAATCCTGGCGTAGCGTTGGACTAGTTAATCCGTGTTTTGTCTCTTGCATTGACATGCAATTGTCAACTCGAGCAAATGTGACAAAACACGGATTAACTAGTCCAACGCTACGCCAGGATTATTAATAACACCCTAAGGTATTTATAACTATGGACCTAAGATGTTTCATTTTTGTAATGTGTGTATTTTATGTTGTCTGAAATAAACGATATTATTATTATTATTAACAGTTTATCGTTGAGTGTAATCCTTGTTTACCTTTATTCGTAGCTACTAAAGTTTATTTGCTTTGAGCGTTTTTGTGACGCAGGTGAAGTTGGCTGTAAAAATTACTTCACGAATTTGCCATAAAAATATGCAAACTATTTGTTTATAACTATAAAACTGTTAAAACTTAATGTTTTGAGAAGTTGACTATAAAAAGCCATGAACTATGTCCAATTAAGAACTTTTAAGTTGTTCAAAAGGTTTTAACAATAAAAACATCATAAAAAGAGCATTATAATATAATACAAGTGAATATATAACTTTTAAAACTATCATGGTTTTTAACACTATTTTTATGAAACAACGGGATATTTACCATGATTAAATTTTGATGAGTTGATCCGATATTTCGGCACAGTTGCATGCACCATGATCACGGTTGAACTGAAGTCCACGAGTAAAAGAATCTTATCTAGTTTAGTTTATCTGCCAATAACATTTCTTTTACTCGTGGACTTCAGTTCAACCGTGATCATGGTGCATGCAACTGTGCCGAAATATCGGATCAACTCATCAAAATTTAATCATGGTAAATATCCCGTTGTTTCATAAAAATAGTACAAGTGAATATTTCAACTTATCTGAATATCGAAACTTCAAAAAATACAATTTTGAAGTTTCGACTTTATGAACAGAATTGCAAGAGCCACAAGGGTAAAAGAAAAATTCAAAATATAGAGAAACTAAAATACTACAGTACTTTTTACAGTTTGTTATAAAGTAAACCACACGAATCTCCCGGATAAAAGGAACATTTAAATCATCAAAAGGAACATTTAAATTAAAACAAAACACAGTGACGACACGTTGCGAACATATATTTTGGTCACGTTTACGGAAACTTTTTATTTTCAGACATTTTTTTGACTTTTCCCTCAAAAATATGTAGGTATATGTAGAGACCGAGGTTGTATTTTACACCCTGTTTACCATATACATAGATAAAAAGTAGTAACGTACTTTTTATTCGCAGTTAACAACGCGGGGTATAATATAACACCCAGACAGATTCATACTCATCCCTACCTAGATTTTAAAAACTTTTTGTCTTATTTTGAATGTTTTCGATGAGTTATTTTTTTTTTATTCAGAGCTCTTTAACAAAACGTTAACTATGTTTTCATATTTGTTATTATATTACACACCAAGCGACCTCTTAGAAAATAACTATTTAAATCATTTTGTGCGTGTTACTTCCATCAAAAATATCATTAGCCTCATCTATAATTCATAATAATATCAAATATTCATGATAATGATGTACCTACCTAATCATTTCATAACCCACTCATAAAATAGCTTGATCACGTTTGAATAATTTTGTTTTTGTACAACTATGTTGCTGATGGAACAAGCAAATGGCCCACCTGATGTTAAGTGGTAACCATCGCCTATAACAAAGCATTGCCTTGTAGGTCACGCACGTCAGGAACGTGCCCTATGACGCACTGCCCTGCGTCCATTAGCTTGAGGCATACATATGTTCAGCCTCACGTGCCAGTAATTTCATCGGCGCTCTACTACTACTAAAGCTAAACTAATATTACTAAACTAATATTTTGTGTCAAATCAAATCAAATTAAAAAATGTATTTATTCAGTAGGATTACAAGAATCACTTTAAAACGTCTTAAAGTGTATTTGTATACACTTTAAGACGTTTTAAAGTTATTCTTGTCAAAGCAGCAAAGCAATCAAAGCATCATCCAGATAAGCAAATGCAAAGTTTTTTGCAAATAGATCCACTATTCTATACTAGCCTAATGCATTTAAACGTCAGTGATAACTCATCGCGAGCTGACGGCACGCAATCCATCACGGCACGACGAGGAATTAGCTGCGAAGGCATTCCGGTGGCCACGGGAACAGACTCCCTTCTCTCATGCTCGAGAGAATGGGAAAGAGTAAGCGACGACCATGACAACGGCAACGGCAATGAAACATCTTAACAGCTTAGACGCCTTGGATATAATGTTGCTGGCATCACCAGGAAAAGGCTTAATTACTGCCTTTTTTAGGTAAATAGAAAACATGAGGTTTTGCTCATGACAAAAAAAATCGGTTGTCTGTAAAGTCGGTTTACTGACAATAGTTATGAACGTGACAACGTCATACAGCTGTCCACGCGGACGCATCGCTCACTCAAGTAGGAGAGAGACAGATGTCGAACGCTGCCGAACGTGGAGGCCGATTGTGCCTCATTGTTGCTTGTTCCGCGCTCTCGCTTGCACTTCAAGCCTTAAATGGAACGCCTCAGAGTGAGGTAACGCCGCATGAGTCATGGTTTTTCGTGCGTGCAGCCGGCTCCATCGAATGATAAGACGTTGTCACGTCAAAAAGTTAATGCCGACATGCAACGCCAATCAAAGCATTAAACAGGGACAATAAATATTCGTCAAAGTTCGGAGCTACTCAAAATGCATGCAGTCTGAGTAGCCTGCAAATGAATCCGAGCTCAGGAGCAAGCAGCATTGCTGCGCGACGTCCTATTTTTTTCTAAGAAAATAATAACAATAAATGCAGACAATTCACACAACTGCTGCGCGGCACCCCGCTGCTTTGCCGAGATCGAAGTCACACTCACGCAGCTTCCTTCCATCACTTACGTGAAAAACAAGCGAGTTTTCGATTACTGCAGCTGAAAGAGGGCGCACTCTTGATGGATTGTTGGCACCACGATGGGCCCTGTGTCAACTGTGTGGTCAGCTTGCATGTTTCCGGGGATTAAAAGGTATTAGTGCCTTTATTGGATATTATCTATATCAATTTATCACCTCCGCACGTCCCCCCCCCCTTACACTAAATATCATTAAAATCTTACATATCCGAAAGTTGTGTCTCGAGTGTAGGTAACCTTCAAGGTAGGCAACGCAACGGCAGCACCCCTGGTGTTGTTGGTGTCTATGGGTGACGGTGACCACTTACCATCAGGTGGGCCGTAAGCCAGTTTGTCTATCATTTGCATTAAAAAAAACCACGAGCTCTGTCTGGCAAAAAAACAAAAAAATATATATTAGTATTATATCAGCTATCTGGTTCCCATAGTACAAGCTCTGCTTAATTTTCGGCTAGATAGAGTTGTCCAAAATAATGAAATATTATTATTAATATTTTATATTATTAAACATATTATAGACAACCCACACAACACTATCTAGCCTCAAACTAAGCAGAGCTTGTACTATGGGAACCAGATAGCTGATATTATACTTATATAAATGAATATGAATAATAATTGTTATTTTTTTTTGTTGTAAATACATGCTTAGAAAACAATATAACATCCAGACAGAGAACAAACATCTGTGTTCGCCACACAAATATTTGTTCTCGGTGGGGATCGAACCCACGACCTGCGGCTCAGAAGGCAGAGCTACTACCAACTGAGCTGAGAGGCCAGTCAAAATATTTATTTATTTATAACTGTCACCCAACTCATACGAACTTACCGTCTGAAAGTAATCAGCAGCAAAAGTCATAAATTCCCTCGTACATTAGTAGATTCCATATTGCATTACGGAGACCTCCGATTCTCTTAACGAAATATGTGACACATAATCCTCTGCCGATCAAAACTAAGCCTTATGGCTTTGGTATAAAGTCGAAGTGGTGAGACTGAGGCAACATATGGATGTATCCACGTCTAAGGAGACAAATGGATGAAAGAATCCTTTGCGACACCCCTTTTAGTAAGATTAGTGAGCACGGAGGCTTCGAATACTTAACCCTCGAAGCCTACTATATCAACTATCAATGTAGACACAATAAATAAGTAAAACATCTTGTATTACCTTATTAAACGTCTAAGGTCGTTTCAAATTTCACTCGGTTTTTAGGTTATAAGACAATATGAAATCTTTGTGAAAGTAAAACACTTTTTTATTCAACTAGCTCAAGGTACAGTCGCGGTACAAAAATGTTCGTCACCTTAGAGTCGGTTTTCGCTTGCACCAGTGCCTTGATCATGAACACATTTTGACATAATTTGTGACGTTAACGTATCGGTGTATTCTGTCTGTTCAGTTTCAAAAAGAAGTATGTGATACGTTGAACAAATCAAGTTGAAAATTGACGAACATTTTCATTCCGCCACTAAACAACCATGTATCCCACCTGATGTTAATTGGTAGCAATGTTTTGTTATGAGCAAGGGCTTATAACAAAGCATTGCTCGTATGTCACGCACGTCAACAACGTGCCCTACGACGCAACTGTTCGTATCAAAAAAAAATAATTAAATGCACACACATATTTTGGTAAAATACATATCCCTATATACTTTAGAAAATGTGATTACATACACCAGCATCACGACACACTAAGCGGAATTGTAGCTCATCGATTAGCGCATTAGTGCGGGTTCAGTGCTCGAACAGGCCTTTGAACGAGCACGTTATAAATATGCTGATGTATATTTTGACCCGCGCGGGCTTCGAGTGAACGATTTGAGCGATTTTTTATCGTCATAATGATTCTAGTTACCATTATGAGTATGAAGACCTTAATTTCAATTTAGAAATAAAAATGCGGAATATAAAATAAAATACCAGTAGGCCACAAGCCCTGTCTGGCTCTGGTTTCGAGTCTGTCTGAGTGTTGACTAAATAAATCCTACGTCGAAACGTCACCAAACAGTATAATACACAGGTGAGCACTCACACAGACTCAAAACTGGAGCCAGAGACAGAGCCAGACAAAGCTTGCGGTACTGGAATGAAAAATTCCCTTTCTGAGTTTGCTACGGTGCTACAGCAGTGCTACGACTGTGCTACGACAGTGCTACGGCTGCTGTAAATTTCAAAGACATCGTCTCTTCTATTACTGAAAATTAAGGAGTATTTATTACTCTACATTATTGACCAAGCGAGCGAAGCGAAGCGACTCAGTTTCAAGGTTGTCCAAAAAATCTTTTGCTGATGATGATGATGATGAGAACAAATAAAAATAAGGATAAAAATAGAAACGCAGATTCAAATGGTTTTCCTCCCTAAAATCCTTCTTCGTAACTTTCTGTCCTCATCCAAAGCACCCCATTTGTATGTAACTCATAGATTCTTCCTTAACACAATTTACCCCATAAAACCGCATTTAAGGCGAGATATCTTATCTTTTCCCGCCTTTTTCCCCAAATTCAAAGTTGTATAACGTTACTTGGAAAACAATGGGGATGGATTTCTCTAGGGTTGTACCTACTCGTTGCAAAGTGACCGTAAAGCTAAATTATGAAACTTAGAAGTGAATATGAAAAAACTTAAGAAACAGACTTCTTGCCCAACTGCTGAACCGAATTTGATAAAACTTCTACTAATCTAGAAGTATTTATTACCTTTCAGATAAAAAAAACAAATCGGTTCATAAATTACGAAGTTTAAAAATTAATTTTCGAAAATTCACATATTTTTTCATTCAGATTTTTCAATCTACGGTGCAACGCTATTCGTCAAATAAAAAACATCAGTCTTTGTTTTTGACAAAGCTAAAAAAGAAATAATATTTTTATGGCGAATATAATATATCTTCTTCTTCCTGCCCTTATCCCACTTTATGTGTGGTCGGCATGTCTTCTTCCTCCATTTCCCTCTGTCAGCCGTCATTTCTTCATTCACTCCTCTCCTATCCATGTCATTTTTCACACAGTTAAAAAATATGAATAAAATAAAATAGGCGAATAAAATATATGAATTGCAAAATTTGCCTCTGACTTAAGGCTGGTTTACACTTTGATTAGTGTGAATGCAGGTGATTAGTGCGAGTACAAGTGTGTAGTGCAAGTAGTGTCCAATTCACTGCGAGTGTCTTCGGTCCACTTTACCAATTTTTATAACAACAAGCGTTCGACGCTACAAACTAAACGCTGTCCAGACGTGTTTAGTGGCAGGCACGCTGCGAGTGAGGGGGAAGGGAGGGCGCGCGGGATGGCTACTCGCAGTGCACTCGCAAAAAAATAGAACACGCTTCTATTCACATTACTACACAGCCCACTAATCACTTGCACTAATCAGTCGCTGTCCACACCTAGTCACTAAGCACCTGCACTAATCACCTGCACTCGCACTAATCAAAGTGTAAACCAGCCTTTAGGTTTACATACGTCAGTCATTATTATATTTACCGTAACAAACAAAGTTGCTCCTTTACTAGTTAATTTTATTTTATGCGTTATAATTTGAAAAGGAAACTAAGCCTATAGCCGGATGTGTATCAACCTTACCACCCCACCCCTATCTATACCTTCCGGTTCATTGCGACTTTGATCAAGAATGCCTCTACAAAGAGAGATTTGTTGTGCTATTTTCTACCTTAAAGATCTTAGATAATGTCTAATTATGCTTGAGAAACCAGAATTTCTAGACGGTTCATATTGTTCCAGTGCATAGTTCAATTCATCTTTGTATCTTTCACCACTTGAGCCGAATTAAACAATGGAATTTAAAGAGTTTAACAAACTTCTATCTGGTTCCCATATTACAAGCTCTGCTTAGTTCGGGGCTGGGTAGTGTTGTGTGAATTGTCCACAATATTTATTTATTTATTTTATTTTTATATGTTATGGGCGGTCTTATTGCTAAAAATGTATTTCTTCCAGACAACCTTTGGATGGAGAGGAATTAAAACTATGGAAGATTGAATAAGTGAAATTGAACTTTTAAATTTTTTGTTACAAGATAGATAACACTAAATTGTACACCACTAGAAAAAGATATTACACAATTAACGACAATTCTAAAACTATAGCGAAGTTCAATGGGCGGTCTTATCGCTATAAGCGATTTGTATTTTGTATTTATTGTTTTACTTTAATTATAACGGGTAACACCAATTACAATAATTATAGACATAATAAACAAACAAAAAAATGAAAATAAATAAAGTAAACAGCTTTGGTCAAAGTGAAATACAATGTCAATAATAAAATTAGTAAACAATATAAAACAAAATGGTAGAACAATAATATACTACACTATCACAGAATATGTTGGAAACAACCTTTGGATGGACAGGTTTTTTTTTTTTTTTTTTTTTTTTTTAATGTAAACGATAGACAAACGGGCTTACGGCCCACCTGATGGTAAGCGGTCACCGTCACCCATAGACACCAACAACACCAAGGGTGCTGTCGTTGCGTTGCTTAGCCTGAAGGAACTTTTTTACATTTTTCTTAAACCTATTTTATATTTATTATTAATTACGAAATGGTGGTGCCATAAGGATAAGAAAGTATTATATTCAATTCTTCTATTTTTATCATTAGAATATTACCCTCGCGGTCCCACAGGCAGTAAAACGGATTAACGGCGGAAGGTGCGGGTTTGTTCCCGACGCGTGTCGTCCTGGCGTCGTCCCGTGTCGCACACGCCCAATAACGTATGCCCCTAATCTGTTAAAGCGATATGCTGAAAGGTGTAGTAATACCGTATTTTTGTTACTTTTACAGGGACCAAAACATATAAAACACCATTGAAAACGCTTTTGGAGCCAATCTCAATAGGTAGGTACAAAAATCCTTCTCTTTCTTGACTTATATCGACAAAACTACAACATAAATAGCTTCAAGAAAAACGTTAAAAACTCTTCACGGGTAGGCAACGCAACGACAGCACCCTTGGTGTTGTTGTTGTCTATGGGCGAAGGTGACCGCTTACCATCAGGTGGGCCGTAAGCTTGTTTGTCTATCTTTGACATTAAAAAAACCGTGTTTTTTTCTGGATATAAGAAATTGCATGTAATTGACGTTGGTTGCGGACAGAGGGAAGGCGAGGTCGGGGTCGGCCAAGAAAGCGTTGGAGGACCGATCTCGACACTTTTGAGCGAAGATGGTGGGATGTAGCGATGGATAGAAACGGTTGGAAGGATTTGGGGAAGACCTTTGTCCAGCAGTGAGACGATATAGATAAGAAAAAAAAAACATTTTTGAAACCAGTAAGCATACTATAAACTCTGTCTGGCTCTATCCCTGGCTCTGGTTTTGAGTCTGTGTGAGTGCTCTCCAGTGTAATATATACTGTGAGTGTGACGTTTCGACGTAGGATTTATTTAGACAGCACTAAGAAACTGTTGAGTATTACCACACCTTTTTTAAAAATCGTACATCGCTGAATATTTTATTGGCTACGCTTCGAGAAATCGGATATCTACGACTGAAATTCTAACGTTATCGCTCCTGTTAGATGTTAATTAGATAAAGTACCTATAACTATTAGAAAATTGTTCACAATCATTCATTCATTCATTCGTTCATTGTTCGGCAGCGCATCAGCACCACCTCTAGTGTTGCAGGTGTATATGGGCGACGGTGACTGCTTTCCATCAGGTGGCTCGTCTGCTCGTCTGCCAGCTATGGTATAAAAAAAAATCACATAGAACTTTACAAATGTCTTAGATATTTTATGAATTGGTAACAAACATTGTATCATAAGTACATATAATAAATCCAAGGCGCGTCGAAAAGGCTAGTGACACGATATAAAAAAGTACCTGCCAATGTATTTACAAAAATTTTATAAATCTTAGTATTATCAGCTATCTGGTTCCCTAAGTACAAGCTGTGCTTAATTTGGGGCTAGATAGTGTTGTGTGGATTGTCTACAATATTTGTTTATTTATTTTTATCGTGTCATTGTTTTTTTTTAACCAAGTGTGAGGAGAGGCTTTAAGGGGCCAGCGGAGGGAAAATTTTCATACAAACGTAATACCAAAATAATTACTAGTTTAAGCAGATTTTCACTATATTATTGTAATAACTGTCTTTGTATAGTATTTATCTAGGTTCCTGAACAGTTTTTATTTTTAAATTACTTACCTCAAATGAAATAAACACCAAGCGCATTTTATACATTTTTTTCATTGCAAAATGTGATTGGCGTTAATTTCATTTGAGGTATGTAATTTAAAATAAAAACTGTTCAGGAACCTAGATAAATACTATACAAATACAGATAATACAATAATATAGTGAAAATCTGCCTAAACTAGTAATTATTTTGGTATTACGTTTATATGAAAATTCGCCCTCCGCTGGCCCCTTAAGTGCACCTTATAGAGGCTCCTTACGTGCACTTGACACGTCAAGTTTTCGAAGTTTTAGGTTCTACGACATGCCGGTTTCCTCACGATGGTTTCCTTCACCGTTTGAGAGTACTGGCATAATGCACATACATTGTTGGACAAAAAACTCATTGGTCCACGATTGGATTCGAACAAACAAATAATTAGTATTAAATTTTTTATTGATTATTTTAGGAAGACCAAATAGCTGTATAAGACTTAATGACGGATTATTTTTATTTAAACTATTACACGGATATTAATCGCATATATTTTTTTTTTTTTTTTAAACTTTATTTATTAAAGAGGGTTTAATCTGCAAGATTATGTCACCCTCGAATTAACACTTAAACTATGTACAATCATCTACGCTTAATGCCAACTTTAACAACTTTTAACAAATCTTTGGCCTTCTCCGATAATGGGAAAGCCAAAACACTGTTCCAGCTACCAACAGAAAACAACACACTATTATGCTTGGTTATAAATGCTAATCGTTCAGTTTCATTCCGGAGACACTCCACTATGATGTGATAAACATTTTCGATGACGTCACACTCGGTGCAATGTGGCGAGCTAGTCTTACCCATGAGATAGCCAAAGCTATTCAATGGAATGTGACCGGAACGCAACCTCATTAAAATTACGATGTCAGACCTGGCCATCTCGGAACCTTCAAACCATGGAGACCTAGAAAGGCCTGGCTGTATTGTCCTATACCAAATGCCCTTACTCAGCGATCTTTCATCAAAATACTCCTTCCAGTTTAGTCTGCTTTTTTCCTTCACTAATGATAAAACATCGCTGTGATAGGGTAAAAAATTCATGCTAACACCATCCACGAGGGCTTCCGCGGCGAGACGATCGGCTTTCTCATTGCCGGACAAGCCGATGTGTGACGGTACCCATTGAAGAGAAACTTGTTTACCTCTAGTCGAAAGACTACTAAGTAGCTCCAAAATGGTGTACGCTATCGGTGTGCCCCGAACCTTGGAGGTGCACAAAGCGATATGTTGAAGGGCGCTCTTGGAGTCAGACAGAACAACATAAAGTCCCGATTCAAAAGAATCAATATAAGATACCGCTTCAGCAATTGCAATTAGCTCGGTGCACATGACAGAAATCTTAGCTTTTATTTTAATTTTTATGTAACAGTTTGTTTGGGGATCAAACATGGCCAAACCTGACATATCATTTATTTTAGATCCATCGGTATAAATTTTATAGTAATTTGAATATTTACTGTTCAAGTATTCTTCACATAATCCCTTCAATTGGTTTGTGTTATAACTGCGCTTAGATTTGTTTACAAAATCAAGATTTGGCTTAATATTGGAAACATCCACACTGCTCACCCACCTATCTAAAGAGAACATTTCATTTTGATGACTCGCGTAAATAGGCTGGTCTTTATAATAGTCGTGAATCATAACCAATAGTGGTTTAATCTTGCGGCTCCACAAAATATTTTTGCTTAGGTTATTCAATTTATCCACTAAATAAATTATTTCACTACATGAATATGACTTTCTGCGAAGCCAATATTTACCTGCAAGATAATACCTACGCACACATAAAGGTTGAAGATAAAGTTCACATTCCATGACGTGTATAGGTGTGCTACGTATGAACCCACCTATAACACGCATACATTGATTTTGCGTTCGATCTAGTTTAATTAAATGTGTCTTACAGCTGTTCCCGTATATGAAGCTCGCGTAATCCAACCTACTCCTTATGCTAGCTATGTATAAACGCCTCAAATGCTGAGGATGCATTCCCCATCCTGATCCGGCTAGAACTTTAAAAATATTTATGAATTTTGTTGCTTTTTCTTTTATCTCGTTAATGTGTTTCGCCCAACGTAATGACCTATCTAACCAAAAACCTAAATATTTAAAATTATCCACCACCTGCAATGATGAGTTATTTATTGTGAGATTGATATGGTTTCGCAAAATACCGGTTTTGAAAATACATGTTTTGCTTTTAGATGGTGAAATGCTTAGACCCACGTTTTCGAGTATAACTGTTAATTTATTTAATGCTAACTGTAACTCTTGGACCCCATTGTTTGTATCATTGCAACTGATATATATAACAAAATCGTCTGCATATTGCGAAATGTTGACGTTTTTAATTACCTTGCACACATAGATAGTCACAATATTAAAAAGAAGTGGGGAGAATGGATCCCCTTGAGCCAAACCACGGCATGTACTTCGACAGAGGAAATCATTTTCGGTTTTGATTCTCAGATTCCTTTCTTTTAAAAAATTCCAAATATATCTGCACATTTGAGTACCTACCCCAATGTTATCCATGACATCTAACAGACCTTTTACATCAACATTATTATAGGCGTTGTCGATATCTATAAAACACGCTATTGTAGATTTTCTCTGCATAAAACCTATTTGTATATGTGTCACCAAACTCGTAATATTGTCTAAAGTGGAGCAACCTTTTCTAAAGCCCGTTGTGTTAGGGGACAAAACATTATTTTTCTCAACAAACCACTCTAATCTGCTGATTAGAATGTTGTGAAATATCTTACAAAGACCGGAAATCATAGATATCGGACGCAGCGCTGAGATAGTTTGGGGGTCACGACCAGGTTTAGGTATCGGGACAATAACGATATCACGCCACTGCTGAGGAACGAAACCAGTTTTATAAAACGCATTACATAAGTTGGTCAAAATAACTTTGCCGTTATCCGAGAGGTTAGCTATCATCGAGTATGATATATTATCACACCCTGGAGAAGTATCTTTACGTCGCATACAGTGGTCTAACTCCTGTTCTAGTATTGGGGTCTCTAATAAATAGTTACAAGATGTGAAATACGGATCTTGGGGGCGTGCATAGTCAGGGGTCAAACTTTGAAGCAATTGCCTAGATTTATCTTTATTGACATAAGATCGCGGCGTATTATAGCCTTTAAACCATCTCAACTTACGCCATAGTTCACTTTGAGTGGTAGAACTATCTATTGAAGAACAATATTCCTGCCAGGCTTTATCTTTGGCTTTGCGTATAAAAAGTTGCGCCTCGCGTACTTTTATTTGTAGTGCTAATAAATTGTTAGGGGAGGGATTTCGTCGAAATATAGATAGTGCAAGGCGCCGTTCTGCTACTATTTTAGACAAAGAAGTACTCCAATAAGGTTTAGGGACAAACTTACTATCTGGATTCGGGTTAATTTTAATATGAGGAATGTGACGATCAGCTGCTTCATTGATGCAGTCTACAAACCTGTTATACGACAATTGAAGGTCGTCTGTAATGCAAAAGTTGTCAAAAATTGATTCTAATTTATTTTTATAAGCACACCAATCCGCTTTTTTGAAGTTTCTTTTTAATGTTATATTAGTGTTAGAATTAAGACATGACGTAATTTTTATCATTAGATGATCACTACCCAGAGTTTCACTTAAGGTGGCCCAATTTAATCTTAACGCGATATCAGTTGTAGCAAGGGATAAATCGGGGGAAGATTGCTGTAGTATGTTGTTAACTAATTTAATACGTGTATGCTGGCCATTATTTAACGTCACAAAAGAGCTGTCAATAAGTGCGTCGAAAATGTGTGAGCCTCTCTGATCAGTTTTGTAGGACCAGTTTGTATGATGGCCATTAAAATCACCAAGAATTATCGTTTTGGAGTTAAACAATGAAAATAAATGGTCCCAATCACGCTGGTTGGTTCGAAGTGGTAACGGGGCGCAGTATATTGCGATTAAATTTTGAATTTGGTCACAATTGTATAATCGAATACCTAAGATTTCTATACCGGGATTGCTGCTATCTATGTTTAGTTGAACTGATTTTATGGATTTATGAACTAATATTGCAACTCCACCCCATCCTCCATCTCTATCTTTTCTGTATATATTGTAACCATTTACTTTGATCGAGCAGTCAGAAACCAACCAAGTTTCACTAAGGGCAGCAATGTGGACTTTTTCCTGAGATAGAAATTGTTCAAAAGCAACTAGTTTAGGCCTTAAACTTTGAGAGTTCCATTGTATGATATTGAGCCTCATCACCGAACGTGTATCATATATCTTGACAGATAAACTTCAAGATGGTCTGCAATATTGGCCAGTCTGGGATAAAGTCAACGCACATAAATATTAAACACTCTACACAGCATTTGATGCCCATCTTCACTTTTGATTGTATTGTTGCACCTCGTAGAAATATAATTTCCTTCAATCTCCTCATTAGCTCCTGAATATTACTTGTTCTACCTGAGTTGGTTCCATCGCTCGGTGGGTCCTTCGAGTATTTTGTGTCCTCCGCTACATCATCCACAAATTCATCTGTCCAATTCCATGGAGAAGAAGGTCTAGGTGCCTGATTTTTTTTTGAGAATCGCTGAGGTGTTTGCTTCTTATTTCCTACGGGTCTGTCAGCTGGGGGGCGGTTAGCTGGGGTGTTAATCTTTGTTTTTAGCACGTCTGCGAAAGTTGATGTTGCAGCTGGTGTTGACACTGTGGGTTGACAATATTCTGGAAACAGGTTTCTTAAGAAGTCCGAACTAGGTTCCTCCTCTTTATATTGTTCTTTAGGTTGTGGTTCAGGGCATGGAGGGGATACATACATCGTCAATGCTCTTCTGTACGTACAGTTATACTCTGCCATAATCTCTCTGAGCTTTTTCTCTTTCACGAATGATGGGCATGATTTTGACATAGCCATGTGCTTCCCATTGCAATTGACGCATTTGTACGATCTGGTCTCACAATTCGCATGATCTCTCGCACATTTAGGGCATACCATTTTGTTGGACGGGCATCTTTTAGTCACGTGGCCAAGCTTCCAGCATCTTGCACACTGTGAAACTGGAAACACATAAGGGTCCACCCTGATGCGCATTCCATCCACCATGACGTGATTAGGAAGAAATGATCCCTTAAAACACAGACGAACTGATTCACACGCTTTCCACTCCTCTTCACCTTGAGCACGCCGTTTGAGGCGGTAAATAGATAAAAGATCTGCATTTTGGCAAGTTATGCTCTTTAGTATTTCTTCCTCTTCTATCTCAATATCAACATTTTTAATGACACCAAAAGAAAGGTTCTTTTCCATGGCACGGTTAATCCTCCATCCCATATCTAATAGTTCCTGGCAAGATTCCAATTTAGAGGCACATTCTTCGCTCGTGACATCAACCCGAATTTTATATGGATTTACATATTTTACCCTTTCAATATCTGTCAAACAGTATGTCTTAAAAATTTTAGCTAAAGCAAATAGTTTAGGCATTTTTTCACTGCATGTAATATACATCTCTATGTCATCATTATTCAATCTTTTTTCTTTAGGTCTTATAACTGTCCAATCCTCCTGATCGTCATTATTTATCGCTCTCTTAGCTGTACGCACCCTCTTTATCGGTCTACTCATGTCACTTCTTGGTCTCTCCAACATTTTTCCACTAATATCTTCTTCTCCCAGCGCTTCACTCTGTAGTACATATTCCCCTCTCAATTCTTGTTCACTCATACTTCTATCTTCACCTAATAATATCGCGTATCTATTCTCCTGCTCGATATTCATAATATCTTCCATAATTCTACTTTATTGTCGATGCACCAGTAGGTACATCGTTATCGGCCCGGCCGCCAGGTAAATGACCCGACGCACACAGGCGAACCGCTTAACAATAGACACGGCGCGCTCACGGTATATGTTTGCGACACAATCACCTCGTCCGAATGCCGAAACGAGACTGTGAATCGCATATATTACCTCATTTTATTGATTTCCCGACGTTTCGGATTATTTTTATTCATACCTTATTTTACATTAATAGAAATCTTCTATGCGGGTGTCTGACTCACACTTGGCCAGTTGTCAAGTACCCAAAAGCCTGAGATGTCTTATTTAATTAACAGATAGTAATTAACACAACACGTATGGCAATCATAAATTAGAACGCAGTATCCACCTTTTTTGTGTTAGGTACTTGATCGTTTCAACTGTAGGCAATTTATGGACCACAAGTTCTTAAACATCGTTGTAAAATGAATTCTTAAAGAAAATTAAATATTTTAAATTGGAAAGAAAGAAAGAAAGAAATACAGTTTATTCGAACCACCGCTATACAATACAAGATAGAAAAATAATACAATACACACCTACTTAGCTAATAGTACATAGATTATAGAAAATGAAAGATACAAGAAGTGTGAATTAAGTGTCCTATTGCTTGAGGAGCTGGTTTTAACCGGCTTAAATTCAAAAAGAAGAATTATTTCGGTTCTCAATTCAGATGTGTTTATTTTTAAGTCTGTTAGCGCATAAATTCGTAATTTATGAGCCGATTTGACTTCCAGATTAGTCCCTAAAATTAAAATATAAAATTCAACCCTGCTTTGTCTTTTTAGGGGCTCAAAGTTCCTTTTTAAGTGTACCCATAACTCGCACGCAGTAACTCAAATGCACCCTCAAAATTGTAAGGCTCTACGACCAACTGTGTTGTTACGTGTTAGTTTATAAGAAGAGACGCAGGTTCTTGTTCCACCCCGTACGACCCAGCTTACGTGGTAGATGACCTTGTACCCTTTCATTGTCTAAAAGGTCCTGGGAAAATGAAATAGGCTTCGAGGGATGATGGATGACTAGTGGAGGTACTGGTACTTTACGTTAGAAATTACATTGTATTACTTCTATCTTTCGATACATCACATGAGGCGCTTAGGATAAAAGCCTTTTCAAAATTATTCTAGAAAAATGCGTGAAGATTGACCCTTTGTTAACCGACTTTCAATAAAAAGGAGGTTCTCAATTCTGTTGTTTTTTTGTTTGTTATCGCATAAAGTTTTTTGCTCAGTGAAACGATGTCGAATACTGCTGTCATATTTGACAGCGTTTCACTGATCGCCACCGCAGAACGCTTAGATTATCAGCAAGGCACTGACTTATTATTAACTTGTCATTTATGAGCCAATTATTATTAAAAAAAATATCTGAAATTTAATATTTTGATATTGGTTCGGTACTTTGGCACAGGCAGTAGGCAGTCAAATATAAATAAGGATTTCATAGATAAAGTAGTCTTTTATATAATTAATTTTCTCAATTATAAAAACTGTTTTTCCACCAAACCTCTCCTAGACTTGGAGAAAGGTACTTTTTATACAGCTTGATTCCAACGCATTAAAATCAAATTAAATCAACGCCCCTTAGCTTCCCATATTGATATCATCTGCCTTTGTACATCATCTCAAACTCGTATTAAACGGAGAACAGATCTAAAACTATAGTAATAGGAGTCGAAAAATGTTTTATTATCGTCGTAAAAAAGCAATACCTGTCAACTCACTGAACCATAAAATCTTAGACATTTATTACTTCCCCATTCACGGACCCAGATTTCTTTAATATCTTTTATCAATTTTCTGCCACGCTGCCCACCTGTCTAGGCTCCAAGCCATAAGTTCCACAAGTAGCGGTACCGTCATCTACGGCCGAAATTTACAGACCATTGGTTTGTAAATCATACACGTTCAAGGTTGAGTATCGGTGGTGCAAGCTTACATTATTTACAAGGGCTAGAATATATATTTGAAACGGACTTTCGAACAAAATTATCTTTCTCAAATATTCTCGAAAATTTGAGCACTATAACCTTCTTCGAGATAAATAAAACATTGATGTACTGGCCAGATACATGCAAGCAGCGGCCGGCAAAAGTGTAATTTAAAAATGGAACGGCCTTTTTCTCCGAAACATGGCAACCAAGGAGGTAACTTAGCAAAGGTTTTATTTAAATTTCGAACTGGCTTGTAAAATAAAATGCTGATTATGGAATAAAAAAACAAGTGGACAACTTCATTGCGAGAAAAAAAATTGTTGTTCGTTGTTTGTCGTAATTGTATTTAACAAAATGAGCTCAAATAGAACTACTTCGTTTAAAGGGTTTCCGCCAAAATTGCCCCAGTCCCGGCGCAAAAGAAAAGTATCTCAGATTTTAAATAATTATTAGTAGAAACAATATCAGGTGTCGCTATTTCCTGATTCGGTAAAGAAAATAATAAAGAAAATTATTTGAAAAATGAAATAATAAAGTTTTCAGTTTTATCTGACGGTCGGGAACTGACAGTCGAAACCCGTCAGATGACGGCCATCAAGGCTTTATCCTAGCACCTATACAACATAGTTTTATGACGTAAAAAAATATGTTCGCGGTCAAATAGTGAAAGCTATATTTGTGGGTAGTAAAAAAGTCCACAATGACTTCTTTATACATTTATATTACCTACAATATGAGGGTATAATATCTAAGAGTAGGTACACACATATATAGAGCGGTCTAGAAGTTGTTGAAAGCCTACGCGTTTTTATAATTCAGTCGTTTTGGAAGTTTATTATGGAAGGTTATTTTTTTGTTCAGGATCATATATGAAAATTCTTTTTATATCTACTTCTATGCTTTAGTATCTATGTTAAAGTTCAACACGTACTGAACATTTTATTTGAAAAATGCCTAATATTGTTATCGTACAAGTAAAAAGTTACTTCTTACATGCTATCTACCAAAGCTACACATTTTTTTAGACAACTTACTGGTAACCATTGCTTATAACAAAGCATTGCCTCGTTGGTCACGTTCGTCAAGAGTCGTACAAGTGTCATGCGAAGGACTGCCATGCATCCATCAGCTTGAGGCACACAAATGCTTATCCTCACGTGCCAGTAATTTCACCGGCACCCACTTAAATGCTTTCTACCATGTCTCTACCTCTAATAAAATTGAAAATATAGGTACCTACGCAAATGTTCCTAGCGTAATTAGCAACAGACTCGCTGTAATCTATAAATGTTGTAAATTAAGGTAGAGTATTTAAGTCTTTAGTAAGTAATTTTGCAATTACTGTTTATTTGAAATAGCTTAGAATTTGAATGTTATCTCAATTTATTATTTCTCCGAAAGTTTGGAAAAAGCTTCTACTGACTCTTAATGACTAGTTAATAAATTCCTTTAACTAAATTAGTCATCATAATGGAACTGCTATCAGTGCTAACATTATCAGAAGACATAATTATCATCATTAAATTAAATTTCCCGCCTACTGCTTAATTCCCCAGAACCCGTAACGCCTCCGACATTCAACCTATTTTTTATACTCTGTGTGAGTCAACAAAATGAGTTTTTATTACGGAGAGCTAATATTTGTGCCTCGTTCTCGTAGTTTTACTTACTCAATATCTTCATTATCAGAAGTACATCCACTACTCGACATAAGGTACCTCAATACATTTCTAGCAACGATTCAGATTCTAAGGTGTCAACGAATTTCACGTGATCCTGACAATTTTGTCAAAGAATAAAAAAACAGAAGATTGATAGCTTTAGCCACTAAACTGCCTACTAGCCCTACTCACTAGTTGAATGTAAAAAAGGCTCCATTCGCTTAATGGTTCAGAAAGTATAATGGGCAGGAAATTCAGGATATTCTTTAAAAACGCCTCAGCAAGAAAACGCTGATGAGATAAGAGCCATTTTAATTTAGCGCCATTTTGCGAGTTATCTTTGAGTTTGAATGGGGCATGAGCAATTCTTGGTCATTATTTTGATGTTAATATAATGACTCTTGAGATTCCAAAGAGATTTTTAACTTTGCGAGTTTATATCCTGTTTCAAGGCCTGCGCACACATAGGTCGCTGGTGATAGCGATCAAAGAAACGCGATCAAATATCGCTGTTAAATTTGAAAGCGTTTCACTGATCACCATTGCCAGAAATCTAGGTGTGCGCAGGTCTTCAGACGATAAACTGACAGGATCAAATATTTCATTGTTTTATCTACTTTTTCAAGTGACGGGTGCAAATTACTCGTTACATGTGGGTTAAATAAATACACTCCTCATCAAACAATCGAAACAGTACTGCAATTAATATCAAATCACCAGATTTTGACTCATAACCGTCTTAACCTCAAGGAACCATAAGGGAGCAGTCGTTAGAACCCGGGGAGAAAATACGAAATGCTGAATAAGCTCTTTATAAAATCACTAGCTGTCACCCGCGACTTCGTCCGCGTGGTTAGTATAAAGTCATAGTTTGAGTTCGTTTAAAAGAAACTATTTTATGGTGGAAAGCGGACAACTATTGATATGTTTTCACTGTTTTTTGCGTATTTTTTGAGAGTTATTTTTCGTGAATTTGCCTTAGTGGCTAAGTTTGGTTATGTATGCGTTGGTTTTACATGACCAAGTGCTGGTTACCTTAGTTTTGAGTTTGCATTCAAAACTATATATAGTGTGTTCGAAAGATGGTAAATGCTGTTGTAGCCGATTTTTTTCAGCTGTGTTTAGTTTTGGTATGATAGGTGCTTCCCGCGATTTTGTCTTAGTGGTTATCATGGGGTTTTTTGTAAACCTTTGTGTGTATTCAAACCTGGTGACACATGCTGCGGTAGCAGAATTTTTTAAATGTTTTTTTTGCGTATTTTGTAAAGCTCGTTTTCGTGATTTGTTTTAGTGGCTTATTTGGGCTATCGTATTCGTTGGTGTATGATCGAATCTGGTTTTTTTAGTTTGACATGATCAAATGCAAGTTACCATAGTTTTGAGCTTGTACTTTAGAGTGTATTTGAATTTGAAGGCGAGTTCTGTTGTAGCTGTTTTTTTTCAGCGGTGTTTAGTTTAAGTATGATAGATGATTCCCGCAATTTTGTCTTGGTGGTTATCATCGGTTTTTTTGTAAACATTTGTGTGTATTAAAACCTGGTGACAAATGCTGCGGTAGCTGAAAATTTTTTAATGTTTTTTTTTGCGTATTTTTTAAAGCTATTTTTTGTTATTTTATGTTATATTAGTGGCTAATTTTGGGTTTCGTATGCGTGTTGGTGTATAATCGAATCAATTTTTTTAATTTGACGTGACCAACTGCTGGTTACCATAGTTTAGAGCATGTACTTTAGAGTTTATTTGAATTTGAAGGCGAGTGCTGTTGTAGCCGATTTTTTTCAGCGGTGTTTAGCTTAAGTATGATAGATGATTCCCGCAATTTTGTCTAAGTGATTATCATTGTTTTTTTTGTAAACTTTTGTGTGTATTCAAACCTGGTGACAGATGCTGCGGTAGCTGAAAATTTTTTAATGGTTTTTTTTTGCGTATTTTGTAAAGCAATTTTTTGTGATTTTATGTTGTATTAGTGGCTAATTTAGGGTTTCGTATGCGTGTTGGTGTATAATCGAATCAGATTTTTTTAATTTGACATGACCAGCTGGTTACTATAGTTTTGAGCATGTTCTTTAGCCATTTTTTGAAGCGGTGCGGTGTTTAGTTTCGGTATGATAGGTGTTTTCCGCGATTTTGTCTTAGTGGTTACGGTGGGGTTTATGTAAATTTTTGTGTGTATTCAAATTTGGTGACAGAAGCTGCGGTAGTAGATTTTTTTTTACTGTTTTTTTGCGTATTTTGTAAAGCAATTTTTTGTGATTTTTCTTTAAACTATTTTTCCCTTTTTTCTTCTTTTAAGGGAAATAATTTTCCTATTTTCTTTCTTAGTGCACTTTTGCTCTATAAGAGGAACACATCTTCCAAGTTTCATGCTTCTAGGACTAATGGTTTAGGCTGTGTGTTGATTTTTCTTTAAACCTTTTTTCCCCTTTTTCTCCTCTTCGGGAAAGAATTTTCCAATTTCCTTTCTTAGTACACCTCTACGCTATAAGAGGAACATACCCTCCAAGTTTCATGCTTCTAGGACTAACGGTTTAGGCTGTGCGTTGATTGTCAGTCAGTCAGTGAGTCAGTCAGTCAGTCAGTCAGTAACGAAAGAGTTTTATATATTTAGATTTTTTTTACTCAAAGTAAAAACCTATTATAACATAACACGGTGGCTAAATTACAACAATTTTGTTATAGTTTACCAAATCATGATGCTATACGGGTACAAAAGCGTCGCGTGGAACTGGCACCTATCTAACTTTAAGGCGTTTTAAAGTGATCCTTTGATTATACTGATTAAATACTCTTTTGACAGTAGCAGTTAGCGATAGTGGTGGGATGAGCCCAGCCAATTGTGAACTATAAAAGATGTGTAATTATGCCTTGTGAGCACGCAATGCATAAACACACAGCATTATACTCGCATGGCAATGTCATGTCGTCGCTTGATGGAGAGCCTCTCCGGGAACCGCTGACCCGATTTATCCAGGTCAAAGTGTGATTTTAGCTGAATACTTTTTTAATGAGAATTTATATTATGACATTGTATGTTACATTAGGTTTTACAACAAAAATAAATTTAATGTAAGGCAACTCAATTAAGGCCATTACATGTAAATTACAGGACTTATTGATAAAAAAATTAACTATTATAATATAATGACTTTTTCAATGATACATTGCCTGCGTTATAATAATAGTTTAACTTACTTCAATAGAACACTAACAACTAGCTTTTAATTTATCTACTTTTTCAGACTTCGGCCCGCTTCCACTCCAAATATTGCTATGCCCTAAAGATATGGGCCTATTATGTATTCACCATTTTTTACTAGAGTATGAACTTTATACTTGCATCATGTACCCTTCGCTCATATAAATGAGTTTCTGGCTTTTGTATGGCCCAGCGTGTTTTGTAAAAAAAGAACATTTGTAAAAAAGTACGGATTATACCTTAAATTAATCCAAACAAATTAGTTTATTTGTTGAATTTCAAGGTTACCTGATTCTGAAAGGTATTTTCAGGAAGAGTTATAAGGCGGTATAAATTTCCATCAATAACCTAATTTCATAAGCCCTCATTGACAAATCGTGGGCTTTGTCACAATTTTCCAGGGCTTTTCAAATTTGTTCCCGTCGGATCGGGGAAATTACAAATTTTAGAAATAACGCCCTGTTGTCGGGGATGACATTTTTGCGCGAAGTTTACGCGCAACTGGGTATTGTCTTGGTACCTTTAACGCTACCGGTACCTTTTATAATACGAGCTTTCCTATGTAATGTTAAAAACTTGTTTCTAATTATATTCAAATTTTAATCGAATAAAAACTGGCAATAGAAAGTAAATCTATATTTAAACAACTGGAAAAAAAACGCCTTATACGACGATAAAACCTTACAATTGACTGGTAAGATTAGCTTCGGTAAAGTTATTAGGTTTTCTGTTTTTAACGACTTGATTAGGCAAGTGGTTAAACGTTCAGTCATTAATCAGCCCGTTAGTGAAATGGCTTTGTGAAACGGCTAGGCAGATCATTAAATGGTGAATTTTACTATTTGACTTAGACATATAAAACACTAAATCAGTCTGTATCACAACTTTTACCGCAGTTTATTCAAAAGTTTCTGAACATGGGGGTCCGAAAGAAAGCGATAAAATAAATGAATACAAGCAAACTATCGCCGTACGTTCTCAAACTTTCCCACTAAATCACAGAGGTAGATTTATTTAGTAAGTTGGGCACCTGTTGGCAACACCGGAGTGTTCGTTCCATTCGCTTGCACAATATTTATCTTAGGAACATAAACAGAAACACCTACACCGCAGTATCCTACTTAATGTTTTGTTTCCAAACTTTGAAGGAAAACATAGAAGTTAGTGTTCTTCTTTGCTACTGATAAAATATGTATCTAACTTGTGTAGATAACAGATCAGGCAAGCGAAGATCTTTAAAAAAAATCGGTTGTCTGTAAAGTCGGTTTACTGACGATAGTTGAACGCTCTCGTAGAGAGTATTATATTCCTTGGTTGAACGTGACAACGTTATACAGCTGTCCACGCGTACGCATCGCTCACTCAAGTAGGAGAGAGACAGATATCGAACGTTGCCGAACGCGGAGGCCGATTGTGCCTCTTTGTCTTTCATTCCGCGCTCTCGCTTGCACTTCAAACCTTAAATGGAACGCCTCAGAGCGAGGTAACGCCGCATGAGTCATGTTTTTACGTGCGTGCAGCCAGCTCCATCGAATTATAAGACGTTTTCACGTCAAAAACGTTGACAAAAGAGATGTTTCACGGAACTATGGAGCCCACGCCAGGACTTTGTACACCAATCTTAAATACAGCTAAGCAATGTAGAATTCGATTTAAAATATTAATTTTCTTCAATTCTACTTCGTTTGGTTGTACATAGAGATTTTTTTGATCAAAGAGAGCAAACACAACATGGCGGACCGACATGACATGGACATGACGAGAAGTATTAGAAATGTCATTTTGACAATTCTGTCAATCAGCATGACACTGACACTTATCTGTGTCAATCACTGCGGTAAACTGTCATGGCGGCACTTTTTGGTATTCATCTACTGAACATTTTGTACAACGTACTTGACTATAAATTTGTTAATCTAGTATTTTAGTAATAATCTTCATTATTTACTCCATTTTTCATAGAAGTCTAGTCCTACCGCATATCTCTTTTGGCATTGTTTGTAATTACTTAAGAGTAATGAATTCGGGTTCTATTATTATAACAGTTGGATATCTTATGAAAGGACTCTGTTTTACATTCCAAAATTATTTCCATTTCTAAATACTTCTCAAAGTATGATACAAATTGACTAAAGGAAACTTACAACCACTCGTAGTTCAAATCAAACTGTTGAGCGCACTCCAAGCTTAGGGTATGAAAGAAAAACAAACAACGAGGGTGGTTTAACCAATGAATATTTGATAGTTACCACGAACAACCCCCTATAATACCACGAAAAAACTTCCAAACACATCAAACAACATAAATTTACTATAACATAATCCTTTTATGAAAAACATGAAAAAGACAAAGAAGCCTACGTCCTATTAAATAAATAAATAATAAAAGTTGCTAGGCAATCATTCTCAACGAGCACGTGTTTTTTTCATACGCGTTTATTTCGTAAGCGTAATGATAACCGGTTTTAGTAGTCGGACATCACTATTGTGACCGGACGACCAAGCACATCACTAGTGTGCATTGCAATATACCTACATATGTTTTTTTTATACAAAAGTTGTCTGTAAGAGATCGCTCGTAGCGATATGACCATTATACCTTTGTGAGAAATAAGATGGCGGCGTTCTAATATTATTTTCTGATTATGGATAGATTCCTCCTCATCAGTAGGTATTACAATTCAATCTCAATATTTTTTTACTTTTTCTTCTTCTTGCCCTTATCTCATTTTATGTTGAGTCGGCACAACATGTCTTCCTCCTCCTCTGTCAGCCGTCATCTCTGCATTCACTCTTCTCTTATCCATGTCATCTCTCACACAGTTCGTCCATGATTTACCAAAGACAGCACACGCTACGCTTCAAAGTTATGATAAAGTAGGTATCTACACAGCATATAAAAAAAAGATACGAGAATAGTAGGTGCAGACATTGCAAATTGACATGTTAGCTTCCTATGGGTAGAGTGACCGGAACATTGGGCCACGCAGTTTTATCATTCAAGCTATCTAGAGTATATAGTACGCTTTATTTATTAAATTATTCTTAACATAGACTTTAAACTTCCGAATAGGAAGCTTAGTTGCATTTTCCGGAAGTTGCATCCTCATCCATACTCATCACTCTCCTAGTCACATGACTTTCATGACATGCTCCATGACTACGTTGGCTTATTGCTCCTCACTTTTTCGGTCACTACTTTCAACTTAATTTTTATTATACCTTCTTAATTATTTTAACTTTTTTCTAAGATACCAATCTAAATATAAATACCTCCGTTAACGTCACGTATTCAATTAACGTTAATGTCGTATCGTGCATTAAATCGTCTCGCGTAACGTTAACGTTAATGCAGAACACACAAATTGTAGAGAAGTAATAAATGAGGCCTTAAACGATTCTTCGCGTCGCCTTTATTTATCGCAAGATGATTTCTAGGGTTGCCACGCAAGGATGGCAACTTTTTATGTACAGTCACGGTATGAAAATGTTCGTCACCTTAGAGTCGGTTTTCACTTGCACCAGTGCCTTGATCATGAACACATTTTGACATAATTTGTGACGTTAACTTATCTGTGTATTCTGTCTATTCAGTTTCAGAAGGTAGTATGTGATCGTGATACGTTGAACAAATCAAGTTGAAAATCGACGAACATTTTCATACCCACTATACAAAAATCGGGGAAAATAATTAGAACCTGTTTCACGTATTGCTATCCTACCAATCAAATCTTTGACAGCTGTTTAACTCCAATTTCGAATTTATGTTAAACACATACATAATTAATGATTTCTTGTCGGAAAAAAATGTTCTACATGATACCCATACTCTTTTCTAATAGGAAGTGACTGAAATAAGGTAAACAAAGTAGTTTCTTGTTGGGAAAAAGACTTTTTAGTTTCTTTGGCATTAATTCGGGCATGCGCAAGCTTCCGGAAGCGACGTTTTCTGACGTTTCGGACGCGTTTCGGACGCGTTAGTTATTTCCAGGTCCAGCAGTGCTTCGTGTGAGTGGATAGGCAGACATCATGGATTTCCACTTATCCTGAGAAAACCTATTTCGCTTCATTCACTCTCATTATAATTCTTCATTTATTCTCTTGGTTGGCTTAGGGTCGGTTTAGGCCAGTTTAATCTAGGTTTGGAGTTAGTTAAATAACTGTCAAATATTTGGTTGGGCATTAGTCATCCGTAAAATCTGGTCTGAGTGTTTAAAAAAATTGGCCGATGATTATGATTTTTCATTCCTTTCATATTGAATTGCCTTTTTTTTAACTGTAATTTTGGTTTAGTAATTTATTCTTATTTTTAATTTTGTCAACCCTAATACAACAAGTGCTACAGTACACCCCTAGCACTTTATTTATTGAGCAAGTTATATGTACGCGTTGCATTGTTCGACTTCTACTGAGACAAGACAATGTTCGGGAATGTTCCAGTCGTGGCACACGAAGTCACAGGCACCGCGTCAAGACGTGTACATCACTACCCTTTATTTATTGAATAAGTTACGTGTACTGTACATGTTGCATTATTCAACTACTTTATAGACTGCCTTCACAGCTCAGTTGGTAGTAGCTCTGCCTTCAGCGCTGGAGGGCGTGGGTATGATCCCCACCGAGAACAAATATTTGTGTGGTGAACACAGATTTTTGTTCTCTGTCTGGGTGTTATATTGTACTATTCTATGTAGGTATTTAAAAAAAAAGTATTTAAGTATTATATCAGCTACCTGGTTCCCATAGTACTAGCTCTGCTTAGTTTGGGGCTAGATAGTGTTGTGTGGATTGTCCGCATTATAAAAAAAACTGAACAAGACAATGTTAAAGAATGATCGGCACACGAAGTCACAGGGACCGCGTCATGCCGTGTGCATTACTACCCTTTAATTAGGTATCCTCAACGCTCACACACACACACGCACAATGTCACAGGCACCACAGGCACCGCGTCGTTGCCTTGAGAGCCTGGTTCTTTGCAGCATGCCGCAGTGCTATCGTGTGCAAGAACCTAAAGAACTTGCAGTTCTGTCGTCTATTAACGAGACTGCTGAACTGATGGAACCGATGTTCTAGAACTTTCTTTCAGTTTCCTTTCACAAGATTGTTGTAGAATAGGCCTGTTCTCATTACACTAGTTAGTGTTTGTTTGACTCGTTTTAATAGGACGCTTGAAAATATAACTAGAATTTTGTCAAAATAGTCACCTGAGGTTTTAAGCAACACTTAAATGGATAAAGAATTTTACACATGATTTCTAGATCATTAATAGTGTAACTAACATGAATTTATTTTATATACATAACATAGATTTATGCCCTTAATTATAAAACATTTTAAAATTAGGCGTGCTATTAAAAATCCCTTCTAAACCATTTGTAAGGCAGTGTTTAGTATTTTGTTAGTTAGAAATAAATAACTAAATAATGTGGACAATTCACACAACACTATTTAGCCCCAAACTAAGCAGAGCTTGTACTATAGGAACCAGATAGCTGATACAATACTTGAATACATTTTTTTTGTAAATACATACTTAGAATAGAATATCACACCCAGACAGATAACAAACATCTGTGCTCACATAAATATTTAGTTGTGGATATTCAAGATCAAATACTCGGTGTCAATTATATTTTAAACAGACAGTAAGGGCTATGCTACACGGGCGGTTCTCCCGCCGAGGGAATCCGCTTCTGAACCGCACTAGACTCAATTCTTATGGACATTGTATGCTACAAACTACACGGCACGGTTTCCCGCCAAGGTTTGGAGGCGGGAGAAATTCGACCGCCGCATGCAGCGTCAAACCGCCGCTGTTTACCGCCGTTCTAAACTACACGGGCGGTTATCCGCTATTGCGTCATTGTGCGCGGGACCTTGTAGGTCACTCGTCGTTCGTGCACTTGCGTTCCATGTTGCGGGTCCATGTTGAAATGAACAAAAGACAGCGAAAAACCGCGTCCCGTATAGTTTAATGGTCTGCGGAAGCTTTGTCTAGCAGATTCCCGCAGCGGGAGAACCGCCCGTGTAGCATGACCCTAAGAGAACTCAAATTGATTCAATCGGGGTTGGACACGAAGGGCTTTGGAAGCAACCCTTAGCTTGGGGACGATAGAGATAGTTGAGAAGTATATTTTAAGGTTTCTTACGTCACTATTGAGAGCTGTAAAATAGTTAAAAACTTGGTTGGAGAATAAAGTCACGTAGTTTTGAACAGATTTCAAAAATAATGCTTAGTCTCTATTTAGCAGATTTTTTTATTGTTTTATTTCATACTAGCAGCCCGTCCCGGCTTTGCACGGGGTAGACAATATTGTTGTACATTATTTTGTTCTATCGCTAATAGTTTCGACGAAAGACATTGTAAGACTCATTTTTCTACACCTTCGGTTACATTGTTAAAATTTTACCAAGGATCCCTAATTTTTTTCAAAATTAAATGTAGCCTATGGCAAATTGGAAGAATGTAGCATTTTATCGGTGAAAGAATTTTTTAAATCAGCCCAGTACTTTTTGAGCCTATTCATTACAAACATACAAAAATAGGTACAAATCTTTCCTCTTTATAATATTAGTATATTATATTATGTGTATCATGTTATTATAGGTTGAGGTAACTGCTCAACATTAGGTGGGTCATCAGATTGTGGCACCACTTTTCTCTTACACAATAACACCTTATTTAGACATTATAGGTAGGTGATTGTTATCGCCAGTGCGTCTTGGTATTAAAACACTGATCGCCATCACGCACGCTGCTGTGAACGCAAGTTGAACGCTTCGTTTTAATTTTTGCTTTATAAAACCACAGTTTTAGCATTACCGTTTCAAACCGTCTGAATATCCAAACTATGCATAGTTCGCCTCCTAATTTTGTCTCTAGTACCTAATAATAATTAGTTTTATTACACAAACTAATGTACCTAGTTAGTGGTAATACTAAGTTTTTAGTATCAAAATTGAGCTCAGATTCAAAAACACGCTGTATTTGCATAGAAACTTGTAATTATAATTGTTCTTACAACAAAAACAATATCAGCTTGAAACAATTAAACATTTGCCAGAACGTACCGTCGACCCAAAAGTTTCTTGGCCATATAAACACGTCTGAAGTAATACGGAAAGGTCTAGCTAGACGAACAGATTGCATAGTGGGCCAATTAGAGATCTTGTAGGCCTACCACAAGCTCTGTCTCTGGTTTTAAGTCTGTGTGAGTGCTGTCAAAATATAGCTCAGTTGAGAGGAGCTCTGCTGTCTACGCTGGTTGGTGTGGGTTGTGGGCTGTTTGAGCACCTATAACCGTACTGGGAGGGATTTGCAATAAAACAAATAAACTCTTGAACTAGGTAACTATATTCATATAACACAAGCTTTGGCATCATTCACAATGCAGAACGCAACGTTAGCGCGTTCTAGAAACGTTACAAATATACTAACGTCCTCTAGTTGTACTTTATGAACTAATTTAACTTAGAAGATGGCTCAATCCCCACTGAAAACAAATATTTGTGTGAAACCCAGCATGCCGTAGAATCTAATAAGTTTAAAAACATGTCATTGTGTCAAATACACAAAAGAAGCCTCTCTGAGGTGCGTTAAAATCCTTTCACCACACTGGTTTAAAAGAACCAGTGACACGATAAGGATAAGATGGTACAAACACTAGACACATTTTTTTATATTTACTGTGAGCACGCAGTACTAATAAACTCTCGTCTCGAGACTGCGACTAGATTTTTAACACAGACGTTAGAAAAATTATGTGATGTACGTAACCGGGTTTCGTAACCAGCTACGTAGAATGTTTTTTTTTTCTTATTACCAACCAATATAAAAGTTCTGTCATTCAGTTCTCAGTTCATAACCGGATAAACTAATATAAAAGTTATGTCGCTCCTATCTGGCCCCTATTTAATAAAGCTGACAATTCGCCATAATTATATGTCAAAAAGCGACAAAATTGTGGAATTGTCGCGCTTTTGTGACATAATATTTGTCACTTTTATCAATAGCCTAAGCGCAAAAATTCCACAAATTTGTCGCTTTGTGACATATATGTCGAATTGTCAGCTTTATTAAATAGGGGCCTGTTCTGCCGTTTTTATTTCGTCACCGGGTTACGAAGCAAGACTAAAATTATTATTCACTTCTTCATCACTAGAAGTATTACTAGTTACGAACAAGATAGATACCTAGATAGAAAATTATTGATTGCACAAGTAAAAAATGTACTGTACACAGGCAAGCTTCATTCAGATATGGCATTAATATCTACCAGTTAACCTTTGGGTAATAAGGAGATAGGTTGGGTAGTGCACATAATATAAGATGAGGGCATAAGTACAAAATAAAAAATAATCACAAGGAAACTCGTGTTCTGAATAATTTGTGGTTGATTATCTTGAAGTACCCTAATCATAAAGATAAACTAACACACTTACCCTTATCACAATCAAATATTAGCTTCAAACGTTATGAGAGTTGAAAATCCCTTGACACTATCAGAATAAAATATTATATTTTATAAACGCCAACCCATATTATCGTAGACGTTTCACCTCCCTCGTGATAGTTTGCTCCATCATCCCTTGGGTTATTTACAAGGATATGTGACGGTTGTCATTTTTGAGGGTCAGCTATATATTTTTTACCGAGGACAAATCGCAAGGATGGTCTGAAAAATGATAGTAAGTTACGCTGGTGACTGTTTTCAATTTCGTGTAATTTGTGATGTATTTGTGTCATGTCACAATTGTTACGAACTAGTGCGGTGAAAGGACTTAATGCGTGCCTCATAGAGGCTGTTTTTGTACTCTAAACACACGTTTTTTAGGGTTCCGTAGCCAAATAGCAAGAACGGCACCCTTATAGATTCGTCATGTCTGTCTGTCTGTCCGTCCGTATGTCACAGCCACTTTTTTCCGAAACTATAAAAGCTATGAAACTTGGTTAGTTTATCACGCATTAAGATTATCACATAAAAATAGAAAAAAAAATCATAAATTTTGGGGGTCCCCATACCTAGAACCGCAATTTACCTGTCGTAACTACAAGTACTTATACTTTAATATTATGTTACTTTTTGCTACGGAACCCTTCATGGGCGAGTCCTACTCGCACTTGGCCGCTTTTTTTTATTTTGACATATCAGAGAACTTAAGCCAAGTGGAGTTTGAACCCGCCTACTTCCCCTTGGAACGGGCTGCGCTGACTGCTGCACCATCGGATCCTAATCACACTCAACGATTATGGACTATGACAACTTGTCAACTTATGACAACTTACTTCGGCGTTACTTCGCAGGTCATGCACGTTAACTACGTGCTCTATGATGCACTGCCCTGCGTCCGTCAACTTGAGGCATACAAATGTTCAGACTCACGTGCCAGTAGTTTCTCCGGCACCCACATCCTTGAAACCGAAACATAGCAATGCTGCTTCACGGCAGAAATAGGCATGGTGGTAGTACGCACCCGGACGAGCTACACACAAAAGGTGAAAAAGCTTAACCTTAAAAAGTCATCGAGCTACAAGCACCTCTATTGCATCCGTATTAGGACTTAAATCAAAAATCATTCATAAAGTCATTCTCGAAATACTAAATAGCATTCAGACATACAACCAAAGAACATAAATACAAGCTCAATTTGTATCTCTTTAGCTGGAGGGTTACCAAAGTTAGGTTAGTAACTCATAGAAGCCATTATCTGCAACTCTGGAGCCGAACTTGCGAACTTTCAGGGTTGTGGATGTGACTCTATGGAGCTGTTGTTTGAATGTCTTGAAGGTTACTGGATTTGACTTGAAGGCTGAGCGTCATGGAGTTCAAGGCAAGTCCAAGAATCCTTATTCGAGAGTTTTTTTTTACATAATATAAGCTTGCGTCTGACCGCAATCTCACCTGCAGGCCTACCATGAGCTCAGTCTGGCTCTATCTCTGGTTCTGGTTTTGAGTCTGTGTGAGTGTTGATTATATAAATCCTACGTCAAAACGTCACACACACAGTAGAATGCACTGGTGAGCACTCACACAGACTCAAAACCAGAGCCAGAGACAGAGCCAGACAGAGCTCATGGTAGGCCTACTGCTGATGAGCACAAATTGGCATAGTTGGGATGAAAGATACATGATTAATACAAGCAGCCGCCCGCGGCTTCGCTCCAAAAAATTCATCCAAAAATCCGTACAGTCGTTCTAGAGCTATCGAGTAACAAACATCCATCCATACATCCATACTTACAAGCTTACGCATTTTATAATATAAGTGTGATAACGTCAGAAACACTAACGAGTCCCACACAAAGAGCTCTACTCCTACTCCACTAGAATAAAAAAAAGCAGCCAAGTGCGAGTCGGACTCGCCCATGAAGGGTTCCGTAGCATCAAGTAACATAATATAAAGGTTCTTGTAGTACGTCGAAAGGTAAATTGCGGTTTACGATTTATGACGTATAAAAAAAAAACTACTGACTAGATCTTGTTCAAACCAAATATCGTTGAAAGTTTGCATAGTAATGTACAACATATATTTTTTTTAGTTTTATCATTCCCTTATTTTAGAAGTTAGAGGGGGGGGACCAACTTTTTTCAACTTTGGAAGTGTCTCTCGCGCAAACTATTCAGTTTAGAAAAAAACGATATTAGAAACCTCAACATCATTTTTAAAGACCTATTCATAGATACCCCACAAGTATGGGTTCGATGAAAAAAAATTTTTTGAGTTTCAGTTTGAAGTATGGGGACCCCCAAAATTTATAGTTTTTTTTCTATTTTTGTGTAAAAATCTTAATGCGGCTTACAGAATACATCTACTCGCCAAGTTTCATTAGTGTAGCTCTTATGGTTTCGGAGAAAAATGGCTGTGACACGGTCGGACAGACAGACAGACAGACAGACAGACAGACAGACAGACATGACGAATCTATAAGGGTTCCGTTTTTGCCATTTGGCTACGGAACCCTAAAAACTAAAATTAGAAATCAAATATCATGTATTTATTCATTAGTATCACAAGGATCACTATGAAACGTCTTATAGCTAGATGAGTCTAGGTGCCAGTTTCACGCAACCAAGCCTAGAAGAACAGGCAACAAACTTCGGCTCAGTTCCTACTACAGTTTTTTGTATGATTCTTTTACAAAACAAAAATAACATACTAGCAGTGAAGTTCCAGTGGTGCCACTCCAATTAGTGAGACGTAGGCAATAATACAAAAGCAAAAGTTTCAAAGACAGCACACGCTACGCTTCAAAGTAATAATAAAGGAGTTATTCCTGATTCGTCCCACAAGCTAAAGTAGGTACATAGACATTGCAAATTGACATGTTAGCTTCCGATGGGTAGAGTGACCGGGACATCGGGCCATATTAAGTATAGTCCGTTTTCTTTATTAGATTATTCGTAACTAGCAGTTGGTGACCGAGCTTCGCTCGGTATTTTTTATTCGTCATCTATATATTTTTTTAATAATATTTAATTATACCAAAATACTGATGAAATGCTGAAATATGAATATTATTTTTCGTTCTTATCGACATAATAATATATTTTTTTTTATTATTATTCACCAATAAGTTTTGTTTGGAAGAGTCATATCTTTATTGGCTTATTCTTACTTAACAACGCCATCTGCTGGATGCTTGAAGTTAGTTGCTCACATTTGCCAATAGATGGCTGGAGCAGTCACATATTCAGTAATTTATGTTTAATTATTAGAAACAGGGTAAAAAATCATTTTCTTAAAATAAATCCTAGCTAGATCGATTTATCGCCCCCGAAAACCCCTGGCTACTAAATTTCGAGAAAATCGTTAGCGCTGTTTCTTAACAGGCTTTAAACTTCTGAATAGGAAGCTTAGTTGCATTTCCCGGAAGTTTATTATAGAAGCGTACAGTGTTCCCCAGAAATAGATATAGTAGCCTTTTTTACTGGTACATAGACTCTTGCTTCAGGGTTCTACCACCTGGTAGACGTCTTATCAGTATGTCTGAATAATGGAAACGGATGGTGATTGCAGCCCGCAATCACTTATAGCGAATTTGTTCGTTTTGTGCGGGGCTTTGCAACTAATTGCGGTGTGGGCTGCGGAAGGAATACTAGATGAGCTATCCAGACGTATAGCGAGATATACGATGCTATACTATATTACACTGTACTAAACAATTAGTGTCAGCGCCTTAGAGACGCTTTCGTGCACCTTATTTTATTTATTTACTAGCGACCGCCTGCGGGTTTGCTCGCTCCCTTCCCGTTGCACAACATTCCAGTTACTTTTTCGGGATAAAAAGTGTTCTATGTTCGTCTCGAGTACCACAAGCTCTGTCTGGCTTTGTCTCTGGCTTTGGTTTTGAGTCTGTGTGAGTGCTGTCAAAATAAATCCTAAGTCGAAACTTCACACACACAGTATAATAAACTGGTGAGGACTCACACATACTCAAAACCAGAGCCAGCGACAGAGCGAAACAGAGCTTCTGGTAGGCCTACTGGCTTTAAGCTACCTCCCCACCAATTTTCAGTCAAATCGGTCCAGCTTGTTTATAATACAACGAACACTGTTTTTTTGTCATTAGACAATAGGTAATGTTTTCTGTAGAGGATAAGTACTCTTAAAAAAGCGACTTTGGCTGGTACCACCGCAACCGCTGTGTCCCTGCATTTTATATCTGTAACATCTTCGAAAATATTAATTGAAATAACATGCTAAAGTAAAGTACCATATTGATCGAGAGCACTGGTGGTCTAGTGGTAGCGGCCCCGCCTTCCGATCCGAAGGCCGTGAGTCAATTCAATCATGTGCACTTTGCCAATACTCTCAAAACAGTGAAGAAAAACATCATGAGGAAACCAGCGTGTCGTAGAACCTAAAAAAAATCGAGCAACACGTGTCAAAGATCACGCAAAAAGGGCCCGCCAGCGGCCTTCTTGCGGAAACACCAGACCGCACATCAAGTGTGGATGATAAAATTTGCCAATTTTTTATTTGCCATATTGATCTACATCTATATTACATAATATGAAATGCACAATGTATTAAAGGCACCTAATTGGATAAGGGTTAACGATGTATTGCTTAAAATTGCTTCGTAAATAAGTTATTATTTCTCGTAGAGATTATAACTGTATAGTATAGCATAGTATATTACTACTTGTAGATGGAACACAAGCCTCACCGCCGCAGATGTGACGGCCGCATGCGTGCTCATGATTATTCAATGGGAAAATGGAGGGAAAATAATGTTGTATTATCGCGGTAATCCGATCGTGGAGCAATACCTTTGTAACGATGAGCACCGGTTGTGGAGGCGGGATATAAGTATTGAATAAAGTACTGCGTACATCTAGGCGATGGCGATAGCCTGAAACGCTGTCAAATATCACTGTTATACTTGACAGTGTTTCAGATGATCGAAATCGCCATCGCTTAGATGGGCACAGGTCTAAGACACGTAGGGTGTTATTAATAATCCTGGCGTAGCGTTGGACTAGTTAATCCGTGTTTTGTCTTTTGCATTGACATGCAATTGTCAACTCGAGCAAATGTGACAAAACACGGATTAACTAGTCCAACGCTACGCCAGGATTATTAATAACACAAGTAAAGCTTAGCATCTTGAGAAACCGCCTTCATGGCCAAACATATAAAAAAAATATTAAAATTGTATTACAAAATATATCTGCTTGAAATACCATTCATTTTATACTCTTTTAGACCTAAAAGTTATATTCAATTATTTCCATTCTTCGATTGGATTCAAATTTGATATCTCTGTCTTTACCTGTTTTCGTATTAGAGCATACCTTTGTACCTCAATTGAACAAAATTAATCCTATTTCTGACAATTGGGTATTTTAGAAAATACCCGACAGGACTCAATCCCGACGTTTAAATGAAACAAGTTTAATCGAAACTAATTCAATTCCTCAAGCCTCGTTTAGATCTTTGATTAAAATTACTTGGACACCTTTAGTTGTGAAGGTATTTTTTGTTAGAAGTGTACTTTTTTTGGTAGTTCAAGGTTCTAAACCTTACTTTGTTTCTTTTTGAGATCATATCCTACTAATATTAAAAACGAAAGTTTGTAAGTATGGATGGATGTTTGTTACTCCTTCACGTAAAAACTACTGCATGGATTTTAATGAAACTGTACAATAATATAGCTTATACATCAGAATAACACATAGGCTACGATTTATAAATATATTGTAATGGAGAACGGATCTAAGTAACGGGAACGGGACGAGCAAAGCCGCGAGCGGCTGCTAGTATAACATATTTTGTAGAAGTTCAATACCGTTCTCATTATTAGATCCGTCTGGTACTGATTTAGATCAGTTGACTTATCTCTAGATCGTTTGTAAGGTCTTCAGATAGCTTAACTGTTTTTTCTGTGATTGTTTAATTGTAAGTTTCTTTGTGTAAATAAATTTAATAATTAAATGAATGTTGCAAAAAAAATTGGAAAAACTTCTTTGAAACTGTTAAAATTTTCCAATAAGTATCCTCCTTAATTTATTCTGGACTAAACTGGTATTCAATATTGCGTACCCTCGATTCCATTTGCAACAAAATATTTCTAAAATTACGCAACAAAATATGTCCCAAAAGTACGGCAAATAAGCTCGACCTTCAGCTTATTGGATATCCATTATTGAATATCATCGGTATCGGATCCTTACTCCCTTCATTCTTGAGGTATTTACACCTCGCTGTAGATGTGCTGGTATTTTGATGGAAAAATTATTACAGCTGCATTGACCAACGACAAAAGCGTTACAGATTTCTGTAATCTATATATTTATAAAAGAAAGTTGTGTTAGTTACACTATTTATAACTCAAGAACGGCAGAACCGATTTGGCAGAAAATTAGTGGGTAGGTAGCTTAGAACCGGGATACATAGGATACTTTTTATCCCGAAAAAGCAACGGGAACGGGGTATTACGGGAACGGGCGAGCGAAGCCGCGGGCGGCCACTAGTGTTACATAAATTATTTTGTTTAAATTTCGCGCATTGTAGTTTTTAGGGTTCCGTAGCCAAATGGCAAAAACGGAACCCTTATAGATTCGTCATGTCTGTCTGTCTGTCTGTCTGTCCGGCCGTGTCACAGCCATTTTTCTCCGAAACCATAAAAGCTAGACTGATGAAACTTGGTGAGTAGATGTATTCTGTGAACCGCATTAAGGTTTTTACACAAAAATAGAAAAAAAACTATAAATTTTGGGGGTCCCCATACTTGAAACTGAAACTCAAAATTTTGTTTTTCATCAAACCCATACGTGTGGGGTATCTATGGATAGTTCTTTAAAAATAATGTTGAGATTTCTAAAATAGTTTTTTTCTAAACTGAATAGTTTGCGCGAGAGACACTTCTAAAGTCGAAAAAAGTTGGTACTAAAAAAAATATATGTTGTACATGATGGGTTTTGGCAATAAAAGAGTTGTTTGTAATAGAATAAACTCGTATTAATTATATTTGGAATCGACACACACCGTACAGCAGAGGTTAGGGCAGAGAAAGAGACGGGGCACAGCCCGAGAGCGAGACAGCCTACCGGCAGTGCTTGTCACAATGACAGTGACATACATTACATAATGAGTGTTTACTAAAGATCCAACACTAGGCCTTAAACAATACATTATGTACTTTCCAAACAATACATTATACACCTAATTTACTAGGCCTTAAAAAAAAATACATTATGTACTTTCCAAACAATACATTACACACCTAACTTACTAGGCCTTAGAAAACAGGATATTAAATATCTAACTTACATACCTAATAAAGATACAGATTTATTATTCAAATCTTAAGTACAAGGTGGTATTTTACTACTTGTCTACCTACTCCTATTTTTACTTAATAGCTTACCTATACTATGTTTTTCATTAATTTAGATACAAACTTTGAATGTTTTTCACATGATAGAGACTTTGTAAGTACATCAGCAAGCATTTCTTCAGTTGAAAGATAACTTAAATTAATGAGTTTCCTATTTATCAATTCTCTTATATAATGGTGCCTAATATCAATATGCTTTGTTCGTGAATGCGATACAAAATTAGTACACAACTTTTGCGCAGATTGATTGTCATTAAACAAATTAATCGTACATACACTACCACTACATTCTTTTACAAATGTTTGCAAAAACATAGCTTCTTTACAAGAGTCAGAAATCGCCATGTACTCGGCCTCAGTACTGGAGAGTGCAACAGTGCGCTGCTTGCGACTTTCCCAGGATATAATTGATTTACCAAGGCAGAAAACATACCCTGTGTAGGATCTGCGATCAATCTGGTCTCCACCCCAGTCAGCATCAGTAAAACCTGTAATTTCCAAATTACCTTTTTGAAAAATTAGAAAATATTTAGAAGTTCCCTTGATGTACCTCAGTACTCTTTTCGCAGCTTTCCAATGGCTCTCGCCGTAGCAGTTATTGAACTGGCTTAGATAGCTTACACTATGAGCGATATCCGGCCGTGAGCATACTGCTAAATACATTAGGCATCCGATAAGACTTCTGTAATCAAAGTTACAATTCATATTTTCTTCCCTTTGTAACTTTAATCCAACTTCCATTGGAGTCTTTGCTTCTTTACAATCTGCCATCTTAAATTTATCTACTATTTTTCTTATGTAGCTAGATTGATCTAAAGTGTAGCTTCCATCAGTTAATCTAGTAATTTTCATTCCTAAAATTTGATGAGCTGGTCCTAAATCTTTCATTTCAAATTGCTTCATTAACTTTTCTTTAATAAATTTCCTTTTCTGGGATGTTTTTGAAGAAAATAGCATTATGTCATCTACATATAAAGCAATGAACATAATTTCATCATCATCATTGTATATATAAACACATGGTTCTGAAGACAGCCTTCTAAAATGCAATTTATTGGATAAGACATCATTTATTCTCTCATACCATGCTTTAGCGGATTGTTTCAAACCGTAAATTGCTTTATTTAGCTTATATACTTTCTTTTTGTTCTTGTCTATGATGAATCCTTCTGGTTGTTCCATGTATACATTTTCTTCCAAATAGCCATTCAAAAATGCCGTTTTGACGTCGAGATGCTCGACCACCATATCATTTTGAGCTGCTAGGGCTAACATTATCCTTATAGTTGAGTATCGGACAACTGGAGAAAATGTTTCATGATAATCTATGCCATATTTTTGGGTAAAACCTTTTGCCACTAGACGAGCCTTATATTTCAATATTTCCCCATTTAGGCCTCTCTTTTTGGTAAAAACCCATTTACATTTAACTGGCTTTTGTCCTGCAGGCAAATCTACTGGAGTCCAACATTTGTTGGTCATGAAAGAATCATACTCATCTTGTATAGCTTCTTTCCATTGCTGTGATTCACTGCTGCTCAGTGCCTCCTCCACTGTTCCAGGCAGGTCCTCCTCACCAATCTCTGTTAGCCCAGCATACTCCAATGTGTCCCCTTCAATTGACATGAAGGAGTCCTGCGAGTCCATGCTTGATCGACCTGGAATGTAAGTTTCATCGGCAGAATCATCTGTCACAACCGAATCCTCTGATCTATTCAGACCTAATATTGTTTGTCTGCGAGTATTTGGTGATGTGCCATCAGATAGTGAATCATCATCTATTGATATAACTGATTGTGGAGATAATGAGTCTGTGTCTGTTGGTAATTGTACTAAATTAGGCTTTACAGTACTATCCACAGAACTTGTTGAACAAGATGGATCCAAGAACACTACTGTGTCTTGATTTATACGAGCTTCATCATTTGACACATTTTTATTCAAGAATTGGTTTTCCATGAACGCTACATGCCTTGCCTTAATGCACTTCTTAGGACAAGAGGGATCTATCAGCCTGTATCCTTTGCTATCATCACAATATCCTACAAAGATATACTTTTTGCTCCTAGCATCCAACTTCTTAGCATTCTCATCAATGGCATAAGCTACACAACCAAAAACACGTAAGTGAGAAACATTCACCTTTTCAGATGTCCATTTTTGTTCAGGTGTTGCTCCCATGACAGCCTTCGTTGGGGATCGGTTCTTCAGGTAAATGGCTGTGTTAGCAGCTTCAGCCCAATACCGCTTCTCCAAACCAGCCTCCTGGAGCATGCAGCGAGCCTTGTCCATGATGGTTCGGTTTGCTCTCTCTGCTACACCATTCTGCTCACTACAATGTGGGATTGTAGTCTGATGTTTTATCCCACTGTGCTTCAAATATTCCTGAAATGTGAGAGAAACATATTCACCTCCATTATCACTTCTCAAAATCTTTATTTTCTTGTTTGTTTCATTTTCTGCATATGTTTTAAATAATTTAAACTTTTCAAAAACTTCACTTTTTCTTTGCAGAAAATAGACAAATGTTTTCCTAGTGTAGTCATCTATAAATGTTACAAAGTAACGCGCCCCACTGAAGGAAGATGACTGCATGGGTCCACAAACATCTGTGTGTACCAACCCTAAAACCTCAGTGGACCTACTTTGACTTTTCTTTGGAAATGGTAACCTAGTTTGTTTACCTTTAACACAAGCTGTACATGGATTGAATATTGTATTTTTAAAATCCATACCTGTTACTAGACCATTTTTCATAAGATTCATACTCCGCCCATTGAGGTGGGCGAGCCGCTTGTGCCACAGCTCCTGTGCATGAGGTCCCTGCGCAGATACCAGCGCAACATCCGGCCTGTCCCCCGACAGCCCACTGACCTCACTCTCCGCACACACCGAGTTCATGACCATTCCTGACTCCTGTAATTGACTACTACACGTACTGTTTACACTTTGAATAATATCTAACTCATAGACGCCATTATTACATGTTCCAGTAGCTATAATCTCACTTTTGTTCATGATTTTACAACCTGTAGTACTGAAAGTTACACTATAACCTTTCCTACTTAATTCACTGACTGATAATAAATTCACAGAAAGTTTAGGAATATAGTAAACGTCACTTATAGTCTTTAACCCGTTGCTCAAATGCACCTCAACACTGCCATGTCCCTCAGTAGTCACCTTGTCTCCATTAGCCACATTCACTTCAAGCGATTTAGTATAAAAAAAATTGTTCATCAACCGTTTGTCATTACACATATGATGGGTAGCCCCGGAGTCGATGTACCAAGCATTTCCCTGTAGGTTAACACTTAATGCTGTCAACAAAGAGTTCTCTGGTGTAGCCTTTTCGTTGGGCTTTTGCACCATGTTCTTCTTTGGTCCCGTCCTCATATTACTTGTGCAATCCTTCTTCAGATGTCCAGGCTTTTTACATTTGAAGCATACACCCTTAGTGTATTTTCTTGTAGCTAACGCATTGATCCCGCTCTGTTCTTTGTCATCTCGCCTTTGCTGCTCTTGCAATAACTTAGACTTGACCGCATCACTTGACAATTTTACATTAGAGTTCTCCAACGCCATGATTAGAGGGTCAAAATCCACCGTTAAGCCGCTAAGCATAATAACAGCTAAAAATTCATCGTCCAAACCGGATCCAATGTCAGACAACTGTTGCCCGAGCTCTGTTATTTTTGTCAGGTAGCTCTGCATGGTTTCTGTTTCACATAGCTTCACACCGAATAGTGATCTTAATAATCCTAATCTCCTGCACAATCCTTTGTCTTCATAGGCACTTTGAAGATTAGTCCAGGCTTCGTATGGCGTCGTTGCATTGCGTACATGTGGCAGTGCAGATGGGCCAACTGACAAACAAATTTTTGCCAACGCCTTTTGTCTTTTCTTCTCATCCTTGCAGCATCCCTCGTCCTTATCGTCCTTGATGCAATCGTAAAGATCTTCGTGCATGAGGATCATTTTCAGCATAAACTTCCAATGGTTATAATCTTCCAAACCTTTGAGTTTCTCGACAGGAATTCCGATCGACATCGTGGTAGCCATGATTGCCGCGTGCGCAGTTTCGCCGGCCGGTGCGGTTATGTACTTTGAATAGGATAAAAGTACTCCCAAATACGCCAAAATCCTTATGAAAAATGCAATGGCCCATAACCTGATGGGTTTTGGCAATAAAAGAGTTGTTTGTAATAGAATAAACTCGTATTAATTATATTTGGAATCGACACACACCGTACAGTAGAGGTTAGGGCAGAGAAAGAGACGGGGCACAGCCCGAGAGCGAGACAGCCTACCGGCAGTGCTTGTCACAATGACAGTGACATACATTACATAATGAGTGTTTACTAAAGATCCAACAGTACATTACTATGCAAACTTCCAACGATATTTGGTTTGAACGAGATCTAGTCAGTAGTTTTTTTTTATACGTCATAAATCGTAAACCGCAATTTACCTTTCGACGAACTACAAAAACCATTATATTATGTTATTTGATGCTACGGAACCCTTCATGGGCGAGTCCCACTCGCACTTGGGTGCTTTTTTAAGTTGTCGTTCGCGGTTGGCGGCACTGGAAGGAAACAACCGAAAGTATAATGGCAGTTAGCAGAACAGGCGTTTCATTGGAGGTTCACGGCAGCGAGGCACAGCTTCAGTCCTGATTGGCTGCAGGCTCTATGACACTGACAGTTGGGTAGACACTCGGACAGAATCGGCCTTTGTCGGCCGAGAGAGCAAGCGAGACAACAGACTGAAATGTATTGCAACCCTGCTCACGGCATCGAAGAGCGTCGTTCTTTTTGGAACGGCAGAAATAGGCATGGTACTTCCCATGACGAGTCACACACAAAGAGCTCTACTACTACTAAAAAGTTTAACCCACAATGATAGGTACACAGGGACTGAGATGCTTTTATTAAAATCGTGAAATTTAATAACTGTTGCAATAACAGTATCCAGTAAGTAACAAGCTTCATTGAAGATTAAATTTAAAATTAACAAAGCTGTGGCTCTTCGAAAAGCAGTCGCCGCTATTTCAATGACGGTAGTTATGAAAAAAAAATGAAAAATGAAAAAATGTTTATTTGCAGCAATATCAAATTTACAGAGGTGTACTATTTTACAACTATTAAAACTAGCCGACATACTCATAAATTAACATACCTACTCACAGTTTAAATTCAATAACCTACCTACTTACTTTCTTACATTTTTAATTTTGAATCACTGTTTACATTACATTTAAACACTGGTTAAGAGATGACAGTAGTCCAAGGCATGGCTTATAAGTTTTCCAAAAGTAGGCAGGCGATACAGGCAGCTGCAAAATCTTGGTAGGTTAAAGGTTATGTTCAAGAAAATCTTCGATTTGAACTGCCTTGCGCACATCTAAGCCTTCTGTTAAACGCTGTCAAATAGTTATGACAATTCTGTGGTGGCGATCAGTAAAACGCTGTCAAATATCACTATCATATAAAAAAAAAAAAAAAAAGCCGTTGTTTAGCGGTTTCCGTCTACTTAATTGTTTTAGTCAATTAAGTAATTATAAGTGGAAACTTTTAATTAGCCTTAAGGTTCTATCGTCTTTTTTGTATCCAATTTTTAGCTGTAAGTTTTCCTAAGAAAATGAAATAAAATAAATAAGATTATCTTGGTTTTGAAGAAGCCGAACCTTAAGCTGACTGCAATATGGGAGGAACAGTTAACGTCGTCAGTTAAAATTTAATATTAAGTGTGAGCAGCTCCTTTAGTGGGTTATTATTATTAAAATTAACATTCCTATCTAGTTTAGCTACATAGTTACTGCATAGTATAAAGTTAAATTATTTCAGCACATATTTATTTAATACTAGCGGCCTGTCCCGGCTTCGCATGGGTGGACATTTATTTTTTATACACATGAATATAGCTTATGTTACTCAAGGTGAATGAAGCTTTCCAATGGTGAAAAAACTTTGGAAATCTGCTCAGTAGTTTTTGAGTTCATTCATTATAAACATACACACAACAATACAAGTCTTTCCTCTTTATAATATTAGCATAGATGTTTAAGACAAAATAGGTATAAAGTACAAGATCAGTTAAAATTATGGTAGGTATATGAGTTTAGTGTAAGAGTGTGTGTGTGAGGGTATAATAATTGGATCTTGCATTTGTAATGCTAAATCTAATCCCTTATTACACAAAACGCAACAGCTCTGAGATACGCGTAAAATAAATCTACTGCTGTCTCTGTTCAAAAGCGGCTTTTGACACCAACTTTGCTGCTGTTGTTACGAACCGTTTGTGTTACGCACTAAGCCCGCCACACAAAAACCATTACCAACTAGAAACTAAACTCTCCAACGTGATTAGTACAATAAGCCCCGAGTGAACCAACTAAGTTAACGGTCCGTTCAAAGGATCAGGAACACCTGTCTCTCCCGGCGAAGTTGGTAACATTGCCGGCGCATTGGCTCGGACAACTGTTTGATCCCATTACAACACATGGCTGTGTAGTCAGGGCATCCCGTGTGGATGCCCTGACTACACACTGCTACTTCATAGAGCGATGCAAAACGTGCGGATTTAAAGCGTGACTGTATTACGATCGTCCGTATGCGTACTATCACCATGCCTATTTTGACGTGACAACGTCTTATAATTCGATGGAGCCGGCTGCACGCACGAAAAAACATGACTCATGCGGCGTTACCTCACTCTGAGGCGTTCCATATAAGGCTTGAAATGCAAGCGAGGGCGGAACGAGCGACAAAGAGGCACAATCGGCCTCCGCGTTCGGCAGCGTTCGACATCTGTCTCTCTCCTACTTGAGTGAGCGATGCGTCCACGTGGACAGCTGTATGACGTTGTCACGTTAAAATAGCATTAGTAAACCGACTTTACAGACAACCGATTTTTGGCCATAACGCAGCATCGATGTGTCTCGGTTTGAAGGGTGTAGGTGCGGGTGAAATTACTGACACGTGAGGTTGAACATCTGTATGACGAGTGTATGCTGTATGACGAGCCACACACAAAGTAAATAATAATAAATAAATAAATATTGTGGACAATTCACACAACACTACCCAGCCCCAAACTAAGCAGAGCTTGTAATATGGGAACCGGATAGCTGATATAATACTTGAATACATTTTTTTTTTGTAAATACATACTTAGAATACAATATAACACCCAGACAGAGAACAAACATTTATGTTAACCACACAAATATTTGTTCTCGGTGGGGATCGAACCCACGACCTACGGCGCAGAAGGCAGAGCTACTACCAACTGAGCTAGAGGCCAGTCCTAAAGTGTTCTAATACTACTAAAATTATGGTTAATACTGCGTAGTAAGGATTTAACTTTATTATTCCAAATTTAATAGTATATCTTACGCCGCCTGGTACGAAGGTAACTTTTGAATAAAAGCTTAGAAGTTTGTAAACTAAGTAATACTAAACCAACTTTTTTATCCGTTCCACGTCATCTACATAATTTAAGAAGAGGCCAAATTTTTCCCAAAGCTCGGCGAACTTAAAACTGCTTCTTGCCGAAAAATCAAAGTGCCCAAACTTTTGACAATATAATGTAAAACATTATTCATCGTATGCCCTTTAAAACTTGAACGCATTACACGACCGTGGTCGCGGCGACTAGTCGCTTCTGAAGAAAATACTATAATTTCACATTGAAATCATGAAATTTCTTGTTTTTTTTTATTTCTCTGAAATTTCACGAAAAAAGCCTCTTTGAGGCAAATTAAATCCTTTCACCACACTGGTTCCGAAAGTCTAGTAACACGATAACCTAACATACACACATGCACTCGTCCACACTACACTCATATATTTACATTTAGTTACAACCAATCAACACTTACCTACCTACTTATGTTCTTTTTTAGTAAGCAATTTACCTATTTCTGTTTAGTGATAGTCGTTTTCTCCTATCTGTTTTGCACGAAAAATGTATATCCATTATTGGCTGTAAGTTATATTGTAAGAATTATGTTATTTAAACCTTAAGAGCTGTGGATTTTGTTAATAAATAAAATAAATAAGTAGTTTGATTTAGGTTTTGGAGTTTACTATTCGTAGTCGCGTTTTTTTGACATTATGCCTTCGTAATAATGTTAAAAAAACACTCACGGAAAATGATTTTGCAATTATTATTATAACTTCATGTCACCTACGACCCCTGACTACTAGCTGCTTCCTGGTCGCCTAATGCGTTTGCAACCTCAAGGGACGAAATTAGGGAGAAGATTTATACCCTGCTCGAGTAGGTAATGAATAAATTACTGTGATGTGTGCTTTCTGAACTAGAGCATTCATGTGTATGTGTGAAGTAGTGGTGACTCCAAGTTTCAAGAGTTTAGAACCCGGGTGCTCAAATCTTTAAAAAAATTCAAGCAAAAAATTTCAAAGAATTTTGCCGTTTATTTCAAATTCTTCTTGTTGTAGAACTAGTTGTAATTGTATAAATATATTATATATTTTATATTTTACATGGTGCATGAATCCTATTTTTATTCTATAAAAGTAAGCAACGACGTCAGTGAGATATTGCCAGTATTTGGGTTCTACGACATGCCAGGTTCTTGACGATGTTTTCTTTCACCGTTTGAAAGTATAGGTACTCTCAATTGAAATTTGAGTGTTCTATCAATAGAACTTATCAAACACAAGAATTTCAACCGTGAAGATGGTTTCCAATTATCTGGAGTCTGGAACCCGGAGTGGTACGAATTTGCAAACCACCTTAAAGTGGGACATCCACTACGCCATCTAATACCGTCAGTGTTGTGTGTCGAAATCGTAAAAAGAGTGAGAATGGAACCAAAAGTAGTCTCGAAACCAATAAAAGAGTGCGAAAGAGGGTAGATCGATTTCTCGAATTAGTTTCATCTGCCGCCACTTTTCGCCCCCGAATTTGAAAAGTGGCGGCAGATGACACTACCTATGTCCATTCACCCCCACGTTTTAAAAATAGGGGCAGATGGTACTATTTTAGTACCAACTGCCACCGAATTTTATCATAGCCAACTTCTTTTAAATAATAATGTGTTAGGTGTAAGCAATTTTATGAAATAAAACACGAATGAATACAGATTAAATGATATGTATTTCCCACAACTTATACAACAAAATATCATATGTTTTAAGCTTAATAACTCAAAATAGAATAATTAAAAACATAAACATATATAGAGATTGCAAAAATAGTATTAGTAAGGTATACTACCTACTAGGTATACCTAAATAAGGAAACAGTGCCAATGACTTTTTTTATTGTGATAAATATTTAAAATTATTGTAATGTTAGCGTTACCTGATTTAGTAAATAAGTTTAAGATTAATCGTTAATAAATCATGATTTTAGGAACCATGCTTTGAATTTATTAAGTTAAAAGTAATTATGTACGGTTAGTCAGTCGATTGACTCGACTGACTAACCGATTTAAAATATGTCTGTGGATCTGAATAATTTATTTGTAAATAAATAATGATTTTAATTGTCATCAATCATGATAGCTATTTTAGAAACTTATTTGTTTGTTTAGTTTATGTAAAAGTATTGTTCATGGTGATTGATTCAAAATGTCTGCATTGCATACTAGCATCGCTTCCGGCGAGAAAGATGGCGGTCGGGCTCGACTGCTCGAACGCCATTCTGGAACGAGCGCTCGGAAGAGTTGGTCGCATGCAAGCTACTTTGTAATAAATTATAGTTTAAAAAACTAAAAAAAACGCTTTTATAACTAATTGAACTAAAAAGTTAAAAATAAAACTGTAATAATCAATTGAAAAATTTATATTATTGTACAAAAAAGCGTGGGGTGCTTTTTATAATAACTTCAGAGACAATTGATAAAATATTTACAACAATCAAAATCAAGCCCCCCACGCTTTTTGTACAATAATATAAATTTTTCAATTGATTATTACAGTTTTATTTTTAACTTTTTAGTTCAATTAGTTATAAAAGCGTTTTTTTTAGTTTTTTAAACTATAATTTATTTTTCACTTTTTAGTTTTTTTTTTTTTTTTCATTTTTTTTTTTCATATTATTGCATTGTCATCAACCTTTGACAGGTGCCTGCAAAGTTTGAATCAAATCTGATCGTTCAAAGTAGGTTTTTTTTTTTATTTTTTTTTTTTTTTTTTCATTTTTTTTTTTTCATATTATTGCATTGTCATCGACCTTTGACAGCTGTGCAAAGTTTGAATCAAATCTGATCGTTCAAAGTAGGTTTTTTTTTATTTTTTTTATTTCTTTTCATTTTTTTTATTTTTTTTTTCATATTATTGCATTGTCATCGACCTTTGACAGGTGTGCAAAGTTTGAATCAAATCTGATCGTTCAAAGTAGGTCAAAATCGAGCTCAAAGGGGTCGGTTACATACATACATACATACATACATACATACAGGTGAAGCTAATAAAAGCGTTATAAAAACCACGTGGTTTAGAGTTGATAATCCGTAAGGTGCTAAGAGATTGTGACGTTGGAAAAAGTGAGGAATATAATTGATTGAAACAACAGCGGGAGTTTTATTACATATCCGAAGTGGTAAGTACACGCCCAAATTTATTGTTCTGATGTCGTTTATTGCATGATCGATCATGTGTAATGAAACTTAATTTAATTAATGGATATTTTAATTTTTCTTGAGAAAATTTTAAGAAGGTACTCAAAAAAAAAAAAAAAAAAAACTTGCTCTAAAGCATTGTTACCATGGGTTGCGGGGTTTCATAGGGGGATGAAATTTTCGTCATTTTTGTGCTACGACGCACCGTTTACGAGATACCCTCAATCTTACATTTTTCTTAGACGGTTTTTCTTTTAATTTTTTATTTATTAGGTTGAGTAGCATTAACGTTTATGTCTCTGAGTTCCAGGTAATGCCTCTCCGCAATGATGACCCTCGACGCCTGCAGACGCCTACTCCACGGAGTCAGTCGCGTCGCATAGAAGAGGCATCGAGAGGAGGTACACCGAGAGAAAGTCGCCGGCGCAGCCGCAGCCAGCGTCGCCGCCGCAGCCAGCGACGCAGCCACAGCCGCAGCCACAGCCGCAGCCAGCGTCGCAGCCGCAGCCAGCGACGCAGCCGGAGCCGCAGTCAACGGCGCAGCCGCAGCCGCGGCCAGCAGATCAGCCGCAGCCAGCGGATCAGCCGCCGCCAGCGACGCAGCCGCAGCTGCAGCCACGGCCAGCGGATCAGCCGCGGCCAGCAACGCAGCCGCAGCCGCAGCCACATCCAGTGGATCAGCCACGGCCAGCGACGCAGCCGCAGTCGCAGCCAGGAACGCAGCCAGCGACGCAGCCGAGGCCGGTCTCGAGAACGAAGCTTTAGAAGTCTCCTAGCGCAGAAGAAGGAACTAGAACGAGAGCGCGAGCAATTGTGTCTGTTGGAAAATGAGGTACTCGGGGCTGGTAGCTTGTTTTCACCAAACCGACTTGTACGCGATCGTTCTCGCCATGCATCGTTCCATCGAGATCCTTCGCCATCACAGAGTCACGGTCAAAAGAAGGCTCGTAAGGACGTTATGGCTGATCTGACCGATAAATCCCGACCGTCACAACCAATAGGCTCTAATATAGAATTTTCTGCTAAAGACTTGATGAATATGTTAAGCACTATTAAAGATTTGACGTCTCAGCCATCAACGACAACCGGATCTGAATTTAGACGCAGTGACCATAAAAATATATTACCGGAATTTAATCCATCCCTTAAGAATCAACGAGTGGACATATGGTTAAAAAAGGTTAATGAATGCTCGTCTGTTTATGGCTGGGACGACAAAACTGTTGTGCATTTTGCTATGCAAAAACTGCAAGGGTTGGCCAAAACTTGGTACGAGAGTCTGCATACCATTTTGTTCACGTGGCCTGAATGGCAGGAGAAATTGTTAAGTGCGTTTCCTTTCGAGCAAAATTATGGCCAATCCTTGGAGGATATGCTTAGGAGAAAGAGCAAGTACAATGAACCCATTGAAGCATACTTCTATGAAAAGTTAGGCCTGTTAAATCAATGCGACATAACTGGTAAGCGAGCAACTGAGTGCATAATACACGGCATTACCGATAAGACCACTAAATCTAGCGCCCTCGCGTTGCGTTGTGATCATCCTGATGAATTGTTGAAATTCCTGATGAGCAATAAGGAAAGCACAGTATTCCCCGAACAGCGAACTAATAATCCTAGACAAAAGTCCGATTTTGTTGCCACCGCTGGTACTAACGGACCTCCGAGCAGACCAAGCAACAGTGGCCTATTTTGCTTTAACTGTAAAGTAAAAGGGCACCCTTTCTTGAGATGCCCTAAGCCCTTGACAATATGCTCAAAATGTAATAAAGTAGGTCATACTTCGGAGAGCTGTTTTTCTAAACCAGAGGTAGGCAACAAAACGAATGTGACCATCAACAAGACTATGTGCATATCGGCGGCGGAGCCAAACTCAAAATTTAATAAGAAAGCTTTGATCAACGATTTGACAGTAGACGCATTTGTAGATTTCGGTAGCGAGGTCTCGCTGTTGAGGGAATCCTTGCTCCCAAAATTAGGACTTGACCACGATAGTGTCACAACTGTACTAAAGGGTTTCGGGAACAAGTTAGTACAGTCCAATGGTAAAGTAGATGTTAACCTTTGTGTAGACGGCGTTTGTGCTAAGGTCCGTTGCTGCGTCGTTGATGATATGTTCTTGGAGGTGCCTATGCTAATTGGTCAGTCTTATACTGAACAGGTTCACATTGTTACGTATAAAACTGCCACTGAACTTAAGTTCATTGACATTAATAATGAAATCCCATTTTCGCAAGAAGATGATGTTGATAGTGATGACAATGCAGTATGCGTCAAAACAACAAGCAATGTGAACCTGAGCGGGAAAGCAACAATTAGAGCGTCTGTTGAACCAGCTCGTAATGGTTTCATATTGTTGAATAGCGGGGTAGTCGGTAGACCTAATGAACAATGTGTAGTGACAGGCGGCGTATATCCAGTCAAGGATGGTGTGATCAAGATCTGCTTGACACCGGTATCTCAATCATGTATCATACAGGATGGTGCCACCATAGCGCGTGCTTCCATTGTCAAAGTTGTAAATCGAATAATTTCGCCATTTTCGGAAATATCCACAGAGTCTTCGGAAAGTGTTGATTTTAGTCGGGTTCGTGTCGGGTCTTCCGTCAGTAATGCTGACAAAGATAGGCTGATTAGCATACTGAAAAAATATAGGCATTGCTTTGCAGCATCACTAAAGGACTTAGGTTGTACGGACGTCTGCGAAATGAGCATAGAAGTAAATAATAAGAATCCTGTCGTATACCGTCCGTACCGGCTATCTCCAAACGAACGTCTTAAAGTCCGCGACATGGTAGATGACATGATGGAAGCTGGGGTGGTTAGGGAATCGGTATCGGAATACGCGAGCCCTATTATCCTTGTACGCAAGAAGGATGGCAACCTTAGGCTGTGCATAGACTATCGAATGCTCAATTCAGTTACGGTCAAAGAACGCTATCCTATGCCAATAATAGAAGACGAGATTGCTAGGTTGTCTGGCCAGGCATGTTTCATATCTCTGGACCTCGCGTCTGGTTATTATCAGGTACCCATATCCGAGAGCTCAAAGCCCCTAACCTCTTTTGTTACACCGGACGGCCAATATGAGTTTAACCGCATGCCGTTCGGTTTAGCTAATGCCCCTGCCGTTTTCCAGCGTATGATGAACAGGGTACTAGGTTCCGCTAGATTTTCCAAGGCCACTGCGTACATAGATGATCTTCTTATATACGGGGAAAACATTGACGATTGTCTCATGAAGTTAGAAGACATCCTAAAGTTACTAGAGCAGGCTAATTTGACCTTAAACCTCGATAAATGCGATTTCCTCAAAGACAAAATCGATTATCTAGGCTACGAGATAAGCGCTGCTGGGGTAAGACCAGGTATTAAAAAAATTGAATCAGTCTTGGATTTTCCCCGCCCCATTAATGTACACGGTGTGCGCCAATTCCTTGGACTAGCGAGCTACTTCCGTAAGTTTATTCAAAATTTTGCCCAAATAGCACATCCCCTTAGCAAACTTCTCAAGAAAGATGTGGCTTGGTCTTGGGACAGCGAGCAAGAAGAAGCTTTTAGGACCTTGCAGCAGAAGTTAGTTGAGAGGCCAGTGTTAGCAATTTATGATCCCTCTCCTGAGGCTGAGACAGAATTGCATACTGATGCGAGTAGGATTGGCATCGGTGGTATTCTAATGCAGCGTTCCTCTAGTAACGAACCTTTTCGTCCTGTGGCCTTTTACAGTCGACAGACATCCCCAGAAGAGAAAAATTTCCACTCCTACGAGCTGGAAACTCTTGCCGTAATCTGTTCCTTGAAGAAATTTCGAGTTTATTTGTTAGGCCAAGACTTCAAAGTCGTTTCGGACTGTAGCGCATTACGTACTACTTTTGCTAAGCGGGATTTGATCCCTCGCATCGCAAGGTGGTGGTTGATGTTGCAGGAATTTCACTGTTCCATAGAATATCGCCCTGGAACCAAGATGCTACATGTAGATGCGCTGTCCAGAAACCCGGTTTCAAATGACGAACAGATTCGAGTGGATCAATATCCAATGATTATGTCAATAACTCAAGACGATTGGTTGCACACGTTGCAGTTAGGCGATTCTGAACTTAATAGGATTAGAGACATTGTTAGCTCCAATTTAGATCCAGAGGGTTTGAAATACATAAAAGATAATTATATTATTAAAGACAACGGGCTATATAAGTGTCTTGAAGGTGATAAAACCAACATTAGGTGGGCTGTTCCAAAGGGTGCAAGATGGCAGCTGTGTCGCTTAAATCACGATGAAATAGGTCATCTTGGGGTTGAAAAGACCTTGGAGCGAATCAAGAAGACTTACTGGTTCCCGCGAATGGCTAAATTTGTAAAAAAATACGTAGGAGCATGCATTGAGTGTGCTTATTCAAAAAAAGGTAATCACGCGTCTGAAGGATTGTTGAATCCCATACCAAAAATTGAGGTGCCATTCCACACGCTACACATTGACCACCTTGGACCCTTTGTGAAATCTAAGAAGGGGAACTCTTACTTGTTGGTCGTAGTTGATGCGTTTACAAAATTTATTTTTGTCAAACCAGTGAAAAACACCAAATCACTGACAGCTATCAACGTCCTAGAAAACATCTTTGACACTTTTCGGTTCCCAGACCGTATTATCAGTGATAGGGGTACATGCTTCACATCTCACTTGTTTAAAAGGTTTTGTGCAGATAAAGGCATCAAGCACGTGCTTAATGCAGTTGCAAGTCCACAGTCTAATGGACAAGTGGAGCGATACAACCGCACAATCCTTGATTCCCTAACTGCACAGAACTTGAGTAGTAATGAGAAGGATTGGGATACACAGGTCGGCCGTATCCAATGGGGTCTTAACAATAGTATCCAAAAGACTACAGGTAGGGCTCCAGCGGAAATTATGTTTGGCACACAAATGATAAGTGAGGTAGATCCGAGACTAAATGAGGTGAGACAAGCGACAAGAGATCAAACTGAGACTCATATCATTAGAGAACAGGTTAAAGATAGAATAGATGAGGAGCAAGTTAAGCAGAAGGAGAACTTCGACAAAAATAGGCGTCCCGCGTTGAAATACTCAGAGGGTGAACTAGTTAAAATAACAAAAACTGCGTTTTCTAACGACGGTCAAAGTAGAAAACTCTTACCGTCTTACATTGGTCCTTATCGTGTAGTGTCTGTGTTGGGTAACGATCGATATGAGCTTGCCGCAATTCCTGGGCTAAGCAGGAGTAAAAATAAACGTAAGACAACTGTAGCTGCTAATAGAATGCGACCATGGGTTCATGTGGCCGCATTAGAACTTAATGAGGGTAACTCTGATGATGAAAATCCTGTGAATAGCAATCTTGAAGAATGTTAAATAAATTCCGACAGAATTAGAATATGGGTTAAAATAATTATAAGAGCTAATTAAGAGAGAAGTGACTTTTGCTTATTGATGTTTTGATTATGTGAATATGATTAAAACCGATTTGTTATAGATGAATTAAATGATTTTGGAGCCATCGCCGTGAGAATGGATGGTTTACGGTACGATGGCTTCGAAAAGTTAATTGCAAGCTGTATGTGAGAATGGATGGGTTCACGTACAGCCAAAGAGATGGATTGGTTGTCATTCGGACATGAGAATGGATGGGTTCATGCGCCGATGCCAAGTGATCCATCTTCCTGATGATTTTGCGAGAATGGATGGGTTCGCAGAGTCACAGGTTTAGTGTAGTTCGTAAAGAATGGATGGTTTTACGATCTCCCCAAACTGAATAATTATTTAGTCGTAGACATAATGGGCCATGAGATTAGCCTTAGTGTTTTATATGATACGTGTATGAGGACATGCACGTCATCAGGATGGACGAGTGTTAGCGTTACCTGATTTAGTAAATAAGTTTAAGATTAATCGTTAATAAATCATGATTTTAGGAACCATGCTTTGAATTTATTAAGTTAAAAGTAATTATGTACGGTTAGTCAGTCGATTGACTCGACTGACTAACCGATTTAAAATATGTCTGTGGATCTGAATAATTTATTTGTAAATAAATAATGATTTTAATTGTCATCAATCATGATAGCTATTTTAGAAACTTATTTGTTTGTTTAGTTTATGTAAAAGTATTGTTCATGGTGATTGATTCAAAATGTCTGCATTGCATACTAGCATCGCTTCCGGCGAGAAAGATGGCGGTCGGGCTCGACTGCTCGAACGCCATTCTGGAACGAGCGCTCGGAAGAGTTGGTCGCATGCAAGCTACTTTGTAAAAACCACGTGGTTTAGAGTTGATAATCCGTAAGGTGCTAAGAGATTGTGACGTTGGAAAAAGTGAGGAATATAATTGATTGAAACAACAGCGGGAGTTTTATTACAGTAAGTAATGTGATTACTGTGTTAGTGTAGGCAAGTAGTAGATATATTTATGTTGTTTGATATTTTAATTAAGGAAATGTAGCTGCTGGTTGATCAAACTTAAAAATGATTGTAAATATTTTGATGAAACTTTGATAGTATGGATGCGAAGTTTTATTTTAAAAAACTATGTGAGATAAATTAGGTGAAAGTTTCAAAAGTTATTGAAAATTACTCTCGCTGATTTCACCGTATTTACTGTTTAAGTTATTCTGTTGTTTTTAATTATTCTATTTTGACTTGTTAAGCTTAATAAAAAAATTGATATTTTGTTGCATAAGTTGTGGAAAATACATATTATTTAATCTGTATTCATTCGTGTTTTATTTCATAAAATTGTTCAACCTAATACATTATTATTTAAAAGGAATTGGCTATGATAAAATTCGGTGGCAGTTGGTACTAAAATAGTACCATCTGCCCCCATTTTTGAAGCGTGGGGGTGAATGGACGTAGGTAGTGTCATCTGCCGCCACTTTTTAAATTCGGTGGCGAAAAGTGGCGGCAGATGAAACTAATTCGATTTATCTGCCAATAACATTTATTTTACACGTGGACTTCAGTTCAACTGTGGTCATGGTGCGTGCAACTATGCCGAAATATCGGAAGTCAACTCAAAAGTTTTAATCATGGTAAATATCCCGTTGTTTCATAAAATTAATCTTTCACACAGTTCATCCATATTTTCTTTGGTGTATGCATCTGCTGCCATATCCATCCACATCCATATTCATTACTCTCCTAGTGACATGACTTTCATCCCTTCTCATGACATGCCCGTACCACGCCAGCCTATTGCTCTTCAATTTTTCGGTCACTTCTTTTCTACTGGCACTAGTTTTCTATCTTCTTCTTCTTCTTCCTGCTTGTATCCCACTTAACGTGGGATCAGCACAACATGTCTTCTTCATCCATGTCTCTTTGTCAACAAAGTGCACGAAAGGAGCCACTTTCAGGCGCACTTTAAATCCTTTCACCACACTTGGATTGAAAAAACCAGTGACTCGATAAAAAGATACTTTTAGCTCTCTCTTAGCCCCAAAGGTTTGCTGGAAGAAAACTCTTATTAGGGTTAAGCTCGCCTATGTACATGTCCTGTGTTATTACTTATTTGTAAATGTCTCTGTGTGCAATAAAGAATTATGAATTATGAAAGAAGAAGAAGAGTTGTCATCTATTCACTCCTCTTTTATCCATGTCACTGTATGTGTGTGTAAATAAATAAATAATGCAGACAATCGTAGGTCGTGGGTTCGATCCCCACCGAGAACAAATATTTGTGTGGTGAACATAAATGTTTGTTCTCTGTCTGGGTGTTATATTGTATTCTAAGTATGTATTTACAAAAAAAAAAGTATTCAAGTATTATATCAACTATCTGGTTCCCATATTACAAGCTCGGCTTAGTTTGGGGCTGGGTAGTGTTGTGTGAATTGTCCAGAATATTTATTTATTTATTAATCCACACAACACTGTCTAACCCCAAACTAAGCAGAGCTTGTACTATGGGAACCAGATAGCTGATATAATACTTAAATACTTTTTTTTTGTAAATATGTACATACATAAAATACAATACAACACCCAGACAGCGAACAAACATCTGCGTTCACCACAAAAATATTTGTTCTCGGTGGGCATCGAACCCACGCCCTCCAGCGCAGAAAACAGAGCTACTACCAACTGAGCTGTGAAGGCAGTCCACACACACACACACAGTTTACAGTGTGTGTGTAAATACTTTGTAAAGTAACCTACTACTCTAGATCACAATCAGAATGTTACTGAATCTTAGTAATTACAGAAATGTTATTAAGGCTAATGAGATATGAGAGGCATACCCACCACACCATACAAATTAAATGAGATTCTGTGTTTGTGAATAAACAGATAATGTATATGAAGCCCTAGGGTCATATTTGTCTGCTATGGTTCTCAAAAATACAGCTAACGTTATAATACGTTTGTTTATAGCACCGTAGTCGCAGAGACACCGTGATTAATCTAACGTTAGAAAACCAGCTTTACAGTTCATTTGGTAGTAACATCTCTTTGGTATCATCGTTCACCTGTAGGCCTACCATGAGCTCTGTCTGGCTCTGTCTCTGGCTCTGGTTTTGAGTCTGTGTGAGTGTTGACTAAATAAATCCTACGTCGAAACGTCACACACACAGTATAATGCACTGGTAAGCATACACAAAGATTCAAAACCAGAGCCAGAGACAAAGCCAGACAGAGCTTAAAAAAAAACGGTAGGAACCGAGCCGTAGTTTGTTGCCTGTTTTTGCATCGGCTTGGTCGCGTGGAACTGGCACCTAGACTCACCTAGCTTTAAGACGTTTCAAAGTGATTCTTGTATATATTGAATAAAAGTTTATTGAGTTTGAGTTTTGAGTCTTGTGGTAGGGTTTCTACTACAGTTACTACATTATGTAAGATAATAACGCAATGTATTAATACTCCTACATAAAACCTGCGTTGTTGCTGTGATCAATATCACGAAAAGGAAACCAATTCCTTTAAAATGTTACTGATATTTAGCAGGAAAATCGTTGTCGACGTATTCCTCCTAAACCGCACGACAGTGACAAGGAAGCTGTTGGGCTTAAAATTCTTAGAATGTGCGTAATAAATACGGTACGGTATGCACGCCTTAACCTCAGTACCGAACATTACCAATAATGTTTAGTTAACTATATTCTTAATAAATTCCAACATGTTGATTTTAGATGTTTGAGGCCGCTGAATCGATATGGATGAATCTTAAAATATATAGGTTATATATTATATATACCTATGCTTCGTAACCCGGATTAGCATAATCCCGAAAAATAACCAAGATTTACTGTGTATAGAACGAACGGACGGAACAGGCGGGAACGGAACGTACGTCAAATATTCATGGTCACAGTCAGGAAAACTCTTACAAAAATATAAAAAAACTCATAAAACATTCTTTAAACCAGTTTTGCTTTCATTATGGCATTCCAGATGGCAGTATGGGATGATAAAAATATAGATAAATAATAAATAAATGTATTTCATTAGTTATCTAAGCTCTGATCGAGATTCAAACAAAGTAAAAAGTAATTATATAGTATTTCTATATTTTATTAATGACCTCATCTTCGTCCACACGGAAGCAAAGCCACAGGTGACAGCTAGTATTACATACAGTCATAAGATCACGCTTAAGGAAAAAGCGCGAAACATAAATCACACTGTTCCGACATCCGCCACCTTATTTACAAAAGCATTATATATAATACCAGTAGGCCTACCACAAGCTCTATCTGGCTCTGTCTCTGGCTCTGGTTTTGAGTCTGTGTGAATGTTGACTGAATAAATCCTACGTCGAAACGTCACGCACACAGTATAATACACTGCCAGACAGAGCTTGTGGTAGGCCTATGCTGACTTGAAAACGAAGGAAGAACGAATAATACATAGCGCTAAGTAAAATGTCAGTAAATTACGTAACAAGGAGAATGGCCTCATGTGATAAGTATACAACTGAGTATAAGTATACAGAGAGTGTCTCAGTGCGAGCGATTAGCGGATTGAACGTATTTTACGAGACGCACACTTCAAAATGTTTATTATAGGTATATTACTTATCGAGTGACGACCCAAGCTTCGACATGGAGTCCTTCAAAAAGCGGGTCTATCAGTTCTTAAGGCCAGGATATTCGAGCGCAGTAGGCATTTAGCGCTACCTCAGCCCCCGCCATGATAAGCGCGCGACGTAATTATTTACGCGCCCGGCAGGCCGTGCGCCACTGACCGCGTACGATAACTTAGTGCCACAGTATAGAAAACCAAGCAGTAGTTAGGTATGATATTTACTTACTAACTTCAGTTAGGTAGTATTGTAGATAGTATTGATAACATATTACCAGTATTTTTGTTACATATTGTGTGTAGATATAGGTACAGTCACAAAGCTAAGTAATAAAAAAAATTAGAATTAGTCCAACTAAAAAGTACTTTGGTTTCGTGTGGCACATACAACTATTCGATCCAGCAACGAGAACATAGAGGTAAAAAATACAACTAGTACAAGTAACAATTATATTTATTTTGTAAAACGACACATACTTCTGCCTACAATACGTAAATTTTGAAAATGTTATTTTTATACTATATTATATAAAAAATATTTTTATTTCGTATGGCACATATCACTTTTTCATTGCACATACTCGGAAAGTAGGTCTGAAGTTGCCTGAGGGGCCTAATTGAAAGTAATACTTTCAGCCCTAGAGAGAATCGCTTTCTACTGACAGCTGTCAAATTATAAAAAAACAAGTTCTATTTTATTCAACCATGTTCCAACTTTCTAAAGCTATTTCTAACTGCAAGGAGGTTATTGAACTAAATTCTAACGTTTTATTCAGCAAGGAGGTTGGAAACCCATTACAACGATTAGAAGTTTAAAAAGTCTAATTAGTCCGCGATGTAAAATTTAAATTTAAATAACATAAAGATAGTGGGTATTAAATAAAGAATATATTTTCTAAATGAATTTATTATTATTTAGCTTCAACTATTTCTTTATTTAAATAACATAGATTTGCGAAAAAAAATAACCATTTTTTTAATTATGAAAATTAAAATAATGGTTGAATAATGCTGGCCAGCGAAGGCCCGCCAGAAGTCTCGGGACTCAAAAATGTGACTTTCTATCCTCAGGTAACAATGTACTATTTTATTCAGCAACGTGAATAATATACAATTTCGTAATCTTTGTGCATCGTTTTGTAGGAATTTTAGTAGGTAGGTAGGTATACCTACCTACTAAAATTCATCAAATTGTAGCTGCCTAGGTTTGCATGGACCAAACTGACCACGAGGTTGGATTGGACTTTGAATTATATCCAATTGCTTACTTGGACCTGGCTGCATAGGTACGTCATTATTTTCGTCATTTTCTTTTAAAATTATATCACGTATTGGCATACCGCGAATTTGTCGCGGGTCTACAATCTCTGGCAAAAGGCATTTCATGTAAAAATCAATAACTTTTTTTTCTATTTCCACCTTCCAAAATTCGTCATCTCTAGGAATGTATTCGATTATGAGTGGATGATTTTCGCCGGACCAAATTCCAAAAATGCATTGGTTTCTCTCGGTAACATGGAGTTGACCCTGCACTTGGTTCCAATTGCTTCTTTTATTAATGATCCGCGTACTGTTTTTTTTGTCATATTTATATATTTGTATTTTGTTTTCTTTTATAGCAGTTTCTATTCCGGTCTTAAATGCCGTTATTGGACACTTTACTTCTATAATTTTATCGTGGTCAACTAAACCGTCGGGTGTAGCCCCAATAAATGGGTATTGTTTATCTATGAAAAGTCCACATGGTTCGATGACAATGTTTTCTTGTCTCTCCATTTGTTGTAGCGCTTGCTTTTCATTTTCTACACCATGAGCTACTGACATTACGTGGCCTATATTTTTTTTATACAGTAAATTTTTTACTGTATTCGCTGTGCTTTTGGACAATTTCCTTTTACAGATTGCGCCAAAATTTAAGGCCGTTATAAGGCTTTTTCTAATTTCCATCCACTCACTGCAATCCCTTTGTAACACTAATTATCAGTTTTTTCCCTTTGTAACACTAATTCTGGGGGGCGTAGGAAGGTCACAGCACGGCTCGCTTCGCTCGCCGCGCTGTTCCCCGTGGTCGCGTGGCAGCTCGCTTCGCTCGCTGCGACTCTTCCCCCGGGTTCAGGAGGAGGGGGTTCTGGGGGGCTTGGAGGGGGTCACAGCACGGCTCGCTTCGCTCGCCGCGCTGTTCCACTCGATAAAATAGGGTCAAAAAAGGGCATTTTTAGGTTTTTTTAATAATAAAGGGGTCTAAAGGGGGGAGGGGGGCAAAATTTATTTTGCTTTCAAAATAATCTCAACTTCCCTACATGACCCAAAAAAAAAAGTCTTAAAAGTCACTCCGCTTGGAAGATACGAAAGGGGGGGGAAAAAAGGGGTAGGAGGGGGGAAGTTATTTTGTTCTTTCAATTCAGGAAGAAACCCTCTATACGAAACCCCAATCGAAACCCTCCTATCTCGACGGTATCCGGTAGCACTCTCAAAAGGGGGGGTCCTGGGGGGCAAGGGGGGCAAAGTTTTTTGTACAATCAAAATCACTTTAGACCCTCTTTACGTTGCCCATTAAAAAATTATGCAGGCCCTCTCCGTTGCAGAGCTCCCCTGAGGGGGGGAGTTCCGGGGGGGCAAATTCCGGAGGGGTTACAGCACGGCTCGCTTCGCTCGCCACGCTGTTCCCCATGGTCGCATGGCGGCTCGCTTCGCTCGCCGCAATGCTCCACACGAAAATAAAAGGTCAAAAATAAGCCATTTTTAGGTTTTTTAAATAATAAAGGGGTCTAAAGGGGGGAGGGGGGCAAAATTTATTTTGCTTTCAAAACAATCTCAACTTCCCTACATGACCCAAAAAAAAAAAGTCTCGCAAGTCACTCCGCTTGGAAGATACGAAAGGGGGGGAAAAAAAAAGGGTAGGAGGGGGGAAGTTTTTTTTGTTCTTTCAATTCAGGAAGAAACCCTCTATACGAAACCCCAATCGAAACCTTCCTATCTCGACGGCATCCGGTAGCACTCTCAAAAGGGGGGGTCCTGGGAGGCAAGAGGGGCAAATTTTTTTGTACAATCAAAATCACTCTAGACCCTCTTTACGTTGCCCACTAAAAATTATGCAGGACCTCTCCGTTGCAGAGCCACCCTGAGGGGGGGAGTTCCGGGGGGGCAAATTTCGGAGGGTTCACAGCACGGCTCGCTTCGCTCGCCGCGTTGTTCCCCGTGGTCGCATGGCGGCTCGCTTCGCTCGCCGCAATGCTCCACACGAAAATAAAAGGTCAAAAATAGGCCATTTTTAGGTTTTTTAAATAATAAAGGGGTCTAAAGGGAGGAGGGGGGAAAAAATTATTTTGCTTTCAAAATAATCTCACCTTCCCTACATGACCCAAAAAAAAAAAAGAAAAATAATAAAATAAATTGTGTTGCTTACTTATATTTCCGTAAAACAAAGTTAATTGTACTTACTGTTACAATTTTATACTGTGACGGCAAACAACAATAATAATTTATCGTATATTTTGCGGGGAACGTAGCGAGCTAGCAACAGCGACACAGGTCCTACCTCAAAGACGCCTGGCCGGCTACTGAAACGAAGCGCGCGGGCCGCATTATTATATAATATCTTGATAAAACAATAAAAAACTGTTTTGAGAAAAATGAACCGTAGAATATTCTTCGTAATTTCATTGCCTATTTTTTGACATGTTTTTCGGGAGTAAACGTTGGGTCTACTTCAAGTACGACTTAAAAAAACGATCAAAAATTCGCGAAATTGGGAGTTTTCGCGATTTTTTTTGATCGAGCAAAGTTGACAATATCGTGTTTTGAACCATAGAATAATCAAGATTATTTATTAAACTACAACATATATTTTTATCAGATAAAAACAAATAATATTTGATTGTTTAATGTTGAATCTAAAATAGGTCGATTCTGAGAGTCTTGGTCTTAAAAGGCCTTGATCTAGAAACGCATGTGAAAAAGTGAGTTCCCACAAATAGCGTAATAGACGCTTCTCTTCTTATAGTACATTGTTACCTGAGTGTTGAAAGTCACGTTTTTTGAGTCCCGAGACGGGTTTGGCGCCAGAGCGTTAGCGAGGGCGCCAATGGAGCTTGAGGGACTCAAAAGACTTTCACCCGAGGTAAACACTGTGCTTTTCATTACGAATACAAGGAAAGTAAAAATAAAAACATGAAAGAAAAATTAGTCAAAATGAAGATTGAATTGCCGCCTTCCCGGTTTTTTTTTTCTTTTCCTCTGGCGGGCCTTCGGCTTCGGTTCGCCAGCATTATTCAGCCATTATTTTCATTTTCATAATTTAAATCTATGTTATTTTAAATAAATAGTTGAAGCTATACACTAATCAAGTAATTTAGAAGATATATTATTTATTTAATACTATCTTTATGTTATTTAAATTTATATATTACATTGCGCTCTAATTAGACTTTTTAAACTTCTTACCGTTGTAATGGGTTTCCAACCTACTTACTGAATAAAAAGTTGGAATTTGGTTGAACAACCTCCTTGCAGTTAGAAAGACTTTAGAAAGTTGGAACATGGTTGAATAAAATAGAACTTGTTTTTTTTTATAATTTGACAGCTGTCAGTAGAAAGCTATTCTCCCTAGGGCTGAAAGTTTTACTTTCAATTAGGCCCCTCAGGCAACTTCATACCTACTTTCAGAGTATGAGTAATGAAAAATTTATTAAAGAGCTTAGCTGTTAAATGTTAAATAAGAAAAGGACTGATGATAGGCAAATAAACAATGAAATATCGTCGAAGCCCACCTTTGCTGATATGGGAGGAAGAAGAGGTCTGTGGTTTGAACCAGAACCAGAAGAAGAATGGAAGATGGTGCAAAGAAAGCGCTTGCGTAATAAGTTTAGTACGATAAAAGGAAAGGCCTGCTCGGAACAGAACAGTAAATTTAAGGCAGCTGATATTAAGACACCACTTTTTGTCACTAACGTACACACAGATGTTTCAGCAGCAGATATAGCCGAGTATATTTTAAACAAAACACAAGAACAAGTATCGCCTATTATGCTTAAAATGGCAAAACGACGTAACTATAACGCCTTTAAAATATTTGTAAGCAAAAGCAACTTACCGACTTTTCTTGAAGGTAGCCTATGGCCGAAAGGAATTTCTTTTAGGAGGTTTGTAGACCTAAGAGATCATAAGGATGTACAACTTCCGCATGTTGACGAGAGGCACCCTTTAAACGCTAATAATGGATAGTAAACCCTACAGTAAGTTAATCTCTTTCAACTGTAAGTCGTTAAAGCGTTCCTTAGATGGTGTTAGAGGATTATGTAGGCAGGCGGAGATTATCGCACTGCAGGAGACCTGGCTGCTACCCCATGATTTGCCGATGCTGACAAATATAGATGACGAGTTTGGAAGCACGGGGACCTCTGCGGTCGATACATCTGCGGGCCCCCTGCGAGGAAGACCGTATGGTGGTGTAGCCATACTATGGAAAAAAACTGTATTTCCGTCTGTTTGTGTTATTAAGTGTAATGATGAACGTTTGGCGGCTATAAAATTAAAATTAAGTGATAAATCTGTGGTAGTATTTAGTATATATATGCCTACTAACTCATGATGATAATTTGCCTGAGTTTACACAGTGTCTAGGTAAAATAAGCTCAATCATAGAGGAACATAGGGACACTAGTGTCTTTTTTATGCTGGGAGATTTTAATGCACATCCGAACGAGCTGTTTTACAATGAGCTCCAAAGTTTTTGTAGAGATCAGAACTGAACCTGTGCTGATGTAAATAAGTTGGGGGTTGATTCCGATACCTATACATTTATCAGTGAAGCGCATGGTTGTGTAAGATGGTTAGACCATTGTGTTGTGACGGGAGCCGCACAAGCTACTATCAAGCGTGTATGGGTGGAGCACAGTGTGCAGTGGTCTGACCATTTTCCACTCTTTATAGAGTGTAACATGGGTAATATCATGTCGAATGTAGATGAGTACCCAACCTCGGTTACTAATAAAACTGTATGGGGAGAACGCAGTCTTACCCAGCAAGAGCGTTATCATCGCAGGTGCCATGCCTTACTTAGAATGGTTGATTTTCCTGAACAGTTTTCACGTTGTTGTGATGGCATGTGTCGTGATGTAGGACACAAGGTTTTGTTGGATAAAATGTACTCAAACATTGTAACTATCCTGTCAGAAGCTGCAACTTTATCTTTCGAGCGAGGTGGGACACGGAGGAGGGGTGGGTACATTGCGGGTTGGAATATGTATGTGTCGGCTTCTCATAGGGAGGCCAGGCTGAAGTTCTTAGCGTGGGTTGAAGCTCAAAAGCCAAACAGTGGTAAATTTTATGAAGACATGTGTGAGAGCAGGAAAATATTTAAAAAACAGCTCAAATGGTGTCAGGATAGACAAGAGCAGATTAAAATGGATATTCTTGCGTCTCACCATACGGCAAAGGACTTTAAGCATTTTTGGAAGCAAACAAACAAAATGAACGTTAGGTCTGGCCTTCCTATGAGTGTGGGTGATATCAGTAATCACACTTTGATTGCTAATCACTTTAAAGACCATTTTAAGGTTAATCTGGAGTCAGACTCTAGTACAAGTGAGTCACTCAATGCTGAGACTTTTGTGAGCGAGAGGGCTGTGAGCTTTAGTGCGGCGCAAGTGCGTAAAGTGATTCAATCCATGCAGAAGGGTAAGTCTCCTGGACACGACAGTCTTAGCATTGAGCATTTGAAATATGCTGGTGTTCACCTGCCGCGCGTACTCTCTATGTTTTATAATCTGTGCCTATGCCACGGCTACTTACCTGACGGATTGACAAAGACTGTGGTAATACCTATTATTAAATGTAAAACTGGAGATGCGTCGGACAAGACTAATTATCGTCCAATCTCTTTAGCGACAATCATAGCAAAGGTTCTTGACAGCTTGCTTAATACTGTTCTGATGCGGCACGTTAAACTACACGATGCTCAGTTTGGTTTCAGGGCCGGGCTTTCTACGGAGAGTGCTATACTGAGTCTTAAGCAAGCTGTCAGGTACTACACTGATTTATTTATTTTATTTATTTATTTAATTTATTTAATTAGAACGGTCTTGAGACCAATAACACTAATTAATTTACATTTCCATAATTTAACAATAGGTAATATACAATCATAATACATAATTAATTAAACATTAAAGAAAATTATTACAAAAAAAAAAAAGTTTAGCATGTCAAATTATACTAAATTATACTGATAGGAAAACGCCGGTATACGCCTGCTTCCTGGATCTGTCTAAGGCTTTTGATTCGGTTCTGTATGATAAGCTTTGGAACAAGGTGGAGGCAGTAGGTGTACCTGCAGAAGTAGTTTCTATGCTGAGGTACTGGTATAGATGTCAGAAAAACCAGGTGAGGTGGGCGGGGTCCTTGTCTGATGCATATGAGCTGCAATGTGGCGTGCGGCAAGGTGGAATAACCTCTCCTCTGCTGTTCAACCTCTATATCAATGACCTCATTGTCGAGCTCAGTAGTACCCATACTGGTTGTTTTATTGATGGTGTACCCGTCAATAATTTGAGTTATGCGGATGACATGGTGTTGCTGGGGCCGACAGTGAGCTCAATTCGCAAACTTGTAAAAATTTGTGAGGTGTACGCGGGGGGGCATGGGCTAAGATATAACTCAAAGAAGAGATGAAGTTATGGTCTTCAAGTGCGGGAAAGTTAAACCGGCTCATGTTCCCCCGATTATGCTTAACGGTGCAGCTCTGCAGGTGGTTGGCAGTTTCAAGTATTTGGGGCATATTGTGACGGAAGACCTCAAGGATGACGAGGATATAGAGAGGGAACGCAGAGCACTGGCGGTTCGAGGAAATATGATCATTCGAAGGTTCACTCGCTGCTCGAGTGAAGTTAAAATCACACTCTTTAAGGCTTACTGCCAGTCCTTCTACTCGAGCAGCCTCTGGATTAACCACACTCGTCGATCAGTCAGCGCGCTGCGAATCCAGTATAATAACATCTTTAGGATGCTGTTGAAGCTGCCTCGCTTTTGCAGCGCGTCGGGGATGTTCGCGGAGGCGCGCACGGATGGCTATCACGCGGTCATCCGTAAGAAAGTAGCTTCCCTGCACCAGCGTGTGCGAGGCAGCAGCAACACCATCCTACAGATGATTGTAGCTCGTGCAGACTGCCCCATCCAGTTTAAGTGGATGCAGATTAGTTTAAGCTCTTGTAGATTTATTTAGTTTTTAATTATTTTATATCATTTTAATAATCTTCTATTATTGTAATAAATTTGTTCATGTAATTTTCAATTGTAGGTTTGTTTCATCTGTGTGTGTTTGATTTCTGTGTAACTGTAATATGGATTAATATCTGAAATAAATGACATAATAATAATAATAATTAGCTCTTGTCGGGGTTTTGATGCAGTTTTTCTTCGTCGTGTCGATGGTTCCCGAGATATTTTGTTCTATCATGTGTTTTTCCCAGAAATGAGCCACATTAATAGCGCTTACCGTGCCGTCAGCCAAATCTTTCAGCGTGCAGGTGTTAGGGCACTCTGGGCAAGACAGCAAATGAGGCATAGACTGTGGGGCTCCGCAATTGCAGTCCGCGTGGTCGGAGTACCCCCATTTGACTAAATTAACATTTGATCAAAGTCAAAGTCAATAATTTTTTATTCAGTACGATGCAAGAATCACTTTGAAACGTCTTAAAGCTAGGTGAGTCTAGGTGCCAGTTCCACGCGACCAAGCGTAGAAATAGACCTAAACAACACATAAAACGTCTGCATACTAATTACAATTTTGTTGAAAATGATCATGCAAAAAGTCTGTAACCCAAGCACTTTTATATTAAAAAAAAAAAAAACAATTGTACGTTGTAACTCGCTTTTACTATGACCACACCTTTTGATGTAATAACGTAATTAACGTTTTCGTTATGTCGGGGACTTCGTTGTCGTTTAATTAGTATTTTCATCTTCGTGTGTTTGTTATATAATTATGATAAGGCCTCTACGTAATACTAAGTTACGATGAAAGATAATTTTACTAAAATACTATGTATGTATACAACGTGTTACAAAATACCCCCTAAATAATATAATTAATTATAAAACCGTAATAAGCTGTCATGTCAGGGAACCAGATTATTTAACAGAAAGGCCTACGTACAGTAGGATACAGCTCAAGTTACCCAAAAACAAAGAAAAATGTCGCTTACTGTAAGGACATAAGAGCTAGCAGTGTATAGTCTGATGCGTATCCTTGTGTACCTGTTTTATATAATAATCAACTACTTCAATAGTTATTCCATTTTTCATTCGTAAATGTGAATAAAAAAATATAGTAACAATATGATAATATTGTGAATGAACTCGTTATAAGGCCTCATTTAAACTCCTTTCGGCTTTACTGGTATTTTTGTAACACCCTGTATAATTTATAGCAAAAGTCATAATTAAATTTACAAATTCGTTGAGTGATCAAACCCTTGTTAAAAGGGTAGGTATTCTCTAAGAAAATTGGCCGTCAACCCTTAATGATAATACTCGTACTATGGGGGTGTAGGGTTGATTATGATAAAATATTATAAGATAAGTGAGTTATGGTGGAGGTTTAAGAGGTTTCGGTTATAAAATCATATTTTACAGATAAGGCAAATTTGAAGTGCTACATAAAATGAGTAAGTTAAATACAAAGATACCCACATTCTCGTCACAAAATTTTTGAAACTACACGACCTTAAAGAAGAAGTAAAAATGTGTTGAAGATGCCTTTTTAGAAGTTTATTTTTTATTCTGATCCTTAATGGTTAAAAAGAGATGTTAAAATTCGTATGGAAACAGCTTTTATGCAACACTTTCATGATTTTTTTCAAGACCTGCGCACATCTAGCGCAATGGCGATAGCGATCATTGAAACGCTGTCAAATAACGGTGTCATATTTGAAAGCGTTTCATTGATCGCCATCGCAAAACGCTAATGCTGCTTTCCTACGGTGCGTGGTTCTGCAGATCATCACGCACCGCGCACGACGACGCACGGCAACGCACACAGAAAGGGCTCCTGTGCTACCGCGCACCTCGGCGCACGAGACCGTTCCCATGGTGTGTCGTGCGGGCTGATCCGCCTCCGTGCGCGATATCACACACCGGTGGGAAGGGGCTATTAGATGTGCGCTGTGACTGGCATTGACACGTGACATATTGCAATTTTCCATCGCCCATCGCCACTGCTCTAAAGATAGTGCAATTCACGAAGACGCGCCCCTCGCGGGGTGCGGGGAGTTTGCTCCGAGCGACAGTCGCGAACCGTAGTCTATTCATTGTAGTGTGCGTGTGCACTCATAGGTAATTAGTGTGTACCGATAACACTCAAACATTGACGGAAGCTTGCACACATATACTATAAACGGTTAGGAGGAATAGTGGGGCGCACCTTCGTGGATTGCACTATCTATACTAACTTTAGATATTTTAATCTACCATTCACAACAACTTCCGTCTGTCCAACTCCAACCCGTCATAAAAGTAGTGTATCCACGGTAACTCCATCCATTCCGAACAAATACACACGAGCCGAATCCGAATGGATCCTTTCCGAAAGTTGTGCAAACAATTTCACACTGATTCCATCTGAGAGACTACAGCTGGCGTTGCTCGGCATAAGACAGCTGGTTCACTTTGACATTACATAGACGTAATTCATGAAATGCAAATCTAAAGCTGTATGGCACAAACATTTTTACAAAAACGGAAAGGCATCAAGCTGTAAAGACTTTGCTTATTATTTTAGGCGTATTAGTTTTTTGTGTAAGTTTTTGGCGTTATTGCGTCCAAATGTTTAAGTTATTCTTCCCCACTGGCACTTGGGGACCGGGTGTGGACTAACGGGCACGCAATGAATCACACCTGAATCCAAGCCCATGACTTTAGATAGAATAAAATAGATTAGAATACAAATAATTTATTTTGCGTCAACTTAAAATTAAAAACAGGTAAACCACTCAGCATTTGCTACAAGGGCACGGTAGCTTTTACAGCGCTGGTTTTCAGTGGCACCATAATAAAATAATAATAAAACTAGCGCAAAATAATAATAATAATAAAATACCTTGCACGAATCGAAACAATATTTTTAACACACAGAAATATCAATTTAAAAAATAATAATAATAATAGCCTCTATATAAAACGAGCACACAACAGGTAGAATTGAATAAAATAAAATAAAAATTTAAAACATCGTATAAGTATACTTACTTTTGACTGCCGGGTTACAAAACTAATTTACATAAAGTAAATCCGTTATTGGCCGTAAGACTAGCATTAAGAGCATAATTGTATTACTTTAAGGGCTGTCGATTTTGTTAAATAAATAAAATAAAATAAAAATAAAACTTAAAACAATCAAAAAATATTTTGTAACACAAATTAACAGTCTAAACTATCAACCAAATACAAACAACACCTTAATAAATTAAGTCTAAGAGTTAGCAAACATCAAAATCTAAAAGAACGACCACTTTATGAAATAGATTAATCGTATCGAAAACTAGAGTCAACCCACCAGTCAGAACTAAAATCATGTTGTCATCTCAGCTATCTCCCTGCCACTGTGACAAACGCTAAAGTTGGTGGATAGAATACGTGTTTTTCCCAACACAATGAACCTTACAAATTGTTTCTATTTCAAAACGAACTTTGCAGTATTGGGCCATTTCAAAATGTGACATTTGTATACCACGTGCCGGTAACTCTTATTTATTCTATCGGACTGTAACGTCATAGATCTGTTACTACTTTTTATTCTATCTATCTTTCTACCTATGTAACACACACAAGCGGAGCCGCGAGTCGTATTTCAAAACATACTATAAAATTCACACAAAAGCCACGTTATGCCAGTAATCTTACGCTGTCATGTGCGAGCGGGTAGTTCTTGACCCTTTGGCCCCAAGGGGTGAACTGGACCCAAAGGGGCGAAGTCGGATTAAATATTATTATACACATTTGCATTTTTAATTACATGTGCGTGGATTAGATACTGGTTTCTTTGTTGTGTTTGAGATTACTAAATTGTTGAGTTTTGGTCTTTGTATTTTCCAAGGATATAATATCCCAAAAGTTAGAAAGCGGCATTTGAACCCACTGGAGGCCTACTAGAAACTCTGTCTGGCTCTGGTTTTGAGTCTGTGTGAGTGCTCACTCTGGGTGTGTGACGTTTTGACGTAAGATTTATTAAGTCAACACTGACACAGACTCAAACCAGAGCCAGATAGAGCTTACTGTGGGTGTGTTTCGTACTGCGATAAAGCCGTCTAGATCCTAAAATCTTCGAGTATCACATATTTGCAAAGCCTTGTGTACAAACGGACCCTAATATTTGTAGTCAAAGGACTAAAAGAGAAATTTAACCCTAAAAAGGTCCAACAATTTGGAAAGGGTTTCACGACACATTTTTGTCTACCTTTGTGTACAAAATACTACAATTTACTAAAAGTGTTTTGTTCTTATCAAATCCATTATTTTTTAGCTATTCTTCCTCTTATTTATTCTTCGTGTCACTGGTTCTTTTGAGCCAAGTGAAGTGAAATAATTTTAAGTGAGCCTCAAAGAGGCTTTCGTGCACTTGACACATTATGTTACGAAATTTTTAGGTTCTACGACATTCTCTGTTTTCTTTCGCCGTTTGAGATCTGACATAGTGCACAAGACATACATTTGTGGACAGAAAAACACATCGGTACAGGACTGGATTTGAACCCACGACCACTACGCCACCAGCGCTATTGTTTAGCTATGAGTATCACAGATACTAATGTTACTTTATGTAGATACCTAAAACTCTGTGAAAGTACAACCATTCGAAACGAAAAGAGCACTTTGTATTTCTATAAAAGTAGCTTATCTAACCATTTCCCGGTAAACCTATTGGAACACTATCGCCGTCTCATCGGCCGTCTCTGTCTATCGTCTGTTCTATTTCAGGAAGGCAGCCGGTGGAAGATCAAAGCGGCATCCAACGAGGTGTGAACTTGGAACCCCCCGCCCGAACTTGGACTACGGAGACCATGTTACTGTTTTTATGACAGACGGACGGAAAAATATAAAACTCAAAAGTGGCACGTCCCCTTAAGGCTCGAACACACCTAGTTCGCTGGCGGTAGCGATCAGTGAAACGCTATCAAATATCGCTGTCAGATTTAAGATTTGACAGCGATATTTGACAGCGTTTCACGATCGCTAACCGCCAGCGAACTAGGTGTGTGCAGGCCATTACTTTTTGTAAACTTACTTACTTTGAGCTTGCATTTAATGCTGATTCTTATAAATAAATCTTTTGTGGTAACCATTACTGATAGAATATTTTAATACTTCATTTATGTAAATAATATTTAAAAATAATTAAAATTTAAGACAATTTACATAATACAACGTGTATCAAAATATGTGTACTATCCTGAAGGGGGGTGAATTTCCACCCCCCGGGGAACAACTTTTGTTCAACGACTTTTCGAACTTCGATTGGTATCTCTGAAAAAAAAACTGCAACGAAGTTTCAACATGAACAGCTGACTTTATACAAAGTGACAACCCTAAACTCAGCTACAGAGGTAGTAGGTAGTAGTAGTAGACCTACAGAGGTAGTAGGTCAAGGGGTCAAGGGGTTACAAGGATAGGGTTGTCAATTTATTTAGGCATTATGAAATTAAATATTTTTGTATGGGAAACTGAAAATAGGAATTTTTAATTATCTCCACCCCACAAATGATCACCATTGTGGTCTGAAACCCCCCACCTTCGCATAGTACACATATTTAGATACACCTTGTATAACAGATAGCTGATAAAATAATTATGAATTTTTATTAATTTTTGGCGCAGAAAAAGAGCTACTACCAACTGACCTCTAGTCAAAATAAATTTTGTCTTGTACAATTTAGCATTCAGATACAAAATAAATGTTTATTTATCACTCAAACGCCCACCCGATGGACCGACGACATTTTTAAGATCGTGACAAGTCAGTGGATGGAAAGGGCTCAGAATTTTTCTTCCTAGAAATGTGTAGGGCCTATGTCTAGCAGTGGAGTCTTCAGGCTGATGATGATGATGTCACACAAATGTGGTCCTCGGTGGAAATTGAACCCACAATTTACAGTAACCTAAGCTGTGTGGACATGTAGGTATGTATGTTAATTTAATCAAAATGGCTGTTAAATTACAATTCACATAGGATAATCCTGAAAGAGGTTTATTTAGGTTCTGTAAGCTTGAATTGTATCTCTGGATACCAGACACCGTTCTTCAAATAGACGGAACCCTTCTTTGACAAAGGATACGTGGAACAAAGTAGGTTACGTTTTAGGGTTATGTGAGCTGAAAATAAATCCCTAAAAATGTTAATTTAACCGTCTGTTTGAGTTTGTCATATAATTTTGATATAAACTGCTGTGAGCATATAAAATAAACATAACAAACTAATATATTTTTCATAATTATGTTGATAAGAGTTTAAAAAAAAAATCAGTTTGCAATTCCAAATGACGACGAACGACTCTAGCGAGTTTTAGTTACTTAATTGAACTATAGGTTATATTTTATCCTCATAAAATATAACTTTTATTAAAACTACGTAAACAAAAGCTGCCAGGTACATCTCCTGACGGGAATTGACACAAATTAAACAATTTCTTTTCGCCGCTTACACCATGGCCAAACCTTATTATCTTCTAATTGCTGTAACTCGGACCAAACCTCGCTAGAATGCTCAAAATGTTTGTTCTATTGTTGTAATGAAAAGGTGCCCTGGATTCAATAAAGTCTTTGTTCGCGTCTAGCTTACGTACACAACCAGTTTTTTACTTTTGATAATGTTTCTATGGCAACGTCAATACAATTTGTTTTAGAATACCATGCAATTGTCTAAGATACCATGAAATTTGAGCATTATTTTGACAACCTTCTTCGAGATTAATCGAAAATTGCTAAAATTGTGTCTGTTGTGAAGTTTGAAAATAGAACATCTTTTGCTCCGAAACATGGCAACCAAGGAGGTTACTTATCGAAGCAAAGATAATGTAAAACTACATCCAAGGTTTTATTTGAATTTCGAACAGTATTGCTAATGTTGTCTATTGAAAAAAAAAAAACGAACACTTAAACGCGAGAAAAGTTAATGAAAGTTCGTTGTTTGTCATAAATGTATTTGAAAAAAAATTGTTCATGCAGTACCTTTAATTTTCTCTCTTCTTTGGTCTTCGACGATACAACGTCGAAACCACATAGTCTTAGAGGGTAAGTTTGTTTGATTATTAAAAAGTACTGGACAAGCCTTGGCCACAACTAGACAACTAGGTCGCTGGCGATGGCAATCAGTGAAACGCTGTCAAATATCGCTGTCAAAATTGACAGCGTTTCGCTGATTGCCATCGCCAGCGACCTAGGTGTGCGCAGGTCTTTAAGTAGAAGTGTCTCGGCCTACATTTACACGTTCGTCCATCAATGCCTCTTTTGCTGGCCGCTAAAGGAGCTTATATTTATAAAATTTTGCTGCCACTCGCGGCTTTGCTCGCGTTGTATGCTGGATGTTGGTCCAAATAAGAATAAGTATTAACTATAAGTTTTCAGGAGTATTCTTCTTACCCCTTGTGCCGTTAATACAAGAATTTACGATTGTTGAATTAGTTTAACACAAACACAAAATCGAATCGATTAACACAAAACAATAACATTATTCTCAATACACCCCAATTAGCTGTATTTTACAAACTCCCATTCAAAGGGGTAGTACACCCCTCATGGATAAAAAGCAGAAGTGGGTTAAAATTGCCCTGTAGGGTGATTGACCTAAAAAGGTTTGTTGGCGGGAAAAACAAACAAACACAATAAAGGCTTTGAGTTTCAGTTTGTTCAGCGCCTAAACGGTTTTAAAGGCTATATTCAAATGAAATGGTACATTTCTGCTGACAATTCCGTTTTTTACCACAACATCACGAAATAAGGTTGTTTTGTGTTGGATGCCTGCGAGCCTGCGTTTTTACAACTAGCTGATTGAACAAGCATATGGCACACCTGAAGTTAAGTGGTAACCATCACCTATAGCAAAACATTGCCTCGCAGGTCACGCACGTCAGGAACTTGTCCTACCGTGCACTACACTGCGTCACATAAACTTAAGGTGTAAAAATTCAGCCTCAAGTGCCAGTATTATAATATAATCACCAAAAACAACTTGACATAGGTATACGTTAATTCCATCACCAAATTCCTTAAAAATATATTAAGTTTGAATTAACAAGTGGCCAGATCTGGTGATGAGTTGAGAGCTGATGAGTTTTTAGGCCTCCGTCATGGCTTTTAATGACTTTTTATTGAAATCTAGTAGCTCTGTATTCTATAATATATACTGGAGGTGTGAATACATACAGAGTGAATTAAATATCTTCTTCCTTTTAAATATAAGAGCTAACCTCTTGTCGGGGTTTTGATGCAGTTTTCTCCAATTAAGCCTTTTGAATGCGGCCTCCTTAACTTTCTTATACGACGTGGCAGCAACCTTTCCTTTAATGCTCATGTTACTTATTCTTGGCCTTTGAATTAAATATAGGGGAAGACCTAGGCGCATGTATCTCGATCAGATCGCAGACGTTTTAGAGAAAGGCCAGGTTAGGAGTACCCTAAACCGACGAGCATGTATGAAGAATGTTATGAGAGTGAATGAAGCGAAAGCGGTGTGTCAGGATCGTAGCAAGTGGAAATCAGTGATCTCTGCCTACCCCAATGGGAATAAGGCGTGATTTTATGTATGTATGAATTAAATATAATTATTAAAATGAATGAATGAAAAAATGATTTTGAAAACGAATAAGTGCAACATTATATTTCACTGACAGTACCTACTATATAGTATCTCCCTCCGCCTGCCTGAACGTACCCCAAAATGTCTTAAACAAGTCTAGCTCCAGAAACTTTGCCAGTTCAACTTAGGAAGTACTTACAATCCAACTTAAAATCCATTTACCGCTGTCTAAGTTGAAGTAACTGCAGTGGGAAGGCCTTCTATAACACTGTGACCGTCTTATTACGTCAGACTTTTCCCACTTAAACTCATTCTTACTTGATTCATCAATTTGATCGCTTGCACGCTGATCAAATGTTAAAAGAACAAGTGAAGTTTAATAAACTAAAAATCTTCTTGATGGCCAAACTGCTGAACCGATTTTGATGAAATTTGGTATGAGATAGGAACATTTTGGTATGAGATAGGAACAAGGTTTTTGATATAAGGAACTAACAGGAGAACTGGGTCAAATGGACAAACACCAAATCAGAAGTTGAAGTAAGCGCAGCACCGCTCACCTTATATGTGCACTACCCAACCTATCTCCTTATTACCCAAAGGTTAGCTGGTAGATAATGCTATCTAGCATTAAGTTCGCCTGTGTACAATACTTTTTAATTTTGTGCAATAAAGAATTTTCTATCTATCTATCTATCTACCGTTAAACTACGGTCACCGCTTCGAAAGAAGTCGTTCTCACCTGAGGACTGTGGAGAATGCTCTCATGGTAATTGAGAATACTCCAAACGGACATTCACAAGGACCTCTACTTCCCCTACGTAAGCCAATCTAGTCTAGTTTTGCATTTTAACTTCGTGTGGTACACATATTAATACAATAGGCATGAAGACAGTAATCAAGTATCGCCAAAACATTTATCTGATCTAATGAAAAAGGATTCAAAGATTTTGAAAAATGTATTTATTCTCTTATTAATGTCGAGATTAATAATTGATTTGTTAATATAAATCTACAAAATACAACAATCCGCCATGATAGCTTAAACACCCGGTCAGAGCGAATTACGTCACGGTTCAGTAAATGTCATTCTGATTTAGTACAAAAGCACCAATGTTTACTGTTGATATACATACCCGTGACGTAATAACAGACGCCATGACACCAGCGAGCGTTTTGGCGTGAATTTGAAAATTTAAATTTAAATGTACTTTTATTGCACAAAAACCTTAATTTTCTACAGAAAATATGATGTATTTTAGACATAATAGATACTTCTGAATATTATAGAAGAGATTTTGAAAATAAGTCGTCATGCCTATACTTCGGCTCACTATCTTCTCTTTAGTCCTCTGTTTTCTTATCGAGTGTTATTTTTTTTATCTATCTATTTAATTGCGATTTTTTTTCTCATCTAGGCGATTGCAATGGCAATCAGTGAAAGCATTTCACTGATCGCTATTGCAGATCGCTTAGATGTGTGCAAGACTTAAGTACTTCCGTGCTTTAAAAGGCATGTCGATTTGTTGGATTAAAGGATAATCAGTTGTTAAACCAGGCTTTTAGATGGCTTAAAATCTTCATTATAGGTTAGCTACTTAAAGCATTTTAGTGCTTTTTCTTTTGAACTCTGTCTACTTTATTAATAAAATTGATATAGGTAGAGGTAACCGCTCAACATCAAGTTGGACATCTAGTTGGTCCATCACTTAAAAGTACATGAGCCCTGCTAGATCAAATAAAAAATTATTACGTTTGTAGGCAATAAATCTTGCACATCGTCCTTTCTGCTTTTGTAGAGCGCTATCTCTTTCTGACGCACACAAAAATACATAAAGCCGAAATTAGCCGATGTGCAATATATTTTGTTGCTTAAATACTACCTACTTACCTTATCTTACCTTAGATTTGTGTAGCTCGTAGATAATTCGTAGCTAACTCGTAGAATACTCGTAGCAAAATCGTAGCAAGTTAACTTTCCATCTATCGTCTTTGTATACAGGATGATTTCGTTGCATACAAAACACCTATAATCATGGTATTTTTTGCGATAAACATGATATATTTTGAATTTACTATAAAGTCTGGGAGATATCGCTCCTGTGGGACCCCTATTTGCTTCGGCCCGAGTCAAAACAGCCCCTTAACCTACATGATTGAACTATAAAAGTAAGGATCCGATGTACTGACCCAAAATCTGCCACAGTATCAACGTTACAGAGAGTTAGCACAGTAATAATAAGTTACAGACAAATTATTGACACAAAAAAAGTTGCTTTTAATAATGTAAATTATAAATATTGACAAAAGGAGTTAAGCACTACTACTGTGCATTGTTAGTTCAATGTTGTTGTTGGTAGTCGAACCGAAAAAAAATAGAGTGGGCTACAAATAAGAATTGCACTATTGCAGAATAAAAAAAAAAGTGTATATTGGGTGTGTGCGTGAGAGATAGTATACTAAAGCCATCGCCTACTGAAATCATTAGAATAGAATAGAATAGAATATAACTTTTCATTACTCATACTCTAAAAGTAGGTCTGAAGTTGCCTGAGGGGCCTAATTGAAAGTAAAACTTTCAGCCCTAGGGAGAATCGCTTTCTACTGACAGCTGTCAAATTATAAAAAAAAAAGTTCTATTTTATTCAACCATGTTCCAACTTTCTAAAGTCTTTCTAACTTCAAGGAGGTCGTTGAACCAAATTCCAACTTTTTATTCAGCAAGTAGGTTGGAAACCCATTACAACGGTAAGAAGTTTAAAAAGTCTAATATGATAGTGCAATGTAAAATTTAAATTTAAATAACATAAGATAGTATTAAATAAATAATATATCTTCTAAATTACTTGATTAATATATAGCTTCAACTATTTATTTAAAATAACATAGATTTGACATTTACCATTTTTTTAATTATGAGAATTAAAATAATGGCTGAATAATGCTGGCGAGCCGAAGCCGAAGGCCCGCCAGAGAAAAAGAAAAAAAAAACCGGGAAGGCGGCAATTCAATCTTCATTTTCACAAATTTTTCTTTCATGTTTTTATTTTTACTTTCCTTGTATTCATAATGAAAAGCACAGTGTTTACCTCGGGTGAAAGTCTTTTAAGTCCCTCAAGCTCCATTGGCGCCCTCGCTAACGCTCTGGCGCCAAACCCGTCTCGGGACTCAAAAAACGTGACTTTCAACACTCAGGTAACAATGTACTATTATTGTACACCAAAAATTTTACGGTAAACATGGCATAAAATAATGCTTAAAACTAGAGGTACAATGGGCGGTCTTATCGCTAATAGCAATTTCTTCCAGTCAATTTTTCGATGGAAAGAAACATTATAGTACGAGTAGGGACGGGGCATACATAAACTAATAAATATGATATTAATACTATAATAAATATACCTATATATATTTTTTTTAATATTTATTCTATTTATTATATTAAATATGATATTATCATTGTTTAGAAAAGAACCGTTATGTACACACATACGTATCACGTACACAATTAAGTTAGGTTATCAACATTATTTTCCATGTTTTTTCCTCTCAAGATACCTTATGAGTCTCTATTATAATACCGTATCCGTTTCCCCAATGTGTGTGTTGAATTTTGTAACTGAGTATCCAGACATTTTGAAACCCTGACTTTTTGCTAAATATAAATGTTCTACTATACCTACAGACCATCTGATAGTTGGACGTTTTGCTACATGGACGTTTTGCTAATTATAATTACAAATCATTAGACCTTTTGCTCTGTTAGTAATTTAGCTGCTCATACCTTCATTGGATTGGATTTCATAAAGCTCCTGATCAGAAGATCAGAAGCTGATTTTTCCAGATCAGTCAGGTCAGATTTTTTCAGATCAGATTATAAAACTGGCCTAGCTAAAAGGATCCCAAAAAAAGCACTCATCATCATCATCATTATCAGCCTGAAGAAGTCCACTGCTGGACATAGGCCTCCCCTACACATTTCCAGGAAGAACAATTCTGAGCCCTTTCCTTCCATCGACATCCCGCGATCTTAACAATGTCGTCGGTCCATCTGGTGGGTGGGCGCCCTACGCTTCGTCTTCCGGTTCGTGGTCGCCATTCGAGAACCTTTATTCCCCAACGGTTGTCAGTTCTTCGAGCTATATGGCCTGCCCATTGCTACTTCAACTTACTAACTCTACGAGCTATGTCAAAAAAGCACTAATATAAGGAGTTAGTGAACTGTTATAAGATATACTGTGTCGTCGGGAGCCTCGCATCATTGTTTAAGAGCATAGCTGGTAAGTTATAGCAAAGTATGATGAATTTTCAGGGTAACTCAAGACAACAGGGATCTTTTACGCTTCCTGGCTTTTACTTCAAAATTATGTTCAAGCTGTTTTATGGAGGGGTTTTAGTAGAAAATCGGAAGCTATTTAGACGTAGGTAAATATTCAGTAGGCCTACCACAAGCTCTGTTTGGCTTGGCTCTGGTGTTGAGTCTGTGTGAGTGTTGACTCAATAAATCCTACGTCGAAAGGTCACACAAACAGTATAATACACTGAGCACTCACACAGACTCAAAACCAAAGCCAGAGAGAGCCAGACAGAGTTTGTGGTAGGCCTGCACGTATTGCTTTTTTTTACACTAGAAGCTGCCCGCGGCTTTGCTCGCGTTATATCTACCCGGATAAAACAGAGTCTGTTTGTTTTCCAGGTCACAAAACTTATGTTGATTCTATGTTTAATTTAACCCACCCCAGTGGTGTAGTTTAATCTACCCCAACGGTAGTGATCTAGTGAGGTTGATCCCGCATTATGATTTTAAGGTCGTGAGTTCGAATCTGGTCATGCACCAATGATGTTTTGACAAAAAACATGCACTATAACATTATTATTTTCATAAACAGTGAAGGAAAACATCGTGAGGAAACCGGCATGTTGTGGTACGTAAAATTTTCAAAAGCTTATACTTTCGTACAGTACCTTTTTAACCGAATTCAACGATCGACGTTCTCGATTCAGTTGTATTTTTTATGGTTTTTGTCACTTTATTTGGTCAAATATGAGCCGATTTGAAAAAAATATCTTCCAGATTGGTCTCATAGAAATTCCATCAAATAAAATACAATTCAAGTTTTTAAATACCTACATTTAAAAAATGAAATGTATTTATTCAAACGAATGCTGTGAAGAATAGATAATGTGATGTAATGTTAATGCTGTGAATGACAATGATATCAAATTTGATAACTTTCATAGGATATCTAAATTATTCAGTCGCCTTTCCAATTGAGTCGAGTTTTTAGTGTAATCACGACGAATGGCTTTATGTCCCTTTCTGAATAACGAAGGTACGTCATTTAAGTTGTGCCCTAAAAGCCTTAATTGTGGGTCCTCGTAAAGTTTTGGGGGCCTTTCATCATGTAATTTTGTATTCATACATTTAGGACGCGAGATAAGAAATTTGATGAACCATTATGTTAATTGTACCTTTCTAATGTGCCTTATTTAAAAAGCACTCTGTGTAAGTGAGAACCTTCGTTATTTGTAACTGATGAGATTGTACATAAATAAACAGGTTTTTGGAGATTAATTATACAGCGTCAGAGTTAGCTTACCCATCCCCCTATTTACGGGACGTTTGCCTTGGACCTACACCATATTCTTTGCTTAGTCGACCTACTCTCTCTTGACTGGCATGTCACCTCAGTTGGAAGTACTCGTAGCTCTGCTTTCTGCGCCATGGGTCATGGGTTCGATCACCACCGAGAACAAATATTTGTGGGGTGAACGCAGATGTTTGTTCTCTCTTTAGGTGTTATATTGTACATGTAATTACAAAAAAAATGGTATACCTATGAGTATTGTATCAGCTATCTGGTTCCCATAGTACAAGCTCTGCTTAATTTGGGGCTAGGTAGTATTGTGTGATTGTCCATGACATTTATTTATTTCCACATTAAAAAACATGGCTATTATTGTGGACTGACTAAGCCTGACTAAGCCCGTTTGTGCTGAAACGTGGTCAATAACAGCAAGATTGGTCCACAAATTGGAAGTCGCCCAGCGAGCTATGGCTATGCTCTGAGACTGACTGGATGATAAAATCCGGAACGAGATTATCTGACAGAGAACCAAGGTGGTCGACATAGCTCAAAGGATTAGTAAGCTGAAGTGGCAGTGGGCCGGTCATGTTTGCCATAGAACAGACAATCGTTGGAGCAAACGAAAACTAGAGTGGAGACCGCGTTTAGGAAAGCGTAGTGTAGAACGCTTTCCAAAGTGGGGCGAAGATCTACCAAATGTAGCTGGCAAGCACTAGAGAAGAGTCAAAGACCTGGTCTTGGGAGAGACCTACGTCCAGTAGGCCTACCATGAGCTCTGTCTAGCTCTGTCACTGCTGGTTTTGAGTCTGTGGGGTTGACAAAATAAATCCTACGTCAAAACGTCACACACACAGTATAATGCACTGGTGAGCACTCACACAGACTCTAAACCAGAGCCAGAGACAGAGCCAGACAGAGCTCATGGTAGGCCTACAGCAGTTCAAATACAAATAAATACAAATTATTTATTTCAGTTTTAAGCAGTAGACTGATAATAATTATGATCATGTCTAAACCGTAGACACATTACAGGGTCAAAAACCAAAAAACCAGGCACGGGAGTCTTCAAATATTTATGCTAGCCATTTATAATCATGATACGAGCAAAGCCACAGGCGGCAGCTGGTGTAAACATCATCACACAATTGTCTACCATTTCAATCAGTAAAAACACTTAATACTGAACATCCTAAATCCTTTATCACGCCAGCTTAGAGCAGTTAATGCGAACGTAAAAACGATGTGATACCGGTCGGATAAGTACGGTAATACCCGCGTTAATTAAGGAGGTATCGAGGTAAGGCTACCACCATGTGATACGTTGACTATCGACTGTTCATTTAAATTTGATAAAAAGGGTACTAATAAGGGCAAGGGTAGAAGTAAAGCTTTGCGCACATGAACGCGTTTTGCGGTGGAAACGCTTAAGGGGATACGATTTTCATACAAACTTGATTTACACAACTATGGGCGAATAAAGTATTAATGTACACTGAAATAGCTGTAATAGGCTTTTACAGTGGTCCTTATTACCGGCCAGTTATATAAAGTTGGAGTGTCAGCCGTTGGTCGTGGCAGTCGGGGCTTCAGAAAAAGAACTAACAGACTTTTACGACTATTTTGAGACATATGTTTTAAGCTCATTCACGTATTCAATGCCGAGTACCCGTTAGAAAGAATGACGAAAAAATTACTTTTTTGGTTTTTTATTAATATTTCTGTTATCCTACAGTTTTCTCCAACTTTATATAACTGGCCGGCAATAAAGACCATTGTAAAATTCTATTACAGCTATTTCAGTGTACATTTATACTTTGTTTGCCCATAGTTGTGTAAATTCAGTTTGTATCGGAATCGAACAACCTTAAATGATCCCCACCACAAAATGCTTAAGGTGCTATTTGACAGCCCTCACAGATTAATTGGTAGTAGCTCTGCTTTCTGCGCTAGAGAGCGTGGGTTCAATACCCATCGAGAACAAATATTTGTGTGGAGAAAGTATATGTTTTGTTCTCTGTCTGGATGTTAAGTTGTAATCTAAGTGTATCTAAGTATATACAAAAAGAAATATTATGTTTTAATAATCAGCTATCTGATTCCCATTGTACAAGTTTTGCTTAGTTCGGGGCTAGTTTGTGTTGTGTGGTTGTGGTTTTAATTAACAGAAAAAATTTCTAGCTCTTAATAAATATAATAGTACCTCCAGGCTGCTAAAAATAGAATGGTTATATTATACACGCTACTGCTAGTCACCTTCTGAGGTATGCAAGTGGCAAGAGGGGGACGATTTTCTAGCTATAAATGGTAGACTGGTAAATTGGGCTGATGTTTTGCTCTCCTAGTGTACTAAGAAAATAAGTACGTTGTGTTTTCATTTAAAGTCTACCCATCCAAAGTTATATCCCTCCCATCTAAAGTTATATACTCATAAAATATCTTAGCTGTTGGTACAATTAAGTATTTTGGTTAAGATCATAAATATAATCCTTTAAGTACCTTCATAAAGGCTGGCTCAGCGGCGCCAATCGGAGCCATACAGTCTAGAAGGGTATTCTAAATAGGTTCATTCATAGACTTTGAAACTCCTAGGGTTTTTTTTTTCTCTTTACATATTTTGAAGCACTAGCGCTTGTGGCTGTGTTTTTGATGTGACAACGTCTTATAATTCGATAGAGCCGGCTGCACGCACGAAAAAACATGACTCATGCGGCGTTACCTCGCTCTGAGACGTTCTATTTAAGGCTTGAAGTGCAAGCGAGAGCGCGGAACGAGCGACAAAGAGGCACAATCGGCATCCGCGTTCGGCAGCGTTCGACATCTGTCTCTCTCCTACTAGAGTAAGCGATGCGTCCGCGTGGACAGCTGTATGACGTTGTTTCAACTATCGTCAGTAAACCGACTTTAAAGACAACCGACTTTTTTGGTAATTACTACTGTTCACTTAAAAAGTAAAGCAATATACTGTGCAGTCACTATCGAACCAGTGTGCTGAAAGGGAATTTAGTGCACCTCAAAGAGTTTTTTCTGTTTTCGAACTTTTAAGGTTCTAAATAGTTAACTCAGTGAGTTTACTTGTCCTTTAAGATGTATTCATGGTTTTATGTTATCCTATAGCGAACCCGGAAGTCGGGACAAGGCAACGTTACATTATAAATAATATCATCATTTTGGAGTCTGCTCGTTCAGTTTCAATGCCTTTAGAATAGAAAGCCTTGGTTTTCTAATGCCGGGTTCATATCCATGCAAGCTATACAGGGTTATTCATTATTAGCTGCAAATACTCAGGAATTAGGTTCAACAAATAGAATAAAAAATATTTATGAAGTTATTTTTTTTTAAATTTGATCAAAAAATTTTTCAAGTTTTTATATCAAAATTTTATTTTTATTAATTTCTTTACGGCTATTGCATAATGATTGCCATGGAGAACAGGACGATGACCCACCCAGGCGGTGACTGAACGCAGAGTGTCACTCACGGCTCGCGGGCGCGGATCAAAGGTCAAAATAGGTCAGGCGTCAATGATTCCTTTATCGATTTTCTCGGGATTTTCGTAACAAAACTTAAAAAAAATCATTTCATAAATATTTTTTATTTTATTTGTTGAACCTAATTCCTGAGTATTTGCAGCTAATAATGAATAACCCTGTATACTTGGCGGCTCGTAGCTTAATTTATTATGAGTAAAGTTTTAATAGTCTGCCTATCGTGTCACTGGTTCTTTTAAACCCGTATTGTGGAACGATTTCGAGTGTGCCTCAAAAAAATAAAACGCCTCAAAGTTTTGATGACATTATAATATAATAATAATAAATATTATAGAAAATCCACACAACACTATACAGCCCCTGACTAAGCAGAACTTTTACTATGGGAACCAGATAGCTGATACAGTACTTTAATATTTTTTTTGTAAATACATACTTAGAATACAATATAACACCCAGACAGAGAACAAACATCTGTGTTCACCACACAAATATTTGTTCTCGGTGGGGATCGAACCCACGACCTACGGCTCAGAAGGCAGAGCTACTACCAACTGAGCTGAGAGGACAGCCTTAATATTATTAAGTATTCTAAAATGAAAATAATTCGCACAGTAAGCTCTTGGTTCGAAGGAATCAGTGACATGATAAGAAGGAGTAGCTCTTGACTAAATAGTAATATGACGGTTACTGTCAAAAACAACACAGTGCAGGTTTACTGTCCACCTAATGGTAAGCGGTTACCGTAAACCACTAACAATATCATTTTTTTTCGTACTCTAAAGGCTCGAACACACCTAGTTCGCAGGCGATAGCGATCAGTGAAACGCTGTCAAATATCGCTGTCAGATTTGAGATTTGACAGCGATATTTGACAGCGTTTCACTGTTCGCTACCACCAGCGAACTAGGTGTGCGCAGGCCCTAAAGGCGTGCGCAAATCTAGGCGATGGTTATAGCGATAAGCTGTCAAATATCGCTGTCACATATTTGACAAAGTTTCAGCTGATCGCCGTCGCCTAGATGTGCGCAGACCTTTAAAACGACATTGGCAATTTCGTGGCAACCCCTCCACTGAAAAGCCATGCATAAAAGAAAAAGAAACAAATAAAGGCCTGCGCACACCTAGGTCGCTGGCGATGGCGATGAAACGCTGTCAAATAACGCTGTCAAAATTGACAGCGTTTCACTGATCACCTTCGCCAGCGACCTTGGTGTGCGCAGGCCTTAACACAAATAATTTCACCCTCGTACGACAGTAACCGAACTTATTTCGTTTTGTAGATAAGGGTGTATTGTTACAATGAAATTAAATTTGCGCCTGCTTCGTTTGAATCCCCTACCCCCAGTCCGGAACCCTCTTATCGTGTTAAATTAATTGTTGTATAGTAAACAAAACACCTATAATGATACTGAATTCTAAATACAAATTCAATCGTGGAACTCGATGTAAAGTAATTAAAAACAAATAAGGTTCAATGACTTAAATTCGAATTGGTGTTTTTTAATAATCATAAAGTTTTGTTCATGTTTCGCCAAACCGGCCTTCAAATGGCATGTTATTCTAAAGCCACACACATTTATGCGATCACCGATGGCGATCAGTGCTATCATCATCATTTGCGCAAGGGTTTAAGGCCTGCGCACATCTAGGCAATTTCAATGGCTTCTTTTTCTTAACGCGTCATTGGGTTTTTCAAACCAGTGTGTTGAAAGGATTTTTAGTGCGCCTCAGAGGCTCCTTTCGTGCACTAGCCATATTAAAGCTAGATGAGTCTAGGTGCTAGTTCAATGCGACCAAACTTAGAAGTTTAAAAAAATAACGTGAAAAAAATCCTGAGTCAAATTTGACAGCGTTTCAGCTGATGGCCATCGCCATCGCATAGATATGCGCAGACCTTTAATCGTGGGCTTCACTTTAGAATTCTCAAAAGAAAACTAATTATCCGAACAAATACTTTATGTAAGGAAACATAGTTTTGGGGAATAATAGGGCTTATTAGAGAAAACTAATTATTTGTTTATCATAAACTTACATAATAAATGTCAGTTTCCTGAACACATGTCATTTCAATTGATTAAGAGTCGCCTTGAAAACAATGAATATACCTTTGCATTATTTACTGGCACGTGAGGTTGAACATCTGCAGGGCTACCACGAGCTCCATTATGGTTATGGCTATGGCTGTCAAATTGTGTATAGATAGGCTGACCCACACATTCATTTTCTTCTTGGATTTGAATGTGTTGACACTGTTGACACAATTTTGACAGTCACCACCATAACCATTATGAAGCTCATGGTAGGCCAGCTGTATGCCTCAAGTTGATGGACGCAGGGAAGTGCATCGTAGGGCACGTTCCTGACATGCGTGACCTACGAGACAATGCTTTATAGTAGGTGATAGTAGCTCTGCCTTCTGAGCCGTAAGTCGTGGGTTCGATCCCCACCGAGAACAAATATTTGTGTGCTGAACGCAGGTGTTTGTTCTTTATCTGGGTATTATATTATAGTATTATAAGTACATATTATGTATCAGCTATCTGGTTCCATAGTACAAGTTCTGCTTAGTTTGGGGCTAGATAGTGTTGTTTGGATTGTCTATAATATTTATTTATTTATCGCTAACAGTGATCTCTACCAGACAACCGGCTGTATGTGAACTTTTTAGAACATTTCGATATCAAATGCAAACAACGAAACAGTTTCATTACAATTTGTTTCCAAACTAACTCCATTATTTGTTGCTACACTTGATTTTTGATTTATAAACATGAGTAATATTTGTTTCCAATTTTCCATTCTACCGAATCACTGGACTGTGAAATGTGACCACTGACATGAATCGCACGTTCAAATACCTATATAAAAATGCTGTATTACTATAGATTTGAAGTAGGTACTTATGAAAACATGATATAGATAAACCAGACTCAAAATGCACGCCCCTCCACCACGTTTTCTTTGTGGTGTAGGTACTAAAAAACAATTTACTTTGGCTGACTGAAGTAATGGGACGTGCAATTTAAGATTGGACGATCTCTACCACGCTTTGACAATACTCATGCAAACACAAACACTAAGTTGGTGTGGCACCACATTGCTATTTTTATTTATGTTTTATAAAAGGATCAAAATAACGGGTAGAACCAATAAATAAGTTTGTTGCCTGTTCTTCTAGGCTTGGTCGCGTGGAACTGGCACCTAGACTCACCTAGCTTTAAGACGTTTCAAAGTGATTCTTGCAATTGTATTGAATAAAATTTAATTGAGTTTGATCAAAATAACGGCTAGAACCAATTCATAAGTTTTATGCCTGTTCTTCTAAGCTTAGTTGTGTGTGACTTTTACCTATAATTCCTGTCTAGCCTTAAGATTCAAATTGATCTTTGTGATTTAGCTGACTAAACACTTACTAACACCTATTCTTAAAATTTTACTTGACCATCAAATTTTTAGTTTTCCCAAAAACAAAATCACATCTTTCATAAATTTTCTTCACACGACACGTCACTGACAATGTAAAGGTGCGGCCAGATCTATGCGATATGCTAGCGATATATTTAACCTAGATGCGGCCGTACCTTAAATGAGAGCTCGTAGCTATTTGGGCATAAACTTCAGATTGAGTGCAAGATGCTTCTCTAATTTACTCTTATCTCACTTCAGTGGGTCGAAACTCAGTAATTTTCTAAATTAGTTCGCTCCCCCCTCTCCCTTTTGCCCCCTTTTCCTCCCTTGTGCTTCCGATATTCAAAGTTCAAAGCTTAATGAGATCAAGAAAATCGGAAGAGACATACCTATTGGATTTGTTTTCTTTTCATAAATTGATTAGAGCCAGAACTTACGTAACGATAAACTCATATTTTCATTTTAAACAATCTTTGTCCCAAATTTTGACTCGATCAATAAGCCTACCACAAGCTCTGTCCGGCTCTGTCTCTGGCTCTGATTTTGAGTCTGTGTGAATGTTGACTAAATAAATCCTACGTCGAAACGTCACACACACAGAACAAACTGATGAGCACACACACAGGACTTAAAACCAGAGCCAGACAGACAGAGCTTGTGGTAGGCCTACTGTTCAGTGGTCTAGCCGCGAGAACCGTTACAAAATTACACTTTTGTGTTGATAAAAAAAATCGGTTGTCTGTAAAATTGGTTTACTGACGATAGTTGAACGTGACAACGCCATGCAGCTGTCCACGCGGACGCGTCGCTCACTCAAGTAGGAGAGAGACAGATCTCGAACGCTGCCGAACGCAGAGGCCGATTGTGCCTCGTTGTCGCTCGTTCCACGCTCTCGCTTGCACTTCAATTCTTAAATGGAACGCCTCAGAGCGAGGTAACGCCACATGAGTCATGTTTTTTTCGTGCGTGTAGCCAGCTCCATCGAATTATAAGACGTTGTCACGTCAAAAAAAATTGGCAATAATGAAGGAGGCCAATGTCCAGCAGTGGATGTCTTCAAGTAGACGTTGATGAAAGAAAAGCGGAATACAACCCTCTAGACCCAAATGATCTTCGTCGGGTATTAAGTACGTTTCCTCGCCAATTTGTAGCAAATACCTATGAAATGGGAATCACCTCGATTTCCATATAGTTTGTGTTCCCTCATTACTTGCGGTATCATCTCCTAATGGAACGATGTTACATTGTTTGTTCAGGGTATGTGCATAGTGCCAGCGATGTTAACCTATATCAAAATCCTCCAAAAGGTTCCCAGTAGGCCTATACTACAAGCTCTGTCTAGCTCTGTCTCTGGTTGTGAGTCTGTGTTAGTGCTCACCAGTGTATTATACTGTGTGTGTGACGTTTCGACGTAGGATTTATTTAGTCAACACTCGCACAGACTCAAAACTAGAGCCAGAGACAGAGCCAGACAGAGCTTGTGTTAGGTACAGTTCAACTCGGCTTAAATGACGACAAAAAAGGTATAGACCACTCAGCATTTGCTACAAGAGCAGGGTAGCACTTGCAGCTTGGTTTTCAGTAGATTTGAAAGGTAAGTAGAGTTATGTTACTAATGGATGAAATAGGAAAATAACCCCACATAAAGTGAGGTACGGGCAGGAGGAAGAAGAAGAAACAGGAAAATAACATTTTGAGCATCTGTTTTCATTCTCGCTAGATATAAAATCCCACCCCTACCGCCCTAACAATAGAATAACATCTCATGTAAGTACGGGATGCGCACACTTCGTAATTATTATACAAACAGTACATTATCACGGAACTGTGTGATTTGATACGTGTCACACACATGTTTTTTTTTTATACAACAAAGTTAGCAAACAAGCTTACGGCCCACCTGATGGACGTGTGTGCACTATGCCAGTACTCTCAAACGGTGAAGGAAAACGCGCGAGGAAACCGGCGTGTCGTAGAACCTAAAAAAGTTTGAACAACACGTGTCAAGGGTCACTCAAAAAGGGCCCGCCAGCGGCCTTCTTGCGGAAACCAGTCCGTACACCAACTGCGGATGATGAATTTGCAATTTTTAGGTTTTACCTATTTTGTACCTACAATTACCCAAACCACGTATAGAAGACTGGCACATGTACATAGATTCAAGGTTACTTGAGTTTCTGTGGCTATAAAAGCTTTAAATAATAATCTGAAACTTTGATCTCAAAAACAAAACTTACAAGGTTACTTGAGTACCTGTGGCTATAAAAGCTTTAAATAATAATATGAAACTTTGATCTCAAAAACAAAACTCAAGCTAAACCAAGGCTCAAGCAATGCTTAAATAGATTCACTGAAATATCACGATCAATGCATAAACTTACAGAGTTTCTCACCTCGATACTATATATATCAACGAAATTCAGTAGATACAAATCTTTGAAACTCTAAAATTTGCCTTTGTGAATTTGCATCCCAATTGTGCCTAGACTACAAGTTCAAACAAAGTTAAGGCAAAGGGCATAACTTCAACTGAAACGGAGACATTCCATTGTTGCTTCAGTTATTGCACATTCTTGCTGTGACCATGCGTGAATGAGTCTCCTTTGAGTGACCGATGCAGTCAGATTAGCGATACCTGCAACGTGGCTCTGTTTAAACCTCAGAAATTATAGATAGCGACAATCGACGAAAAAATTAGTAAGGAATCAATCAGGAAATTGTGTTTTATTATGATATCAAACAGAAGATATTTAAATTTCGAGAACGTACCATACAAAGCTGATAAGGTATTTTTCTATGAGATATTTTTGCATTTAAAATTCCTTCAAATAACAAATTCTCTGTGGCTTATCACCTCTGAGTAGATCAAGCTTCGAATCGATGGGTATGAGACTCGAGGGAAACAGGAAAGTTTGGCCCAAAAAGAAACTAAAAATAGACGGTGGTGATAAACATCGAATGGATGAGGTAAACAACAAAATGGCCGTGGTATGTAAATAAACTGGGTTATGATTAGATTTAATTATGCAGGACTTTTGGTAACATTTGAAAATTGCAAATGGACTCATCCCTAACCTTTGAAGGGATTCTGTGGGCTTAGCGGAATAACATTCTTTAAAGCGATAATTTTGATGTCTCGTATTGATTTAAGGTTCTATTTTTAGTTGAAAAGGGTGAGGTTTTATTAGTGTTACATACTGTGTATTTTACAATAAAGTAGTTTACATTTGGAATCAATTTTGTGGTTCGAACCTTTTGGTTTGAAAATATACCAACGTGAAAATATACCAGGAAATAAATACTAGGCAGCTGAAAATCTGGAAAGTGTTACTCTCTGACTTTGCCAGACGGCTAAAAATACGAGTGCCAATGTCGCAGGAAATAGAATAGACATAAGTTTGTACAGCGACACACGTGCCCGTCTTTCTCCAAGACAAACACACTTTGAACAGTGCCGGGTGGCGTGTCAAAGGCACACTTCCGCCGTAGAACTTTCAATTTAGCACTTTTAAAAGTACCCCAAGTGTAAGTCAATAACGTTGGAAGCTTCAAGTAGTTCTGAATGCAAATAAGGAAAGTCTCCCGAGCCTCGGAGGACTATGCTGAATGCTAATAACTTTTACACTGCTGATAAAAAAGTTTCGCTATTTTAGGGTATCGAGATGGCATTGATCAGTAACAATAAAAAACTGGACAAGTGCGCGTTGGACTCGCAACCCAAGGGTTCTGTACACATTTGTAATCAAATTAAAAAAAATATTTTGTGTGGTGAACATAGATTTTAGTTTTCTGTCTGGGTGTTATAATTGTATTTTAAGTATTTACAACAAAAATGTGATAAGTATTAAATCAGCTAACTGGTTTGGGTTTGATTTGTCCACAATATCTATTCATTTTATTTATTGAAAATCAGTCCCTATTAGTTAAACTGAAAAAAAAACTTCAAACAGAATATGTAGCAGTCTTTATTATTAATAACCTACTAGTCTGACTTTTTAGTGTCTCGCTAATAGTCTCTTGACACTGTCACTTTCCTGACAACAAATAGAGATAGCAACAGACTTATCGGGCTAAATTACTGCCATAACAACAAACAGAAACTCCCAAAAAGACGCGTGTGATCCCTAACCGCCGTCATCGCAATGACTTCCGGTCTCGAATGGGATTTCTACCGGAAATCGTTCCGCAGCGGTCTGCATATTCCACCCCCTTTGATTGTTTAGAAGCTTTGATAGGGGGCGTTCCTATATAGCCTAGGCTTTAGGGGTCATTTATGTTTATATTTTGAAGAGGGTCCTAAATAGTGTATGTAATGTTGGGGTTTATTGGGGTCGGTTCTAGTTTGTCGTTACATTAAGGCGGTTTTGGAATTTGTTGGGCAATGGAATAAATAACAATTGTGATGGTAAAAGGGTTTGACCACGAAAGGGTAGGTCTATTATAATGAAATCTACTGTTATCATCAAAACCTTAACATCACTGATGAAAATGTAGGCAAGATTTTCACACAGAGCTTTTTATCCCAATTATTCTATACTATTTTTAAAAAATCTTGTCAACTTCACTATGTGAATTAGTTTCATCTGCCGGCACTTTTCGCCCCCGAATCTGAAAAATGGCGGCATATAACACCACCTATGTCCATTCACCCCCACCACCTCTCAGAAATGGGGGCAGATTTATTTTAGATACAGTGTATCTAAAATAAATATGTAATTACTTAACTTCTATTGGTTTCAAGGAAATTCACCCACAAATCTGTAAATAAATCTGAATTGTTTGAATTAATTAATCAAACAAAAGAATGAATTCCAAATTAAATGTAACAAGGGCGCCCTGAGTCAACCACTGACTTTTCAAATTAAAATGTAAAGCGAATCTTCGGCGCCAAGCCTTCGCTTACAAAAATGTTTCCACCGTCATAAAGCATTCATAGGATAGTTAATTATGTAGTTCCATGAATCAGAGGGCCAAACGTGTTTATTTTGAAACGTTACCAATTGGCCCCTGTTTAATACAGCTGACAATTCGACATAATTATATGTAAAAAATGTGGAATTTTTGCGCTTTTGTGACATATTAGTCACTTTTATTAATAGCCTAAGCGTGACAATTCCACAATTTTGTCGCTTTGTGACATATATGTCGAATTGTCAGCTTTATTAAACAGGGCCCAGGTTTCTGTATTTTGAATATCTTTCTTATGGATTATTTAGCCAGATAACTACGGATACTACTACAGATGCCTCTCTGGACAGAGCAGCTTGGCGGACTCTAGCTTTGGAAGCCACGTTTTATTTTGGACACTTGTGCCACAGCAGTAAGTAAGTAAGGGTTATTTTAGCAAATTATTATTGTCTACAAAAACCTTTTATTCGATTATTTATATCAAGAATTAGTACATTTTGAATTGTCTCCCTAGAAGAGCTGTTTAGGCAGTTTGACCATGACCATCAACCATGAACGATGTACCTGCAAAATCTACTTCTCGTATAAGCTTCCAAAGATAAATAGATAGATAGAAAATACTTTATTGCACACCACACAAAATTTACAAAGGAATACAGAAATAAAGTGTAAAGCCTTGCGCACATTCTAGCACGATATCGATGGCGATCAGTGAAACGCTGTCGAATATGACAGCGAAATTTGACAGCGTTTCACTGGTCGCCATCGTCATTCGCGCTAGATGTTTACAGCGCAAAGGTATACTTAGGTTTTTTCCTCTTATAGTGAAATCTCATAAATAACGGTGGTCTCAATTGAGAAAATCAGAGCTTATAATTAGAGTGAGTAGGCAGTAAACTCTGGGCACTGTCCGAAATGAGAAAGCATTACTTAGTTTATAAAATTGAGGCTTTTTCTTGGGACGTTTGTATAAATTACTAGCAATGTGGCTGTAACAAATGAAAACTACGATTTTTTTGCTATGGGTTACTCAATTAAATAGAAAAATCATTAAGGGTTCCGTTTTTGCCATTTGGCTACGGAACCCTAAAAAATCGTGCTACACCGTCAACTGCATCAACACTTAATAGCAGGTGAGATTGCAGTCAAGTGCAAGCCTATAATATGTAAAAAAAAACAGACCAAACCGTATCTATAAGCTTGGTATAAAAGTTCTCGAAAAATGTTATAAGTTTTGCTCTTCCAGGTATTTTTTATAAGTGATGTCTTTAATTACAACACATGATAAAAGGTGCCAAAATAGCAAGTTTATCATCAGCCTGAAGAGGCTCATTAACTGATTACCTATATGCCTCCCCCAATTCCTTCCAGAAACGTCAATTATTTCCTATTTCCGACAACTTCCCGAGATCTTAACGATGCCATCTTACGCTACAGAAGTGGTTCATTACTGGTTTCTTGTAATTATAAAGCTTATGCAAAAGAGTGGTTTTGAGCTGAAGAAGAAAGCTCCCACAAAATTACATACAAATGAAGTTATTTCACAGAGGACATAGTTCACAGAGCACATGGTAGAAAAAAACCATTTAAGAAAGAAATATAAATCTATTTTTTAACCCCAAAAACTAATTAAATAAAAATAGGTATTTAATAAAATTGCACACAGTCCCTGGCTCAGTATTTCATAATGGAACTCTAATTTCAGTAGGTGTACACAAGGATACGCATCAGACTATACACTGCTAGCTCTTATGTCCTTACAGTAAGCGTCATTTTTCTTTGTTTTTAGGTAACTTGAGCTGTATCCCACTGTACCATTAAGCATATTTAATATTCATACTAACAAAAGCTTTCTGTTTGAATAGTTACAAACTTCAACACAAAAAATAACATGATCAGTTTCAATATTATATCAGTACCTACGTTATACTGAACTAACGCACGAATAACGGGTTGTTTAGCAACTTTGAACCGAAAAAATACGGTCTTCGATAACTATAATCATAATCAATTATTCATTTTCATTCACCTTGTCTTGTACCAAGGACACTTTAGAACATAAAAACGATAAGAAAATTATTCATTGCTCAGTTCAAATTCTATAGTAAAATGATAAATGGGATCCAATACTATGAATAGAACTTTCCGTGAAGGGGTTCTATTGACAGGCTATTGTTATAGGATTAATTAATTATCAAATTCGTTTATTTGATCTTTATTACCTAAATAAGGCTGAATTACATTTATTTACGTAACGAAACCTACAATTAAATAAATATTTACAAATTGTACACAAGAAATAGTTGGAAGTATCCGCAGATCGTTGTTGTTTAGTATATTGGAACCAAACAAATTTAACTTTTCTAAAGTTACCTGAGAAAACTTTACATAAAGCAAAACACGTATAAACGTATCTGTTTTTATTCTGGGACATGGCGTAAAATTTTAAGCAAAGTAAATTCCAACAAAAGCTGCCAACACTTATTTTCATTTTATTTTGCCATCACTTTTTTACATCGTACTGTCGATGTCGTAGTGATGAGAAAAAATGTTTCACAAAAAAGATACACGCTTTTCACCAGGTTCCTGAAAATTTACATGATTTCCTGAAAATTTACATGATTGGTAGAAGCAGGTGTCTATCAAAGATAACCTACTGAGTATGGAGACGAATGTTTGAGGAAAACTTCAGGTTTTCCTGTAACCTCACAATCATGACTTTCAAGATTCTTACAGAGCTGAAAAACGGTAGCTTAACTTAATTTACGGTTGTCAATCACACCTGTTTTATTTTATTATTCGTAATTGTATTAGCTTAAGAGCTTGTTTCACGGATTGCTAATCGGCAAATTAAACATTGACGGTTGTTTAACTCTAAGTTATGCCTACAAAAATTGAACTGAAAAAAGTCAATTTAGACTAATTTAAATAACTTAGTATGTTCACTTTTAATTAAATATTTTTTTTACAGGTGGGTTATTTTACTAACCTAAATAAACTAGTGAAGAACATCTCTAAACTTACCTCAATAATTACTCAGCACACACACTCACAGCAGTTCACTCATTAAAAATCGCGTTCCAAATTCAACACACACCTAAACAAAATTTCGAATAGGGCGGTACTCGCGTACACTTTTATCGATAAAAGTGTTTTGGCCTATTTCTGTGTGGTCTCACCGCGTCCCAGACAGCTACTGAGTTTGAAAAGTACCCGCGTAGGTCCGTTGGGTCCAAGTTTTGGCGCATGCGTGGAGCGTAGCAGGTGTTCAAACTAACTCCTTGAAAGTCCTTACAGATGTAGAGCTGTAAGTGAAAACTTTTCGCGGCAATCTGCGAGTGGAATAATTTAATTACTTTGATAAATATATTAAAGTAATAATTTCAGATGCTCTCGATACTCGGCTAGATAATTGGCCCTCACTATTTTACAGGTTTATCTGCTTGTTTTATTACATCCAAAAAGCTTATATTTACTTTTGTACCTATTAACTCTTACTCTACACGCTAAGGATATCTAAAAATACGCAACGTTTATTCGTCTTTAATTGTTTTTTTTTCTAATATTGAAGATTATTTTGACAGCATTCTTAGAGGTAAATTGAAAATGCTGTACTGACCAAACAAATTCGATATAAGAAGAAGAAGTGGCCGGCAAAAGTTGTGTGAAAATCCATATTAGTCGTGTTTGTGTCAAATATAATAAGTAACTACATTACTGCAGCGGCCAACAAAAGATGCATTGATGGACGAACGTGTAAAAGTGAAACGTGAACGTGTTAGTTTCGCAAATTATTTGAGAAAAGTACAAGCCTTGGCCAAAACTACGCATTGTTGGATACGTTAGGCCACATTTACACGTTGGTCCATCAATACATTATGTATGTGTGATGTGTTTGTTGTATACTATACACAATGTACTATAATTGGCCGCAAACACGACTGATTAAATGACAGGCCGTATTTTAGTCAGACTGAAACGAACGAGTGCATTTTATTCTATTAAAGACTCTCCAAATTTGTTCAAAATTCGTCTGGTTCATTATATAACGAGCCAAGCCACCTAATTCACTTCTCTGTTTGTACGCTGTGCACGTACTCTCAAAACGAACCAAAAAGTTGCAAACTGATTTAACAAATTCGCTCGTTGTCGCCAATACAAGATGACCGCGTGGCAACCCTAGCCATTGAAATGGTACCACAGTATTTCCGATACAGAAGAATTACTATTACAGCTACTTTCATAATAATTATTTAAAAAAACCTTTTATTTCAGGTTATTTTGTATCACAATCATGTGGATTCTTTAAGATAGCAAAAGGAAATGTTATCAAAATAAGAAAAATCTTTGCAAAAAGTCTTATTTGCCCAGATGTCTAGAGGTCGCTGTTTCAATTTCCTGTTGAGCTAAATAACAAGAGCAGTCCAACGGTCCATTTTCAGTGGACTTCAATAGAGTTTAATCATCTGATAGTATATTTTGATTGCGCCGTAAAAGTTTGGGTCTTCGATGCGAATGGTATCGGTTTGGGATGGTAAACAAGTCTTTTACTTTTATCTGAGGCTTTTTAAAATCTTTATAGCTTTGTATTTGGGTTAACATCACTTCTTATTAAGTGATGAAAAATAATTATATTTCACTCTAGCCAAAAAATATTTTCTTTATACTAACTAGCTTATGGAACAAGCAACTGATATTCAGTGGTAACCATCGCCTATTGCAAAGCATATCCTCATAGCATGCACGTCAGGAATGTCAGGAATGCTGCGATACACTGCTCTGCGTTCATCAAATTGAGGCATATGATATGCCATATCGTTCCAGTAATTTCATAGACACTTAAAAACTACACCTTTGTAGATATCAAAATTGTAGTGACCAGGAACATAGACGATGGTAATTAGTTTCACTCTGTAGCGGTTTCCATAATGAAGGAAAAAAAAAGCTTCGTGCGAATAAATAACTTAGCATACATTTATGTTAAAAGTTGTCTAAACTTATACAATTTTCAAAATAGTATTTCTCTTTTAGCTCAAATGAAACTCAAGTCCCAAAACTGAGAAAATGTTAGCTCAAATTCTCGGAATATTGTCACAGTATAGCTATGTAACAGTACCACTGCTTTAGCCAAGGTAAGTCGTAAGTCGTTCATTGGTAAATCAATTTACAGGTCTAAACATAGCATAACTAAACATAGATGGCCTTACTTACAAGCGTTACTTAGGTGTGACGCATTGCTTAAAGTTCGCCCTGTCACTGTTTGACATTACCGGATGGTAAGAGATGACAGTTGCTTAAACACTGATTATCTTTTGAAAAACGCTTGTAAGTAATGGGGTAAACACGTATAATTTGTACCTAGGTACATTAATAAAATAAAATTCGAATAAATTCAAGATAATAAGTAGCAGTAATTGCAAAGTAACAACAATGATAATCTAACATTCAATAAATTCATCAAAACTGTAGAAAAAACAAGATAGATAAAGAAGAAGAAGATATTTATGAACAATACAGAAGCATATTATTACAGTGTCTTTATATTTTGATAGCAAAAAAAACGAACTTCATACTTTGATTCCCTTAACCCTATAGCGTTCTCTTATAATATGATCGCTTTCTACGAAATCCACGGGGTGATAAAGAGGTCCTATTCAATGCCTTCCCTGCAGTATACTTCTACCGCGAAGACATTAAATACTTTCCTATGGTATTGCACATAAGTTATGGTTTAACTAGAGAATCTTTACTGTTTGTTTTGCATACTTTTCTCAAGGTTCAACGTCCAAGGTCTCATGAATAAAAAGATGCAATCCGCACCATCAGGTGTTATTGAGATATTGTGACAAATGCTACATCTCTGAGCACCGGAAAACACCCCCAGAGCACAAACTGGGGTTTATTTTCATCTACATTATATAAATAAATATGGTTTTAGTGACCGTGACATTAATATTTAGAAATCTTTGAGAACATGACAGTTAGTATCAATAAAATCTGACAGCTATACTTTTATACACCAACTTGTTCTCTTCGATGACATTGACAACAAACTGACGTTAATTTATTCACGTAGGTATTCTGGATTTCACAAATTGGGTTTAAAAATTTCTTGATTTTCCAACCTGATTTTAATCTCGGTTTTTTATACACAATGTGGCAAACAAGTCACAACATTTAAATAATTATTTTAATTGTAATTGTAATTTTTTTTTACCTAAGCGCATCTCATAATGAACACTGTACGTACTTTATTGATAGAACGACATAAACTAATGTCTTAACAACACATAAGCTATTAATTAAATTAATCATGCAATTACAACAATCTTATTCTAAAGACCAATGTCACGGAACACTGATCAGCCAATTAAATATTTGACAGTTTATTAACTTAAATGTTTGCTTGTAAGATTAAGTTTAGCAGCTGTCAAATGTTTGATTGGTTGGTCAGTAATCGGTGAAACTGGCCTCAAACTATTCACAAGTTAAAGGTATCTATCGAGTCAGTTGTAACACTTTCTGCAATCAAAAAGAAGAAAATAAAATGGCCAAACTGCGAAACCAAATGTGATGATTTTTTTTCAAATTGGTTCACAAATGACACAGATATATACAGGGTGTCCCATAAGTCAACGTCCAGCCGAAAACGGGTGATGCGCCAAGTCATGACAGTTATCAGAAAAATATAAAAAAATATATTTGTTATGTAACTTTCGAGTTATGAGTATTTTAAAAAAACAGGAAAACCTGTCACCCTGTGATGATCTTTTAAGTCCTGTGACTACAAATATTAACTTTTCATTAAACTTTTTCCTGCAACGTAAGCATGAATAACCTTTCTGTAAATTACAATTCAAAACTAAGCCATAACTGCCTCAGTTTTCAATGAAATCGTGGAGTTTTGGCCAACGTTTCATTTCAGATAATAACATCACACAACTTTAACCGTCTGTACTGCAAAAAAAATGTACTATACTATCATGGCATGTAACTTTAAAAATTGGCGCATTTATCCAGGATTCCAAAATGGTATAATACTTGCTAGAGTACTCCTTAGTTTTGGAAATAAAAAATGTTTTTTCAACTAAACCGGATTTCCAATCAATTTTATTTCAATAAATAAAATGTTTGTACCCATTAAATGATGGACTTAAAATGCCTACGCTGTGTTTTTAAGTGACTCGCAATTCACAGGTACAAGTAAATACCATTTCGACAATGCAAGTAAACAGATAGATCCACCATCTTGTCGAAAGAGTAATAACCATGGGTTTTCAAGTAATTTGTTAGTTTTAGGTAAAAGTTTGAAATAAAATTCAATCATAGGATTACTTCAATCGTGATTTTAATCTAAAGTTTGCCTTCGCCCGTCGCCGGTCTTATTACATGATTTTTCACGTGACAACGTCTTATAATTCGATGGAACTGGCTGCTCGTACGAAAAAACATGACTCATGCGGCGTTACCTCGCTCTGAGGCGTTCCATTTAATACTTAAAGTGCAAGTGAGAGCGCGGAACGAGCGACAAAGAGGCACAATCGGCCTCCGCATTCGGCAGCGTTCGACATCGGTCTCTCTCCTACTTGAGTGAGCGATGGGTCTGCGTGGACAGCTGTATGACGTTGACACGTTCAACTGTCGTCAGTTAACTGACTTTACAGACAGCTGATTTTTTTTAAGGAAATGAAGAGCTTGCATTACTGCTGAAGGCTAACAGTTTGAACATTTGCTGTAAGTCCTTGATGTAGTTAAATAAAAATCACGATTGATGAAATCCTATGATTGAATTTTATTTCAAACTTTCACCTAAAACTAACAAATTACTTGAACACCCATGGTTATTACTTTTTCGACAAGATGGTGGCTCTATCTGTTTACTTGCATTGTCGAAATGGTATTTACTTGTACCTGTAAATTGTGAGCGATTTAAAAACGCAGCGTAAGTATTTTAAGTCCATAATTTAATGGGTACAAACATTTTATCTATTGAAATAAAATTGATTGGAAATCCGGTTTAGTTGAAAAAACATTTTTTATTTCCAAAACTAAGGAGTACTCTAGCAAGTATTATACCATTTTGGAATCCTGGATAAATGCGCCAATTTTTAAAGTTACATGCCATGATAGTGTAGTACATTTTTTTTGCAGTACAGACGGTTAAAGTTGGGTGATGTTATTATCTGAAATGAAACGTTGGCCAAAACTCCACGATTTCATTGAAAACTGAGGCAGTTATGGCTTAATTTTGAATTGTAATTTACAGAAGGGTTATTCATGCTTACGTTGCAGAAAAAAGTTTCATGAAAAGTTAATATTTGTAGTCACAGGACTTAAAAGAGCATCACAGGGTGTCAGTTTTTCCTGTTTTTTTAAAATACTCATAACTCGAAAGTTACTTAGCAAATATTTTTTTTTATATTTTTCTGATAACTGTCATGACTTGGCGCATCACCCGTTTTCGGCTGGACGTTGACTTAAGGGACACCCTGTATAATAAAGCAAACATAAAAATTTTACCGAATTGAGAACGTCCTCCTATTCTATTTGAAGTCGGTTAAAAAAAACTCGTGCTAGGTCTCCAAGCATTTCACAAATGCTGCTAGGAATAAGAGAAGATGTGAGCTTCGTCATGTCCTAATTGAAGTCACGGGTTGCAAATTGTTTCAATTAGTTTCACGCGGGGAAATTGGCAAAAGAATCCTTTTCTTTCTAGATCTTGTTGGTTTTTAAAACTATCTTGTGCAAGCGAAAGGTAAATAAAGTGGTATTATAATAAAAATATTTTAATCACATTGGGTTTTATATTTATTTTTCTAATCTTTGCTACTTACAATAAAAAGAGTCTGTGATTACTTGGTAGAATATGGATGTCGGACTCTGGCACAAGGTGCGATGTAAAAAAAAAGTGACGGACGGGATTAAGAAAAAATATATGAAAACAAGATGATTGTTGTTACTTGCATTTTAATAAATACAGGGTTATTCATTATTAGCTGCAAATACTCAGGAATTAGGTTCAACAAATAGAATAAAAAATATTTATGAAATTATTTTTTTTAAATTTGATCAAAAAATTTTTCAAGTTTTTGTATCAAAATTTTATTTTTATTAATTTCTTTACGGCTATTGCATAATGATTGCCATGTAGAACAGGACGATGACCCACCCAGGCGGTGACTGAACGCAGAGTGTCACTCACGGCACGCGGGCGCGGATCAAAGGTCAAAATAGGTCAGGCGCCAATGATTCCTTTATCGATTTTCTCGGGATTTTCATAACAAAACTTAAAAAAAATCATTTCATAAATATTTTTTATTTTATTTGTTGAACCTAATTCCTGAGTATTTGCAGCTAATAATGAATAACCCTGTATAATAAGTTGAAAAGTGTGATACTTCTCATAACTTACTTCAACTTTACCTATTTAGTTTTCACTTGTAGCATAGTTCTCAAATCAAGCTTTAAGCTCTTCTACTTTTATAGTGCAAACTGCCAAAGAGTGGAACTCTTTACCGTCGTCAATATATCCGAAGCATTACAACCTTGGCATTTTCAAGTCAAGAGTGAAGTGGATTATAGCTAAGCGTGCTCCACCTTAGGCTGCATTTTCACTTTCCATCAGGTGTGATGGCAGTCAAACGTTTAGTTAGCTATCAACAATAAAAAAAGCTGTTTCTTATGCTAGGAAGGCTTGAAAGACCAACCCAGCTTGGTTTGATAAAAAAGATAAAGGGTGTAGGCTGACCACTCCCGTAAACTGCTCACAACAAATCAAAATTAAAATACCTTATGACTTTTCAGCTTGCTTCAAAATTGCTCTGCTGGAAATGTAGTTACCCTTGTCGCGATCCATTGAGAACATAGTCTGAAATTCTTATTTTCATTCGAGTGTTTGTGTTGTTTTACTGATAAAAAACATAGGTAGGTACAGTAATAATAATAATAATAATCAATTTATTGGTAAAGTGCATGTTTACAGGTCAGTTTACAATTTGTAAATTATGTAAATAGTTAACAATTATAATACAATAAATGTACTTAAGACTATTTGTCATATTACTATAGTACCTACCGCCTTTCCCGCAAAAATTGTTTACGCAAAAATTGTCTCAAGGAAACTTTTTTAATAAGTAGGTTGATCTCTTCTTACTTTCTCTGCATGCATTCCCCAAATGCCACTGCGACTTTTGATCTTAAATACGTAATTACACGAGCAAAACAAAACTACCTTTGCTCCAACTTTTCTCATTTTAACAACAAGACATGTAATTTGCGTTCCATTTGAGGGTAGTTAACGTTAGATTTGGCGCGCATACTTGGCTAACATACAAAACAGTATTGTTATATACTTAACCATGTTTACCTAAAGTGCCTACCGCTCGCGATGTAGTGTGGGCTCAGAGTAGATGAAACCAGGCTGTGTTGGACTTCATGACATTCAAATACTTTACCGGCAGTATACTGAACAATACTCCAAAACAAAAAACTTCGAAAGTCCAAGCTATGTGGACACTCAATTATCGTTTTTTTTTTAATGTTTTCTATTATGACGTTTTCCACTATAGACCACATATTTGTGGTTAAACAAATCTTTGAAAAGAGCAAAGAATATAAAATTCCCTTTTACTGCTGTTTTGTCGACTATAACAAGGCTTTTGACTCCCTAGAACACGAACGCATATGGTCATCTCTAAAGAATCAGGGAATCGACAACAAATATATAAGGATAATAAGAAACATATACAGAACAAGTACAGCCAGAGTCAAATTAGAAAGAGAAGGAGAGGAAATCAAAATAGAGCGAGGAGTACGACAGGGAGATCCTCTATCACCAAAACTATTCTCAGCTGTTCTTGAAGACATTTTTCGACATCTGGACTGGGACAGCTTCGGTCTTAATATAAATGGAGAGAAATTAACCCACTTGAGATTTGCCGATGACCTAATTATATTCGGATCAACAAACGAAGAACTCCAACAAATGCTAAGCCAGCTAGACTACGAAAGCCGAAAAGTAGGACTTACCATGAACACCGAAAAAACCAAAATGATGACAAACAACACACAAGAACCAATAAACATTAACAACCAGATTATCGAATACGTAAATGAGTACACTTATCTAGGCCAAATCATATCACCAACAGACTTAATGTCAAAAGAACTAGAAGTAAGGACAGCTAATGCGTGGAAAAGATACTGGTCGTTTAGGGAGATTATGAAAAACAAAGAAATGAACATGTACTTCAAGAGAAAACTCTACAATACCTGTATCCTCCCAGTTCTAACATACGGGTGCCAGACCTGGGCCTTAACAAAAGCTCATGCCAAAAAATTAGAAGTCTGTCAATCTGCCATGGAAAGAAGTATGCTCGGAAAAAGGAAATTAGACAAAATTAGAAACGAAACACTAAGAAAAAGAACAAAAATAGAAAATGTTACACTCAAAGTAAACTCACTCAAATGGAGATGGACAGGACATACAGTAAGAGGAAAAGAGAAATGGAGCAAAATGTTGATGAATTGGTTCCCAAGATACAACAAAAGAAAGAGGGGGCGACAATTTAAAAGATGGGAGGACCAGATAAAGTATACTGCAGGGAAAACATGGACGCGGATAGCGAGAGATAGAGAGAAGTGGAAGAGCTTGGAGGAGGCCTTTGCCAAAAAAGGGCAAACAGATAGTGACAGTGTCGATGTCGTAGTGTAAAATAAAATTTAGTTATAAAAGTACATCTGTAATTAAGGCTTAAAATAAATAATAAAAAAAAATAATTATGACGTTTTAAAAAAATCTCTACGGTCTACGGTTTATAAGTTTTGTTCTTGAATACCGCTCTATGTCACTATATTGGTCATATTAATTTGTTCAGACTGCAATGCAACAATGAAAATGTATTTTCAGGAAGAACGATTTGGAGCCCTCTCCAGTCTCCATCCACTGACTTCCTGCAATCTTCAAAAATGTTTCAGCCCATCAGCTGGAGGGCGTTTTATTCTTCGTCTTCCGGTTCGTGGTCGCAATTTGAGAATATTTATAGAGTAGATAATTATTATTTTATATATTTATTATGTGCCCTCTGGGTTGGACCCGGAATGGACGGAACCACTGTTGTCAAAGGCCATCCCTATTTCCTCCAGACATTGATCCAGAGTAGTTAAAGGTGACTTAAACTATGTTGTAGAATTGAGTATTTAAAATACGAATCTGCTTACGCTTGCCAACATCATTCATACCTGTGTTCATGATCTACATACAACGAGGTAGAATTACTCTGAGTTTAGTAATAACAGCCTGTGGCCTTGTTCCAGATTGTATAAGGTGAATTTTGGTAGAAAAGTTTCAATAATACGTTCGTACACACGTATACAAATAAAACTAGACAAAGCCAAAGAATAACTAGACGTACTTCAAGGGCACAAAAGCGAGTAAGTACAATAGGAAACTGCGTGTTCATTCATAGCGTGTAAAATATGAAACCCACTAATATCACAGATTTTTTCGAGAACAGATTTACCTACACCCATCATCTCCTTGCCTCAAACCTACCTATGTATCTCTATCTCTATTTCCTCTGTCAGTCAAATATTACTAAAACAACATTTTTTATCAATATTTTTACAAATACACAAATAAGCCTAAAATATCAGGTAAGAAACTTACATTTGAAATCATATTATATTGCCTTACGCTTTACAAAAAAAATTGTTCAACTTTTATCCGTTTTAAAAAATATATTTTCATAGGGGCTCTAACAATTTATGCAGATACAGCTATCAAGTTGAATTTCAATGCTGGCGCAACGTTTATAGTGCATACACAGAATAGGAATAATTTCAGAACAAACATCCACGCGTGGACATACCAACAAGCACAGATAGGGGCGCTTAAACAGACTACCGATTTGTCTGTTAGTAGAGAGACGTGGAACATCGACGTAGTAAGAGGCAGAGTAGAGCATGTTCCTAGTTTATTGCTATCATTTAATTTTTTGTTTTAGTAAGCCAATGATTGTGACTATCATATATTCTTCATATATAGTAGCTCTGCCTTCTGCGACGTAGATCGTGGGTTTGATCCCCACTGAAAACAAATATTTGTGTGGTGAACGCAGGTGTTTGTTCTCTGTCTGGGTGTTTTAATGTATACCTACTAAGTACGTATTCACAAAAAAAAAATCTATTATTTTTATACCAACTGTCAGGATCCCATAGTAAGGGCTCTGTTTAATTTAGACAAGGTATAATAGTGTTGTGTGGATCAGCCACAATATTTATTTATTTATAATCTTTACACTTTTATCAAAAGAATCACTTTAAAAGTCTTACTAGGTTACTTTTCTAGTAAGAAATTTAAAAACTGGGTAGATCTCGAATTTTGAGTAGTTATTTTCATCCCTTTAATGGGAAATATACATAGATTATCCATGCAAGTTATTCTTCTAGTTTCAGTTATACTATGTCGTTGGCTACCAGATCCATCCTGTGTGTCATGAGCACGTGTTGTTTTTGAGCTTCATAACTCCCGACAAAGAGCGATCGTTGGAAAGCAAGTGCTAGCAAGCTCTCTAGCTGTTCGAACACGTTATCTCAAATGCAGTTTGATGTAGTTTTTAACATCTCTTTTGATGGGAACACCAGCATGATTTTTATCGTAAAATACGTAAAAAACAAACTGGAATGTGCATCAAAAATTGGTTGAAAACTCGCGTAGAGAATTCAGTTGCTTGAACCTATAAAATCAATAACAAAATTCTGTCACTTTTTTGCCTCAAGTCATGTGACTAGGAGGGTGATGAGTAAGTATGGATGTGGATGTATATGTGAGCAGAGGTAGACCAAAGAAAACGTGGATGAACTGTGTGAAAGATGACATGGATAAGAGAAGAGGCCCAACCCCAAATAAAGTGGGATAGAAGCTGGAAGAAGAAGACTGACACTTTTTTATAGAACTTGCTGCTGAAAGAAGCATATGGGCCATCACCTAAAACAAAAATTTCCTAGCAGGTAACACTACCATGAAAGCTAGAACTGTACTCATTCCTATAAAGCCAGCTGTGCTGTACAAAATAAAACGTTTGCAAAAGTTTCTTGATAGTTTTTCTTTTTGTAAAACGTGTCAAAAATTCCCATCGCTAACACTCTAGTTCATTGCAATGAGAAACTTTCATAATTTTCTAACAAAGTTTCAGTTGAGGAGTTCATTTAAAAATGACGAACCTTTGAGAGTTATTTTGAGATGGCACAGAGCTACAGTGCTTATAACGACTTTTCGAATGGTTATCACTCAGAATAATAGCTAAAATATAGCTCATCATAGTTTCATTTACACAATAAATAGTACATTGTTACCTGAGTGTTGAAAGTCACGTTTTTTGAGTCCCGAGACGGGTTTGGCGCCAGAGCGTTAGCGAGGGCGCCAATGGAGCTTGAGGGACTCAAAAGACTTTCACCCGAGGTAAACACTGTGCTTTTCATTACGAATACAAGGAAAGTAAAAATAAAAACATGAAAGAAAAATTAGTGAAAATGAAGATTGAATTGCCGCCTTCCCGGTTTTTTTTTTCTTTTTCTCTGGCGGGCCTTCGGCTTCGGCTCGCCAGCATTATTCAGCCATTATTTTCATTTTCATAATTTAAATCTATGTTATTTTAAATAAATAGTTGAAGCTATACACTAATCAAGTAATTTAGAAGATATATTATTTATTTAATACTATCTTTATGTTATTTAAATTTAAATATTACATTGCGCTCTAATTAGACTTTTTAAACTTCTTACCGTTGTAATGGGTTTCCAACCTACTTGCTGAATAAAAAGTTGGAATTTGGTTGAACAACCTCCTTGCAGTTAGAAAGACTTTAGAAAGTTGGAACATGGTTGAATAAAATAGAACTTGTTTTTTTTTATAATTTGACAGCTGTCAGTAGAAAGCGATTCTCCCTAGGGCTGAAAGTTTTACTTTCAATTAGGCCCCTCAGGCAACTTCAGACCTACTTTCAGAGTATGAGTTTTTTTTTTTTTTTTTTTTTTTTTTACTAAATTAGTGTACTACATCTATGCGGTACCCTAATTAATATTACAATCTAGCCTAGTAGGCTAATGAGTAATTTTGCTTTAGCTTAGTTTTATAAAATAAGTATTAGGTACTAAGAATGTGTCCATTGGCACTTTTCTTACTGTCTTTAACTAATTAAGGTGACACTTTGTTTATGTGTTCATTAAAGTAGCACTATCACTACACAATATTAAGTTTATCACTACACTAACTCAAAAGGTTTGGTCCTTTTGAGTCTTCTTACTAGGTCTGTATTGTCGAGGAGCTGGATAGCCTCTACGTTAACATGGTGATGGAGTCTTTGTTCGTGACTTTCCGCGTATTTTTGAATAGTTTTATCGACGAACTCTATATTAAGGTCCCGATGGAGATCGTCGTTTCTTATGTACCAGGGTGCATTTACTATTCCCCTGAGTACTTTACTTTGGAATCGTTGGATGATTTGGATGTTGCTCTTCTTGGTACAGCCCCAAAGCTGAATACCGTAGGTCCATACTGGCATAAGGACTTGTTTATACAATAAAATTTTGTTGGGTACTGTTACACTGGAATTTCTTCCGAGTAGCCAGTTCATCCTTTGGTATTTTAGCTCTAACTCAACTTTTTTCTTCTTGACGTGAGCTTTCCAGCGAAGCTTCGCGTCAAGTGTCATGCCCAGATACTTTGCCGTATTTTCATATGGAATGAGCGTGTCGTTAATAAATATTGGGTGATATTCTTCCTTTTTGTTTGTGAAGTTAACGTGAACCGATTTGGTTTCATTTAGTCTAATTCTCCATTTTACTGTCCAGTCATGGATTTTATTCACTGCTGCTTGAACCTTTTCTGCTGCTTCTGCATGGGTGGTGCCCACAGCCATTATGGCAGTATCATCAGCAAAGGTTGCGATAGTGTTGTTTTTGAGCTTAGGGATATCACAGGTATATAGAAGGTACAGGACCGGACCTAAAACACTTCCCTGTGGAACCCCAGCTTTGATCTCCTTTAATTCGGAGTACTCGTCATCTTGTCTTATTCTAAAGACTCTATCAGATAAGTATGACTCGAGTATATCTGCCAATACTTTCGGTAACATCTTTCTTAGTTTTAACATGAGTCCTTCATGCCAGACTTTATCAAATGCCTGAGCTACATCCAAAAAGACAGTAGAGCAGACTTTTTTGTCTTCAAGAGTTCTCTCGATTATGTTTGTAATTCTATGGACTTGGTCTATTGTAGAGTGTTTCTCACGGAAGCCAAACTGATGTTCTGGAATAAGGTTCTTGTTGTTAATTATTGGTTTCAGCCTTTTAAGGAGAAGTTTCTCGAATAATTTTGACATAATGGGTAATAAAGAGATTGGTCTGTATGACGATGCATCTTGTGGTGGTTTTCCTGGCTTTGGTATCATTATAACTTCAGCCACTTTCCATAAATCTGGTACATGTCTTAGCCTTAGTGCTGCATTGATAATAGTTGTTAATTTAACGAGGGCTTTTTTTGGGAGATTATGGAGAACCTCTCCTGAAATGAGATCGAAACCCGGGGATTTTTTTGGATTGATGTGTTGTTTTATTTCATTCGCTACCTCTCGAGGTGAGACAAGCTTTATATCATAATTTTCATCACATACCTCATGTATCGTGCTTTCGTCAATTATTTGAGCTTCGTTGGGTTTGAATATATTTTCTAAGTGCTCCGCAAACTTTTCGGCTTTCTGTTTATTGTTGACAGCCCATTTACCGGATCCTATACTGATTGGTGGGATCTGAGTATTAGGCCGTTTCAGGTTTTTAGTTGCTTTCCAGAGCGAGTAGTCTGTACTACGGTCACTGGTTAGGTTTTGGAGGTATGTATGAGTTGAGACGTCAATGTGGTTCTGAATTTGGTTTTTCAAATTCTTGGTTAGCCTATTTAGCTTTGATTTGTCTTGTGGAGACCTAGATTGATGCCATTGTTTTCTCTGTTTTCTTTTTTGTCGTATTATGTCCTTGATTTCTTTTGGATAGCTATTTCTTGTAGCCCTTCTTTTACATACTGGAGTGTTTTTCCACGCAGTCTTCTGTATAAGTTTAATAAATTTGTCTACTTCTAAGTTGAGCTGCTCTGGACTTTTAAGCGGTACTCTTAAATCTATATTGTTATTTAGTTCTATCTTAAAACTCTCCCAATCTGTGTGTTTATTTACTAGGGTCAGAGTGTTTTCTTTGTACAGTATACTATCAGTAATTTCTAAATATATAGCAGAGTGATCCGAATTCATGTCATAACTCTGTTCTGTCCGGAGGTAGTTAGGACATATATTTTTGTATATAAAAAAGTCTATTAAATCAGGTATTTTTTGTTGATCAGTTGGCCAGTAAGTAGGTGATCTTGTGGATGTAGCATCACATTTTAGCTCTTTCATTGCACTTAGGAGCTCTTTGCCTTTTGTGTTTGTTAGTCTGGAGCCCCAGTACTTATTTTTGGCATTAAAATCTCCTCCGAGTATAAATCTTTTTCCAAGTAGTTGAAACAGACTTTTGTACGTTTCTTTTTTTATGGTATAGCGTGGTGGGCAGTATATTGAAGCTATTGTAATGTTATTTTGATCAGTACTGATGCATATAGCAACAGATTGGATCTCAGGCTCTTCGTATTTAGCTTTCTCGTGATGTTTAATGTTTTCTTTAACTATAACTGCACTGCCCCCTCTACCTTTATTGTCCGGGTGTAGTGCATGGTATATTTTATATCCTTTAAATTGGATGTGTGATTGCCTTGTAAAGTGTGTTTCTGATATGAGACACACATCTATATTTTCTATATCTAGGACTACTTGCAGTTCATTTTGATGTTTCTGTAGCCCATTACAATTCCAAGCCATGATTTTAAGTTTGCAAATCATTTTGAAGTTCTAGGCATAGCTATTTTGTTGCTATGTTCTATTATTTTTAGGCGTTCATCAAAAGATGTCATCAGCTTAAGGATTTCGTCTAGTTTGTTGTTGTTAGTGACGTCATGCCCCTTGTTTTGCACAACAGGCGTAGTATTTTTGGCAGTAGCTTGCGCGTAGCTAACGCTCTTGTTTGCAGTTGACGACAGTTTAGCAACACTAGAGTGTTGGGTAGTCGTTTGTTGCTTACCACTAGCTGTTTGCCGAATCGTATCAGGTTTTTTAACATTTTTGCTTCGAATTTTCTGCATTTCCTTTGCTATCATGCATCCTCGATAATTAGCTGGGTGTGCGCCTCCACAATGCACGCACTTTGGCTTCTCACTTGTGGGCTTTTTACAGTCCACTGTCAGGTGTTTTCCGATGCATTTAACACACCTAGGTTCTTTGCCACAGTATTTATGCGTGTGGCCATACACCTGGCATCTTTTACATTGGGGTATCAGCTTAGGAGATCTAAGCGGTTGTATATCAACCGTACATCCCAGTATGATCCTTATCTCGTAGATTTTGTTTATCTCTTCTTTATTATTGAAGGTAAGCATGAACATATTAAGTGGCTCCTTTGTTTTCCAGCTTAACTTGTTCACTGCATCTTCGATCTGGTACCCTTTTGATTGAAGGTCACTAATTATTCTATCAGGCTTGCAGGTAAAAGGCAGCTTTTTCACCATCACTCTGATCGGCCTATCTTGCTTGTTCTCGTAAGAATGCCAGAAACAGTGTTCGTCAGTCAATGACTTGGTTATGGCTCTGTGAGCTTCATCGTTGTAAGCGTTTATTTTGACACTGTCACCGCTTAGCATTTTTATTTTGAATGTGTCTGCGCTCGTGTTTCTAGACAAAAAGTCATAGAAGGATTGGTAGTCTTTAACGCCATCAACTATAACAGGAGGTGGCTGTGGGACTTTTTTAGTTTTTTCAAATGCAGCATTTGGATTTTGTGGTGGTGAGAGTGAGGGCGAGGTGTTCAACTTTCTTTTTTTCCTCGTTTTTGTTCTAATCCACTCTGTTTCTTTAGCGAGTTCTTCCTCATCAGTTTTGTATTCCACTTGCTGAGAGGAACCTTTTATGTTTGAGGTAGATGGTGATGCAGATTCAACCTCCATTACACATTGCAGCTGTTGCTTGAGAATGTCTATCTGATTTTTTAGGTCGTTGACAAGGCTTTCGAGCTTAATACGCTCTCGCCTTTCTTCTTTGAAGCGGGCACGTTCTTCTTCATAAGTTTTATATAATAGGTGCTCAGTTTCTGTCTGCAGAGCAACCCTGCTTTTTGTCGGAGTATCCATTGTTGAGGCTGGTATTAAATTCGCCTTAACAATATGTTTAGCCGTCCGTAAGCATGCCTTACGCAACGAAGAACTAGGCCATCGTCGAGGTCAGGCCGAGCCGCGGCTGGCTATGTTATGATGCGTTAGCACTTTGCACTGTTGGTACGCGCGGTCGCGAGCGACACAACTGTTCTCAGCGAAAATTGAACGATCAGAGTATGAGTAATGAAAAAGCTTTTACTTGGGACATGTCTTACGACCTGAGTGCTACCACCTTTTTTTTACGGGGGAAAATGCTTTACGCATGCCTCCTACTTGGGGAAGAGTAGGAGGGGATGTCAGTCTCTCTGTCATACTGACAGCATACTGACTAAAAACCCACCGATGTTCCTTCACTCACCTCAGTGCCAGTGCATCATCGAACCACTCCTCACCTGACGAATAGTCCGATGCTGCATCGGAACTTGACCCGATTAGATTTTACCGGGGCATGAGTGCTACCACCTACTCCAACTTATTATGATGGACAAGTTATTGGGCAAGAGAGGAGTAGGTAGAAGAAAAACATCATGGCGTCGCAACATCAGACAATGGACCGGAATCAAGAAACTAGAAGACCTATTTAGGCTTGCCCTAGATAAAAGAAAGTTTAAAAGAATGGCTGCCAACCTTCAGTAGTGTAGAGGAACCCTAAGAGGAAGAAGAATAAAGAGTGTATTCGAGGCTTAGGGAAAATAATTTTTACCTACCTGTCGAAACTTCTCGCGAGAGAGGCGTTCCCAAACTTTTTGGTTTTCCCAATTTAATTTGAAGCCAAGTTAAGCTTTACTTGCAAAGCTTAGATAATGCCAAACCTTGTGGCTCCATGAGAAAACTCATCAGTTTCCAACCAATAGGTGATTTGTCTTAACAGCAACCTGTCGGGATGTGCGAAACTTACGAATAAAGACGAGAAAAAAACGCAAAAAAATATTATTGCAAAAAAATATCAGTACTCAATAACTGTTTGTCCTTGGTAAGGATCAAACGCACAATGATCAAACGCAAAAAAACAACGGCAGTATAAGACTGGCGATTCGACTGGCCTCAGCTCAGTTTGTTGTAGCTCTGCCTTCTGCCTTTCAGCCGTAGATCGTGGGTTGGACCCCACCAAGAATATTTGTGTGGTGCTGATGTTTGTTCTCTATCTAATGGCCCGAACACACCTAGTTCGCTGGCGGTAGCGATCAGTGAAACGCTGTCAAATATCGCTGTCAGATTTGAGATTTGACAGCGAATATTTGACAGCGTTTCACTGATCGCTACCGCCAGCAAACTAGGTGTGCGCAGGCCTTAAAGGCTCGAACACACCTAGTTCGCTGGCGGTAGCGATCAGTGAAACGCTGTCAAATATCGCTGTCAGATTTGAGATTTGACAGCGAATATTTGACAGCGTTTCACTGATCGCTACCGCCAGCGAACTAGGTGTGCGCAGGCCTTAAAGGCTCGAACACACCTAGTTCGCTGGCGGTAGCGATCAGTGAAACGCTGTCAAATATCGCTGTCAGATTTGAGATTTGACAGCGATATTTGACAGCGTTTCACTGATCGCTACCGCCAGCGAACTAGGTGTGCGCAGGCCTTAAATTCTAGGTGTTATATTACTGTAGTTGTATAAATCTGGACTGATTGACTAGGTAGGTAGCTCCGAGAGGGGTAACGGGTATTACGAAAAAACAACGTCTGTACACAGTGAGCCTTCTTTATTCCAACTAATAATTTCACCTATGCTAACCTCAAAAACGCATCGATCGATGGCGCGATCTAGAAACTGTACAAATTTAGTCGCGCCATCTAGTTGTGAAATAATACATTATTCAAGAAACGAGCGCTAAGTATGCACTTACAAAAAATTATAAAATTAACAGCTATCTGGTTCCCTTAGTTTTTATTAATTTTTATTGAAGTGAAAACTTCTTTAGCGGCGTTGAGCACTTTTTCTGTAATGGGTATAAAATCTTAAACTCGCGTCAGCGCGTCAGGACACGTGACCTGATCGAAAAAGCGTAAGACGGATGGAGAGTAGACAGCTATCCCCTCTCTACGGCGCGGCGAAAATGTATGCCTGGGCCTACTGTTTCGTTTAGGCAGCGCAGGGCGCTTGCGCGAATGTTCGTGTATGTTACAGCGTGCCAAATAACAAACAAGCCCCCCCTAACCATTCCAAAATATCAAACATGCTCAACGTTAATAATCAAGTTTTCACTTCTGCCGGCACTCCCGGAGTGCAACCCGTATTTTTTTTTTATTTAATTTTCTGTTTCCCTTAGCTCTGCTTAATTTAGCTCTAGAAAGTGCTGTGTGGAATATTTACTTAGATAGTCATAACGGGATGTACTCTTTTGAAGTACCACTCCTAAACAGCACCAAAGCCTCAAAATCTACTAGTAAATTTAAATGATACCTACTAAATTTACTTAAGTAAACAATTATTTCCTGTTTTGCGAAAGTAAAGCATTTTAAAATGAATTATACCACCTCGTATTTTCAGTTCTCCGACGCCAACCGTTGTATAATTAGTTAGGTCTGGGTTTCGAACCTGCTAATTAGCTCGCTCTGCAGCCTTGAATTAACTTTGGCTAGCCAAATAGCTCCCAAATTTTAATAGGTAAGTAAGCAGAACTTCGTGCCTTATTTTATTGTAGGGAATTTTAGTTATTGCCACAGGACGAACTACTTTGAGTCTTCCCCAGCTACCGCCCCCACGATTTTTTAACCTCTTCGGATGGAGGGACATTCTACTCTACAATTCATCTCCTGAGAACTTATATAAATAGTTGTTAAGTTTTTATGTACCATTGTTTGTCCTTATGTATTTGTGAGCAATAAAGTATTTTCTATCTATCTTTCTATCTATATTTGGTTCTATAAGTCACAATATGACTGCTCATAGCCTCTTGAAGTTGTTTGTTCTGCAAACCAAATGTATATAGTTATGCGCGATGTTTTTTAAGAGACTTGACTGATGGCCTTTCAGCTTAGTTGGTAGTTCTGCCTACTGTGTCGTAGGTCATGGGTTAGATCCTCACTGAGAACAATATCTGTGTGGTGAACAGCGATGTTTGTTCTCTGTCTGAAAAAAAATGTATATGAGAATTATATCATCTACCTGGTTCTCATAGTACAAGCTCTGTTAAATTTGGGGCTAGAATGCGGTGTGAAGATTGCTCACAATATTTAACATAAAATAAATTATAGTTTAAAAAAACTAAAAAAAAACGCTTTTATAACTAATTGAACTAAAAAGTTAATATTATTGTACAAAAAAAGCGTGGGGTGGTGGGATATTTTATCAATAGTTTATTATATCTGAAGTTATTATAAAAAGCACCCCACGCTTTTTTGTACAAAAATATAAATTTTTCAATTGATTATTACAGTTTCATATTATAACGTTATAACGCTTTTATTAGCTTCACCTGTATGTATGTAACCGACCCCTTTGAGCTCGATTTTGTCCTACTTTGAACGATCAGATTTGATTCAATCTTTGCACACCTGTCAAAGGTCGATGACAATGCAATAATATGAAAAAAAAAATAAAAAAAACATGAAAAAATAAAAAAAAACCTACTTTGAACGATCAGATTTGAATCAAACTTTGCACACCTGTCAAAAGTCGATGACAATGCAATAATATGAAAAAAAAAAGTAAAAAGAGACCAAGAAGAGAGAGATAGAGAGTCAGAAGTGTGTCAGAGAGTAGTGGTTTATAAACTGTGTTCAAAGTTGAGAGCTGTATAGCTGTATAAAACCCTTTTAAATCTTCAACTTTCCTAACGAACATGCAATGGCCACTTCACACATGCAATTTCATTTTTCCAGCGTGTCCTACATCAGGCCACAGTCGGACGGACTCGAATGGATCTCGTTAGCAACGTGGAGCAATGAGGGGCGGTTATGTTCTTCACGTAAGATGATCTACTCTGGCTGAAACGCTTTGGTAAATACAAATAGATGCAAGTAACGACTTCTGATTTTTAGGACAAAACGACGACACGTTTGCTACAAGAAATAAAATGAAATGTTTATTTGCTTGAAATATGGTTATAGAGGAGTTCGTTATTAATATCTTATTTAATCAGTTTCACATATTTCACCAAAGTATTGGCATGCAAATTTATGTGACTTATTTTTACTAATAAAAACATATTATACTAAATTCCAATAAACAATTAAATTTTTATAATTATAATACCTACGTGGTTCATAATTAAGATATAAAATAAAATTAAAATTAACAAAGCAAGTCATGTTCAAATTTAAAGTTATAAGGTATTTAAAAAATCATTTATATTATAAAAACTTTTAATTACTGGATCTAGAGAGAAATAAATTTCTCGTACCTATATACACTCACACTTTTGTAACTAAGAGCAGGGTGTTCAGTAGATCCACATTTCACCCACATTTTTGTAGAAATTTCATCAAAATCGGATCAACAGCTTGGCCATGGAGTCGGTTTCTCAAGTTTTTATATAAAAATAAAGTATTTAGTTACAAAATAAGAGTCCCAGCCTGTAGTCTCCAACGTAAGACCTTACTGCAACTTTCATCGGAAATCCAGCCAAGTCACATCGCTCTCAGCAGTCTCAGCCATATTTCACACGAAATCTCTAAATCCTGGATGAGGCCGTAGGAATGCCGGAAGGTGCAAATTGCAACGACACTTCGTATTACTTTTATGAGTGTACGTGACTGTGTTGTAGATCAAATATACTGCAGAACTGGGGAACTGGTTTTGGCTTCTGTAACACGTTATACAATCTGTCATATAAAGATTAGATGCACTAGACACTCAGTATTATGACACAGTTTTTTTAACTTCTGCAGATGTCACGTGGAAGGTCGCGTGGAACTGGCACCTAGACTCACCTAGCTTTAAGACGTTTCAAAGTGATTCTTGTATCGTATTGAATAAACGCTTATTGAATGTTGAATCTTGAGTCATCGTTTTTCCACAGATTAAATATGTACAAACTGGTTTTTTGTTCCCAATAAAGCATTATTATTGTATTATTATTATTGGGGGAGATAATTTGAATCTTGTGCATTCGTGATTTTTATAGGCAAATGTGACTGCTTAACATCAAGTGGATCAAAATGTTTCTGTTCTACGAAAAGCCTTTATGAAATAATTCGTATCCTGGATAATAGGTTACTTTTAAATTATTAAATGGCCTACAAGGACACCAACAGAAAATGTAAGGAATTTCACACACCACTAGCGCCATCTACAACGGGCAAAGGAACTACCAAATGGGACGGGAATGCTACCCGACTTTCCCGGGTATAATTTCAGCGGGTAACAGAAATTAATGCTGAAATTGTGTGCAATTAGGCACATTCCAGGATTATGGTGGCTAGCTGCCGCTGTATGAGGCATCTACGCCGGCCCAAGCAGGAATGCTTGCTCTGATTAAAAGAGGGGCTTGGGTTATGGCGACCCGCCCCATATAACCGCGAATGATCGGCGACATACGTATAGTATATTACTGCAGCGGCCAGCAAATGAGGCATTAAAGGATGAAAGTGTAATGTGTACATACGTAAGTTCATCAATGCCTATGGCTAAGGCTTGTATAAAACTTTTCTCAAATAATGCGAGGAAATAAAAACCAAGTAGTACTACTTGATCCCATTTAGTCAAATATGATTATGACAAGCAACGACACTGTTTTTTCTGGGGTTGTTGAAGTGTTCATTTGTTTTTTGTCAATAAACTGCATTAACAAGCCTGTTCGATATTTAAATAAAATCTTTGATAAGTTACCTCCTTGGTTGCCATGTTTTGGAGTAAATGATCGTTCCATTTTTAAATTACACGACATGAGTTTAAATCTCCGCTAAACACGGCAGTAATGGATTTTCATACTACTGTTGTATTTGGCCAATACAAGAATTTCGATTTATCTCGAAAAAGGTTGTCAAAATAATTTTCTTCCGAGATTGTTTGAGAAAAATACATAATTATTACCTAACTGTCAAACGTCACTTATTTGCATACCAATCAGAAAGTCTTATTTCTAAAATGCAATGTAGCGTTTGACAGCAATCATTACCTATTTTACGCTTGAAAGGGACTGATTATGAATTGCTTAAGTAACTAGTAAAAGTAAGTGGCCCTTTTGATGTCCATATAAAATACTTGTGATGTTCATGCGAGTCATTAACATAGGAAAAGCTTTTAAAACGTCGTTTGTCCAAGAAAGGACTAGTGTTCAACCGTTTGATTGCTGTTCGGTCTTGTTACTTTGACTTAATGTGCTTTTAAGTCGCGTTGCTAGAAACGCTGCCTTATCGAAGTCTGCATCATACTTAAGACGTGCTCCGAGTGCCGCCTCTCATCCCTGGGTATATCATTTAGGCTAAGTAAAGACCTTAACCCAAATAGCTATATTCCAGCTCAAAATCATGGTAAATTCATGTTTTCTGAAAAACTGTGGACGTAAGAAGGCGGTCAAAGCTTTTTAACCAAATAAGTTAAATTTTTAATTTTAAATTTTTCAGTATGGTCCACATCACATTTTAATTTTTATATCTTTTAATTTATTCTCATAAGCTAAGAAAGTTCTAGTTCGTAGTTTAAATACATGATAATGGTAAAAATTCAATAAGAAAACTTAGGATCTTGATAAGTAATTCAAATTTACTCCAATGAATAAATAAAAACAAAGCTAAACAAGCATCAAACAATGAGAAAACGACTGATGGTCTGCGCACACCTAGGCCGCTGGCGACTGCGATCAAATCGCGGTTTAATTTGACAGCGATATTTGACAGCGTTTCATTTTGATACCCAGCAGGCCTTGACTTTGATACCCTTCAATAAACTTAATTGTGTGATACCCAAATAACATTGCAAAACCTAAAAGATAAATCAGAAACAATTAATAATCATGTTTCTCCAAAAAAAGCAGAAAACGAGCAAAAAACTGATTTTAAACAACGCGATTGATATTGACTTTGACTTTGACGTATGAACTGGTATGCGCGCGGGCATTATCAAGTGTAAAGTCTTTTTAACTGACGTCAAATCAAAAAGGAGGAGGTTGTGTTTTTTAATGCAAACACTAACTTCACATCGTCATCATTAGGCACCGGTTTATTTATTTTTCATTTTATTTTAAAGGAAAAAAAATATCATACAAATTTTATCAAAGTCGGTTCAGCAGTGTGGCCATGAAGTTGGTTTCTCAATTTTTTTAAACTTTCACTTGTTACACAAGTGTAAGGGCATTACCCTCCATGCATTTATTGTAATCAGTCTGTTGTCTTCGAGCTGTAAGTGCCGTTGTGGTGCCAATTTGACCGTGTTGGTTTAGGTCCAATCGCCGACACTGCTCTAATGCTATCGGCCACCCAATATTGGCAATTTTAAGGGATTTGTCTGGACTTTCAAGCTTTGTCATAAAGCTGGTTCGTAAAGAGTAGCTGGTGACTAACTGGTTCATGATCATTAGCCTGAAGAAGGTGACAGCTGAATGAATCTAGGCTTCCCGCAAGACGTTTAGCCACCTCACTTCAGCATGAAGTTCACTGCAGCCTGCCTCCCTTACATTTCCAGGAAGAATGATTCTGAGCCCTTTCCATCCAGAGTTCCCGTGATTGAACCATTTCCTCGTTTCATCGTGTGCGAGGTTACTACGCTTGTCGGGCTTCAATTAGTGAAGGCAGTATTTCAGTTCTGTTCTGTGTGCTTAGGTAGTAAATGAATAAATGCCCATGTCTATGTCTAAATAATATTATATCCTTTGCCTACATATTATTATGTCTTCTGAGAATATGCGCTGATGTCCATTCCCAGACGCAATCTCGTTGTCTCACGATGTCTGCGGGAAGTGATGTGGAAAGGTCCTATATTGTATTCTGGATTGTAAATCCATATCTAATCAACAATATTGCTGAGGAGTCATTTCATTGCTGTGTTCTGATTTGGAGTATTTATCCCCTGAAGAGTTGTTCTTTTGTGCCATAGAACTACGTCCTGAGCTGGATAGGTGTTCTTCTTACGTGTCTGTGGGTACTAATATCCTTCAAATCAGAAAACAGAAATGAGAGCATCACTGCTTGATGCCAGAAATATCTAGTTACGGAGTTTCTCCCAGCCGAACTCTTTCGCAAAGAGCTGTATAATTCTTCTTTGCAGAAGATGTATAAGCACATAGGAAACTGCCGCGCACGTACTCCTGGAGATCAGCAGTCTGGCGCCTCAAAGGGCACAACATCTTGGAGCACCGAAGACACCTAGGGAGGCCTGCGCCTGAATCCACCAGCTGCTGGCCTTTCTGGAAGACATCAGATGGCTGAACTAGCAGCATCCACCCGTTACGCAAAAAGGGCCCACCTGCGGCCTGATTGCTGACCAGTCCGCTCATCAAGTATCAAGTAAGTATCAAGCTGTATAATTTTAGGCTGTCCTGGACAGTTGCAGTTCACCAGCTCCCCTATCTGGACTAGAACTGAATAGATAAACTATTGATTGGTACACAACGTGGGAGTTAATCTGTTTGAGGATTACTATGAGTTGGAGTGTCGTTTTGTGACTTCAGTTTGCCCTCGACAGGGTGAGGGTAAGTAGGTGCTGTTAGCTAATTTAAAAGACGTGATGCAGCATAATTAAGGGAGTATTAATATTTGCATAATAAATAGTGATTATTTACGATTGCAAGAAAGCAAACCTTTAAATGAAAATACGTATACCTTTAAATAATTTTACTATCATAGAAATTTATTATAAAAACTAAGCTCTTCAAAAATACTACTAACTATTAATAATAATCGGGGCCGGCCAAGAAAGCGTTGGCGGGACGATATCGACACTTTTGAGAGGAGACGATGTGAGGAGTCTCGAGAGAGAGATAAGTGGAAGTCCTTGTGGGTGACCTTTGCCCAGCAGTGGGCCGAAATAGGTTACAGACAAAATATCGATAAAAATTTTCAGAATCTGCAAGTTTTTGCCTCCACGCAGGAATTGAACCCACATTGGTTGCAGCTGAGCTGCTGAGTCACTTGTTGCGTCGCTAGGTCAGCACATAATTAGCATAATAATATAACTGTTGTCTAACGCGTTGTCTTATAAATAAGTTATACTTACTCTTACTTAAAGCCATTAAAAATATGCATTATAATTTATGCATTTTGGCACGTTCCCACATGTAATTTGTTTATTCTTGGCATTCACTTTTTGTATATTTGAAGATAATTACTTGCAATGTTTGAAGACACCAGATGTAAGTAAAAAATATGATTTTAAACCTAGCTGTTTTCAATTTAATTATGCTATGCATCTTTGATTCAGTAATCTCCGAGAAAGTTTGAACTGCACTACGTAAAGCCTTCTGCGGTGGCTATCAGTGAAACGCTGTCATATATGATCGCGATATTTCACTGCGTTTTGCTAATTGCCACCGCAGAGCCCATAGATGTGCAAGGCTTAAGTAGTGCATGTGGACATTCACCGGTCATGTTACTTTTACCAGAAATAACTTTCCAGTGCACTGTGCAGGTAAGTGACATGATCCAAACTGATTGCTGACCTACTGTCCTTTGGATTATGAAAAAAATAAAACTAATGGAGTGTTTGGCAAACTCTGTGTTCAAATTTACCGAACCCAATGAGTTCAAGAGTATTTTTAGCCTCATAATAATTTGTGTACACTATTTAAATGTTATATTTTACAAAAAAAAAATGGATTCGTATGTTGGCCTGTGCATCTAATGTAGATGATTTATATAGCGTCAGGGGCAACTGGTGCCTTGCCAGTTGCCCCTGACGCTATACCAGCCCAGCACCTATACCATCCTGACAGTGACCTTCGGTAGGTAAAAAATATACCTTACAAAACTCCATCAATTATTGCCAAATAACATTATTCATGTTTTTAATCACCTGTGTAAGCATTGGCAGTAGCAAGCAGAAGGTAAGTGTGTTAGATATTATCTACTAAGTAATCTTTCATAAAAAGTGTGCCGCTTTGTACAGTCAACGCCATAAATCCTTTGACATGTACGTCAAGTATTATTTTATGTTCTGTGATGTGTACGTGTCTCAGCGGGCCTTAGCACTGGTTTTAATACGTATGTGTTTGGTCGTGCTTGACGGAAAGGGTACGATTTTTTGACATCGTTGCAAAAAAACAATTTAATAAAACTGATGGGTCGACGACATACCTACGCAAAGATAACATGGCAGACGCACAGGACAGAAAAGGCTGGCAAAAAAAATTGGTTGTCTGTAAAGTCGGTTTACTGACGATAGTTGAACGTGACATAGCTGTCCACGCGAACGCATCGCTCACTCAAGTAGGAGAGAAAGATGTCGAACGCTGCCGAACGCGGAGGCCGATTGTACCTCTTTGTCGCTCGTTCCGCGCTCTCGCTTGCACTTCAAGCCTTAAATGTAACGCCTCAGAGCTTGGAAGAATTAAGTAACGCCGCATGAGTCATGTTTTTTCGTGATGCGTGCAGCCGTCTCCATCAAATTATAAGACGTTGTTACGTCAAAAATGAAGTAAGCCTATTTACCTAACAGTGGTCACCCACTGATACCGGGCTGAGATAATGATCACACAAGTGAAGTTTAAAAAGCTCAAATTGCTGCACCCATTTTGATGAAATATATATAAAAATAGCTTTTCAAATTGGTTCATCAATGACGAAGTTAATTAAGCGTTATCAAATATAATTAAAAAAACAACACAACCGAATTGATAAACTTCTCTTGTTTTATTAAAAACCGGTTAAAAATACATTAGTCCAATCGGAACAGACATAAAACTGGCCTGAAATATAAAAAAATCCGGGGAGCGATTTTTTTAAACGTGGTCGGAAGTATAAATCTTGATTTTCTAACTAATCCCGGTAGAGGGCTCACCGCCATCTTGTTTTAAAGTTCATTTTTTTTGTTTTTTTCTGAAATAACTTGTTAATTTTCAACTTTAGAGCAAAAATATCAGTAGGTATCCAAAGTTGTTGGAAATTTAATTTCTCACAAGTTTAGACATGATCATTTTTACGCTAGGATCAATATTTACAGAGTTTATTTATTATTATAAGTTTTTTTAAATTAATTTTTATTTCATTTTTTGAGTATAAATCCGAAAACATTGAACGTGGAGTAAAAAAAAACGAGAACCAAAGTTGAAGAAAATAAAATTCCACCCATTACGATTTTTTTGATAAACTTGATAATAGGTATAACTCTGCAAATATTGATCCTATCTGTATTGATCTCGTAAAAATGATCATGACCAAACTTAAAGAGAGAAATTAAATTTCCAACAACTTTGGGTACTGCTATTTTTGCTCTAAAGTTAAAAATCGCTCCCATTTAAAAAAAATAGCTCCCCGGAATTTTTTATATTTAAATTAAATGTCTGCCCCTACTGAATTACTTGTGACATCATCGGTAGGTAGGTATATTATGAAAGTCATGATATCATTAAGGCCCCATAAGTGCTACCCCAGAGGAGTCGCGGGCGACGCACAAGTAAATGTACTTCGTTGTAAATTATTTCCAGTCCCTCCCAAGGTTGTCTGGAAGAGATCGCTCTTAGTGATAAAACCACCCATTGTATTTCACTTTGATATTTTTCTGTATTCCCTCGTTAATTTTATGTGTGTGTGCAATAAAGTATTTTCTATCTTCTATCTATTTTTGGAGCTGACCGTCCAAAGTTTGGTTGCTAACCGGCAGGCTGTCAGTCAACCAGCAGAGATCTGACCACGCAGTCATGGCGGTGGCGGCGGCTCTCGTGCACCAGGTCACCTTCAAAGTGAACGGACTCACACATTCGGGTATGTTATTATTTATTTTGTTGTATTAAATTAAGCCTTGCGCACATCCTAAGCGTTTTGCGGTGGCGAACAGTGAAACGCGGATATGACAGCGATATTTGACAGCGTTTCACTGATCACCACTGAAGAACGCTTTGATGTACGCAAAACTTTTAAGTACCAGCTTCCTCTACACTGGTACCCGTAGTTTTTTCCACGTGGTACCAGTATGTCTGCACTACAGATTATGAACTATAAGGGAGTTCTATGATATCCCGGTTTTCTCACGATGTTATCCATTGAGAGCACTGGTGTTCTAGTGGTAGCGGCTCCACCTTCCGATCCGAAGGTCGTGGGTTCAAATCCAGTCGTGCACCAATGAGTTTTTTTCTCGAAAAATGTATGTGCCCTATGCCAGTACTCTTAAAACGGTGAAGGAAAACATCGTGAGGAAACCGGCGTGTCGTAGAACCTAAAAAAGTTCGAGCAACACGTGTCAAGGGTCACGCAAAAAAGGCCCACCAGCGGCCTACTTGTGTAAAAACCAGCCCGCACATCAAGTGCGGGTGATAAAAATTTGCCGAAATTTTTGATGTTATTCATCACTGTTTTGAGAGTACTGATACATTATTGGGCAGAAAAAATAATTGGTACCTGACTGAATTAGAATTCGCGACTGGAAATCGGAAGGCTACTACTAGGACCAGTACTTAGTCGTTACCAGTCGTGTGCTTTTATCATTTTATTGACGTGACAACGTCTTATAATTCGATGGAGCCGGCTCTACACACGAAAAAACGACGGACTTATGCGGCGTTACATCGCTCTGAGGCGTTTGATTTAAGGCCTTAAGTGCAAGCGAGAGAGCGGAATGAGCGACAAAGAGGCAAAATCGGCCTCCGCGTTCCTACTTGAGTGAGCGATGCGTCCGCGTGGACAGCTGTATGCCGTTGTCACGTTCAATTATCGACAGTAAGCTGATTTTACATAAAACCGATTTTTTTTGTATAGTGGGAAGCGAAGTGAGCTCATCAGTGATGCTGGTGGACTACCTGCGGGATTGGCTGGAGCTGCGTGGCACCAAGTACATGTGTCGTGAGGGAGGCTGCGGCGCCTGCTGCGTCAGCGTCAGGAAGAGCGCCGGGGGACCTGTGGTGTCCGTCAACTCGGTAACATATTCAACATATTGTATTCTACATACATATTGTATTCTATGTATGTATTTAGAAAAAATCGGTTGTCTCTAACACAGAGCACCAAACACGCTTTTGCTTGCGCAAAGTAAAGTCGGTTTACTGACGATAGTTGAACGTGACAACGTCATACAGCTGTCCACGCGGACGCATCGCTCAATCAAGTAGGAGAGAGACAGATGTCGAACGCTGCCGAACGCGGAGGCGGATTGTGCCTCTTTGTCGCTCGTTCCGCGCTCTCGCTTGCACTTCAAGCCTTCAATGGAACGCCTCAGAGCGAGGTAACGCCGCATGAGTCATGTATTTTCGTGCGTGCAGCCGGCTCCATCGAATTATAAGACGGGTCACGTCAAAAAAATATATAAGTATTATGTTATTATCTCCTACCTGGTTCCCATAGTTCAGCTCTGCTTAGTTTGGGGCTAGATAGTATTGTGTAGATAGTCCGCATTAATATTTATTTAACATCACCATCACCTTGCCACCAGTACAACCACAAGCCAGACAGATTTGGCTCTGTCTCTGGCTCTGGTTTTGAGTCTGTGTGAGTGTTGGCTAAATAAATCCTACGTCGAAACGTCACACACACAGTATAATACACTAGATAGGTAGGCTCTATTGTTCACCACACAGAAACATAATACAGGCCGGCAGCGCATCAGCACCACCTCTGGTGTTGCAGGTGTCTATGGGCGACGGTGACTACTTTCCATCAGGTGGCCCGTCTGCCCGTCTGCCGGCTATGGCATAAAAAAAAAAAAAAAAAGGATTTTTGGAAAAACAATGGGCGACCTTATCGCTGAGAGTGATCTAGTGAGCACTCACACAGACTCAAAACCAGAGCTAGAGACAGAGGCAGACAGAGCTTGTGGTAGGCCTACAATACGTGAAAGGAGCCTCTTTGAAAGAAGTAACCAGGCTGAACCATCCACCAATTTCACGCAATCCACACGGTGTTTATTTAATTTATTTATTGATCACCAACATTATATACACCAGTACAATTCAACAAGATAGTGCTTAAAATTAATACAGAGTCAAATGCAGGTGAAGACACTATTTACATAAACATACATCTTCATAATATTACATTCTAAGGTGTTGTAGTATCTTACATCAAGTAACAATGAAGTACTTGTAGTCTCTTAAAATAACTCGTAGTTTTTGCTTTCTGCACAAAAACTACGTAATTAAGAAGCCTTTGGCCTTTGAGAAGCATTAATTCGATAATTTTTTTTTATAGCCAAACATTATATCACTCGCCTATTTTGTATTAGCCTAGGCTTTGCCTGAAAACAAGCGCTGATTAGCATGGCTTGCTCTGCTAAGCAGTGCAGGGCCCAATTGTTTGGTTTTAGGTACTTACCCACCTACTATTGTTGATGTTTGTATTTGTGTTAAAGTTCCTATCTATAAGTAGTACCTAATTGATTTGGGGGAATACGATCTGCACTGACGTCCCGCGATGGGGTGTGCATTGTCCCCCTGCTAAACCTCACCCCAGCCAGCCCAACTCCTTAAAATAACGGAGAAGGACTTTGTGTTGGTGGCAGCAGTGTTCTAGTGAACCTGATGGTGACACGGATGTGGATGTGGAGGGACAAGACTCAATAGTAATACCTAGAACTACTCTGTTTGCCGATATCGTAGCCGTTCTGTATAGGTCAATAAATATTATCTTTTTCTATTCAATTTGTTTTTAGAACCGATTTCACGGATGACGCTAAGATGCGGATGTAGAATCAGATGATCGATAACACTAATCATTTATGATCGGCTTTCAAAGGTACAAAAAACACTATCACTTTTACTTGCTGCAAACAAGTTCAACGGTATGACTTTTTATCTGAGATGCAATTCATCTTGTTATATGTACACATAAACCGGCTATAATTAGGGTTTGTGGTTTCGTACAGCGATGTTTGAGAGAAAGTTTTTGTTGCAACTCATTCTGCAGGATTATGCTATAACCGTTTTTTGCACGTCTAGCATTCAGTTAGAATGAAATGCACAAGTTTTTTTATGCCGAGTACAATTTTATTTTTAATCATTCATCGCTGAGCGTCATTATTTAAATTTAAAAACCTTCAGAAACTTCATGACCAACAAACAGCTGAAGCGATTCTGATACAATCTATATTTATAAAAGAAAGTCGTGTTAGTTACACTATTTATAACTCAAGAACGGCGAAACCGATTTGGCAGAAAATTAGTGGGGAGGTAGCTCAGAACCGGGAGAAAGACATAGGATACTTTTTATCCCGAAAAAGCAACGGGAACGGGGTATTACGGGAACGGGTGAGCGAAGCCGCGGGCGGCCACTAGTTTCAAATAAAAAGTTGATAAATTTGAAAGTAATGCGCAAACAAAAATCAAAAACCTTATTGAGAACCTCCTCCCTTTTTACTAGAAGTCAGTTAAATAACAGCTTTTTTTAGTGTCTGGTGTCCATCACGTCCTGCCAAGACTGGGAGATCACAACCATCGAGGAGATAGGAAACCGGAAAAAGGGCTACCATGTGCTGCAGAAGACTTTGGCTGAATACAATGGAACGCAATGTGGCTACTGTACTCCAGCTTGGATACAGAATATGTATAGGTAAATCATACTTTACTATTAGCACCTAAGTTAAGGAGGTCTCATGTTTAGTAGTTGTAGAGCTCTTTGTGAAGGGCTCGTCCGGGGAAGTACTTCCAATATGCCTATTTCTGCCGTCAAGAAGCATCGCTGTGTTTCTGTTTGAAGGGCCGGAGTAATTACTGGCACGTGACTCTGAACATCCGCATGCCTCAAGTTGATGGAGGGCAGTGCAATGATAAGGAACTTTCCTGAAATGCGTTGTCTACGATTCAATTCTTTATTATATGCGATGGTTACCACTTAACATCAGTGGGCCATATGTTGGTTCCCTCGACGAGTTGTGCTAGTTTTCACCACGGTAAGCTTCCTAATGGGAAGGGATAATGTTTAGCAGTGGACTTTTTTGGTGGTGTGGAAGTTAATGGAGCCATTCATATAAAGCTTTTGATAAAATTATAAAGCTCTTGATTAGGTAAAAACTTAAGCTGTGCATACTTTCAGTTTCTAGGCGTTAAGTCTTTAAATCAGTATAAATTTCAGTCTCCTACAAAACGGTGACAAGCCAACCATGCTCGACATTGAAAAATCGTTCAGCAACAACGTGTGTCGCTGTACCGGCTACAGGCCTATCCTAGAAGCCTTCAAGAAGTTTGGCAGCGACGCTCCTAAAAAGGACAGAATTATAGACATCGAAGATCTGCACATCTGCAAGAAAACTGGTGCAGCCTGCGATAAAAAGAAATGCGACGATGATGATGATGATTGGTGCATCGTTTCCGATGAAGAAGTTAAACAAACAAAGATCATAGAAATAGAATTGAAAGATCATAAGTTCTGGTACAAAGTGTTTGATGTCAAATCTATTTTTGATATTTTGAATTTACATGGATACCAGTCTTATATGCTGGTGTATGGGAATACTGCTAAAGGTATATTTTTGCTTTGCTTGATTATAATGGAAAGTAATGCAATACATTATTTGGTCTCAGTAGTTCAAAAGGTAACAACATTTAGTATATGTAAACACTACAAAATAAAATAAATATATAAATGTTTTGGACTATTCGCACAATACTGTCTAGCTCCAAACTAAGCAGAGCTGTACTATGGGAACCAGATAGTTGATATACGAGTAATACTCATAAAAATATAATTTTGTAAATACATACTTCGAATAAAATATAACACCCAGACAGAGAACAAACATCTGCGTTTGGCTGCGATTTAACGGCTATATCTAACCACTTTTCTCTTAATTTTTAAGGTTTTGAAGTCCTACGAGGAAGTATAATAGCTGTTATGTTTAATCTTCTTTTTATTGTGTAGGTGCATATCCAATTGACGATTACCCAAGGATCATGATAGATATAACAACAGTGCCAGAACTGAAGGGCTGCGTTTACGGCCAGAACCTTATCCTCGGAGTCGGAATCACTCTTACTGAATTTCTGAATATTCTCAAGGCTGCAGCGAAGCAGGAGTATTTTGGATACTTGGAGAAATTTGTGGAGCACATCAATTTAGTAGCTAGCATTCCTATCAGAAATGTAAGTTAAACAACTAATGTAGGTAGAGCATTTACTTCTTGGTTTACTTTGACTTTGGCAAGAAATAAATTGACTCGAATCTGAACACAAAAAAACCTGGAATGACAAAGGCTCAAAACCATTTTTTGTGAGGCAGGCCAAGAAGTCTACCCCATATTGTCCTGGGATTATTGTTTTATAACGGGTTAAAAACATATTTGTTCATGGTATATTTACTTACCTATAGTTTTTGTTTTGTTAGTGAGTGTTTGGCAAATTATACTCAAACAGTAAAAACAGTAAACATTCGTCTTTCAGCTTGGATCGATAGGAGGCAATTTGATGATAAAACATCAGCATAACGACTTTCCATCGGACTTGTTCCTACTTTTCGAGACTGTTGGCGCTTATCTTACTATTTGTAAGTATTTATCGAGAAAAGAATTATTAATTCTAGAATATTTCAGCTTGTTCCGTACCTAAATAAAAACGAAATGCTTTTAGGAAGCAAGGAATTTCAATCTCAAAATGAAATATTGTTTTACTGCAGACTGCACGTTTTTTGTATTTGTATTACGGATTTACGCTGCATGAAAAATATACAGTACCATGGAACTAAAAGGATACGAAAGTTTTAATAGTTCCATGATTTCACTGTCGCCTATAACAACTGGGAGAATTTGTTTTCAGTCACTTCACACGGGATAACCAAGAAGCTCTCGATGCAACAGTTCCTGCGGGAAGATATGACAGGGAAGATCATCATAGACGTAATACTGCCCCCCCTCAATGATGAACATAAACTAGTCACATACAAAGTAAGTCCTAAAATTTTAATTAAGTAATACGGATCGCTGGTATTTGATAGATAAATCACTCGAATCGAATTGACTCAGATAGCCAGATCATGATGAAAGGTCTAAGGATACAACGGAGGAGAATGTCGGTTACCATAAAAATGTATTAAATTGGATCTTTTGAAATTTCACAGATCATGCCTCGCTCCCAATTCGCGCACGCCATCGTCAATGCTGGTTTTATTTACAAAATAGCACCGAATAACTCTGTGATTGCATGCCGGATAGTGTACGGAGGCCTATCGACTTTCTTTATCAGAGCGAAGGCCACCGAGAGGTTCCTGGTCGGAAAACCATTGTTTTCCAACACTGTGCTACAAGCAGCGCTGAGTATATTGGAAAATGAACTGGTGGTAGAGGATAGCCCTCCAGAGCCTTCGGTGAAGTTCAGAAAGCAACTGGCTCTGTCTTTGTTTTACAAGGTAATGCTAAGCTTTGTTTCACCGATCTAGAAAAACTTAAAACCAAGTTGGTTACGTATAAAATAGGCAATGGGAAAGGTATGATAGTCTAAAACCATCGTATTATTATTTCAGGGTCTGCTATCACTTTGTCCAAAAGGCATCCTCAATCAAAGGTATCTTTCTGGAACTACCAAGATACATGAAACAAGGCTTTTGTCAGAAGGTAAACAGATCTTCGAGACCAATCCAACTCTGTGGCCGTTGAATCAGCCAATACCTAAGGTTGAAGCTCTGGTAAGTACTACATTCTTAACATATTTCACAACTGTAAAAGGCTAAACGGATTTTGTTTTTAATTATGCAATTTTTGTTTTCAGATCCAGTGCGCAGGAGAAACAACCTATACGGACGATTTACAAGTTCAACCAAGAGAGGTGCACGCAGCTTTCGCACTTAGTACTGTAGCTTTAGGAGATATAGTTCAAATAGACGCCAGTCGTGCTTTGGTAAGCCTTTCAATATTTTAATAAATTAATTTGTTGAAAAGAACTGTAGAAAGTACTACTGCTAATTAAAATAATTTTCAGAATCATCCAGGAGTGCTAGCTTTCTACAAAGCATCTGATATTCCAGGAGAGAACTCGTACATTCCAGGTGGCACTCCATTCTTCCTGACTAACGAAGAAGTACTCGCTAGTTCTAAAGTACAGTATCTTAACCAACCTATCGGTATAGTTGTGGCTGAAACACAACACATAGCAAACCAAGCTGCCAAATTGGTTACAGCTACTTACAAAAATCTAAAAAAACCAGTAACAGATATAAAACTTGCTAAGGACGATCTAAAAAGATCTACACGGTTTATGGCAAAACCTGCAACGGAAAAAGGGACGGACGTGGTAAAGACTATTAAAGGGCAGGACACCATTTATGGACAATTGCATTTCATGATGGAGAACATGAGTTGTGTTACTCGACCGACAGAGGAGGGGTTGGAGTGTCACGTGACAAGCCAGTGGATGGATGGCTGCCAACTTATGATAGCTAGAGCCTTGAATATGGACGCAAGCAAGTAAGTTCTCAACTCACGCACTATTAGTGTCCTTGCCTATCAGATCCTTATTACTGATGATTCCCTTGGTGATCAAAATATGCATAGTTCCAAATTGAACTGCTGCTATTTGTTTCGTGAATGTTTACTGGATAACTTTGTGGTGTTTGGTAACAAACCAACTGATACGAAAAAAGATCACTATGTGGGTTCGGTTACCGTGGCGTGATAAAATTAAATATTTAGGTAATATCGAATGTATCTGGATATTTGCTAAGACATGTTGGAAGAGCTCTGTTTTTTTGTTTTGAAAGAATCGACATCCACGTGCGTCGTCTTGGTGGAGCGTATGGCATAAAGATTTCCCGACCCAATCAGATAGCAGTAGCCTGCAGCCTAGTGGTGCAAAAGTTAAACAGACCGTGTCGGTTCGTAGTTCCTCTCACGACATGCACCAGAGCTGTTGGAAAACGGTTACCTTGTCATACAGACTATGAGGTAAGAGCTTGAAAGCACTATCAACTTCTCAATTTTAGGGCAATGTGACAAAACAGATGAGCAACTCAATGTTAAAGAAAAAAATAACATTCTGGAAAGAGAAGAGCACTAGTGGTCTATTGGTACTGATCCTAAGGTCACGGGTTCAAATCTAGTCGTGCACCAAATAGTTTTTGTCCCAAAATGTATGTGCACTCAGCGTTGTCGGCAAACTGTATGCAAAGGTGTTGATTGAAAGAGTTGTGAAAGAAACCGATGGGAAAATATGGGATGCACAAGCGGGATTTCGAAAGGGAATGGGATGTACGGATCAGGTCTTTTCCTTGCGATGCATAGCCGAGAAATTTCTGGCCAAGGGTCAAAAGGTCTATTGCGCATTCGTAGATTTGGAAAAGGCCTATGATAAAGTGATGAGGAATGAGCTATGGTCGGTGCTGTCCATGTATGGAGTAGACAACAACTTGGTTCAGGCTCTAAAATCTCTCTATGAGGATTCTAGTGCTTGCGTTAGGGTAAATGGGTCATACACTGAATGGTTTAGCATCCAAAAGGGTGTTAGACAGGGATGTGTAGCGTCTCCATGGTTGTTTAATTTATTCATGGATAGTTGTTTGCAAGATTTGAAAGATAGTGAATGCGGACTAAGAATGAACGAGTTACTCGTCAAATGTCTTCTCTATGCTGATGACCAGGTTATACTTGCGTCATCGGCGGACGAGTTACAGGAGATGGTAACAATTATGTATGGAGCTTTTGAGAGGAAAGGAATGAAAGTAAATGTAAGTAAGACAAAGATTATGATTTTCGAAAGAGATGAATGTATAACAGCATGTAATATTTTGATTGGTGGAGAAAAAGTGGAACAAGTGAATGAGTTTATATATTTGGGGACTTTGTTTACAAGAGATGGAAAGCATGAAGATGATATTGAAAGGAGGGTGACTGCTGGAAATCGAGTGAATGGGGCATTACACACATTTATGAGCAGCAGGAAACTGTCTAACAAGGCACGACTTGCTGTACATAAAGGAGTGTTAGTGCCGACATTGATGTATGGTAGTGAAAGTTGGGTATGGCAGAAAAAACATCAGAGCAGAGTGAATGCAGTAGAAATGAGAGCGTTACGTAGTATGTGTGGTGTAAAGTTGAGTGATAGAGTGAAAAACAGTGTGATAAGAGAGGAATGCGGTGTGAAAGAAGACGTAGTGATGAGAGTAGAGAAAGGTATGCTAAGATGGTTTGGACATGTAGAGAGAATGGATGAAAGGAGACTAACAAAACAATTGCATCAGGCGAGCGTGAATGGAACTGCTGGAAGGGGAAGACCTAGGCGCATGTATCTCGATCAGATCGCAGACGTTTTAGAGAAAGGCCAGGTTAGGAGTACCCTAAACCGACGAGCATGTATGAAGAATGTTATGAGAGTGAACGAAGCGAAAGAGGTGTGTCAGGATCGTAGCAAGTGGAAATCCGTGATCTCTGCCTACCCCCATGGGAATAAGGCGTGATTTTATGTATGTATGTATGTATGTATGTGCACTGTGCCAGTCCTCTCAAACGGGGAAGGAAAACGTCGTGATGAAACCGGGATGTCGTGACCTTAAAAAACTGAAAACATGTGTTAAGCATCACGAAAATGAGGCCCAGCATCGGCCTATTGTGAAAACTAGTGGGCACACCAAGTACGGCCAAGTCAAAGAATTTGGCGAAGAAACATTCTAGTATTACATGTTATTTTATGTTTTTATGAAACATTACGTTTCATGAAAAAGCTGTTATATTCGTGAGTAATATAAACAATGTTTTAGGTTGACGTAAATGCCAGTGGAGTGATCCAATCAATAAAATACAAAGAATACGAAGACAATGGCTACATAATCGATGAAACGCTATCGTTCTTAGGATCAGACGTTTACAACAACTGTTACACCAACACCAAGTGGGACTTTGAACTATACGATACCATCACTGACACCGCTAGTAATACATGGTGCAGATCTCCAGGTGAATAAAAAGTATACTGAATGTTGTAAATGTGTTAAGAGGCAATCAAAAATGAACACCCAATACCGATAAGTTAATGATATTGTGACGTCATAAGCTGATTGGGTAAAGCTAACCCAAGGAAGAATACCCAGAAGTGATGATAATGTGTGATCTAATTTCAGGTACATTAGAGAGCATTTCCTTAGCAGAGTACGTTCTTGAACGCATATCATACGAACTATCTCTTGACCCTTTCGACGTTCGCATAGCAAACTTGGACACTGCTAAATATAATGACTTAGTAGGCATGGCGGAGGAACTGAAAACTTCAGCCTCGTACGTGGAAAGAAAAGCCAATGTTGTGAAATTTAACAAAGAAAACCGGTGGAGAAAACGTGGAATTAGATGCTCCTTCCTAAGGTGGACTCCAGCTGGTGGCACTCGATTTGAAGTAAACCTTGCCATCTGCCACGGAGATGGAACCGTCATCATTACGCACGGTGGTATAGAGATGGGTCAAGGTATCAATACAAAAGCAGTTCAAATCTGCGCTTATTACTTTAAAATACCAATCGACAAAATACAAATAAAAGCTAACAATACTATTGTAGCTCCAAACTGTTTTGCCACTGGAGGAAGTTTAGGATCGCAGAACGTAGGCGTTGGAGTAAGAAGATGCTGTGAAGCGATGCTAGAGAGACTGGCGCCGATCAGAACTGAGCTTGGCAATCCTACATGGTTGGAGCTGATTCTCAAAGCTTATGATTCTAACATAGACTTGCAAATCCATAGCTACGTAGGCGTTACAGACGTGTATAATTATGATATATTCGGAGTGGCCATAGCTGAAGCGGAGATAGATGTTCTGACAGGCGAGTCAGAGATTTTGAGAGTTGACATGTTGCAGGATGTAGGTCAAAGTGTCAGCCCTGAAGTTGATGTTGGCCAAGTAAGTATAACTAGCTAAGCCACTAACTGAATGTTTCGTCAACCCCTAAAATCAAGGTGTTCTCTTCAAGATAACTAAAAAATATACCTTTACTCTCTTCTATGGTCAATTGTGGTACAGATTTTTAATTGTTGTGGATTCAATCGTTACTATATACCATTCACATTTGGATATAAATGAATGGGTACCATAATATGTTTGATTTGTTTGGACTATAAGGTGGAAGGTGCCTTCATGATGGGACTTGGATACTGGACGTGTGAAGATCTTGTATACAACAGAACAAGTGGCGAGCTCTTAACCGATAGAACATGGAACTACTATGTACCTTTAGCCAGAGATATTCCACAGGATTTCAGAGTGACTTTCAGGAAGAAGTCTTATAGTTTGGAAGCTATAATGGGAGCAAAAGGTACGTTGTATTGGTAATTGCATACGTTGCATGCCTGGGTGTTGTATTGTAATAAATGGATTTACAAAAAAATATGCATAATTAAGAATCTGGTATAATTCTATAACAGCAGATTCTTAATAATGCATATTTATATAATTCTATCTGGTTCCCATAGTAGAAGCTTCGCTTAATATTTGGATAGTGTTGCATGGATTGTCCAAAATATTAGTTTATTTTTATTTATATAATATTTTTTTTGTGTGGACTATAAACAAATTATAATTTATTTGCGTTGTTAAATTCTTTTATTCGTTTTTAATTATGTATAGTGGCATAAGAGTTGACAGTTTATTTTGTTTCAGCTACCGGAGAACCACCTTTATGTTTATCAGTAGTGATAGCATTCGCCCTTAGGGAAGCAATTGCTGAAGCCAGGAAAGAGATCGGAACGCCCACAACTTCTTGGTTTGACATCGGTGTGTTTTTTACTACTTTTTTACAGCTGTTATGGCCTTTGCTTTCTAAGACACGTCATTATGCGCAATGGTGTGACTTGAGGCAAATTTATTTCGTAAAACTAAGTTATTCATCTCTGCCTATAGCAATTTTCCAAGCGAACTTTTTCACAGAAACTCTACTCAGCCAATGTGTGTAACAGCATTGAGTGTTTTGAGACCTTTTACCACATTTACCTGCATGACGAGAGCAGAATCTTTGAAAATGTTCTCGTTTAAATTTAACGTTCGTATTCGTATGCTTGAAAGATGCTTGCTTTGAAGATTTTAAAGGCGCGTTAGTCATTGTAATCCATTTTTTCCATCTTTGGTTTCAGAGGGCCCTTACACAGTTGAATTGATCAATCTTGCGTCAGGAGTGAGAAAATCAGTTTTTAAGTTTACATAAATGAAGCAATCATCAAATTAATAAGCCAGTGAGAGCTTAAGAATTTTTTCACATCGTAATCCAATACCGTAAGAAAATTGTAAGAGAAATAGCATCATTAAAACAATAAACCTTTGTAATAAACATCTACACCCAACCTCTTCAATTTGTTCAATCAATCAAACTTCATTTTCCATTAACTTTCAAAATACACATAAACAAAATATTTTACTTCAGTTGTATCAAAAAATGTTACGATATTTTTATATTTTAATTTGTACTCGTTTGTGTTTTTGCTATGATTATATTGAAAATCAAAAGTTCAGGGAGCGAAATGAAAACAGTGATACTGAAAATGCAAAACACGAAAAAAGTAAACTGGTTCAGTTCGACGTAGCAAGTTTTATAAAAAACAGTGTCACTAAAGGATCACAAGATTATGCACCGTCCGATTATAAAAATATAAACCAGGATGAGTGAGTATTTTTACGTCATTTTTATAAAATCTAATTATTGTTTAGGTAGGTACTTAAAAAAAATTCATTTTCTCTCTTCAACAATCATTTTGGCTTCACGGTTGACCTTTTGTAGCTTTGCTCAAAAGAAACGCTTATAAAATTACAGAAGAAACAAAGAACATACACCCATTATTTCACTACTTAAGTCGGTATCAGAAAAACTACCAGACTAATCGAAGCCTAATAACAACTTGTTGAAGGACACCTTTCAAATAACATTTTTACAATACAAAGTTCAGTGTCCTTTGGTTTTGGTCCGTATTGAAGCAACGGTTGATACAAATTATAGTCATTAAGTAATGTTTTAGTCCAACCAAAATTGCTACACTTTAGCTCAATCACGTTGAACCTAGTCTAGAACAAAAGATAGCTGGTTTCATTAGATACAGTCCCGATCAAAAGTCGGTGCAGCGTTGTTTCGTTCAACAACCTAAAATTAATAACAATTGTTTCGTTTAACTGGCAAAAGTTCCAACAGCTTTCACTAGAAAATATTTCGCCTGATAGCTCCAATCGCAACTATTATAAATATATGAATGGTATTGACGTAGATGTGCCTCTAAATCAATGCATTAATATTCACAGAAGCACACAAAGTGACTACTATTACGAGTCCTTATTTAATGGAAACGTCAAAAAGAGAGATGGAAACACCCACAACTATTTGATTACTGATACAGATACTGACCTAAAAGATAATCCCACAAATGAATTCAAAGATCCGAGTACACAAGCTATTCAGAATATTGCAAATAATGGAGACGTTAACGTTCAGAATTATAAAAATAATGTCAACCTTGAACAAAACGAAATGCAAACAGAATCAGATATAAATCTTATTCACAATCCGGAGAAAAAATGGTAAGAAATTTTATGAGTAGACTTTTTGTGAAAATGCTTTGCACTATGAATTTCAAAACGGAGTAACGAAGTAAGCATGAAACTTTCTTTTTTTTTTGAGTTTTAGAAAACACATTGTATTTTCAGTGCTTTCAAGGATATGAAGGTCCCGTTTTTTTCCCGTAAACCATCCACGGTCAAAAAACAGAAGAGAAAACTTATCTGTACGAGTTGTGCCAGACCTTACAAAAACAATATTTCAAAACCAGTTGCAAAATCCAAAATCCAACAGTTAAATCGTCAAATAAAGAGAACCTATGCAAACCTATGTCCTAAATGTATCAGAACTCTATTAAATAGGCGTGAATTAGAGAATCCAGATAAAATAGCACAGATACACGGTAGCAGAGAGTTTTATCAGAACGTCGTAACAGCTAAAGGCAACGATGATAAGCGAGCTAACAATAACAACTTTGAAGAACCCTCTTACGATAGAGTCAAAAGAGGGGAATCTGAAGAGAGAGAGAGACAGCTGCAGGAGTTAGCGGAGGTGGAGAAAAAGGTGGCTCATGTTAAAGTTACAACTCCAAAATTCAATATAGTTCCGTTTAGTTTGTAAGTTCCTGTGCAATTGGCTAACTGGTTGAAGAGCTTTTAGGCTAGTTATCATCGAGTGAACGTGAAAAAAAGTGTTTTATGACTTGTCTAGCATAGCTTACCAACTGCCAATAGCTTTACTCCATAAAAAGCATATAAATTCTGCTCAAAATGACAACCGTGCTTATCTGAAAACTTACCTAACTCAGCCTGGTTTAACGAGCTACGCCATGAGTTGAAAGAATAGTTCATAAAAATGAAAAAGAATAGTAAATATCTAATGTCTACCGTACCTGAGGATCACGTAGTGAGTTTAGTTTTATCCGAAATAGAATGTAAGCAGGATTTGAAATAAATTTCTAGCTCATAGTTAGACAATTTTAAATTTGTGTTTCTAGTGATTTTCTAGTTTCAACGCGAAATTTAAAAGTAGGTAGGTACGCAGAAGAACACTAGAGACTAAGTACCAACCTGGGACAGGACTAAAATGATGCCAACCTGTCAGCAAAAATGGCCTAACTCAAGAAAGATTGCTTCCAGAAAAGGTACTGTATACGGGTCGCTGGCTTCAAGAGTGATTTGCTGGGCCTCCAAATGATTTAAATACGTGCAAAGTCGACAAAGTTGCATGAATATATCTGAGCAACGTTTTCCTTTCCGTTTTTATTATTTTTATTTATTAACACAGAACCATTATAATCTTCCGTATCCAATACTTTTTCCTTTAGAAAGTTCCTACCGCCATAAATCTCGCCTTAGACATTGAAAACCCGAGATAATGTTTTCAATTTAGTTCTAAGCGAAGGTACAACAAAAGATTTCTACACGAACCTCCAACAAGCGTGGCTTGCATGATATTGATCGTTCAATCGCTTCAAAACAAGCGTTGCTTCACTTAGCTTTACATTCTAAGGTATAAATTCTGAGAAAACCCTATATTACAAGTTGTACGCGCTGCTCTGCTTGGCCTCTAGAGGACCTCCATTAATAGTCTAAAAACTGCTAGAGTAAGACCCAACCACTTAAAGAAAGCAGGGAAGTGCTTAAATGTATAGCACTTGTGGCCAGGAAATCCATGTAATTGAACGAAGGCCCTAGGTGGCAGCTGGCATTATTATGAAAAACAACACCAGAGCCCTTGACTTGATAAACTTATTTGATAGTTTTAAGACTCTGCTATGCCATGGCTTTTTGGGACTGACTTAGTATGAATGACGTACACCCCCCACGCTTGCTCACACTGAACTAGCCTTTGTTTGTCAATAATTTACAATAAGCTAGTGCATAAGCGGATCCTTAACTTTGACTATGATGTAGGAGTTACTTCTATACGAAGAGTACTCTGTGTTCTATACGAGAGTGTTTTAGCTGGCCTAGGTACGATGCAAATAAGCCAAGAAAAATGGCGTATCCATAGGACAGAATGACGTACGGCCCTCGTATATTATTGTTAGGCGAGATTGCGGCATTCCTCATTTCTGCTCCCTGCGGATCAAGATCCTGTGTTTTGTTTTGTATTATTCTCGGGAATATTTTAAGTCCAAAAATGCCTTAATATTCATACGAGAACAACAATTTATTACCTTCAAATTAGAAACAACTCCACTTCGGTACACAGATAAAAAAATAGGACAAAATAATTAGATTTAAAAAAAGATTGTTAGTGTTCCGACAGTTAAGAGCCAAGCGGGATTTGAACGTTGCGGGTTCAAATCCCGTGTAGTAAACACTAAAAAATCAATAAAATAGATTGAAATAATCTGCACTTTATGTAAGTTCTTTTTATGTAAGTTATTGCTTAGGCAAAATAATAATTCAAATATAAATGCTTTCTTTTTCTTTCTATCGTGTCACTGGTTCTTTCAAACCAAGTGTGGTGAAAAGATTTCAAGTGCGCCTCAAAAAGGGTCTTTTCGTGCACTACTTAAAAAAACAAATACCGTTTAGATGAATTTTAGTGAAATTTATACTCGTTGAGCTTCGTTGAAGTAGCCATGCAAATATTTTCAGCGGTGTATGGACCAACTGAAAACAAAAACCATTATTAAAACGATTATAAAGATGGCCATGGTGATTGAATACAAAGGTCCAAACTTGTAAAATCAAAGGATTTACTTACTAAACGGATACCAAGTGGTTTTAGGGATCCCGGAGTCAAACCTAGCGGCAGTTATTGCCTCTCTTATGGCCATGGCGATGACAACTGACATGCATATTGGAGGCTCTCCGGTTACTGGAAAAAAGACAGACAACGACAAGTTCTTTACATCTATTGTAGATGAGTTATATTTATATCATCAGGGACAATTGGTGATTACTTATGCCCCTACTTACGGGACGTTGTAAGGCCTAAGACAGGGTTTTAGCACGGTTTACATAAATTTGAATAAGCCTGAAGCAGTTTTTTTGTGGTATTGCAATATAATACTAACTGCTTACTTTTTGAGCCTAAAATTGCCGGCAAAGAATAAGAATTCTTCCTTAAATAAACACATAAGTTTTGTGGAATATCTCTGGCTTGTGGAACGTAGTAGTTCCAAGTTCTGTTTGTGAGCAGTTCTCCAGATGTTGTATCATACACCAAGTTTTCACATGTCCAGTAGCCTAAGCCCATGATAAAGGCACCTTCCACCTGCAAACCAAACATTCTCCACCATCAGATTTACATATTTTTTGACAAGACTACTTCGAAGACCAACACCATACACAGTTCGATTTTACCGTTTCTACGCTCTTGCTTAGTGGAAAGTTTCCAAACTTATTGTATTTATAGAACTTCAATAAGTTTGGAAAATCTTCTATTGAAATTATTTCATAATAATAAACATAAAATTACCTGACCAATATCTAAAGCTGGACTTATACTTTGTCCAGCATCACTCATCACGTCAACTCTCAACACCTCTAGCTCCCCAGTCAGCACATCTATCTCCACTTCAGCTACCGTAACGCCGTAAACAGTATACTTATACACGTCTTCCATCCCTACAAACCCATGAACTTGCAAATCTACACCATCCTTGTAGGCCTGGCCGATCAATTCTTTCCAAGCTGGATTATCTAGCTTAGCTTTAACGGGTTCCAGCCTTTTTATAAGTTCTTTGCAGCACTTTTCTATTCCGACTCCGATGCTTTGGCAAGTTATACTTCCACCGGTCACAGCTGAGTTAGGTGAACTTATTGTATTGTTTTCTTTAATTTGAATAATATCAAGCGGAATCTTCAAAAAGTATGCACAAATTTGAGCCGTTCTTGTATTTATACCCTGACCGATTTCAACTCCACCATGAGTGATAGCAACTGTACCGTCTTCATGGTAAACACACATGTTCACGTCAAAGTACCTAGAGTCTGCAGTATTCCATCGTAAGGGAACACATCTTAAGCCTCGTTTTTTCCATCTGTTTTTAGCATTAAATGTATCGACGTTATTTCGTCTCTCTTTATAATTGCATTCAGACATCAAGGTGTCTATCATTCCTTTTATATTAGAAGCACTTTCTTCATCTAGATTCGCTAGTCGTACTTGTATAGGGTCTAGTGATAGTGCGTAAGATATGTGTTCCATTATCATTTCAATCATAGCAATGGACTCGAGGGTTCCTGCAATCAAACAAACGCTGGATGAGTTATTGTGATCAAAATCATGGAAAAGTAACTAGAATGGTTATTGAATCACCTGGTGCTCTAAACCATGTGTTTTTTGCAGTATCTGTAGTTGATTCAAATAGTTTATAATTCAATCTGGCTTTGTTGTAACAGTTATTGTAAGAGTCAACAGTAACTCCTTGAAATATTTCATTCACAATAAAACCATTGTCTTGAAACATCGAAAAGTTGCCGAACTGGAAGACACCGCGCTCATTTACCGCAAACTAAAAAGGAAAAGTGTATCATTCTTTCATAAAAAAAAAATACATAAGTATCGCAAAAAAATACATCTTTTGTCTTACTTCGTAATCGCTAGAACAAGGAAACCTCTTTCCAAAGGCTCGCATGACCTTTTCAATTGAATGAATAATTCTGCACGGCAGGTTCAGTTTCATAGTAACAAGACTGCAGGCCACGGCTGAAAGAATAATCCGAGATACTTTGATGCCAAAACCACCACCAATACGACGGACGTGGACATCAATTCTGAAAAGTTAAAAGGATACAAACTATTTAAAAAATAGTTAATCGTAAGTTTTTTGAAGTGAAAACTTCTTTTGCGGCGTTGAGCACTTTTTCTGTAATGGGTATAAAATCTTAAACTCGCGTCAGCGCGTCAGGACACGTGACCTGATCGAAAAAGCGTAAGACGGATGGAGAGTAGACAGCTATCCCCTCTCTACGGCGCGGCGAAAATGTATGCCTGGGCCTACTGTTTCGTTTAGGCAGCGCAGGGCGCTTGCGCGAATGTTCGTGTATGTTACAGCGTGCCAAATAACAAACAAGCCCCCCCTAACCATTCCAAAATATCAAACATGCTCAACGTTAATAATCAAGTTTTCACTTCTGCCGGCACTCCCGGAGTGCAACCCGTCTTTTTTTATTTAATTAAAACATATACCTAGTAAGATACACTTTAGTTTAAGTAGTTACATATTTATAATAATAGCACACTGCACCTGCTTTTATATCATTAGGAACACAAACCACAGTAAACATTAGTTCATTTTTCATATAAATACTTTGTAGCTTTGTGTTTCTTTACCTATTAACGTCCATGTTCAAAGCTCTTGATACCATAGTCTGAAGTGCATCTGGCCACTGTGTAGTAGCATACACTTCTAATCCTTCTTCTATGGGGCGAGTTACTACTGCCAACGTCTCCATGGTAAAATGATATTGTCCATAAATAGTATTACTACCCTTTACTATTCGAACAACTTCATCTCCTTTGTCTGTTGCCTTTATAGAAGCAAACAGTGTATTTCTTTTTGGATCTTTTCTTGTTTCATTTATATTTATAACTGGTTTGACGACATTATTATAAGTGACGTCAACCATTCCCGATGCAACTTTCGCAATATGGCGAGACTCAGCAACTATGATTGCAATAGGTTGGTTGTAGTATTTTATTTCTCCGCTGCATAAAACTTCTTCATTGGTGAGGTACAGTTTAGCGTTATCTGCTGGTGTAAATGAGTTCAGTCCTGGAATATCTTCTGCCTTGTAAAACGCTATGACTCCTGGGTATTTCTATAAAATAGATTTGGATTAGTAACAGGGGTCAGAGTTATTAACTTATTTTGAACTGCTGTATGTCCTATTTTCATTCATAATTGCTTACCAAAGCTCTACTGGGATCTATAGATACGATGGACCCTTTTCCGATGGTACTTAGAACGAGTTCTGCAAAGACTTCACGATTGAAAGATGGGATGTCTTCTGTATAAGAAGCTTCACCGGCGCATTGTATCTAAAATTACATCATTTGCATTTGCATAATTTTTTTAAGGTTGGTTTTTTTACATACTAATTGTTCAATGTTCATATCATTCCTTGCTTTTTATTTACGGCAAATAATATAAAGTTAAAGAAAAATACCAATATAAAAGCTTATGAATAAATGGAAAAAAATAATTAGCATGAAAATCGTACCACCTAAACTTTGTCACAAACAAAGCCTTATTTTCACATAATGTAAACTTACCAAACTTTCTAGTTTAGGTATTGGTTTATTCAGCGGCCATAATGATGGTGAAGTATCAAATGATTGCTGTGCTTTTGACACTGGCCTTGACTCATGCAATCTCACTGAACCAGAAACGTATTCTTGTCTCAGGATATTCTTAGGACATAATGATAATAAGCTCTGGAAACAATCAAAGATCAATTATATATAATATGTTAATGCAAAGTCATGAAATATACATGTTTCGAGTTTCATTCCATGTCTGTTACGTAGAAGATCGGGAACAAACAGATACGTTTACTTAGAGGTAGGTATTTTAAATTTGAAATCATTATGTACTACTTAAGTACTAAAACATTTAAATCTAATTTAAAAAATAGTAGGTACATGTCATTAGATATTTTTCTTACTTTATAAAACAGTCCAACAGCCAGTTTTTTCCGATACGCTACTGAGGGCTCAGGCGGAATGTCTACCACAACGAGCTCATGCTCCAGCGCCTGGATGGCTGACTGCAATGTCTCGTTCGTAAACAATGGCTTTCCTACAATAACTGCTTCAGTAGCCCGAGCTCGTGAAAACTCTGGTGAAAGACCACCAAATACAAGTCTACAGGCTTTGAGTATGTTGCCAGCAGGGTCGAAATCGAAGTAAGCGCCGAAATTGACGATTGCGTGTGCGTTTTGTGATCTCGGCATAACCTGAAATAATTTTATAACTGGTTTCTTACTGACTGATGAAGTGATTACTAGGTACTCTACCATAATCATAGTAAGTGGCACATGATAAGCAAAACCTATGAACAGCAATAAGCTAAAATGATGCTGGTAGTATTTTATTAAGTACTGTTTTGTTTATTTTCATTTTGTGCTACGAGCCCGTCACTATCGCACTCTTTTTCAGATTTTATTAAACATGACAATAATCTTGACTCTACCTTATATGTCTTTACTATACATTTCTCGCTGATCGGTGGCAGTTTCACGTTCATTATCAATGAGCCTTTCATGTTCGTTTTTAAAAAGTTTCTCATTGCAACAGTTTGATGACGATCTTTGTTCTCTGAAAGCATTGATATTGTTCATTAAATTCATTAAACCTTGCTAATAATTAAGTATTTTTATAGTAAATAGCCTCACGTATGGTCAGTGTTGCACCAACTGTACTGAACATGAGGAATAGGTCTGACTGAAATTCGTTGTGCTGATGTTTTATCATTAGATTTCCTGCTATAAAAACCCAGCTAGAAAAAAAAAATGCTACAATATTCAAAATTGGAATGATAATGAAAAAAAAAACCTTTACTACTAGTTTGTAGTTCGCTAGTTTGGTAGAAAATAACTCACATTTCTTACAGCAATATGGGCAACCAGCTCTAAGTGGTTGTAAAACTCTTCTAAATACATAAAATAAGCGTTTTTAGAACCATTTTTGAGTATTTCTAGTAATTCAGTCAAAGTATTCCCCGCTCCTATCACCATGTTTTGATCGTAAATGAATCCTTTTAGTTCAGGTATACCACTGATATCTATCATAGTTCTTGGATATTCAATAATTGGATATGCTCCTGGAAAAATATAAAATTGTTTCAAATGTTGTTTTCTTTTATAATCAGAAGTCACTTAGTAGCCGTATATCGCCACCGTAGCCGCCATAGTACAAATAAGATACCTTTGGCAGTATTTCCTGCTACAAGCATGTACGAATCAACTCCTTTTGTCTTCAATATATCAAACACATCAGAAACCTTATTTACTTGAAACCATTCCCTTCCATCTTTCAGTTTGATTACTGCTAACTTATCCTCTACTTCTTTCTTGGATACGATGCACCACTCTTCATCATCACCACCATCACAGGTTCCAATACAGATCTTCCCAGTTTTCTTACAAATGTCAAGCTCTTCGATGTCAAGAAGATCAGTTTTAGGAGCGTCCGTAGCAAAGCTTTTGAAAGCTTCCATAATTGGTCTGTAGCCAGTACAACGGCAAATATTGCTTGCGAAAGACTTATCTATTTCTTCCATTAGGAGTGTTCCTTTCTTTTGGAGGATGCTGTAATATATATTGAAAGAAAGAAAGAAAGAAAACAAATATAAAACAAATATGAATATTGCAAGTATTTTGTGTTAATGTGTCCATTCTTTTTCAAGCAAGAGCAACTTTATAGCATTGCTTTTTCAGTTCAAATTAAAGTTGATTAGCTAACCTCATCCTAGTTTAATTACTACCGCATAAATTCAATATTTATAAAATTCCTTACCAGTACATAGACATGACCCAACCAGGTGAGCAGTGCCCACATTGGGATCCGTTATGGCACGCTAATGCTTTCTGAATAATGTGGTATCCTTTTTTCCTGTTCCCCAACCCCTCAATGGTCGTGATCTCCCAGTCACTACACGATGTGATCGACACCATGCACTGATGACCATAAGAGAAGAATAAATAAACAATGTCACGCTATATACTCAAGATCATTGAGGTACCCATGGGATCCTCACCGAGTTGACAGCTAGAGGAGCAGCTCCAGGACTCTTGACGACGGCGACGATGCAAGCGCCGCAGCCAGCCTGCCGACACATGTACTTGGTGCCACTCAGGTGTAGCCAGTTCCGAATGTAATCCACCAGCATCACATCTGAACTCACTTCTGGACCAACTTGTTTAAAATAGACCAAACACTTTTTGTCAGAACAAAATGGAAACAGTCTCATTACTTTGAACCTCAGATTACCAACTTGCAATTCTTTTGAGGATGTCTTATAGACATCCTCGATCCAGATGTACGTCCATAATTTATAATAATTGGCACATGGCCAATTTTAATGTAATTACTGAAATAACTGACACGTGCGAGTAAACATTATGTCTGCCTCAAGCTGATGGACACAAGGCAGTGCGTCGTAGGGCACTTTCCTGACGTGCGTGACCTACGAGACAATACTTTGTTCTAGGCGATTGTTACTACCTAAAATCAGGTGGTCATATCCTTGTTCCATCAGCAAGTTGCATAAAAAAATTGCTGCTAGAGTAATAATAGAATAATAGTGACTGTGCCGTACCTTAGCAAAAACAACAAATAAATTAATAAATATTATGGACAACCCACAAAAAGCTTGTACTATGGGAACCAGATATCTGTTAAAACACTTATTTTATAATGTTTTTTTTAATTTCCATACTGAGTAGGTATACAATATCACCTAGATAGAGAACAAACATCTCAAATCAAGTAGTGCTACCACTACTATTTTTATTTGAGGTTATATTCATAAATAGTAATATAACATAACTTAATATTATTTAAATATAATATAACTATATTATTTATAATTATAATCTAACTTTATAATTATATTACTAGAATAATATATAAAAAAAAAATAAGTTGGTATAAACATTCAGTAAAATATTATAATTGGTATTTCTTACCACAGTAAGCAACTCCGTTTATTTTTAAATTAATCTGATCCATAATGGAATGTGTATTAGCACTGTCATACCACAGGTGACTGAATAACCTACTCGATGTGTACACCAGCAGGTGCAAACTAAATAACAATAACATAACGTACATAAATAATTATAGCACGTAAGTTAACATTTATTGTAAGATACTAACCTTTAGCATGCTAGAGGTCTTCCCAGTTTTCTTACAGATGTCAAAACATATTTTTATTAAAATATGTTTTTTCTACATTACTTCTATACATCATGTCCCTAACCCACTTCATGTGGGGCACAACAGGTTTTCGTTCTCCACTCTCCTCTATTAGCCGTCATTTCAGCATTCACTCCTTTCTTACCTATTTCATCCTTCACACAATCCGTCCAGCTTTTCTTTTACCCTCCTCTATTTTTATACTCATCCACGTTCATATCTAGCACTCTTCTCGTTACATGACATTCTTCCCTTCGCATGACATGCCCGTATCACGCTAATCTGTTGCTCGTCATCTTTTCAGTCACTTTAATTATGTACATGACAATGTATCACTCGGAACATTACTATGATAGCCAAAAAAACAAGCTGAAAATTGGTGATTTTTATTTGGGAGTGGTTTCACGGCATGACTGTCCATGTAAACAACTAAGTAAGATTTCATTTTTATTTTAACCAACACCTATTATGTAGGTATAATTTAAAAGTTTGCGCACCAGGCGATCTGCGACAGCAATCAGTTTCTTATAGCGTTTTGCATACATCCCACACTGCCACGAAGTTTGTCTGAGCGATATTTAACAGCGATACATTGATCGCCATCGTGGGCGATCTAGATGTGCAAATTCATTAACACACCCATGTCATACAATAACATGTTAACGTATATAAATTAAAAATATACAAACCAACATCTTCTTCTTCTTCTTCCTGCCCTTATCCCACTTTATGTGGGGTCGGCACAACATGTCTTCTTCCTCCATTTCCCTCTGTCAGCCGTCATCTCTGCATTCACTCCTCTCCTATCCATGTCATTTTTCACACAGTTCATCCATGTTTTCCTTGGTCTACCTCTGCTCACATATCCATCCACATCCATACTCGTTACTCTCCTAGTCACATGACTTTCATCCCTCCTCATGACATGCCCGTACCACGCCAACCTATTGCTCTTCAGTTTTTCTGTCACTGGCGCTACTTTCAAACTTCCCCTGATACACTCATTCCGTATCCTATCCATTCTTGTCACTCCACACATCCATCTCAGCATTCGCATCTCTGCCACATGTACCTTTTTTTCATCCGTCCCTTTTGCTGCCCAACACTCAGATCCATACATTACGACAGGTCTTATGATCGTCTTGTACACTTTACCCTTAAGTTTAAGGGGAAGTCTTGGATCACACGTAGTTCCGGAGACCTGTCGCCATTTCATCCATCCCGCATTTATTCTATTTTTCACGTCTCGGTCAATGTCGCCGTCGTTCTGAATCAATGAGCCGAGGTACCGAAAGTCGGAGCAGACTGGTAGGGATACACCATCTAAGGCAATTGGGATAAAATTGGATGGACCACCGAAGTCACAAAAAAGATGCTCTGTTTTGGTTCTGCTGATCTTCAGTCCGACACTCTCCAATTTATCCCGCCATTTTCCCAGCCTGCTCTGGACCTCAAGCGCATCTTCTCCAACAAGAACAATGTCATCGGCGAACAGCATACACCAGGGTGCCTCTTCCTGTATGTCTGATGTCAAAGCATCCATTACCAGGAGAAACAGATAAGGGCTTAAAGCCGACCCCTGGTGTAAGCCTACAGCCACATTGAACTTGCCGGTAACTCCAGCCTCGGACCGGACGTGTGTGCCCGCTCGACTGTACATTGCTCGAATGAGCTGTATGTACTTCTCAGGCACTCCCTTAACTTTCATACTCCACCACAGAACCTCCCGGGGCACTCGATCATACGCCTTTTCAAGATCCACGAACACCATATGCAAATTTTTGTGGACACGTCTGTATTTCTCACATAATTGACGAAGTGCAAATATGGCATCCGTGGTTCCACGCCCGGGCATGAACCCAAACTGGCTCTGTGATACCTCACTCTCTTCTCGCATTCGTCTCGCTACAACCTTTTCCCAAATCTTCATACTATGTGACATGAGCTTTATTCCTCTATAGTTGTTACAATCCTGTACATCACCCTTGTTTTTAAAGATGGGCACCAGCGAGCTGTCGCACCATTCATCCGGGATCGCCTCTTCTTGTAACAACTTGTTGAAGAATAAAGTCAGCCACTTCCATCCATCCACTTTTAAAAACTTCCACACTTCAGCTGGTATGCCATCTGGCCCAACCGCTTTTCCATTCTTCATACCTTGCACAGCAAATTTAACTTCATCCATACTCACCTCTTTCACTACACCCATGTTTACTGGTACATTGCTTAACACTCTGCTCCAGACGTTCTCTTCATTCATCAGCTTTTTGAAATATCCCTTCCATCTTTCATTTATTTCTTCATCTTTTGTCAAAACCTTTCCTACTTCATCTTTTATGCATTTGATATGGATAATATCCCTCCCATTCTTTTCTCTTTCTTTAGCTATTCGGTACAGATCTTTCTGTCCGTGGGGGCTCTCAAGTGATTTGTACAGTTTATCTTGTACCTTGGCCCTTGCTACCGCAACAGCTCTTTTTGCATTCTTCTTACATTCAACATACATACTTTTTTTATTCTCTTTTGCATTAGCATCCTCCTCTTTTTGCCACTCCTTGAAAGCAATCTTCTTTTCTTTCAAAACCTTTTGTACTTCTTCATTCCACCACCAAGTCTCCTTATTTATCTTTCCTTTCCCTTTCGTTTCCCCAAATACGTAAAACAAATACGTAAATATACAAACCAACATGAAAACAAAATAAAATCTATTCTAACAATAATTATAAGTTTAAAAAACTTGAGAAACCGACTTCATTGTCAAACGGCTAAACCGATTTTAATCAAATTTGTTTGGGACAATCTGGACGTAAGCATAACCTTCCAAATAAAAAATTTTTTTTTCTAAATCGGTTCATAAATGACGGAGGCATGCAGTTACAAACATTAAAAAAAATATTTTAAAAAAATGGCAACACCGATTTTAATAAAATTAAAATGGGACCAATCTGGAAGCAGTACCTTTCAGATAAAAAAATAATTTTTCAAATCGGCTCACAAATGACGAAGTTATGCGGTAACAAACATAAAAAAAAAAAAAAAAAAAAAAAAAATACAACCGAATTGAGAACCTCCTCCTTTTTGATTGGAAGTCGGTTAAAAACGAATTTGAAGTGCTGTACTAAACTACTAGCAAAACTTAAAATCTTCCTTTCTTAATCCACACGCTAGATTGATTTTTTCAACAGTAAATGGGCCATCTGAAACAAAAGAAGATCAAATAATTTTTCTCTTTGACTGAGATGCTAGGTTCAGGTTTGATTCTAGAAGTCACGCGTCTTCTTACTGCCAGCTTCCGCAGGTTTTTTATTTCAACAGGTAACACGCAAATTTAAAAATAAACATACTTACCAATATCAAACCAAGTAGTGGAAGATATACCAATTTCTTTTCGAGCAGCAACTATTGCTTCTCTGAGTGCAAAGGTCACTACCACCGATAGACATATAGGTGGCTCCCCCGTACCTGAAAAAAGCAAGTCCAGTCGAAACGCATTTCAAAAGCTTTATTTCCGTGCTAAATTGAAGATTATTTCCATTATAAAAGAAAACCTTCCACATGGTGTGAAGTTTCAGGACCAGTCTTATAAAACTTTGTTTAAAATATGTATACCTTTGGCACCAAAAATTGGTTTGAAGCTGTACGAATTGATCCTAAATAACACTCTCATGTCCTGAGCAATGTCTCTGGCCAACGGCACGTGGTAGTTCCAAGTCCGGTCTGATAGCAGTTCTCCACTGTCTCTGTTGTACACGAGATTTTCACAGGTCCAGTATCCTAAGCCCATGATGAAGGCACCTTCTATCTGAGAAACACTTTTTATCTAGATTTTGTCACGCGTTTTTTTATGATGCAGCTATGGTGCAGTTATACTAAACTAAAACTTTAGAATACAGTGTGTCAAGTGCAGAAAAGAAGTGCCCCTTCGAGGCACACTCAAAACCACCACCATGCTCGAAAGATTTAGTAACACGACAGCAAGAAGACTACAGAAAAAGATAGCTTACTTGCCCAATATCAATTTCAGGGCTGACACTTTGCCCTACATCCTGTAAAATATCAACTCTGATAATCTCAAACTCTCCGGTTAGTACATCTATCTCTGTCTCACACATTGCAACTCCAAATATATCGAAGTTGAATACATCGCTTGAACCGACGTAACTGTGAACTTGTAAATCCACATCAGATGCATAAGCTTTGAGGATCAGCTCCAGCCATGTGGGATTATTCAGTTGGCTCCTGACAGGTTCTAGTCGTTCTAGCAATGCTTCACAACACCTTTTTACACCTAAACCAACATTTTGTGATCCAATGCTGCCACCAGTAGCGTAACAATTCGGGGCTATAATAGTATTGTTGGCTTTGATTTGAATCTGACTTATAGGTATTTTAAGTAGATATGCGCAAATTTGAATTGCCTTAGTATTAATGCCTTGGCCCATTTCTACACCACCATGTGTTAGTATGACAGTAGCGTCTGAGCGGCATACTGACAAGGTGATATAAAATATGGAGTATCCCACAGGGCTCCATCGCACAAAGGAAACTCTAAAACCTCTCTTCTTCCACCGATTCAGTTTGTTAAACTCAGCAACTTGGGATTTTCTTTCATCATACGAAGCTGTTTCTTTGAGTTTTTCTGCCATTGCTAAAAGGTCATTGTAATTTGTAGTGTCTAGATTTGCAAGTCGAACTGCCAAGGGGTCCAGGGAGAGTTCGTATGAAATTCTTTCTACAACGAGCTCTGCCATAGCGATACTCTCCAAACTGCCTGAAAAATATGAAAAAGAAAATGTTGTAAAGATGTTCAGCGCGCACTAGCACCATTATGAAGTTATAAAATTTATTGTTCAAATTTTACTGCGATTCTTGTCGAAATGGTGTTATTCATACTGTGATTCCTGAATGCATTACTAGCATTCAAAACTAGTAAGTATTATTTACTACTATATATATTACTTTTCTCTTATATTGTAGACCATCACCACTATTGGTTTGCTTAAACTGTACCTGGAGACCTGCACCAAGTGTTTTTTGCTGTATCAGTGATGACATCATACAATGTGAAGTCCCATTTCGTATTTGGGTAACAGTTATTATATGTATCAATTGCCAGCAAAGACAGCATTTCTCCAATCGTGTAGCCATTGTCCTCATACTGTTTGTAGACGATGGACTGAATCACTCCTGCCGCGTTCACTTTACACTGTAAGAATCATAACATAACATACATAACAGCAGTGTTAGAAGTCTGTTTTAAAATTAGGTATTTTTTAGCCTATTGATTTTTTTGGCTCGTGTGCCCTCTAATTACCTCATATTCTGTATGGCAAGGTAGTCTTTTCCCGATTGATCTAGTGCACGTGGTGAGAGGAACCACTAGACGGCATGGCCTGTTTAGCTTCTGAACCACCAGGCCACATGCAATGGCTGTCTGTGTGGGTCGGCTAATCTTTATTCCATACGCCCCACCAAGACGCCTTACATACACGTCAATACTTAAACAAAAGAAACATTTTCATAAAACTGACTGATCCTGAAAAAGAGAACTAGAAAATATTGAATGTAGGACTAGGTATGACATACCGATTCGCTTCAATTTTTAATGCCCTGGAAATCATTATCTGAATAATATTTATCCACTGGCTAGTTACATGCAATTCCAGCCCTTCTTCGGTTGGTATTCCCACGCACGACAAGTTCTCCATCATAAAGTGGTACTGCCCATATATCGTGCCTTCTCCCGTTATCGTCTTTACCACATCGGTTCCTTTCTCCGTTGGTGCCTTTGAAGTAGTTACAGTTAGTCTGTTCGCATCGTTTTTTGCTATTTTTATGTCTGTAACTGGGGTTTTTATATTTTTATATGTGATCGTGACCATTTTAGCCGCTTTGCGTGCTATATCTTGTGTTTCAGCAATGATTATACCAATTGGCTGGTTAAAATATACAATTTTGCCATTGGAGAGTATTTCTTCTCCGTTAACATAAAATGGGTCATCTGCTGGTGTAAAAACGTTTTCTCCAGGAATGTCTTCAGCTGTATAAAATGCTATAACTTTAGGTTGTTTCTGAAAATAAAGGAAAATATAAAAGATTTAGCCTTATAAACAAAAAAATTACATTTTCATTTGAAGTCTTACTAAAGCTCTACAGGCATCGATTTTGTCAATTTCTCCTACAGCCACGGTACTAAGAACAAAAGCTGCATGCACCTCCCGTGGTTGAGTTGGTACATCATCTGTGTATTTCGATTCTCCTGCGCATTGAATCTGCAAGAAATTCTAATTATATGATACTGTAAACTGAAGAAAACCCATACTAAACAACAGTACTTGTCTCATCTTACCAAAGCTTCAACTTTGGGTATAGGCTGGTTCAATGGCCAAAGGGATGGATCCGTTGGAAAAAGTTGGCTGCCTTTTGATACTGGCCGTGTATCATGAATCTTTGTGATACCAGAAATATATCTGGGATTCAGAATATTTTCTGGACAAATTGATAGTAAGCCCTGAAAATATATTTAAAACTAGTCACAGGAAAAAGTCACATAATGGTAAAACAATCATTATTATTAGGAAAAAAATATTTGACCTTATAAAATAATGATAGAGCTAGCTGCTTTCTATATTTTGCTGAAAAATCTGGAGGGTTTTCAACCACTACTAATTCATTTTCCAAGACACATAAAGCTGCTTGTAACGTGTCGTTACAGAACAAGGGTTTTCCAACCAAGAACTTCTCAGTGGCCTCAGCCCTGTTGAAACAAGGTGACAGGCCTCCGTATACAACTTTTGTCTCAAGAACAAGATTATCACATGATAACTTATAAAGAAATCCTGCGTTAACGATGGCATGTGCATTTTGGGAACGAGGCATGATCTGTAAAATTGACATTATTCAAATTATATTATTTTGATATACTTTATAAAATCCGAAGGATAAAATCCGCAACGAGGTAATCCGACAGAGAACCAAAGTAGTCGACATAGCTGATGCAATGCAGCAAATGATTAGTAAGCTGAAGTGGCAGTGAGCCACGCAGTGATGTTTGGCGTAAGACAGACAATCGTTGGAGCAAACGAATACTAAAGTGAAGACAGCGTTTAAGTAAGCGTGCCTAGTGTAGGAGGCCCTCCGGCAAGGTGGGGCGACGATCTGCGAAATGTAGCTGGCAAGCACTGGAGGAGAAAAGCCGAAGACCGGGCTCAGTGACGCGTCTTAAGAGAGGGTTATGTCCGGCAGTGGACTGATATAGGTTGATGATTATAATATACTTAAACATTTTGATACTCTTTCACCATAATTATTGAAATTTGTTTTGAAAAAACTTTCTAGAATCTAAGGTTTGAGCAATGTTTGTTTTTTGTGGGCTTACTTTGTAGGTTACCAGCTTGTGTTTATTATTAAAGGGAGGCAATATGACATCTATGATGATCTTTCCTTTCATGTTTTCTTTTAGAAACTGTTGCATTGATAATTTCTTGCTTACTCCCTTTGAGGAGTCTGAAAAACATTTCAATTCTATTAATAATCATGTTTGCTTGTAGGTACTATAATGACATTTTTTTTGTTTAGAAATTGCGGAATAATCATTTAGGCAGGTTTCAGTCTATTAATTAATCATGAATCTAACATGAACATACTTACAAATAGTCAAATACGCTCCAACAGTTTCAAAAAGCAAGAATATATCAGACGGAAACTCATTGTGCTGGTGTTTTATCATCAAATTACCTCCTACTGATCCCAACTAAAATAAACGTATATTAAAGTCATCTTTTAGCTTAACTAAGAATAAATCAATAACCATTTGCTATTCTTCAAAGCAACAAGTAATTAAGTTTTTACATTTCTGATTGGAATATTAGCAACCAAACTAATATGCTCCACAAGTTTAAGCAAATATCCAAAATAATCATCTTCTGCTGCGTCTTTAAACACATTTATTAGTTCATTGAGAGTTATCCCAACTCCAACAACAAGGTTTTGGCCTTTAATACAGCCTTTTAATTCTGGCAGTGTACTTATATCTATTAATATCCTTGGGTAGTCGTCTATTGGGTATACACCTGCAATATTATATTCAAATGTTTAGAAAGTTATGGCTTCAGTGATAATAATCCGGTGTTAGTAGGTCATTAAGTTTACCTTTGGCAGTATTTCCATAGACAAGCATATACGAACTCCATCCTTTCTTATTTAAAATATCAAAAATTGATTTTAGATCATATACTTTGTACCAAAATTTACTGTCTTCCAACTCAATTTCGATAACTTTTGATTCTCTAACTTCTTCATTAGATACCAAACACCAATCATCACCAGCGTCACATGTATTTTTATCACAGGACAGGCCAGTTTTCTGGCAGGTATGCAAATCTTCAATGTCCAAAATTCTATTATATTTAGGAGCATCAATACCAAACGTCTTGAAGGCATCCAAAATAGACCTGTAGCCAGTACATCGACAAACGTTACCACCAAAAGATTTCTCGATATCTAACATAGTAGGTTTGTTTCCGTTTTGTAAGAGACTGAAAGAAACCACGAAAGTACATCATTATAACCAGGGAACGAAAGAAAAAAAATGTTCATACACTATGAACGAAATTGCTTCAACAAGATTCTTTATTTACCTATACATGTTCTGAATCCAAGCAGGCGTGCAGTAGCCGCACTGAGTACCATTGTACTCTGCTAATGTTTTCTGCAGGATATTATAACCCTTCTTCCGATTGCCGATCTCTTCGATTGTAGTAATCTCCCAGTCTTCGCACGACGTGATGGATATCATGCACTGTAAAAATATGACTCTGACATCTATACTCAATAATATTGAGCAATGTCATATTTTTTTTTTTTTTTTTTTTTATGTAACTTGCTGATGGAACAAGCATATGGCCCACCTGGTGTTAAGTGGTAACCATCGCCTATAACAAAGCCATGCCTCGTAGGTCACGCACGTCAGGAACGTGCCCTACGATGCACTGCTCTGCGTCCATCAACTGGAGGCATACAGATATTCAGCCTCACGTGCCAGTAATTACACCGGCACCCATACCCTTCAAACCGAAACACAGCAATGCTGCTTGACGGCAGAAATAGGCATGGTGGTAGTACTTCCCCGGACGAGCCCTTCACAAAGTGCTCTACTACTACTAAAAGTTATTACACTAGTAGTTATTACAATGTAATGCCTGGATTGCTTTGAAGAACAAAGACATGGACAACGGAAGGCATTTATTGGTTTATTGACAACATTTGTACAATGCCTCAAGTAGTTTCCCTGCATATTTCTGATAACATTGACTATATCTTACTCAGCACCATTAGTCAGCTTATCACAGGAAAAACAAAGGTCAATACGTCCAGAGCTGGCCACAGTGGTCTCATATTATATTTATCATCTGTCTCCTCAGTTACCTGAGGATGATAGATGATAATTAAATCATTATTTACCGAGTTGACAGACACCACAGGTCCACCGGCGCACTTCCTGACGCTGACGCAGCAGGCCCCGCAGCCACCCTCGCGGCACATGTACTTGGTGCCGCGCAGCCCCAGCCAATCCCGCAGGTAGTCCACCAGCATCACTGATGAGCTCACTTCGCATCCCACTAGAGAATAACATCGTTTAAGCAGATCCGCTTTAGTTCCTTTGAATAAAATCGAAAGGATCTTTTTGACACGTCATATTTTATTTCTATGCAAAGATTGCCAGGTAGAGATTGTTGTTAGCAATAAAACCTACCATTGTATTACTGAGATACAGCTGCTCTTCTCCTGATGCGTTCTCTTAGTCTCCCGTTAGCGTCGTCGTAGGGTTTTTTTTTTTTTTTTCGAATGGTTTAAATGCTGGTGATCGTCTGACGATTCTTACAGCGCTACCAGACAATGGTGAGCGCAGAGGGCGCTCAACCGGTAAAGTTGGGTTGGGGCAACAAACTCAAGGGCAACGCTATGGTACGACCTCGGCTTGGGCTGTTACCAGGGGGAGGGGTTGAATTTAGTTTAGGCCCGGAGTAGGTGGGCACTAAGAGACGTCTTCAATCTCGGTGGCAGGGACGGTGAATCTGTGCAGTGTTTCTGTCCAAACTGGATGGGTCGATCGCCTCCGCGTTAGCGGTGGTGATAAAGTCATCGGGATCACCGAGGATATGCAGGAAGGAACATAAGGAAAACATGGAGTCGTTCTGAGTTATTCGTCGTGTGTGATTAGGATCTGATGGCGCATTTGGTTAGCTCATGAAGCAGAACGCTTGTTTTGGGACAAGATAAAATCTTTGTGAGAATAGAGTGGTCCCATTTTCGATAATAATAATAATAATATATCTTTATTTCAGACACGTGATCCATACAATATGCACATACAAAAGTCAGAGTCTTAAAAACTAGAAAGTTGCATAAGCTAACACACGATTAAATAAGATAAAACAATATAAAATATGATAGGTAGGCATAATGCCTAACGTATATAGATAATAATATTATATCTAGGATGCTAATTGCACCCACCGTCTATAGACTCCTGTCAACATAAGCCTATCTGACAGACTTGCAATGATTGCGTTTTTACACTTGCCGACTCTGGACATAAATTTTGCTATGCGATTTCTTTGGATGGCATTAAAGGAGTTAACTCGCGCCTCCAGGTACATTCCGGAGGCGCTGCAGTAACGTTCTAACCCCATGAGTTGCCTAAAGATGTTGTTATAGGCAACTCGGATGCCATCATGCGCTTTCTTTGTATAGTTTGTCCAAAGTTGGCAAGTGTAAAAAGTCTGACAGAAGGACCTAAACAGGGTCAGCTTCACGTCCCTGGACGATTTACAGAATTTCCTAATAATCATATTTCCGACTACGCATAACGCTCGCCGCTGACGCTCAACATCGTCGTCATCTTTGAGGCTTGATGTTACGACATGGCCAAGATAGTTAAAACTATCCGCGGTATTTACCGGCTGTCCATTAAGAAAAATACCGGGTACTATCTCAGTACCCGGTGTGCATAATAAATTCCTTTTCATTACTCATACTCTGAAAGTAGGTCTGAAGTTGCCTGAGGGGCCTAATAGAAAGTAAAACTTTCAGCCCTAGGGAGAATCGCTTTCTACTGACAGCTGTCAAATTATAAAAAAAAACAAGTTCTATTTTATTCAACCATGTTCCAACTTTCTAAACTGCAAGGAGGTTGAACCAAATTCCAACTTTTTATTCAGCAAGTAGGTTGGATTCCCATTACAACGGTAAGAAGTTTAAAAAGTCTAATTAGAGCGCAATGTAAAATTTAAATTTAAATAATATAATGATAGTATTAAATAAATAATATATCTTCTAAATTACTTGATTTATATATAGCTTCAACTATTTCTTTAAAATAATATAGATTTGAGCAAACAATTTACCATTTTTTAAATTATGAAAATGAAAATAATGGCTGAATAATGCTGGCGAACCGAAGCCGAATCCCGCCAGAGAAAAAGAAAAAAAAAACCGGGAAGGCGGCAATTCAATCTTCATTTTCACTAATTTTTCTTTCATGTTTTTATTTTTACGTTCCTTGTATTCGTAATGAAAAGCACAGTGTTTACCTCGGATGAAAGTCTTTTAAGTCCCTCAAGCTCCATTGGCGCCCTCGCTAACGCTCTGGCGCCAAACCCGTCTCGGGACTCAAAAAACGTGACTTTCAACACTCGGGTAACAATGTACTATTCTAGGTGTAGTTTTTTTTAAGTACCTATATAGTTTGATTCAAACCTGAATGCTCGACACAGTTCACTTTAAACTTGATACAATGTTCCATGACTGCAAGTTATTATGGCCGGGAGGTTCTATTTATTAGCTTGAATCGAAGAGAAAAACATGCGTGTTCTTTTTGGCAGATAAGCGCGGTGAATATTAGCATAGATACATTCACATTGGCAGTACATACTACGAGTATATAATATTATACAGCGTGATAAACCGTTTTATTTGTTCAGCGCGTTCTTTGTATGTTGGCATTATGCATACGTGGCCAAATATAAAAGTAAGTACTAAAAAAACGATGTGGTTACTCTTCTTCTTGGACCAAGTGAAGACAACCGTCAATTTACTTAAGGCCTGCGCACACCTAGGCCGCTGGCAAACGTGATCAGTGAAACGCTGTCAAATATCGCTGTCAAATTTGACAGCGTTTGACTGATCGCCGACGCCAGTGGCCTAGGTGTGCGCAGGCCTTTATGGCTCACAACACTTTAACGTTTGAAAAATATAAGAACACTGAACTTATTTATCAAAAATCACAGGAATCTTTTGTGCAATCCGATTGTAAATAGTTTAGCAAAACCTGTTTGACCTGTTCGCCGTTACCGCTTCTCAAAGAGGGTTCTTTCGTGTATTTTACACTATCATGTTTTCGAACTTTTCTTCTACTAACTTAGGTTCTATGACGCATCGGTTTCTTAGAGAGTTATTTCCTTCACCGTTTGAGAGTACTGACACGTTCCAGAGTGATCCTTGTGATTTAATACATTAAGAATTTCAATAACTTCAGCTAGAACTTCATCCTCATAATGGGACATGCAACTGCACATGAACTCCCATGAGTTAGATAGTTAGTGTTAGATCATCCTGTATCCAGTCATTTAAACACTTACTTAACTTACAAAATTAAAAACTATTGTCCCAAGAGAATATTCTTTTAATTGAACATTTAAACCATTTTAACATACTCGTACATTTAGAAATGCCTGTTTTTCAGTTTTATTTTGTTTTTAAAACTTATTGTGTTTTCGACCTATAAATTGGATGTCTTTTCAAGAAGAGAGGCAAGCGTGTGGGTAGAGTTAATATTATTTATGGGCAATCCACACAATTGTGGTTTAAAATTTGCTTTTTATTTTCAAGACCTTGGTAAAAAGTACACATAATTTGAACTTCTGTTATTTTTTTTATTTTTTTTCGAATGGACAAAATGCTGGTGATCGTCTGATGATTCTTACAGCGCTACCTGACAATTTGAACTTCTGAGCCACAGCGAACAAAATAAGTACAAATTTTACAGTAGGAACAAAAAAAATGTATTTTCAAAAACAAAAGTCCGTTAATCTGTTTTCATGTACTCCTTAAACCTAATCATAAAATAATCCTTATCTAATTTTGCATTAAAAATTGTAAAATATAAAAGTTAAATCTAGATAGAAGTTTTTTCTCTTAAAATTTTTGCATAAAATCCGATTTGGATACCAAATTCAGGAGATATTATTTCTTCTAACGGATTGCATATAAACAAGAGGGTTTTTAAATTGGAAGGTTAATGCATTCAAACGACTTCTGCCTCTGCCAACAGATGGCATTAAAAACAAAAATAAGTTACGAGCTCTCAGAAGTTCATGGACTAAATCATTGTTATGTAAAATATAGGGGCTCTTCGTAAAGTTAATAGTTAAAATTAACTTTATCGAAAATAGTAATATTCCAGTTTCTTTCTCTTCCTGCCATCATCCCACTCTAAGTTGGGTGGGCATAACATGTCCTTAAACTTTTTATTGTTTTGGTTAAACTTTTTTGTTATTCACGACAGTCTTGCAGTAAGTATATAGTCTGCATATTTGCATTATTTGTATAGATTCAGGTGCAAGGTTCTAGGTCACGTAGTCCCAAATATTGAAATCTATTTATCATTGGTTCCGTAGTTGGTGAGTTAAGAAGATAATAAATAAAATTATGATGAAACAAAATCCTCACAAGTTTTAATTTTCAGGCTTGGTAAACATTCAAAAAATATCGAAAATTGTATACACTCTCGATAATTATATATTATAATTAATTTGATTTTGGAAATTTAGAGCATCTATAAAGTTCGGCAAGTTATCATGCGCACTTGATTTGCGGGCAGGTTTTTCCGCAAGTAAAAACCTGCCGCTGGTGGGCTCTTTTTGCATGACCCTTGACAAGTGTTGCTCGAACTTTTTTAGGTTCTACAACACGCTGGTTTCCTCAAGATGTTTTACTTCACCGTTTTGAGAATACTGGCATAGTGCACATACATTTTTCGATGGAAAAACTCATTGGTAGGTACACGAGTGGATTTGAACCCACGACCTTCGGATCGGAAGGCGGGGCCACTACCACTAGACCACCAGTGCTCTCCAGAGCATCTATAAAGATAAATACTCTAAATTTCCGCAAATCAAATTAAATCTAAATTAATTAATAAGTAAATCAATTAATATTTTTATTTTTTCATCAATATTTTACTGAACACCAAAATCTACTTAAACACCTATAATAGATAAGCATTTTAATAAGTTGTGTACTCAGGTGTAAAATAAAATAAAATAACACGGGAAATTTTATTGTTTTTTTATGCAAACACTTTTGCTTCCGAATGCATGTGGTCGAACCATGGCCTAGATGTACAGTCAGCGTCAATCCTTTCACCACAATGAAACGACAATATAAATAAATACATAAATAAATATACTGGACAATTCACACAACACTACCCAGCCCCAAACTAAGCAGAGCTTGTAATATATAATATACATACTGGACAGGCCTGCTCTGGTTTCTGCTTTTCCGTTCAGTCGCTCAGTTCTTTATTCAAAACTAGCGGCCACCTGCGTCTTCACCCTCGTGGTAGAATTTTTCCTATTCCTGTAATTTTTCCGGGATAAACAAAAATACATTATGCTTATCTTCTTCCTATCGTGTTACTGGTTTTTTCAAATCAGTGTGGTGAAAGGATTTCAAGTGCGCCCCAGAGAGGCTCTTCTTCGGCACTCGACACGCAAGATAGATATAGATAGATAGATAACTCTTTATTGTTCACCACACAAAAATACAGTACAGGACATACAAATTAAACAATTAGGTAAAACAATGGGCAGCCTTATCGCTGAGAGCGATCTCTTCCAGGCATCCTTGGCATGGCTTGACGCAACATGTTTATGAACTTTTAAAATTTTACGATTTCGTTTATTTTGTCGGCTTTCCTTCACCGCTTGAGAGTACTGACAACGCAGGCTCAGGCGATCTACATGAACAAAAGACCATAAATGATGAGCGAATAAGTATTTTCTGCTGAGTGTACAGAGCGCAAGTAGGTACCTACTGAACCAGACATAGTCGTCGAGTTAGGGGTCTCAAGCGACCACTGCCATTTGGCAAGTAGGTTTCCTGCCATGCAGTAATGGATCGCATCAAGTTTAAAGTCAATGGGGTCGATTATTCGGGTTTGTATTTTTTTATTTTCATACAGAATCTCGATTTTTCCTGTCCGGTTGTCTTTGCCGTGTGCAATATCCTTTGGTTTCTAGAAGGCCTTTCATCTACCGAATTAATGAACTTTTATATGCATTTACAATACTACATTACTCACATTACCATATCTATAGTCTATGAGGTTTTCCTGGGCTTTTCATGAATGTGTAAAGGGTGATTTTCAGGGAGCTCCTTATACGTTTTAACTGTAGTGGTTGTGTGCCTCGTATTTTCTGTCGATCTTTCTCTCAGCATCAAGATGAAAGAATTGCAAGTATAAAATATTTATGATGTCCACCATCATCATCATCAGCCTGAAGAAGTCCACTGCTGAACATAGGCCTCGCCTACACATTTCCAGCAAAAACGATTCTGAGCTCTTTCCATCCACCGACTTCCCGCGATCTTAACAATGTCGTCAGTCCATCGGGTGGGTGGGCGCCCTACGTCTCGTCTTCCGGTTCGTGGTCGCCATTGGAGAACCTTTATTCCCCAACGGTTGTCGGTTCTTCGAGCTATATGACCTGCTCATTGCCACTTTAACTTACTAATTCTTAGGATGTCCGATTTCGGTCAAAATGTGGATGTTTGTGCAGTGGGAGGCGAGGTCAGCTCAGATATGACGCTGGTGGCGTACATCCGGAAGGAGCTGAACCTGACCGGCACTAAGTACATGTGCCTCGAGGGTGGCTGCGGCAGCTGCTGCGTCAAAGTCAGGAAGCGGCCTGGTGGTCTGTTCCAGGCTATTAATTCTGTAAGTATTTTTTTATAATGCCGTTATTTTTGCGAACATTGAATCTGAAGTGGATGGGCAAAACACTTTTTAAGAAGGTACAATGCGAGATGGGTTTAGGTGCCAAGAGAGGCTTAGAGGCAGACAACTCGCCCGTTCATTGAAACGTCTTTGTTAGAAGTGCTGGGAACTGGTGAATGAGCCAAAAAATTAAAAGAGTGCAATAAAGAGAAAGCCTACCCAGCAGTACCTAGTAGGTGCAAACGGATTAGGATGATGACCTTTACTTTGAAATAAACTATATTATTTTCGCCTGAAAATACTGCCGCTATCATGTTCTGGTTTCATTGAAGGGTCTATGCTGATAAAATTACAGGCATGACAGAACACGCCCTGATTGATGAGCGTAATGTTCTTTGGGGTAGCGCAGTTTTTATTAAAAAAAGTATAACCATGTACTTTTCCGCAGTGCCTGGTGTCCATAACCTCCTGCCACGGCTGGGAGATTTTCACCATAGAGTATTTAGGAAACAAACTAGACGGCTACCACATAATTCAAAAAACTTTAGCAGAAAACAATGGAACTCAGTGTGGGTACTGCTCGCCTGGTTGGGTTATGAATATGCACAGGTAAGCAAAGGCTAGCCAGACCTGGAATATCACTTTTTGTGCTTTTCGTCAGCAGAATAAAGAGTTTCCCTGCTGGATATGGGCCTTTGTCGGTGCCATCTAGAAAACCACTCAACAGCGAAATACACTGTGTAGTAAGAGCTCTTTTTGAAGGGCTCGTCCGGGGAAGTACTACCACCATGCCTATATCTTCCGTAAAGCAGCATGGCTGTGTTTCGATTTGAAGGGTGTGGGTGCTGCTGAAATTATTGGCACGTGAGGCTGAACATCTGTAGGCCTTAATGGTACGCCGTTGTTGGAAGCAGAACAGTGCATTGTAGGACATGTTCCTAACGTGTGTGACTTTGAAGGCAATGCTTAGTTATAGGGCCTATAATATAGGCGATGGTTACCAGTTAACATCAGATGGGTCATATATGCTTGTTCCATTAGCTAGCTGTATAAAAACACTTCATTTAGTTAAACCTCTTATTTACAGTTTACTAGAAAACGACAACAAGCCCACAATGTTAAAAATCGAACAATCGTTTGGCAGTAACATCTGCAGATGCACTGGCTACAGGCCCATCATAGAAGCCTTTAGAAAATTTGGCTGCGATGCTCCTGACTCGATAAGAATTACAGACATCGAAGACTTAAACATTTGCAAGAAAACTGGTTCTCCCTGCGATAAAACAAACTGTGATGAAGATGACGATAGTTGGTGTATACTCACCAATGAAGATGTGAACCAGCCACCTGTTTTGAAAATTGAGCTAAAAGATAACAAGTTCTGGTACCAAGTTCATGATATTAAATCGATTTTCGAAATTTTGGAGAAGCACAGTAGCGATTCTTATATGCTAGTGAATGGAAACACTAGTAAAGGTACATTATACTTTAAAGCATGTTTGTACTATTGTCGTTTAGACATAAGATAAATAAAGTCCAATATTGTTACATTTGCAGGTGTAACTCCAATCGACAGTTATCCAACAGTCATAATAGACATACAATGGGTACTTGAACTGAGAACCTACACTCGCGATCAGAACTTAATCTTAGGCTTAGGAGTCAGCGTTCATGAAATGGTTGCTATTTTCCAAGCTGCAGCTAAGGAAGACGATTTCAACTACTTGGATAAGATTGTGGAGCATATCGATGTAGTAGCAAATGAGCCTATCAAAAACGTAAGCAGTGTTTTTTAATAAATCATCAATATTGTTCCCAGGAAGCGTTCGCGGGATGAACTGGACGCGTTCTGGAGTGACTGAGTTGGCGGGATAAACTGGGAGCAACTGCAGGGAGTAACCAAATTTGGGTCAAGAACGAGATGAGTGGAAGGAAAGGGGGAAGGTCTTTGCCAGCAGTGGGTCAGACTAGGTTGAATAAAAAAAATATTCAAGGGAAAACTATGATGCTACGTAAACTTCTTTTAGCTTGCAACATTATTAGTCTAAAATTCCACTACTGGTTACAGGCATTCTTCTTTTGTTCCCATTCTTTCGGTTTGTAGTCGCTAATCGAGCATCTTTATTTCAAAGTGGCTGGTGGGTGTTCTACAAACTATGGTAAGGTTTGCATTTATGGAGCAGTAATCTTCTTTCTTTTACGAATATTTTCATTTCAGCTTGCATCAGTAGGCGGAAATTTGATGATGAAAAATTCAAACAACGCATTTGCATCAGACTTGTATCTTCTCTTTGCAACTGTTGGAGCATACGTGACTATTCGTAAGTAATAATTAAACTCCAAGTTTGATTACCGCATGCCAATAGCATAAAATACATTAGTGAAAATGATATTTTCAATAATGCTTGTACAACTATACTTAATGATGCCTACGTCACAGGTATATGTAGGGTGATAGTTGATAACAGAATGGTAAATATTTCAGAATCATCTAGCAAAACCGAGAAGATATCTATGAAGGATTTTTTAAGTGCAGACATGACCAATACAGTGCTCGTAAATGTTATACTGCCTCCTCTCAACAGTCAACACAAGCTCGTCACTTATAAAGTAAGTTTTGTATTAATAGTATCCCAAATGAACAGAGTCACAGAACGGCACGTAAGTATACTTTAACACGAAGCTATAAGCTTGTTGCGCCCACGTGGACATCGTAGAACCCTTGTCTAAGCGTCCTAAACGCAAACATGCTTATCTGTTCTGGTTTTGCTTGGGTTCTAATCTTAGTCAGAATTGAACCCATGATTATTTTCTTGATGCGTAGACAACCGGAAAAAAAGGTGTTTAAAAATACTTCAGAGCACATCTGTGCTATTGGTGCCCTATGCTTCCATAGTTCTTACAAACTAATAAATAGTACATGTGCAGGTGATGCCTCGCGCCCAAAGCGCAGGTGCCATCGTCAACGCCGGCTTCCTCTACCAGATATGCAACAACAAAGTTAAATACGCCAGGATTGTATACGGAGGCTTGTCGAGTACCTTCATCAGGGCTGAAGCCACAGAGAACTACCTCAAAGGGAAACACCTTTTCACCAACACCACGCTGCAAGGAGCGCTGAAAGTCTTGAATAACGAGATGGTAGTGACCTATGGTGTTGGGAAACCATCAGTCAATTATAGAAAACAACTAACTTTATCACTCTTTTATAAGGTAATGGAGTACCATGAGAGTAAAACCGCATTATGCAAGTTAATATGAAAATATCCCTTGTTTTAGAATTCAAGTAATGATGATTTAGGATGATGATTATAATGATAATTTTATTTCAGGGCCTGCTAACCCTTTGTCCTGAAAACATTATAAACCCAAGATATGTTTCTGGCACGGATAAAATCCACTACTCAAGGCCTATCTCAACAGCTACGAGGTCCTATGACAGTGATCAAACAAAGTGGCCGTTATGCCAACCCATACCTAAAATTGAAGCTATGGTTAGTGCAAAGATTTCATAATATGTGGTGAGGTTTACCGAGGAACTAATGGGGTTCGTTTTAAAATGTTTCAATAAACTTAATTTAATTAAACAAAAAAACACGCTGTTAGTCATTTTTTGTCCTAGATTCAATGCGCTGGGGAGGCAAAATATACCGATGATATTCCAACTCAAGCAAGAGAAGTGCACGCCTGCTTTGTTCTCAGCACCGTGTGCGTCGGAGAAATAATACAGATAGACGCTACTCAAGCTCTGGTAAATATTTTAGTATATACGATGCACCGATTTAAAGATTCATAAAACTACTTTTTGTATGGGTACTACTTGCTGGTACTACTCAGAACTTTTTCCTCATAATTTTTTCAGAAATTATCAGGCGTAGTAGCGTTCTACACAGCTGATGATATTCCAGGAGAAAACTCATTTATTCCAGCAGGGATCCCGTTTTTCCAAGCCAATGAGGAAGTTTTGGCCAGTAATAAAGTTCAGTATATGCATCAACCGATCGGAATTATCATCGCTGAAACACAAAATATAGCAAACCAAGCTGCTAAACTGGTAACAGCAACGTACAAAAATGTAAAAAATCCTGTAGTTGATATTAAAGCAGCTATAACCGATTCAAATAGATTAACTTTGTATAAATCAAAGGAAGCTACAGAAACAGGAACGGATATAGTTGTAAAGACCATTACAGGGTCTGATACTATATACGGACAGAGGCATATAACGCTTGAGAATATGGCTTGCTTCTGTAGCCCTACAGAGGAGGGCTTAGAGTGCCACGTGACCAGCCAGTGGATGGATGGCTGCCAGGTTATGTTATCGAAAGCATTGAATATAGAAGCAAACAAGTACGTTGTAATTTTTTATTATTATTGATAGCTAAGCATTTATTTGGCTGCCATCATACCTGATGAAAAGTGATTATTAAGCGTTTCTCATAATTCCATAAAACGATAGCTCTTTTGATTATATTTATTTTAGGATTGATGTATACGTACGTCGCATCGGTGGTGGTTTAGGTCTTAAGATATCGAGGCCTATCCAGATGGCAATAGCCTGCGGCCTGGCGGTGCAGAAGTTGAATCTGCCATGCCGCTATGTCATGGATATCAGCACCACCAGTAGGGCTGTTGGCAAGCGGACACCTTGTCGCAGCGACTATGAGGTAACGATCTAAGCTCAACATCTCTCTCATTTTCAAGGGAAATCAAAACAAAAAACAAATAGAAACAGCCTCACAATTTTGATTCTTTCTCATATTCTTTCAAATCTCTTCTGTTCAACCATTGATTACTGCAGATTGTCAGCGCTTTTTATAATAATAGAATAACATACATGCTACCCAAAAGTAAAAACACAGCTGATCCTTCACAATACCGTCCCATAACTTGTTTACCAACCTTGTATAAATTAATTACATCTTGTATAACGTGTAAAATAAATCAGCACTTGAACATAAATAACGTTCTCGCAGAAGAACAAAAAGGGTGCCGGCAGGGCCACAGAGGTTGCAAAGAACAGTTGATTATTGATTCCACCATACTAAAACACGCCACTTCTCATAACCGTAACTTACATCTAACGTACATTGACTACAAAAAAGCCTTCGATAGCGTACCCCACTCATGGTTGATTCGTGTATTACAGATTTACAAAGTAAACCCAGACATAATAACATTTCTGGAAGATGCTATGAGTAATTGGAGGACTACTTTAATACTTTCCAATAAGAACCACGTGGTAACCACAGATGAAATCCCAATTTCAAATGGCATTTTTCAGGGAGACTCTCTAAGCCCATTGTGGTTTTGCCTGGCGCTCAATCCATTGTCCAGTTTGCTCAACAACTCAAACTTTGGTTATAAAATAACTTCGAATACACCAATAAGCCATCTTATGTATATGGACGATATCAAGTTATTTGCTAAATCTGAAAAAGAAATGAGGACGCTTATAGAAACAACAGCACAATTCAGTGGAGATATAAACATGTCGTTTGGTTTAGATAAATGTAAAACATTACATTTACGTAGGGGAAAAATGGAGAGTAACGGAACTGGGAATGTGAGGGATAGCTATTTTACTCTCATGGAAGAAAACGAAACTTATAAATATCTGGGTTTGCAGGAAGGAAGAATCATAAATCATAATCAAATAAAAAAAGACCTACGCAGTGAATACTTCCACAGAGTAAATCAGATCTGCAAGAAACCACTTTACTCTAAAAACCTATTCAAGGCCTTGAACACCTATGCCATACCCATTCTAACATACTCGTTTGGTATAGTAAAATGGTCTGCGACTGACATCAAGAAACTAGAAATGAAGACAAGATCAACGCTTACCAAACACAATTACCTGCATCCTAAATCAGCAATTGAAAGGATGTCTATTGAACGGTTAAAAGGTGGGAGAGGACTGATTGATATAAAGAACTTGTGGCAGGGGCAAATTAAAAATCTTAGGAATTTCTTTTACGAAAAATCAAAATGCAGTCAAATTCATTTAGCTATAACACATTCAGATAATAAATATACACCACTAAACTTAATAGATACAAACTGTAAATTCTTAACCGCGAATGAAAATACTGCCGCGAAACTTGCAAATTGGCGTAATAAAGAACTACATGGAAGGCATGTGCATGATTTGGAACAACCTCATGTAGACCTGCAAGCCTCTAATAAGTGGCTTAAGTTCGGTTCACTTTTCCCAGAAACAGAAGGCTTCATGATAGCGATTCAAGATCAGGTTATCAATACGAGAAACTACAGAAAGTTCATTATAAAAGATCCAACTATGCAAAATGATAAATGTCGAAAGTGCCACCGTCTCCCTGAAACGATCCAACACATCACCAGTGCATGTCCTAGCCTCACACAAACAGACTATACACACAGACATAATCAAGTAGCACACATCATACATCAAAAACTAGCCCTCAAACACAAACTAATACACGGTAAACTCGCACCATACTATCAATACTCCCCAAAACCTGTGCTGGAGAACAGCACCCATAGAATGTACTTTGACAGGGCTATACTTACAGATAAAACGATACATAATAACAGGCCAGATATAACTTTGATTGATAAAATTAATAAAGTTGCTTACATAGTAGATATTGCGGTACCAAATACACATAACTTACAAAAAACGATTACAGAGAAAATACATAAATACACGGAACTAAAAGAAGAAATAATACGAATATGGAAGCTAAATAAAGTATATATTGTGCCACTGGTGCTCTCCAGCACTGGAGTAGTACCGAATTGCTTTCACCAATACCTCAAAGTAATTGATATACCTGAAAACACCTATATAACAATGCAAAAAGCTGCTATCTTAAATACATGTCGGATTGTCAGGAAATTTCTGCAAGACGACACAAATGTGACTATTCAAACATGATTCGCACTTGGCTTAGGCCCGTGAGCTTCATTATCACCAAAATATTTATATTTTGAGAAAAAGAAAACAATAGAAAATAATAATAATAAATATTGTGGACAATTCACACAACACTACCCAGCCCCAAACTAAGCAGAGCTTGTAATATGGGAACCGGATAGCTGATATAATACTTGAATACATTTTTTTTTGTAAATACATACTTAGAATACAATATAACACCCAGACAGAGAACAAACATTTATGTTCACCACACAAATATTTGTTCTCGGTGGGGATCGAACCCACGACCTGCGGCGCAGAAGGCAGAGCTACTACCAACTGAGCTAGAGGCCAGTCAGAGTTTAGGTTGATGAATGAGTCAAGGTTTTTAAATTTCTTCTAGGTTGATGTAAACATAACAGGAGTGATTCAGTCTATCAAATACAGACTGTATGAAGACAATGGTTTCATGATTGACGAAATGCTGACGCAGCTAGGAACTGATGTGTTCAATAATTGCTACACCGATACCAAGTGGGACTACGCGGTGTATGACGTCATTACTGACACTGCAAAGAATACTTGGTGCAGATCTCCAGGTCATTATTTAGGAATTACTGTGTTTACCTTTCGATCAGACTTTCATAAATAATTATCATCAGGCCTGTTAGGCATGTGTACAGTCTGTCGCTCTAAATAGTATTCAACTATTTCAGGTACTTTTGAGAGCATTTCACTAGCAGAAAGTGTTATGGAACGTATTTCATATGAACTTAATCTAGATCCATACGACGTCCGCTCAGCTAACGTAGCCACGAAGTACAATAAGCTTGTAGAAATGGCAGAGGACCAAAAGGTAAAAGCATGCTACGCAAAGAGAAAAGCCGCCGTCGAGATGTTTAATTGTGAAAACAGGTGGAAGACGCGAGGCCTAAGATGTGCCTACGTAAGATGGACCCCATACGGGTACTCCATATTAGATGTGAACCTTTCAATCTGCCACGGAGATGGCTCTGTCGTCATTGCGCATGGAGGTATAGAGATGGGTCAAGGTATCAACACAAAAGCAGTTCAAATCTGTGCGTATATGTTCAACATTCCTATCGACAAAATACAAATCAAAGGCAACAATACTATTGTGACTCCCAATTGTTTTGTCACTGGAGGAAGTTACGGGTCTCAGAATGTAGGCGTTGGAGTCAGGAGATGCTGCGAAACTATGCTAGCGAGGCTGGAACCGATCAGGACCAAGCTTGGCAATCCTACGTGGTTGGAACTGGTATTAGAAGCATATAATAGTAATATTGATTTGCAAGTTCATGACTATGTGGGAGCTACAGACGTGTTTGATTATGATGTGTTTGGAGTGTGCATGGCTGAAGTGGAGCTTGATATACTGACGGGAGAGGTATTGATTAGGAGAGTAGATATCTGTCAAGATGCAGGGTGCAGCTTAAGCCCTGAAGTTGATATTGGCCAAGTAAGTATATCACAAAATATAAAAATAAGTATTGTTAATCGCGTTATTTTACACAGATGCAATGAGTAGTAACATATGGACTATGTTAACATTGCTATCTAGCTGTGCGTCATTCTGCGAAAGTGAATTTCTAAAAAGAATAAACTAAAGAATATACTCTTTTTAATTCCTAAATATATTTTTTCATCTGATACTTTTCTGTTTGATTTGAGATGATAAAAAGACTTTGAAAATCATATAACATGGCATATACCTTTGAGCATTGTGACCTTCAGATTAAAATTACCTTCCAGGTAGAAGGAGCATTTATAATGGGCCTAGGATACTGGACTTGTGAGGAGCTCACTTATAACCCGACTACAGGCGAGCTGCTAAACCCCCGGTTATGGGGTTACCATGTTCCGATGATGAGGGACATTCCTCTAAAGTTTAACGTACACTTGTTGAAGGATTCCTATAGCTTGAAAGATGTTCTTGGCGCTAAAGGTATCAAAGGCTTTATAATTTCATAAAAAAATAAAAATTTTTTTTTTGATCGTATAATCGTTTCAATTTTGTACTAGCTGCCGCTGCGGCCCGTAGTTTTGCTCTCACTGTGGCGGTAACTAACTACTCAAATAAATAATACTACAAAATAACAAAATCAAATAAATGTTTGCTAAAAAATCTCTACGAACGAGTTGGGCCAAAAAAGGGTTATTTTGACCCCGTAGACCTACTTTGAAGTTAGTGTTATTTTTAAAACTTGCCATATTTTAGCAAAGGGTGAAAAAATACGTAAGCAACGGTTTTAGGGATGATTATGTACAAATAATGTATTTTTTCCTATAGGTATTGGTGAGCCGCCACTGTGCCTATCAGTAGTCATACCATTCGCCATCAGAGCCGCTGTTGTCGCGGCTAGGGAGAAAGTCGGAATATCTCGCAATACTTGGTTTGACATAGGTATGTTATCTAATAAACATTATAATAAAATATTCATGGACATTATAAAACAATCGCTAATAATACTAATAATACTAATAATAATTGCTGCAATCTTAATAAAACCTATAAAATAACCTTAGCCACTTAGCCTTAGCTTAGCGGCTGGTCAATTTGCCTGGATGCGTTTAGTATTTTAATAAGGCTGGTTTCATGGATCGTTAGTCGAACTTGTCTAAGTAGTCGAAGAATCAAAAAATAACTCAACTGTTCTTCTTCTTCTTCTATCGTGTCAATGGTACAACTAGACAATTCTCGAGTAGTATTTTACCACCTCTACTGCATTGCACGTGGCGTTGGCAAGGTCATCCATTGTGCAGATGTTTGGGCTGCGGCATTGACTGGATCTGAGCTCTGCAGTCACAGCCAGTCAAGGAGGGGTCCCTCATTCCCCACTTGCAGAGGTTTTCTCTACAGCGGCCGGCTTGGGCGCGGAGTCGATTAATGGACTTCCAGACCGGCCACGGTAGATCATGACCTGGGGGAAGATGTTCTTGAGGTGGTATAAAGTCAGGAGGAGGGGGGTTTTTCTCTTTCCACTGACTGGTCCTTGCTTCGGCTGGGTGGTCTTGGGAGGCTTGTGTCGTGCGCATAAAGCTCTTGCGACTTTTTAGGCGGGCTCGTGGGGGTTGATGGCCATGAAGCGGGTGACGGTGGTCAGTTTCTTGTTTGCGCTTCTAAATTTCGCAAAAAACGTTCCTACGGACGGAGGGTGGTGCTATGCCCGCCAGAGGGTTAAGGTTATGCTTGTTAAGGTGGGTCGGCTTCAAGCACCCAAGCACAATTTCTGTTAAACAGCTGTCAATGTTCAATTTGTCGAGTAGCAAACCGTGAAACCAACCCCAAAAAAAGGAACCAAAACATTCAACCACAATAAAGAGAGGGAGAATAGATTGAAGTGACTAAGCGCATAACGTTTTATAAAAAAAATAACACAAACTGTGTGCGTATTTTTATTTATGTTTCAGAGGGTCCATGGACAGGAGAGAAGATCAGTGAAGCATCATGTATTAATACTAAAGATTTTCTTTATACTTAATAAAGCAGGCGGTCATTTATCCTTCCTTCATGAAGATAACTTTGATAAATATTATTATTTTTAAATAATATATACAGAAATCAAAAAATAAAATAAAACCAGATAGCTGATAGAATAATGTACCAACTTTTGGTCTTGTATCGGTTATTATATTCGGAACAAAGTTACAAGAATTTTCAGGCAAGTTTTACTTGAACTTAAGTTTATTTTATGTTATTATCAAGATGAAATTATAATGGTATATAGGTAATTAAGGGTATTGGTAATAAAGGAGTTAAAAATAATAAAATTATTGTTGTTTCTTTACCTAGACTTGTATTTGCTGTTGACCATTCTAAAAATGCTCCCATTAAATTAAAAACGACTGAAAACTTAATGATAAGCAGCGGTGATTACCTACAACATCGTATTATATGTTTCATTTTTACTGAATGTTTTATAAAAATAATTGAACACATAGTTTACCTTCAAAGGTACTAGGTACATAAATCTTAAAAATTAAATAAAAAAGTATACCTACTACTGTTTAGGCGGAGACCGGGATGAGTAGTAAGCTTTTGGGGAAGACTTTTGACCAGCATTGGGACACGATTGTTAATTAAAAAAAAGCGGCCAAGTGCGAGTCGGACTCGCCCATGAAGGGTTCCGTAGCATCAAGTAACATAATATAAAGGTTCTTGTAGTTCGTCGAAAGGTAAATTGCGGTTTACGATTTATGACGTTTATAAAAAAAACTACTAACTAGATCTCCTTCAAACCAAATATCGTTGAAAGTTTGCATAGTAATGTACATCATATATTTTTTTTAGTTTTATCATTCTCTTATTTTAGAAGTTAGAGGGGGAGGGACCAACTTTTTTGCACTTTGGAAGTGTCTCTCGCGCAAACTATTCAGTTTAGAAAAAAACGATATTAGAAACCTCAATATCATTTTTGAAGACCTATTCATAGATACCCCACGCGTATGGGTTTGATGAAAAAAAATTTTTTGAGTTTCAGTTTCAAGTATGGGGACCCCCAAAATTTATAGTTTTTTTTCTATTTTTATGTAAAAATCTTAATGCAGTTCACAAAATACATCTACTCGCCAAGTTTCATCAGTCTAGCTCTTACGGTTTCGGAGAAAAATGGCTGTGACATACGGACGGACGGACAGACAGACAGACTGACAGACAGACAGACATGACGAATCTATAAGGGTTCCGTTTTTGCCATTTGGCTACGGAACCCTAAAAATAATATTATTTAGTATTGTAGGCAAGTACTCGTCTGAAAGTGGTGAATAAAATAATAAATTTGAATATTCCCTTTTTCAATAAAACCAAGGAAAGTGTTTTTCGTATTGCCGTTTATTGTAATATTATTAACAAGAATTTTATGGTTTTCTATTTATTTTCCTCGTTGTAATCATGTCCAAAACCTTTATCCAATTGGACAAAATCGTATAGATTTGTGGTATCCTTTTTATCCACCGCATTGATCCCACCCCACCTTAATAGCTTCCAGCTATAATAATATTTATCTGGTCAAAATGAAGAAACGATATTGGAATTAAATTGGTAGCCGAGTGAACCCACAGTTTAGTTAAAGACATAGATTTAAACTGGTGACCAAAGGGCTGGCGCTTACCTAGGACAAAGAATAAGCTTATACTCGTATAGCTATTCAAAGGGGTAACGTTGGTAGCCTTTTGGGCATATTGCCTGTGGTCGGTGATCTGAACTGTGTTTTCTACCTGTAATACCATGGACAGCAGAGTTCATTATCAAATTTTCTAGTTCATTGTTCTTAGAAATGTATTTTTTATTTTAATCTTTAAATGTTTCAAATGAAAGTGTTTGTAGCTAATGTATATTCTCCTCCAACTCCATCTTTCGCGATTCAATGGCATTATTTCCTACTGACTGCAAAGAAATAGAAGACATTGTAATTAAACTCAAAGATAAATGTGCTGTCGGTTGGGATGGTATACCGACGTCAGTTATTAAAACAGCCAGACATACTCTTATTCCTATATTTACGTACTTATTTAATCTATGCATGTCTGAAGGAATATTTCCCTCTGTGTTTAAAAAAGCCCTGATTCATCCGATTCACAAAGGAGGTGACCAAGACAGTGTTAACAATTATCGTCCTATCTCGGTGCTTAGCGTGTTATCAAAGGTATTTGAAAAAATCTTGAACAAACGTCTCACTAAATTTCTTCTAGACAAAAAAATTCTATCCGAACACCAATATGGATTTAGAAGCTCCAGATCCACTGAGGATGCCGTTATTGAGCTTACGACAACAATAGCCAAAAACTTTGTTAGAAAACTGAAGACCATTGGTATATTTCTTGATTTATCTAAGGCATTTGACACTGTTTCTGTCCCTATTTTATTGGACAAACTCACTAATATTGGTATCAGAGGCCACGTTAACAACCTATTTAATAGCTACCTTAGCGATCGTCGACAGATCGTTATTATTGACAGTGAGTCTAGCGAAGAAGAAATGATCAGCTTTGGCGTTCCGCAAGGTAGTGTCCTTGGACCTACACTCTTTCTCGTATATATTAACGACCTATGTACTTTATCTCTCCCCAACTGCAGTGTATTCACCTATGCAGACCACACAGCTCTTCTTGTTAGTGGTCGAAGCTGGACAGAGGCAAGTCTGCATGCAGAAACTGCACTAAACTCAACCCGTATTATGGCTCTTTAAGAATCTACTCACCCTAAATGCAACAAAAACCAAGTTTATCACCTTTTCCCCTTCAATTCGTACACAACCATCCACACCGCTATCTCTCTTTGCCCACTCATGTAATTCCAATCTGACTCCTTGTCGTTGCCCCAAGCTGGAATGTACAGATAAGTTAAAATATTTAGGTATCTGGCTAGACAGATACATGTCATGGACGCCGCACATTGAGTGCACAGTTTCTAGGGTAAGAAAATTAATGTTTATATTTAAAACGCTACGGAATAGTGCTGATCTTGACTGCCTTAAAATGGTTTACTATGCCCTTTCTCAATCAGTACTCACATATTGTATAACTGCATGGGGCGCGTCTACAAAAACGCATATCATGAGACTGGAAAGAGCGCAGAGAGCTGTCCTAAAAGTGATGACATCCAACCCAAGACGTTTTCCGACAGCTACGCTCTATTCGCTTTGTGACGTTTTAACGGTACGGCAGCTATTGATCCAGGCTGCACTCTTGCGGAAACACTCCCAACTCACGTATGATCCCAACATGGCCATAGAAAAACGCCGCTCTGATAAAGTCTGTAAAATAGAGCCATGCAGAACTGCTGTGGCCACTAGACACTTCTTCTACCTAAGCCCTTTCCTGTACAATAAAGTAAACAAAGAAATCAACATCTACCCTTTACCCCTTCACAAATGTAAACTTACTTGCTTAAGATGGCTCCGAACGCTTTCTTACGAGGAAACTGAAAAACTATTAGTTTCTCTTAAATAACAGATACAAGTTGGCAATTAAAAAATTCGTATATGATTTGGCACTCTTTCCTAATAATTCTCTCTCATACGTACACAATTACACATACACATACATATATTTTATACAACACACAACTACACACCTATACACAACACAATAACACACAACTATATTGGTAGGTTCTCCCGCTCTCCTTGACTCTTAAGAGACTCGTGTTATCGGGGAACCTTCACATATACACACACATCCACCCATTCACACACCCTTATACATGATCACACATACCCATACACACACTTTCATAGACACTCTCCCTTTCAAAATTATAAACTTTCAATTACGTATTGTTACCTATCATAAGTACTATGTATATTTTTTATTACTTCTAGGTTATTATTTTTTATTTTGTTTCTTTGTACCTATTTCATTTAACTAGGTATTTAGATTGTATTTAGATTGTGGAACATTTATGCTTGTTTTGTTACGGAGGAGGGCGCTGGCACTGCTACTCAGTTTTTAACTTTTGCAGTGTCAACGTTTTCATTTATTTTAGAAACCTTGTTTTTTGTTCCGAATAAACACATTTTGATTTGATTTGATTTGATTTGATTCTGTTGTAAATATTTAAAAACGAATTCATCTTATATTCATATTTGATGGTGAAAGTGGTATACGAAAGTTACTGTTAATTTCTGCTGTAAAGTTTTCTAAAAACCCTGTTTCTTTAAGTACCTACTTAAAAGTAGTAATTTTCAGCCAATCAAGTGCGTATTTAGTAATAAATACTTCGTCGGTTAAAGGTAGATACTGACGCAATAACAAAAGTAATCCATTTTCATCTTCAGTCCTCCGACGCACATCTGCCCTGTATTTGTTTTGGTATAGGATTTATTGTTGTAACTAAATATAAGGATGGTTCCCACAGAGTATGGCATGGTATGTTTTATATAGAGACGACCATCAACAATTACTTATATCTTACTAATTATTATAAATGCAAAAGTCAGGGTGTTTGGGAAAAATTGGCGTGAAAAACCTTACAGCTATTCCCTCAAATATATTTCTAGATAGTTTTTAGGAGATTTAAATATGCTTATAATTATCATCACTCTTGTGACGTTTGCTGTTTGCAGATTGAGACCATGTCTATCTACCTAAGCAGTAGACTTCTCCGCTTGTGCCTTCCGAAAACAGGTTTTCGATTCGGTTGTTTTTTTGTTTGTCAATGCATTACTTCGTCCACGTTTTTTCTGATGGTTCGCCTCTATCAGAAGCTTTGCAATGTCTTAACTCTGGTGGGAGTTCCCTCGGGTTACGGCTTGTATTTATTTTCGAGATGGTGTATTAGCAAACAATGTTAGTAGTAATATCGGTATTTTGTGGAACCCGAACGAAGCTTTGTTTGAACAGACTGAGATTTTCTTGGCTTTTTATCTAGAATTAGTATACTCTATACAAAAATTAGAGCTTTGGAAGTAATTATGAATGAATGATTGATTTATTTTGCGAAACAAGAACTTACAATCATATAATTAATAACTGAATTCTTTACACTAAATTACATGATAGGTGTTTATTTGTGCATTATCCTACGGGGGTGACATAGTCACTGTTTGGCAAAACCCCTTTCACTTAAATAAAGATAAATAAAAAAAATTACATTATTGTGATAAGAAGGTTAACTCATATACAAAATAGATGCAACGCCTATTATAGCTCATCTATCTATATATAAAATAAAGTTGTGTTAGTTATTCTATGTGAAACTCAAGAACGGCTCAACCGACTTGCCTGAAAATTGGTGGAGAGGTAGCTTAGACCCGGGAGAAGGACATAGAATACTTGTTATCGCAAAAAGCTAACGGGAACAGGGCGAGAAAAACCGCGGGCAGCCGCTAGTATATTAATGTAATATTAATGACCGTATAATATAACAGGATGGCAACAAACTTAGAAGTTAAGTCTGTTGCCATCTCTATTTGTTGACATGAAGTTACAGTGACAAGAGAGTTTAAAGGCTGTCAAATATCGCTGGTATCGGCGATCAGTGAAACGCTGTCAAATTTGACAGCGATATTTAACAGCGTTTCATTGATCGCCATCGCCAGCGACCTAGGTGAACGCAGGCCTTTAGCGAGCTGTTGTGAGCAGTTGACAAAAAGCATGTTGGTCTAACGTCATCCATATCTTGAGTGCCTATACTTAGAAATCTCAAGGGATATTTACCGTGGATAGAAATATCATTTTTCATTCTAAATAATGGTTCATAAAATATCTCTCAATAATGATACACAACAAAATCATGTAATCCCAACGGAAAATCCACTGAAACTATGAAAGTAGGATTGATTGAAATATTATGAAGGTACGATAAATCTAAAGGTAAGTTATATTAAATGATACGTCTTCTTGTATTAAGACCAACGCACATCTAAACGATGGCGAAGGCGATCAGCTGAATTGGACTGGCCTCTCATCTCAGTTGGTAGTAACTCTGCCTTTCTGCGCTGTAGGTCGTGGGTTCGATCCCCACCGATAACAAATACTTGTGTGGTGAACGCAGATGTTTTTTCTCTATCTGGATTTTGTTCAATAACACAAAGTACCTATGTATTTACAAAAAACAAAAAGTATTAAATCAGCTTTTTCTGGTTCCCATAATACAAGCTCAGCTTAATTTGGGGCTAGATAATGTTGTGTGTATTGTCATAATGTTTTTTTATTTTATTTATATCGGTCTTCTATGTTAGATTTTACTCTTACATAGTAAAATCCGTACCGTTGGGGAATAAAGGTGCTCGAATGGCGACCACGAACCGGAAGACGAAATGTAGGGCGCCCACCCACCAGATGGACTGACGACATTGTTAAGATCGCGGGAAGTCGGTGGATGGAAAGAGCTCAGAATCGTTTGTCAGAAATGTGTAGGGGAGGCATAATGTCCAGCAGTGGACTTCTTCAGGCTGATGATGATGATGAGTAAAATCCGCCTTTAGCAAGTAATCGTTAGGCTAGGAAGATAATGATGACGTATTTACGAGTGATTAGGCATGTTTTACTAAAATTAACCTTCGAAACTGGCTTTGGGTTACACAATTTGTCACCGTCGTAATAGTAATCGTTGATCAAGCAAATGTAATCAATCAAAATTATGGTTATCCGTTTTGAAGTTTTTGTTCAATAAACAACGAATACCAACTTAGGAGGCTACACCTAATGAGCAGTAGATACCTAATTCAACCTTCAATTTTAGATCCTTCAAGTATACCTACCACCCACTACTATAATATACAGGATTATGTATTGATTCAAAACTAGTTCTAAGATCTGACTCGGTTAATATAATGAATACTGAATACCATAATATGATGGTTTTTGATTTGTTTTCAAAATTTAGGTAAACCTGCGACCCTATACAACTTTTTCCTCAAACGCTAATACTTAGGCTAGTATTCAAAAACAATGCTTGAGCCTGAGTCGAGCCTCAAGCATAGATTTTCTGTCACTTTTCAATGGAGTACTGACAAAAAAATCTATGCTTGAGTCTACTCAGACTTAAGTATTGTTTCTGAATACGGGCCTAAGAGTAGGCCTGCGCACTTTTAGGCGATGGTGATGACGATCAGCTGAAAAGCTGTCAAATATGACTGGCCTCTAGCTCAGTTGGTAGTAGCTCTGCCTTCTGCGCCGTAGGTCGTGGGTTCGATCCCCACCGAGAACAAATATTTGTGTGGTGAACATAAATGTTTGTTCTCTGTCTGGGTGTTATATTGTATTCTAAGTATGTATTTACAAAAAAAAAATGTATTCAAGTATTATATCAGCTATCCGGTTCCCATATTACAAGCTCTGCTTAGTTTGGGGCTGGGTAGTGTTGTGTGAATTGTCCACAATATTTATTTATTATTATTTATTTATTTATTAATATGACAGAGATATTAAACAGCGGTTCGGCAGTTCGCCATCGCCTAGATGTGCGCAGGCCTTTATACCAAAGTAGGTGTTACTTCAGTTCAAGTAGATTTAATGTTGGTTCAAAAAGGTCGGTTCCCACTAGTTACTATACCTAACTAGTTCATAGATTAACCATGTCGTCTTACCTGCTAGTTAAAACCCAGTAACCGTCAATTTGCACGTTACCTTTCTAACTGTGCGTAGATGCAGTAGGCTCTTATAATTACTCTATGACCTTATTTTACCAACGAGATGGTAAGTTTATATATCTACAGATGCTTACATGTTTTGACGTTCTCAAAAACCCCGCGTAATCAAAATAGTCGAACAGGGAAATCGGAGAAAAATCCAATACTCCGCGCCACGCCGTTTAATTTTATGAGTGACCCAAAAGCTTCGTCAGCAGAAATGTATGAAGCCCTTAATATAACAATACCTATAGGTACATACTGTACTTTCCTATATACATTATAAGGGATAGCAGAGATCATGGATTTCCCTATAATACTTTCTTTGTTATTACAAAATTGTTCTCAATCACTTGCACAAATAAACACCAGGCCGAAATCTTACACAACAAACCAAAAATGGCAAACATTTCAATATTGCATGAAAAAGATTTATAAATCGTAATCCCAAACATCATGAATCAGAAGGCCAGCATTGTGAGGGGCGCAGTCAGCTCATTGTGCCCCTCACAATGCCCACAAAGAAAGCATTCAGGGCAGATCCTTCGCGGCAAATATTGAATTTACAACGAGATTTTGATAAAAGCGAGGAATAGGTCGTGAGCGTCCTTGATTCCTCCTCGTCTTTCATATCAAATCGATATTCGCTGATGGATGTGTTCTGATTGATCGGCCATCCATTAGCTGTCGTAATTAAAACGGATCAAAATATCATATCAGCCACGGGAGAAAATCTGTGAAACAGAAGTGATCGAATTTCCCTGCTATTTGATTTCAAAACTACACCATAATAGGTTTTGATATGCAATGGCACGCAAAATAGACAGGAATAAATTAAAATATGTGAAAAATGCGGAACTTAGTTAAATTGTGCAACTTTCATCCACAGTTTCTCTTTGTCTGATCTTCGGATACAAAATTCATCTTTTATTTTACTTCCTTCCTTTCAATGGTTTTTTGCTATCACGATCGTTGCTAAGAACTTGAATAATGCTCAGCTATATACGCTTCTTTATTTCTTCACAAAGATTTTATATTAGCATTCCTATCACGTGGGCTGACTGGATGCTATCCTGCTACATTGAGATGACACCTGCTCTCTTGGGGGTCGAATGGGGCACATAGCCTACCCCCGTCAACGTGTCGTGTCAATTTCAATTGGAGTTACTATGCGGGACAACGTGACTCAACATTTTTATTCTCCATGATCTCTATATCAAGTGTATATAGCAGTGCTTGCTAAAATAAAATAATGAACCGAACTATGGCTCGTATGACAAAAGATGAAAAGAAAAATAACTGAGCTAGCTCAGAAATTTTAAACATGTTTTTTATCATCTCTAATAAAGTTTAATATTAACCTAACGAGCACTAATGGTAGGTAGGTGAAGTGCAGTGGAAGTAACCGACGTTCCAAGACTACGATCGCGGGTTTGAATCCAGACGTGTACCGATTGATTTTTCTGTTCGTAAAACTTATGCACACAATAATACTAGTGCTCTCAAATGGTAAAAGACAGAGAAAACCCGTGGGTAAGCCAGCTCCGCACGTATTGACCATGACTTTCCTGTGGATTAGGCCGACTGAGCTGTCAGTGTGGTATACATAGGTACTGGGCACGCCTATTGCATCTAAATTCCTGTTTCAAGAACTATAGCGTCCCGTAAACACCCTGAAGTTATATAGGTACTTATAAATAAACTAACAATAGATGCAAACGCCTGTTCACTTTTATAGAAAGTAGGTAGGTTAATTTGAATGTGTTAACACCTCACTGTATTTTGAATCTCATTAATTATAAAACGGAATCAGTAGTTTCTAGAAAATGGTCGTCGTCAACATGACAACACACTATACCCTAGTATATTGTTTGCTGTAACTTATTACTTAGAGCTAGATATTGTTTGACGGCTGTAAGATCACAATCCCAAAACAACACATTATAAACAACAATAAAACAAAATAAAATCAGAGGCGCAATTCCACACTTTCATCAAAAAAAATACTGTCGCTCTGTCGTGAAAAATATTTTATTTTAAACTTTGTTGTTGTTGGACGCGGGAACTTTTGGCTGAAATCGTTACAGGAAGATTAGCGTCATCTAGTATCAACGCACAACAACTCTGAGGCATAGATATTAAAGAAATCGAATCCAAAGATATACGATCTGTGAACTTGTAGTGTCATGGACGTTCAAGTGATCATGCTCATGCAAGATCTAAAATTTTAAAAATATAGACGTTTTGGTACCATTCTGATCTCTAAGCACGCAGGGAGTAGATGGAAGCATGTAGGGTTTCAGCTTAGTGAGGCTTCGCTTGCGTGGTGGTAGTGATTGCTAGCATCAATATTTAAGGCGATTTCTCTCCGGGGCCAGCTCGTTTTCTAACTCTTCTACTAAATCTTGTAGTTATTGGATAAAAAGAAAAACGTGATTGAGCCACAAATGGCCAAATTTCCGTTTAAATTTGTTAGGTCGGAAATATGTTGTGTTCTTAGAAACTGCACCGAATTTAATTGTTGTTAGTGGAATATCTTAGAAGTAAGCGATGCGAATGTTTCTGTATGAATGTTTTCTTTTGAAAGAAGGAAGAAAGATAGAAAATATGTTTATTGACAATATAAAAAATACAAATAGGCATGGTAAGTACAAGTACTAATAAGGTAAGGTAATTTGTGATTCAATAAAAAATAATAATGATTAAAAAAACGCATGCCAAGAGATTTCATTAGGTATACCGTATATTACGAACGTTAAAAGCGGTTTGTACTTTTTAGAAAAGTGTAGAGCGGTACTCGGCCACGTGAATTAATTGTGAAACTATTCCGAACCACCAAAGTTCCCCCGCAGGGTTCTCTGAGCAGTAAGTACGTAGCATCATAGATTACACCTTTACTTTAAAAACGCGCTGCATACCCCACTAATGTATTAGTAATTAGACGTAGGGGTTGGTCTGCGAATGTTCGGAAAAGGGTTGTAAAGCTACGTGCGTAATTATTCTACTTTTGTATTACCTACATGCGGGGTTTTCTACGGTAATTTAAGTCACCCTACTAATAGGATTCAGTCATTAATAAGTGTAACTTACAACATAATTCCTCCTCATTCATAAAGGTTGTCTGGAAGAGATAGCTCTCAGCTATTTGCCCGCCCATTGTACGTCTGGTTTTCTTTTGTAAGAAGGTATTCTTCATTTGTTTTATATTTATATACGCCATAAAGTTACATAAATTTGTAAATATCATGGTTTATAGTACTATTTTTATGAACGACGGGATATTTATCATGATTTTATTTTGTGGCTTTTACTATGGTTTATTCTATTCTGTTAATAATACCTGACATGTTTTATACACTTATGGCCCGAACACACCTAGTTCACCGCCAGCGAACTAGGTGTGCGCAGGCCTTTACTGTTACTTTCATGTCATCAAATAGAGATAGCAACCGATTAAAGGCCTGCACACATGTAGGCAATGGCAATGGCGATCACCTGAAACGCTGTCAAATTTCACTGTCATATTTGACAGTGATTCACGTGATCGCCATTACCATCGCCTTGATGTGCGCAGGCCTTTAGCAGTCTGATAAGCAAATAATGGTAATAAGACATATTATGAGAAAAAAAAAGGAATATGAGCTGTCAAAAAGTTTGACGTCTGTCATGCCGTGAACTGAAGCCCGCAGAATTTTTAATAAATATGAAAAAATAATTGGGAAACACGTTAAAACACGTTATGTGAATTTGAGCGCGAATTTAAATTCATCTACTTACCATAGTACATCGAAAACTACCCCTGTCAGTTTGTAAAACTCCGCAGCTGCGTAGTAGTTACTTCAGTACTTTAGTTGGCAACTTAGCACAAATGGCATAGCAGTTGATAGTTATAACATGGTTTCTGTACATAATATTAAAATAGCTTTCTAAATATATTATATTTGACGTACATACATCAAAAATGTTGTAATTTTGAAAAAAATGATTTGCAAAACCAAAAACAGAAGCGGATAATGTATGTCAAAAAGTATGCAGAAGTTCCACAGGGTCCGGTTAATGTATGGCCAGTTATTGTACACACTCTTAAAACGATGCCACTTTTTTCCAATGGGGAATTGTTAAGGCCCGTGTACACTGGAGCAGATTAATATTTCGATTATTAATTGTGTTTATCTAACGATGAATAATTGATCTAAAGATGATAACGCCTTTGATTTCACTGAAAAAAAAATACATTTTCTGGCACTGCGGCGGCCGCTGCCGCGGCACGCTCGCTCTGCTCGCTCGCCTTGTGGGTAATTTTTATGTTCTAACCCGTTTACTTACAAATGTTCTGCATCTCTTACCACTAGGAAATAAGTAAGGCCATAAGTATTAACTTACTTTAATATTCATTTTGGCCTATAAGTCGGTGGCCATCTTTATTTGTTGACATGAAAATGACATTGACAAGAGTATTTTAGCGAGCTGCTTAAAAGTGTCCAAAGACTAGGCGGTATGGTCTTGGTACTATAGCCTGCTTCAAAAGAAGCAAAACGAAAAAATAAAAAAAAACATGAATAAAAAAGAAAATCGGCTAAACACATAATAATTTTACAATCTGAAGCTAGACCACAGATAAACTATCAGCAAATTGTAAAGTTGTATGCGCTGATTTCCCAGAGGGCGCTCACGTCGACATTCAATAAATTCGTATGTTGATGCTTATACGATGGGGATTCGTGGGGATTATGGCCGAGGTTGACGTTGACTTAGTGCGAAGCTTTTATAATAGGTACCTAAACTTTGGACCTCAGAGGCGCACTGGAAATTAAATCTATAAATCCAAAAAGCTAATACATATTTATTTTTTACCTAGCTCAATGAAATTACAAGTTAAGGCCTGCCCACATCTAGGCGTTGGCGATGGCCAACAGCTAAAACTTTACCAAATATCACTGTCATTTTGACAGCGTTTCAGCTGATCGCCATCGCCATTCCCTAGATGTGCGCAGGCCTTTTTGGGACCAACGTAAGTTAAACCTTTTTTATTACCTCATTGGTATTCTAGACATAAATGTTAGACGAGCCTTTTTTTTAAATTAGTGGCAGATTGTTTTCGATATCGATTTAAAACCATATTTAATCGATTTCAAATAGTTAGATTTTTTTAAAACGCACGGGTATTGTCGCCTAATAGGTCCAAATATCATGATCTTCTTCTTCTTCATTTAATGGCATCTGTTCATTTTGGATCAATTTTGCCAGTGTCGATAGATAGGCCACCAACACGGCATGTCCCGGACGGGAAACTGTTCAATTGTCAAGTACATGCCAAGTTCATTGGCAACGTTATGCAATGTCATAGTGAATGGCAGGCGAGTGACCACTACTAGCCTAGTCAATAGCCTGCCGCGCTTTAAAGTGTCGGTTTTATTCCCACCCATAAACATTTAGAATTTTTTTTTATTGAAGGCTAAATATGTTTTTTTCTTTCTTTTTACAACTTTGCATAGTATTATTATTTAACTGGGATAGCCCCGTAACCGGACGCAGTCATTTATAAATCCTACCCACGGGCACCCATCAAAATGTAAATCGTCTTGTCGGAACGATCAATCAGAAACAATAACCATTTGATGTTTTAAAAACTATTTCAAGTGTTTCTAATTAAGTAGGTCACTGAAATAATTAACCAGAGGAAGTGGCATTATAATGTTAGATTATTAAAAGATTAAAACAATTTATGAATAACACTATTAATCATTGTTTCACGGTCTATAGTTTAGTACTTCACTATTTTGATTATACATATTACAGTTTTATATTACAATACAACAAGCAACGAATCCCGGCTTTACCTGGGTAAAATACATTGTATACTTTAGTTTAGGGCATGAATATCAGATCATTCTAGAGAAATCTGGAACATTTTGGCAAAATCTAGAATTTTAGTAATGTCCTAATGTGATAGAAAAATATAGACATAAACAACGGCATGCTAGCTGTGGTAGCTGATAGGTTGGATTCAGGCTTCTTCAGTCACTGCATGGCAAAACTGGTACCGGTTGCCCACTTAGTGACCCAGTGAGAAGTGAGAAGAGTGACTGTTGAAGTATGGATCCAACATATCAGTAATTATAATTATATTTTGTATTATGTAAAATTTGTCATTGCCATTTACTAACATTAGTTCTAGTTTTGTGTGCTACTAACAAATTTGATTTTTTCTGAAATAAAATTATTATTATTATTATTATTATATATAAGTTATAGTTTAAAAAACTAAAAAAAAACGCTTTTATAACTAATTGAACTAAAAAGTTAAAAATAAAACTGTAATAATCAATTGAAAATTTATATTATTGTAAAAAAGCGTGGGGTGCTTTTTATAATAACTTCAGATATAATAAACTATTGATAAAATATTTACAACAATCAAAATCAAGCCCCCCACGCTTTTTGTACAATAATATAAATTTTCAATTGATTATTACAGTTTTATTTTTAACTTTTTAGTTCAATTAGTTATAAAAGCGTTTTTTTTTAGTTTTTTAAACTAGGTAGGTATAACTTATTTTTTACTTTTTAGTTTTTTTTTTTTCATGTATTTTTTTTCATATTATTGCATTGTCATCGACCTTTGACAGATGTGCAAAGTTTGAATGAAATCTGATAGTTCAAAGTAGGTTTTTTTATATTTTTTTTTTATTTCTTTTCATTTTTTTTTATTTTTTTTTTCATATTATTGCATTGTCATCGACCTTTGACAAGTGTGCAAAGTTTGAATCAAATCTGATCGTTCAAAGTAGGTTTTTTTTTAATTTATTTTTATTTCTTGTTATTTTTTTTTATTTTTTTTTTCATATTATTGCATTGTCATCGACCTTTGACAGGTGTGCAAAGTTTGAATCAAATCTGAACATTCAAAATAGGTTTTTTTTTAAAAAAAAATATTTCTTTTCATTTTTTTTTATTTTTTTTTCATATTATTGCATTGTCATCGACCTTTGACAGGTGTGCAAAGTTTGAATCAAATCTGATCGATCAAAGTAGGACAAAATCGAGCTCAAAGGGGTCGGTTACATACATACATACATACATACATACAGGTGAAGCTAATAAAAGCGTTATAAAAAGTCCTTTTGTGCTAGAAAAGGATAGACATAGATTTAAAAACTTTTCAGGATAATGAACCTTACGTTATTTAAACGTGTTTCAAATAATAAAATGCTTTGGCCATGAGTGATTGGACTAGCTGATACCTGGTGTTGAGCCGTGACCTCTAGGTACATAGAAAAAATTGCGTTACTTCACAGAATTAAGTACACACTGCTACTACTACTATACATACATAATCTTTAAATATGTACACATTGTTACCTCTTTACTATTAGCTTTCTCTTAGCACCAAAGGTTTGCTGGAAGAAAACTCTTTTAGGGTTAAGCTCGCCTATGTACATGTCTTTTGTTATTACTTTTTTTTGTAAATATTTCTGTGTGCATTAAAGAATTAAAGAATTAAAGTACTATATTGTGCGTATATTTATAGGTATTATGTATTTTATTTGAATTTAGTTTATATTTTATTAGGTTTTTAGTGGGTACGCAGTTTTAGCAAAATCAAGATTTTATTTCTATACACCGCCGTTTTTCTGTTTTTTGTAAAATCTCTCCATTTTGGTTGTTTGGAAGAGATCGCTCTTAGCAATAAGAGCACTCACTTTACCTTTATTCGTAATGTTTCTATGTGTACAATAAAGTATTAATCTATCTATCTACTGACTTGATAGTGAGTAGATAGATAGATTAATACTTATTAGTACACAGTACTCATTAAAATCAATTATTATCCAATTTGAAACAATCAATGGCTCAATTCTGACGTCGTTCTTCCTGATAGTCACCGATAAAAAGATAATAGCATTTTATAAAAAATCTATAGGTTCGCACTTACTATTTATGAATTCTTTGTATACTTGAACAAAATGATACCAATTTGTATAAATAAAAACTATACGATTCTAGCAACATTATGACATAGTAAAATATATTTTTGTTTCGATACAATTTGGTAGAGTTCATAGTACTTATTAAGTTATATTTCTTATGTGATCATGCTTCATGGTAATAAATCATGTTTTTATAGTTCGCCACGTTGGGTGTTAAAAATAGTAATGCAGCTAAAAATAGGTACGTCCATTTTTCTCCGAAACCGTAAAAGCTAGACTGATGAAACTTGGCAAATAGATGTATTCTGTAAACCGCATTAAGATTTTGACACAAAAATAGAAAAAAAACAATAAATTTTGCCCCATACTTGAAACTAAAACTCAAAAAATTTTTTTTCATCGCACTCATACGTGTGGGGTATCTATGAATAGGTCTTCAAAAATGATGTTGAGGTTTCTAATATCGTTTTTTTCTAAACTGAATAGTTTGCGCGAGAGACACTTCCAAATTGAAAAAAAGTTGGTCCCCCCCCTCTAACTTCTAAAATAAGAGAATGATAAAACTAAATAAAATATATGTTGTACATTACTATGCAAACTTTCAACGATATTTGGTTTGAACGAGATCTAGCCAGTAGTTTTTTTTTTATACGTCATAAATCGTAAACCACAATTTACCTTTCGACGAACTATAAAAACCTTTATATATTGTTACTTGATGCTACGGAACCCTTCATGAGCGAGTCCGACTCGCACTTGGCTGCTTTTTTTGTTTTAAAAATTGAACTCGATTTTTTTTTAAATGTGAGATGTTACCTTAGTAAATTGAAAGTACTTCAATTTGATCTTTTTTTCCCAACTCAATTAGGGCTTGTTCACGCAGCCAAACAATAAACAGTAGGTACGTTCTACTACTGTAATATGATAGTTTAGAAAAGGATTCCTGACTTAAACTCCAGGGTCAGTCTTAACACCGAGGTCAGTTGTAAAAACAACACGCGAAAAAGCGCGGCCATTCCGCCAGTCCTTAATAAACCTTTTAATTTATATATATTATCTTTAAGTGCACAGCCTTCGTTATAATATGAATAATCGCCACACGTAGCTTTAATGACGGAGTTAATTCAGTAATAATGCGTTGCGTGATTCAACTAGACCGGCAAACGTACTACGTTCTTTGAAAAAATGCTACCGTATTGACGGGCGTTATCACATTGAACTTTAAAGATTTAATATTATAAAATATAAATAAATTTTCTATAATTATTTATAGATGAAGAGAGAGATAACGGATTGTTTCTGGATACTGGGTCCTCGTAACATAAAAGTCCTGTTGCGATAGACTGAGTTACCTATAGAGGTCCGGCATTGCAAGTCAGGCTTTGTTTGAGGTCTGCACATAGGCGGCAGTGGGGAGGGTGGTCGTTTTCTGCTGCACTGAGCAACAGCGTAAATTGGACAAAGCAGCCCTATTTAGGGAGGCACTGCTTTCCTCTCTTAACCAAGGAGGGAGCTAGAAAATGTGATCTAAATTTAGTAGTTTTAAGTTAGAGTTAATTACGTCTGTTCAGTTGAACAGTCACCGAAATCAGCTAGGACGTCATCATTATAAGTACGAGTTTAGGCTTATGGTTAGTTTTCATATCAATTGACGGCTAGTTGCCATATCAATTGACGGCAACTACCTTAACGTCCGTAATTAGCGGCTGCTGTTTCTCAAGAAACCCGGACTCAAGTGTGAGAAACCATCCGGCTTAACGCCACCTGTTGCTGGTGACTTGCTGTAATTTGTCTGTAAGATACATAACAATGTCGATAAGTGTTGAAAGGTTAACAATGTGTTGTAAGATGGATTACTACGCGTATGCACCGATAACTAATGGTTGAAGAGATCGCACGATGCATCGATACACGAGCATCTATAATCTTCTACAACTATGAACTAATTATAACAAATACAAACTAATTAGACTGACTATTCCAGTAGATAATGAAATAGAAACTCGCATTACATTGACCAAACAAATGATACAAATACTCTATTCGTGGTATCAAAAAAGTATAGATCAATTGAGTCCACAGCTGGACGTAGGTCTTTCCCAAGACGTTCCTTTAAACCTGGTCTCTGACTTCGGTTATAAAGCTCCTGAATAATTTGAATGACTTCATCTTTTATAACTTCTTCTGATATTATACCGGGATTCCATAGAAATGTATTGCTATTTTTTCTTGCTTGACCTAACGTTGGATCATCCAAACTTTTTGATAAATGATAACTCACTTCGCTCCCGAGGCATGGTAGACATTCATTCAGACATCACTATGAAATTTTGGTAGGTATACAAAGCGAAATTGCCAATTTGTCACCATAATCACCAAAATGACGAATATGTGTGAAAATTGTCTATTTGTTAGCAACAATCGCACGCACGAGTGTCCTACATCATCATCGTTGCCAAATGTATGTTGTTTAGTTACTAAATCACTAATACCGTGTCATTAAACAATGTTACTAAAACTAAACCAACCATGGGGAACTAATTATTAGCTTTGGATATTTTTTTGATGTCGTTAAATTATGACATTTTGATGAATTTATTAGCCGATTGACAAATAATACTTGTAAAAATATTCGTAAACTATTTATTTACACAAAGAAACTTACAATTAAACATATTTTTACAAAATGTACCAAATACACAAGACACAACAGTTGAGCTATCTGCAGATTGTTACAAACGATCTAGAGATAGCTCAACTGATCCAAATCAGTGCCAGACGGAAGCGTCCCCAAGACGCTGGCGGCATTGCCACGCTTAATAGCAATAATAAAAAAATTTTTTTTCGTAAACTTGTTTTTTTATTGTCTTCGTCTAAATTAGTTAGGTAAATTTATTTTCAGAATTCGACTTCAGGGCAAAAAAAGTAAAATCTATTAATGAAATAAACTATGAATGAATGCTTTATTGCAACCATTTCACACACTGACCTATACCTAGAACAGGCACACAAAGGAACCTTCGCTATTATTATCACAACGCAACAAAAGATTGGATTGATTCTACAATGATTCATTGTGCACATAGCACGAGTTTAATCTAGAATTAATTTTATGAGGCTGTATTTCATAGACAAAAGAAACCTCTTAGGCAAAAGTTAAGAGGAATCTCGAATACCCGAAATAGGTCATCCAATAAATTTTCAGCAATGACCTATTTTTTTTAAATCAGCAATTTTGTGGTCAGATGAGTTCAAGTGAATCACGATTTTTATGAACTTTGGTATACATTCATTTAAATATTACTATAACTCAATATATTATATTATAGTATAGAATACCCTTCTTGGGACTACGGGGCGGTTTGAAGCACCTTGGAGGAATCCTGTTTCAAACAGATACGATTCAAGCGTTATTGGGATAGTTTCACGAAAAGTTCACACGATTTTGAACTCTATTTACTATGACTTTTTGATGTATGGTCATGGTTACACAATAATCATTAACAGTAGTTTACATGGCTCATGGGAGCTCTAAGGGCTTAGATGCGAGTATTAAAGAGAAGTAGGTATTATGGTGTTTATTTTCCTTAAACTCACTCGGCTCTTATTGTGTCTACACCGATGATATAAGGCATAACACTTGCATGCCGCAAGTTGATGGATACGGCGTGCATCGTAGGGCACGTTTCTAACATGCGTGACCTGCGATGCAATAGTAACCATTTAACATCTTCTTATTTAAGAGCGATGCTCATGTCGGCGTGCTGCATGCATTTTTCTCCAGGTATTTATATTGAGGGCCACCTCAGGTGTTTTTCAACTTAACATCAGGTGGACCATAATAGTGCTTGCTCCATCAGTAAGTTAATGAATAAAAAAAACAAAGTCCATGTATATTCATTTCTTGAAATACAATGTCGAAAAGCGTTGTTCAAAAATAATAGGTAGAAAACCTTTCTTTAAAGTATGTCTCTAATATCATCTTCTGCACCGTAGCATGGGCATTGGATATATAATCTGGCTCGTCAGAGCGAGCAATACATCAAGGATCAGAGCTGATACCATCGCGACCCAACCATCCTTGCATCCCTTACCATTTTCACCAGCTCATCATGAATATCATCAGCTTGAATAAGCTTACTAAACTGGTCAAAGCTTATTTAGGGTACATACGCACTATGCGGTTACCCGCAATGCGGCAGTCGCAGACTGAGCCGCACAGTGCGTATAGCAACCATCCGGGTGGCCGTCACTCGGGCCGCGGCCGCAGCCCGAGCGACCGGAGCGGTCTGCGGGTAGCCGCATCGCAGTGCGCATAGAAATGAATCTTACGTACATAATTATGCTTGCGGTCAGCCGGACGGCTAGCCGCATTGCGGGTAACCACATAGTGCGTATGTAGCCTTAGGTTTGCTTGCGAAAGGAATGACCATATCACGGGAAGTTTGAAAGTATCGCCTGTGATAGAAAGATTGAAAAGCAACAGGTTGGCGTGGCACGGGCATGTCATGATGGATGAAAATCATGTGACCAGGAGAGAGATGAGTATGAATGTGGATATTGGCAGAGTAGGCCAAAAAAACATAGATGAACTGTGTGAAAGATGACATGGACAAGAAAGAAGTGATTGCAGAAATGATGGTTGATTAGAGGGGAATGGAAGAAAAGAACATGACTGTTATGCCGTCACCATAATATAAAATGGGATAAGCCGTACCACACAAGGTGGATACCAATCCACCTTGTGTGGTACGGCTTATCCCATGTTACCAAACCGTAGCAGTGGAATAGTACATTGTTACCCGAGTGTTGAAAGTCACGTTTTTTGAGTCCCGAGACGGGTTTGGCGCCAGAGCGTTAGCGAGGGCGCCAATGGAGCTTGAGGGACTTAAAAGACTTTCATCCGAGGTAAACACTGTGCTTTTCATTACGAATACAAGGAAAGTAAAAATAAAAACATGAAAGAAAAATTAGTGAAAATGAAGATTGAATTGCCGCCTTCCCGGTTTTTTTTTTCTTTTTCTCTGGCGGGATTCGGCTTCGGTTTTCCAGCATTATTCAGCCATTATTTACATTTTCATAATTTAAAAAATTGAAAATTGTTTGCTCAAATCTATATTATTTTAAAGAAATAGTTGAAGCTATATTAAATCAAGTAATTTAGAAGATATATTATTTATTTAATACTATCATTATGTTATTTAAATTTCAATTTTACATTGCGCTCTAATTAGACTTTTTAAACTTCTTACCGTTGTAATGGGATTCCAACCTACTTGCTGAATAAAAAGTTGGAATTTGGTTCAACCTCCTTGCAGTTTAGAAAGTTGGAACATGGTTGAATAAAATAGAACTTGTTTTTTTTTATAATTTGACAGCTGTCAGTAGAAAGCGATTCTCCCTAGGGCTGAAAGTATAACTTTCAATTAGGCCCCTCAGGCAACTTCAAACCTACTTTCAGAGTATGAGCAATGAAAAATATTTTTTCTTAGCTTTAAACAAATTAAGGTACACGTGTACCTTAATTTATTTAAAGCTAAGAACCGATATACCTATACGATATACCTATGCATACATAAAAGCCAAGGGCTGCAAAACGGCCCCTGACTCAGCGTGAAGTTAGAGGGTCTACCGTGCCTGTCTGCTGAGCTTATTTTATATCTACTCATTTAAAAACGTATTCGAGTACCCGAACCCATAGTTAGGGTTCCTCGCAACATTAGAGAAACGTTTTCTCATTACCTCCGCTATTGTGCCGATGTGCGCGGCCCGCGATAACCGCTGTTACCTGCGGTTGCTGATCTTTATACAAGCTGGATTTTAGTGCCATTAAAGGTCTATCCCTACACATCCGTGGCGTGTAAGAGACGAGACAGGGCCGTGGCAGAGCCGTCGATTGGATTTGAACCCTATCTGTCCACACAATGGGTGTGATTAATAATCCTGGCGCAACGCTGGAGTAGTTAAATCGTGTTTTGTCACATTTGCTCGAGTTGACAATTGCATGTCAATGCAAGAGACAAAACACGGATTAACTAATCCAACGCTACGCTAGGATTATTAATAACACCCAATGAGTTTAATTTATACAAGACAATATCCCGTCGGCCGAGCTCTGGCCGGATCGGATTCAAACACGAGAATTCCACTCAATTTGCACAGAATTAGGGTTCAAATTCAATCGACAGCACCGCCACAGTCCTGCCCCATCCCTGACACGCAACGGATGTGTATAGGGATAGATTTTTTTTGTATTCGCTGAGTAACTAGTAACTACACTCCCCTGAGAACTAAGGGAGCAACGATTGTTTTTATAGTAGACATTTGTATTAGTTTCGATCGGATTTGAAGATAATGGAGCTTCAGTAATGATGATAGAGATGCTATTAGCTCGGTTATCAGCTGAGTTTATCTTTCAGATCTAGCCTATGCCAAATTTACTGTCACAGTTTGCTCCTTATCGTTTTATAGCTAGTTCAGATCAAAAATTACTTACCAATAAACCATTCAAAATTGTGGAAGTCAAAACCGTTCAGAAATATACTGACGAGGCAAACTTTTGGCAAATCCTTTGCACTTGGTGAGCGGACTTGGTTTCCGCAAGAAGGCCGCTGACGGGCCCTTTTTGCGTGACGCTTGACAAATGTTTTCGAACTTTTTGTAGGTTCTATCTACGACATGATTTCCTCAAGATCTCCTCTCTTCTTTTAACGTTTGAGAGTACTGGCAAAGTGCACATAAATTTTCGATAAAAAAAACTCATTGGTGTACAAATGGATGGACCCACGACCTTAGGGTCGGAAGGCGGGGCCACTACCACTAGGGCACCAGAGCACCAGAAGGGCAAATCCCAGTTCATTTACGAATTTACCTATTATTTGTCTCTCTCTATTGTATGGAGAAAAGATGAGTCAGCAAAAACACATTACGTAGAAACGATTCAAATGAGTGGTTGTCTCATCAATTTTCCATACAAGAGAGTGAGGCACGTGCTCACACGAAAACAACATTTGGTAGACGAAATGTGGTAGCAAAACTCCGACTTCGGATACAGTGTTCTCGATATAATGAGGCTTACGTTTAGCCATAGATATAGCAAGCTGGTAGTGATGATGATGGTGTCACGGAAGACCAGCGTTACAGCGGCGCTCGCTACTACAGCATATCCTCAGTGACGGCAATGTTTATGTCATTATTACTTGTATGTCATCCTGAAGTAGTATTCTTGTTATGAGGCATAAAAATAAATAACTTTTGATCTTTTGATTAGATATATGATGTAGAACCCATGACATGGACTAAAGAGTAAATACAACTAAATGACGCGCGTAAAAACTATTCACAATCTATCCGATACCTTGATACCACAACTCAATGGCTTTATGTATTCATGTTTTTACCATTGTAAAGTGTTAAAAACCTATGTACTTGAGTAATTGGAGCGACCTTACGACGGTCGTTTTTTGTGGGAAAATCTTGTGGTCATAGGAATTATTGTCAAACGTTCTCAGAGCACGTTGCTTGACAATGAATCACGCAATCCTTATATTTCATTTAACATATAAAAACATTATAACAATTTGAGATAGTAATCAAGTAAAATAAGCAGCATTGTATGCATTATTACAATATCACTAAGAAATAATTAGATATAAAATAAAAAGGCCTTAGGGTTGGATCACAGCGCCAGAGTATCTTTTTTTTTATCCTTTTTCTAATTTATTTTATTTAACTAGCAACGCTTTGATAAAACAAGCATATGGCCCACCTGATGTTAAGTGGTAACCACCGCTTAAAGCAAAGCATTGCCTCGTAGGTCACGCACGTAAGGAACGTGCCCAATTTGAAGGGATGCTGTAGTTTATGTGGGTACCGCCTTGCACTTGTTTTTTGAATTCTTGGTAGAGGTCTTATCACATCCAATAGGGGACGTTTCAAAGTGATCCTTGTAGTTTTATTGAATAAAACAAAACCATTCATGTTGAATTTATTGTTCTTTTTTCGCGGCTTTCTTTTTTGTTCAAGTATCAAGTAGGTACCCATGAAAACGTCACTTATCACCACTAGTCTCAAACTAAGCAAGATTCTATATTATGAGAACCAGATCAAAATATACCATAAATAAATATTGTGGAAAATACAGACAACACTATCTAGCCCCAAATTATGCAGAGTCTGTACTTATATATTTTTTTGTATATACTAATATTTAGAATACAATTTATCACCCAGACAGAGAACAAACATCTGCGTTCACCACACAAATATATGTTCTCAGTGGGGATCAAACCCACGACCTACGGCGCAGAAGGCAGAGCTACTACCAACTGACCTGAGAGGCCTTTGATACTACACCACACGTAGACAAGTACCCAAGCCAATCCAATACTCCGTGGGAATACGCATATAAAAAGCCTTATTACTATAAGACAGAGCAGTATGATTCACAGCATCCGCACCGCCCATAAACTGAGATGAATCCAATACACTTGTATTATGAAACAAGACAGCTTCTAGAGCAATCTGCTAATAACATCTACCTGCAATTATTAAGCACGAAGTGTGGAATGCAACGATGAAATTATGTTCGAGCTTGTATGATGTGTGTTGTAATGGGATTTGTTTATTTGGGCAAGATTATAGAGAACCCTATTATTACTATTCGTAGTACCCCAAAGAGATCCCGCTTTGTCCACGAGCCAGTCTTGACTGGCCTGGTAGTATCTCTGCCTTCTGAACCGTAGGTCGTGGGTTCGATCCCCAACGAGAACAAATATTTGTGTGGTACACGCAGATGTTTTTTCTCTGTCTGGGTGTTTTATTGTATTTTAAGTATGTATTTACAAATAAAAAAGTATATTAGTATTATATCAGCTATCTGGTTCTCATAGTACAAGCTCGGCTTAGTTTGGGTCTAGATAGTGTTGTGTGGGTTGTCTATAATATTTATTTATTTTATTATCTGAACTACAAAGTCATATGAGATCTTAGTAAATGGGAGGTCACGTTTTGTCTCTTGCTTATTTTTAACATTTTCTTTATCTCAAAAGTATGGCCATGAATAAAATTTCTAAAATTCTTTTTGGAAAATGAACAAAGCCCGATATCTGAACAACCCCTTGGTCAATTTAATTTTATTTATATTAGCAACATTTTTATCTAGCCAGAAAATACCTTAAAACCTGTCTAAATATATATTTTTGCGAATAAATTATATACAAAAATAGACCAGCTGGTTATTGACCTCATATTATATAAAAAAAACTTCCAAACCAATTCAACTCAGGCAAATTAAAATCATCAGATGATGATCCTAATACTAGCAATAAACGAACAAATAAAGTTAATAACCGAACTGTAAATAACTACAAACAATTAAATATTGATGACGACGCTAGTTTTAAAATAAAATCAAACAGACTCCCGTGATTCAACAAACCTTAGTTAAAGATAGATAGATAACATGTTATTTTACACTACAAGAATAGGACATTACACATGTAACGAAAATACGAAGTACAATGGGCGGTCTTATCGCTATGAGCGATCTCTTCCAGACAACCTTTAGATTGACAGGATTTTGTTGAAATTCGAAAAGGCGGTCCCATAAGGGCTGCTACACTAATTTGACTACTTAGATAATAATGATTTATAACAAACTTTTTTTTTAATTACTTTTATTGAAAGTAGAATCTTCCCTATAGAGAGTTCTGAAAAACTGTATATTTGGCTATAGGAATTCATTATTTTGTATGAGAAAAATTATGAAACAAGAAGATGAAGAAACAAGCCTACCTGGTGTTAAGCAGTTAAGCTTCGGGTTGTTGTCTTTGTGGCCCGAGGTTTGCTTCCCATTTTGCATTATTTTCGTTGACGTTGTGGCCCAAAAATTTGGGCCATAAAGTTAATTGCAAAAACAAGTTGTTTTTGGTTGTATTTGTGGCCCATTACATTTTGTGGGAACAAATGCGCATTATAAGTATAGTTCAAAGCAAAAAGTTATTGTTATTGATTTAATTTATTACTCAAATATATTGAATAAAAAATATAATAAAAATAGTTTTTTTTTTGTTTTTGGCCAGCCTACTTTAGCCTATAAGAATGGCCTCACAAAAAAAACAGTTACTGACAACGCACCCTATTACATTGTGACAACCCTCCCAGCACAGTTGGCAGTAGCTCTGCCTTCGACGCTGGAAGGCGTGGGTTCGATCACCACCGAGAACAAATACTTGCGTGGTGAACACAGATGTTTGTTTTCTGTCTGGGTGTTATATTGTATTGTATCTATGTTTTTACAAAAAAACTATGCAATAAGGTTTTTATCAGCTATCTGGTCTCCATCGTACTAACTCTGCTTAGTTTGGGGCTAGATAGTGTTCTTTGGACTGTCCACATTAATTATTACTAGCAGTGACACCCGGTGTTGTCCGGGTGCTCCAGAATGTTAAAGAACATTCTAGAACGTGTAAGAGCATTCTATTCTAGAACATTTTGACAAAATCTTGGTAGAAAAGGATAGCCATAGATTTTTGCAACATTTTGCATTGATGGTGTCCCTATTAGTCGTTGCGTGATGTTGCCTTCTTCGATAAATGGATTATCTATCCAAAACAAAAATAAGTTTACAATTTGGACCAGTAGTTCCCGAGATTAGCGCGTTCAACCGAACAAACTCTTTAGCTTTATAACATTAGTTTACAATTAAAATTACAACTAGCAGGAATGCTAGGAATTTTTTTCGTGATATCATCATCTTTACTGGTTTATTCTTACTGAACAACGCCATCTGCTGGACATGCTTGCAGTTAGTTGCTCACAATCGTCAATAGATGGCAGGAGCAGTCACATATTCAGTTTATGTTTAATTATTGCACTCGGAAAGAAATAATCATTTTCTTAAAATGAATCCTAGCTAGATCAATTTATCACCCCCTAAAACCCCTGTATACTAAATTTCGTGAAAATCGTTGGTGCAGTTTCCGAGATCCTAAATATATATATTTACAAGATTTTGTCGTTTAAAGGTATAAGATTATTTTCGTACTGCATCCACCACTCAGAGAGTGACCTGTAGAGATCGCTGTTAGCGCCAAGGCCGCATATTATATAACTTTGTCGGTTTATTTTAAGGCTAAAAATTGTACCTATCCTACTTACCTTGTGTCTCATTGTAATCTATAAAGAGTTTTCTATCTAACTATGTATCTAAGTGACCTCATGTAATAGTGGCACCAGCACCCGTAGGTACTCCAAGAATTAAGGAGTCCGTTAAATTTCTTTCTAGAAAAATAATTGAAGCAACCTTCATAACTGAGTCACGTCCACCGCCCAACACATTTCCTTCATCCAGGCGTATCCTTGAAAGCCTTACAGCAACAGCCGCCGAAGCCTCCTCGTATATAAGCACTGAGCGCGGGAGTCAAAGCATCAGTTGTGTAGTGACCACACAGACATCATGAAATTCTTGGTAAGAATTTGTGATAATCCTAATAATAATAGAAATATAGCAAATAAATAATATAGGTCCGATTTTGCCAAACCTTGTACAAAAAAACCGTAACAAGTGCATAAAATAATTAAACATTTTTTTACAAAACATTAAAAACATTAAGTAGATTAATTTGGTACTGATTTGGATCAGTTGAGCTGTCTCTAGATCTTTTGTAATGGTCTACAGATAGCTCAACGGTTTTTTGTGTATTTTGTAAATATTTGTTTAATTGTTAGTTTATTTGTAGAATAATAATACAACCCCATTTAACACAAAATCTTAGAAAGGGTTGTTTTACAAAAGAACAATAAATGGGATTCAATGTGTTCGTGGTCACTTTGCTGTTGTGTGCTGGCGCAGAAAGCCGAATTCGAGAGTGACAAAAATGTAATAACGTCCTTAAATGGCATGAACCAAAAATTTGCATCCCAGCTATGGGGAATGAGTGACACTTATTTATTATTTTTAAGATCTTTCACGTATACACTTCATTAAATCATGATTACATTTTCCGGAGCTACGAATTTCAACCACCTTCATCTATTTCATTGAAAAATATTTAGGTCTTAAATAAATACTGAGGCATCAAACTACGATTTAGGGCGTTCCTTTTTTCATAAAATTTTAATACGCATAAAATGGACTTCATAATTTTGGTTTTAATTTATAATGAGCATCAAAAAGGCCGATCTCCAAAACTCAGCTTTGTTTCCTAATATAATAATTATTTCATAATCCATCCTCGTAAATTACTTCCTGTTATAATTAATTTGGTTTTTCACCCCACTTCGTACGAATTAAAACAATGTACGGGAATGTGCAAAAAAGATAAATTAACATTTTTATGAAAACGAAGCAGCGGCTTTTTTATTCTCATACCGTTTACAGATCATAATTAGTAATTGTTTTCGGTGTATGTTTCAAGTTTTTCACATACCAGATCTTTAATTAAATCTATGTTATGTAAATAAAGATTTATGATCTGTTTCAAAAGACCTTCATACATTTTTAGCTGTGATAAAAATAGACAAAGTTTATGATCCGTTCCAGCGTTTTATTAAAATATCCATGACTGAAACAGAGTCACAACAAGTTGTTTTATACATAGCACTGATTTGTTTTCAGTTTCATTGCTTGCTACAGGCAAGTTTTTACTTTTTATAATGGCATAAGAATATTTTTTGATGGCAATCACAAAACAGAGAAAAATAAGTTGAAAAGTCCTCTTGTCCGATAGAACAACGACATTGTGAAGTTGTAAGAAGTGGGTTCATCCTGGCAATGTATGGCAGATGTTTTTCTAGGCTTGGTCGCGTGGAACTGGCACCTAGACTCACCTAGCTATATGACGTTTTAAAGTGATCCTTGAGATACTACTGAATAAATACACTTTTGATTTTGATTTTGATGCTTAGCCTAGCAATGAACTTCTTCGAGCTGATGATGTTTTATTTGTACTGAGTCTTGATGCCTGCACTTGTTGTTTAATGAATGAGGTAAATCGATGATTATTTCACGATAAATGACTACTTGTATCTAGTAGGAAATCCTTACATTTCGTCACATCGTATTGTTCTGTTAACACGCGCTAACTATAGACAATCATACTGTTAATACCTAGGATGTAGACATTTCCATTGGGAAATGTAGGTAAATACGTAGGTAAATACTTTACTAATAAAAAATCCATCAATCGAATGCTTTATCTATCTGTCTGTATGAAGTGGCGAATTTTATATGATTAGTAACTATATTTATAACTTGTTTGCTCATCTGCCGACTATATAGCCTGCTATGAATGATGAACCTCACACTAGGCTTCGAAACATTAGGTACCTAAAATTATAGCACTATCTAGCTCCTGACTAAGCAAAACTTATACGATAGGTATGAACTAGATGGATGATATGACTTTTATATTTTTTGTACTTTTCATAATCTTTTAATTTATTTAGTCTTTACTTTAGCTTAGTAAAGATATTCCCAAACATCATGGCTTTAAATGATCGTGACGTAATTATATTCGTATTGTACTAAAGTAAAGTTAAAGCGATATAGGGCCTTAAGAGTTGTAGGCTGTAGCTATAATAATCGTCTGAATAATCCGATAAGTCTCGCGTTCTTTCATAGTTGCGCAACTGTTACAGCAGGAAACTGATTAAAAGATCTATTGAGAGAGTGCGTCATTATTCCCGGATTATAGGAAGATATTCTTCAATATAGCTGGGATAAAGGAAGAAATTAAAAATGAAACGGGGTTAGCCATTGATCGGTTTACAGTGTAAGTGGTTTTACACCAAAAGTAAACAAGCATTTTACATTAAGTTTGAAACCAAAATGCTATTAGCACTCCATTTGGGAACATCAAAATCTGAAAGCATTGTTCAGTAAAATTTAAAAGATCACTTTAAATATCATCGTGGGTAGGTCGTGGGTTCGATCTTTACCGAGAACAAATATTTTTGTGGTGAATGCAGATGTTTGTTCTCTGTCTGGGTGTTATATTGTATTCTTAATAATGTATTTACAAAAAAAATGTATTTAAGTATTATATCAACTACCTGGTTCCCATAGTACAAGCTCGGCTTAACTTGGGGCTAGATAGTGTTGTGTGGATTGTCTACAATATTTATTTTATTTATTTATTTATCATCCAGGTGCTAGCTCCAAACGATAAAAAACTTGCTTAACCTTAACAATTTCTATTTTTTCCTCAGATTGTAGCCGCCCTTGCGATCAGCGCAGCGTGCGCAGAAGACGCCAAGAAGACGGAGAAGCGAGGAGTCTCCGGCCTGGGCTACGGAGGCTATGGTGGCTATGACAGCGTAGGGTACAGCGGGGGGCTGGGATACGGCGGTCTAGGATACGGCGGACTAGGACATGGCTCTGGACTTGGCTACGGCGGATATGGTAAGCAAGTTTTGAATACAGCCTACTTTGAGGCGCATTTCAAATTCTTTCACCACATTTGAACTTGGTTTGAAAGAATCAGTGGCACGATAAGAAGAAGCAAACTGAGCTGGAGTTTTCAAATGCTAAGAGGACAACGAAAGAATGAAAATAAGAGATGGAGACATTGATGATGGTAGTTTAGTTTTCCAATGTAAGAAGAAAGAAAAAACTAATGTAATTTCTTAGTTAATTTGAAACATAAACCTAGTCACCACTTACACTAGTCTCTATATAATTTTTGAACAGTAATCTTAAATATTACCAGCCTTAACAAATCCACTGGTCTGTTCCAATAACTTACACAAAGAACGTGTTCCTATTTCCGGGTTCTATTTAAAAACTTGTCTGTGAAAGCACCTGAAAACTCTCCAATAACTTTATATAATCTTACTAAGTTATTGATCTTGAAAAGGACTTCATTATGGAACACCTATCAATTCAATTGAGTGCCTCTCTTGCCGGAGCGCCGTCGCCGCCGTCCAAGTTTCAATTGGCCAAGAGTCGTATCAATGCCTAACTTCTACAGGCTTTGAATATAAAGGCGAATATCCAGCGGAAAACCTTTAGCAGTCAAAAACTTAGCAGTCGTAGAGTTCTTTATGTGTGGCTCGTCTAAGGAACTACTACCATAATGCCTATTTCTGCCATGAAGCAGCGTTGCCCATAGATTTTCCGAGTGACATTAGCCCGATGGGTTCCAGCTACATTTCTGTCTTTTCATATAATTTCTGATCAAATTATTTTAGGCCACATTTCAACAATAAGAAATTAAATTCCTGCTCCATTTTGAAGAACACCACTATATCAAGTTTTGGTATCTCTATTCAAAGTCTCTTTCTTCAATATTTTCTCTCTTTTCTGTTGCAAATTGTAGGATTAAAATACAATCTCAACTCAGTGTAGTAGAGTTCAAAATTGCACTCCCTCAGCACAAAGTTAATGACCACTTTGCTTCCTCACATATTCATCTTCGGGACGACCCGTTCAATGCATTTCACCACTGTTTTATTGCAGCGGTAATGTTGGTTTATCGCATGCTATACTTGTTCATTGGATGGGGAAGTAGGGCAAATGCATACGCGGGGTAAAACTCTCTACCCTTTTTACGGCTTTATCAAAGTCTCTTACTTCAAAGTGGTTAAGCCCAATTGATGGTCATTAAATCACTTGTGTTAGCATTACTTAATTTAATTACCAATATTGAAATCACTATTTTTTGTTTCTTGTTTCTTCAAAGGTTGAAACAATATTGCATGATTTCTGGATAAAAATCTCAAATAAATTGTTGTTGTAATTATTTTCCAGCATGATTCCTCTGTTTGTAATAATTACAACAACAAGTTACCATCAAAAAAAGGCGTTGATTATTGATAACTAAAAACCAAAATAAAATAAGGTTTAGTTCGTTTGCTTATTTCACCTAACTAAGAAATACATTAACCGTTTTTTATACTAAATTCGTCCATTTGTTTAAAAAATCATGAACTATTTACGTGTTAAGCCTTATTTATTATGATTTGCCCCGTACTTGCCCGTGGGTCGAAAAGGCCCCAACTCACTCTACGCTTCAAATTTATGGGATGTGCGCTTTGAATCGATTCAGGAAGGATTTTATTGCCATCTTTCCTCTTTGAACGGGTCACTGGAGAGCCAGTAATGGTTTTGGCAAAGCAGGATCTTTATGTGAAACTATTATTGGCAGAACACGGACGCTTAGCTTGTAAAAGCTTAAAGTTAAACTACAATGGAAACTAATTTTGGATTTCTACATTATAAAACTAGGTGAACGTGACGCTTAAAATACCAAGTCAAAGGTTTCACTCAATAAAATCGCAAGGATAAGTTTGAAATGCGTAAAACATAATGATACCTGCAAAAAGTTGTGAAAGAAGCGCTCTTTAGTTCCTCTCAAAAAGCTCTCATAGAATTCTCAAAAGAAACTCAGTAAACTGAGTTCGAGGTAGAAGTTTATCGGAAGTATTAAAATTCATGAAAATCAGTCGATCCCTTTGAATAAAAGTGCTAGGACGTGGAGCACGCTACGGGGTTGGAAACGTCTTTAGATTAGGTATTTGAGTTGCTCGAGCTACTCTTACTAACAAGACTCTGAGTGGGCGAACCTACTCCGCCGGTATTCTTAGCTGTTGGTACTCGAAAATTCAAGTTCACTCATGCTACATGCGTATTTATCAGATTGTATTTTAATTCAAAGTCCAGATTAGACTTACACAGATAAAATATTATCATTATCAGCCTGAAAAAGTAACTTACAATATCGGGATATTTACAATATCGTCAGTCCTCGTTAATGGGACTGGGTTTTCTGATTTTTCTTTGTCGTTAACTTGTGGCACAACATTAACGAGCACAAGAACTAGGCCTACAATCAGTGTCTTCGACCAGGTCATTACACCCTAATAAGCACTTGTAGCCAAACAGTTCATTAGGATCAGCCCGTACTGCACTGTACTCGATCACGGTCACAATATGCGTGTATAAATAAACCAGTCTAAAAATTCACGCCCCTCCACCACGTTTACTTGACGTTGCCTCACAGCAAAGTATTTAAAATTGATCCTTGTGATGTAAGTGATAAAGATCAATTTACTTTGACTGACTGAAGTAGTAGGACGTGCAGTTTAAGATTGGTTGATCTCTACCTTCTTATTTACACTATCCTTTTCGAACGAATAGAAGATAATCTTAATGTAGGTCCCAGTTTAAATATCAGAGGCTTCCGTTCCCATCAGAGCAGAGGTAAAATAACGCTGTAAAATAATTACTGACTATCCATCATCATCATTAATTACATTTGTACCCACTAACTTTGATTTGATTGATTGAAACAAATTAAACAAACTAATGGGTAAAAACTTTTTTTCCAATACGGCACTTTTTTCGGTCCCTTGCAAATCTCATTCACAGGTTCTCAGCACTTTTTGTTCAGCAACAATTTTGTTTGACCAAAGGGCGGGTGGTTGACTTTGACAGATGATCAAAGAGACTTTGATCATTATCCATCGTGATTGCATGTGAGCACATGGGGTTGTATTGTACACGGTGGTAATGTCACAAGCTAATGACATAATATGAGTCCTTGGCCCACTGAAGCATTGTATGCTTTGTCTTATTCGTTTTGTCAAGTCACTAAGAAATTGGCGTGGCTAACTAGAGGCAATTGACACTGTCGCAGCTGGTTAGTGGACACCCCACCAAATATATTGCGCTGAACAATCCTTCCCCTTTTTATAACATCATGATTAAGTACTGTAGTGAAAGCTGTTGGATAATACACGTAAAATAGTAAATGCTAATTATATCTCCAAAGACTTTCAGGAGCCATTATCGAAACCCTGAATGTTCCCTCTCCCCTGAACCTACACAGTGCGACAAATACTGAGTAAGGGGCCTAATTGACCATGTGAAATGTTATAAACTTACCATGCCTATATTTTTTTTATGGTCAATAAAAATATTTTCTTTCTTTCTTTCTCAACAGAGCCTTGTCCACTCTTCAGTGGCTGTCTGACAAAAAAAAATGTTACCCTACTCTCGAAGTCCTATAGAGAAAATCCACAAAAATCCTAGGAATATCCGGGTAACTCTTTCAAGCCTTTTCATGTAAACCTCTGTATACATAGCTGCAATCTTAAATCTAATCTAACCAGGATAAAAGTGAACTTAATAAATAGAATAGAGACATTTATTAGTTTGACTGGTCACGAGTCACGTCTCAAACATTCGGTTCCGCATAAATTCTCTCGACCATGAACCTTCGATTCGATTCGATACGGATTTTTTAACGAATCCATTGAACAAAAACTGTCCACGCTATGAATGGAGTTGTTCACACGAAACTCTTCAAGGTTGCACCGCCTTTGTAATAGTTATCAAACGGATCATATCAGTGACTTCTTTCTCTTTTGTTTTTGTTCGCTTAGAAAGGGATCATACAAAATATTTCTTGCTTGTTGTGGAACTGCCACTTAGAATCAAGGCTTTTTGAAACCCTTTTGTCTTTGGAAAAAACACACTACTATCAATTGGTTCGGAGCTTTGCATATACCTTTGACTTTGATCGCGATGCAGGCTTGTCCTAGGGCGGGAATATGTTCTTTGGTAAATAAATAATTTTGTATTTTTTTGTATTTTGATCCGGTGAGTGGATTTGACAAATTGATGCATCGTCTTATTGCAAAAATAAACTAAAATATAAGACTTGCTTGACTGTTCCACGCCGTCTTTCAATTTCTGGTTCTTACACTTATTTGTTCTTTGTCCACAGTTGCCCCCATCGGTGTTAGCAAGGTTTCATACACAACCGCTCACACCGGCGGCTACGGCGGCGGCTACGGCAGCGGCTACGGCGGCGGATACGGCGGTGGATACGGAGGATACGGCGGATACGGCGGATACGGCGGACATGGCGGATACGGATACAACGGACTCGGAGGCTCCGGTCTTGGAGGATACAGCAGCGGTAAGGAATCATTTAGTGGCAATCCAATTTTACGGCCTTCACTCTAGGATTTATAAAAAATATTTCTCCATAGCAAGCAGATATTTGTGTGACGTGTTGGGGAACAATAGCAATCTTATTAAGAACTCCAAGGATTTTCAATGAGCGATAATTTGTACTCGCATGTAAGGATATGTTGACCTCAGCCTTAGAGGTCAGTTATGCAGCGTGGGATCGGTACCGTGATAATTACCTTGTTCTTTACTTTGTGTTTGTTCTTTGTCTACGTATCGTTTTAAACAAAGGGTCGGTTATACTAACGACAACTGTTCACAAGCACTTAGCTGGCACGTTGTGATTATTTTTGACAGATCTTTTTTTAGGGTCAATGTCATTTGCTAATTGAATATTTGCACTGGCCTCTTATTACACCCCTTGTATAGCCTTGGACCTTCAGTAGGTATTAAAACATCAAGAAATCTGATATTATTATGTTTAGTCAATTTATTATTAAGTTGGGAGCCTATTTATTTTTTGTAAATAAAAATATTTCAATTAATAATTAACACAACACAATCTAGGCCCAAACTAAGCAGAGCTTGTACAATGGGAACCTGATAGCTACTAAAATACTTAGAAACCTTTTTGTACTTGGAATATAATATAACATCCAGACAAGGAACAAACATTTGTGTTCAGTCATCACACAAATATTTGATCACAGTTTGGATCGAACCCTTGCTCTGCAGCGCAAAAGACAGAGCTATCTACCAACTGAGATTATGACGGCTGTCAAATGAACGTTTATTGTAAAATATGAAGTATTTTATTCACACAGTGTTATAATTTCCATCAGGATACGGTCACTACCCCGCAACGAGCTACGTCAACCAGGTCTCTTACCCCAGCTACGGCGGCAGCTACGGCGGATACGGTGGATACGGCGGATACGGCCACGGGTACGGCGGGCTCGGCGGCCACTACTAACCGGACAAACTTGGCCCACTCTATGAACATACCCTTTAATTATAAACGTTGTATAAATTTATACATTGCTTAGCTCTGTCACTATTTACCTATTGGTAAGAGATGGCTAGTATTTGCAATGTTTTTGACTAAATTGACTCTCTACTTTGAAATTAGTTTATCAAATAATAGAGCGTAAAAGCTTTACCGTACTTTTTCAGAAGTTTTGGAATATTTTGATCGATACGACGCATCATTAGCCACCATTTGTGATAAGGTCCATGATCAAATTAAAGTTACTTTACCCTAAATCATCTAACTTGGTTAAAATTACCCATTTAGCGAGTAGAGTTGATTTATGGGTATCATTGCTATAATACCATCTTTGTGTTCTTAATTTGTGTTCTTTTTTTTTATTCTGACGCTGACTTTTGTAAAGTTTCAAGCGTTTGCGAAACCTTGCCAACTTTTTATCGAATTTTCGCATGTAATTTGTAAATACGAATTAGTATAAATAACATATTATACTTAAAAACCGTTTTTTTTTTACTTCCTTCCTATGATTATATACTAGGAATGTGCTTGCTGTGAACGCTGTTAAAAAATATATTTCCTATGTTGAGCAGGTATTATTCGCATTTCTCTTTGGTGTTTTTTTATAAAAACACTTAAGGAAAACCTCTCACGAACAAAGTAATGTAAGCGTATTTTGAGAATAATAAAGATGGGAGGACATTATAAATGGTTTTGATTCCTTCTGATGAGTCAAATGGAGTCCCGAGTATAAACCCAAAATAGGAAACAAATGTTTTTGAATAAAGACTGAATAGACAATATCATTTATCAATCGACATCGGGTAACAGGAGGTAACGTATGGGACATTACCATAACATGAATTATTGAGCCATGCAGATGAGAACAGACGAACGCCTAAAAGGGTACTGTGCGTTTTTTTTTTTGTAAAGAATACTTTGCGTTGTATAATTGTGATTACAAAACAAAACAAAACCCTAAACCCAAACCCAAAGACATAGCTACGGCATTCGATTTTATGTTTGGTAAAGTATGCACATCGTTACTGGGTACTATTTAAAAATTATTGGATCCAAATCATCATATTCTTATTTCGTGTGGCACAAATAATAAAGTATTAGGAGATTTAACGAATTTAAATAATTGTTTAAAAGAACTGGTTAGCATTAAAACGTGTTAGTATTTTTATTTTTGTACAATTCTAAAACAGATAAACGTCTCACACAAATCAGATTTCTTCGATCGAAAATTGAACTACTTATTCCGTGAAACTGTACAGTATCTTACAATAAAATTGACAGATATATTATTATCATGAAAAGAATCTGACAGGTCTATCGAGAAATGAACCCCAAATACCTATGTATTATTCATAAACGAAGCCAACTTTAGGGTAAAAAACGGGGTAAAACGAGTGAATGCGTCGATAGCACTTAGTGACACCCACCATAGTGTTTGCCGTTTTGCCAAGTTCATTGATTGTTGGCAACACTAACTTAAATACGATTTAAATTGCGTTCTAAATAAATATAAAATTTCGGAATATTTATGATTAATCTGTGCTCATAGTTTATTTTGTAAGTAAGTTAAACGTGTCAAGACAGAGAAGGTTATAGTTTCAGTAATGTTTATCTTTTGGCAGATTTTTGAAGTGATTATAAATGATAATGCGGACAATTCACACAACACTATCTAGCCCCAAACTAAGCAAAGCTTGTACTATGGGAACCAGATAGCTGATATAATACTTAAATACTTTACTATACTTTACTAGGTATACTATACTGATATAATACTTAAATACTTAAGTGTTTACAACATTGAGTCGTTATGGTTAGCCCAAGGTATTTACCATTAATTAGAACAGCTTATTTGTACATCATCCAGTGTGTATTACATCGGCCTCATGAAACTAATTAGTGCAGATGCTCAAGCAAACAGGCTACGTGTTTGACGTCGGCTAATCAAGTGGGCGACTACTGACGAAGTGCTGGATGTGGACCAGACTACTGAATTCAGAGACTTGGCTCGTACTACGACATAATTCAATTACTACGAACCTCTAAATTAACCTGTCCTAAATTTCGTCAAGTATACATTCCAAGCTCTCAACTCAAATGGTAGTAGCTCTACCTTCTGCGCCGTAGGTCTTGGGTTCAATCCCCACCGAGAGCAAACAATTGTGTGGTGAACGCAGATATTTGTTCTCTTTCTGGTGGTGTTAGACTTATTGTATTATATATAAGTACCTATGTATTAAAAAAATAGAATGTATATCAACTATCTGTTTCCCTAGTAAAAGTTCTGCTTAATTTGGGGCTAGATAGTGTAGTGTGGATTGTCCAAAATACTTATTATTATTATATTAATTAATGTTTGATTAACATTATACCAGTACTACCCATAGTGACCCACTGATAGGCAAAGGGCTCCCCTCATTTTTACTGGTCACTGTGATCTTCTGCCTTATAAAATATTGTAGTTGGACTTGGGAAGTAGCGAATCGCCTACCGCATTTGCCTTGTGCCTCAAAGGTTTTTGCTCTCGAATAAAAAAAAAAACAATTAAAAAACTGCTTCATACCCAAGCATTTTGTAACAGTGTACCTACTGCATGTGACTCCATAATCCGAGGTAAAGTGCCCAGTTTTTGCCCAGTTTATATGGGCTCTCAGCTGAAAAACAACAAAAAGTTTATTTTGCACAAAATGTAGACTTTTAAACTATTTTGCGGAGGTGCGATACACGGCTTTGGAGTTTAGCCCTCATAGTATAAATAGTAGGATTCTGTAGTTTTTGTGCAGTTTTGTTTTAAATATTTTAAAGGGGCATTTTTGGATAAATCAAAAATAAACACTCTGATATTTTTTAAGGCTTATCATGGCTCTACCCTGCATGTTAAAAACAGATATGTCTGTGTTGGAAGTCCGCATCTAAAAACATGACACTGCACGTTTCAGAATCAAAAAGAGCTCTTCTTGCTTCCGAGGCCGCCTCCAGCTATAAATACAATACAGTCTATAATACTACTAAATATAATAGTACTATAATATAGTCTTTAGCCATAAAAAAAATCTTCAGACGGCCTTAAAACACCGCTACTGTCTTGCTCACTGCTTCTTAAGTTTTAAGGTCAATAAAATGTTTTTCTTTCTTTATATATTTATACTTACTGGAGTTCCTATACTCTTACCTAAAAAAAAATCTCTCTTTTCTTTATTACCAGATTGTCAAAATAGAAATTACGTTATTAGAACCTCATCGTCTACAACCATTAAATGCCGGTGGGACGACCATGGCTAAATAATAATAAAAGTTTTTAACTTAAAAACTTTATTATATGTAACTTCTTATTTCATGTTGATGTTATAGTTATTAAAACCACTTCGTCCGGTCAGTAGCCACCTGGCTACAATAGCTAAAATTTAACTAATCGCGTGTTTGAAAAATACTTGTTTACATAGCAATTTTCTATGTCGGAAACACAATTTCCGTCAGGCGCTGAGTGTTCTCTAAAGCAAACCAGTGCAGACAACAGATCCAGCACAAAGCTAATTTAGCGGCTGCCTGCATCCCTCGTTATTTATTACGTCCACTATTGCACCGCGGGACGGGAAGCATGAGCCACGAGTTATCAACTGAAAACCTAGCATACATACTCGACTACAGTTTTCAATGTGTCTACTTTCGACTGTTAATTGATCATATTAAATATTATAGCTCGCAAATGAATCACTTATTTATAACAAAAAATTTGGGAAGTCCCCATATTTGAAACTGAATCTCAAAAAATGTTTTTATCATCAAACCCATACGTGTGGGAATATCTATGAATAGGTCTTCAAAAATGATGTTGAGGTTTCTAATATCGTTTTTTTTTTCTAAACTGAATTGTTTGCGTGAGAGACACTTCCAAAGTAGAAAAAAGTTGGTCCCCCCCCTCTAACTTCTAAAATAAGAGAATGATAAAACTAAAAAAAATATATATGTTGTACATTACTATGCAAACTTTCAACGATATTTGGTTTGAACGAGATCTAGCCAATAGTTTTTTTTATACGTCATAAATCGTAAGCCGCAATTTACGTTTCGACGAACTACAAGAACCTTTATATTATGTTACTTGATGCTACGGAACCATTCATGGGCGAGTCCGACTCGTACTTGTCTGCTTTTTATTTATTTAGGATTGTGCTATCATGATTTGCTGATAAAATTTATCAGCTAGGGTTAAGAAGACCCCTTTGTGGAAAAAAATAATTATGAAGCTTTTCCTAAGCAGCCTTTGAATAGTTTTTTTTTTCTTTTATTAGATACATGAAAAATATTTTTAATAAACTCGCTTTCCGATTGAAACTTGTTCTGTACAACTGTTCAACCTGAAGATACGCAACCGGTTATGGCAAAATGCGCCTTGTCAGAACAGCAAGAAGTTCTATTTTAGTAATTAGTGCCAGTTTTATTAATTCCATAAGAGTTATCACCGTATTATTACAACATCGTTGCCATTTTCCACGGTGCCAGGAATTTTTACAGTGCTTGCAGTTTCCGAAGAGAAATATGTTTGTGCAGGTAAGTATGTACGTACACCTAAGCATACCTATTGATTGATACCTAATGAATAAATTTGGGAATATCAAGTCCAACTCAAAGAATCAACCAGCAGATCTTTGTTCAATGAATCAGTATCACCCTGTATTTCGCTTCCTAAAAAGAATTTAGCGAAACGCAAATAGGGTTTTCCGTTGCAATAAAAGGGGTTTCCTGCAAAATAACCGTTCCCGACAAACAGGAAATCAGTATTCATCACGTGCTCCGCGGCTCGGATCCATCGGTATAAAAGCGCGGGCGCCTGATACAAATCTAACCGCAAGCGTATTCGCGGGGCTGGAGCATTATGTTGCTATTCCGTTGCAACAGGCGTATGGCTACTATACAAGCGGGCTGTGATGGAGAGAACACAGAACTTAGACGGCATTCTGTGGAAGAGAGTATGCTGGCTGGAAGTTAGATCGTATTCCCATTGATTGATATAAGTAATCTCCATTCTTATTTTATCATTCTTATTTATAGCGCTGTCTGGCCCTGTCACTTCGATATTGTCTCGGGCTCTGTCTCTGGGTCTGGTTTTGAGACTGTGTGAGTGCTCACCAGTGCATTATTATGGGTGTGTAACTTTTTGACGTAGGATTTATTTAGTCAACACTCACACAGACTCAAAACCAGAACCAGAGACAGAGCTCATGGTAGGCATCTGGACCAAACCGATGACATTGATAAAATCAAGAGAAAACTCCAATTCAAGTTTAAAACGAATCAGGCCTACAGTCCATCGAGTAGTCGGACAGGGTTTGAAGTCTTTCAGTTCTCAAGTTCAATTTAGGCGTAATGTTAAGAAAACAAATCGTTTGTAACTGTATCGTCTGTTTCGTGGCCACAACCTATCTCATTGTGGAGTGGTACCTCGGCTCAGTGCCGATGACATTAGCATCTCGGGACTACCATTTTATATTTATTCAGGAAGCCTGATTCCGCTTTCCGCATTCAGTGTTAATTTAGAACTAATAATGTTTTTTTTTGTTTAGATATTCTCCCTTTAGCTTGCTTGTTTAATTGAAGCCAAGCGAGGAGTTATTTGTAATCTATTTTTATAATTTAAAATTGACGTAGGTGTGCCCAAATATAACTCATTAGGGGAGAGAGAGGAGTTATTATTTCTTGACATTATGGTTCATTATGAACTTTTCTTTAATTGTAAACAGTTCTGTTTACTTTATGAGCCTCATGGCATGGAAAACTTAAGGAATTGTACTTCCAAGTTAAACAAAAGTAATTAGTGTACCTACCTACACCAATTAAACGCGAAGTTTGTGCCAAAACAGGCATGCAATCAAACAAAATGTCCCAAACACCTTCAACGTGCGTTTCGTTTTTCTTTATGAATAAAAGTTTGATTGCTATGTGGCTAGACCCAGAAGATAACCTCTAAGCCTACCACAAGCTCTGTCTGGCTCTGTCTCTGGCTCTGGTTTTGAGTCTGTGTGAGTGCTCACCAGTGTATTATGTGTGTGTGATGTTTCGACGCAGGATTTATTGAGTCAACACGCACACAGACTCAAAACCAGAGCCAAAGACAGAGCCAGACAGAAGTTGTGGTAGGCATACTTATGTTTGTTTTTTGTTTTGTTTGGAATAATGTTTGCGCACATCTAAGCGATCTGCGATGACGATCAGTGAAACGCTGTCAAAAATGACAGCAATTTGACAGCGCTTCACTGTAACAGAAACCTGTCACAAAATAAATACTTCCTGCTAATGCCTTACTTCCTGCTAATGGTTATCAGATAATATGTGAAAGTTTAAGTTATATAAGTTCATAATAATATGGTCTAGTGGCCAGATAGAGTTTATAGGCCACTCAGGGGTCATGGCTTACGACCAAGACCAACAATTCGAAGCACGGAAGCGCTCAGTTAAATGCCAACAGCCACCCATCCAAATGAATACGCAAAATACTCCTTAGCTTAGTAAATTTTTTATTTATTTTTCAATTCGGGTCTCACAATTCAGATCAAGCGTGGACTAAAGGTTAGTTCAACGAGTGACATTTGAATTGCAACACAGTCTTTATGCTCGTATCTGTTGTATGTTAAAACGCACATGTGGCTGCTAAATTACTAAATAACAAGTCGCCAGGTTCCACGCCTAGCAATAACTTGATAAAGCATTGCGTTCCTAATAAACGTTGACCGAACAATGACGCCCGTGAGATGAGATTGAGCAAAACTCCGTTATTGACGATATAATATTTAGGCTATTACATCCTTTGGCTTTGGCAACGAGGTTATCCGACAGAGAACCAAGGTAGTCGACATAGTTCAAAGGATTAGTAAGCTGAAGTGGCAGTGGGCCGGTCATGTTTGCCGTAGAACAGACAATCGTTGGAGCAAACCAATACTAGAGTGGAGACCGCGTTTAGGTAAGCGTAGTGTAGGACGCCCTCCGGCAAGGTGGGGTAACGATCTGCGAAATGTAGCAAGCACTGGAGGAGAAGAGCCGAAGACCGGGCTCAGTGGCACGTCTTGGGAGAAACCTACGTCCAGCAGTGGACTAATACAGGTTGATGATGATGATCCTTTGGCTACAATCGAACTTATAGTATACAATAGTAAGCGACCATAAACTGAGGACTATTTCCAGAAGCGGTCTTCTTCAGGAAGGTGATGATTAAGGAGAACTTAGGGCGATGGAGTCAGACAGTCAAGAAGACACCTCCTGATTATTTTCTTTGCCTTAAATTAAGCAGAGCTTGTACTATGGGAACCAGATAGCTGGCTGATATAATACTTATAATATGTTTTTTTCATACATACTCCGAATACAATATGACTCCCACACAGAGAACAAACAACCTGTGCATACCACACAAATATTAATGTTCTCGGTGGGGTTCGAACCCATGCCCTCTAGCGCTGAAGACAGGGCTACTAACCAACTGAGCTGAGATGCCAGTCAAACAGAATTATTTGCTATGAACTCCTGCTGCGGCGTGTGTTTCTTTGATATAGTAACGGTCGTCGTTTTTAGGAAACTGCATCTTAAGGAAATGTCGGTGGATAGACATGTGCTCCACATTGCTACATTAGCTTGTTATATCTAGATTGTGCGGCACTCCGCCATTACTTAAGTAAGTGCAAGACTGACCTCACCGCTACTCTACGCAGGTGGGTTCATCTTTCTTATGTTAGGTTTGATTCCCACCCAATGCAAACAACACGGTTCAAATGTTTTTTCGTCTGAATGTCAAATGTGAGAATTTTTTTTTAGAAAGTTTAGTATTTTTTATAGATCCAATCAAGTCTCAAGGTCCATGAATTTAATGCGTCCTCAAATATCATCATAAAATAAAACCAGTCTAATTTGTCACTATCCATCTTACGTCTAAAAAAAATATACTCAGTCCGAGTTTCTATCTGTGCTTTTACTTGGGGCCGGTTTCACGGATTGCTAATCGACCAATCAAATATTTGGCATTTGTATAATTCAAATTTTTGCAGTGAAAAATGTGAGTGAAACCTTCAGAGGCCCAAATATTGAGAGATAAGAAGAATTTTAGAGAATAAATAAAGCACATTGGTTTTGGAGCCGCTAAACAGAAAAGTCGAAGATCACACGCACATCACATACAAGACCTACCTACTAGTAGGTAGCTAAGCAATATAACCTTGGAATTTTCAAGTTGAGAGTAAACAAGTGGATTATAGCTAAACGTGCTCCGCCTTAGGCTGCATTTTCACTTTCCATCAGGTGTGATGGGAGTCTAATCTTTAGCTATCAGTAATAAAAAAAAAGCTGAGTTACTAGTAGGTATCTGTACAGCATCCTCACCAAAGCCCTGGAGATAAAGACCCTCGCCTTGCTAAGTGGATTGCGCATTACTGAAGAAAGGTCGAATCCTTATTGATCAATAACCCATACGAAGCCCATAAACGAATGATACATACGACCTTATTCACGTGACATACGCAACAAATACACAGTACAGTAAAAGGCAGAAGTAACCACTCAGCATCGGATGGGACGAACAGAAGACGGATCTTATTCGATGACATAAAAATACATCTAAGTGAGTAAAAGTTGAACTAAGGCCTGCGCCAATCTAGGCGATCTGCAATGGCGATCAGTGAAACGCTGTCATATTTGACAGCTTTTCACTGATCGCCACCGCACAACGCATGAAATAATGTGCCGCCTACGAATGGCACCTCAGGCCTATTTCTCGCCTAGTGTTCAAAATAAGTGATAAGTGAGTATATAAATAAATGTACTATGGGAAACAGATTATTGTTGAACTTATACCAGGGTGGAATTTTGTAATGCCACCTGGAGGGAAAACTCTTAATTCTGCAGATTGTTAAAAATGAGAAAATTTTACTCAAAGGAAACATTCCTTTATTTTTGAATAGAAAGCAAACTGCATTCAAAGATTTTCGAAAATTCTCTTCTCCCACACCCGGGAATCGAACCGGCTAAAATCTGAAAAAATTATACCCTGTACTTTTATTGCATCGATAGTTAGGGTCAATTTATAAGAATGAAATCTCTTTGACAAACATGATAAATTAAATGAAAGGAAATGTTCCTATAGGCACATCTTGCTAACATAGTTCTAAGTTATATTTTCGATGAATCAAGGTCATAGAACGTTTGTTTTATTCTAATAAACAAGTTATTTAGACATTTCGCAACCAATTTATATTACAAGAAAACTTTATTTAGATTAAAAATCAACAAAAGTCTCGTCACCGACCGAGGAGCAAGTATTTATGAGATGTCACGCGCCGCTCACAAAAACACAAACAATTTCCCTTTTTGTTTATATATAAATTGTGCGAGTGACACTTATCAACGCGAGAGAACCCATTTCGTGCCAATTTGTCCAATAACCCGACTCTTTGTGACTCGGCGCTATTTCTGAATACTGTTACAACCTTTTCAAAGTGACAACACTGTACATATCGAACAATTAGACAGTACCAATTGCTGCCTCGGGTTATAAAGACATGGTCACAATACATGGTCATAATAATTTTATTTTCTACTAGCAGCCCGTCCCGGCTTCGCACGGGGTAGACAATATTGTTGCACATTATTTTGTTCTATCGCTAATAGTTTCGGCAGCGCATTCGACGAAAGACATTTTAAGACTCATTTTTCTACACCTTCGGTTACATTGTTCAAATTTTACCAAGGATCCCTAATTTTTTTCAAAATGAAATGTAGCCTATGTCAAATTGGAAGAATGTAGCATTCTATTGGTGAAATAATTTTTTAAATCGGCCCAGTACTTTTTGAGCCTATTCATTACAAACATACAAAAATAAGTACAAATCTTTCCTCTTTATAATATTAGTGTAGATTATACTAGTACTTACTACGACATTGATAAGATGGCGGGAAGTCGCTGGGTAGAGACAGTCTTACTGGAAACGTATATGGTGGGCATTATGTCCAGCAGTGGACTTCTTTAGGATGATGATGAGGTATACTACTTAACTAACCATCTACTACTACTACTTATAGTTGCTATCGAGTCAAAGATAATAGTTTTGTCTCATGTTTATTGCAATTTCATGTCTGTATGTAAATGAGGCTTTTAAAAAGGATTCGATAGAAGACATCGTCAATATTAAGCCAATTAAATCTTATAGGTATTAAGCTGTATACCTACATTAATATATCCTGTTTTTGGTATTATGTTTTTTATACAACTTACTAGCTAATGGAACAAGCATAGCATAGCATAGCGTGGAACTGACACCTAGACTCACCTAGCTTTAAGACGTTTCAAAGTGATTCTTGCATCGTACTGAATAAAACATTATTGACTTTGACTTTGAGATAATGGCCCGCCTTATGTTAGATGTAACCATCGCCTATTATAACAATGCATTGCCTCATAGGTCATGCACGTCAAGAACGTGCACTACGATGCACTGCCCTGCGTCCATCAACTCGATTATTTATTAGTGCATGTATTATATTATTAATGAGTTTTCTAACGATAAAAATTATGTATACAATGCTTGTGCTCTCATACGGTGAAAGCAAACATCGATGTGGAAACCCGCAGCTTAGTCAGCTCTGCACGTATTCACCATGTCTTTCCTGTGGATTAGGCCGACTAAGCTGTCAGGATGGTATAGGTGCTGGGCAAGCCTATTCCATTTAAAATCCTGTCCCAGGCACTATAGCGTCCCGTTAGTAAGGGCATGACTGATCACCAGTTGCCCCTGACGCTTTATAAATCATCTGCAATAGATGCAGGCCTGTTTACTTTTTACTTTTTTATTGTATTAGGGATAAGTACAAAAAAGTAAATTACATGTAGGTACACCATGGCTGCTATTATTAACTCACTGGCATCGATTTTAGATAAAAAGTGTCGTAAATCTGAGTTTATCACTCGTAAAATTGCACTTTAAAACGTACGTTACCTTCGGAGGTAAATCTGTCTTTAAATAACGACTGTTAGATATACTTCAAGATATATTTAGTCTTTCAATGGCGGAGACAATTATAAAGACTTTACAATGTCAAAAGTCAAAGATGTCTTTATTCAGTAGTAACTCAAGAATCTCAAGCTATGGAGGACTGTTAAGATCGCGGGAAGTCGATGGATGGAAAGGGCTCAGAATCGTTCTTCCTGGAAATGTGTAGGGGAGGCCTACGAGTATGTCCAGCAGTGGACTTCTTCAGGCTGATGATGATGATGATGATGAACTCAAGGATCACTTTGAAACGTCTTAAAGCTAGGTAGGTGCCAGCTCGTCGTGACCAAGCCTAGAAGTGTTCGAGTTTGACTAGGTAAGAGAACTTGTTAACTGTAGGCCTACCATGAGCTCTGTCTGGCTCTGTCACTGGCTCTGGTTTTGAGTCTGTGTGAGTGCTTACTGTGTGTAACGTTTTGACGTAGGATTTATTTAGCTCACCAGTGCATTATACTGTGTGTGTAACGTTGTGACGTAGGATTTATTAAGTCAACACTCACACAGACTCAACACCAGAACCAGAGACAGAGCCAGATAGAACTTTGCTGGTTGCGTGCGTCTTGGCATAGAATCGACTTTCTTCCAAATTCCACCATCCACCATCTCCAGTGGATGTCGTAGGAATAAGGCAAATATGGAGACGCACCGGGGAATAGACCGCAGCATCTCCTGAGTACTTCTTCTCTGGTCACTCGTTCCTTAGAACCAGTGAGGTGAAAGGATTCTAAGTGCGTCTCAAAGAGGCTCTTGAGTAGGTGACACCGATACTGGCGGTCACCCATCCATATGCCTAGCTGAGGCAAGCAAAGATGAGGCGAAACTTAGCGATGTTTGTTTGCCAAGCTAATAATTCTAATATTACAAAATAGAAGATTATGTAGTCGGTGCATTCAAAACTGGTTCAACCACATTATAAGCTGGGCTGAGATGAGATCACTGTGTCAGTATCATCAATAGCGTTAGGTAATTTGATTTTGACACGATTCTACTAATTATCTAGTTTCTAGGGTTTCGCATGTAGAGGACGAGATCGAAAACATTTACTTTTGATCACGCTTAGTAGGTACTCTTCTTCTTAAATTTAAAAGCTTAAATAGCTCTTGTCGGGGTTTTGATGCAGTTTTCTCCAATTAAGTCTTTCGAATGCGGCCTCTTTGACTTCCTCATTATGACATGACAGCGACTTTTTCTTTTATCTGGCTACTGTAACTTATTCTTGGCCTTCCTCTTCCCCGTTTTCCTTCAACCTTTCTTTCCTTCAATGATGTTCTTTAGAAAAATATTTTGCATCTTCTATGAATGAGAGCTAGGTACAGCTGTCATTCATAGAAGATGCAAAATATTTTTCCTCTTCGATTTGGTATCGTCTCAAGTATTACTAGTACATTATCTATTTACTTCATTAGGCCTACCACAAGCTCTGTCTGGCTTTGTCTTTAGCTCTGGTTTTCTGTGTGAGTGTTGATTAAATAAATCCTACGTCGAAACGTCAGACAGACAGTATACCTACACTGGTGAGCACACATTAGACTCAAAACCAGAGCAAGAAACAGAGCCAGACAGAGCTTGTAGTAGGCCTACATATTTATAAATAAATCATTACTTGTGGAAATATTTTCAAGAAACGTGCCACGCCTTACCAAATATATTATTAGTTGAACAAAGTAAAAATAAAAAATCATTCATGCACTTGAATCGCATGGGTCACTTTGAAACACGAGTCTAAGTAAGGAGGCTTCCGTCAATTTGAACTGTTAGGTACTCGGACCGCGGTCCCAGTAGCCGCATGTATTTAATTTATTTATTTTGATTTAAATCAAATCTATCCGTTTTAAATATCTTTCGCCGGAAGAAAAATAATATAATTAAATCTATCCGGCTACTGGGACCGCAGTCCGAGTACCTAACGGTCCGAATTGACAGAAGCCTCAGGTAAGTATGCCAGCTTTTTAGTTTTCTAAATGATACGGGACCCATATTACGCGAGTCCGACTTGCACTTATTAGTTGGTCATTTTTGATGCGCTTAAAATTATTCAAAGATCTTAAGTTTGCAATATAACTAAAATCACATAAAAGTTGTTCTTATTCGTTCTAAAAGCTATTACACTTTGTTGACATTTAAATTGAACTCGGAGAGTATTATGTTGGGTTATTAAATTAATTTATGTCTGTCAAATGTTAAATAAGAGTCTATGCAGAAGATGTGGCAAAAAATATTTTTATCATGTTATAAAATGTAAATGTCATGCGATAATTATTTATTGGCCTCATTCCAATCGAATATAATCTACTTTATATAATTCAGAGCATTTCAAAGATGTTGATTTTAAAATAGGTGATGAAATTTACACTATGCTTAAAGTCGGAGTTTATTTTTTTGTATTTGGTTTTCAACATTGTAAGCCTAGTGTTTGTATGGAGACGAGAAAAACGCCTCTTTTGGTCACGCTAAAAGCTCTTATAAACTTATAGGAATGAAACCATAACATAATTTATGCAAAAAAAATCGGTTGTCTGTAAAGTCGGTTTACTGACGATAGTTGAACGTGACAGCGTCCTATGAAAATACATAGATGTCAAACGCTGCCGAACGCGGAGGCCGATTGTGCCTCTTTGTCGCACGTTCCGCGCTCTCGCTTGCACTTCAAGCCTTAAATGGAACGCCTCAGAGCGAGGTAACGCTGCATGACGTCATGTTTCTTCGTGCGTGCAGCTCCATCGAATTATAAGACGTTGTCACGTCAAAAACTTGGACTTGTGGTACTGAATGAACCCGCCGCCCTATAACCGCTAAGTCATCATAGGCCTTTGAGTGGTCTGAAGACTCACTCACGTCCAAACACATGTCATCTTCACCGCTCTATCACAAAGGGTTGGCTAAAAGAAATATTGTCTCAGCCACCCCTTCTCAAGAGGAGGGTTAAGGGGGGTCGATCTGCTTCAAATATTTACCATTGGTATTACGGCTGCTTACGACAAATACATTTCACTTCGACATGTCGAAGCGGGATGAGACGATCCTTTGAACAAGTGTGGATATGACAGGAATCCTAGAAAATAATAGTAGTATTTTTGTAAATAAAAAAGTGTGTCTGTATTATTTTAACGGCCAAGCCAATGAGATGAAAGGCATATCGATTCTGGACGTTTTACAACCTCTTGTATTTCTGATAATGTTGATGATGATGATTAATATTTGAGTGTTGTAGACTTTTTAGAATCAATAAATTCCAGCTTTTCTATTCCACGTCTGATAAATAATTGCTGTAAATATGACGAATTATAATTAATTGCAGTAGTTACGTGGATGTGTGGAATAACTCAGGCTTGTAAGGTACAGGCAGCTGCATACTTGCGTAAGAGCCGGCTTAGTTTAGTGGTGACTAATCCAGAACTGATTCAGAGGAAGTGGGTTCTGGGTAAATAATATCTGGGAAAAGTGAGTGATACAAGCAACTGTGTCAAAATATCGGAATTAAAAACTCAATATTTAATCATGGTAAATATCCCGTTGTTTCATAAAAATAGTGAGTCATACAAGTTTTGGAGTAAATATATTTTTTGGGTTCATAAACGAATTTGATTTTAAAAAATGTAAAAATATTTTAAAATATTTAAATAGTATATTGGGCCTCCAGTACATCTAGCCAAGAAGAAGAAGTAAGACGCTGCTATCACTTGGATTATTCAAATCCTTACGTTTGGAGATCTAAAGCTCACACGATTTAGAACGCTATTATTTTAAAGCCAGCACAGTGCTGCACGCCTGAGAGGCTCCTAGCTTCATGGAGTAAACGTAGAGAAATACTGTAAGGCTTTTAAAGTTAGGTACTTTCGTCTGCATCAAGATGTAGGTACTGTAGCTTTGCGCTTCAATTTTCAAAACTGTTTTATTCTAATTTCTAGTAAATCTGACAATAATAGTGTGTCATGAATAATAAATCAACAAGAGATACTGAAGTAAACTTTTTATGACTTCCTCTTTTGATTATTCAAAAAGAATATTGAGTACTGCGTTATGCTAAGAAATATAAGGGCCGTTAGACTATATTTTTTAGGTCAGTGATTTTAAATAAAATCTTCGTAATAGCTCGTGTAGCTGTGTCATACTGTAGCATATTATAATAACATACGCGTTTTATAATGGTACTCATCCTTGACAGTGAGCTGTTTCAGATGTCTTTGATATGGGAATCCAATTTACATATTATCTCGTAACCTGTCCAAAGAAAGCTTTTATAAATGTTTAGTGCTATATTTGACATTATCCCAAATGTCCACCTCTGTCAGTAGGCCTACCACAAGCTCTATCCGGCTCTGTCTCTGGCTCTGGTTTTGAGTCTGAGTGCTCACCAGTGTACTGTGTGTGTGACGTTCGACGTAGGATTTATTTAGTCAACACTCACACAGACTCAAAACAAGAGCCAGAGACAGAGCCAGACAATGCTTGTGGTAGGCATACAGAAGTGTATGTGGGGGCGTTTTATCTATTAAAAATATATTTTATGTACAGTGGGATACAGCTTAAGCTACCTATAAACAAAGAAAAATGACCCTTACCGCAAGGACATAAGAGCTAGCAGCGTATAGACTGATGCGTATCCTTGTGTACCTATATATTCTTGTAACATTTAATATGTGGAATCTTTTATAGTCGGTTTGTTATTCGTCTTGTCGGTCGAGACACTAGAACTAGTCTAATAAAACGTGTTTTAGGCGGTTTAAAACCACCGTTTCTACCAAGGAGACTTTGGCAGAACGCTTCTGTCTACATGGTCGAAAACCAACCCCAATCTTTGGCGGGCGCGCTGTTCTACCAAGGACGTTTAGAGGTCATGCAAAATCTGGTTTGAAACCGGTTTAAAACTTTTATTTTGAACCGTTGAAGGAATGTACCTTGAATATTGTAGATAAGACATTTTACTGAAAGAAGTCATTATTTGAGTTTAAAAACAATTTGAACTTCATTCCTTCATATTCAAATAATTTCATGGTTGAACCGGGAATTGAACCCGTTACACGAGAAAAATAATCATCCTGTAGCTCTATCATACCGATCGAAAGGCTTCATCGTATGGAAATTTTTTTGCTAAATATTTACTTCTGTTATATTCTTGATATAATACGGACATAAAAATATTTTAATTATCGCTTCAAAAACACAAACCCTTCAAATTTTTGATTGAATAAAAGTTATACCAGTGTAATCCGAATCTATATTGAAACATTTCTATGGTATCAGAAAAAGGAAGGAAAATAGTATATCCTCGGGGGACTCAGCAAAGATCCCTTAGCCATATCGCTTTACTTGTTCCAATGGAGTTACTATTGTTTTGGATTTCTGAAAGTATTGAATAACACTCAGTTGAGGTTTGTATTCTTCTCAAAAATCGGTTGTCTGTAATGTCGGTTTATTGACGATAGTTGAACGTGACAACGTCATACAGCTTTCCACGCGGACGCATCGCTCACTCAAGTAGGAGAGAGACAGATGTCGAACGCTGCCGAACGCGGAGGCTGATTGTGCGTCTTTCTCGCTCGTTCCGCGCTCTCGCATGCACTTGAAGCCCTAAATGGAACGCCTCGGAGCGAGGTAACGCCGTATGAGTCATGTTTCCTCGTGCGTGCAGCCGGCTCCATCGAATTATAAGACGTTGTCTCGTCAAAAATGCGTGATTTTGCATCTGATCATTGTACCTCACGAAGTGTAAGCGGACGAAAGGAGCCTCATTAAGGGTACCTAAAATCCTTTCATCACACTGGCACTGCCACTGGTTCAAAAGAACAACACCAAGAAGAAGAAGATGAAAACGAGAAAAATCAAGGTAATCAAGGAGCCCTGGTGTTGCCTGAAGCCACGAGAGTTTTCAATTCAGCGCTTATTGCGTCTCCAGACCTTGATGGAATCGCAATACAGAAAAACAAAACCAAAAACCAAAATTTAAACATGAGAGAACTACGACTAGGAGAAGACAAAAAAATATTGCCTGGGTTAATTAAGATAATCAGTAGGCCTACCACAAGCTCTGTCTCTGGCTCTGGTTTTAAGTCTATTTGAGTGTTGACTAGATAAATCCTACGTCGAAAATTAAATGTCACACACGCTATATTATATCCTTATTATATCCCATCTGCGTGTGACACGCAGTATAATACACTGGTGAGCACTCACACAAACTCAAAACCAGAGCCAGACAGAGCTTGTAGTAGGCCTACAGTACTTAAATTAGGTTTTGGCTATGCTTAGGTTCTCTATAAAGGTAAAAAACCAGTAAATTTTCCTCGAAACAAGATCATCAAACCGTCCGTAAAAGCTGTAATTTGTGTAATTATTAAATGACGACACGTTTAGGAAGATACTGTCAATTACTAAAATGCCTGCCTATGTATAACATGTTCAACCGTGATTCAACACGTTTCTTCTAATGTAGGGTTGCTAGTTCCTTATTATGATGATAATGATTAATACAACCAACCTATCTCCTTATTACCCAAAGGTTAGCTGGTAGATAATGCTATCTAGCATTAAGTTCGCCTGTGTACAGACTTTTGAATATTGTCTTTTGAATAAAGTATTTTCTATCTATCTATCTATTAATCCTTCAATCTATACCAAAACATAAATCAAACATGATCAAAAAAATAAATTATCTACATTAGTACTAACTTAAAAACGACAAATAATAAATTATAGCGTTCACTTGAATCACAAGAAATATATTTTTATAATGTCCCAAAATTTAAGAGCCGTGCGGGATTCAAACCCACGACCTTGCGAATCTTTGCGATTTTCTTAAGCCCTAATGGCTCTAAACACTATAAAATCAATAAAAAATAAATATATTATTACTCTGTAACCATATTTTAAACATATATTTTTATATTTATGACTTTATTATTTTAAAAAGTTAATAAAAACTTTTCTTTTTAGGGTTACCATTTCTTTTCCAAACTCCGAGACAAGAGTGTAACAGATATAGTAGACAGCGAGTAGACATAGCGAGCAGAGAGTAGTTATCAGCCCTACATCAGCATCAGGTAGGACTCGCAAAGGCCGGTAGTGGCGCAACCACTCTATCTGACCCGGTTATAACGACATCGCGAATTGGCTTTTGCACTACTTTGTTGCAATATAACTTCGGTGAATAGATAAAATGTACGAATTTTCAAATCAAATTACGTAGGAACTGCATATTTTTTTCATACAAATTGTTAACTTTTTTTGAATAAAGCCAAAGTCAGAATTTAATAAAAAAAGCTGTTTTTTGTCGTTGTTGTTCCAAAACTATGTATTAATGAAAGCAAAATAAATCATAGAAAAAATTTCTTCAATTGAACTTAAAGATGTAACTTATACGGACTGACGACAGTGAAAACAAACAAAATGACCCTACCGGAATCACTAGCGAGTTACACCATGTTTTCATCATCAACATTTTTTTTTCAGATACATTCAATAAATGTCAAGTTAAGCGATAACAAACATAAAAAAAAACGTGTTATGACAAACATCCCAAAAGTCAATTCAATCGTCCAGTATTTAATGCATAATACTTTTAACGCAATATTCAAATATTTATTCTTCTTCTTCTTCTTATCGTGTCACTGATTCTTTCGAACCAAGTGTGGGAAAAGGATTTTAAGTGCGCCTCGAAGAGGCTCCTTTCGTGCACTTGACACATATTTTCGAACTTTTTAGGTTCTACGATATGCCGGTTTCCTCACGATGTTGTGTTTGCAATATTTATTGCAAACACAACATGGTTTAGTTTAGGTTTATATTTTGTTTGAGTACTGGTGGTCTAGTGGTAGCGGCCCCGCCTTCCGATCCAAGGTCGTGGGTTCAAATCCAGTCGTGTACTAATGAGTTATTCTGTCTTAAAATGTATGTACACAATGCTAGTGCTCACAAACGGTGAAGGAAAACATCGTGAGGAAACCCGCGGCTTAGCCAGCTCCACACGATATTCCTGTGGATTAGGCCAACTAAGCTGTCATGGATGGTATAAGTGCTGGGCAAGTCTAGTCCATCTAAAATCCTGTCCCAGGTACTATAGCGTCCCGTAAGTAGAGGCATTAGTAATCACCAGTGCCCCTGACGCTATATAAATCATCTACAATAGAGCAAAGACACAATATAATAAATAAATACAATAGAGCGCTGGTGGCCTTAGTGGTAGTGGCCCCGCCTTTGGATCCTAAGGTCGTGGGTTCAAATCCAGTCGTGTACCAATGAGTTTTTCTGCCCAAAAATTTATGTACACTATGCCAGCGCTCTCAAACGGTGAAGGAAAACATCGTGAGGAAACAGGCATGTCGTAGAACCTAAAAAGTTCGAAAATATGTGTCAAGTGCACGAAAAGAGCCTCGTTGAGGCGCACTTAAAATCCTTTCACCACACTTGGTTCGAAAGAATCAGTGACACGGTAAGAAGAAGAATAGAGCAAAAGCCTCTATAGATTTTGTTTGTTGGCCAATTTTCGTCAAGCTCGCTATACGGAGCTCAGCCCGACCATAGAGCTTATAAGCGATAGTAAAGTACGCGCGCGCGCATTTACTCACACGCTCCTAACTCACGAGGCGGCGCGCGGCGATATGAAATATACGGTCAATATCTTATCTTATCTTATCTTATCCTGAAATATTAATTAGGGAAAATAATATGTGATTGTGTTATTGTGTCTGTATGGTGAATTAAGTGAAATATCCTTAAAAGAAATAGTGATTATTTTAATCTTCTTCTTAAAGTGACACTGGTTCTTATAACCAACGAGGTGAAAGGATATCAAGCGTGCCTCAGAGAGACTCCTATCGTGCACTTGACACATGTTTTTCAAACTTTTTAGGTTTTACGAAATCCTGGTGTACTCACGATTTTTTCCTTCACCGTTTGAGAGTACTGGCATAGTGTACGTAAAATGTTCGACCCACGACCTTAGAATCGGAAGGTGGGGTCACTACCACTAGCCCACCAGTGCTCGATTATTTTAATAATGTGTTATTTTAAGAGATTCTTGACATTACAGTGATATCTACAAAATCAAGTGATAGTGAAAAGTGATGTGGAGTGCAAGTAAAGTGTTTTGAGATTGTGTGAAAAATTAATTATTGATTGAAACGCGATCACTAAGAAAGTCAAGACCTCAAAAAGTCAAGATCGTAGCATTTTGAATCTGAATCTGTAAAATTGTATTAAATCTCTTCGTAAAATTACATCATCATCTGCTTGAGAAGTCCTCTAACAAAACCCTTCCATATACATTTTGAGGAAGAACGCCTTCTCTATCTACAAACATCCCAAGATCTTTGCAACATCTTTGATTCATCGGAGAAAAAGGCATTTAACGCCTGATCTTTTGGTTCGTGCCATTTAGCTTTGTTCTTCAAAGTATATTTAATTTTGTAATATCCAGGTGTCACTGCTCCTGCTAGTGGCCATCGTCCACGCAGACCAGGACTCTTCAACCAGCGAAGAGGATGACGAGAACAGCGCGGCAAAGAGGACCCTTCTAGAAGGAAACTTTGGAATGAAGATACAACCAGATACCAATAATGCTAGTGAGTATTACTTTGTTAATTCAATTCATTTCAATAAGCGTTTATTCAATACGATACAAGAATCACTTTGAAACGTCTTAAAGCTACGTGAGTCTAGGTGCCAGTTCCACGCGAGCAAGCCTAGAAGAACAGGCAACAAACTACGGCTCGGTTCCTATCGTTTTTTTATATGATCCTTTTACAAATCAAAAATAGTCTAAAATAATAGCAGTGAAGTTCCAGTGTGGTGCCACTTCACTTAGACAAAAGCAAAAGTTTCGAAGACAGCACACGCTACGCTTCAAAGTTATTATAAAGTATCTACACAGATATAAAGATACGAAATAGTAGGTACAGACATTGCAAAGTTAGCCTCAATCATCCCATTATTGGGTAAATGCCTCCCCACAATCCCAATCTCTATGATCTTGTGCCACCAGTTACCAGTCCATCTTAAAGGTATCCAGCTCGTGTTGCAAGTAAACTATACCAAAATATTTATTTCTGGATATGTTGACTGGCCTCTCAGCTCAGTTGATAGTAGCTCTGCTTTCTAAGCTGTAGGTCGTGGGTTCGATCCCTACCGAGAATAAATATTTGTGTGGTGAATATAGATATTTATTCTCTGTCTGGATGTTATATTGTATTCTAAGCTGTATTTACAACAAAATATTCTATAAATAATATATCAGCTATCTGGTTCCCATTGTACAAGCTCTGCTTAGTTCGGGGCTTATTTATTTATTTATGTATAGCAGAGGTTTATGTCCAGCTGTGAACTTCTTCAGGCTGATGACGATGATGAACCACTTAGTTACCAGAAGCATTAATTTTAAAGTTGTTCGATTTCCTTAAAATTTGATTTTACTGTTTTAATGTTGTTTTATCATCAGATTCTCGATTCCTTTCTCATCTTTCCTCTCCCTCCCTCCTCTCTCTCTCCTTTTTTTCTCTTCACAAGTGTTCCCTAAGTAAGCTAGGAATCCTCATCTACCACCACCTTAATCTGAACTATATCATCATTATAACGCCTACAGATAAGAGGTCTTGAAGGACAAAGGTTACACGTGTCGCTTCTTTTATTGCTCATCAGCTGCTGGCTATTTTAAGTATTTTGACAGGTTTTTGATGTGAGTTGCCTAAAATAGTACGATTTCCATTCAAATTGATTTTATCACTTATAGGCGTCGATAGTATAATTGAAAACTTAAATAACTCGGGTTGGCTTATACCTAATATTGGTGTTTATTTATATTCTTTATATTATGTATTATAGTAAATTACATTATGCTGGTGCTCTCTCCGGTTTGGAAACATTTTTTAAGAAAACCAATTCTAAACAAGACTATATTCCACTATTAAATAAAATGTATTCATTATTCAGAAATAGAACAATATTCGATCGAGAATCTTTGATTTGAGATAAATTTTATAGGTCAGGGTCAATGTCAGAGAAAAAGTAAAAAAATAAACAGGTTTTGCTATCATTATTGTCGATTATTTATATAGCGTCTAGAACAACAGTAACTTAGCCCCTTCACACACAGCGCTACGAAAATCTTCGAGTCCCGGCAATTTTAGTCTCTAAGCGACTATCGTAATACAAACTCATCACAGACACGCGTCGCGGCGTGTACGACCTCCATGCTGTAAGTTTGTATTTAGGTATAGTTGCTTTGAGACCAAAATTGCCGGGCATCGAAGATTTGCGTAGTGTAGCGTTGTGTACGAGGAGCTTAGATCTGACTCTTGGAGTGGAAGACCGGGTTGCTATGCAACCACCTGACCACAGCCCTTATAATTAAATACACAGACCTTATATTAAAATATCTACAAAGCATATAAAAATAAGATACGAAAATAGTAGGTACAGACATTGCAAATTGACATGTTAGCTTCCTATGGGTAGAGTGACCGGGACATCGGGCCACGCAGTATTATCATTCATTATAGCCGACCACAAAAAACATGTGTCGAGTGCACGAAAGGAGCCTTAAAATCCTTTTACCACACTGGTTTGAAAAAACCCTTGACACGATAAGAAGAAGCCGACGACAAAGTTTTTCTCAACAACAATTTGATCTATTTCAGCCGAGCATTCCGCAGAGCCTGAACGAGAGTACTCCAAAGGGGATGAACAGCAGAATCCTGCTTCATTTGTAAGTGCTTTATTATTATACAAGATTATTATTATTATTATTATTTAAAAATTAAAACGGTTACACACCAATTACATTAATTAAAAATATAGAAGAATACAAGAGTATAAGAAAGTCATTAGCAATAACAATACAATTTCCGATTAATAATTAATATAACTTAACAAATTAAATATGTCAATCTCATACATCAAGATATGGGCATCAAGGTCAAAGGACATAATATATCTAATATAACCACAATATTCATCAACAAATCATTACCTTGAAACTCCTTAGAAACAAGTTTTATTGTTTTTTTTGTTCCTAGTTTATTTATTCAACTAGTGGACTGATCAAGCTTAGTAGAAAAAATAGGAAAGTTCTAGATTGCCGTTTATTAGAAAGCAAAACAGGATCTGGACAGTATGCTATACCTAGGCAAAGGGTGGTGCAAGTAGAAAAGGTTTCAACCAATATCTTCGTATACATGGACCGAATATGTACCTAATATATTGCGAAACACGAAAATAATAGAATGAGTAGTGTCATGACCATGACAGACATGACTACACGGTACGTCTACGAACCAACTCGGCCTGAAAGAAATTTAATATAAAAGTTGTCGGCTCCAAGCCGATATAAATTCCGCTTTCGGGAAAAATTACCATTTTCGAAGGGACTCTCATTTCACGCTAAACTTTTGATAAAAATAGTTCTCAGTTCAAAATTCATAGTGCGGTTAAAATGGCGAATTTGCGATGAATATTGAGCTGATAAATTCTTTTATAACGCAAAGTTTGCCGATGATGTTAATGTTTAAATTCACGAAGCTTTGAATTTGATTTAAAAGACTTGTATGTAGTCGTAAGGTGCAATGCACACTGGACTCGGTCAACGAATTTCGAGGCCTTAAAGGTCAATGCACACTTGGCAGATATAGCAAGGTAGAGGATTTTTGACTAAGTATTTTTATCTTAAGTACTGCAGACTAGGGTTTCGGTCCCAATCTACGGTATTTTATAAGTTTCAATCTCTAGGTGATGTTTCTAGAAAAAAACAACACAGTAGAAAAATATATTTCTGGCTAAATTTTCTTGCCCCAGTCATAACATAATACAGTGGGTATTATGTTTGTTATAATGGCTATATGGAAATCCTCCGTGGTGATTGAGGTCTTATTGAGTATTTAAATTTATGTATTAAAATTATGTAAGATAAAATTAATTTTAACAAAAATAAACCTTGGCCATGTCATTTACCAGTTTGCCCTGGCACAGCAGATCAACTGTAAAAAAAGATAGACGAAGTTTCTTATTGTCATTTTATGATACACTGCTGCGAAAATTTTTAATTTTTAAGCACGCCACAGTTAGCCACCCCATGCCGCAGCCACCGTACAGTGTCAAATACCAATTCAAATCATAGTTTGTCAGTAGACCAGTAAGCCTACCACGAGCTCTGTCTGGCTTTGTCTTTGGCTCTGGCTTTGGGTCTGTGTGAGTGCTCACCAGTGTATTATACTGTGTTTGTGACGTTTCGGCGTAGGATTTATTTAGTCAACACTCACACAGACTCAAAACCAGAGACAGAGCCAGACAGAGCTTGTGGTAGGCCTACTGCTTGCACCTGCCAATAGACCCACAAGATTCGTCCTTTGTTTTCAGTCGGGTGACTGGATCACAAAGTTGTTGGGTGTAAATAGATAAGGATATAGGATAATGGATAAAACCATCATGATAACAACATGGAGTACGAGGCTTTATAAATAAATAGGTATGAGATCTAACTGGCTAACCTTACTCATAAAGTATTAAATAAATTGCACCATGAACATAGAGGCGCGGACTACTGGTTCTGTTTCCGGTCTGACCTACGTTAAAAATCAATTTCAATATTAAATGTAGGTTGTCAAAATATCAATAGCAGTTGGCAACATTCAAAATTACTAATTTATTAACACAATTTAAATTTAATCTTAATGTTAGACCTGTCACTGTTTGTGGTTACCCAGTGGTAAGAGCAATATTTTAAGCACTTGTTTATTAATTTTATAGTGTTTACTACACTTAAGGAAATCACAGCCGAGCGGGATTTGAACCCGCGACCTTCCCCTAAGGGGAAGGTCGCGGGTTCAAATCCCGCTCGGCTCTTAACTTTTGGGACATTATAAAAATTTTAAGCACTGTTTATCTTTTGACATATTTTTGTAAGTAAGGCTATTAATTAATTATATTTCTCACATTAACCTACATTTGATGTGCTAATAGTTATATTTTGTAACATTCAAATGAATGTGTGAATGAGGGCAAAACTATAATAGCAATGCAGAGAACTTGGAGATCAATATCCAAATGGTCAGTAGAAATACTAATCTAACTACTACTTTTCTACTAATCTAAATACTAATCTCTGTAAGTGGGGATTGAGGGACCCTGGTCTGGCTGCATGCGACTGTGGCGCTCCATCACAGTCCATGCAGCACTTGCTTGCGTGCCCCTTGAGCCCGAACACCTGCACAAGGAAAGACCTTAATAAAGCCACAGCAAGTGCTATTAAGAGGGCATCACACATAAAATTCAGATCTGGTAGGTATATACGTGCTCGTATGTTTTCCTTTTTTTCAGAAACTTATTGATAAAGAAAATATGACCCTAATATGATTTATATGAAATATGAATTGGAGGTGATATTTTCTTGATCAATAAGTTTCTGAAAAAAAGGAAAACATACGAGCACGTATATAGCAGATCTGGATTTTATGAGAAAAAATGGTTACTCTAGAGGCATTATCCAGGGAGGAAATAGGGGACTACGTTTGTATGGAGAGTCGCCGTGTGATTCCCTCTTAAGGTAGCCACCGACTTTGTAAAAGTTATTTAGTGAAAAATCGACACTCTATGAAGAAGAAGTAGAAGTACAAAGATCACTCTAAAACTTAGGTTAGGCAAATATTCTAGTTCCACTGATTCGACTCGCTCAGCTCAGTTGGTAGTAGTCTCTGCTTTCTGAGCCGTAGATCGTGGGTTCAATCCCTACCGAGAACAAATATTTGTGTGGTGAACACAGATGTTTGTTTTCTGTCTGGGTGTTAGGTATATTGTATTCTAATATGTATATACAAAAAAAATGTATAATTAGTATTATATCAGCTATCTGGTTCCATAATACAAGCTTTGCTTAGTTTGAGGCTAAATAGTATTGTGTGGATTGCCTATAATATATATTTTATTATAATTATTATTCAGAGTTCATATCAAGGGATCTAAATAAAGGTTGCCTTTAAAAAATGTATGATTTGGTTAACGGTACCGAAAAACCATAATTTGGGGGCACCGTAGGCTTAGTTCACCTGAGATAATTCACCTAGGTGAATTAGGGTACTATTTCGCAGACATAATATACCTTTGGGTATTTATAAAAGCCAAGCGACCTTTAGGTGTTACGCCCCCAACTCCATTATTGAGATAGCTCTTACATTTAGTCTGTAAACATAAAAATACAATTAATATAAAAGAGTCGTTATTTTTGTGGATACTGTCGAGCTTGGAGGCTGGAGCATAATCCTCTCGTTTATAAAACATCTCCAAAGCAATTAACGAAATTAAAACAACAACTGCCGACGCCGACGCCCGGAACCGGATGTCGCTGTTTCAAGATGGCGGAAATAAATTGAAGTACTAATAACTTTTTAACGCAGTTTTCTTAGAATTTTTTATCATTAAGGGTTTATTGCCTGTTACAAATATCAAAAACAATACATGTATTAAAGAAAAAATTGCCTGAAGACTGTAATACACGTGGTAGATACATTTTTCGAATGACATTCGAAATTTTGTGTGTGGTAAATATTTATCACTTTATCCAATACATTTTTAGGGTTCCGTAGCCAAATGGCAAAAACGGAACCCTTATAGATTCGTCATGTCTGTCTGTCTGTCTGTCTGTCTGTCTGTCTGTCTGTCTGTCTGTCTGTCTGTCTGTCTGTCTGTCTGTCTGTCTGTCTGTCCGGCCGAGTCACAGCCATTTTTCTCCGAAACCATAAAAGCTAGACTGATGAAACTTGGTGAGTAGATGTATTCTGTGAACCGCATTAAGGTTTTTACACCAAAATAGAAAAAAAACTATAAATTTTAGGGGTATACTTGAAACTGAAACTCAAAAAATTTTTTTTCATCGAACCCATACGTGTGGGGTATCTATGGATAGGTCTTCAAAAATGGTATTGAGGTTTCTAAGATCGTTTTTTTCTAAACTGAATAGTTTGCGCGAGAGACACTTCCAAAGTAGAAAAAGTTGGTCCCCCCCCCTCTAACTTCTAAAATAAGAGAATGATAAATCCAAAAAAAATATATGTTGTACATTACTATGCAAACTTCCAACGATATTTGGTTTGAACGAGATCTACTCAGTAGTTTTTTTTTTATACGTCATAAATCGTAAACCGCAATTTACCTTTCGACGAACTTCAAAAACCTTTATATTATGTTAATTGATGCTACGGAACCCTTCATGGGCGAGTCCGACTCGCACTTGGCTGCTTTTTTTTTATTGATTTTACAGTGTTTTTACTACACTTATGGAAATCACAAAGATTTGGATGATTGAACCCGCGACCTTCCCGGAAATAGATTTTTATAATTTTGTACCCGCAACTTTCCCCTTGGCACGGGGCTGCGCTGACCGCTGCGCCAAACTGTGGGTTCAAATCCCGCTCGGCTTTTAATTTTTGGGACATCAACAAAAATATTTATCCAATAAATCTTTTAATCATATTTTTTTCCACTTAAATGATAAACAAAGTCTTGGTTTATATTTATGTTATCTGTATATTGGTATTGCCCTTAAGGTCAGATTGCGGACCTTAGGCTATGATTGATGGCGCCGTTATTGTTTCCCGCCGGTCCTTAGGACATAAAGGATTATAGTGGCCTGTGCCTATTAAGAGCCGGGAAGGGATGGATATTTTAAAAAATAACAAGTCTGCTGTATTTTTATTAATTTCAGTGCCGTTTTGTTTCTCTTGGCAAAATTTGGCAAATTCATTGATCCAGACTTGGTGTGCGGACTGACGGACTTCCGAAAGTAGGCCGCTGGCGGGCCCTTTTTACGCTTGATACAATGTTTTCTAACTTTTTGTCGGTTCTTTGACACGCCGGTTTCCTCATGATGTATTCCTTCACCGTTCGAGAGTACTGGCATAGTGCACATACATCTTCGGACAAAACAACCAATTTTGACAGCCATAACCATAACCATATGAAGCTCATGGTAGGCCAGCTGGTTTACAGCCGGCTTTATTTGACACTATTAGATTGCGGAAGTAGGTGTAGAGGGCTTGGAATCGTTATTCCCGAAAACGGATATGGGAGAACATGTCCAGCAGTAGACTTCCTCAGGCTGATGATGATGATGAGTTATATTAGATCACTTACCACGATTATGTTACTCTCTAAGAATAGTGATAAATATAATGAAGAGCAACCTTAACTACACAGCACTAGCGAAACATAAAAGCTATTATTTAGATGAATCATGAAGATGCAGAGATTAGATAGTATTAGCGAGAGTAGGGACGTAGAGTCAGGGCAGAAGCCTAGCGAGAAGCCTTAAAGTTTAATTAGAACTGCCTGGAGCCTTATCTCCGAGAATGGATATGAGGAGGAAATTATTATCATTATAAACATGTTCCTGCGGTATTAGGATTAGGAACATAGAAACTATCATCATCAGAAGTCCACTAGCCTGGAAATAAGCCTATTCCTCTTGTCCCCTCCATGCAGAACAATCCATAGAGTAGGGTCTGTCATACGTGTTGTCGGTAACAGATGAGCTATATTTATGTTCTGTCCTTGTCACTTCATCTTGCTAATTTTGAGTCACCGTCATTTAACTCTAGGTATTTAGTTCTTCTACGGAATTTGACCTTGAATGAATTCTTGACCATTTGATCTTAAAACTTGTCTGCATGGCTGTGCTTTCTGCATGGAGAGACACCCTAGGGGGTTGAGTTCTTTAAGTGCATGTTTTAGTCTCAAGTATGAATGACGTCATTAGAATATCTTCCATACTGCGAAATGGCAACAATACTAATAGTATACAATATAAACTGTAATACAATACAATACATCATTATTCTCTTCTATCATAATTTCTTTTTCTCAATGAGGTTTGAGATTCAATGTAGTCCGAGTTTGGTTGTACTGTACAATACAACCGAAGTATTGTAAGTACATTATCCAATGAAATAAAATGTTCTGAATTGACACAAAAAACAACGGCTCTACTTTGGCACTGTAAAGTTTATTGTTGAAAAAGCAAACACGTCGGTAATTAAATGGAGGTCCATTCCGATTGGCTGAATGGAACAACTACTGAATATTTCATTTGCATCCGCTATCGAACGTAAATGAGAACAAATCGCTTTAATTGCATTGCGAAACGGTGTAGTTTCTCATTGTTTTGCTGAGGTTTTACTTAATTTTAAGATCCAACTTCGCGCGCTAATGAAAATCCAACTTTTTATCATCACTCCGTTTTAAATTCCGCTATAGACTACATTTATGAGGCCTCCTCTCACCTCAAGAACAATAGAATAGAATAGAATAGAATATAACTTTATTGTACACCATAAATCATCAGGTAAACATGGTCTAAAATAATACTTAAAACTAAAGGTACAATGGGCGGTCTTATCGCTAATAGCGATTTCTTCCAGACAACCTTTGGATGGAAAGAAACAACGTTGTAACAATGTTTTATAAATTTTATTTTTAATGTCGTCATAATTTCGTTTAAAGAACATAGAGTATAGAGTGCAGCTTTGATCGGCGGCCTAGTTACAGTTTCTGTATTGACTCTAAAGTCTGCGTTATGTAAGCGTCAATATACTTGCGTGACTGCTGCTATATACCACCTGCCTCTCTGATAATATGCTTGAAGGTTAGTGACCGTGCAGACTGTGTCGTCGTGATTAAGTATGTCAATTTGTGAAATATTTCGCTTTAGATTAGCAGAGCAGCAAAGCAACATATTTAGTAGCATTTTAAATTGAGATTGACTCGGCCCGTTGAGAAATCGGTCGAAGCTTTCCAAGTTAATATGCCAAGAGAGAAACTTTCAAAAGGCCTTTTTCTTCGTAATGTATTCAATGAAAATATAAAACCGAATTCAGCAACTTTTCAAGACCATTTTAATAAAATACAAACCAGCATTTTGGTCGACGCTGCGGCGGCAGTGAAACTTTCAGATAAAGTAGAGAAAAACAGCTGAAATATGCAAAAACAATTGCAAAAATTGTAATTAAAACTTTTTTCCGGCGTTATTTGGAACTCACTACAGTTTTTATTTGTTTACTTGCAGGATTGCTCAGTTGAACTTATTTCCCTCTTACTTACAAGCGTTACTTAGGTGTGAGACATTAAATAAAGTAAAGCATGCAGCTGAATTACTATGCAAATAATATTGAAACAAAAGCTCAGAATCAGTCCCCAGGATTCCTGAAGACCGGAGAAAGGGTCCAGCATTAATTGAGGGACAAAATGAAATGTTGGAAGCCACATGTAGGAATTTATGGACAATGGTTCTAAATATATAAAGTTATACCCGTGACACATTCTCAGTTTCAAAAATGGTGGACATTTATCATTAGCTCCATTTATAGCTTCGAACTAAAATGATAAAAACACTTTTTTTCAGTCAATTATTAAGTAACGTCATGTTTTAACAGTCCTAGAACAGTCATAATTGATTATCACTAGATGGAAATCAAACCGACAATCTATAGTGCAAAAGGCAGAGCTTATTCAACTATCACCCGGCCCGCACCAATAAAGAAAATACCCACTTTAAGAGTGACAGAATCAAATTACAAGGACCTTTCGGTATTTGAGTCAGTTGGTTCGCCAGAGCTGCTTATCAGGGCGGCGAGGAAATGAGCTGGCGGCAATAAATTGTCCTCTCAACGCATACATTTAAATAAATCCCTAAAGGGGTGCTCCGGGTGTTGAGAGCCGCTGGCGCAACAATTCCGACTCATTACCGGAGAAGTGCGGACGAGTTGTCCGCAATTAATACCGAAATGTTGCATCGCCATTTTTACGTTCCGCCATTATAAAGTTTTGCCGTTTTAAATTATAATTTAATTCATGAAATGGACGCAGCTCATTGCTAGGGCACGTCCTCGTTGGTTTTGTTTTTTTAGTAAAATATAGGTGTTTGAAGCGGGTGATCTGCTTGATCCATTTCAGATGGGTTTGTCTATTATAAATTGAGTGTAACTAAAAAATTCAAACAATGCAAGGCCATCGCCAGCGCCTAGGCACATGTGCGCAGGCAGCAGGCCTACCACAAGTTCTGTCTGGCTCTGGATAAAAAAACAATGGCATTTATCAAAAGCTGTAATTACTTGACACGTGAGGCTGAATGCCTCAGTATACTCTCTATGCACGTAACTGACGTGCGTGACCGACGAGGCAATGCTTTGTTATACGCGATGTTTACCACTTAAAATCAGGCGTATTATGCTTTTTCTATCATTTAGCTTTATACAATAAAATATAAAAAAAAATGGGACGTGTCCCTAATTCCCCATTAAGTATTATACACTCAAATAAAAAAGAATACACCCTTGTAAGATCCTTGAGTACACAAAATCTAAATGAATGCCACAGTCTCTACGGATTAAAATCGTGAGGCTGTTTCTATTTCATTTTCGGCTGAGTATAATAAAAAGAACATGGTGAGCCCACCTCATAGGTACCTACTTCAATTTCATTATTTCGGCATTTCTTTCGACATTCAAGCAGAAATAGAAAAGCCCTGTATTTCCAGTGGGGAAATTAATATTATTAAATTGAAATGATGAAAGAAATATCTCTCTGTATATTTTTCATTACTACTGAGCCTTGAAAACATTGTGTTTCGTGTTGGTATGTTTAATTTGTGAGGCTCTACTGTCTATGCTTTATTAATTCCTCTTGCTATTGTCTGGCAGTAAATCGATGACTGTTATTCTTCGCTGTTAAATAATAATGTAGGTTTGTACCTACTCGTGCTGTTGTTTCATTCAAAACTAACGCAAGTAACAAATTTAATTTTTGATGCAAACTCAATTGAGATTTCAGGCATGATTTTATTTACCATCACTATTTGATATTGAGGCCTCTTTGAGGCGCATTTTAAATGCGTTTGCCACACTGCACTGGTTTGAAACTAGTAACACGAAGTAGAATATGAACAATAATATTAGATTATTGATGATCGTATTATTCAAACACTAAAAAAGCTAAATCAGCCTCTAAGTATACTTGATTTGAAAGTGCTTAAACTAAGGTGCCCTTGGTATTCAGGCCTGCGCAAATTTAGGCGATGGCGATCAACTGAAACGCTGCCAAATATGACAGCGATATTTGACAGCGTTTCAGCTGATCGCCATCGCCTTCGCTTAGTCGGAAACATCTCTAGAAACTAAGCTGTCAAACGAATTTTGGCTAGATGATAACAACGAAATCGGCACGATTTTCGCCTGTTTTAAAAGTTCCAAATTCTGTACATGTAAGGGGCTATTATGGCATCCCTTTGCCGCGACTCGTGATTTGTGTGCCAATTGCATAAAAGTGACTTTCCACTTACAAACGCGGAAGATAAAAATGTATTCTTCCTACACCCTTAACTCGTACAAACACTGACAAAAGTACTCTTATAGACCAAATAAAAATAGATAGATAGAAAATTTAATATTGCACAAATTAAAAGTACTGTACACAGGCGAACTTAATGCTAGATAGCATTATCTACCAGCTAACTTTGGGTAATAAAAATAGATAAATATAGCGTTTTTCCTTTTATAAAAAAATATTCTAGCGATTGTAATGTAGATTTGTCACTACAGTCTTTATTGAACCACTAGGTTCTAGGTTAGGTTAGGTTTTAAGGCAAAACTAAGTGGTTATTTTATGGAAGATTCATAGCCTTGCAGAACCACCTTTAGTTTGATTACATTTAGAACGTTGACAGTTTTCAATTTAAAGTAAAAGAGATAAATAAATAACTGGAGCCCTGTTATTTTGCTTTTGTCTCCGACTATACCCTTTTATACCTATTTATAGCGGAAAATAACCTAAACAGAATTGAGCAGCTTTAATATGCCTTGAGTATATTTAGAAGCTCTTTATGGGATAAAAATTATGGAAGTTAGATACATTATTATTTTTCGAGAGTTTTGGGAAAATACACCTGATCGACGCTAAGAGACTCTGGTACCCCGTTATTGAGTTTCAAAGGTGTTGTTTCTTTCACAGAAAAAGTACGAGACAGCCAAGGTCTCTCAAGGGTACGCTCCGCCGAAGATTTCCGACGTGCTGACGGGGCAAGGAAACTCGTTCCCAGCCGCCATAGCCGGCCATCTGTTCGCGCCCTCTCCGGTATATCAGGCTAGGGTAAGACATCATTCATATACAATAATGTATAACTGAAATAGATGATGTTTTGGATCGTCACGATGTGCTGAATGTTGTGACTTTGTAATCACATTTCTCATAATTCTGGCTGGTTCAAGACTGACGGGCAACCATCACACAACCTTGTAGACTGTTTATATCCCATGAACAATAGCTTCTGTGCAATAATAAAATCCCAAAAATTCCAATCAATTAATGCAACACAGTGGAAGGTCACGCAAACGATAAGCATTACACTAGAATAAAACATATTATAGTATTTAGTCAGTCTGTCAGTACTTCCAAAAGTGTAAAAAACCTACCGTGTATCCATAATAATACTTTTGTTTTACAGCTTGGATCCCCAACCACGTTCGAGGTATCCCCAACAGTGACATCTCAGCTACGCTTCGCCAGACCTTTTTCAGCCGTGACTTCTCGCCCGATCTTCCCTCAGCCTTATTTTCTACCCCTTGACCCTCTTCAATCTCAACCAATCTATTCAGAACAGCGTATCCACTCAGCTTACCCTCTGGTCCAGCAGTTCCCACCAAACTTGTACCAGCAAATCAACGATCTAGGAAACCAGCTGTTATACAATGGAGAAACTTATCAGTATATACAGAACTCTGAAGACGATAGAGATACTAATATAAAGAAAAATTATCAAAAAGCAGAGCAACAAAATGCTAACCAGGTCCAAAGTAGCACAATAAAAGCACCGAGTGCTTCACAAGATCAGCCTTCAATAACTTCTCAAGTAAGGATGACAGTTTAGCTAAGTAATAGGTATTTTGTTCGATATTATGTTTGAATAATGCCATTTTGGTACTTTCAGAACCAGAACACTCAACAAGCAGTGAGCTATGCAAGATTCTCTCAAGGTTTTCCATTGTCGTCGCCACCACCTTTACTGCAGTACCAACAGCTGCCGCAACTACAACAACCTCAATTATTTCAACCACTACCAGAGCTGCAGCGCTCGCAGTTGCTACAGCCACAACTGCACGTGCAATCATTCCTTCAGTCAACACCCCAGCCACCTTTGCAGCTACTTCCGTTACAACAGTTTAAGTTCAACGATCATAATCAACAGAATTTAAAAACCCGACTGTTCCCATTACAACCTCAGAAAGAGCCATCTGTGAGTGAACAGTCTTTGAGTAGTAGAAGTCAACAGCAATTTTCATCTGATTCTAGTAATCAACTATCTTCTCCTCAGAATCAAGAGAATTCGACTGCTCAGCAAGAATTCCAGTTTTCATCACAATCTCAAAATGAACAATCGCTGTCTAGTAGTCAACCAGAGTTCACTCTGCCTCCAAAGTTGTCATCTTTTAACCAACAAAGTGTATCCACTGATCAGTCACAATTTCCATCCTTGCCTCAAAATGTAGAAGAATCAAGCACTCGTCCTCAAAACCAGCAAAATTTTACCACGCAAGCTGACAATTTGTTAGACTCAGAGCCTACAGAAGAATACTCCAAGTTTAACGGTCTAAACATTGAAGTATCTAGTTCTAGTCAACCAACAGAAAGTTCTAGGGAACCAGCTTCAGTCTCGATATTACCTAAATCACATTCTACCTACCAACCTACCAAATCTTCTGAATTTATATTTACTTCTACACCAACTCCACCAACTTTACCACAGCAGCGTGTATCTGAGACATCCTCTTCTACATTAACTTCTGTTTCTTACCCACAACCTTATTTAGCTTCCGTGCAGACATCTGTACCACAACCTTTTGAGTTTTCACCGCAACTCCAGAGTGTACCTCTGTCAAATGTACATACAATTAATGCTCTAGAATCATCGCCTGAACAACAACTGTTATTTGTTACACCACAACCTACTCTTCAACCATATTCAATAACATTTGAACCGTTACCACAAGTACCTGGGATCAGGGCAGTTCCTGTTCAACGTTACCAGGTACAGTCAAAGCAGGAGCCGATTCCAGTACAAGCTAACCAACAGCAGACGTCGCAAGCTCAACCAGCGTCAGTACAGACTAAATTTCAACCGACTACTCCTACACCTTTTCCACAACAACAAATCCAACTTGACAAGCCAGGCCAACAACTGCAGCAATCTACACAGCAACAACCATCTCACTCAGAACAACAAACGCTAACCCAATTACAACAGCAACCGAAGTCGGAGCAATCGCAACCAAACAAGGAAGATGCCATAGCCCATGCTCAACAACTGCTGTACGATGCATACTCGCCTTTTATACAACCTCTTTATCCTGAAACCCAGAACATTCTGATAGAACAGCCTCAGTACAAGGCTGCTTTCCCTTCCAATTACTATCCAGTGTATTCAAACAATCAAGTTCCGGATTCCCTCACAACGACTCAGTTCTTTGGAAATCACGCTCATGATATATTTGATCAGTATATCTATAAAAAAAAGAAATAGACAAACTCTAGTTTGAAAAATGTTTGTTAATTTTAGTCGTTGCCTAATAATAATAACATAAATATAATTGTGGTAATGTAAATATATTTTATATGGTTACATTTTTTATTCATTTATATTTAAAGTATGATAGAATTTGTTTTTTAAGCAAGCATGGCAAGAAGAATAATGCTGTAAGTAATAAATATTTTGTAAAATTTTTACAAAAGAAATACATTTTTTAAGTTCCTTTTAACTTATGCCCCACAGTGAAACTTCTAATAACTAGGTTTTAAAGGTGAGTTCACAAGCCACCACAAGACATGAGAATGGGCCGTACTGTAGAACCTAAGATCCCAAACTTCTTCTTATCGTATCACTGATTCTTTCGAACCAAGTGTGGTGAAAGGATTTTAAGTGCGCCTCAAAGAGGCTCCTTTCGTTCGAACTTTCTATGTTCTATGATCCCACACTAAGTTTTTCCTGTCCTTTAGGAGGATTGATACCATTTCAAAACGAAGGGTGGTGATCCCATTATTACAATAAGTTTGTAAATGTTTTGTTTGTATAAGTTTGTGGTTTTCAAAGACAAAAAATAAAGTTTGATAGGCATAATTAAAGACAATATAAATAGTACTATAATAATCGTGAGAGTAAGTATTCTTAGAGTAGGGGAAGGTAGTTATTTTGTCCTTGTTATACCTACTACTCGCAACCTTACATACCTACACACTAAATTTAAGAAAATCATAATGTAGGTAACCTACAATTTTACCAGCTGCCAGAGAAGACATGGCTGTGTGTGTGATAGCATGAAAAGCTAGAACAAACGCTGACAGAGGCGGGGGTTGAAGAATCAGGGAAAGAAAGGGGCTCATGTTCTGGACGTTATTACCCCCTAAGACCTATAACTATATTCTATATAACTATAACACATGAAGCAATGAATAAATAAATATGAATTTATGACAAAGCGCCTATAGTTTTTAAGCAGCAACCGACACACCGACCAAACGGTTTAGTCTGCGTAGGCTTTTGCCAGTTTTCGAGTAAAATATTATACAACTATTCTAAAACAACGTTTTGAACGATGAAATACTTTTGGAAGCTTTCCCAGTGCAGGCCCAACAAGCCCCTATCTTTCCCAATCTTTAGTTCATGGTGGGAAACCAACTTCATTCAAAGGCGTCAAACGCCAATATTTCATTTTTTTTAAATAATGCAGACAGAGAAATAGTCCACACATTTCTATCTCAACCCAAACTAAGCAGCGCCTGTATAGGTACTATGGGAACCAGATAGCTGTTAAAATACTTAAAGTCGAAACCGATTATAACGACATCGTTTACAACGACCGATCGGTTATAACAGCCAGATTGTAAGGTCCCGCCCGAATCTCTAGTAAACTATTCAGCAAACATACCGCCTATAACAATACTGGATACTGCGACATATCGCTTACAACGACGAAACTTCATCTATATTCATCGACTATAACGACCAACCGGCTAACGGCTTCTTGTCAAAGCAAAACAAAACAATACGGATGATTTTAAATCTTATTGATAAGCATTGAAGGAATATTTTGGCGTATTAATACCTACGCACTTTCTCCCACCTCATCCGAACCTCTTCCCGGCCATTTGACCTTGCATATTTTACACCAATTCTTTAGTGCGCTAAATGACTGCGTGAGTGACAGCTTGATTCATAGTGTTGGTTTTGATTAGACCGTGCATGCATGCGTTATTATGTCGCAAAATAAGAGAAAAGTGTTTTCTATTGAAGAAAAATCTCATGTCATATGGAGATTAGAATGGCGAGTCTAATAACGATATCAACGATTTGGAAGAATAAAGATAAAATAAAAGTTATTTTCGAAAACAACTCTTTAAAATATGTATGTAAATAAGTGTATTGCTTATAACGACTATCGGATATAACGTCGGCAACTATACGGTCCCTTCAATGTCGCTATATCAGGTTTTGACTGTACCTACAATTTTTTTTGTAAATAAATACTAAGAATACAATATAACACCCAGACAGAGAACAAACATGTTCACCACACAAATATTTCATCTCGGTGGGGATCGAACCCACGACCTACGGCGCAGAAGGCAGAGCTACTACCAACTGAGTAATGCCAGCCAGAAGAGAATTTTTAGAAACAGTCATATCAGAATTATTACAATTGCCTTGCAAAAATAAATGCTATTTTAGGACCATAAACATGTATCTGGTCGTAACAGGAAAGACAGTGGTCAAATGAAAACCAAAAAAGGTCGCCCACAATTTGCATGTGAATTTACATACGAAACCATTTTGTAATCCCGGGTTCCCGATTATTCCAATGAAGCAAACCCTTTGAGGTCTGTGTCCTCTGTGCCCAATCGTTCATTATAGAAAGGATATAAAATTGTCATCCATTGAGGTATTATGGAAAATATTCAGCTAAGGACGGACAAAAGCCCCAAAAAATTTTGTTTTGTGTTGGCAACCTTTTTTCTTTCTGTTTTTTCATCTTATTCATATTATTTTTCTTTAAAAATTCAATTCCTTATGAACATTTTCTACTCTTGTCAAATCTAAGGCGCTTTCAAGTTGTTCCGTTTCAATATTCGTGGGTACAGTGCAGTACAAGGCCTCGTACGTTGCCGGTGGCAGCATCAGTCATGCACGCCTGAGCCGAGCCGCTGGCACTGGGGGAATATCAAGGCATACCCTGCATCACTTCCAGCCTTGCAAACAAATAGTACCTTAAATCAATATCTCCGCCGCCGCCGTGCGCATAGAAATCAAAGTCGACGGGCTGTTTATGTTTCTGAACATGTACCTACGTCTCGATACAAATACCTACAAATACAAAAGCCTTTATTTCTAGTATGTTCTACCTACTTATTTGCAAACTCCAATCTTTTTTCTTACTAATACTTTTTATTTTGATCGAGAATTTCGTGACAAGTCGCCTCAGCGGCGTGGGCCTCCCCTTATTATGTTGATGTGTGGTAGAGTATGAAATCGGGATATTCTTCATTTGTCTCTGTGGCTATTCTGGTTTCACTTATTCCAATTACATCCCACGTCACGATAATTAATAGATTTCCTCGATGAAAAACCTACAACCACTGTACTCATTTCTGCTACCGAGCAGTGAAGGTTGCAATGCTGTGCAATCTCATGAGCTGCTTCATTCAAGACTAGCAACCCGAAAGGTTCCTGGACCACCAAACAGACTGTTGAAATTATAATATGAGAGTTGCTCAATTCACACATTTATCTGTCTGCCATTCATTCACTTGAGAGCGCTCGTGGTCTTGTGATAGCGGCGCTGCATTTCGATCTAAGGTCGTGGGTTCAAATCCAGTCGATATCAATAAGTTTTCCTGTCGAAAAATGTATGTACGCAATGCTAGTGCTCTCAAACGGTGAAGGAAAACATCGTGAGGAAACTCGTGGCTCAGTCAGCTTCGTACGTATTGACCATGTCTTCCTGTGGATTAGGCCGACTAAGCTGTCAGGATGGTATAGGTGCTGGGCAAGCCTATTCCATCTAAAACCCTGTCCCAGGTACTGTAGCGTCCCGTAAGTAAAGGCATGAGTAATCACTAGTTGCCCTTAACGCTATAAATCATCTACAATAGATGCAAAGGCCTGTTTACTTTATTTAAATATTGTGAGGGAGATATTGAAGCTCATTTATAATATTTGAATATCTTCAGGATAAAATGTTTAATTCTTTGGTGCAATTATTGTGTGCAATATTATAATTTGTTATTTTTTGTGAGTTTTTGATATTGTTTTTGTTAAGTATATGTTATTAAATTTCTATAGTATAAAATATTATGTTAAGTGCTCGTGTAATAAATGTATCGCTTTGGAGTGTCTGTTAGGATGCATTTATGTTAAATAAACAATTTGAATTTGAATTTGAATTTGAATTTGAATTTATTCTCCACAATCCATTGCTAAAAAAGTTCCTACAGCGTGCACCGAAAAAGTTATGAAGAAACGTCCTTCACAAGAGCTTACGTAGATTTGAGAGAAACTCTTTCAACTATAGTACATTATTGCAAAGGCAGCGAAATAGGCAATTGCAGGTCGAGTATGAGTTTGAAGGCCGAGCCGCAGGCGAGGACTTCAATGATACGAGACAGGCAATTGCCATTTCGGCCGAGGCATATAATAGTGCTTTTCTTAAAAAAATGCAAGGAAATAAAAAAAAATAGTACACAATAAATTTTTATCAACGAACTCCGCTTTACCGCCAATTTTTTTTTTTATTTTACATTTTTTGCCGTAAGGTAAACGCATCTGTGGCTATACAGCCACGAGAACGCAATGTGTACGATAGATGAAAGAGTTCTAAATTCAAACAGCACACCGTTTCATACAACATTGCCGGAGCGAGAACGCGCCGGGAAGTGATTTTGGTTTTTCAGTCTACGTAAATATGATACTTCGCGTGTTCTATATTCAAAAGTAATGACAATATTTCCGCGCATGTTTAAGAAAAATACTTCAGTTGATCCTGTGGACCAGTAAGCCTACCACAAGCTCTGTCTGGCTCTATCTCTGGCTCTGGTTTGAGTTTACGTGAGTGCTCACCATTGTGTGACGTTTCGACGTAGGATTTATTTAGTTTGGGGAGCCCGTCGCTGCCGCGAAGACTGGCATTGGCGAGTGCCAGGCTCAACCCTCGCCCTAATCTGCTTTGTTTAATTCATAATTCGTAGAGTTTGGTTAGTCTGTTAGTCAACACTCACACAGACTCAAAACCAGAGCCAGACGCAGAGCCAGACAGAGCTTGTGCTAGGCCTACAGGGCTAAGAGTAGTGAGCGTACATGCAGGACAATGGACACGCTCCGCGCGCTGGTACGGCACGATCCAATATTAATAACCTGAGCCTATATTCAATATACCCACGTAAGTCATCATCAGCAACAGCCGGAGAATACAGTGGAACTGTTCAGTGAAATCACAGTAAAGTGTTAGTTGTGAGTGTCATTCTAGGTGTAAGTTCCACGCGATTAAGCCTAAAAGAATAACATGAAACTATTGGCTTAGTTGCTGCTGCCTGATTGGAGCTTTCATTAGGGTTCCGTAGCCAAATGGCAAAAACGGAACCCTTATAGATTCGTCATGTCTGTCTGTCTGTCTGTCTGTCTGTCTGTCTGTCTGTCCGTCCGTATGTCACAGCCATTTTTCTCCGAAACCGTAAAAGCTAGACTGATACAACTTGGCGAGTAGATGTATTCTGTGAACCGCATTAAGATTTTTATACAAGAATAGAAAAAAAACTATAAATTTTGGGGGTCCCCATACTTGAAACTGAAACTCAAAAATTTTTTTTTTCGTTGAACCCATACGTGTGGGGTATCTATGAAAAGGTCTTCAAAAATGATGTTGAGGTTTCTAATATAGTTTTTTTCTAAACTGAACAGTTTACGCGAGAGACACTTCCAAAGTGGAAAAAAGTTGGTCCCCCCCCCCTCTAACTTCTAAAATAAGAGAATGATAAAACTAAAAAAAATATATGTTGTACATTACTATGCAAACTTTCAACGATATTTGGTTTGAACGAGATCTAGTAAGTAGTTTTTTTTTTATACGTCATAAATCGTAAACCACAATTTACCTATCGACGAACTACAAGAACCTTTATATTATGTTTCTTGATGCTACGGAACCCTTCATGGGCGAGTCCAACTCGCACTTGGCTGCTTTTTTTTTTGGTTGGAGACGCGAGTCCTAATGTTTTAGATCCATCCAAGGACTTTCTAATACGCTTTAACTTCAAGAACTATTTAGGTAGGTATTCCATATCTGAACCCATAAAAGTAAACAAATGGAACTCTTGGAGAGCGAGTCTTTCACTTATTTTTTTTTTTATAGCAACGAAGAAATCCTAACCGAAACACTAGTTTGTCTTCAGCTGTCTAACTCCGGCCTAGAAATATCACCTTGATTAATCAAATTAGTAGGTCGTTGTAGGATAAAACAAATAATATGACACCAATCTATACTTAACTACGCATTATAAAATGAGTATTTTGAGCAATCCACACAACACTATCTAGCCCCAAATTAAGCAGAGCTTGTACAATGGGAACCAGATAGCCGATATAATACTTTTTTTTTGTACATACTTAGAATACAATATAACACCCAGTCAGAGAACAAACATATGTTTATGACACAAATATTTGTTCTCGGTGATCGAACCCACGACCTACGGCGCAGAGGCGACCTGAGCTGAGAGTTCATTAATTATAATAATGAAATGAATTGCATTCATATGACAACCTCAGAGCTGAGACCGACGACGGCGACAGCGACGACGGCGGTGACGGCGGTGACGGCGGTGACCTTTCCCCACACGCCGTCAGCATACTACGACTACGAGAGGTCTACCACGAGTGTGGCTATAAACGTAGCGGGTAGCACCTTATTACCTCTAAAAGCCTTTCCCAATACTAAATCTATCTCTTGTTTTTGGCCCCACTGGAAGTATTTTTGTCTGAAATATATTATTCGGTAGTAAAATGTCTGATAAGAGTTTTCTGTTTTGGGAAACAAGAAATAGATTGAAAATTGGGAACGGCTGTAAGTGAGCCAATCAATCAGTTTTAAGACTTGTGCACATCTAAGTGTTCTGCGGTGGCGATCAGTGAAATGATGGCAAATATTTGACAGAGTTTCACTGATCGCCACCGCAAGATATGCCCAAGACTTTAGAGCCCTTTTTAGGGTTCCGTAGCCAAATGGCAAAAACGGAACCCTTATAGATTCGTCATGTCTGTCTGTCTGTCTGTCTGTCTGTCTGTCCGTCCGTATGTCACAGCCATTTTTCTCCGAAACCGTAAGAGCTAGACTGATGAAACTTGGCGAGTAGATGTATTCTGTGAACCGCATTAAGATTTTTACATAAAAATAAAAATAAAACTATAAATTTCGGGGGTCCCCATACTTGAAACTGAAACTCAAATTTTTTTTTTCATCGAACCCATACGTGTGGGGTATCTATGAATAGGTCTTCAAAAATGATGTTGAGGTTTCTAATATAGTTTTTTTCTAAACTGAATAGTTTGCGCAAGAGACACTTCCAAAGTGGAAAAAAGTTGGTCCCCCCCCTCTAACTTCTAAAGTAAGAGAATGATAATACTAAAAAAAATATATGTTGTACATTACTATGTAAACTTCCAACGATTTTTGGTTTGAACGAGATCTAGTCAGTAGTTTTTTTTATACGTCATAAACCGTAAACCGCAATTTACCTTTCGACGAACTACAAGAACCTTATTATGTTACATCAAGTAACATAATATAAAGGTTCTTGTACGGAACCCTTCATGGGCGAGTCCGACTCGCACTTGGCTGCTTTTTTCATTAAAAACTTTACACAAATGTCCGTATTCACATTCGGTATTACTCGATAGTTATACTCCAAAACGAGTAAAAACCACCACAAAACTCGCAGCTCGTAGAGCTCGATGGATTTAAATAAAAGTAATTTCCTTCGCACCACTCGAATGTGGACAAAAGCCCATGCCATATAGTTTTTACTCGACCTCAACATCATTTTTGAAGACCTATTCATAGATACCCCACGCGTATTGGTTTGATGAAAAAAAGTTTTTTGAATTTCAGTTCTAAGTATCCCAAAATTTATTGTTTTTTTCAACTTTTGTGTAAAATTCATAATGCGGTTCACAGAATACATCTACTCGCCAAGTTTCATCAGTGTAGCTCTTATAGTTTCGGATAAAAATGGCTGTGACATACGGACGGACAGACGGACAGGCAAACATGACGAATCTATAAGGGTTCCGTTTTTGACATTTGGCTACGGAACCCTAAAAAGTAGATTTTGATTCTAAACAAAACTTTGATGTTTGTCAACTCACAAGCGTATAATCAGATTACCCGCTACCCGCTGTCAGTATGCCCTCAAGCACGGTAAAGCACCACCCACAATACTGGGCTGCGGCTCCACGGATACAGTAGACTGACATAGCTGGACCATGGCACCAGTCTCCATCACAAATTGAGACCATACGTACTAAGTAATTCGGAGTGAAACAGAAAGAAAGTGTTTACCGTGAAAAATATATTTTGGGAATACAAGGTTTTGATAAGGTAAGACAATTTAATAGAGCACTAAAAACGAATATACTTTTTTGGATCAGTTGAGCTAGTATCTCTAGATCGTTTGTAACGATCTGCAGATAGCTCAACTGTTTCTTGTGTATTTTGTACATTTTGTAAATATTGTTTAATTGTAAGTTTCATATACTTTATCAAATAAAATTGTAAAATATCTGAAACTATTTGACACCGAACGCAAACCAAGTCCTACGCATTAGGAGTTTCAAAACCCCAATGCATCATGAAAGCCTGTAGTAGCAACTGAAAAGAAAACCACATGGTCTTCCATCTAGTGGATCGACGACACTGTGAAGGTAACCGGAACTAGGAAACTCTATCCCTGAAACCTGAAAACTCAGTGCCAATAATATTATTTCTTTGGGTTTTTCCACAGAAATATAAATTATTCTTTCTGTAGCTTTTTTCTCAAAGGTATTCCATTTTCGGTTTGATTTTTTTTTTTTCATACAAATAAAACTATGTACTTAGTTAGTTTTCGTGTATACTCCTTGGATTTATCTGATAACAAGATGACCCAGCGCTCATAGAGGTAGGTACCAACTTATTATTAATTTTTCATTAGTATTAGAGTCCTTGCAGCCCAAATATAAAATAAATAAATATTGCGGACAATAAACGCAACTCTATCTAGCCCCAAACTAAGCAGAGCTTATACGATAGGTACCACATGGTTGAGTTAATACTTAATAGGTACGTTTCATTTTTTATAAATACTTACTTAGAATTCAGTATAAGCATGTGGTAAACATAGATATTTGTTTTCTGTCTGGCACAGAGAACAAATATCTATGTTCACCACACAATTTTTTGTATTCGGTGAGGATCGAACCTACGCCCTCTAGAAGGCACAGCTAAAGAACTGAGCTGTGAAGGCTGTCGAAATGTAAAAACAACATCTCGAGCCTACTAAGTGATGCTACGCAGGTCTAAGGTAGTTTACCTCACGACAGGATAAAAGCAAAAAAATACTCTGTTATTGTTTCCTCCCAAATTTCTTTAGTGATTTAGTCTGTTTACTTCGCTTAATTGGGCAATGAGTTTCCTGTGTATCTTACAATTTGTGCTCTTGGACTTCAGCCTTGAACTGCGTATTTGATCACCGGAAGTAAGAAATGAGGACTAGAACGGAAAATATTGTAGCGAACATATCGTACCCACAATCCACATCCGAGTCACACTGTATCGAGATTAGGCAACTAATCCAAAGCGTTCACATGACCGCATCGTAAGCATTGAACGCATCGAATCGAAGGCTAGGATTGGAACGATCCGTAGGTACGCCTACGGTGCGGATGAGTGGATGTATAGTGGCGGAATGAAAATGTTCGTCGATTTTCAACTTGATTTGTTCAACGTATCACGATCACATACTAATACTACCTTTTGAAACTGAATAGACAGAATACACAAATAAGTTAACGTCACAAATTATGTCAAAATGTGTTCATGATCAAGGCACTGGTGCAAGCGAAAACCGACTTTACGGTGACGAACATTTTCATACCGCGACTGTACTTGTGCCTTTCTATACAAACAATACTAAGATCAGATCTATCTGCATACGATGCTTCCGATACTTGCGATGCGGACATGTATGTGGACGCTAGGTTTAATTGGTGCCGCACATTGTAATCCAAATATCGATACAATAACTCCAACAAACATGTGTAATAACTAAAACATGTGTCGATTGCACGAAAGGAGCCTCTCCGAGGCGCACTTAAAATCCTTTCACCACACTAGGTCGACAGAACCAGTGACACGATAAGAAGAAGAACTCCAACTTGAATTTCGATTTGGTTCTTTTGGGCTCCGAAGACAGCATAGAACGACGGCGTACACGCCCTAAGTTTCACGCCGCCCGGCCCAAACGATTTAAAAAAATAAGGTTAATTTACCGATAGGAAATAATCTTATTAGAAAGAATGCAATAAAAAATTATTGCATCGACTGTACCAGCTTTATTAATTTGCAATGTTTATAAATATTAAAACTAGTTTGTGATTGCAAGTGCGTTACACAGAAGAAATAGTATGCAGCATAATATTTCGGATAACGAAGGTACGCAAAGAATAGATACACGGCCAGAATGACCAGTTCTGTTCTGTGCGTAATTGTTATAGAACCACTAAAATAGCGTCTCGTAAAGTGCATGCGTAAAAAGTTGACCATGACGTTGTTTAGATAACATTTATTTAGCTAACATTTATTTTTTTTTTAGCTAAAAAAATAAAATCATCGGCAATTGGTGTGATATTTTTTCCCGGGGTCTTATGCTCGGTTCAACCGAGAAAATGTCACAAATGTCAATGTGAAGGTGGTCAATCTGAAGTCTCTTACGCAAAACCATTCAGTTTTTGAGCACTAGCATTGCGCATATACATTTTTCAAAATAATAATCCATTAATGCTCGAATGGATTTGAACCCGTTACCCTATGATTGTAAGGCGTGGTTGCTATCATTAGGCCACTAATTCTTTCAGATAATATTATAGCATTACGTATTATCTTATTAATATGAGTTTTTGACCTTTAATTGTAAATGATTATCAATAAAATTATATCTGAGCCAAGAAGGTCAAAAATGCGTTTATTAGAAAGGTAGTTCTGAACTGTCTGTCCGATTTATTATAGCTAGTCTTTGGCGCGTCCTTGCATGCGGAATGGGTCCAAAGTAGACCGCATTGGACCTGTTCCTCACTCAACTATTATGCAAATAAATCGCAGCAACATGCGGCAGACAACGGTATTACTGTCATGTATGCGCACCGCATTCACATAAAAATTTTGGCACTATTTTGAAAATGACTGGGTCCCTTATGATTCGTCATGTCTGTCTGTCTGTCCGTATGTCACAGCCACTTTTCTCCGAAACTGTAAGAGCTACACTGATTAAACTTGGTAAGTAGATGTATTCTGTGAACCGCATTAAGATTTTTTGACAAACATTGAAAAAAAACAATAAATTTTGGGGGTCCCCCCCCCATACTAGAAACTGAAACTCAATTTTTTTTTTTCATCAAACCCGTACATGTAGGGGTATACGTGTGGGGTATCTTCGAATAGGTCTTCAAAAATGATGTTGAGGTTTCTCAGATCGTTTTTTTCTAAACTGAATAGTTTGCGCGAGAGACACTTCCAAAGTGGTAAAAAGTTGGACCCCCTCCCCCCTCTTAAATAAGAGAATGATAAAACTAAAAAAAATATATGTTGTACATTACTATGTAAACTTTCAACGATATTTGGTTTGAACGAGATCCGGTCAGTAGTTTTTTTTATACGTCATAAATCGTAAACCGCAATTTACCTTTCGATGAACTACAAGAACCTTTATAATATTGTACTTGTTGCTACGGAACCCTTCATGGGCGAGTCCAACTCGCACTTGGCTGCTTTTTTTAAGATTAAAGTCCACACATATTTTTTGAAGAGGCTCCCAGAGTTTACTTATCGTTGAACCGAAAAATACATTGACAATAATGCTTATAATAGTAGTAGTACCTAGTAGTGTAATAAAACTCCCACTGTTGTCCAATCAAACTATATTATTCACTTCCTTCTACGTTACAATCTCTCTAGTACTTCACAAATTACCAACTCTAAGCCACGTGGTTTTACAAAGTAGCTTGCATTGCATGCGACCAACTCTTCCGAGCGCTCGTTCCAGAATGGCGATCGAGCAGTCGAGCCCGACCGCCATCTTTATCGCCGGAAGCGTTGCCAGTATGCAGTGCAGACATTTTGAATCAATCACCATTAATAATACTTTTACATAAACTAAACAAACAAACTAGTTCTTAAAACAGTTATCATGATTAATGACAATTAAAATCATTATTTATTTACAAACAAATTATTCAGATCCACAGACATATTTTAAATCAATCGATTCAACTGACTAACCATACATAATTGCCAACGGCATTTTCCATGAAGTTGACAGACTATTTTACAAACAAATATGACAAGTGTCATCAAATATCATAATAGTAATTTCTATTAAACCATTAAAATTAGAACCATTATTGAAATTCATCACATTCGGCCATCCGATATTGTGCTTACTCTGGAAGCACATGCTAAGTGCACAATATAATATGATAACTTAATAAACAAAGCTTGAATTTAAAACAAATAATGAGAAAAGATGACCATTCAAATACAATCTAAAAAAAATCTAATGTCTATCAAATTCGGCCATCCGACAGTGTGCTTACTCTGGAAGCACATGCTGAGAGCATAATGATAACATGATAACTATGTATATGTATGAATAAACAAAACTTGAAACTTGAATGACTACCAAAATTCAAACAACTAATAAGAACAAATTAAGACAAATCCAAAATTACAATATTAAACTCGTAAACAAAATGAAATTATTAAGTAGAAGATACGAAGACACCCAAATAAATCTTAGTCATTTCTTAGAATAAACAGATATTAAAAATATAATTCTATCTAAAAATAACTAAAGTTAAATATTCCGTTTACCATATTCAAAGCCTGTATGCAAAAAAAATTTAACTAAATGAAATTTCTCGTAAGATAATAATAACAGTTTTGTATGAGAAAAGTCTTCGCATCCCAGCCATAAACAATCCATTCGGGTAAAATATTATTTAAATTAAATATTCCAATAACATAAATTATACTCAGATTGTGATAGGAAAACATGTACATGGTTAAAAATACAGTCAAACAGTTAATTGTTTTAAAAGTCAAATAGTAATTTGGTCTCCCTACTACAATATTCACGTTGACCGGATTGAGAGGGTCCAGAAAAAGTTTCTGAATATAACTATACTGCAAAGCTCCATCATTTTCATTTAATGTTATTAGAAAATCATCGCAAATATCATGATCTACTGTATCTTTTCAAAATTATCCACTCGCATATCGACTCTCCTTGCTTACTTTATCTTATTAATCTAAATATAAAGCCTAGACCTCGGCAACCCTTTCAGAACACTTTCGCCCTACAAGTCCATTCAAACAACACTTCTTATTATAACCCCGTTGTCAGAATGTGTCGCCTATTTAACGATTTATTGATTAAATACAGTGATAAAATTGATATCTTTAACAATAATCAAAATAAATTCAAGAATGCAGCTTTGGCCACTCTTTCATTAGAGTGTGCCGAAAACTCTTATTAGTTAGTTCATTAATTCTGCACTCTCTTCGAGTCTTAACTCGAAGTGACTTACTGTAATAAAATAATTGTATGAGTACACCTAAGTTCCAAGTAAATGTTAACTTTAATCACCTACTACTAGTTAAGCCTGGTTACACGCTATCTACATAACTTTCCTGTTCAATGCATTCTGTGTACGCATGTTTTGGGGTACTGTCTAGCTCATAATTTAATAGTATTTATGCCTGTAAATTATCGATTGTACTCTGTTTTGTGTACCTAATAAACAAATAAAATAAAATATAAAACAAAATGAAATTGTGGTAATAAACTACATAATTCTTCTCCTTAATACGGAACTCAGCCTGTTACTGCGGCACCTTCAGAGGCGCGTCATGGCTCAAGCTGCTGATGTGGTGCCTTCCATGGCGCATCACGGCTCAGACCACTGATGCGGCGCCTTCCGTGGCGCATCACGACTCAGGCCGCTGGTGCGGCGCCTTCTATGGCGCATCCCGACTCAGGCCGCTGCGCTGGTGCGGCGCCTCCCGTGACGCATCACTGCTCATGCTGCTGATGCGGTGCGTCACGGCTGTGTCCTGTGGCACCTTCTGCGGTGCATCGCTACTAACTTTGCCTGGAGTTTTAAGGATCTGAAACTCGTCATAAAATTTACAGATCTGCAAGCACACTGTGAATAAATCTATTATCATTCATCTGCTTTATATCTAGTTGAAATGAATAGGTTTTCCAATTGTGAAATAATTAAAAAGTAACAATGTATTCCAAAAATATAAAACACTAAATGTACACTATCTACGGCATTTGGACGAGTTCTCTGTACTTAGTCTTGCGCTTTAAATACTACAAAAGATACGTTTAACTTAGCTCAGTAAATGCATGAAAACGCCATCATAAATTCTGACAGCGAAGAACTTATTTACTTGAATTCCTCCATGCCATGCCCTGCCATGGTACTGCAGGCACGAACATGATTGTACTGTCATATTCTCATTGTTTTTGCTGAAATGTAAACATCTTATCGACAGAGACAGTTTCGGTGCGTAACCAATCTAATGGTTCAGGTTTATGACGTATTAACTTAATTTGGAATCTTGGTTCAATTTTTATTTTTTTATTGAAAACTGATTCAGTTGTAAAGCTGAACTGTAAAATTGTAATTGAACTCCTATAACTGCAATTCATCTTTAGTTAATCTTAAGTTAATATTTTATAAATGTTTTATAAATCGCTAATCTTTAATTTATAATTAGTTCACATTTATTGTATCTTTAATTTATATTTAATTCATATTTAATTCATCTTAAATTCATCTTAAATTCATCTTAAATTCATCTTAAATTCATCTTAAATTCATCTTAAATTCATCTTAAATTCATCTTAAATTCATCTTAAATTCATCTAAATTTCATCTTAAATTCATCTAAAATTCATCTAAAATTCATCTTAAATTCATCTTAAATTCATCTTAAATTCATCTTAAATTCATCTTAAATTCATCTTAAATTCATCTTAAATTCATCTTAAATTCATCTTAAATTCATCTTAAATTCATCTTAAATTCATCTTAAATTCATCTTAAATTCATCTTAAATTCATCTTAAATTCATCTGTAATTCATCTGTAATTCATCATTATTTCATTTGTAATTCATAATTAATTCATCGTTTTTTCATCTTTTATTATAATATCCTCACTCGACACTGGCAATACTGAACGAATTTGTATACTTGGAATCCAAAACATTAATTTTAAACTCAAATAACTTTAACTCTAATCCAGCTTAACTTTTACTCATATCCAAAAACTTATATAATCTTAACCCAAAATCTTTACTTTTAATCCAAATCCAAAAAATGATCTTCAGCTTTTCAAACATTTTTTCTTTTAAACTTTTTGATCAATTTGAACTTTTTGAACATTTTGAACATTTTGAACATTTTGAACATTTTGAACATTTTGAACATTTTGAACGTTTTGAACGTTTTGAACATTTTGAACATTTTGAACATTTTGAACATATTGAACATATTGAACATATTGAACATATTGAACATTTTGAACATTTTGAACATTTTGAACATTTTGAACATTTTGAACATTTTGAACATTTTGAACATTTTGAACATTTTGAACATTTTGAACATTTTGAACATTTTGAACATTTTGAACATTTTGAACATTTTGAACATTTTGAACATTTTGAACATTTTGAACATTTTGAACATTTTGAACATTTTGAACATTTTGAACATATTGAACATATTGAACATATTGAACATTTTGAACATTTTGAACATTTTGAACATTTTGAACATTTTGAACATTTTGAACATTTTGAACATTTTGAACATTTTGAACATTTTGAACATTTTGAACATTTTGAACATTTTGAACATTTTGAACATTTTGAACATTTTGAACATTTTGAACATTTTGAACTTTTTGAACTTTGACCAAACAGATCTCGCATGGTTCCAAACATAATTTCAACTTCTAAGGCGTACATAGTCAAACTGAACTCGCTTGGTTTCAAAATCAATTTCAACTTCTAAGGCGTACATAGTCAAACTGAACTCGCTTGGTTTCAAAATCAATTTCAACTTCTAAGGCGTACATAGTCAAACTGAACTCGCTTGGTTTCAAAATCAATTTCAACTTCTAAGGCGTACATAGTCAAACTGAACTCGCTTGGTTTCAAAATCAATTTCAACTTCTAAGGCGTACATAGTCAAACTGAACTCGCTTGGTTTCAAAATCAATTTCAACTTCTAAGGCGTACATAGTCAAACTGAACTCGCTTGGTTTCAAAATCAATTTCAACTTCTAAGGCGTACATAGTCAACTGAACTCACTTGGTTTCAAAATCAATTTCATCTTCTAAGGCGTACCTACATAGCCAAACTGAACTCACTTGGTTCCAAAATCAATTTCATCTTCTTAGGTGAAAATAGCCAAACTGTACTCACTTGGTTCCAAAATTAATCTTTACTTCTATGGCGTACATAGCCAAACACAGATCCCAAAACACTTTCTTTAGTCGAGCAGTAATTACGTTCAATGGCCTGGTTAACGTCCCCAAACTAGATCTGTTTGCTCAAAACCACCAAGAATTGCTACTAACATTTTGTCAAAATGCTGTTTCGAGGAGACTCCCCAGGTTCCATATGCTTCTTTTTTTTTTTTTTTTTCTTATTGTACTTTTTGTTTTTCTGTTTTAATTGTAATTTCTTAAAAAAATTGTATCTTCATTTTATAGTTTGTCTACCTTAGTCTCTCATTACTTAATATCATTTTTTTTTTTTTTTTAAGCTCCAATAGTCTCACTATGTGAAACCTGTTTAATGGACCCTAGTTGTCGTTTTAAATTATCAATTAGATTATAAGTATCTGCTGATTGTTTACCTAAGAAATAAAAATAAATAAATAGTCTACAATTTTGATAGCATTAGCTCACTTTGCTTCAAAAACTCGCTTCGGTAGGCTTGATCATGATCATTAACTTGCTTATTTTAAATCCAGCATGGTTAGACATTTGCAGTTAGAGGCTACTCAAACTTTACTGAGCTGCTATGGTATTAGCAGTACATGAATAGTTTTAGCACTATCGGATAGCCCCTATATCAAATTTATGGTTAGGCCCGGTCCATGACAAAGACCGTACCGGCTTTTATGAAATTCAAGATTGTGCTCGGTCTTTGTTATTTACGGTGTCTTGTCTCGGTTATTTACGGCCACTTTATTATGAAACTTTATTCAATCACTCATTTTTGATGTTAAGTAAATTATAAGAAATAAATATTTTCAGAAACCTACCAAATAATAATTTCAACATAACCCAGCCAATAACACCCTGCTTATGCCAACAGAGATTCTAATCTATTTAAGGGTATTTATTTAATTTTGTACATAGGCTACATCGGCACAATGGCGACTATTAGCATGGACATAAAAATGTTTGTTTATGGTTCTAGACAGGAAAGTAGGCCTTGCCTAAGTACCCAACAGTTCTGCATATCAAAAAGTAACAAGAATGCTACAGAGGACTGACTTGCGTTTAACACTCAAGCTTGTTTTTAACACTCAAGTACCTTCACTTAATTTCATACACGGTAACACGAGTCATGTGTTATCAGAGGCTAACCAATAAAATGATCATCGTAATGCATAATAATGTAAAACTATTTGCTGTTATTAAGTTCGTTAATATTTTTAAAATATCTTTCGTTAAACTTAGCGTATATTCCAAAAATTAAGTGAATGTCAATTGATTGAAATGGAACAGCTTAACTAAGTAGTCAAAGTCGTTAAATATTAGGTGCAGGCCATTTCATGTTCGGATGAGCGGCTAATATCAAATTTCATATTATTATGATTCCACACACATTTTAGGGTAGGCATAACCTAATAAATAAATTTAAAAGAAAAGACCGATAATCTAAGAATAATGTTAGATTGTGGGTATCTCGTAAACGGTGCGTCGTAGCACAAAAATGACGAAAATTTCATCCCCCTATGAAACCCCACAACACATGGTAACAATGCTTCAGAGCAAGTTTTTTTTTTTTTTTTGAGTACCCTCTTTAAATTTTCTCAAGAAAAATTTAAATATTTTATCAAAGATCCATTAATTCAATTAAGTTTAATTACACATTATCCATCATGCAATAAACGTCATCAGAACAATAAAATTGGGCGTGTACTTACCACTTCGGAGATGTAATAAAACTCCCACTGTTGTCCAATCAAACTATATTATTCACTTCCTTCTACGTTACAATCTCTCTAGTACTTCACAAATTACCAACTCTAAGCCACGTGGTTTTACAAAGTAGCTTGCATTGCATGCGACCAACTCTTCCGAGCGCTCGTTCCAGAATGGCGATCGAGCAGTCGAGCCCGACCGCCATCTTTATCGCCGGAAGCGTTGCCAGTATGCAGTGCAGACATTTTGAATCAATCACCATTAATAATACTTTTACATAAACTAAACAAACAAACTAGTTCTTAAAACAGTTATCATGATTAATGACAATTAAAATCATTATTTATTTACAAACAAATTATTCAGATCCACAGACATATTTTAAATCAATCGATTCAACTGACTAACCATACATAATTGCCAACGGCATTTTCCATGAAGTTGACAGACTATTTTACAAACAAATATGACAAGTGTCATCAAATATCATAATAGTAATTTCTATTAAACCATTAAAATTAGAACCATTATTGAAATTCATCACAGTAGTTTACTGAATTCGACCGAATATTTTTAGTTTGGCAACAAAGCCAAATTGTCGTATTTACGGGTAAATATTCAACCCTTTTGTTTATTTTACCCCATTTCTGGAAACTCAATTTTTTTCAGCTAAAAGGTTGCGTGAAGCTATTTCTACAAATTTTCAGAAATCACGGAGTCGTGGAGCTTTCAAGATAATTAGGTTTCCATCGACTCGGACCGTTAGGTACTCGGACCGCAGTCCCATTCACCGGAGTAATTTTGACGTGATAACGTCTTATAAATCGATGGAGCCGGCTGCACGCACGAAAAAACATGACTCATGCGTCGTTACGTCGTTTCGTCGTTCCATTTATCTGAGCCCGAGCCCGGGTCGGGTAATGGGTAAGGGTAAATGAGGGTAAAGGTAAGGGTTCGGTCGGGTTCCGGGTCCGGGTCCGAGAGTTCGAGTCCGAGTCCGAGTCCGAGTCCGAGTCCGAGTCCGAGTCCGAGTCCGAGTCCGAGTCCGAGTCCGAGTCCGAGTCCGAGTCCGAGTCCGAGTCCAAGTCCGAGTCCGAGTCCGAGTCCGAGTCCGAGTCCGCGAGTATTTTCTTATGACGTTATCACGTTCAACTATCGTCAGTAAACCGACTTTACAGACAACCAATTTTTTTATTTTATTATTTTTCTTCCGGCGATTGGGACCAGAAACCACGTGACGTAAATTGTACTCATGTGTTTGAAGCTTTTATACGTCTTGTTTATTAATGTAACTCATCAGGATAGATTTATAGCTATTTATTTATTTTATTCAGAAAAAATGAAATTTGGGCTAACAGCTAGCGCCGTTAGCTAGCAGCTAGATTATCAATTATGTATGTCTATGCTATGTTATAGACTTACGTGTTGAGGACCCCTTTTGGAAAACACATTAATTATAACCAAATCAGATGGGCGTCACTAGATGTTTGACCTCGTCCAAAAATAACTTAGATTACCAGTTAGCAAGCAACTTTCCAAAATAGCAATAATTTATTTGGTGACGGCTTTTATTAAAAGTTTTGGTATAAATCTGTTACAATTTCACTTACGGACTGGCACTCTTTGAAATAGTTTTGTAAGAAAAATAAAATAAAATAAATAGTTTCATTAAAAATATCTGATAAAAAAGTGCTAAATTAATTCAAAACTTATACAGATTAGGAAAAAATACTTAGTAATATAGGTAAGTGGAAATGCCGACAAGAGGTAGACATCTTATTGGTATAGTTTCTATTTTCGGACTATTCTCTATCAACTATGATCCAGTCTAAAAATAATAATAATGTCCTGCCCATTTATCATTTTAAATACGTCTTCTATTTTTGTAAAACAATCAAAAAAAATGTTATGGTCCCACGCCTATAAAAAAACAATTAGAAGACGTATTTAGTTAGACTAGGTCACAGCTAAGAAAACAATTTTATATTATTATATAGTATTATTTTATTTTATATTATTTTATTTTACTTTTTTTTTTTTTTATACACAATTTTGTTTCTGGTGAGACTGGACTATGTGACTGACCCAACTGAAGAACTGCATTACTATAATTACGATCCCATGTCAAAGGAAATATGGCAGTGGCTTCGTGAAAGGTCCAATAGGTCTGGCAGAGGTATTAGCTGATATTAATGAATCCTGGATCTCTTTGACAATAATTACTGAACTAGTCGACCAAGGTTATAGTTGAGATTTCTAGGGGCTTGAGGACTTGAGGGCTTATTCATAGGATGTGTATTAGAATATAATTATCCAGTCTGTAAGTAAAAGCTAGTACTAAGCAGGCTAGCTTTTCACCGACTTCAAATAAAAAAGGAGGAGGCTCTCAATTAGGTTGTATTAGTTATAGTTCTTTTTTTATCTGGAAGGTTATACTTTCAGATTGGTCTCATAGAAATTTCATCAAACTCGGTTCAGCAGTTTGGCCGTGAAATCGGTTTCCCAGGTTTTCTAAACTTCACTTATCAAATCTATAAATAAAATTACGTGCTTGATAGGAGTAGCTAATAAACTGGAAAAGTCTAGCTATCTAATGCATCTTCCGACTTTTTACGGCAAATAAAAAAAATCAGCTTAGAAAGCTGCGTAAAACATTTCTTAGGACAGACGAGCATGAATAAGCATGAACTAAGAGCGAGATTTGTTGCAGCGCTCCAGAACCCTACAACCAACTTTACACCAGACAGATACTTCACGCAACACTTTAGCAAAATCGATTTAACTTGCGTTTCGTGAAAGATGAACTTTTTCAATTTAGATCAGTTGCAAACTGTAAAGTAATTAGTGGAGCTTACTGTACCGCGGGCTTGTACCCTACTGTACAGGTCTTATAACTGTCAAAATAGAGAGCACCTTTAGTCTAATGGAAGCATTTCATTTAAAAATGTAAGTGCACTATGCCTGTACTCTCAAACGGTGAAGGAAAATACTGAGAAAACCACCATGTTGTGCGTAAAAAATTCGATAAACTTGTGCCAAGTGCAAGAAACGAGCCTCTTTGAGGTATATTAAAAAGCCTTTAACCACTCTGGTTTGAAATGGCTGAAAAGATTGCCTGGTAGAGATCGTTGTTAGCGGTAAACTGCGTCAAGGTAAAGGACGTGTCCTTAGTGGACTTCATCTGTGAGGTTTTCGGGCCGTCATTTGTAGAAATCGGCGCTGTATTTTTATTTTTCGATAAAACATTAAAGTGAGCTTATTTAATTTATAGTCAGACTAAGCTTAGAGCTGTCTAATAAAATCCATTCTGCCTTATTATGTAAGGCTTTATTACAAAGCCACAGTTACCCCAAGCTATTTTATAAGGTTTATAAATCACATTAGATATTTGGGCTACTTTGTATGTAGTTTGTGAACGGCCGGGGCATGTACTTACCTAATGCCGTACTTTTTTTGTAAATCCATTAAAACACCCAGTATAGTGTGTATTTCCAAATATCTATGTCTATCACACAAATGCTGGTTCTTTTGTGGGTATCAAACCCACCACCTATGTAGTAGACAAAGCTGCAACTAAACTACTGGGGCCAACCTAGCGGTTGTTAGTCGCTGAATGCCAACTCTCTGCATTTAAGCTGTCTAATAGATGGGATAGATCCTAAAGCATTAGTAATTTCCTTTTGTTCCCAGATGGTGACGAGGCCGACGCTGTTTATTATCATCCTAGTCCAGGTGCACCGAGCCGCCAACTCCCCCCTTCGGATAAAGCGGTCTCCGCTAGACCTGGGAGCTCAACCCGTTCTGTACTCCACACACGGTGCACACGTTATACCGGTATTCGCACAAAACTCCGGCACTCACTCAGTAACCTTGCCCCAGCATATCATTTTCAACAACAATGGCCAGAACGGTCTCTTAGCGCCGATACCGCTGTCCCAATTCTACTTCCACTCCAAATTACACGTGCTTCCACGACAAAACATTATTCAAAGCGCAATACAGCATGTGACGAAAGACAATGTAAACATCCCCGTGATATCCCATCACTCCGTGACTCATACTTCTCCGAACGCGAACGTGACACATTCATCTTCGGTAATACCGGTGTACATCCCGATACACCGGCACCTGGTACCGGTGCATGATCTGTCGGTGATCCCGCTGCAGAGGCACCACAAGGTGGAAAAGTTAGGACATTACCGAGTGGAGAAGAACAAGGAAGAAGATGACGAGCCCTCGAATCAATATAGGAGGTTCTATGGCGGTCACGGCGCAGGGTTATTTTATGGGGGTCATGGGGCTGGACATGGATACTACGCTTACGGAAAATAGTTCTCTAAAATCACGTTGAAAATTGTTGCTTAAATAAAATATGTATTTATATTTACGTATGTTTTATTCTGAAATTACCCCATTTTATTGCTATCTCTAAGCATAAATTTACTGAAAACTACTGAATTATGAAAACAGAAACTTGGTACCGATTTTTACCTTGAGACTAAACTCACGCCAGGGAAAACCAGACACGTGCACTAGACACACATATTATACTTCACCTGCTCAAATGAAGGTATAACACGTAGGTCATCATCAAATATGTACAGAGAAGTAAAATTTGACCACAAAATAGAAATACGTACGATACGCAGAAAAACCAATACGCTCATCAAGTAAGTATACATACAATATGACTGTATGATGTATGTACGTAATATTATGATAAAAATATTAAATTAATCCTTATGAATAGCTCGTCTCGCGTCGTCATTGGTTCTACCGTTAGTCAACCAGTCATCCACACTCTCTCGAACACAAGACACATTCTTTTTAAGTGTTTTTAAGACAACAGTGATTAAGGAAAGTGATTTCGCGACGTTTATTAATTAGAAGGTACGTGATTTATTTCTTTTATCTTTGTCTGGATCCTGATTTATACGCGTTTGTAATTGAGACTTTCTTTCGGAATCGGAATGAGGTGAATGGCCAGCGGTGTCCTAACAGGTTTTGTAAAATAAACTACAAAGGATACTTTCTTAGCTGTATAAAGTTTGCTCTTAAATACTTACCTGCATAAATTTAATTATTTATAATTATGAAGGTTAGTATTTTAGTGATGTAAATAATTATCAAAAATATATTTCGTTTTGCAGGTTCTATACTGACATTCAGGCTGAAAAATATTTAAGTACAAAAAATCTAGCCCATTATACAATTTAATCAAAATGAGGTGAGTTCAAATTTATGGTACAGTATACTTTATTGTTAGATTAGGTGCGAAAAAACATTACGACTCATTACGAAAAAGTATTCAGCAACAGTTTAAGAAAACGTTTGCTTTCTATCTTTGATCAATTTTTATTTTCCTACAACCAAAATATGATAGTAACTGATTTTTGTTTTAATACTTAGGTACTTATTTTTAATTTAAAAGTTAAAAATATTTGTCGCGTGGAAATCACACCCGCGTCTACAGCTGTCTCCGCTAGTCTCCTTATAAAAATGGTCAAACCTTTTACCTCAAACATAACTTCGTGGTCGAATATTATAAGATTATGGAACCGGAAATGGAGATCCCGAAGGCTTTCAGATCCCGCCGACTATTTACTTTCCTTTCTCAAGATAAAAAGTTGCCAACCTTTTTCCCTGGACCCCGTTTATAATCTCTTTTTAATATAATATACTTACCGTAATACTTTTCAAGCATTTAAAAGGTACATGCTTACGAAGGGCTGAAGGTTCTATTCAACTACACGTGCCAAGGATTATTTTAAAAATTAATGTGGGGTACGTTTTACAATAATTATTCATCGTTTTTTAAGTTTTTTGAATCACAATTTTTAGATTAATTTGAAACTCGTACTTTTCAAAATTTTAGAGCGTAACGTAATTCAGTTTCAGAAGTATTTCGGTGTGCCTCATCGCTGCGACTCTTATTGCTGGTGTGCATGGCCGGCCTAATCAAGGTAACAGTAGGATTGTACCGCCTTCCTTGCCCATCTTTTATTAGAGTCTATACAATGTCTATGGAATGCTTGTGCGATGTACGATAAAAATAACAGGCGCTTCTAACAGCACTGTTCACATTTTTTTTTATGTAACTAGCTGATGGAACAAGCATATGGCCCACCTGATGTTAAGTGGTAACCATCGCCTATAACAAAGCAATGCCTCGTAGGTCACGCACGTCAGGAACGCGCCCTACGATGCACTGCCCTGCGTCCATCAACTGGAGGCATACAGATATTCAGCCTCACGTGCCAGTAATTTTACCGGCACCCACACCCTTCAAACTGAAACACAGCAATGCTGCTTCACTGCAGAAATAGGCATGATTATCATCATGATAATGAATGAATGAATTCTCACTCTGAAGTAAGTCACGAACTAGGAAGAACGATTTTGCTCCTTTTCCATCCATCGACTGCCCGTGACCTTCGTGGTAAGTCTAATCTAAATTAAACAAAACACAAAGCGGTGCTAACTGTAGTCCTACTAGTTTGACGAAAGTGTTTGTTCAGCATTATCCATAAGGAGTTCTGCACTCCAGGATTCAACTATGACGCTCCCATTTCCAGATTACATTGTGAACGAAGCGATTGGTGTTGGCTACCGGCTGATGTACCATGCCCAACCCTGGGAGAAGGCGAAAGAAGTCTGCGCCGAAGATGGAGCTAAGCTCGCTGTACCTAAATCCAAGGTTTGATCCCCTGCCTACACCATAAACAGTCTTTAGTAGAAGAGCTACTGATCGTCAGAAAGAACGTCAGAGGGAATAACAACCGTACCTTTTTTGGCGCAGTGGACATTACTGTTCTGACTGAGTACCTACTTACTTTGACTGGCCTCTCAGCTCTGTTGGTAGTAGATCTGCCTTCTGCGCCGTAGGTCGTGGGTTCGATCCCCACCGGGAACAAACATTTGTGTGGTGAACACAGATGTCTGTTCTCTGTCTGGATGTTATATTGTATTTACGAAAAAAATATTACTATGTACTTTATCAGCTATCAGTAGGCCTACCACAAGCTCTGTCTGGCTCTGGTTTTGAGTCTGTGTAAGTGCTGTCTAAATAAATCCTACGTCAAGACGTCACACGCACACAGTTTATTACACACAGCCTCAAAACCAGAGCCAGACAGAGCTTGTGGTAGGCCTACTGGTTCCCATAGTACAAGTTTTGCTTAGTTTAGGGCTAGATAGCGTTGTGTGGATTGTCTAAAAAAACTTACTAAGAAAGAGTGTAACAGAGACAACTGCTCCTCATCGGTTTAACCCTCAAGCCAAGTCTTGTCAGGTTCAGGCAAGTTGCCTTGACTTATACATTTTCTCTCATGTCCAGGAGGAGTTTTCCTTCGTTCAGAAAGTGGTCCGCGGGATGAGATATCACGACGTGGTGGGATCCGACTACAAGCTGCTCGTCTGGCTCGGCGTCAGCAACCTTGACGACTATACCATTTGGAAGACTATTGATGGTAAACCATTATCCAACATTTTATTTTATTAGGAAAACTTGCACGTCAAATAATTACATGAAATAAGGGGATTACGTGTGGGTTTGATTTCGAAGGAAGAGGAGAGTTGTAAGTATTCATAAATTTTAAAGGTGCTGAATACTTCTTCTTCTTCTGACGTGTCAATGGTACTCAGTAGACAGTTCATAAGTAGTATTCTACTACCTCTATTGCATTGCCTGTGGCGTTGTGCAGATGTTTGGGCACAAGGGACAGGTCAGTAGATACGACATAGACTGAATTAGAGCTGGATACTGAATGAAATCAACTAAGCCCTTCTCATGGATATATAAAGAAAACACCTCTTATAACTCTTGAATATAACGGTTGGTAATATTTCCGCAGGTGAAAACATCAATGACACTGGTTTCAGCCGATGGGCAGGGCAGAACGGCCAGTCGTACAGGTAACAACCACGTAAAAAATCTTAATATCTATGGGCACGTAATTATTTTGAATAAAATAACTAAAGTTCTAAACTTCAGGTAAACATTTTAATTTTAAGCCCCTGCTACAAAAATGTGTGGCTCAATATAATGCCCAAGAGACTAATAAAGAGTAAATGTGTAAATCAACGTCGGGATCCCACAGGGAGGAGCTTTAGGGCCGCTTTTATTTCGAATCAAAGTTTATCTAAAGCTCATATTTTCAACCGTTTTTTGGGGCTATCTGCTAACTTATTGCGATTGGACCCTAGATTGCTAACTTATGTTTCAAATTATAATTTTGAATGCTCCGTGGGTCACAAAGCCTTCGAGGGAGTTAGAGTCACCTGCGCCAACCAGCGCCTAAGTTCTGTACCATCGAAGCGTACAAAGCAATTTGCAGTAAAGTACAGAGAGCAGTCCTGTCGGATTGGTAGATAAGTAAAATAAGCAGGAACAGTAATGTAGGAAGACACACCTGGGGGCTAGACAAAATCAACTTTATTTTACGTTCACGACCGCGAAATATTATATGAAAATTACATTAGTTCAGCGGTAGCATCTGTCAAGCTAATAAACTAATACATTTTTAAGTAATTTTATTTTTGAGCAGGTGTGAACGCAAAAAGTGTTTTTTGTCTAACGCCCAGGGTCAGTTTTCGGTCACAACAACAAGTGTCACAGAGCACCTCTTTGAGTTTTGTCATATGAAAACGACAAAAGCCCTGGCTTTCATTTTTTTATCCGTTTTGATCAGAAATGAGAAAAGTCACCATCCTCAATGAGTTTTCGAATGATTCTGAGGATAAGGCTCCAGGTGACATCGGCACTAAGACCTAGGATCAAGATAGGAGTAACAGGCAAACGGTGCAATTTCATTAGCATCCTGTCTGAATACTAAATAGGATAAAAGCTCGATCTTGATTAGGTAATTGCTTCAATGGTTGGTTTACTTGGACCAAGCTAGAAAGCGTGCGATTGCTCGAATTCGTAGGAAATTTCGCTATAGTTGCTTACTTCATCTCGGTAGATAGGTTTATACTTATTATTATTCTGCCATATTCTTTCGACACAGGATCTTCATGATTATGTTTTTATTTATAAACGATTATTCAACAAAACTCTAGAAACCAAGCCTAGGTTACTTGCCTATTCTTAAAAGCGGTCGCGTGGAACTGGCGCCTGGAGTCATTTCCAAGTGAAGACATTTCTAACACTATTTTTTTGTTCCAGTGACGCCCCATCACAGCCACACTGCGTGGGCATGGACGCTCACAACCCTGGCTTCAGGGATTACTGGTGCTCACATCACCAGCCCTTTGTCTGCCAGATTGATGTGTAGTTTACAACTTTCACTCATTAGTGATTCTATTTTTAAATATTTAATCTTTACTCGAATCTATTTCGGATTTCAGATTTTCAGAAGAAATATAACTTTTGAAACAATCATGGTTTTATGTGCCGAAATATCGGAAGTCAACTAAGAAAAATTTAATCATGGTAAATATCCCGTTGTTTCAGAAGAAAGTTTTCCAAACTAACAAAAGTCTATGTTTTTATTATAAAAGTTAGTCTACTAAATAAGCATTTTAGTCCCCGATTTTGATTAAAAGAACAGTCTAGCTAATTCTAGTTGTAGGTATGGACAGACGTTTCGTTGAACAGTGATTGATTTTTGTCAATTTTCAATGGAGACTTCCTTTCACCACACTTGGTTCGAAAGAATCAGTGACACGATAAGAAGAATGGAGAACTGTCAAAAAATCTATGCTTGAGGCTCGACTCAAACTCAAGCACTGTTTTTTAATATGGGCCTCAGTCAGTTTTCGTTCGGTAGATTTGATTGATTGTATATTAGGTACATCCTGTTTTGAATGCATTTAACAGTGTTAGTTTAGGTACTGGTAGGCAAATAAGGACATAATACGTTTGCATTAGGTAAGTACAGCTTATCTCTGGCCTATTCTACCTTCCTTCCAGCCTCCACTTATTATGTTAAACCAGAAGAGTGCTAAAACTTAAGTACTTACATTGGCTCAGCGGATAATGTTATAAAAATGTTGAAAGTCAAGTATTCGTGTAATAAAAGTTGCCGGTATTACGATACAAATTTTAATTTAATCCCGAGTGCATGGAGGAGGCTCAGGAGGGGTATTGTTTTATTAGCTCTCTAGTCGTGTCGCGCCTCGGAACAGCACTTAACTTTTATTATCGGTGTTAAAGGGAGGTACCTACTTACCCACAGTTTTTAAAAACCTACTGATTCAGTGTTATTACTGTTTGTTCCCTACCTTCTTTGATCTAGATTAAGGAAGATCTTAAATCGGGTACCGGCCAAAGACTGAAATAAATTAAAAAACAAATTAACACTTCTCTCGTTGATATTTGACAGCGTTTCAGCTGATCGCCATCGCTATCGCCTAGATGTGCGCAGGCCTTTATCATATCTAATTTTTACTGCCGAATACAAAACAGCAATAAATGGGGGTTTTCAAACAGTGACATCTAGCGTAGTTTTCCAAAAGTAATTTAATTTAAAATAGCACCATCTTTAATTTAATATCAAATGTTTGTAAAATTACTGTCGCTTCTCACCGCTAGATGTCAGTAAAATAAATTTTATAAATAGCAACATTATGAACAGCTGTCACCTTCACATTGACAGTCAGCTGCTGTGCTGTCAAAAAAGTAGGGTTACAATTTTTGTAAACAAACGTAGCGAAAGAATTGATTACAGAAAATCTAAGTAAAATTTAATTTCTTTGGCCACATTAAGGTAAAATACGTTACGACTGATGATCCTATTACTTATGTTTTAAAGTTTTGGTGGCACTACATGTTATTACCAGGGTTAGTGAATCCATTTCAAATTGTTTACATTTTCCAGATGAATTTTATCCGAAAAGGATTCTCATTGCTTTCAACCGGAGTCAGAGCACAATGTTCACAACTTATAGGTAATTATACAAACCACACAACACTTTATAACCTACTTTAGAAATCAATCTTATTAAATAAAAAATCTATGCTACATAATGATCATTTTGGTGGGAGCCTATTTGAGGTTAATGAGGAAATTATTTTAGTATGTATTATAATAACAAATAAATAATGCGCTGAATACACGCTGGCAGTATGTAGATACTTATGAGATCATGTGTACGGGCCCAGCTGTTTATTTTTCATGCTAAACGAGTAGGTACTGTACAAACAGTGGGAATAGGATTGTATCCCTTAACCTCTTCTATCATCAGTTTTATAGTAATCAAACCATGTTGTGAGCTATTGTTTACTTACATAAATGCCATTATTTATTTCTGGTTGGATCATAAATCATACTTTTAAATAACCTGCGAGGCACCTGCTGAGGTTTTTATTGATCTGAAAAATATTGGTTCCGGGTACAGATTTGGCATCTCAGTTGTAATTTTTAACTAGTACTTCTGGTAATTTTAAGAGCATTGGTGTTCTAGTGGTTGCGACCCCACCTTCTGATCCTACGGTCTTGGGTTCGAATCCAGTTGTGTACCAATGAGGTTTTCTGTCGAAATATATTTATGTGCACTATGCCAGCACTCTCCAATAATTGGAGAGTGCTGGCATAGTGCACATAAATAGTAGCGGCATAGCATAATAGTGGCATAGTGAAGGAAACATTGTGAAGAAACCGGCATGTTGTAGAACCCTAAAATATTCGAAAACATGTGTTGAGTGCATCAAAGGAGCTCTCTGAGGGGCACTTGAAATTTTTTCACCACACCTAGTGACAAAATTATCTAGCTATAAGTAGCTTATAAAATATATTCAACATGCACTTGATTTGCTTCCTTATTTACACCACTGTATTTCAGTTAGTAACAGTAAATAGGGACTTCCAATAACTGTCCAAAATAGTGGTCCCACAGCATCACATCTGCTGATTACAGCTGTACACAACATTGTTACTATTTTCAATTTTATTCCTTACATGCAAGAGACTATAATACCAAAGCAGATTTTTTTTAATCCAGCTAAAATGCCTGCCCAGGATTAAGAACCATAACTCGGCGTTGCATGGGCGATAGTCGAATAGCAAAGAGTTTACGGTCAAAAATAATATTTGCGGTTTTATTGTAACGCGCCTGTCATTTGCGAAACCCTTCCGCGTTCGGGTTGTCCCGAGGGAGCGGTAGGGATGGCAAAAAAGGTGATAATATTCCTGTATGGTGTGGTAACTGTTTTGGAAATATGAGAAGGTCCTGAGCCGCAATGTTTGTTTTAGATTATTTATTATGTAAATGTGTGTTTAGGCTTTGTTACGGTTTTTCAAGAATCCCTGATTTAAGTAATGATAATACTTGGGTGATTTAAAAAAAATGATACTAAGAAATAAATTATAAAAGATCAAAAACACAATATAATACAAAACTTTTCCCAGAATAGTTCTCAAAACGCTGTTATAAAAAGATTATAATCGCCATTGCCCGTCTTTTCTTTCGTCAGTGCTACATCAAGTCTCAGCTAGATACAGAGTATAGACACTCTACACGTGTGACAGGCGGTAAGGGACGCGCCTGCTATTTTGGTTATCGATATTTACTATGCAAGGTCGAAATTGTTTAAATTCAAAAAATACATTGAGCGTTACATCTTATTAATAAAATAAATGCTACCTAATAATTTGTCCCCGATGCTGGTCCCGTTGTTGCAGACCCTACTTTGCCCAAACTCGCCTTCACAAGTGCCCTAATGACTCAGCGCTTCACTTCACACAAAACTGAACTGACCACCGCAATACGAAATCTATAACATACAACTGCCAACCGAAATCAATACAAGATTACGAGGAACGATTAAAATAATAAATCAATAGACCTATGCACGACAATCCACATAAGATAGAAACCTACATACATCTTTTATTAAAACCAGGGGGCTAATTCTCGGGCCGATCTCGATCATTTTGAAACTTTATTTTATTGCTTCTTTTCACAACCCCGCACTTTTTGTACGTTTTCCGTATATCGTAGCTGTCGATGCTTTTACGAAGAGGTCGTTGATGAATTACTCAAGGAAATTATCCATTCCCCCTTCGAAAACAAGCAATAAAATAAAATTTCAAAATGATCGAGATTGGCCCGAGAATTAGCCCCCAGGAGCCTAATTCTCGGGCCAACCGAGATTTTCAATGTCCCTTAAATACACATTGGCATTGCGCAACCCCGCACTTTTTCACTTTTCCGTATATCGTAGCCGTCGAGGCTTCTACGATGAGGTCGTCGATTAATTACTCAAGGAAATCATCCATTCTCTCTTCGAAAAGAAGCAATGAAATAAAATTGCTAAATGATCCGAGATGAGCCAAGAATTAGGCTCCTGAAGGAGTATCCAAAAATTACAGTTTAGGTTGATGGACGCAGGGCAGTCCATCGTAGGGCACGTTCCAGACGTGCGTGACCTACGAGGCATTGCTTTGTTATAGTTACGTAGGTACTTTAACGTACCTTGGTAGGATTTGCTGATGATGATGATGATACGAGTCGGCTGATCTTTTCCATTCACACCTTCTGACCATTGTCCCTTTGTAATGTCCTGCATGACTTGAGATTTCTATTCCAGATTACGTTATGCCAATTTTGGCAGCTTTTCAACCTATTCGTGTTGAGATTTTTCATAGATTTTAGATAAAAGGTTTTGTATGGACGCGCCACATTTTGGGCATGGAATGACTAAATTTAAATGAAAAGGAATGAGAAAGAGTTGAAATACTTATATTTAAGCCTGCCCGTCAAATAATATGTGAGCGTACTTAAAAAAACCAGCAAAACCCTTATCCTATTGCCATCTTTTTCAAATAGTTGACATGGCTAGATTAATAGATACCTAATAAAATGTTTAAATAAATGTTTGTTCTCTTTCTGGGTGTTATATTGTATTCTAAGTATGTATTTACGAAAAAAAAAAAGTATTTAAGTATTATATCAGCTATCTAGTTCCCATAGTACAAGCTTCGTTTGGGGCTAGATAGTGTTGTGTGGATTGTCCGCATTATTTATTTAATATTATGCGTGGGTAGCAGCAAAGGCACTACCATGCTTATCCCAACTTTGGTAGTTGTCCAACCATGATGGAGTCGCTGAAAGACTCCATCACCGGCCAACCGAGCTCGAATTTACAACGAACGGTTTTTCCGTGATAAATCGGTGTTCGACGTCTTTTTCAATCATCAAAAGGATACAATTCTAATCTGTGTGCCAAGTACCTACCAACATGTGAGAATGGGTTGATCGTGAGACCGCCCTTCGCAAACTTTCTCATAGAAAGATTCACTGCGAAAGTGTTATCCTTCATTGAGCTTCTGAAGAACCACTCTGGTGTCCTTTTTGCTTGACCCATGGTCTATGGGATCCGGAAGTTTAAACTCGACCGGTTGAGTTCAGTGACGCGTCTTGGGATAGTATATTAGCACGGTAAATAAATTTGTTTGTTTCTTCTATTTATTGAACTTAGCATAGATATCTAGATGAAATAAATAGAGTCGGTACGTTATACGAAAAATAAACATGTGCCTTAGAAATGTAGGTACTTACTTACCTACATGATAATAATATCTCTTTCTAAATAAATGAACGATAAAATTTTTAATCTTGTATTTTTATAATATTTATTTTAATTAAAATCATCCATTCGTTCTAGGAATCGCAGTGTTATACGCACCTTTCTTAGATATTAAGAATTCCTTTTGAATTGAAAACACACGGGTGTACGTAATAATCAGGATTTAGGCAGTTATTGTAATCTGTTATTCATTCCGGGTCTCATTGTGGAGTAGCTTTAGGCTTCAGCTCCACAATTGCGAGTATGCGGGTCCCACAATATCCCAGCATTCAGCTATGCGTTGCTGATAAAGTTATTGCATTCAAGTTATGATTTACGATGTTTCCTGGAACGCACAAAGCGCCAACTCTTGCCGATTGTCCATGTTTGGTGTCCCATATATTTTTTCTCTAGTAATAAGAGTCACGCTGTTAAAAGGGATATGTTTAAAATGTGAGTCCGTCATCTGCAGACAATGCCCACTATTAGCGGATTATAATCCGCAAAAAGAGCAGGTACTGTTGTTGTCTGGTCCAAGGGATAAGTCAATAACCCGTTTTATAGTTACGTCTGGGTTTTATCCTAGGTTTTAGAACAACATTTACCTATCTTAGCCTAAGCTTCTGATCTCGGAATTATCCAGAAATTCGTGATACTTATCCTAAATATTGACAACTTTTAGAGCTTCTTCGTGCCACTACTTTATTGCAGGTCATTACGACTCACTTGTAAATAATGCCGGGTAATAAACAATTTCTACTTTTTGTTTTATTCTCGTAACTAAAATATTTCAATGGTGCCTACTGTTTAGCATCATTTAATATTTCGTGTTGCTTGTGACTTGCACCGCTATAAATATTAGCTTGCGCGACAGATGCAAGCTTGTCATCTTCCTGTCAATCCCCTGGGACTGGACACCGATTATCCCAAACAATAACATCTCTGACCATAGCAATAGCATCCAGAACACGTCCTACGTGACCAGGCTTCAGGGAGTCAGCGTTTGTTGTTTTAGATGTTAGTAGTTTCTACTTCTGAAATGTAGGCTTCTTGGAAAGTTTTGTATTCAATAGTAGTTAATCATCCGGCAGCAGAATCTTGTACCTTTAGAGAATACATTGTGGTCTTAAACGAATCTATCAACTTCAATATAGCAATTCTGTTCAGGGTGTTTCTGTTTTCTTTTAATTTCCTAACTCTTTTCATTCCCAACCGATCTTTTAAACATACCTTATTCATATCACAATGCAAGACTTTGCAATCGCATTTAACATTGCAGTAGTTACCCACAATTTTTTATATCCCTTCCTATAGTTTTCCATACACACGCCACTTCAGCTCTTTGAATTGAACATGTCAATCAGGCATTGAGCATCCCGCTACATCCACCGCGATATGCGAATCTAATGCTAGCCCACAATGAACACAATTGATACAATCCCTATTGCGGGAACGCCTCAAAAACTGCAATTGTACTTCCCTATAACTGGGATAACGCCTAACTGTACTCCTTCAGCCTTTTGAATGTTTTCGTCATGCCTCTCAATCAACTGTCTCTCATTTGCGTGTCCTGTCTCCTTATTGCAAGGTAGTAAGGTCGAGGATGCCCTGACGGGATGGTTAGATGTGTGTAGTTTTAAAGTTAGATAGAGCCTACAAGGGTTAATCCCTGAAGCGACAATGTGGCGTTAGCACCTGCTGGGTTTTGTATGGCGGTTTTAACTAACGGTGGTGTGATGGGAATTTAAGATAGGGTATATAAGCACGCTTTTATTGTATCACATTAGATACCTAACTCGTCATTAACCTTTGTGTCAATATTGTATTATGTAACTTGGAGCTTACCAGGACAGGACTGAGTCCTGTGATGCTACCACCTCAAATTACTATTAGCACCATTGTTTTCGTAGCTTCTGATACGTCAGTCAGGGTATGAAGGAGGTGCCATCTGCCCTGCTATTCCAGAACACGGCTCGATTGAGTGATCGCTGAATCCGCGTTTTATTTTCAAATTTTTCAAACAAAAATTTACAGCTCGCATCAAGTTCAACGCTCGCTTGAGTGATTTGTTTTGCTAGACTAATTCTACTAAACTCTTGGTTATTAGATATACCAAGTACACGTTCAACGTCCTTACAACATACATCTAACTTTTTCAGCGATACCTTTCCCCGCGGCCACACCATGTCCGATCCCGACGGCACCGACGCAGCCCATGGGCATGTTGGCTCGTGCCATGGCCTCTCTCAACTACATGCACAAAACGGGACCCCACTTCAAGAAGAGGAAGTCAAGGAACCCTCTGAATGGAAACCCTTTTGCCAAGGTAAGGTTAATTTCCGTTATTATTATGGAACTAGCTTCTACTTTTAGTTCTATCGAAGATATCAGTCAAGTGTGGTTGCTTAATTTAGGAAAAATAATAAAAATTATATAAGTAAGTAATACTACGTACAAAAGATTCGTTGCTCTAAAAGTTTTTGGCTGTATTTTTAAGTCCTTTCTATATTTTGTTTTCTATTCCTGTCGAATATTATTGTGAAAAATTTGTTCATTCATTTATTAATTGCTAACAATCTGAAAATAGCTTAATAACCATGTCTTGTAATTTTAATGTCGATAGTAAGGGCTAAGCTCACCACCACTAGTCTCTAAGTTACATTGTTACTAACAAAATGAGGTATGGATGAATTAATGTCTGAAACAAATACTATTCGATTTTTGACTACTAATTCGATAAAATGTAAATGTAAAAAAGTTCCTTCAGGGTAGGCAACGCAACGACAGCACCCTTGGTGTTGTTGGTGTCTATGGGTGACGGTGACCGCTTACCATCAGGTGGGCCGTAAGCCCGTTTGTCTATCATTTGCATTTAAAAAAAAAAACTCACTCAAACTCTTAAGAAATTGTAGTATATACCTTTGTTATCATATTTATGTAATTCCAGGGCGTTGTACTAAAAACAGTGATAAAGAAACCCAAGAAGCCAAACTCGGCGAACCGCAAATGCGTGCTAGTTCGCCTCTCCAACGGCAAAGAGATGATATCGTACGTGCCTGGCATTGGACACAACCTGCAAGAACATAACATCGTGCTCGTCAGGGTAGGAAGGTCGGTACACTTTATACAAGTTACTACACTAGACTACTTTATACAAGTTACACTAGACTACTTTATACAAGTTACGTAGACGGTACACTTAAATAACCACAGAACAAAAGAGAAAAGCTAAAAAAATAAAAAATTAACATCTACACAGATTAAATCAAAAGCGACTGGTCTCTCAGCTCAGTTCGTAGTACCTCTGCCTTCTGCGCCGTAGGTCGTGGGTTCGATCCACACCGAGAACAAATATTTGTGTGGTGAACGCAGATGTTTGTTCTTTGTCTGGGTGTTATATTGTACATATTCTAAGTATGTATTTACAAAAAAAAATGTGTGTACGTACATAGGAACATACACCCAAACAATACAATAGCGTCAGTATATAACGTAGTTGATTGTCATCAAGTGGTATGTTACATTAATGGAATGTTTGCAGTTTAATTGATCCTCGTCATTTAATTGAATAAAGGCAATTTTGATTTGACAATAATTATTTTCTATCGGTGAGCGTATTACGCTGAAACCTAAAAGTCATATAAAAACTTGATATAAACCCCAATTAAGTTTAACCCATGTTGTTTGCTTCTTCTTGTTCTTATCGTGTCACTGGTTTTTTTTGAACCAATGCAATGTGGAGAAAGGATATTAAGTGCGCTTTAAAGAGGATTTTTTCGTGCACTTGACATGTTTTCGATTATTTTAAGTTCTTCGACATGCCGGTTTTCTCACGATGTTTTCCTTCACCGTTTGAGAGTACTGTCATTTGCACAAGAGTTTTTTTGGACAGAAAACCTCATTGGGACTCGACAGGGTTTTAAACCCACGACCTTAGGATCGGAAGGCGGGACCGCTACAATTTGACCGCCAGTGCTCTTTCCGCTATGTTTGCTTGTAGACATAGATTAACCTAGGATGGCCTGCCTGGTCTTTATTTGTGTTGAAAGAAAGTAAGAAAGAAAAATCATTTATTCAACCACCACAATTACATTTTAAAAAAAGAACAGAAAACTTCATAAATCATAAATTGTAAATAAAAATCAATAAGAATCACACTGGAACTTCACTGCTATTATTTTAGACTATTTTTGATTTGTAAAAGGATCATATAAAAAAACGGTAGGAACCGAGACGTAGTTTGTTGCCTGTTCTTCTACGCTTGGTCGCGTGGAACTGGCACCTAGACTCACCTAGCTTTAAGACGTTTCAAAGTGATTCTTGCATCGTACTGAATAAAAATTTTTTGAGTTTGAGTTTGAGTTTGAATTGTCCCTTTATATTGTACGTCCGGAACGGACAAACTGTGAAAACTGTACCTACCTAGCCAAAGTCATTAAGATATTTTCTGTACTACAATGCAATAAATATTTCGAAGTGGTGGTGAAAAGGCCTACAGTTCAGCATAATATGCTACCATCATTATTTTAACATGCAGTAGCGCTGGTCTTCCGCTGAGGCCAGCGTTGACTTCACAAACATCCAGATTGAGTCAGAGTAGCCGTACATTGTATGCACATGAATGATCATAAATCTGTATTTCAGACTGAAGGACTGTCCCGGAGTGAAGTTGAAATGCGTCCGCGGTAAATACGACCTGCCTCACGTCGTCAAGCAGAAAGTTTAGTGATTGACCTCATTTATAGTAGTTTAATATACGCTTGTAGGATAAGGATAATGACTCGTTTCATTTACAAAGTCTTCTAGGAAAGTCTAGAATGATTTTTAGGATGCCCGATGCAATTTAAAGTACATTAATAATTTCTTGTCGTGCAAATAGTTGTATTCGAAACAGTGTGGTGAAAGGGTTTTGAATATACATTGTGGACAATCTACTCAACGCTAACCAGCTCAAAATTAAGCAGAGCTTGTACGATAGCAACCAAATAGCTTAGCTGTTATAATAACATGTATTTGTTTTTTGTAAATACTTAGAATATAATATAACATCCAGAAAGAGTACAAACATCTGTTCTACACAAATATCTGTTCTCGGCTCACCGAGAACAGATATTTCGATCCTCAGATCGAACCCACGACCTACGGCGCAGAAGGCAGAGCTACTACCAACTGAGTTGAAAGGCCAATCTGAGGTATGAGTCTGAGCCATATGAGGGAGACCTACTATGTCCAACAGTAGAATTCCTCAGGCGGATATCATTGTTATATATTAGGATTAGATTTAATGTTTTTGCTGGTTCATAAAGTTTGATTCAAACTCAACCAATTACCAATTTAAACTTTTTTTTATTGTGGACTGTCGAAAATAAAAAAATATGATTCTATTGCGTAATTCCTCCAGGCAGCCTATTACGAATTGTTGCAGAATCAATTCGAGTAGGTGAATAAATTGAAAAAACTCAGAAATAATAGTTGTTATATAATAAAAAGTAGGAGATGATTTGAGAGGAGATGGTGGGAGGAGGCTCGAGAGAGAGATAAGTGGAAGTCTTTGGGGGAGACCTTTGCCCAGCAGTGGGACAAAATAGGTTAATAAAAAAAAAAAAAAAAAAAAAAAGAAAAAAAGTAGCGCAGCTTCAGAGTGTCTGTTAGTCACCAACAATATATTTCGATATGTGATTGGTTATGCGCACGCTCCCCTCGATGCGCTTGCGCAAGCCCCGCCTATCCCTTACACTTTGACAAGAGCCTCCTTCAAAGGTTCAAAACTAAATTATGTTCGGTAAATTATTCAATTCACCTGCCTACCTCTTATAACTAAGGGGAAATACATAAGAAATGATAGTAGTAAAAAATTCAGTCAAACATTTTATTATATCAGCGGTTACACAGCTACCTATTATTTACATCTTAAACTATAATAAATTAATTATCAAAATTGCACACTTTTTACATGAGGTTTATACAAAAATATACTGTCAATTTGTCAGCCTTCTATAAGGACTTATGGAGCCTTAGCATCTACAGCTTTGATGGCATCTGTTGCAAACTCTTGAAGCCAACAGGGACTTCAAACTTGCGACTTCTTTCCTCAGATAGGAAACTTTCAGAGCCAAGTGGATTTCCCTCAGCTTCCGTCGGTCGCGGCTCTGCTTGGCGGCGAAGTTGTTTCTTTCCCTCTGCTTCCTGTACGAGTCATCGTTCGTCTCGTTGTTTGAGCAAACTGCGCGTCGCATTCTGGGGTTGTTCCCCAGTAGAGTGCCTCCGTTCTTCTCCGCCATGGCTCGTAATGCTTCTCTTTCAAACGCTTGGAATTCTGGATCGTCTGAGAGCGTATCGTCGATCATGCTGTATGGCCTCTTCGCGGAAGCTGGAGAAATAGGCGGAGACAAGGTGGCGATCCTGGTCGGTGTGAATGGCCTCTCGTAGGAACAGATGCTGGCGCCAGAAAGAGGTGACAGAAGAGGAGCAGGTGCGTAGTTGAATCCGAAATGGTAGACATCTTGAGTATACTCTGGTCGTGGTAAGTCGGTTTCTTCTGTGGGTTTTGTCAGGTCCAAGGCCACGCTGTCGGCGTATGGAGTCCAGAGCGCCATTTTGGATTGATTCACTTTGCGTAACTGATTCGTAAACTATTTAAATTCGCAATGTTTTTTTCGCACTTTACTATGAGACGTGCTAAAATAATAATGCTTGATGTTTTCAAGAGTTGGATGCGTGTTTCTTACTCAGAGGGTTGTATTTAAATGCATTGCCGAGGGGTTGCTCAACCGCTTAAGGGTGGAAAGGGCGGAGCTTGTTGAATGGGGAGCCACCCTACTACCTGGCAACGGGAACTGTGGAAGAAAAAACAATGGCGTTTGTTAAAGTAATGCAATTTTCTTATCGATTGTAAGTAGGTATATTATGCTCGGAGATCACGATTAATTACAATACAATAATTTATTTTCTAAAAAAAGGTTTACAAAATTACCGCTATTTTAATAAGATAAGTATACTTATGTAGGTTTCTTATTCGTTATTTATGTGCTCCTTAAAATAAGCAAAAAAATAAAAAACTAGTTTATAGTCCATACATAGGTACACTAGTTTTATCTTTTTTTGTTTATTTTTATTTGGGTGTAGTATTTTTTTTAGTAGATTAATAATTAATTTAATAATAATAGTAGTAAGTAATTAATTTAAGTGTCCAGTCATCAACAGACGTTGAATTACATTTAGCACAAATTGTTCATAATTAATTGATAAATTACCTATTATTAACTGTTACTTTATTTTAAAATAACATCTTCATGATGGTGATGATTTTATTATTGTATTGACAATATTTTTCAAAAACTTACATTATTAACTAACCTCAGTTGCTGCCTGTACTTTAGTACCTAGGTACTACTACTTTTATACAGGGTTATTCATTATTAGCTGCAAATACTCAGGAATTAGGTTCAACAAATAAAATAAAAAATATTTATGAAATGATTTTTTTAAAGTTTTGTTATGAAAATCCCGAGAAAATCGATAAAGAAATCATTGGCGCCTGACCTATTTTGACCTTTGATCCGCGCCCGCGCGCCGTGAGTGACACTCTGCGTTCAGTCACCGCCTGGGTGGGTCATCGACCTGTTCTCCATGGCAATCATTATGCAATAGCCGTAAAGAAATTAATAAAAATAAAATTTTGATACAAAAACTTGAAAAATGTTTTGATCAAATTTAAAAAAAATAATTTCATAAATATTTTTTATTCTATTTGTTGAACCTAATTCCTGAGTATTTGCAGTTAATAATGAATAACCCTGTAGATATCCTTTTAATTATCACCATAATTAAGTAAGTAGGACCTTAGTTTGTTATTCAATTTTGACTAAACCTCTTATTTATTTTGTGCTTGCAATTTAATTTTAGGTAAGCTTATAGGTAGGTGATTAGTAAATGTTGTTTGCGGTACCTACCTATATACTAATGCCAAGTAAAAGCTATTAATGTCTGTCTACCTACTCGTAGGTTCCTATGGCATACAATATTATTTCTTCTATAGATTATAATTAACGTGCATGGGTGATTCTGCAACTGACGTGACATTAGATGACGTTTCACTCGCATTGTCACGACACTTCCGGTCGCCATTGCATTGTAACTCTTTACTTGGCGATTCGGACGGTGGCCCGATTGCGGGCAGCTGGACAATGCTCGAAAAGGATGTGATTTTAATTATTTCAGAAGAAAGATGGATTGTTGATAAACTTTGTGCTATTGTGCCTATTTTGTTAAAGAAATTATGTCAGTGTAGTAATTTTTGGCAGCTTGCAGGCAACATGTCGTCATCTAGTATTTTAATTATATTTTGTAAATCCTGTGTAAATCGGGTCGGCGAATTAATTTTCAAGCAGCTTTTAATTTAAAATTTAACGTAGTTACCTTATTTCTTAAAAACATTTTATGGTGTCCCGCCGCCCATTATCTGTTACCCTGAAAACGAGCGGCAAGACTAATCAGTCTCAAATTTTCCCCGATTAGGTTTAATCCTTCTCTAATCCGATTAAAACAGCAAAATTAATAAAACTGCCTGCATAACTTTTTGAAACCCTTATTAGTCCTAATCCATACCCGTAACAACTTTATTGCTTTTCCTCCCGTCGAAGTACGGGAGTATTGTTCGAAGTTGTTTTAGTTATTGTAGGTTGTATAAACAGTGGTGTTCGAGTAGACAATAGTTTTGTTATCTTGTGTAAGGTGGCGGTTACTTACCTGCTAGTTGCGAGGTAGTAAAACAATCACGGTGGACGCACAGTGGCGGCGCGTGCTTTCTGCATGTCACATTGAACACATGCAACAATAGGTATCACCTATTTCAAAGTGTGCTCCATTGTATCTTTGCATCATGTAAAACAACTTACTTTGTGCAATTTATTTAGATAGGTATGTAGAGTAGACGAGGATAGTAACATTTTTAATAATAGCTAAGAAAAAAAGTCTATAATTTCTTATTTAGAATTCAACCGTTACTTTACATTCGTAGGCGTATAAAATATACTGTATTGTGAGTACATCTGCTCAATAGGAAATAAAGGGTGTGAGCAAATACGCGAGAGAGAAGATTGATCGATCGACTGACCACACATGGACTTACAATCGTGTGACTGTGCCAAAAGTATGCATATGGAAAAAAATATATTCGTACGTATTTACCACGAAACTATTTCTATAGGAAGGTAAACTAAGATGCTCTTACCACATGAATAGATTAGAATTAGTTATATATTAGTAATTAGTTATATAGAATTAGTTATTAGTTAGTTTGGGGCTGGGTAGTGTTGTGTGAATTGTCCAAAAAAAAAAAAAAAAAAAAAAAATGCTAAAAACTATTTAAAAAAAATACTCTGACAGCAATTATTTCACGGTGATAGTCAATGTAAGATAGGTATAGAGTACAATACATTTCTTAAATGCTTTCAAGGTAGTCAAGATGAATAATAAATTATTCACCGCTAGCGAAAGTTCATGTAACATCCGTAAACAACCAAGCTTCGTTTCGCATTCACTCTACTAGGTAGGTCCAGCAAAAGGCGTCTTAGCCAAAAGCACTGAATAGGAACTGTACAATATGCAAAATTGTGTATCGTATTGTGTCAAACATTTGCGAAGGATTATAATTACGAAGGGTTGCTTCCAAGACAATGGACGTTTCTTGGTAACTTGCGAATTGAACGGTACATCTTGGAGACAATGAATTGCTGAATTCTTCGTTTTATCTGATTTGCTATGTTGCCAACGGTCTTTTGCGTATGATGGTCCCATGAGGACGGTTTTCTGATACCCTTTAATGCGCCAGCATCTTTTAAACGTAAAGAGATACTATAGTAACGGACGTTTAGAAATATTTTTAAAGCTATTCATAGGTACCATGTTCATAACTCAATATCTCGAAAAGTGTTTCCCAAAAATATAGTTCTCAGTTCGGTTTATAGGTATATAGGTACTACATACTTAACTTTTCTAAAAGTTATACATGAATATTGTATAGGAATCCAGCCAAAACCCTTGGGTTATGATAGGTAGTGATACCTACTTGTTGTATACCAAAGCATAATAGAAGAATAAACACATTGTGCAACATGCCACTCCCCCAACCAATAAAAGGTAGTAAATGGCACACAACGTGAAGTTGCACAACCAATAAGTTAGGACAAATCAACACACCATGCAAAAAATCGAAAATCTTTTTATGTGTTTTGATTGATTATGTTTATACAAGCACGCCACACTGTAAGCGCTTGTGGGTATTGTAAAAAAGCATGACTTATGACTTTGATAGAACGGTATAAAAACTTTCTTCTGAGAACGAGTTCAACGCTTATGGCTGTCTGCCTGTCGGTTTTGTCTATGATAGCAGATAGTGTGGGCTCGGACCCCTGTGATTGCATGGAGGGTTGCGTCTAATTGAGTTGAGGGTGGCTCCCTCGCTCGGCAACCCTTGCGTTTGCTGACAGCTTGCATGGACATAACATTTCTTATATATAAATGTTACGTCCATGCATGCTTATTGATCTACTTGCAAGGCTTCTATTATAAAGATGCTGAGGTCGAACCTAACGCAGAGTTTTCGTTCGTTTAGATTTTTTTCTAGTAACCTTTTGTTATACTTACCTATGCGATAGAAACTTACGTCTCTTGAAACACAAAGATAAAACTTTGATTTGTTAGTATTTTTTAACCGACTTCCAATCAAAAAGGAGGAGGTTCTCAATTCGGTTGTATTTTTTTTTTTATTGGTTGTTACCGCATTACTTCGTCATTTGTGAGCCGATTTGAAAAAATATTTTTTTATCTGAAAGGTACTGCTTCCAGATTGGTCCCATTTTAATTTTATTAAAATCGATGTTGCCATTTTTTTTAAATAATTTTTTAACTTCATGCTTCCGTCATTTATGAACCGGTATAGAAAATTATTTTTTTATTTGGAAGGTTATTTTTACGTCCAGATTGTCCCAAACAAATTTCATTAAAATCGGTTTAGCCGTTTGGCAATGAAGTTGGTTTCTCTAGTTTTTTAAAATTAGAATTATTTATTCAATGGCAGCAGTCTATCAGTTGTGTTCACATTTATCATTTTCAAACTACTACTACTACTATGTAGTTTACAAAATAATAATAAAAATAATACATTTTATTTAGCACAACTATAAACGATTAGATACATGCGACAAACTTAGTTATATCATACGAAAATTAATATGGCTTGTTAGTAAATACGTAGAAAGATTTGCTTTACATAAAACTTTTCATCTGGGTATAATTTTAAGTTTATCACTTGATAAAAATCAATAAGTCTGTCAGCTGCGCCATTCGATATTGTCCACGTTCTCACTAGATTATCTAATAACGCGTGCGTGTGCGCAGAAACAACAATCCTTTGAAAACGAGCTGTCAATCGCCAATCCTTTCAGGGCTTGGCAATGTTTTGCCGGTCGCGAGAAGCCGCGTGCCAAATGTTTTTATAGTGAGATTGAGAACTATGATATTACATTTTCAAGGGCTTTCATGTTAGTAGGTAGGTTCTCTGCTGCACAGAAGCATTCTTCCAAGAAATATTTTTATAAGATGTATGGTGTTTTGTTACAGTGTCCGTGCCTCCTCGCACTAGTTTTCAAACTAACCCACGCCATAAGTCATAAAATATGAATGTAGATTTTTAATTAATAATACCTAAATAACTATGTAAGTAGAAGATAATAATACTCCTACGAATAAAATTGCCAAAAAAATAAAAGATAAACACTTTGCGTAAATAGTCTTTTGAAGAGTTTTCAAATAATTTTTACTTCAAATTGATACAATGTACTTACTTATGTGGGACTTACTTTTATGAAAGCTCTATCAAAATAAAGAGGGATAAATCATTGAACTTAGTTTATAAAAGCGTCTTTCTTAGGTTTTGTCTGGATAAAGGAACTGACGTCGAGGCGTCTAGATTCGATCACCTTATGAATTCATTTTTATTTTGACAAAAAAAATATGATATTTATGTGTGGAATTTCTGATACTCTTCAAAATATTCAAAGAATATCAGGACGTGAGAGCTGGAATTGCATACGCACGCGTAGATCATGGTATCTATAAAAATCTAATAGGTGCGACAAACCCTACATGAGATTTTTTATATTGGTACTTATTACTTCAGGCGACTGTTTTACCACATGGACCACATGGAAACTTCAATCAAAAGCGTGATATTTTGTGAATCTATGCACTAGTTCCACGTGACCAAACCTAGAAAAGCAGGCCCAAAAGCTTCGTTTTAGATACTTAAAACTTTGGTAAACAAGTATGTACCTACTACAAAATTACTTCTAGCTTGATAAACCCACCCAGGTAGGGCCCGTCAGGTTCATTTTCATGCTCTATAAAATTAATCCTTAGACAATAGACCAGGCAGTCTACGGATTAAAGTTGGCAACTGCTTTTTAGTTAAAATGTAACGGTTTTCTGTTTTAACTGCTAACAAAACAGAAGCGGCTATCATTGAGGGGATTAGTTGAAATTAAGGTAAGTAAATGTAAAATAAGAAAATATGCGAGACAATAATGCCATAATTTAGTTTTAGTCCGAAAACTTAAGACAAAAGGATTAAAAAACTCGGATAACAAATTTCATTTTTAGTTTTATTGGAAATACGCTTACAATATCTATTTACAAATAAAATATTCCTAATTTACCAAATTGCACACTACCAAAATTATATCTTCTGCATTATCATCATCTAAAACACTATTTATCTACAAATAAATATTAATATTTTAATAACATAATTATTTACTAGTCACTAGCTTTTTATCATAATCCAGGATATTTAAAGATCTGGTATATACAGCTTACATCTAACATGGCACTCTTTGATCTAATTTATTTCTATCAACATTCACACATTTGCCTACATCGGCCACAAACTCCCGCCGCAATCCTAGCCCTGAGGTCAGCCATTTTCTTTTTCAAATAAGTCACTTGGAAAGCCAAACGCACCTCCCTGAGCTTTCTTCTATCTCGGCTTTGTTTGGCAGCGTGGTTGTTCCTCTCTCGCTGCTTTCTGTACGAGTCGTCAGCAGTCTGGCTTGTCTGAACCGCTCTGCGCATCCTAGGATTGTTTCCAAGTAGTGTTCCTCCGTTCTTCTCCGCCATAGCTCTCAACGCGTCTCTTTCGAAAGCTTGGTATTCCGCGTCTTCTGATAAAGATTCACTGTCGTAGAAATCAGGAGAATCCGGTGGAGATGGTGCAGAGTTGTGAGACTTGAGAGACTGGTAAGGAGACCAGGCACTTTCAACTGAATCTGGCGAAATCTGAGCTGTCGGCACTGTGTGCTCCACATGTGGAGGGTATCCATAGTAGTAGCCTTGGTGCTGGTTCTCGTATGGAGCGTACTGAGGATACGCATATCCCTCGATTGAAGAAGAGTTGATCACCGGTAAACTATTTAATCTCGGAGAATGTCTCTCAATCTTCACGGAAGACTTGCTAAGATCAAGCGCAGCTTCTTGAGCGTAAGGCGTCCACAGAGCCATCTCGTCAACAGAAGTTGTCACTTCGATGTGTAATTCACAAATGATGGTCGTCACCGTGATCTGCCACCGCTACTAACGGGGCGGAGCTTAGCAAATAAAGGGATCCCCTCGGGAGCAGAGGAAGGGTTGACACCCTACCTGCGAGATATAACGGTGTTTAGAAAATAAATCGGCCTCTTCTCTGTCGTATTTATTTAAAGCTATTAGCCTTTGCGGTAAGTATTACTGTTTTAGTTATACAAATATCAAAATCGAAGAGGATGTCCAAAGTCGATTGATATTAGGTTTCTGTTCTAAGCACAGAGTAAACACTATTTATGCTTGAAAAATCTTTTGCTAATGACAGTATTTTTCGTCCACAAATCAGCGTTATAGGTTTGTGTCGTTTAGGTAAGTACATAATGGACTTTCTAGATTATGTTCATTACGGTTTATCCACTGCTGTTTACTACCATTTAATATCATTGCTAAGCTAAGCATCCATTGTAATAAAAGAACCTCGTTAGGTTATATCCCATTTGTCTTGGGTAAACATATTTTTTTACAATTAAGCTTAAAGCCACACAACACTCTTCCCGAGAGATTTGGGTATATACCAATGGTCCATCCCCTGCCATTTTCCAAGGATCCTATGATAACGGGCAGATTTCGTAAACGGATAGTGTTACAAAGTAGGTACAGCTGCATAATTTATGATGATCTTTTTAGATATGTAAGCATTTAGGTTGATCCAAATGACTGTAAAAGTTTTGATCCTTTTACCACACTGGTTGCGGCTGGAACGAACCGAAGGATTTAAACCTAATAGATAAGAAAACGAGTAAAGTTTAAATTATTACAAAATTAAAAATATCAAATCAGGCTGAAAATCTTAAATTACCATTTTTCTATTCAGTTGCAGGTTTTTGCTTCGAATTAGCTAGCATCAATTTATGAAAACGGTTTTTTTTAGGCTGATCAACTTGGTGATGCATTTATGTATGGACAAAGCTCCTTCTTCCTGGATTTTTCAAAGATACGACACCTTTAAGCTTATAGTTATAAACTCCAAAGCGAATATTCGAATGAAAATTAAAACTTTCGGGCAAATTGAGCTGGTTTCAGAAATATTTATAAACTAGAAATGTAAGTACTTTTGATGCTGACTGTTTGTAGTCTCCATCGACACCATTGAATTGAAATAATGAAAATATTCCGTTCAGTTGAACCATCACTATTAGCCATCTACTTACCGCTTCCGATTTCATAATACTTACCTACCATTCAAGGATTGAGTCTCAAAACGCATTCAACTATCTTTCTCTAAAACGACAATGATCATTACGATTGAAATGTCCACAGTCAGACCACCGTGTAATATATCATAGACCATAGAGTAAAGAGTTGTCGGATACCGACCGGATGTGACGTGCGTGACAATGCGAGTGAGATGTCACGGCAGTTGGGGAATCACCCATGCGAATGCGAATTATGTATGAAACTGGACATTGGACATGCAATTATATAATCCTCTTTGTATGGTTGAGAAGAGAGACGATTCACAACACCCTTATTGGTGTCCAACTGTCGCCGTTATGGTGGCCAGATTTGTAATAAACTTTTATACTTAGGTACATAAAAGGAAGGTACCTAACGTATTGTAGGTTTCCTACTACAGACAGGGTACCCCTAGGTATTTATTTTTGTTTGTTAGGTAAATACTTAGGTATAGATTTATTAGGTATAGATTATAGTCTAGCTATAGACTAGTTCAGTACCTATAATCTTACCTAGAAGGGTCACTGATGGAGAGGATAAACAGACCAAACAGAAAGACAGTGGAGTGGGGTTACGGTACGAGAAGTGTGGGTTACAATTAAAACAAAACTAAGCCGATTTTGATAAAATTTCTATGGGATCAATCTGAAAGTTATGCTATAAGTACAAACATTAAAAAACGAATTGAGAATCTCCTCCTTTTTTATTTGAAGTCGGTTAAAAAGGAAGTGAATGATGAGCACTTTGAGAGCTACCGAGCCTGCCGACTACATCCGATCTTGGGACAAGCTCATCGGAGCATTCAGTTGGAAAATCCTATCTTACCTATACCCATTGCATCAATAGAATCCTTACTCCACCGAAAATGAATCTAAAATAATCAGAGACGAACCTTTTCTAAATAAAAATAAGGGCCAAATTCCTATGAGGTTTATTAATTCGCGGGTGGGCTGACTGAAACTTAGATTATGCAATGTAAAAGACCACCAGCGGGACTGTCCCAGTGTCACACTACAATAGAATTAGCTAATCCTTGGTCAAAATTCATAATCAGTCATGGGTTAAATATTTCACAAAGGTCTAGTTAGCTATGCAATATAGAAGAATCAAATGCTTTTCAAAACAGAAGATATTTTGTCGTTAGCTACATCATTTACGACTGGGTACTGTAGGTACCGAACTTATTTGTACTTAGATTAAATATTACCAACCCTTTCAATGGTTTTAGCATAGGTACCTAAGCTAAAATAATTAGGTACCTAAGTACCTACATAATTTGAAGTAGGTAGCAAAGTAAAGCATACATTAGGTACCTCGTATAATCATAAACGTTGATTTTTTACTGAGTTGTAGTAATTTTCGTTTATTGACCGGTAAAAGCCTTCCTTACCCTAAGCATAGAAAAATATAAAAACATAATGGTAACATAGGTTCCTACACCTACCGACCTAAAATGTCTAAATAAAATAGAGGTTTACCTTACCTTCTCTAAAGTGTACCACAGCTAAACCACAACTTTAATTCATCATAATTGATATAATCCCACAGCCTAGCTAGGCACTTGCAATGTTTACCTTTACAGCAAGGTATTCTTAGTAGTTTTTATAATATTGTCTATGATTAACAGTTTCGTTGTCCCTACCGCGCCGCAAGCAATGCAAATTATAAGAAATCCCTCCCTACCCTCCGTTATTCAAATTAACGGTGAAACAAAAGTCAGTTTCGATAGTTTATTTAATTTTATCTGCACAAAGTTTTGTTGATCACCAAGCTATACCAACGCAAAATCATTGGCATGGTGTTATATCGATTTCAGTGGATTATTAGTTCGTTGTTAGTGCGCTATGAATACAATATTTCGATAAGTAAATCGTGATAATCGATGCGGTATAATTTTTCTATTGTTGAATTGGAAGACGGAATGAAAATTTTACAAGGTATGTGACTTGATGATGTGTAAATAGATAGTACCTACTATTTTTATGAACAACTGGATATTTACCATGATTATGATTGACTATGAATGAAACATGGTCCTGTTATTCATAAAAATAGTATTAAAAACCGTAAGTATTCGTTGTAAAAGTTGTAAGTAAGTATAGTAAAGTACCTAGTACTTTATGTATTATTTATCGCTTTATTTACCTTATTTTATTATTTTTTCCCGTGCTACAGATTCAGTATGTGTTCGCGAAAGTTTTAAAAGTACTATAATAAGTAGTAGGTACTGTTCTCTGGGTACCACATAATTATTTTTTAAGAACACCACCTTAGGTACTTATACCTAGGTTACATATGTTAGTACCTATAGGTAGTACCTAACAATAATCCTTATACTACTTCTACTTTAGTTACCTAGGTTTAAGGGCACAAGGATTAACTTTCTAGATCGAACTAAAAACTTAGGTAATGTAACTTACCTAGTACCTGCTTAACTTATGCATTAATGTTCCGGTATGTAATCAAAGGATTATTCTTAATAATAACATAGTGTTCTTATCATTCGATTAAGAAAGGATCGGTGCCCTAGGTTATTTACCTTAACCAGTAATATTTTATTTTCTGAAACCAAACATGAAATTTCTAGTAGCCCCATCTAACGTTGAGTAGTTAAACTAAATTAAAGTGTTGCCCTTATGATACACATGCTATGGTGACAGATTAGATGACATGACAAATGTGCGTGTCAGTCAGTCCTCTTTCGTTCCAAGAAAAACAAAAATTGTCTATGGTCGCCATTTTGGTTTTCGATAATGCGAGACCCTCCGAATAAAAATTGTTATTTTCCCAACTACCCGGCCGGTCCATCTAGTCATAAAGTTCGCGAGCCGAGGCCTAACCGCAGCCCCTTCGTCGGTACCATCTCTCAGCGCAGGCCGGAACCCGGAGACCGATCGGCCGTCACCCGCCGTCGACGTGTAGAACACAAACAAACGTACTCGATGTTTCCGCGATGAACGGGAGTTTTTACGAGCAGTTGGGTGGTGTAGCGGGCGCGTTCGAGCAATGGGGAGCGTGCGAGCGCACCGTGGTGGCGTGCGCGCTGGCGCGACGCGTGCCGTGGCCCGGCCTGCGCCTGCTGCAGCGCGCCGTGGACGAGGCGCTGCGCCGCGCCGCGCCCGCCGCCAGCCGCGAGCCCGCTGCCAACGACGAGCCCAGCGTGGCCGCGCTGCTCGCCGCTGCCACCGACGATGATGACGACGAAGGTAACCCACTCTACATGCCATCAGCACCACCCACACCATCTAAGGAAACACTTGTTCCCATGCTTCTAAATAGAGCGGCGTACGCCTTGGATCTGGTTAGTAGGCTTACTTAGCACTGGCCAGGATAGAATACTACAGATCTAAGTTATGCCTATCATACTTTATACAGCTTAGGATTGTTTACATAATCCGGAGGGAAACGTAAGCTCTCCTCTTCTCACTATACTACATTCTGGAAATAGTTATTTCCATTAATTTTATCACTACCTAAATATTTACTGGGAACTTGTCCCTATTCTGCATTTAACCAAGAATGATTTAAATGCAAATGCCAACTAGACTTTTTGAAGCTGGCTATCTTATCCTTCACACTGAAATTCTGATACTTTAATCTAGTTGTTGACCTACCCTAAGATAGAAGATAAAACCAATTGTCTTACCCTTTCTTTCTCATATTATAAACATGAAATAAGATGTTTGTGCTTCAATCCTACCTTTACCATTGAACTAATTGAGCTTAAATTAAGTAGGTATAAACAGTGTGTGTAACCTGGATTAGCATAATAGAGGCAATTTTGTGCCATGTTATAAAAATTATTAAGAACAGAGTACCTATAAAAACTTTATGTACCAAGCAAGGTAAAAAACTTTACCTAAAGTAAGAAATAAATTAACTAACAAGCAAAAACACGGGTGGCAGCCACTTAATATAATCTTTGTTGGGGGGTTTGTTTAATTTGTTGATAAAGCACTACAGTGTACCTACATGTTCTTCTCGTCACAGAGACCGAGCTCATCCATACATTATTGATCCCTGGGTTTCTCTCACAGCTTGCTTCTCCAGATTGTATCCCCTCAGCTAGGTATAACATGAATAGGTTCAAGAAAAATGTAAAAAAATGCTTCAGGGTAGGCAACATAATGACAGTACCCTTGGCGTGTTGTGACTGCTTACCATCAGGTGGGCCGTAAGGCCGTTTGTCTATCTTTTTAATTAAAAATAAATTTAACATACTACCTAGCCCTTGATTAGCTTGGCCTTGCTAAAAAAATCTATGCTTAAAAATAAGGTAAGTAAACTGTTTTGCAAGAAACACCAAACCACACCAAGAAACCCACATTTATCATACATAATTCTGTGAAATAGGTTTCTAAAGAGTTTACCTCAATAATATAGGAAGCCTTGGAAAACCTTTTGATGTCCAGTTAAGTATGATTCATTTAACTTACGCACCCCAGAGTAGATAACTAAATATTAAAATAACATGTTTATGACATGAATCCTGCTAAAATAAATTTGAAAGTCTGATGTTTGGATGTTTGTGGCTCAAATACTCAACATTTTGATAAAACCTGGAAATAGTATTGTTTTAACCAGGATTTTCATGAAGTAGGGAATAACACGCGGGGCATCGGCCGCTTCTTCGTGGTTGTAGCATTTTTCACAGAGTAGTTGTCAAGTCAGGGCAGTGGCTTGCTTGACTTTTTTTGATAATTCTCTCGCACTACCGCTCTTCGGTCGGAGATTTTGTTGGGAGGATTACCTATTGCCGCCTCGATTTGGTCTGTCCATCTCTTAGGTCCTGCCGATATTGATTTAAATTGAATTATCAACATACATTTGCCTACTTGGGACATATCTTACGGCATCAGCGTTACCATATGCTCCAACTTATTATGATGGGCAAGAAAGGAGCCGGTAGCATCAGAACATCATGGTTTCGCAACATTAGAGAATGGCCTGGGATAAACAAAGTAGAAGACCTATTTAGGCTTGCCCTAGATGAAAGAAAGGTTAAAGGGATGACTGCCAATCTTCAGTAGTGGAGTGGCAAGTGGCATCCCAAGAAGAAGATCAACATAGAGCTGTCGCAAAGTTTTCCATTGTATGTTAAATATGTTCCAGGTGAGGATTGTCTCCATAAGCTGGTGGAGCTGCTGCCGCTGCTGCGCGGCGACAACCAGCGCGTGAAGGAGGCGTACGTGACGGCGGCGCCGGCGCTGGTGCAGCGCTGCGTGGACGCGCCGCGCTCGCCCGCCGCGCCCGACCTCTGCCGCCAGCTGCTCTCCTACCTGCTCGTGCATCCCGCGCTCACGCATGCCGACCAGAGGTAGGTCACGTGCTCTCTACACTCTACACTCGCCACCGATGAGGGCAGTGCGCTAGAAGAACATTTTGTATGTAAGCCGCCTCCGCGACTCGTCTTCACCTTAGGTTCGAGTCAACCTTAGGGTGTTAGAAAGCTATCACTTCCAGCTTATGGCTATGGGCGCGATTTGTCGTAAGTAGATCGTCGATGCTTTAAGTCCTCTTCAAATTTTATTGATTAATTTATTTCCAGATTGTGAGAGAGCAGGTTGACCCTTCTAAATTAGTCAGTTCTCTTCTTTCGCAGCATTCACCGATACCATTCGAATTAACTATGCGGTGTTACGTTTTTCCAGGACCCTAACGCAATGGCTCCGCTACTTAGAGAACCACATCTCGGGCAACCGCACCACGGAGAGCGCGTGGCAGCAGCGGATGGAGCCCTGCCTCGTCTCCGACAACATCTGGTCCAACTCCAACCCCTTCCGGAGGACCATCGGCAAGAACGTCGAGTTCAGAAGCGTCGTGGACTCGGTCGACTACAACTCGGATCTGCTCCAGGAGTCCTTCTCGAAGAACGGCCGAGACGTGGATCTGTGCACCGAGACGGAGAAGCTGAACTTCGACGCGACGATCTCGCAGCCCAAGGCGCAGCGGTCGAACAGCCTGACGCCGCCGTCCACCAACTTCATGTCCATGTCGGCGGAGAACTTGAGCGACGAGCAGTTCGTGCAGAAGCCGCGCAGCTTCTCCCTCTCCAGCGAGCACAGCGGCACGCTGGCCGGCCTGGCGCACTACGCGCGGCACGCCACCGCGGGCAGCGAGACGCGCCTGGACCAGCTGCGCTACCCGCACCACCCGCACCACGCGCACCACGCGCACCACGCGCACCACCCGCACCACCCGCACGCCGGCATGTCCACCGTGGCGCAGTGGCTCAAGAGTCTGCGGCTGCACAAGTACGTGTGGCTCTTCACCAACATCAGCTACGATCAGATGATGGCCATGGATGACAAATATCTGGAGAAACTCGGTGAGTTTGCATCAATTTTTATATTCAGTATGTATTTTATTATGCTAGTAATATTCGACAATCTATGTGCATCACTGACTATTTCTGTGTTTTGCTTTTTTAGTTCAAAAAAGCAAAAAACAGATGACGGCTAATAGTGCCTGGGACATTATTATGGAGTAGGCTTGCCCAGCACCTGTGCCATCGTCTTGGTCTTGCAACAAATGATTTCTCAAAACGTGTTTATAAAGGAAGCACAATCCACATGTCCAGTAGTAGACTTCTTCAGGCTAATGATAAATAAGCGAGGGTCTAAGTTTAAGTGGCCCGTGGTAATCGTGGACCCCATTGTAGCGAAAGGTCGCGCGCCAGCGGCGAGTTCTTATGTTGATAGCAGGCAACATAAGAAGGCAGTAGGCAACAAATATTGCACATCGGCTAATTTCGGCTTCATAGAGCGTATTAGTAGTGTGCGTCAGAAAGAGAACGTTCTACGAAAGCAGAAAAGCCGATGTGCTAAATTTATTGCATTCCGTAACATACTGTCATGGGCATGAGGTCACCACGATACGAGCGGATGTGTTCCATTGCAGGAGTGACGAAGGGCGCGCGGCACAAGATCCTCGTGAGCATCCGCAAGCTGAGCGAGCGCGAGCACAGCGTGGCGGCCGTGGAGGCGGAGCTGGTGGCGGGGGGCGCGGGGGGGGCGGGGGCGGTGCGCGCGCTGGAGCGGCTGCGCACGGCGCTGCTGGGCCCCATGCCGCCCGCCTCGCCGCTGCCGCACGCCATCGTGCACGCGCTGCATATAGGTACCGTCACCAGGGGGGCGGGGGGGGGCGGTGCGCGCGCTGGAGCGGCTGCGCACGGCGCTGCTGGGCCCCATGCCGCCCGCCTCGCCGCTGCCGCACGCCATCGTGCACGCGCTGCATATAGGTACCGTCACCAGGGGGGCGGGGGGGGGCGGTGCGCGCGCTGGAGCGGCTGCGCACGGCGCTGCTGGGCCCCATGCCGCCCGCCTCGCCGCTGCCGCACGCCATCGTGCACGCGCTGCATATAGGTACCGTCACCAGGGGGGCGGGGGCGGTGCGCGCGCTGGCGCGGCTGCGCACGGCGCTGCTGGGCCCCATGCCGCCCGCCTCGCCGCTGCCGCACGCCATCGTGCACGCGCTGCACATAGGTACCATCACCAGGGGGGGCGAGGGAGTGGGGGCGGCTGCGCACGGCGCTGCTGCAATGGATTAAACCCGTCTCGGGACTTAAATTCGTAACTTTCAATCCTCGGGTAACAATGTAATATTTATGATAGATGGAGATAGATCCAAAGAACCTTTGCTGCTACTACCGGTGATCTCCGGTGCATGTCATACCCAATTCAATTGAATTTAGAATGCTAAAGAAATTTTAGAATATCTTAATTATCATCTGCTGTTTTATTTCAGCTTCCAAATGCTTGAACGCGAATAGCACCGAGGCCGGGTGCAGCGCCGCGCTCGGCCCCGCGGGGGCAGTGGGGGGGGCGGGGGCGGGGGCGAGCGCGGGGGCGGCGGGCGCGGGCGCGGGGGGAGACGGGGAGCTCGACGCCCCCGACCCGCTGTCGCTGCATTGCTGGCTCGTTGAAAAGGTCAGTGCAGTACTCACATAATTATTAACAATATGTATTTTTTTCTGACAGGATACTGAATTTAAATAAAAAAATGTATTTTGGCTGCTACTAAGGTTGCTACGATTGTCTAAACGAAACTAAACCTCGATTTGTTTGTGCCGTACAAACAAATCGGCGTTTAGTTTCGTGAATAAATTGGTAAGACTTCAATCTTGTTGTGTAATCAATGTGAACGTTTATAAGGCTATTGGGGTATCGATATGTCACAGAAACCTCTAGGGGCTTTGTGCTCGTTTTGACTGAATCTCATGATAGAGGTGACGTTAGACGCTAGAATTTCCATCGTGAGATTTTCTCGGTCAAACCCAGCTTATGACCCTGGGCTATATACACTGAGTTGACCTGTGAACCTCCAAAGTTGAACCTGTGAATGTGAATAAAGTGTGTTGTGAGGTTGTTGTTGTTGTTGGGCAGGCATTGCACCACGAGGCGTTCAGCCGGCCGGAGCTGGTGGAGGCGCTGAAGCGGCTGCGGCACCGCCTGCCGCCGCGCCAGTTCTACCAGCACGTGGGCGACCTGCCGCATCGGGCCCGCTCCAAGCCCAGGTACCCCAGCTCACCTCACCTCGACAATCGAGGCGCGCTCTAGAGACCAAATGGCATCCGCTTAAATTCATAATGGCCGGATATATTCATTATTTATATGAAATTGTGAAATAAGCTACCGCCAGAGGTCTTTCCCCACAGCTATAACATTAAGGTTCAAGAAAAATGTAAAAAAGTTCCTTCACGGTAGGCAACGCAACGACAGTACCCTTGGTGTTGTTGGTGTCTATGGGCGACGGTGACCGCTTACCATCAGGTGGGCCGTAAGCCCGTTTGTATAACATTTGCATAAAAAAAATCGTTTGGATATGATTTTTTCCTGATTCTATGCATGAACGATGTAATTAAACGCGTGTTCTTATGTCAGATGGCGCATCAACCCGCACACATACAAGGCAGGACAAAAGCGCTACAGCCTGGGGGGCCCGCACGCCGTGGGGCCCCCCGTGCCGCGCGGCAAGTCGCACTCGTACCCCCCCTTCCCGCCGCCCCCGCCGCCGCCGCATGACGACTACTCCAGCCTCGACGCACTCTGCGTGCAAATGACGGAACAAGCCATCAACTGACAGAGGGAAGTGCCATTGACGGACAGCTAACCTCGCAATGACGAGGTTTCAAATGTGACACAGTGTGATGTTGTAGTGAAGTGAGTGACCTCGGAGTGACGAAGGGGTTACGGAGTGACAGTTGATCGAAGTGATAGAGGGGTTGCTTTGAAGTGACGGAGGAATTATCCTGAAGAATTATCGAGCTTCATGAAGTAAGGCTGCGCCCCTCCCCTTTTCCCTAGAGAATACTAGCTACTTGTTGCAGACGTTGACGCGCTCGATCGAAGCTGGATGGTTATTATTGAGCTTATGACGGGTTAGACCTTCAAGTTTAGGGGTAAGCCTGAGATAGTAGGCAAAATATTAGGGCAATTGCATATTATTATGGCTTGAACGGTACCTTGTCATCGTTTCACGAAGTGTACACTTTGCTAGGTGAAATGACAACAAAATGCAAAATTTACTTATATTCCAATGTAGCTAAATCATTTTATAGATATGTTCGTAAAGCCGACGCTCTGTTGGTTTCGTCTCGGCTTTCCTAGACGTGGACGCCTCTGGCTGTAGCTAGATAAATATTGAATGTAAATAATGTTATTGTGAAGGAATCACATGAATTGTTGATGTTATTGTTAAGCCACGTTCAAATCGACGCGACATAGTGCGAGCGTCACGCTGCCGCGCCGGTTCACTCACGAGCAGTCGCGTCACTTTGTTCGAAGCTCTGTCTGTTTTGTGCAATATTGACGATACGATATGAAAAGTAACATATTTTTATTTTACAAATGAATATAATTTTTAAATGTGTATTCACTCACTCCGACTTTTCGTGGTGTCCATTACATGAGCGTTTATATTATGAAATGTTAAAACGTATTTATTTTTCAGTAGGTAATGATAAATTATGTTTTTATAGTAAGTTTAAATTATTTTAATATCGGTACGAGGTATTCTGTTTTATGAGACTACTGTCCACAGACGGTCGGCGTATTGCGCCAGCGCTGTGCAGCGTTACTCTGGCATGCTCTGTGTATGTAACTGGCTTTGCATTGGGCAGTGCCCATAGTTACGTGGATACTTTAATTTATGATACAAGTCACGCAAAAAGAGCCCGCCAGGCAGCCTACTTGTCTACCAATCCACGCACCGAAGTGCGGATCAAAGAATTTACCGATACATTCGATTTGGTTGAAATAACAATAAATATAAATAAATCAAAATAACCGAAATAACCAATCTGAAAAATATCGTCAAAAAAACTTGGATTTTGTGTGAAAATTCATGCCGAAATCGAATACTGATAGTACTGGTATTTTATCGATCATACACCTTCCATCTGTTTGAAAGTAGGTTATCTAATAGATATTTAAATAACTAAAATGGTTTAGGGGAACTTTGTATAATATAGAGTCTAACGATTAGCGTAACGATGCCTTGACGGAGACAAATTTAATTAAATGATGTGGGTTAAACGTAGCTTTTTTAATTGAATCAGTTGCGTTTTCGGTCACGTTTTATTTTTTCTAGTGTAATTTAAGAAATCGTTGACATCGACTCTGACCTTATCCTATATTTATCTGGTGCTAAATGCGGTTTTAGTTTAGTATCATTATGTAGGTGGCTACTACGTACCTACCCTTCTTAATGAAATAATTTCGACGTACTCTCAGTTCCTAGACGTTGATAGCGAAGGCATACGACGTAGGTACAAATTCTCATTCTGCTTATTGAGCAACAACCAAAACGTGTACCTAATACCTAAAAGGGGTTTTTAGATATTATATAGGGTATTATTGCTTGCGCCACGCACGCATAGACGACGCGCCGATTCATCTAGTACTCGGCTGCGTGTTGTGAGCGTACCGTTTCAATTATATTTTATCTTTTGACTTGTTAACTAGTTTTTACACATGTCCATTCATTTCTGATCGTGTAAAGTTGTTGAATTCACTAGACATGGCCTTAACTATATTTAAAAAATCTTGGTTATTTCTCTTTTCTATTTCATTCGATTGCATTTTCAGAATGAAATTGAATACCAAAATGTCGCCAAGTCAAGCGGGCGGAGCTGTGTAACTGTGAAGCCAAATTCAATCTGACAATGTAAATTGATAAGTCCTTTCACTTATTTTAATTCGAAAAATACACATTTAATGTGAGCCTATCTCAAACGTTTGAGTTTGATTCTCTTCTAGTAAATGAGCGACATGTGTAAAAGAGGTCTACTAAGAGTTCCTGGAGCTCTGAAATGTTTCTAAAATATCATGAGCAGAAAATGATGTCACATCTAGGGCAAAACCAGTTCACACTGTTGTCAGTGACAGCCGGATGGCTACTGACGTCATGTCTCTTAATTTTATTATGTCGACGTTTCTGGGCTTAGTCCCCGATTATGTTGCATTCTGTAACATGTTAGGCCTAGAATATCTCACATAAAGTAGATGGGTATTTATTTAGCATATATATTAGCATCATTTTAATGGACCTCTTATCCATTTTTATTTTAATAGTAAATTGTTGACTGATGTTCGCATAATGTTATAATGTTAGCGAACTGTTTATTTACAATTTTATTTTAATTATTTAATTTTGTATGGGTATCTATAATAATCAGCAATGATTAAAACTTTTGACTGGATCAAAATCTGATTAAGTGTGCAATGTATTATCAATTACATGGTTATAAATGTTAAAAGGAATGAATGTAAATATCCAATGTATTTATATAGGTAAATTATTGTTTTATACAAGTTGGTGACAGGAATATTTTGGAGCGAAATGAAATATTATGTATTCTGGTTCAATTATTACAGATTTTAATGTTAAATTTATAATAATTCTATGGTTAGAGGTTAGGCACAGTTTTATTCGAACACTTTGCCTGTTGTGTCGACTTTATTATTAAACTTGTTTGAACAAGCTTTATTTTATCTGTAGTCAAACTGTGATACAGTTTTTGGATCAAGGGTCATATTCATCAGCACTAAATTAAATATTGTATAAAAGAACAGTTTTTTCAATTACTCTTTGGGAGGCCCTGGTAGTTATACAAGCTTACTTTACTATCAAATGACTAGACTTAAAATAACAATTGGGTACAAGATGTAAAACATATTAAAGCAGTCTTTCTTTATGGGTGCCAATCATGTGCCTTGATAGGTCATTTTTCCTGTAAAATCCTCGAGAACACTTATCACAAGGGTATGGAGTCCGCATGTCGTGGAACCTGGCGATGTGATACTTCATCATAGGCTTGGATGGAAAACTGAGCATGCAGCCTTCCATGGTGCACTTGAACCTGTCCGTCTTCTTGTGCTTGAAGTTAACGTGAAGAGCCAGTGCTTTCAGCTCGGAGAAACTACTGGGACAGTATTCACATTTCAAAGGTCTCTGTCCCGTGTGCTTCCACATGTGGATCTCAATGTTAGATACATTTTTGCAACAGGTGTTGCAGTAACCAGACTTCTCTGAATGCTTTCTATTAATGTGTGATTTCAAGTTGCCTTTCAAGTTGAAAGTTTGCCCGCAGTAATTGCACACGTATCTGTTGGGATCTGCATGGATGCCCATGTGCTTTTTTATATTACTCTTCTGCTTAAACTGCACATTGCAGATAGGGCATTCATAGTTTCTGACATCGTCATGCACACTATGATGTTTCTTTAGCTCCTCTTTAGTCCAGAACAGCTTGCCACAAGTGGAACAGACGTTGGTCTTGGTGCCTGTGTGACGTTTCTTATGTCTCAGCATTGCGCTCATTTGGGTGAATCTTATAAAACAAATGGAACATACAAAGGGAGTTTCACCTGTATGTACTCTCATGTGTATTGTAATATCACTTTTGGAGTAGAATCCTTTTCCACAGTTTTCACAAATAAATCTTCTCTCTCGTTGCTGCATGTGGTTCCTCTCAACATGTCGCTTCAATGTCCCGCTGTCCTTGTACTGTTTCACACAAGATGAACAGTGGTAAGGTTTCTCATTGGTATGAATTCGCATATGTATAGTTAGTGCAGAAGCGCTTGGGCATTTTCTAGTACACACCGAGCAAATGACCTTTTCTCTTTTTAATGTCATTCTTTTACTGGTTTTTTTTCTAGTGAAGATTTTATTTGTATTTTGTTTTGGTTTGTCTGGCTGCAGTGCTTTGGTTTGTATTTGTTGGAGCGAGAATAGTTGGTCATCTGTGTGGTGATTCTCATCGTCGCTACGTTCACTCTTGACCTCTGTTTTCGGGAAATCCAGTGCTCCAGTGGTTTGCGTCTCGGTAAGTAACGCGCGCAGTTTCCTTTCTGAAGCCGCTACTTTTGACAAGAACTGGTAACAAGCTTCTAGGTCGCGGTCGCAGCTTCTGCAGATTTTACTTGGCAGCCCATCATTCTCTTGGACCCTAATTACAGATTGACAGCAGAACACTATTTTGCTGCTGATTGTTTTACTTAGAAAAATATTTAAATTCGCTTGTTTTTCGTAGCAGAACCGGCATAGTTTGTAATCCATTTCTTTTGCGTTTATTCTTCCTTTGGTACGTGTTCTCGCTTGAGTATAAAAAAAGTACTCTGTGCTCGAGTACGTCGATATAATCCACTTGGTGTCACATTCACATTAACATCACACACATCACAACATGACTGGATTTGAACCCACGACCTTAGAAGCGGAAAGTGGGGCCGCTACCACTACACCACCAGCACCACAGCTCTAATTATTTAGCTCTTCTTTCTCTATCCTCCTCACCTCAGGCAGGAGTCAAGCAGGAGCTCAGGAGGCCGGAGGGTGCAGTGCAGGAGGGAGGGCCAGGCCATAGGGCCCGGTGCTGCCACGTGCCAAACCAAAATATCTGGATTACAATACAAAGTCTAAAAATCTGTATAAATCTGTATTTGATCCAAAAAACACACAGACCATGAAACGAAACAAAAACAACACAGAATAGAACAGAAAATATACAAAAAAAACCGGCCAAGTGTGAGTTGGACTCGCGCACGAAGGTTTCCGTACTATTATCTAAAAACATTTGTTATCTTTGGTATTTGCTGTTATAGAGGCAACAGAAATACATCATCTGTGAAAATTTCAACTATATAACTATCACGGTTCATGAGATACAGGCTGGTGACAGACGGACAGACAGACAGACAGACGGATGGACGGACAGCAAAGCCATAGTAATCGGGTTCCCGTTTTTACTCTTTGGGTACGGAACCCTAATTATAGACAAATATCGAATTAACTTAAAATTTAACTACTTTTTCATAGACTAAATCAGAATCCAAAAATCTGTATAAAAGTAAGGTAAAATCTGTAATCTGTAATACTAGCCAAAATTCTGTACAAATACAGATAAATCTTTATAATTGGCAACACTGATAGGGCCATACTACTACCTCTACCTCTTCTTCTTCATTTAATGGCATCTGTCCATTTCCGATCAATTCCGCCAGTATCGAGTGCGGATAAACTATATAATTAAAATAGTTTTGACTCAAGTCAAGTCAGCCCGTCTTTCGTTTTGCTTGTTGCTTGACATCAAGCTGACAGCCTTTTGACATTGTTAACACTGGTCACCTGGTCACTGAACGTCACTGAAATCAGAAATATAATAAAATAAACTAAAGCTAAAGAGTAGGGAGGGATATTCAGGATTCGTTTTCTGTCATTTTGGGAAGTCACATAATAATATATTTTTCATTTTAATTTAATTGTTTTTCTGGTATTGTTTTCAGTTTTTTTTCCCCTTTTTTTAGGTAGACCAACAGCTTATAACTTAATAACTAATTATTTAGTCTAATTAATTAATAAGCCATTCGTGAGGACCGCTTATTAGCGGTCCTCACGAATGGCTGCAAAGTGGTAAAAAGAATACGCGCAACGCAAACAAACATTTACGGCCCTACTTCTTTAACTGCCAATAAACTTCTAATCAATGATGCATTCTGTTGTGTAATTTCGGTGGTATTTTAACCAACACTACTTGAGGTCTTGCCACAAAGTGTGAGCAGTTTGAATGAGAGTGTTTAGATGGTGATATCCCGATATTTGAACGAAAATGTTTCCGATGGCTTTGAAAAAACCGCCACCATTTTCTCCAAAGCCAATGACAGCTGACACTTCTATTTGAAGTATTGACTGACATGACTTATACTATTCTACTACACATATTAATAATATTATCTGATTTGAACTGAAATGTTGCTGATGGTTTTGAAAAAAAAAAACGATCATCATTTGTTTTCAAAGCCCATTAGGGGCGACTTGTCTATTGACTGACATGATTAAAAATTAATAGGTACTAAAATATTATGATAACCTCACTCGATAGTCGACACTGGCAACATTTATTAGAAATAGAAATGAACAGATGCCATGCCATAATTAAAAAAAAAAGAAGCAAAAACAGAAAAAAATAACTACCGAATCGATTCGCATTCCTAAAATAATGTAGTTTAAAATTTGAATAAGTTGATTATCGTAAGTAACGATTAAAAAACAGAAAAATCGTTCGCGCGTCACTATAAATAAAGCTTCCTCTGAAAAATTTAAGAGCCTTCTCCTGCAAGCCTGCAACTCTAAACTAAGACATCCTATGATCCTACTGAGAGGCGATAGGTAATCTCACTTTTCATTCTCTCTGCTCATGGAGTCTAAAATATGTCGTGTGTGTCTCGACAGAACAGCCACTATATCTCTATTCGAGCAACATGACAATATCCAGTATCGTGAGAAGTTATTGAAGTGTGTTTCTGTGACCATAGAAGAGGGTGATGGTTTTCCCGATTCGATTTGTGAAAACTGCGCCAATGAGCTTACGATCAGCTATGAGTTTGCTCAGAAGTGCGAGGCATCAGATCGAGCCTTGCGCTGTCTCGGCGAGCTGGAAACCCCCGCCCCCGACCTCACGGAACAGCCACCAGAAATGAAACTCGAACCCCTCCTTCAAGACTATATTTCAGAAAGTGCAGTTGAACCTTTTGTATATTATGATGACCAGGTTATAGCTGAGTCAAAGAATGACATGGAGAATTTAGAAATAGCACATACCATTCAAAGTGAAGACAATATCATTTACGAGGGAACAAGGCAAAAATTATACAAATACAATAAACCTGCTCCCAATCATTTTGGCAAGATCAAGCATAGAGTGTACCCCAGTCCTGTTCAATGCGTAACATGTGGCAAAATCCTCAGATGTCAATCTGCTTACGAGTCCCACTTGCGGACACACACCAAAGAAAGACCCTTCGTTTGTGATATTTGCAAAAAAGGCTTTTCAACTAAAAACAGCTTAAAATGTCACATGAACAGGCACAGTGGGGTGAATTATGAACCATTCCTTGGAGATTGGGGTGGGAGAAAAAAACTAAACAAATCCAAATGCAAATCTGCACCCATTTTATGTGTGATTTGTGGGCAGGCTGTGAAATCTAACTCGGCGTTGGTAGTCCACATGAGAAAACACACAGGAGACAGACCATTCAGCTGCCCGGAGTGCGACAAGTGCTACTCACTGAAGGGCTCTCTAGTGAAGCATGTAAAAACAAACCACATTAAAGAAAAACCAAAAACGAGGTTTGTCTGTGAACACTGCGGGAAGAGGTTTAATTCAAAGGATACTATCATTGCTCACTTACGTGTCCACACGGGAGAGAAACCATATGCATGTCCCTTCTGTAAACACAAGTTTGCTCAGCTGTCCTCTCTGATTCGCCACAAACGCCGCCACACTGGCGAACGCCCATTTTCTTGTCAAATATGCGCGAAGACATTCAGAGACAGTTCTCTACTGAAAAAGCACCAATCGGTGCATAGTAAAGCTAAAAACTTCCTGTGCCACATCTGCAACAAAGGATTAAAATCTAAAGCCGCCCTGAATGCTCACATCGAACGTCACAAGAACCCCGGAATGTATATCTGTAATATCTGCGGAACTACTTTTACAGTGAAAGGCAACCTCAACATGCATATGAAGCGGATTCATTCTGAGAAGTCGGGTACATGCACCGAGTGCGACAAGACAGTTCCCAATCTGCAAGCTCATCTCAGGACACATACCGGCGAGAGGGTGTTCCTTTGCAAGCTGTGCAAACAACAGTTCATGACTCAGAGAAGTCTCTCCTACCACATGGGCTTCAAGCACCGAGATGCTGCTAAGTTCAAGTGTTCAACAGGGGCGTGCACCAAGGCCTTTCCCCTGATATCCATGCTGGAGTACCACATGTTGAAGGCGCACCTGGACACCACTCCGTACGTGTGCCAGCACTGCGCCCGCGGCTTCCTGCGTCCCAGCGACCTCTCGCGTCATCTCAAAGTCAACCACATGGACATTACTAAAGTTAAATCACAGTTCATTAAAACAGTGAAGATATGCCCTCCTACCTGAATGTAAACAAGTGCCTGAATACGGTGCCTCTAGTCTCTGCAATGCCTTTCAAAACAAGTAGGCCTTTTGTTTGGCTTGGCTATGTACGTGTATCAGTCAAGCCAAAAACAAACACTGTTCAAAAAATGAACTAATGAATGAAATAAGTTTGCCTCAATATTGTGACTTAATTTACATGTAAGGTATAATGTTCCTATGAAAGATAATAGTAAGCAAGAAGACCGTTCTATATTGCATATTCCACACCAACTTAATTATTATTGCAATAATAAGATGCATGACCGTTAGCTAAACCAAATTATGTAACATGCTATGGGTTGTATGTAAAGAAATATGTTTTCAAAATAACCGTATTTTTTATTTAGTGTTTAAGTATTTGTTTTGAGTTATTTACCCCAGAAGCGAACAGCAGGTTCGCTTCCTGTCTAATCAGAGGGTCAAACGATTCCTCCAGAAACCCAATAGCGTGGAAATCCGGCGCTGGCGGGCTTCGAACGCGCGTCCGCTCCGCTATCGCTCCTCCAGAGCAGCCGTGCCGTGCCGTACTAACTTGAACATAATCTGCATCAGCGTCCGAGCTTAAGTACTAACTGCTAGGTATTCTACAGCACCAGGTGGTAAGTTTTCTCGCTCTGACGTATGACGTGGGTGGAGGCTCTCGCTCCGACGGCGCGAGGCGCGGCGCGTCGCGGCGGTGGTTAGGCTCGGCCGGCACGCCCGCGCCAGGTGAGTGCCGTGAGTGCGACGGGGGACGTTAGCCCGCGACCGCCGGCCGGAACGCACGCATCGCGCCACCAACGCAACGCCAACCGTGCCAGTGTCGTGATGTTTAGTACGTGAAACAGTGCAGAGTAATCGGATTTTGGATTGTGCTGATATTTGAAGTCACCATGGGTGAAGTGAGTAACTTTTCCCTAGTTGTTATGTAGTGCGGTGTAGTAGGTATAGTAAGGAATGCGAGCATGGTCTAGTTGAGATCGGACACGAAGGCTAGTGCTGGCTGTGATCGCGATCGTAGGTTCGTAGGTCGACGGCATGAGATACAGTTCGTTCAGCCGCGACTGCGCCCGCGACCGCCCATACAATCGGCGCTCTCGACAATGCTCCGGGCTCCGGTCGCCTTAGACCCGATGCCCGAGAGGCTGCCTTGTCTGAATGTGTGCCGGTTTCGAAAGCTCCCGAAGATCTGAATGTCATTGCGAGTAAAAGTATAAGTAGGTACCTATTCAATCCCTCGGTATTAGTGCTGCTGATAACGCGCTCAGTCGATATCATTATCTGCGATTATTCGATTTTATTTATTGGCCGTTGTAAGTAAGTGTTACCTAAACGTTCTATGTCATCTGGCTTGGGTCCCTTTATCTCTTTAGTTAGGCATATTAGCCCAACGTCACCCCACCAATGGCAACAATTGAAGGTAACCAACCAGTTCATGATAGGTTTACTAGAAACCACGATTGGAAATTACCTTGGATCAAGTAGGTTCTTCAAATGGGCATAACTACCCTCCAAGCCAAGGTAAGGCAGAACTAAGCTATTACCTCTATACAGGGTGAGTTCTTTTGATCGCTATCTGAGGGTAAAATCTAAACGTCCATTACTTAGGTATGAAAAAAAATAGTTAGAGGAGTGTATTTATCTCATCAAAAATCAGAAATCATTTTACCAAAAAAAAAATTTTTAAGCAGCCGAGGCACAGATTAGAATATACCTAGGTCTTAATTTTATCAAAATCGAGCCCCAAACAATAACAAACACAGTCGAAAACCTTCCTATTTTTTTTAATTTGGTTAAAATTATCAAACCTGTATGTACGTAGGTACAGTCAACATCAAAAGTAAGTGATGATCGTGACTAAGTACCTATATAATGTATGTACTTTTAGTGTACCTAGTTGTGGATGTGAGTGAAACTGAATATTTATGGTCATGTGTGTGTAGGTCAGCGCATTCACACAAATATGGCCGTGCTCTGACGAAATGACCTTATTTTCCAATCATAACTGCAGTGTGCATGTATAATTTATTAATTCTGTAAGAAGCTGCTTTTGCTGATGCGTCCAATGCCAACAAACGCCAGCCTTGCAATTTGAATGCATATTTTAATCTACATAATCACCGCATGCATTACAATGCTTTCGAAACATTTAATAACCTTGTGAAATGCGGATGGTTTTTTATATAGTTAATTAATTAATGAATTTAGGAAATCTAAATCGATGCTTGCAACATCTCCGCTGGAGCAGCGAAGGTAACTTTTCCATTTTATATTCAGAAACTAGAACATCTCTAGAATTCACTCGTATCTTTTATATTACCTCGCTTATTTTTTTATTTTAGTTAATTTATTATTTTATTAAATATTGATACCCGTTTAGGTACCTACCTATATAGAAAACACCAACGTCAGGTTATTGGTACCTTAAATTGGTAGTTACCAAACCTACCCATTGTAAATAAGGTATTCATTTAGTATGCCTTATTCACAATTTTATGGCAATGTATTGGCATGTTTTCTTTAAGAGGCATGCCTCTAAGGCCGAGATTCATAGACCGAACTTTGATTTTACTTTGATGGAAAGTTCAACTTTCAACCAAAATTATATTTCATAGTTCTGTCAAGCTCTTCTTTATTCAAAATATTCAGAAATCAGAAATCAGAAATATTTATTAATAGGAAACTTCGATAAACAAAGCTTACTTTGCGAAGACTGCTTTGCTGTAAAGCAAAGTGCGGTCTATGAATCTCAGCCTAATAGACGTACAGTTAAATCACGCTTTAGAACCATCAAAAGAGCCGTTTCAATCAAGACTAGTTAACAGTTGAAAGTTACATACACAAGAGCCTTATCGACAGATTTGTTTTTTCGAAATCAATCTTAGGCGATAATGAAATTTCTGGCAGATAATGGCTGGCTAGGGCGGAATTAATAGATCATCATCATCATCAGGTCACTTGTACGAACCGACTGCTGCAAATAATTAAGCCGCCATCAGACGCCACTCTTGTCAGATTTAGGTCTTTTGCATCCAGGACTTTCCCTGTACGGCAAGGAGGACATCAACCCACTGCGCTGTTGGTCTACCTCTTTCGATATGTATTTATGTTTAGATATGCGTTTCACTGATCGTGATCGCCATCGCCTTAGATGTGCGCAGGTCTTTAGGTCTACGTCAAGTCTAAAGTTCGTGGTAATTTACATAGAAAATAATAATAGACATAGACATAGAAAATGAATGTCTATGTCTATGTCTAAAGAGCCATCAAGTCAGCTTTCAACGCACTCTGGAAAATGGGTTTATCTATGAATGCAGGTCGCCTTAAGGCCAAACCACGTTATTTTTAATCACATATAAATAAATAAAATAAATAAATATTATGGACAATTCACATAACACTATCTAGTCCCAAACAAAGTAAGAGCTTGTACTATGGGAACCGCTGATAGCTGGATCTGGCTGGGATAGCTGATATATATTACATTTATAATTATACATTCATTAACCTACTAATACATTTTTTTTGTAAATAGGTACATACCTAGTTAAAATACAATATAACACCCAGAGAACAAACATCTGCGTTCACCACACAAATATTTGTTCTTGGTGGAAATCGATCTTACGGCTCAGAAGGCAGAGCTATACTACCTACTGAACTGAGAGGCCAGTCACACCATATAGACACAACCACAGTCATTTCACTGATAAGTTTCCTCTAAAATGAAAATAATCCGATAGTTGTGAAAAGGTACACAGTGTGGGTAAATTATTTACAGTGCGTTCGATTCTAAATTGGCTTGCTCGATAAATGACTAACATATTTCTATTTTCTTGTTACAGTCAATGCTGAAAGAAGATCCCCTCTCCAGGATCCAAAGGGAAATCATAGAAGTAACAGAGAGGGAGCGAGAGTTCAAAGAGGGTCACTTCAGGATAAACCGACTCTTGTCCGAGTCTACCATCGACGTGAACCAGCAAAATGGTCACGTCAACGGCAACGTTGACCACATCCCACAAAAGACTCTCAACAGAGCAGTGTCTACCTCACACCTGCTCGGACCCATCAGTTCCCCACCACCGACGGCTCAGAACTCTATCAACACAAACGGCTACACGCGACGGTTCACACCTCAGAATGGAACTAAAGGAATTATGCAGAGATTTATCGCAAACAAAGGAAAAATGCCAACAACTCCAGTTGCGTCATCGCCAACAACTACTTTACCTCCGCTGGTGTTCCCCACTTCGCCAGTCGTAGCTCCCGTGGTCACGTCTCCTACTGTGATCACGCGCACGCTGGAAGGCAAACCGGTCCGAAAAGGATTCGTACCTGTGGAGGAAAAGATCCAAAAAGAACTGAGAGAGATGAAAGACAGAGAACACGAGCTGAAGAAAATGAGGAAGAAGTCAAAGCCATTCGATCTGGAGCTGAGCGATAATGAGACTAGTTCCGAATCCGAGGACGAGGAGATCCCTATGCCTGGCAAGTTGAAACCGGCTAAGTCTATAGGCGAATTGTACGAGGCAATGAATGAAGATGTTAGGTCTCCATCTCCAAGGAATAGTTCAGGGCAGGACTCTATCGGTAGCTTGAAGCCGGCGAAGTCGCTAGCCGAGCTGTGCGAACTGACCCCCGGTCAGGAGTTCCTCGCCCCGAGCTCCACAAGGCTTATAGCGCAGTGGGAGTCCATCATTCAACAAAAACAGGAGGCGGGCGCAGCCTAGCGGCAACTGCGCAGGAAAGGCTGGTTCAAATGTTTGTGTGTGCGGAATGTGATGCCGAATTCCATCGCGCTTCCGAGCGCATGTCAGTGTAACGCGAGCGAGTACCACCGGTTTGGGTAACCTCGAGCGCGGTGGGTCGGCCGCAGATCGGGCGGCCTGATTTGCATCCGGAGAGTACCGTAACAAAAGCGAACGCGGACAGTGTTGTGTTGCGTATACATTCCTCGAGTGCGAGACGAGCGTGTGATCGATTTCTTCGTCGGCGATCGGTTGCGCCAATTAATTTTCTCCAGATAGCGAACAATGCAAATGATGGTTATCCGCAGCAATTACTTCGTTCGTGCGCGGGGGGAAAGCGGCCAGAGCGCTGCGAACTCGGCTCCCGAGTGTGAGTACAACGGTTTCTTCCTATTGTTCCATCGCCTCCCTCTATAAAAACTTGCTAGGTTCTTGTGCTGGGTGGCGCTTTCCCGTATGCCACGGCGCCGCCCGCGCCCGTACCGTCTCTCTGAGAAACGTTTTCCCTGCAAGAACGTTATCAACGACACCTTGAAATCTGCTGTCAGCATTGTCCCTAACCGGTGTCTCCACTGTTCCGACTTCCTAATTCATATTCTATTTTCACGATAGGAATGTTTGAATGATTCAAAAAGTATTTTCATTATTATTGTGCTTTATTAAAGTAGATTTTACTGATAAACTGTGTCATTCTAGGATAAGTTTTAAAAACATTTGTCTGCCAGCTAGATCGAGCCACTTGTCTGTACTTTCGTTTGTTACGTTCTTTTCTTATAGTGTCGTGATTAGTTAGACATGATTTATTCATACGTACCTAGTACCTACGTAATTAAACATTCCTTTGCATTGTGTGTGAGTAGCGGTAGGTAGTTGTTGCTGTGAAGTGCTCGCTAACTTTTCCCTTAATTTCAAATGAACATTTAGAAAAACTACTGTAAAAAGGTTTTTAAATTCAAATTTTATGAACGGTGTAATCAAGCGACGTTTCCAAACATGTACATACCTATCTTAAGTTAAACGAAGAAGAGATAGGGCACCTGTTAAATTATAGTTGTGGGTCATAAGGTATTTTATACATGGGAGCTTACATACCTCCTTAACTGGTTTATTAAAAAGTGTTGTAATGTAAATTAAGAATTAGTAATTTTATTCAATAACATTTGGTAAAAATGGCATTGTTATTGAAAAGTTGTAAAAGAATGATTAGATGATACCGCATCAAAAAGATAAGAAACACTTCATACTTTTTTATTGATCAGAATCAAAAGTGTATTTATTCAGTTGAATTGCAAGAATCACTTTGAAACGTCATAAGCTTTAGTGTCGGTTCCACGCGACCATAGTCAAAGTTTGAAACTTCTTGTTTTTGGTGGATCAATAAAAAAAAAACTACTGCTTTTTAAAATACCATGTACCTTACTTATCCTTTAAAACGTTGATTAATATGTCGTTGCATGTAGCTAGTACGAGTAGGTAAGTATGAGGATGTTTTCCTAGCATAATAATGTTAGTCAAATTAATTAAATTTTAGATAGTAATTATAGTTCCGATGATAATAATGGAGATTGATACCTATTAAGTAAGTTATTGTAATTTTAAATACTTGTCTGTTTTATTTAAATATTAGTAAGTGCAGGCGAAGAAACAAAAAATCACCTGATGGTACCTAGTACCAACACCTATTATACTTTTTGCCTACTTTCAATAGTAAAAAGAAGAAAGTAGGTAAAACCTAGCTAACTAAATAATATTAAATTATTATCTTTAATAAAATTCTGGAACCAAAATGGATTTAATAGACTTTGTGATATAAATAATTGCCTTATTAGATAACAATTAAATAAAAAATTGTTCGATTCAATCCCTTTATATTAGATCAAATTATTAGGTATTTATTACATAGTTTTTTCCTATTTATAGATGTTATTTATATAAAAATGAATGCATAGAAATTGTTTACAATTTATAGCATAATTAGATGGATTGCAAATACACTTTTATTTTATTTTAAGAATGTTCGCAATAAAATATTTTTGTCTAATATTTTTTTAATCGTTTATACTACTTAGCTATTTATACTACTTGAATATCTTTTAGTATTATCAAAATTATAACTAAGTACACGATAAACAGTAGAGGTCCAAACGGCGAGCCTTGCGGCAGCCCGGCAAACAATTGCTTGCATTGTAAATCACAAATCGTGACAGTCACCCATAATAATAAGTTATTGTCCGTAGATAGTAGCCACCATTGTCTTCTCAGCCTTAATTTATTAATTTTAGTACAAACAATGGAGGGATTCGATTTTGATTCGATTGTTTACCGTGCTAATTTGGCTAATTCGATGTTTGGTTATGCTATCATAATAATCCTGTTGGTGCTTAGCAGACTTTCCTAGGTAGCTATGCTATACACAGAATAGAACAATTTCAATCAAAAACGATCTAGAATACAAAAAAAAAATCGCCAAATTTTTATCATCCGCATTTGATGTGCGGGCTGGTTTTTCCGCAAGTAGGCCGCTGCGCTGGTGGGCCCTTGTTGCGTGACGCTTGTCACGTGTTGCTCGAACTTTTTTTTAGGTTCTACAACACGCCGGTTTCCTTACGATGTTTTCCTTCACCGTTTCGAGAGTACTGGCATAGTGCACATACATTTTTTCTACAGAAAAACTCATTGGTACACGACTGGATTTGAACCCACGTTCGGATTGGAAGGCGGGGCCACTACCACTAGACCACCAGTGCTCACTCCTTTACATCTAAGACTATTTGATTGATTTAATTAAATAAAATACATTGGCAATTCTGGCCGAAAAATTAAGATCTGCACACCTACTTCTTGAAATTATTGAGTGCTTACATATTTAATAGTATTTAGTAGAGTGTAGTGAGCAATCACTACTGGCCCAGTTGTGATACGACGAGACGCTTTCGTGGGAGGATCCGTTTCACTCTCGATCGCGGTCTGGCCTCACCAAGTTGTTATAATTATGAAGCTAAGTAAGAGTAGCTATACGTTCTGTGGTAAGAGTGAGATGAGCACGAACGTGCTCGTAATTATTCATCGTAAGAGTATAAACCTCTGTAGGGTAGGTTAGGAGGTTTATTTTAACATTTATCGTGACCTTCACTAAATCATCGGTCCATCGGAGAACAGGGCGCCTAATGCTTCGGATATTCGGATGTTTTTGTAAGTGGCTCTAAGCGTACTTTTGTAGCAATCTCAGATTCTATTGCTTGATATGTTACGTGAAATGAGAGCAGTTTCAGAAATGGTCGAGTCAAATATTGTATACTTATGCTAGCTGTACGTGTTTGGCTAGAGTATACCTAACCATAGGATCAGCAATGTCAAGTTTGGAATCCCACCGGTTCGCCTTGATGATACCATAGTATAGGGAAAAGCAGAGATCCAAAACGGTTATAGACGGCTTCATAGGCATCAATAAAGAAAGGCGAAGAGCACTCAACAATGAATACTTTAAAATCAAATACTCTGTATCAATCACATTTGACAGGATTTGATCATATATTTCGAAGTTGACTGTCTGAAATAGAAATCAAAATATCCCTTGGGGTTGTCAGAGGCACGTCGGTTGCCTTCTTCAGTCTGCTGTTGTGGATTAGCCGATTAGCAGAGAAAAAGGTAAAGGATAATCTTTACTAAAGATTCCGCTGTAGATGCACAACTGAAAATATTAGACATTGGCACTACAGTCAATTGATAACGCGCGAATCGTAATTGCATTTAGCGTCTAGGCAATAAGTTCTACATTCGAATAGCAAAGTTCTCGTACGTGTAGTTAGTTCGTAGGTAGATGACTTCAACTTGAACTTTCCGACGCACGTAGAAAACCCCAGTACGCTATTTCTATAGAAATAGGAATGAAACTGGCGTGTCCATTTCTACTTATGTCGTACACTATTGACCTTTGAGTGGTTACTGTCCTAGAGCTAGAAGCCTTGCTTAATGGATGTAGGCTTTTCTCTACTTAGCTCCGGTCCGGTGCCGGGTTCAAATCCGGGCAAATCCGCTAGCATTGCGCAGTTTTTTTTTCCTCCATACAAAAGACTTCAACGCGCTCTGTTTTTTCTGCAGTTTGTACGATGACGTCTCAATTCACCAACATCATTGTAGTTAGAGTTATGTACAAATTGATCGAAGCCTCGAGTCGTATTTTACTGATTTAGATTTCGTAGGACATTACAATATTAGACGAATTGATTTGCATAAATTGACCTCATAATTTTGAAATTTAGAATAAAACATATATGGCACTTTGAGGCTAGTTTTTTAATGGACGTCCATGAATAAGGACCTCGCGTAACTGTTTAAATGACACTTGATGACCTTGTGAAACACGTTCGAATATAAACAAAAAAATTAATAGCAATATGAAATCCAAGCATCACATCAACATTAATTGCATAATTAATTGCACACGAGATCCATTTCTGATTAATCTTCTCTGAGGTCAGAACGAATCTAAGGCTCGTGTTTTACCTAGACTCAGATGATCACGAGGCAGACTACCAACTAGTAGATGGTCAGATGATATCGTCAAGACGGTGGGAGCTAGCTGGGTGAGTAGGATTAGATAGATAAACAGAAGATTATTAAGGATAATATACATGTTGGCACCAACTTAACAACGGCGTAAGTATTACATATACATACCTATTATTTTGTAGACAAAATGTATCGGAGTAGTAGTGGAGCTCCTTGTGAAGGGCTCGTCCGGGTGCGTACTACCACCATGCCTATTTCTGCCGTGAAGCAGCATCGCTGTGTTTCGGTTTGAAGGGTGTGGGTGCCGGTGACATTACAGGCACGTGAGGTAAAACATCTGTAAGCCTAAAGTTGATGGACGCAGGGAAGTGCATCGTAGGTCACGTTCCTGGTGTGCGTGACCTACGAGGCAATGCTTTGTTATAGGCGATGGTTACCGCTTAACATGAGGTGGACCATATGCTTGATCCATCAGCTAGTAGTAAAAAAAAAAGAAAAACTATCGACTAATAACATAATAAGACACACATATTAGGTTGTGCGCTGACGCCCGCGGCCGTGGTTTCTGGAGCATGCCATGGAGCTCGCACCTTCACTCAAACTTACTTCGATTTCATTGGAATTATTCTTCTCCATTGGACTATGCGGTCGACATTCACTTTTATTCGATCTATGTCAATTATTGTTGGTGGTGGCTCCTGTAGAATCTCTTGGTTACGTCTTCCTACGAAACGCTCAAGTCCGTTATCGATTGTAAGGAATAAAACCATGACTATACGAAGAGTGTTAAGCCTAGCGGACATCTAATTAAGCGTCCAGCAGGGCTACCACGAGCTCCATATGGTTATGGCTATAGCTGTCAAATTGTGTATAGATAGGCTGACCCGCACATTCATTTTCTTCTTGGGTTTGAATGTGTTGACACGGTTGACACAATTTTGACAGCCATAGCCATAACCATATAGAGCTCGTGGTAGCCCTGCTGCGGTGGCGATCGGTGAAACACTGTCAAACATGACAGCGATATTTCACAGCGTTTCACTAATCGCCACGACCGAAAGTTGCATGAGCTGGCTAAGAGTGCGCTTAAGGATACGATTGATTCTGACTGGTATAAGCTAGTGGCCCAACCTGCTGACGGTGATTTCAGGCCACTCCAAGGATCCCATCATGGCTTAACGACTGCTACTGCCAGACTGATAACATAACATGACTTCGCAGTAGGTACGGGAACGCTGGTATTCATAACATGATCTATTTGTAAGCTTTCTTTCAAAAGGGTAGGATAAACCGCAAACACATGCGGCTTGCTTGCGGTTGCCCTTCCGGCGCTAGTACCGTGAAGTAGGCCTACCACAAGCTCTTTCTGGCTCCGTCACTGGCTCTGATTTTGAGTCTGTGTGAGTGCTGTCAAAATAAATCCTAAGTCGAAACGTCACACACACAGTATAATACACTGGTGAGCACTCGCACAGACTCAAAATCAGAGACAGAGCTAGACAGAGCTTGTGGTAGGCCTAAAGATCGCCGTCTCCCCGCAATGATGATCAGCACATATCAAATTACAGCTCTTTGTCTTCATTATCGAGCAAAATGTATTTCAAGCTTTCCTGTCACCTTACATTGACAGAAGTGAGAGGTGAGCGTCCTTTTACCACTTTGAATAGAATAGAATAGAATATAACTTTACATCATACATGCTCAGTAAATAGGATTTTCTTTAGCGCAAAGAGGCTGTGTAAGTAGACGTGTGCAGCCCAGTGCATTGTAAATGCGTTCCATTTTCAAATCACTTTTACCGTCACACTATGCTTGATACGTAATGGTTCATTACAGTTCAAGAGCTATGCAAACCTCCTTGGTGAAACAATCTCTTTTCTTACAAAATGATATGAAAACTTTTTACTGAAAAGGTATAGTAGCTCACAGATGTGTGCATAAGTGTGCGTCTACGACTGTTTTAGCAGATACCTACCGGTACAAATATTTTACTATTAATTTTAATCAAATTAATAGTGTAATTATAATAATACTTATATTATTATTGTAATTTTATTTTTCTCAAATTAAAATTACATTTTGTCATACCCGTATAAATGTTGTGTTATTGTTGTATTGTAAGCCTATTTCTGCCGAAAAGCAGCATTGCTGTGTTTCGAGTTGAAGGGTATGGGTGCCGGTGAAATCACTGACACGTGAGGCTGAACATCCGTATGCCTCAAGTTGATGGTCGTAGGGCAGTGCATTGTAGGGCACGTTCCTGACTTGCTATAGCAAAGCATTGCCTCGTAGGTCAAGCACGGCAATGGTTACCACTTAACATCAGGTGGGCCATATGTTTGTTCCATCCGCTAGTTAAAAATTTACCTCGCATGAATGATGTAAAGTAGAATGCTTACCTCGGTCATAAGTAGCTATTGCACCCTCGAACTATATTTGCCCTCGCTCGCTTTGCTCGCTCAGGCATCTAAATATCTCGGGTACACTCGATCCATTAGCGCCCTTTGCGAGCTGCGCTCGCACGGGCGCCAAAAAGGATCTTGTTCTGCAAAAGCTCACTTACTGCCCTTGTATAACAATCTACTATTATTGTACACCAAAAATTTTACGGTAAACATGGCATAAAAGAATACTTAAAAACTAGAGGTACAATGGGCGGTCTTATCGCTAATAGCGATTTCTTCCAGACAACCTTTGGATGGAAAGAAACATTATGGTACGAGTAGGGTCGGGGCATACATAATAAAATAAAATAGTCATAAACTAATAAATATGATATTAATACTAATACATATATTTATACTCATATAAATAAGTAATTGTGATATATAATACAATTAATAAATCTAGTTACAAATTTAAAGGAAATTAAAAAAACAAACGTGATATTACGGAAATTACGACGATGATGAGGGGAGTGATAACAAGTAGTGTTGGTGAACCATGCTTTAAAATATAGGAAGGGATTTGGCATGACGGATAGAAACGGGAAGTGCATTCCATAGCTTTGTAGCTTGAAGTGTGAAGGAGTGTCCGTAGAATTGTGAAGAGTGGACAGGAGTTTTTAGCTGACGGGTGTTAGAGGAGCGTAGGGATAAGGAGTGTGAGAGGTGAAGAAACTCAAAGCGTTCTTTGAGATAGACTGGAGTAGAAGAAAGGAAAAGAAACTTTGCTTCTTTTACATACGAAGTTCTGAGGACTAATAAAGCATAGTATTCTTTTATACTGCTGATAGAAAAAGCTTATGACCCACCTGCCATCGCCTATAACAATGCATTGCTTCGTAGGTCACGCACGTGCTGGGCCAGGATCGTGCCCTACGATGCACTGCCATGCGTCCATCAACTTGAGGCATACAAATGTTCAGCCTCACGTGCCAGTAATTTCACCGGCACCCACACCCTTCAAACAGATAGTTTCGCATATGGTTTCGAATTTTGGATATAGGATATAATTGTTAGATATGTTAGGTATATAGTAGTGGTGATCTGAAGGTAGCTCAACTTTATCAAAGTCTGGATTTGCGCGGTTGTAGACTTCCTCAGGCTGATGATGATGAGGTCAACGAAACATTGCGTGAAGATATTCTTCTGTGAGCCAATCACCTATTTTTATTTATATAGATAGCTAAGCATTTGGCGCCATCACACCTGATGTAAAGTGAGGATGCAGCCTAAGATGGAGCATGCTTAGCCATAATCCACCTGCCATGTGCCATGAGCATGGGTTACCATGAGCTCCAGATGGTTATCCCTTTGTTTGGCAAGACATACAACTCTGTGTTTTTTTGGAAAATACTTTATAAACCTTTCATATAGGGCCCTAGGTAAGATACAAAAACTTAAAAAAAAATCTAGGTTTAGTCCTTTTGCGAAAAACCTATGAGACTTTTTTACAACATTGCCAAACAAGGGTAAAAAAATAAAAAGTTTATTTATTATAAAAAAGTTTATTTAATATTTATTTTTTTACATGAAAATCATAAAAACAGCTTCAGTTTTTGGTAATACACAGCCACACGTTGCACCAGGGAAGAGTAATCACAATGGAATCCGCGATAAGGCGTTGCCGCTCTTACTTAGCTGTGTATTACACCAGTGATCTTATCTTTGTCTATCCCACGGAACGTAGCTACGAGTAGAAGAGAAAGTAGATGTAAGTTTGGCAACACCTTACTCCTGTGTAAATCGTGTCTGTTGATTTCCGACATGTTGGACAAAACATTGTCTTGTTGTGCTGAGAAAACTCAATAAATTGTGTTAAAAATAAAGCGTTTCTACAAAATCAATTCACCTAGTGAAAAAATGTGTTGTTCTGCTGTGTATTGTTCTTCCAGAACAACAAAAGGAGGTGTAAAAGACCCGGAATAGTCATTTAATACGTAAGTCTTAGTCAATATATTTCATCTTTTTACATGCTAAAAGAGCGAGATTTTTTACCAGAAAAACAGTAATAATTAAATTTTATTTCATGTTAGTCATATATTCATAAGTGTTATTGATGAAAACTAAGTGTAAAACCATTAATTATTGTAAAATAAAATGTATTGATTTAGGCATCTGTGCTAGTGATGTACTACACCAGCCAATTTGGCTATATCGATAATATTTTAGTTTCCGTTTTTTATGCATATAACTCAATGCTTTGAATGATTGATGAATGTTTGTAAGATCTGCAAATATTTGTAGCGGGTCACTCGTAGTTCCTGATACCCACGATACGGGTATCCTAGTGTAATCCTACTGGGGGATCATGACTACTAAGTACTCAATACTCAATACATTTATTGCTTTACACATGGTTTAGTTTCTGCATGCATCGTTTTTAGGTGTAATTAGGTATCACATGGACTCTGCATGGGTATAGAAAACATGGAGGCAGGCCGAGGTTTTAAGGTAAGTTAGCTTGATATCTTGATATTAGGATTATGAAGTGACTGTTGTAATGTTGTGGAATCATAATAATGTGAAACATCTTTCGTTTCGTTTTTTTTTGTACACAATATTTTTTTTTAAATGCTAAAAAAAACCGCGCACAGTCAAATTGGCGGGAATGAAAATCCGATACCTACCTATCTACTCTGCGCTGTGGATGTTATGTTCTCTTAGGTTTATCACAATTTTATTTTGTTTAATAAATACTAAGTAGGTACTTAGTCGTTGGGTGCTGAATAAGATTTAAAACTCGATTGAGAGACATAGCTGAAGAAGTAAACTTCTGATTCTAGAATTAATTTGTTTTTTGTTTCCTCGCAAATTAGAGAATAGTACTAAGTATACAATGCTCGGCTGAAATAGTAATTAACGGCCTCGTTTATTTATCTCGTTTATAATTTTTTTTAGTTTCCCAAAATGCCCCAGGACGGAAAAGGATGCAAGAAAGTGGTGTGGAAACACAAGACCTTTCTACAACACCCAAGCGAGCAGTGAGAATTTTAAAAGTTTAAACCGTTTCATAAATTTTCATACCGTGAAAATCCCTCATTGTGTATTGAATTATATTATTGTAATTTAGTTGAACAAATCAAAGAGTTTATATCCAATTATGACGCCTTTTTCATTGATTTCGGTATTCAATAAATAATGCTGGACAAGTCACACAACATTATCTAGCCCTAGAATAAGCAGAACTTGTGTTATGGGTGCTAGATAACTGATATACCTACATAATACAATACATTACATGTATAGGTATTTTTTATTTTTATATAGAAAAGACCAGAACACCCGGAATAAATACCTGCAGATCGTACAAATATTTGTTCTAAGGCGGGAATCGAACCCGCAACCTCTTGCGTCGTAGGTGGACATTCGCCCACTGCACCACAGAGGTCGTCAAATCGTCGTAATTCATCGATAGGTTAGTTAATGTCGCTACTTCTCTAGTCACGCACACTAACACATAACTACAACTGAACACTAACAAAAAACGGACACGCTTTGAAATTTATCTATCCATCCCTAGTAAATATAACATCCTTGCGTTGCACTTTGTGCATACCATAAGCGAAAATCCTGTCTGACACAAACGGCAACGACCTCTTTCTCCACTGCTGGGCAGGTGACTATCATCTAGCAGGTTCATCCAATCTGATGATGAGGGAGTCGAAGGTGTTGGCAAGCTGGTATAATTGTCTTCATCTTTCTCCAAGAAGCTAATGTGGCGTGACGACCTTCTTCTTGCTCAGAGTCATCACTGTCGTCGGATCTCGCATTAGCTACCGGAATAAGAACTAGAATGCGGTTGGATCTAGCAACCAAAGCACCTGTGAACAATCATAAGCACCGCATGCAACCAAAAAAAAACCCAGCAAAAAACATACGAAATTGCGCAAATCTATCGCATAAAAACAATTTACATAAACCCTAGGCAATTGGCAACGTTACTTTTTTACAACAAATACAGAATGTACTAAAATGACGGGCCTTTGGCAAGGTTGCTTTTATACAACAACTAGGTTAGAAAGCTTGTTATAACCGAAAAAAAACGTATCTATCAGTAGGATTATGGCAAATAACGTTAGTTTGTTTCAATGTTAGTAGTATTCAAGCAAAAAACCAGGACCATGACTAGAAAAAATAAATAAATTCGAAAAACTTACGGCTCGGTTGCTTAGGTTGCGCGCGACATCTCAGCTGACTGACGTAAATAGTGATGTAAAACCACAAAATAATAGAGTCAAATATTTTTTTAGTGTTGTACCTGAACGATACCTAATGACTAAATCGATAAATAAAAAAAATAAAAAAACCCTAAGGCTGTATATTTTTACAAAGTAATTGTTGTAAAATAGTTGCATCGCCAAACAAAGGGTTATGGATATGGCTGTCAAATTGTGTATAGATAGGCTGACCCACACATTCATTTTCTTCTTGGGTTTGAATGTGTTGACACAATTTTGACAGCCATAACCATAACCATATGAAGCTCATGGTAGGCCAGCTGTTCCTGAAAAGCTTCAATAACAATAATAAAAGGAATTAGTGTGGTGAAAGGATTATCAAAAGCATAGTACTTTCCAATATCTGACACGAACGGCCAGGAAGGCGCGTTTATGTTTAATCAAACAAATAGGGCAATAGGCCAGACAGGATGTCGCCACTCTAAAGGGATTAACATACCGGTAAGTAGGGCTACACTGGCTACAGTGTTACTAGCTATCTATCTAAATATAAAGCTACCTTTCTATTGATCCATCTTTTTAGGGTTCCGTAGCCAAATGGCAAAAACGGAACCCTTATAGATTCGTCATGTCTGTCTGTCTGTCTGTCTGTCTGTCTGTCTGTCTGTCCGGCCGTGTCACAGCCATTTTTCTCCGAAACCATAAAAGCTAGACTAATGAAACTTGGTGAGTAGATGTATTCTGTGAACCGCATTAAGGTTTTTACACAAAAATAGAAAAAAAACTATAAATTTTGGGGGTCCCCATACTTGAAACTGAAACTCAAAAAAATTTTTTTCATCGAACCCGTACGTGTGGGGTATCTATGGATAGGTCTTTAAAAATTATGTTGAGGTTTCTAATATAGTTTTTTTCTAAAACTATAAATTTTGGGGGTCCCCATACTTGAATCTGAAACTCAAAAATTTTTTTTTCATAAAACCCATACGTGTGGGGTATCTATGGATAGGTCTTCAAAAATGATGTTGAGGTTTCTAATATCGTTTTTTTCTAAACTGAATAGTTTGTGCGAGAGACACTTCCAAAGTGGAAAAAAGTTGGTCCCCCCCCCTCTAACTTCTAAAATAAGAGAATGATAAATCTAAAAAAAATATATGTTGTACATTACTATGCAAACTTCCAACGATTTTTGGTTTGAACGAGATCTAGTCAGCAGTTTTTTTTTTATACGTCATAAATCGTAAACCGCAATTTACCTTTCGACGAACTACAAAAACCTTTATATTATGTTAATTGATGCTACGGAACCCTTCATGGGCGAGTCCGACTCGCACTTGGCTGCTTTTTTTTAACCTGTACCTAACTGTCCCATAGTCTCCAATCATCACGATCTTTCGGGACTTCCCATCAACCCTTCTCCAGAGCTTCAAGACACTACTATCTAGCTATCAATGGATGCATAATAATTAATATTACAACTATAACGGTCACGTAAACCAAACGAACGGTGAAGGAAAACATCGTGAGCATATTGTCAGCTTAGCACGTATTGACTATTTGTTTTACTAACATGGGTTTTCCGTGGGTTAAATGTTGCCCCTGACTGAGTTTTTGTACGGCAATGAATGCAAAAACGCTCGTTCACTTTTTTACTAAACATGGAACGGAATCCGATTTCCCCGATTTTGTAAGGTTATCCAAACATTACTTATCTATTTTATGTTACAAGCCGGCAATAATCAAATTCGATGTGATCAACTTTCACATCAATGATGTTTCGTAACTAAGGAAGTACCTACTACCTACTTATTGGCAAACTAGAATTGAACAAATAAAATCATGAATGTCACAAACTAATGCACGCAACCTGGGGGCAAATTCTCGGGCTGATCTCGATCATTTTGCAATTTTATTTTATTGCTTCTTTTCGAAGAGAGAATACCAGATTTCCTTGAGTAATTCATCAACAACCTCATCATAAAAGCGTCAACAGCTACAATATACGGAAAACGTAGAAAAAGTGCGGGGTTGTGAAATGAAGCAATAAAATAAAATTGCAAAATGATCGAGATCGGCCCGAGAATTAGCCCCCAGAGAAAGCCATCTGAATCTGAATGCCTTTTCATATGCACACGGTTGCGAATATGTGGGATTATGAAGTAGAGTGGCCACGCACGAGCCTCAGGTTTCTGAACAAAATAAAAAAGTATCAGCGTCCTGCCGAGGTGTTTCTGAGAAAGAGATTCCTTCATAAACAGACAGCACTGCTACGAGTATATAGTGTTTCGGGTTTAAAGGCGAAGAAGCTTACTGCTAGGAAAATCAATAAACGTAACCACGGCTTAAAAAAATCCTTAGTTGGAAAAACTGTATGAACAAAAATTGCTAAGACAGCCGTGTGCACGTGAAAAGTACTAGACTGATAAATACGATGATGTATGAATACCACCGAGACGGGACGGTCACCGATGGTTATAAAACGTACTTCCGTTATTTAAATGTAGATTGGATTGCTTTAATAGTAGTTAGAGCTTTTTTATTGTTGACGATTTGCAAGATTTCGGTATTTTTATTAGAAAATTAATTTCATAACAATGTAGGCATATAGTAATTTGGATTTTAAATGTGTGTATAACAAACTGTTGATCGAAGACTTTGAGAAGATCGTGGCAAGGATGTAGAAATGTAGAAGACTCAAAATCTTGGAAAACGTATGGGGAGGCCAACGTAGTGACCTCGGATACCACACAATAATGATTAATTCTTCCTTATAACACTAAAGAGTCATTATTCTGAGAATTATTCTGGGGGCGACATTCGCGTCCAGTTTCGAGCGTGCATCGTTCAATTTTTGATTGGTTACCTTTTATTTTGAGCAGAGGTCAACAGAACGATTTATGTAAGGTACCTAACGCCGGAAAGCTAACGGGAATCATGTCTTACACGTGATACATACAATGGGTACTTCCCTACAATGGGTATAGACCTACTTGGTCCCACTACGGAACAGGCTCAGCACTGGGCTACCAGCTTCCTGTATGCTAATGAAATTACCGCCACCAATTACCTGCGTCAAACATCCAGTTTTTCACTCAACTGTACCATCACGCAATCTCTCTAAACACGAACATGAGCCATAACACTGCAGTGCCAAGGTTGGTTTTGCAATGATGAGGTGGTCCTGGTACCTGCTGTCAAGTTCTTCAACAGATGGAATGTGTAATTGTAACAAGTGTAACTGCGGCAGTTTTTAATTGGTTGATAGCATGCTTCGAGTAACGCAAGTTGTTTGAATATTATTGTATAATTATGGGTTACAAGAGCAGCAATCACGGCAGGTTTCATCTACAATGAAAGTGTCTCACGGCTTCACTTGGTCTGATAGCGACTGCGATGGAGCTGAGAACGATTTTTTTAACCATGTTTGACTCAGTTGATTGCGGAGTACCACCCCTTCTGTTCCAACACGTCGTCTGTCGTGAACCGATTGTGATGGTGGGGGGTGTCATTGTTGCCAAACCTTAGGTGTTTAAGGATTCTGCATAGGTATTAGCTACAAGAACTTGGCACCTATTCCTTTTATTACAAAATGATTATTCCGCCGCAACTTGGCTAAGTGTTTGGCGTTCGTCCTTCAGACTTTACTCATCTACGTGTTTTGCATATATCGCCACTTTGTGGTTGTTTCGATACCAAGAAACTGCGACCGTCAATACCACTTAAATTATTAGGATAACGGACATACATTACCAACGCCTGTACCGTAAGAAACCAGAATGTTATCAACAGGCGCCGGCTTCAAGAACACACTTCACATAGGATGCCAAGTGGAGCACAGGTATTTGTGATGTCTGAGCGTGTCTGTGCTTCAATTTGCGTTGCATAACGAAGGCCAGCTGGCCTGCCAAGAGCTTCATATGGTTCTGGTTATCATAAACAGGTTATGGCTGTCAAAATTGTGTCAACAGTGTCAACACATTCAAACCCAAGAAGAAAATGAATGTGTGGGTCAGCCGATCTATACACAATTTGACAGCCATAGCCATAGCCATATGGAGCTCGTGGTAGCCCTGCTGCTGTGATAGGCAGGTAAAGAAAGAAGCAAGTTGGCACCTTATGTGGCAATAAAAAGCTGTACAAATTGGTAACCCCTGCTTAAAGGCGTAGGCTAGCAGGCTGGTTTAAGTAAACGACCTTTAATGATTATGTCTGCGTCTGCGTGTGTGTGGTTTTCAAAGAAGCAGGATAATGATTAGAACAATGAGCAATGATGACATATTTAAGACCTTGGCATTGCCTACTGCGTGTCAAGGAACCAATTTGCCTCCTTCTAAGAACAGATACGTGAGTAGGATACTCGTATCCTACATTTACAACACACCCTTTGTATTTGTACCTAGGAGGTATGTAGTTGTAGTCGTGGTACATACAACTAGCATCCGCCTTTGGGCCCGATCGCGTGGATAAAAAGTAAGCAAGTAATCTATAATCATCCAAGTCATGAATTATTATAAGTAGCATTTTTTAGTTTCATCCATATCTGTTCAGCCATTACGCAGATGAGTGGGAATAAATATACACCGACTCACTTTTGTTTATAACTAACCGGTTTTCAGTTTTCAGGCTACTTTTGTCTAAAATGTACCTATTTGTTTTGACTGGCCTCTCAGTTCAGTTGGTAAAGAAAGAAAGAAAGAAAGAAAGAAAAAACACCTCCAATGGAGAACATCTTAAGTACTAAAAAATAATATCAGTAACAAAAACAGAAAACAAAAATAAAATGGAGCTAAAATAAAAGGTGCAGAGAATGTTAGTATTAGCTCTGCCTTCTGCGCCGTATAGGTCGTGGGCTCGATTCCTCACTGAAAACAAATATTTGTGTGGTGAATACAGATGTTTGTTCTCTGCCTAGGTGTTATAGGTATTGTATTCTGTTGTGTGTTATGTGTATTTGCAAAAAAAATGAGTTGCAGCATGTCCGACACTTTTTTATATAGAAGCTCTTTTTAGCCCGATGGTGTCACGGGCGACATACCAAGGTGTAAAGGTTAGTTGGTCAATCGTTTGTTTTTCTTTTGTTAGCGCTTTGCGAAGACACAGTCTGTAGGCCTACCATGTCCTCTGTCTGGCTCTGTCTCTGGCTCTGGTTTTGAGTCTGTGTGAGTGTTGACTAAATAAGTCCTACGTCAAAACGTCACACACTCATTATAATGCACTAGTGAGCACTCACACAGACTTGAAACCAGAGCCAGAGACAGAGCCAGACAGAGGTCATGGTAGGCCTACTGATCGCACGGCCAAATTGTAATGTCTGTGGGCGCAGGTGGTCTCCAGTATGTAGGTCAGGCGGCGGCGGCGGCTGGCGAAACCCCAACCGCCTGAATTCCAGTTCAGGCTTCGATAAGCGACATTCTAAAAGAGATGGTTATACGGCGACAAAGGAATGAATGGCTTGCTGTTATTTTATTTCCGTTAACAGGATTATAAAAGAACACAGATTATCCTGAAAATTATCTTTTGACGAACTACTTCATGGCTATTGGTAGCCGGTTTTAGGAATAGGACATCCCTACTAGGACCAAGCGACGAGACATTACTAGTAGAGGGAGGGAAATGGCATCGTAATGCGTAGATGTTTGGTTTGAGTAAAACAGTGTTCTAGCTATAATCAATGAAGAGTTTTCACCTTAACACTATATCAATGGAGGTTTTTAGCATCGGGAATTACCAGTACCTCTTACAACTTTTTGCACGGTCTTTGAGTCATTGAAATGCTTATTATCCTGTTCTTTCCGTATTTATACCGTCATCTGCCATATTAGTACATTTTTGTTATGCATGCGTTGCTTATCTTCGATTTTGCGATAAGATGATAAGGTTATACAGACGCACAGCTGTTTGATGTTTACTTGGGAACACTGGCTACTTACCAACACTGGCTTGCACTAATTTTATTTTATTTATTGATCACCAACATAATAAACACTAGTACAATTACAACAAGATAGTGCTTAAGAGTACAGAGTCAAGTGCTATTATAATTACAGGTGAAGACAGCATGCGTACAGAATATAAACGAGCAACAGAAGACTTATTAACTAACATGACCTATTACTAACACTATTTACATAAACATACACCAACATATTATTACATACTAAGGTTAAACAATTAAAACGTGAGAAAAATAATAATTAATTAAAAATTGAACACAAACTAAAAGTTGATTAAATAATCAAATCTTGATCCTAAGCAAAGCCTTTCTGGATCTTGAAGCTCCAAGATACACTAAAAACCATGAGCACGCAATACTTGTTCGTTTTGTAGAGTTCGCAATACCAGCTGATGTCTTCGTTGGCCAACAAACAAAGAAGATAATTTAGGAAATGGATATATAGGTGTCATGTTAAATATTAATACTGGAATTTGAGCCACAGTATACGTGGGTCGTGGCCTATTCAAAATAGGATAGTGCTGATTGTCAAATTCCTGAGTGATCTCGCTTGCAGTGAATCTCATGGTGCAAGGAATCTAGTGTTAGTATGACGTGTGCAAAGCAGAGGCACTTCTCTTGCATTTCTTCTGCTTCTCTCAAGCTATTATTTCGTCATGGGGTAAAAAGAGTTGAGGATTCTAGGCAACGATCACTTTAAGCAACCGAGCTTAGACGAGCAGAACAGACAAATACTTGGTTCTTTTAGTAATCTTGTGTGGCATACAATCCAACTTACAGTAAGCACACGAGCTGAACTGGTTAGTATGCGCGTCGTATTAGAAGACGCAATTCAAGAACAAGAGTATATGTACTACCTACTTATAAGCAATAGGTAGGTATAGGTATAGGATATAGGATCGTAATTATTGACTTATTTATTATTATTTTAAAACAATGTAGTCATAAAGCAATTAAATCGGAACCGTATCTATCGGCAGGCATCCTTATCGACGATAAGAGCGCCATGATTCACTATCGCAGTCATATCGCGACACAGGTGCTATCTATCGATAGTGGGATACCGACTGTTTGCTCGACTAATGCTAATGTTTTGATGATTTGTCGACGACTTTTGAAAACAATTGAAATCCCCTAAGGTTTGTCACGAAAATCCGGCGATGGAGAACCTGTAATGTTGCCTAAATTAAAACATTGATGACATGATGATGAAGGTGGCAAGAGCTTTATTGCTCTAAATCAAAAATTGCATCGTACATAGGCAAGCCTAATATTAGAGAGCTTTCTCTTACAGTTAACCTTTGTGTAGTTTTAACAATCAAAAATAATATAATTATAAGTTTAAAAAACTTGAGAAACCGACTTCATTGCCAAACGGCTAAATCGATTTTAATGAAATTTGTTTGGGACAATCTGGACGTAAGAATAACCTTCCAAATAAAAAATAATTTTCTAAATCGGTTCATAAATGACGGTGGCATGCAGTTACAAACATTAAAAAAAATATTTTAAAAAAATGGCAACACCGATTTTAATAAAATTAAAATGGAACCAATCTGGAAGCAGTACATTTCAGATAAAAAAATAATTTTTCAAATCGGCTCACAAATGACGAAGATATGCGGTAACAAACATAAAAAAAATACAACCGAATTGAGAACCTCCTCCTTTTTGATTGGAAGTCGGTTAAAAAGGGAGCTGGTTTCGACAGTCGCTCACGGAGCTAAACGGAGTGAGCGCTCTGTGACAAATCAAAAATCCCCATTTACATTCTATTAGCGGGATGATGTCAAGAACATCGTTACAACATCAGTAGGCCTATCATGAGCTCTGTCTGGCTCTGTCTCTGGCTCACCAGTGCATTATACTGTGTGTGTGACGGTTTGACGTAGGATTTATTTAGTCAACACTTACACAGACTCAAAACCAGAACCAGAGACAGAGCCAGACAGAGCTCATGGTAGGCCTACAGGACGTGCTGTGCTGTGGTAGACACCGTACGTGCCATGGCGTCAGCTCACGTCCCGCGCCGTGATGACCACGGAGATGTTACATGCAGATGCTGATAGACCACAGTGCATTCCACATTTTGATACTTGGGTTGGGTCATTGCTGTAGTGGTGGTTGACCCATTTCAAAAAAATTGCATAAATCCCACTGCTCCGTAGCTTACATTCAGATCTTCAAGCTGCTAAGTATGATATTGGTAATCAAGTCCGTATATAGGTACTTAATAATTTACTTAGTATGTAAATATCCTTTTTTATTGTTCTTTACTGTTATTTTTAGTGCACCCTACCTAGCCAACCATCTTATTATTCGATTCTCTCCATCCAAAGGTTGTCTGGAAGAGATCGCTCTTCAGCGATAAGACCGCCCATTGTACATTTGTATGTTTTAAATTATTGTTACTTGTTTTATCATTGTTAGTTTTAAGGTGTGCAATAAATAATTTTCTATTCTATTCTATTCTATACTTAAACTGTTCTCACAGATTGCTAGACCTCTAAACTAAACATTACCAGGCCGTCCAAGTTGAATAGTCATACACAGATATTATAAGATTTATTTTGTTTCCTAGGTTAACCTAATTTAATTAGCCGTAATGTCCCAGCGGGGCTCATGTTGTGGACGTTATTACCTAAAACCTATAAAACACATGAAGCAATAAATAAATGAATATGAATATAAGTATGATAAGGCCAACCATCGGTCGATGATTTTTATTTTATTTTATTTATTAACAAAATCCACAGCTCTAAGGTTTAAATAACATATCTTACAATATAACTTGCAGCCAATTACGGATTTACATTTTTATTCTACAGTGATGCTGTTTTCATTACTAAAGTGTTGAACGACCATGTAATATTTGCAAATACTGGACATAGACGACAAGCATCAAATTAATCTGCGTCAAAATCGGTTTTTACCGTAATCAATCAGTTCACGTTAGCAGTTTTCTAGACATTATTGAAGACGACGTGCGGCGTGCCGGCTAATGGGATAAGTCGTGCATGCGTCTCCGGCGCTCATCCACGGTCAAGCAGTAGGAGGCGAGCGAACTTGCTTCCTCCACCTGGAATGTGGAAAACGAACCTACTAACAAACCCCGAAGCCACCACAGAGCCCCCGAGAGGGCAAATGCCCCGAAATCACTTCCCCCTAGATATTATTGTCAGCAGAAAGGTATGTAATGAATATCAAGGTTTGTATCGAAATATCGGCGATCACAAACAATCAACGATTACATGCCAATAATCTTTCGACGTCAAAAGTTATTTTTACTGAACGTTATACATTTCTAATTCAAATATGTAGGCCTACCACAAGCTCTGTCTGGCTCTGTCTTTAGTAGCTTTAGCTTTAGCTTTTAGCTCAGTGTAGTAGACTGTCTGTGTGACGTTTCGACGTAGTATTTATTTTGTCAAAACTCACACAGACTCAAAAACAGATCCAGATAGAGCTTGTTGTAGATCTAATACTGTAGGTACGCATTTCCTAGAATCTGTCTTTGTAAAATAAGTCTTTTGACTTGGGCCATATTGTAAGTATGTAACAACGGAATAGTAATCAATTTATATTACGTACGTTATAAACTAATCAATATGTCACATCCAATAAATCACGTCTTCATAGGTACGTCTCATGTTATTACCACAGAAGATGAAAAAGATAATTTATGTTCCGTATTTTAACTGTACCTAGGTACTAAGATATCACTATAACTCAGCAAACAAAATCAGCTTATGCTTATATTATTAGTGAATACATTTTTCAGTCATCCTGTTTCCACCTTGAAGCACGTCCAAGTCTCTGATTTGCCACTACAAATTATTTGATAACTCAGTAACAAACCACGTACTTACTTTAGAACTTATGTGTGAGTGCATAGATTGACCTAGACAGGTATCTACTTTACTACTATCTAACCTAACTACGTCTAAGCATGATTGATGTTTCGGCTATGGTTGCTTATTTGGTATTTTCTCCTTGTAGATGGTGGCCCGCGGCCCAACTCCTTCAAGCTTCGATGCTCATTTCAACGCCTCTTTTCTGTCGTAGAACCGCTGCAGATACTTGAAAGTCAAGGTAATTTCTGAACATTGCCCTCTTTTCCTGAATGCCTGGAGCCAATCATCGACTTTATGTAGGCTCGTGTGCAGAAACGTGTCTTCTTTCTACCAAAAAATACATAAGAGTGTTTCTAGTCTACTACCTAATCTTATAATGATTCGAATAAGAGATGGAACACTTCTAGAAAGAAATAGCAAAATACTAGAAAAGTACAGGAGTGAGTCATCCAGTGCAAGTGCCTATAACGCGCTACGTCCGCATTCCTATTTTATTATATTTCAAGAAACATATTTATAATTTAATGGATGCTTGTATTAACAGGTACCTTGATAATTTGATAGGCAAAGAATTTAATCAAAGTACTTAGTACATATTTTCAAACGCAATTCGCGCTTAGATAAACAAATAATAAGAGCGCATTGTTTGTGTCGCCAGTGCAGTAAGTTCACTCCTCGTTCTCCATAAACAGTTGTTTAGTCACGCGCAGCAGTAACTATTTATCACGTTAGTGCTCGAGTTGCATTTTATTTGCAATTAAGTAACTAGTTATGACTATGTAGGTAATGTTCTCGAGATGTTCTCACAGTCACAGGCTACAAAAGACCAACCATTGGTCATCTAAATCTAAACTGAATCGTTCGATGATTTTTATTCTGTATTTAGGTGTTGATATTCAATTGAAGACTGGTTAAAGCCGGAATAAGTGTGGTAGTACCTTTGCCATGCAGTGGAACGAAATAGGCTGAAAATAATATCACAAAACACACACACACAAACAATCAATGAATCATGACCACTCAAGCTGGATATTGAGATAGACCAGAGAGCACTGGTGTGGTGGTCTGGTGGTAGCGGCCCCGCCTTCCGATCATATCCTTGAGTGAGCGATGCGTCCGCGTGGACAGCTGTATGACGTTGTTACTGTTACGAGCGGGGGGTCTATTGAACAATGAAAGTCGATTTTTACACAACGAACACTTATATTACCACTCAAAGCCAAAACTTTATTAAAACACAATAAAACACAGCACTCAATAAAACACAATACAAGACAAGGCACTAATTCACTCTTCGCACTCGAAACGTTCACTTCTCTAGCTTAATAAAAACTGTCCCACGATCCGAGCGATTCTCTATTTATAGCTCGTCTCATTATTCGAGCATGTTCGTCGAACTCTCCAGAAACACCCGGAACTTGATTCTTAATTGTTCACGTAATGTAGTTCCGCCATTTGTCAATAGATGGCGCTCTCTGCCACCTAACTCGTGAGTAGTTCCTCCTCTCGGTAACAGATGGCGCTAGGCGTTAGGCTACTGCGCAACACTATCCCCTCCTAAAACATGCTCGTCCCGAGCATCATTGGACCCATAATATCGCGCCAATCGATCAACATGAACAATTTTAGGTTTGCCTCGCAAACCCTTCTTGATTCGGTACGTGACATCGTTCATCCTGGTTACCACACGGTATGGTCCGTCCCATTTTGCTTGTAATTTAGGAGACTTCCCCTTACTGCGGACTGGATTGTGCAGCCACACCAATGAACCCTCATCAAATCCCTGATTGTTCAAGTTTCGGTCATAGCGGGTTTTCATTCTTTCAGACATTTGCTGGCTGGATTGTCTGACATTTTCATATATGTCGTTCATTTTATGGCGTAGATCACTTGCATAATCCGTTATGGCGCGCGGAGAGTCTGGTGGAATGCCAGTGATCAAATCTGCAGGCAATCGTAGTTCCCGTCCGAAGTTCGCAAAGGCGGGAGTGACTGTTGTGCTCTCATGCACCGCACTTCGATATGACAACAAAAATGGCTGGATATGCTTATCCCAATCATTCTGTCGGTTCGCCACCACTTTTGCCAGATATCTTTCCAACGTTTGATTGAATCTTTCCACCATTCCGTCAGACTGTGGGTGATATGCAGTAGTCCTCGTTTTATGAGTACCCATTACTCGGCATGTCTCCTGGAAAACTTGAGACTCGAAATTTCTTCCTTGATCGCTGTGGATTTCCAAGGGTACTCCAAACCGACAAAAGACTTCATGGACTAATTTATCTGCTACTGTCGTTGCTTCTTGGTTCGGAATAGCGAAAACTTCTGGCCATTTGGTGAAATAATCCATGACGACTAGGAAGTACTTGTTGCCATTCTCACTCACAGGGAATGGCCCAGCGACGTCCAGTGCTATGCGCTCCCAGGGTGCTCCAACGTTGTATAATTTGAGCGCTCCCCTACTGCGTGTGTGAGGTCCTTTCACAGCTGCACAACTCGTGCATTTCCGGCACCAGTCTTCTACGTCATCTCTGCAATAGATCCAATAAAATCGTTCTCGTATTTTTAATAAAGTCCTTTTTACTCCCATATGACCCCCTGAACTTCCCGTATGATAAAGTTGCAGAACGTCAGGTACCTTTGATTTAGGTACAACCATTTGTAGATGACAGTGGTCTCCTCGATTATTTTCCCATTTGCGGCACAATACTCCATCTTGGATAACCAGACTATCCCATTGTGCCCAATAACTTTTCGTTGTTGTACTCCTTCCGGCAATATCACTCCACTTAGGCTTAGGAGTACCAGCTCTTAACCATTCTACTATTGGTTTGATGTCGGCGTCTTCTGATTGTGCTTGCTGCAGGGCTTCTTTCCATTCGACACTTAAGTCAGTTCTTAGCATCCTGATGGGTATCGCTTCTTTAGATTCTTGCTTGACACAATGCTTACAGTTTTCCGGACAAGGTCTTCTTGATAGGGCGTCCGCATTACCGTGAGATTTGCCACTGCGATGCTCAGTGTCATAGTTAAACTCCTGGAGTTGTTCGATCCATCTTGCCACCTGCCCTTCGGGATTCTTAAATTGTAGAAGCCACTTTAATGCAGCATGGTCCGTGCGCAGATGAAATTTACGTCCCAGCAGATATTTACTGAAATGTTGTAAGGTCTTAACTACTGCCAGCAACTCCCTTCTGGTAACACAATAATTTCTTTCTGGTTTTGATAACGCTTTGCTGAAGTAGGCTATCACCACTTCTTTATCTTCTCTGCGCTGAGATAGCACACCACCGATTCCGGTATTACTTGCATCTGTATCTACGATGAACATGTTTTCTGTGTCAGGATAACCTAGAACCGGAGTATCACACAGCCGTTTTTTTAATTCCTGGAAAGCAAGGTCGCATTCCTCGTCCCAGCTAAAAGTCCTCCTCTCTTCAGTGAGTTTGTGTAACGGCTTAGCAATATCAGCGAAGTTTCTCACAAAACGTCGATAATACGAGCACAGTCCTAAAAACGCTCGGACCTCAGTCTTGTCTTTTGGAATTGGCCAATCCTTGACAGCCACAACCTTTTCCGGATCAGTTTGTACACCTTCCTCAGAAATCACGTGACCCAGGAAATTCACCTGCCTTCTGAAAAACTTGCATTTCTTGGGACTCAACTTTAGATTGGCAGCATGAAGTTTCCCGAGCACACGTTCCAAGTTTTGCAGATGTTCTTCAAACGTTCGACCCACGATAATGATGTCATCCAAGTAAACCAGGCAGGCGTCCCCAATTAATCCAGTGAGTACCAGTTCCATTAACCGTTCAAATGTCGCAGGGGCGTTGCACAATCCGAAAGGCATTACATTAAACTGCCACAAACCTTTCCCTGTAGAAAATGCAGTCTTTTCCTTATCCTTCGGGTCTATTTCTACTTGCCAGTAGCCACTTTTCAGGTCAAGAGTGGTAAACCACTTCATTCCCGTTAGTGTATCCAGTGTGTCATCAATTCTCGGTAGTGGGTAACTGTCCTTCTTAGTAACTTCATTAAGTCGGCGATAATCCACACAAAACCGCATGCTGCCATCTTTCTTTTTTACTAGCACAACAGGAGAGCACCATGGACTAGTCGAAGGCTCTATAACTCCATCCCTTACCATATCTTCGATCATAGTCTCCACTTCTTTCTCTCGAGCTACTGGTAATCTTCTCGGGCGTTGGCGGATAGGTGGTTCATTACCGGTATTTATCGTGTGTTGAACTAATCCAGTCTTTCCAATGTCAGCATCGCATGAAGAGAAAAGGTTGTCAAACCGAGACAACATCTGCTGCGCCCTTTTGACTTCTTTTTCCGAAAGATCCTTGTGGCAATTTTCTAGGAATGACGATATATTGCTTTTGCCAGTTTCCTTGCTGCTGGATAATTCTTTACAGTTACGCATCCAGGCCACTTCTTCGCAGGTTCCCATTACCATTCCTTTTTTAATGAGATGTTCCTTATTACTTGGATTCAGTACCCGTACCGCTGAGATGTTGGTAGCCTTCACCAAAGTTCGTGCCATAATCCATGGTACCTCGTTGTCTGATCCTTCCAACAGTACACATCGATTCTTTGTCTGAGCTTGTGATAAATTTACTGGAACAATGGTTTCTGACCGTGGAGGAAGAACGGTTCTTCTTGAACAATAGATTTTCCCAGGTGATCCACCTTCCATAAAGATTTCTTCCAAACCACATTTCAAAATTCCTTGCTTAACGTCTATTTCACAACGGTGTTTTCGCATAAAGTCCAAACCCAGAATACAATCATCCATTATATTTGCAATGATGACATTATGCTGGAAAATCCTTTCACCCAACTTCATCTCTACTAGCTTCTCACCTCTGACGAGTATGTGCTGACCGGTTGCTGTTAGGAGCTGGATTCGGTCACAGTTGTGAAAGAGGCCCCCAAGAGCGCGGTTTGCAAGTTGGGGACTGACTACTGTTCGAGAAGCACCAGTATCCAATGTCATCTTACAAGGTATTCCGTTAATTTGGCCTGCGATGATCAGGCTATTTCCATCATGAGCTTGTGAAATCCAAATTCTTGGGGCTCTGTTAATACCGGCCAGCACTCGCCCCGCAGCCCTGGCGTTTACTCGTTTCCCTGTTGCTGGTTGGTGGAAGCAGTCTCCTGTTCTCCCTGTTCACGACGTATTCCTGAAACTGCTCGCTTAGGGCAATTAAATCTCAAGTGCCCCTTTTCTCCACACTCAAAGCATTTAGGGCTATATCTCGGACGATACTCACGAGTGGGTGATGCTACCACTTCCCTGATGCGATGTGCTCGATGGTCCTGACGAACGGCTTCTACTTCCAAAGCATGGGCGAGGGCGTTCTTCAAAGACTCATGATGTCCCAGTCTCACAGCAGCTCTCACCTCCAAGTCGCGAATCCCATCGATAAAGGATTGCACCAAAATGCCATCGATAAGCGCAGGTGAAGATTGGTATGCCTTTCGGACCATTTTTTCCACTTCCAGAGCCCACTGCTGCAAGCTTTCAAGACTGCGTTGGGTCCTTTCTTTCAGTTGGGCGCGGAATACGTGCTCCAGATGCGTGTCACCATAACGAGATTCCAGCGCGTCCAGCAGCTGCTCGTAGGTAACCTCCTTTCCAATAGCTTCCAACACATTGAGGGCCTGGTCACGAAGTGCCAAAGTCAGTGCAGTCATCGCCTGATCCGTGGTCCATCCATTTGCTTTACTCACTGCTTCCAGCTGAATTTTGTAGGCTGACCATGATGAAGTCCCATCATAGGGTGGCACCTTGAAACCCTTACCCACAGGCGTAGCTACCACAGAAGCCACGTTTCCTGCTCCAGCTTTAAGCACACCCAGAGCTTTCTTTACATCAGCAATCTGGGTTTCCGTTTCGTAGATACGGCTTTCCTGATTTTGGACCTGTTCTTTTACACTTTGCAGGTCTTTGTTAACAGTCACCTGCAGGTCTTTCATAAGGCGAACTTGTTCCTCCATCAGACGGTTTTGCTCCACTTGCCGACGGGTCTGCTCCTCCTGCCGACGGTTCTGTTCATCCATCCAGTGGGCCTGCAGCTCCTCCTGCCGACGGGTCTGCTCCTCCTGCCGACGGTTCTGTTCATCCATCAAGCGGGCTTGCAGCTCCTCATGCCGACGGTTCTGTTCTTCCATTAAGTAGGCCTGCCGCTCCTCCTGCCGACGGGTCTGTTCCTGCAGCATGGCCATCAATGCTGCCAGATCACCTGATGCAGGAGCCTGGACCTCCGATAATGGTAGAATTCCAGATGTCCCAGCAGCTGGCTCCGTCAGCAGTTCAGGGTCCCGACAAGTTGCTTGTGACGGAGAACTTCCCATCCGTCTTGCATCCATTTCCTGTTGGCGTTGACTTCTCGTCCTCATACCTTCAGCGTCGTCTTTCGGTAACACCGGCATTGTTCAATCGCACTTCTGACACCAATTTGTTACGAGCGGGGGGTCTATTGAACAATGAAAGTCGATTTTTACACAACGAACACTTATATTACCACTCAAAGCCAAAACTTTATTAAAACACAATAAAACACAGCACTCAATAAAACACAATACAAGACAAGGCACTAATTCACTCTTCGCACTCGAAACGTTCACTTCTCTAGCTTAATAAAAACTGTCCCACGATCCGAGCGATTCTCTATTTATAGCTCGTCTCATTATTCGAGCATGTTCGTCGAACTCTCCAGAAACACCCGGAACTTGATTCTTAATTGTTCACGTAATGTAGTTCCGCCATTTGTCAATAGATGGCGCTCTCTGCCACCTAACTCGTGAGTAGTTCCTCCTCTCGGTAACAGATGGCGCTAGGCGTTAGGCTACTGCGCAACATTACGTTAAACTATCGTCAGTAAACCGACTTTACAGACAACCGATTTTTTTTAGCTAATCAACTAGCGGTGATTTTATAATTTCGAGCATAAGCCGGATTTGGAAGACCGGAAGGAATTAATGCTGTTCCGCCGCCGTTATCAGATGATACAGAAAGTAGCAGGAAGGTATAGTGAGGCCGCAGGTTATACTACCTGGCTGTGCTGGTAGGTATGTTTGAAGAAGGTCGAAGGTCAGGTCGAGGCCGGACGAGCCCATCGCGACCCAAATGTCCCCTTTATGGACGCATTGGACATTCTCAACCTACCTACCTACGTCTTGATTTTATAGCTGGGGCCGTTATGCTCGGAAACGTTCGTCGAATCAAAACTATGGACCTAGATAGTTTTTCTATTTTTTGTTTGGATATAAACGGTATTCTTATTTATTTTTGCTTGAGATGTAATATCATCTCATACAATGAAACTCCGAGGCCCCCGTTGCTGTGATTTTTCTAAGCGACGAACTAAAAAAATCAGACCACATTAGAAAGCTATTTGTTTGTAGTGACACTGATAACGAGAGTTCCGATTTTAAGACTCGCAAGCTCTTTGTTCGGGATTTCAATATTCCTTATTTCCTTATTCCCATAAACTATTATTCAGAAGTAGTAAAGTAGTTGCTTTTTTTAATTATCTATTAATTCTTGTTGTCGTGTCACGTAATTCCTTCGAGCCAGTGTGAATGAAAGGATTTTCATAATGACAAGAAGACATTATTTTCGCAATTTGCCAATCTCCAGTACATTGTAATGTCATTGCCTTCTCCTAGACTCATTGCAGAATTGGAGGTTTACTCTTCCGTGGCAGAACTAATCGGTTGTCGACGGGCGGCGGCGGCGGCGGCATGGTGGCTGTTGGTTTTTCATCTCATTTCCTATGCCTAAACCTCACAGCCTCCAGAGGTACTGTTGTACTAATACTCATTACCGGGCTTTTAAATGAACACTTCAATTGCATAACTAACGGAAGACCGTTAGGTGTTTAAGAAAATTAAAGTAGGCTTTGCTTAGTTTACAGTTGAACTGTGCCTATGTGAAGAATATAGTGTGCTTGGTATTTTATTAACAGGTTAGTAAATTGACTCGATTAGGTACTCGACACATATTTTCGTCCAACATTTTTCTTCGTAAATAAATATGAGTGAACAACAGACAAAATATTTATGGTTTGGATCAAAGGTTCAAATTCCAAACAATGGGTCACATGAATGGACATCACACGGTAGCGCGCCTAGCGTGACCTCTTGCGGGTCTATTATTTGGTCTCGGCTGTTGTGGAGCTCATTGTCATGTAAATCCGTGTCATGGTATCGTTTACTCGGACAAATTGTACACATACCGTAAAACTGCCTAATATGGGAGACTGTGGAGTTCACGTATAGACAGGCAATGTCAACAAAAAGGGCCCTACGCCCTATTTTCAAATGGAGGATTTGGATGAAACGTTTTTTGTTGCAATCTGCCGACGAAGTTAGTGATTTATGTACGAAATATGTACACAGTGGTACAGTCTAGCGGCTGTGGTTTTGTTTGTCTCTTAGTACTAAAGTAGCACAATTGGCATCCAAAGTCACAGCATTAACCACTAGGAATTCGTTGGTAAACTGATCTCACTCATCTAGTAAAATACCCTTTCTCTTAGTCATGTCATATCGATCAATAGTATTTAATGAGTTTGTAATTTGATAAATTGTTTTTCGATATGATCTAAGTCAGTATTTACAGGGATAACAATCAATTGTGAATGCTTTCTCTTCAAATGGCTCCAATGGATGCTGTCATTGTCTCACCGTCTAATCAATTGGCTTGTCGACGTGCGTTCATTATACTTTTGGCATGCCTTTGCCTTCGCCGCGGGGTCACACCAGGTAAACACGTAATAATAAAAAAGTTTGCATCACTTTCACTTTATGTGCATTCTTTTATCATTAAAACTTACGGAACTCTAATTAGGAAGAGGTTTAAAGTTATTTAATGCATTTGTGATGAGGCAACGATGCGGAACTATGCGGTCGCACCTCACCCATATCCTCGAGTTGGTGGTTGTTTAGGACGGCTCCGGTCGGCTCGGGGTGATTATTCTTTCAAATATGTTGTAAGCAAACATTGTAAAAGAGCTGTTTGGTTAAAAGAAAGATGTTTGTCTTTAGAGGAACAAATATCTAAATACTTTGTGTTACTATAAAAAGTTACAAGAGGCCGTTGTGGTCCGGAAATCAAAAAAAGCAGCCAAGTGCGAGTCGGACTCGCCCATGAAGGGTTCCGTAGCACGACGAACTACAAGAACCTTTATATATGTTACTTGATGTAACATAATAAGGTTCTTGTAGTTCGTCGAAAGGTAAATTGCGGTTTTCTGTTTATGATGTATAAAAAAAAACTATTGACTAGATCTCGTTCAAACCAAATATCGTTGAAAGTTTACATAGTAATGTACAACATATATTTTTTTTAGTATTATCATTCTCTTACTTTAGAAGTTAGAGGGGGGGGGACCAACTTTTTTCCACTTTGGAAGTGTCTCTCGCGCAAACTATTCAGTTTAAAAAAAAACGATTTTAGAAACCTCAACATCATTTTTGAAGACCTATTCATAGATACCCCACACGTATGGGTTCGATAAAAAAAAAATTTTTGAGTTTCAGTTTCAAGTATGGGGACCCCCAAAATTTATAGTTTTTTTTTATTTTTATGTAAAAATCTTAATGCGGTTCACAGAATACATCTACTCGCCAAGTTTCATCAGTCTAGCTCTTACGGTTTCGGAGAAAAATGGCTGTGACATACGGACGGACAGACAGACAGACAGACAGACAGACAGACAGACAGACAGACATGACGAATCTATAAGGGTTCCGTTTTTGCCATTTGGCTACGGAACCCTAAAAACTGTTGCCTATCTTAAACGCTTAGACAATATAACGGTAACAAGCAGAAGGTATAAGGCAGACTAAGCTGTACCTGCTACATTAAAAAGATATTTGATGATTTTCAGTTGCATTTTAATAAAACTGTGTACAATTTATCTTTTCATTTCTCTACCCCAATCATCTGAAACCGATTACGACGTGTTGTAACCAGTAAAATTCTTATAAATATAAATTGTGCAATACTTTGTTGCATAAAGTAGAGAGCTTCAATATCCACTCGGATCACTTTCTCTGCAACTTGCAACTGCATTCTCTTAATAAAATATCAATACTTAGCGGAATAATATTGAAAGATAATATCTTTGTGAGCCAAGCCAGACTATGGGTGAGTTATAGATGATTGGTAAGCCTATTTAAACCATAAGCTTGGCCACGTGGAACTTGATAGAAAGGAAACAATTTATTTGCTTTACTAATCCCCTACTTACTAAATAAACTCTAATACTAAATTGCTAAGTGATGTTTGCGTACAAACAGGCACTAAGCCTGTTACTTACTCACACTACACCTTACTCACTTGTAAATAAAGAACATATTCGCAAAAAATTGATACTTAGTGCCAATTTTTTTTTTCATAGATATTATAGACAATCCACACAACACTATCTAGCCCCAAACTAAGCAGAGCTTGTGCTATGGGAACCTGATAGCTGATATAATACTTATATCGTTTTTTTTTTGTAAATACAGCGTTCGCCACACAAATATTTGTTCTCGGTGGGGATCGAATTTACGACCTACGGCTCAGAAGGCAGAGTTACTACCAACTGAGCTGAGAGGCCAGTCATATTCCTCTTTCCTCTCTCTACATCCCTCAAGGGATTTGAGGTGATGTCTTCCGTGCAAAGATTCTGTTGGTCAAGTTATATCGCTGACTGCATCCTCTACCCCACTTTGCATAGGAACTATTGTGCGATCTATGGTGGCCAGCAGCCAATGACCGGCGCGGCGGTGAGCGTGAGAACTGGGTGAAGTGCTCGATAATGCTACTGCAGTCTGCATGGTGTCACTTAATTCTTAATTCAATAAAATCTAAGCACTTTGGACATCATCAAAACTAGGTTAATCTATATGCACCTGTAGGCTTACAACAAGCTCTGTCTAGCTCTGGTTTTGAGTCTGTGTGAGTGCTCACCAGTTTATTATACTGTGTGTGTGACGTTTGATTAAGGATTTTTTTGACAGCACTCACACAGACTTAAAATCAGAACCAGACAGAGCTTATGGCCTACTGTTCCACGCTACAAGTTCAGATTATCGTCGGAGGTCCTCAAGCTTCTTGAGAACCACTGGAAGTTGATAATTCATTGACCTGGCCATGGTATTAAAATCTTCATAATTAAGTCAACTTAATTCTCCTCAAATCACATAAGCGTATTTAAGTCTACGAAATAGTAGGTATACCTACTTCATTCACCTAGGTGCTGGCGCCTTCGGGGTAGATTTCTTTTTCTTTGCCTTTTAGGGTTCATTATGATTATTTTTTCTGTTTCACTTTACTCTTTCAATCGGCGAATCAGTCACTGACTACACATAGTAAGTAAGTGTACCTACTCGTCGTAGATTGCGTTGAGAATAAAAAAGCTCAGGTAAAAAGACCTTCAACCAACTGTTATTAACTGCACATGAACTCACGAACATTTCATAGCTCAAAAGTAAGTACCGTACGTAACACTACAACAGCGAGGAGTTCAAGTTGCGGGTCACGCCCATGCCCCTACTTCAGCACGCAACTCCACACTACCAACTAAGATGCAGCCTGATTTAATGAAATATCTCGCTGATTTGAGAGCGAAATCCATAACCTTTTCAAGGCTGTTTTACATTATATAGTTAGACCATCCTTTGGTTACAATCTCACCTGATGGTAAGCGACGATGAAGCAGGATGGTCTAGAAGACACCTATTCACTCATGCCTTGAAGAGGCTGTAGTTGTCAGGAAAAACTGCCGACGGCAATGAGTTCCATTCCCTTGAGGTTCGCATAATGAAGGTGGAGCCAAAACGCTTAGTGCGAATGGGTGGTATGCTAACCAGGTATGAATGGTACTGAGCCGTGCGTCTGCTAGTCTGTGAGTAGAGAGTTTGCTGCCTGGAACTATAGCGTAGGGGCTAGTTTTTACAGCAGTTCCCTCCAAACTAGGCTATTTAGTTTCCTGACGATATTTTCCTTGAAAGTTTGAGATCACATTTCTATCTCACGCTGGTGTAGTAGAGTTCCCATTAGAAAGTGTAAGTGTATTGGTGCTAGTTAAAAATAGCTCTGCAAATGGCGTGTCTGAACTTTAGGATTTTTTATTACTTCCCCGCCATTCTCCAAACAGCTTAATGTGTTTGAAAGTGAAGTGGGCGCTCCAAATATTACCTACCACTTACCTGCGAGTGTACATGTATGAGATAATATCGGTGGAGGTATTATCTAATCCAGAGGTTCCCAACCTTTTTTTTCTCACTGGAACCAGCAATATTTTTTTTTGAAAATATTATGGTGGACCCCCTGCCCTACAGCTAAAGTTTTGGCTTGAAAAAAGTTTTTCAAGCCAACATTTTAGTTCTTTACTATCGAAACCAAATAAACTTTCGTGGACCCTCGCTTACGAATCGTGAACCCCATGTTTTAGTCACGCCATCGTAGACCCCCGTCGAGCGAGTCTACCGTGGATTCATGGGGGTCCACCTGGACCACGTTGGGAATCAATGGTCTAATCTGTGCCCAAATGCATGGTTCTTAGAAATAGTCGCTGTGACGGAAGTAAATTGGAGGTGTGCGGTGTATTGATAAGACATCTCTGGGGAAAAGTATGAGGGAATAAACCTAAATTGTTTACCTACCCTGAAAATATGTAAGCATATGGACTTTTCAGACTGCTGATTATCATCATCATCAGCTCCAAGAACATCATTCTTGAGATTGTTCAGCGTCAGAGCCATTGGCCAATGTCCATCGGTGCTGACGAAGTATGTGGGTAACATAGTGTTCAGTCTTCGCTGCATGATAGTGACCGCATTTTAGAAAACTAAGGCTGCTTCATCTTAGAGAGAAAAGTTAACTTTATTCAGTGGAAATTTTGTAATATTTTTATACAAAATGTCATCAACCAAGCAGTCATTATTTTCCATAGAAATAAAAGTTATGTAAGGAGCGTGGAACACGAACATTATCTATAAACAGTGGTCTTTACAAATTGCCGGCCTGAACTTTAGCTTTTTCTTTACATAAGACCGTTTTATTACTTCGATAATGTCACAACTCTTATTATTTCCGGACTTCAGTACGTAATTCATCACTATTCTTCTATAAGAACATATTTTTTTACCTATCGTCATAATTTGATTTATTGCTTAGAGTAAGGTAACAAATATTACGACGAGTATATCGGAAACGGAACACGATGGAAAGGGAGGCGAAGACCGACGTAGTGGGGCTTCATGTCACCCGGATCAAATGTCCGCAGTGGCACCCGTATCCGGACGTTCACCGGCGACACGTGACGTCATCGCCTTCCTTCCTACATAATGAATGGCCTCTCAACCTCAGTTGGTAGTAGCTCTGCCTTCTGCGCCGTAGGTCGTGGGTTCGATCCCCATGCACCGAGAACAAATATTTGTGTGGTGAACAGTTAGTGAATACAGATGTTTGTTCTCTGTCTGGGTGTTATATTGTATTCTAAGTATTTACAAAAAAAAAATATTTAAGTATTATATCAGCTATTTGGTTCCCATAGTACAATCTCGGCTTAATTTGGGGCTAGATAGTGCTGTGTGGAGTGTCTCTGTCTACAATATTAACATTTATATTAAATGATCACATTTCCGTTATTTATTTAGTTTTGTGTTAACTTGTCGAATTTGTCTTAATAATGTGAATTTCACACAGTTTCCCTTGAATGCGCATGCGATGTTTACGCAAACGGAATTAAGTATTATAGTGTGTTATTGTTCCTCTTGTGTGACCCACTGTGTGAACTACGAGTCGGCTGCTAGGGTCACCACCTGGCTGTTTCTAGATAAACCAGCTTAATTTTTAGTGTTTGGAGTCATGCTGAGCATCGTAATCATAGATCAGTAGGCCTACCATGAGCTCTGTCTGGCTCTGTCTTTGGTTGTGGTTTTGAGTCTGTGTGAGTGCTCACCAGTGCATTATACTGTGTGTGTGACGTATTTTGACGTAGGATTTATTTAGTCAACACTCACACATACTCAAAACCAGAACCAGAGACAGGGCCAGAGCTCATGGTTGGCCTACTGTCTTGAAAATTTTCTATTCTTGTTTTGAGTACCTATAGGTCCTTGTAGATATTTTTTTTTTCAGATAGATATCCCAAAAGTTATGCACTAATAAGAGGATGCGCCAACTTTACTTATTATACATTGAAGTTTCGAGTGGCTACGTTAGCTTGTCGTAAAATAAAGCCTTGCACACATCTAGGCGTTCTGCGGTGGCGATCAGTGAAACGCTGTCAAACAGACAGCGATAATTAACAGCGTTTCACTGATTGTCACCAGCGCGTGCCATAAATGTGCTCAAAGCTTCATTACAAGTAGGTAAGGTACTGTAAAAGGGGCCGATATATGAATTGGACAGCCCTACTAGATGCTGAAGCTACAAGTACGTGAGACATCGCGTACAATGTCCGCGGCCATCACCACATAACATTCTCAGCGTCGCCGACGTCGATAACTTACTGCAATGCCGGTGCTTGTTGCCGCTGGGAAGCCGATTTGTTTCCAAAAACACGATTTTAATTCAAGGTTTAATCGCCTTGTTTAATTAATGTTGTGGTCGGTAGTTATTTTATTCACTATTTCTAAATTACTAGCTGCCGCCCATGGCTTCGCATGCATTCGTGTGTAATGATTGCTTACCTTACATTAATATTACTTTTTAGGTCTTTCGTATTTTACACCGTTCTCCACGTTATACGACGATACGAACTATGTTTTTAATGTTTCATTCAAATCAAATAAAAATGCAGTCAAAATGATGTTGGTATCTGGGTGAATCAACTTTTAAGGCACTCCTTTTGTGTCCCTGGCATTGAAATAGCAATAAAATCTGTATTTCATTTTAAAATATGGTTATTTTTATGTTAACATAAACTTAGATCCTTTGCTAACTCGCTAGTTTAATCTTTTTATGAAGGTTTAAGAAAAAAAATTGATATTTTTGTGGTAACTCAGCAGAGCTTATGCACTATCCATACAAAAAATATGTGTCCCCACGCCGAGGCGTCAATACAATGAAAGACGTTTCTTAAAAAATTGTATGAATGGACAGGATTTTCACACAATATTATAATTCACAATGAGATAAACTTACATATAAAGTTAACATTTATAAAAGTTTGGCTTAAATTATATATTTTACATGCACCTAAGCTTTTGTCCTGAACTTTGATCAAAACATCAGCTCCACAGAGTTACTGATAAAAATTCATGACCGTTATCAAGAGATGGCGCCTAGCTTGGTGTCATCTAAGGCGATTATTGTCTAATATTTTATTGGTATGATCCGATAAGCCCTACCACACATTACCCGCCCCTGAGTCTGCGATAAGCTCTCAGCTAGTGTGCGTGGGTTTATTGTCGCTCTACAGCGTTACGGCGGGAATCTTGGTAAGTTTTTAAAAGATTTGAATTTTATTAGGTCAGTATGCTGCCTATGATGTCTGATTTCAAGGTCATGACAAAAGTTTTGGTGATTTTTGGTTGTGGAATTAATTGTGATATTTTTTATTGAAATTTTCCCTAGCGTTACTGATAACGCCGGATAAATTTTCTCTTGAGTTACCGGTAACGCCAGAGAATGTAGGGCAAATTAACATTGCGACTTGGCATTAATGTGGATAGTGTGGATGTTAATCTGCGTCTAACTTGGGTTTCTAAGAATTCAAAATGCCACTAAGTGCAGCAGAAAAACAGAAGCGCTATGTAGAAAGACTAAAAATTAATAGAGAAAAGTATGAAGAAGGGAAGAAAAAACACCGAGTTTGGAACCATAAAACAAATAGATTTAACTCCTAAAGAAAAACATAATGTGAAAACGACACTCGAGATTGTTGCAACAAACACCCCCTGAACAGACTCCAGATTAGATAATTTGGAAGAATTGAATGGAACTCCACCAGCGACGCCTACTCGAGATCCTCTACGAGCTAAGGATACGTCACTGCAAGCAAGATACCCTCCACTGCAATCAAGAAACCTAACGGCACGGTCAAGAGACCCATCACCAAAATCAAGCGGCCAACCACCACGATCAAGAACCTTATCATCGCGATCAAGAGACCCACCACCAAAATCAAAAGACCTACCACCTCGTGCAACAGATACACAACCACGAGTACTAACTACGCCACCAAGGGCTAGTGCTCTTCCACTTCACATATCATAAGCAGAAGCAGGGCGGAAGAAAGTTAAAACGAACAGGTCACGGGTGAGTAGAGAAAATGCAAAACTTAAGCAAAATAATGAGAATTTGAGACGAAAGTATGAAAAATTTAAGAAAGATAATCAAAGACGAATTGACTGCGAAATTAACAATACTGAAAAAACGGAAGATCTGAGGCACACAGTTCTGAGCAGTGCTATAAATAAAACATTAATAAAAAAAACAAAATCTAGAAAAGAACGAGAGGTAATAAAGAAGATTTTCTCAACTGTAGAAATAAAAGATTCACGAATGAAGAAAAAGATACTTATGGAGACATTAGGCATTGACAAAATTCTTAGAAGAAAAGACTATACGAATAAAAACACTATTTTAAGGAAGAAAATAAAAGATTTTTATCTGAGAGATGACATTTCACGTGCTACAGCTGGCAAAAAAGAAACGCTCACAAAAACAGAAGTGAAGGAACAAAAAAAGTTTATGTTGGATTCGATGAAAAATCTGTTCAATAACTTTGTAAAAGAGAATCCTGAACTTCGTTGCTCTTACTTTTATTTTACGAGAAACAAGCATTTTTATGTCAAAAATGCTTCTGTCGACGCTAGAGACACGTGTCTTGCAAAATACACACGAACTTTATTCATAAAGCAAAAACAAAAGCACTGAAAAAAAATAATGTAACTGGCACTGATGACCTAAACATCCTCATTGAGTCAACTGTTTGCAATGCGAACTTGAAAGATTGCATGTACGGCAAATGTAATTAGTGTGAGGCACACTGATTACATTTTTTCAAAACAAATTGTTATTGTAAGGAAAATGTAAAGTATACAACCACTTGGACAGAATGGGTTAGAAAATAACAATAATATAAATATATACAAGATGGAAAAAACATGAAAGCTATAAAAAATGTGAAAGAAGACTAAACTGAAGAAACATTTACAAAAAAAAATCATGTGTTTAATATAATATAGTCACAATTTCACAACTTTGAAGATTTAAAATTCTCAGGCGTTACTATTTTTCTCTGGCGTTACTCAAATGTCCCTTAATTTTACTAATGTATTTTGAAGATAACTCTCATAGTCATTGATTTTGTTTACAAAAAGCGTTTAATTAAAAGTCTCCAAGACTCATGTGTATTGTAGGAATAAGAATAGTGTGTCTGATTATGCTGTTTTGATATTTATTCTAAAGTTAAGCATTGAAAATTTTGCACAGTAACGCAATGGACCAATAATGGTCTCTATTTCATGTGTTAGTGATAAAAAACATTTTGAATAAGTTGGAAATACTAAATAAAAGTACGAATAAATGGTTAACATAGTTGTTTTATCATTTTTGTTCGTTTATTTCATGTTATTTTATTTACAAAAAAGTAACGCAATGGATATTTTAGAGCCACACTCGTCACCTATTCTAAAAAAACTCGTTTAAATTAGCTTAGATTTCGTGCCCCGCTTCAAAACCTAAAAATAGATGAAATTGTGCAAATGTAACACTAATCATTTCATCATATTTCGAAAATTTATTTTTTAATTTTATCTTTTCAAAATGTCGTCAAAGGAGTGTCTTAAAAGTTGATTCACCCATCTACGGGCAACCGTGACCATTCAGGATCATACAAATCAGATCATAATAGCCAAATTATATATTTTTTGCAATTTCATTATGTAAACCTTAGTCATTCTGTGCAATCATTGATATTTGTAGGTATGCAAATAGACAACAATATGTTCTAAAGATAAAATGTAATAAAAACAATCCCAAGACATTGGCGCAGGCGCATGCTAAAGACGTGACTCAACTGTTAGCTCACCACCTGCGACAACAACACATAACGCCGCGCCGCCTCAATAACCAATGCTTACTAATATACCTACCTCTAATTACTACAAAAGAGGTAAAACGTAAAACGATTCAAACGCCTTTCAATCATAGTAAAAACAATTGGCAGACATTTTCACACGTTTTAGGTGTACCAAACCCACAACCTACACCGCAGAAGGCGAAGAAGGGAGTTAACCAATATGTATCTATAAATATCGAAAAGAGCTTTCTTAATATCATTATTATGCCCGAGCTTTAAATATGATTTTACTCTAAATTCATGAGATCTTTGAGCTACTCAAAGAACCGCAGTCTTTTTAGTCGGAGAGATGTTTTCAAATCTGGCATTTCAATCAAATAACCGTTAACCACCTATTACAGTATTGGTACATTCTCCTTTAGCAAATATGAATGATTGTTACCTGATCACACAGTGACTCAACATCGTCAAACAGTAGGCCTACCACGAGCTCTTTATTTATTTTTTTATTTTTATTTCTTAGGAAAACAAACAGTATATTCTGTAACAGTATGTTCAGTAGTAATAGTTATATTCTGATTGATAATTTAAAAAGACAACTATGGACCATTAATCAGTTTTCGCATTGTGAGACTATTAAAGCTTACTTATTAATTTGCATGAAAATTATGACAAAATTAGATATAACGTAAAGAGAGACGGTAGACAAACTATAAAAAGGAAAGCTTAAAAATTTTAAATTAAAAAAAAAATTATAGAGTGTGTGAGTGTTGACTTAATAAATCTACGTCGACAGACAGTCACACACTCAAAACCAAAGCCAGAGACAGAGCCAGACAGAACTTGTGATAGACCTACAGATGATTAGAGCCTTTAGGCTGCTCTAGTGTTGCGCATCATCATCATTCGCCAGTCATCCAGCTTTCATGCGATGAGGAACATCCGCCTTCGGTGTGACCTATCAATGTCAGGTAAATACTAGCTTGCTAAGCTTTTACCAACATGCTAACATTCATAAAGGTTTATAGCTAGGCAAATACTTGAAGTAAGTACACAATAATTATGAGTATTTAGTTACACACTTTCATACCGCACACTTTTCTTTTAGTCTGTTTTGCCTGGTGATTCCGTAAATCTGTCCGGAAGCCGTTACCTGATTTGTTTCATATTATTCCCGCCCGCTTCCCATAGGGGTAGGCAGAGGCCGCATTATGTCCACTTGCTAGGATCCTGCATGAAAGGTTCATTTACTTTCATGATAACTTCATTTCTCTCTCTGTCGTGTCTTTAGGTAAACACAACAGAGAGCCTGCTTCAATATTATTCAATTTGTTTTACCGTTGAGACGGTTGCGAGACTTTTTACGACGATCGTTTTTCAGGGCGATTGTTGTAGCAATCACTAGCTAAGAGCCTGAATCACTTGGAGAGATTTCAATGGCAGTTCTGGGAATCGCTTCATTACTTATTATTGCGAGAAAGCGTCGCGAGCGCACCGCACCGTCGTACGACTGTGCGGCCGTGCGGCTCTGATGTGCGGTGCGTTATACTTGAGCCTCTATTTGCATCTCTTCAAGATAATCAACAGACGATTACCATTTTAAATACTATCACTCTTAGACCCGTATTCAGAAACAATGTTTGAGTCTGGCAAATTCATCATCCGCACTTGATGTGCGGGCTGGTTTTTTCGCAAGTAGGCCGCTTGTGGCGCGGACCCTTTTTGCGTGACCCTTGACACGTGTTGCTCGAACTTTTTTAGGTTCTATAGAACCTAAAAAAGTTCGAGCAACACGTGTCAAGGAAAACATCGTGAGGATACCGACGACGTGTTGTATACGACAACGACACGTCGGTTTCCTCACGATGTTTTCCTTCACCGTTTGAGAGTACCTACTGGCATATGTTTGAGTCTGAGTCGAGCCTCAAGCATAGATATCGTGCCTGAAATAAACAACTTTTATTTATTTTTATAGCTATTTGTAATTTTTTTCAATGGAGACCTGTCAATAATTCTATGCTTGAGGCTCAACTGAAGCACTGTTTACCTTCATCGTTTTGTTGAAATAAGCAGTTTTGCTTTAGTGGGAAAGCCAAAAAGACGCATATATTAGGAATGTACCGCGATGACGCGTTTAAAGGTATTCGCAAAGTAAATGTTACTTTCCAATCTGCAGGGATTTACCATAATAATAAAATAAGAGGAAGTGGTTCGCTCGATGACAATTTTTTTTGTTTATTTCAAAACGAGTTTGACTTTCGCAAATCCTTTCGACACTCAAATCAAGATTTTGCGATAATTAGCAACGATGGAGATTGGAGCATCAAGGCATGTTTACAGTTGTAGACGCTGCCGAACATAGCCGATTGATTTACGTTTACAGTTAAACACCTAAATTAACGAGCAAGTCATGGGATTGTATAGGTACACATAGCTTATACTATACCTACTATATATAATACTTAACTTACTCATCAAGCAAAAATGATCAAAAAAACTGATTCCCTGCTATTAATTAGGCACCTTGGAAGTGAGACTGCACAAAGATATTGTATACATAGAGATTTACATGACTTGTTCTATGGTAGGCAGTAGGCACTCATCATTCACTGGTCTCTGAGCTCAGTTGGTAGTAGCACTGCCTTCTGCGCAGTAGGTCGTGGGTTCGATCCCCACCGAGAACAAATATTTGTGTGGTGAATGCAAATGTTTGTTCTCTGTCTGATAGGTGTTATATTGTATTCTAAGTATGTATTTACAAAAAAAATGGATGTGGTTCCCATTGTACAAGCTCTGCTTAATTTGGGGCTAGATAGTGTTATACCTATCATTTGTATACAGCTAAGCTGTGAATGATGAATGGTCTGTAACTATTTCACTCGACTCTCTAATCGTAAGTGAATGATGATACTTACATGGACAAAACCGTCTCAATATTGCACAACAGACCAGCTCTGTACTATCTTCTCATAGAACGAACGCATGCCATTAGTAAAGCGATCATTACCATTAGGTACCTATATACCTGCAATTCATTATGCAATCGTAGCACAGGTCGTAGGTTAGTCCAGTCATCTAGCTCTGTGTTCCGTCGTCATCAATTAGACTAGCTATCATCATAGATGGTTCATTAAATCCAGGGGTGTACTCAAGGTGTCACTCAAATAAAGTTCTAGGACCTTTCAAAATGATTATACTTTTTGCAGTATTCTTACAAAGAAACCACTCAAGAGAATAAACTAGTTAGAGGCAAGTGGAAGGCTCAGTCATCATCATCATCAACCTATATCAGTCTACTGCTGGACGTAGATCTCTCCCAAGACGCGCCACTGAGTCCGGTCTGCGGCTCTCGGAAGACTCAGTGCCATGTGTCAATCCCAGGTGGTGGGGCAGGTACAGTCAGGGACTTTATGATGGCGTAGTGTTACGAGGCCATGGCGCCTGTTGCCTTGATACAGCCCTGTATGTTATGTACCTATAGGTCTGAGAGTCTGAGAGCCAATACGGCCGTTTGTCGAGCGCATCATTAGAAGCCGATTACTGAAGCCTCTTCCGCCAAAACCAGTTTGACAACGATAGATCAAGTTCTGACTCAAATTGAGATCCAACTACTACTACCAACCTCAATGCGAGCTTAGTAAAACAGTCCACTAGCTACTGTTTGTTACTGTTTTGCGTTAGTTAGGAAGGGCCATCGGCCATATACAACACAATCGACACCAATGTCGTTTTTGATTCCATAAATAAATAGGTACCTACAATACAAGTTTATTGGGAAATGAGAAATTTTATCTTAAACCCTGTCAGAAGAGAACTTCAGCACAGAAGTTTGGTGTAAGACGCCGTACAACGACGTAAAGTGATCTTTAAAACGAAATAAACATTAATAACTGCGTAACGGTAGAGTATTGAACGCGTGCGCATCGTAAGACCGGTTGCAAACCAGTACGAAACTAAAATTGTAATGAGATAAACAGTTACCCTCGAAGTTGTGTGTCCTTCCGTAGAGCTGAGCAACGAGTTTTGCATATTTTATTATTTAAAAGCGCCTTGAAACGTAAACATAAATGTCAACGTAAGAAACACCTCGCCAAGATCACTCAACTATAGGTAGAAAGCTTTCGGTAAGCTCAGATATTCTTGTTGTACCTAAGTATAGAATAATGTAGTACCTACCCGAGTTCAAAAATGTATGGTTATGTAGGTACCTAAGTAATGTTATATTTAGCGCCACCAAAGTGGTAAAAATAGTTGCGGTGCTCTAGCAGGGTTTGTGTTTGAAACTAGCTTATTGCATCTAACAACATACATACGTGGAATAAATTACTTGAATTTGATACAGGTCTCAGACAAATATGTATACATACTTAACTTGTGCTTGAGATTTGCTCGACTACCGCTTCAGGTATCAATTATTATCAACAGTAGGTTCTTACCAATCATCGACCATTCTCATCATTCAGATCATTTTCGTTTTGCGTGCGCAGTATTGCGTTGACCGTTCAATACTGTCAGTCTGTCATACATAACTGTAGCCACATGCAGCCTTACAGCAGCTCCACTAGTGGTTTGCACACGACTCTCCCTCCGCTGCCTATCTTGTAACTTGACCAGTCTTATGCTGCCTTCCGACGGTGCGTGGTTCTGCAGATCATCACGCACTGCCGACGACGACGCACGGCAACGCACACAGAAAGGGCTCCTGTGCTACCGCGCACCTCGGCGCACGAGACCGTTCCCATGGTGTGTCGTGCGAGCTGACCCGCCTCCGTGCGCGATATCACACACCGGTGGGAAGGGGCTATTAGTGATAGGCTCTCCGCCATAAAAGAAAATTTGGTTTTACATCTTTCTAGAACTTTTAATTTATTGAAGCTTGGATTGATTATGCTAGCGAAAGATAAACCAATTGAAATATGTATTATAATTGAATTTGTTATTGGCCCTCTTGTTGCACGTCCGGAATGTATAAATCTTTTTGTAAAAAGTTATACAATAAATGTTTCTGATTTCTGATTTCCAACTTGGTACTGTATGTTCGTAAGATTTTTATAAGTTTTAAGCAGATATGTACCTACCTACTTTAAAGAGTTATGGTGTTAGTTAAAACGGCCAAGTGTTCTTAGCATGCTAAGCATGCTGTCGATAAATCGCCATTTGTTTCAATGTTAATAAAGTTCAGATAAGATTGGATGTCAGCTATATTGTGGACACCACGAGATCTCAGTTCGGATGAAGCACTAATCAGTCAGTCAGCCACTTACCATATTAGATAGATGTGAGTGTATCGCGTGGTCTTAGTTCCAGTAACTGTGAGTGGTCGCGTGCCGCAGGTCACTCCGTTGGACTCCAAACTGTCGACACGCCACTTATTGCTTCAGTGTCGATGGCAGATGCGTAACATACATCTCACTTTACATCACGATCTGTTATTGGAGTTCAGTCAATCGTCCAGTACTTTTCAAAATTTACTCACCCGTATCTACAGGCAGACAGACGCGGTCGCTTCATAAAGATGTACCTCATATTCATAGGTACTATTTGTTGCAATTATAATGAATAATGATACATGGTGAGTAAAAAATTGTGAATACAACAATAGGCCCGAATCTTTAGGGCATAGTAATATTTGGAGTGGAAGCGGACCGAAGTCTGAAAAAATAGATACCTATAGATGTAGATATGGTGGTGGATAGATACACCTATAATGACCAAGGTACATTTCCAGGATAAGGTTATTAAAAGTTGATTTTTGTTCAGAATAATTAGAAATTTTCAAAGAGCTGCAGGAACACCAGAAACGTCAAACCTTACTACTTACTAGGTAGCTTCATAATTGGATCACCAACGCTTAACTCTAACACGTAGAAAATCGAGACTAATGCAATAAACACGAAATATTATCTTCACTTTGGGTTACTAAGAAGTTTGAAACGAAGGAAAAATTGACTAAGTAGTCCTCTTTGGAAATTATTTTATTATTGAAATAGTGCTGGAGGATTACTAGCCTTTGGCCACAGAATACATAACAGTACCTACTAGACTTCCGAGGAGCTAGGCGTGACGTTATAGCTAGCTTACTAGCTTCAGACAAAACCTAACTCCGACCAATGTCAGACTAATTAGTACCAAATCTTGTTATCAGATTAGAGACCAAATAAACAAGGGATTTGTTTGAAATATTGATCGATTCTCAAGGCCTCAGAACCTTCTGCAAAGTGAAACTGAAAGTAGTGGCTTCCTTACCCTTTTTGTCATTACAGTACTTTACTTACATCTATTATCTGAGCATCCAGGCATTTTGGAAGGGGTCTTTGACCTCAGCCTGCCTTGATATTGAGCCATCACAGCGACCACCACTTACCAACTGACTAACACTCTAATTTGATTAGACCACTGCTAATGAATCCCTGTGTTTGCTGATAGAGTAGGTAGGTACTAAAGTCTGGGTCACGCATTATACTATCTACCTACCTACTTGTGTCATTCCACAAAACTACATAGGTTATTCTTTTCATTTTATTTTCAGAACGAAACAATAAATTGCATTACGCTAAGTTTTTAATCCTTTTTTTCTTAAACAATATTGGGTACATGCTATAGTATATCTTTATTTTCCTAATGTAACTGATAATTTTCTGGATAGAAATAAAACATGAAAGAAATGAAGCATGATGTGTTTAGCGTATAAAACGCCTGTAAAAACGGATATGCCTTTTCAGAGTATTATTGCTAATAGTTTTTCTTTAGGTTTGAAAACTTAGAAAACAGCAAAGACTGCTCTGATTTTATACCAAGGCGTTTTTTAAAATCCAAAATTATATTACTAGTATTATCTTATCTGTGATTATATCGTTTTATTGAGGGGGTTCGCAAACGTGGATCCCTTGTTTAGCTGATGCGTCACTGGTTGCTATTACAGCACGCTGGTAACAGTTGGACACTGGTATTACAATTTGGTGACTTCTATGGGCACAATTTTACAATGGCCAAAAGAAAAGAAGGGAGATTGAAAGAGACCTAACAAATGCCCGTTTCTATTACTGTGTTTGCTTGTCCAATTGTGTTTTGTATGGACTCACATGTAGCGGCTGTGATGTTGTTGAGAACTCTCGCGACTCCCATACAAAGCCCCTCGGAAAACATGCTAGCAAACACCGAGTGTGACTCTCAATGAATACATACTCAGGTAACACCCAAGACCCAGAGAAACGGAATGTGGGGTAATATAATAAGTAAGTACCTATACTATACCTAGCAAGCTGTTTAACGCCAAGGGTTCCATAAACTTCACAGTGCATTAGTATTTTTTACCGCCTTGGCCTCATTCATTTAACCGCAACATTGATTAGTTTTCTATTTACTGGCCTCTTGGCTCAGTTGGCAGTAGCTCTACCTTCTGCACCGTAGGTCGTGAGTTCGATCCCCACCGAGATCAAATATTTGTGTGGTGAACGCACATGTTTGTTCTCTGTCTGTATTCTATGTACCTATTTAATAACAAATTAAAAAGTATGTAAGTAAGTATTATATCAGCTATCTGGTTCCCATAGTACAAGCTCTGCTTAGTTTAGGGCTAGATAGTGTTGTGTGGAAAGTCCGTATTATTTTATTATTTACTTAGGTAGGTACCTAGAGGTACTCACTTTATTACGTTTTATTTTGATGTTATTTTTTTGGACTGCGTTTGGTACGATTTTAAAATGAATTATACGACTGTAATTCCCAGAAACGTTCAAATCAAAATGTACATATAACCATGTTTTCGTTTGCAATGGTCTTGGTTGAAAAAACATTTTACACAATGTAAAATCTAATTACGTTTGTGGCGAAAGCTCTGTCCGACCTTTTCTCTGACTAATCAGTGGACACAATCAGAAACAAATCAATATTTTGATGAATGTACCAACGTGCACAAAATTAAAACTAGATCCGTAGAAACACCGAAGGAGGAACAAATCAAATACTTAGTATTTATTTCAGACATTAATTCATAATTTTGATAGTTATAATGTAATTTAGAAACAAGTGTTAACTGCATGACGTTCAACCAGACCAATCTTACTATTATTGGTTCAATATTCATTCATCGTTTTATCTAGGTTGTTAGATGATAGAGAATATCGAGGGTGTAAATCCTCCAATTCGATCCTACGATGTACTCCCTCCTAGCTGTAGCTGAATCCCGCCGCCGCCCGCGCCGTGGTTACCGAAGCGAGACCGCGCTTGAGCAACGGCCGCCGCGACAAAACCGAGCGCGCGCACCGCCCGCGAGACATTCTACAATGCGCCATGCGCCCGACGGCGACGCTGCTGCTTCTCCTGGCAGCCACCGCCCTCGCCGCCAGCCCCGAGCCGCGGCCCGCACTCGCCGACCCAGCGGCCGAGCCCCGCGTGCCACATGCGTTCCCCGACGCACCGCCAGGTAACGGCACGAGCGGCGACAGCGATGAGGCGCTGGACGGCGACCACGAGCCCGTGGTGCGCAAGAAGAGGACGTTCGGAGACGTCGTGTTCCGCGGCCTGGCCGACGTGCTCGGCTACAGCGTGGCGCGCAAGCCGCCGCAAGCCGCGCCCTTCCCGCCGCCGCTAGCCCCCGTGCCCGGCATCGACCTGCCGCTGCAGGCGGGGCCCCCGCCCGCGCCGCCCCCGCCCCCGCCCCCTCCGTGCGGGGCACCTCGAGCTGTCGCACCCCCGCCCTGTCGAGCGGTCAAGCCACCTCCCCGGCCTAGACCGCCGCCGCCACCGCCACCGTGTCCGAAGCCGAGAGCCGTGCCGAGGCCGAAGCCGAAGCCGAGGCCCCCCCCGCCTCCTCCCCCGCCCCCGCCCCCTCCACCGCCACCACCGTGCGCGAAGCCCCGCGCTAACCCGGCCACCCCGGCCCCGTGTGCGCCTCCGCCGCCGCCGCCGCCTCCGCCGAAGGATAGTCTCGATACCATAACGTCCAACTTTCGGCTAGATTTTAATTTCAACCGTAATCCGGCGGCGACCCCCGCGCCCGCAGCCGCCGACGCTGCAGATGACTACGAGGAGCAGTACGACGAGCAGGCGCCGCTGGAGCCGGTGCCGATCGAGCCGCGAGCGGCGCGCCTGCCGCAGGAGCCGGCGCGCAAGCCCCGCGTCTTCGTGGATGCCTTCCTGCTCAGAAACGGCGTGCCGGAGCGCGTGGACGCCGTCGACGCGAAGAGGCTCGACGGTCGCCAGCCTACCGCGGACGACGACTATCTCGCGTACGACGATGACGATGACCGACTGCAGTACGACGACTACGAGGATGCCCAGGAATCTCGAGATCGCGGTAAAGCGGTGAAAGAATTCGGGACGGCAGTGGACCGGTTCTGGGATACTAAGAAGCGAAACCGGCCTCAGGCCCAGAGAAAACTTTCCGCCGATCATTACCAGAACGTTCACTTCGGGGACCGAGCGTTGGCGGGTCTGGTGCAGAAGTCGAAGCGAAAGAAGGAGAAGACGCGACCCGATCGTCTCCTTATCCCGATACCCGAGGCCGAGGAAGGGGATGCTGAATCGACGACGACAACGGAAGACCCTCACAGAAAACTGAAGCCTAGAGTGCTTCCGCCCACGGAACACAATCCTAACAATATCGATACGGTAACTGTTCGGGTGCCTCCAATCTACAAGGAGAAACGACCGAAGAAGTATCACCGGGAGCGAGGTCCCGACCGGGACGAGGAGGAAGAGGAACGTGAGACGACGGAGTTCGACGGCAGTAGGAACACATCTGACGAATCAGACACGGAGGTCGATGATAGTCACATATCTCAACAAACCGAACGTCCTCGCAAGCGTCGGAAGAAGCTAAGTCGTCGCACACGAACCACGCACGAGAGATACTCGGCCGGGAATTACGACTATTACGGCAAGAAGCTCCCCGTCTCGGAAGAGGAGAAATTCTACATGGAGTTGACAGTCCCTCCACCGACCCTAGATGCAGACCGAGCGCGCCACGAGGGCCCAACAAACAACCATTTCCTGAACGACCATGAACGTATCAGGGAGGACCCCGAGAGACAAGCCGAAGAGGAGAGCGACAGCGACGATAGCGAGCGGCAGGAGGACGTCGTGGAGGCTAACGACAGCGAGTCCGAACGAGCGGACGAGAGCGAACGCTCGCAAGTTGATAATGAACGCACAGGCGATCAGGGGAAGGCTGACGAACGCGAGCGAACCGATAAACTTAGCCCGAACGCGAAGGTTCATCTATCCGGTTACAGCAATAAGTATTTGAAATCTCATAATGTCCAAGTAGACAACCCCCGGCCGGTGGTCGCCACGGTCAGCAAGAAGACGGTGAAGATCGGTGCGTGAGGCGCCAGCGCCATGCGCCACCCAGCCATATCTATTTATTTGTACGTAGAGATCGCTACGGTTCGGGCTAGGACCGCATCGGGAAAAGGTCGCGACGAAACGCCAAGGCAACCGATAGATGTCGTTGTGCGGTCCTAACCCTCGTCTCCTCCGGGACGCCAGGGAGTCTGTGATGATCTAGTTAAGCCCAGTTATTATTTTTGTACCTACTTAGTTTAATTTATATTTCTAAATAAAGAGTTTCGACAATGATTTCTTTATAATTTGTATTGGTCGAGTCTTTGATGCGTGAAATGTGATTGGCGGGTCGAGGTGAGCATTGTAGGTGAAGGTCTTTGGGACAAAAACGCCAGTTGTAAGGCTAGTAAAAGCGCGGTCATTGGTCAGTTTGGAGAGAGTGCAACGACCCAGGTTACTCAGACAAACTAGCAAGTACATAGGTACCTTGTCTCATTGCAGATTGCGGTGCGATTGCTTGCAATCTGCAATCGAAGCTGTTGCAGATTTAATGCACTTTGAAAACGATATGAATTCCTTTTGATGTTACACATTGCTAAATGCAAAGATATGAGGATCTCTTAGCGGTGTTATACAACAAACAACCACAACCTAAATAATTATAGAACCTAACCTATACCTAATAGCAAACACCTATGACGGCATGAATTAGTTCAGCAAGTCAAATTGTTTGTAACAAAGACGGCCTGGTTCAGATTTATCTAGATATTAGGTCAGTTCAGAGAGATCATGGTGACATTATTGAATTAGAAAAATCTGTTAGTAACATTTTATAATTGTGGCTAGCAACTTTATTTTTCTACCTATAGGCTTCATGTTTAATATAGAAGTCAAGCAGGAAGATACTCGTAATACTGATATTAATATTGACCCGCTTTTTATTGCCCCATTTGCCCTCGACCGCGACGAATGAGATTCGATGCGATGTGCGCGAATTTTAACAACTAATAACCGAATTAATAAGAGTTAATGAAAAGGTCGTTTCTGTTGACTAGAACACTTTATTAGAGATCATATAACTTATTACAACAATTTACGCAATAGTTAAAATTCGGAGCCCATTGAGTTGGATACTGTAGAGAAAGAGGTTCTACCGAATAGATTAAAACTCACATTCCTTGCCAATGGTACAGTGGTTGCCATCCCCGGCGCTGGCTGTAATAGAGCTTGCTGGCTGTTCCGTAGTTTTCTAGAACAAACAAATATAATGTTCTTACGAGCTACTGTACCGCAATGGCTTGCTTAAAATTATTAGTATAATAGTCAGCACTAAATCTTTCCTTTGTGTAGGTATCACTTTCAAAGTGAACGAACCATATGCTTAACAATATTAGTAGTAGTAGAGAGCTCCTTGTAAAGGGATCGTCCGGGTGCGTACTACCACCATGCCTATTTCTGCCGTGAAGCAGCATCGCTGTGTTTCGGTTCGAAGGGTGTGGGTGCCGGTGAAATTACTGGCACGTGAGGCTGAACATCTGTATAACTCAAGCTGATGGACGCAGGGCAGTGCATCGTAGGGCACGTTCCTGACGAGCGTGACGTACGAGGCAATGCTTTGTTATAGGCGATGGTTACCGCTTAACATCAGGTGAGCCATATGCTTGTTCCATCAGCTAGAAGCATAAAAAAGGATTTTTGATTCAGCTATTAGGGTACCTATTCTAAGATGTTTTATGAGTTGAGCTCACTGTCGTTCGTGCCTTGAGAGTTATTTTCTATACGAAAACACGAAACTTGTCAACACGTCCACCAGGGGCGCTTATCGGCTTTCCGTTGGAAAATGGTCTCGCGCGGCATCAATAAATAAGTAAATATTATGGACAATCCATTAGTCCAAAGTAAATATTATGCTCATCACACAAATATTTGTTCCTAGTGGGGATCGAACCCACGGCTTACGACGCAGAAGGCAGAGCTACTAACCAACTGAGTTGAGAGGCCAGTCGAGAATAGCGTGAGTAACATAGTACAATTAGAGAAGCAGTAAGGTAGGTTAGTGAATGAGGTGAGGTGAGGTGAGGTGAGGTGAGGTGAGGTGAGGTGAGGTGAGGTGAGGTGTGTTGTGTTGAGGTGAGGTGAGGTGAGGTGAGGTGAGGTGAGGTGAGGTGAGGTGAGATGAGGTGAGATGAGGTGAGGCGAGATGAGACGAGATGAGGTGAGGTGAGGTGATGTGAGTTACCGGTTGGTGGTGCGCGTGCTTGAGATGGTAGTTGAGCGACTGGCGGTACTTGTAGGCGGCGCCGCAGCGCGGACACGCGTGCGCGCGCCGAGCCGAGTGCGAGCGCGAGTGCGAGCGCAGCGCGCCGCACGACCTGCCACACACACACACAATGCCACACACTTCACCGAACCATTAAGTTAATGACTATTGGTGTTAAGGTACGGGCTTTTACTCTGGGGAAACTCTACTGAGGTAAATAGAGCTTTTATTGTTCAAAAAATATGCATCAGGGCTTTATGCGGCGTAGGACCGCTAGTATCTTGTAAACCTCTCTTCAAGGAACTTAAATTGTTAACCTTAACAGGTATGTATATATTTCAAGTTGGTTGTTTTGTAAAAGAACATAATAAATTTTTTGACACATATTCCGAAAAAGTACATTCCAAACTTAAATATAGAGACCCCACTAGGCTGCTATTTCCAAGCCGTAAAACTGCTTTAACCCATAAAAATAGCTATGTTATGACCGTTAAAATTTATAATAAAATTCCAAAAGTTATTCGAGAGCTACCACTTAAACAGTTCAAAACGAAACTATATTCATGGCTTTTGGAAAAATGTTTTTATAGCGTTAAGGATTTCGTTTGATTTATGTTATATTGTAATTATGTTGTTATGTTCTATGAGTTATTATTATTATTTTTTTAATGAATTAATATTTTTGACTATTATTATTATTCTGACATAGGTACCGATTTATTTTAATTTAACATTATATAATCTACATTGTGCATTTTGTATGTCGGTCTCCGACGAAGTATGCGAGCCACTTTTTCTTACATGACGATCGAATTGTACCATGCTTCTTGCAAATAAATAAATAAATAAATAAATAAATAAATTACATACTATACTATCCACTATAACCATCTACTGTCTCACATCTATATATATATAACTCAAAGGTGACTGACTGACTGACTGACTGACTGACATAGTGATCTATCAACGCACAGCCCAAACCACTGGACGGATCGAGCTAAAATTTGGCATGCAGGTAGATGTTATGACGTAGGCATCCGCTAAGAAAGGAAAACGGAAAATAATTTTCCTAAGAGGAGAAAAAGGGGAAAAATGGTTTAAAGAAAAATCAACGCACAGCCTAAACCGTTAGCCCTAGAAACATGAAACTTAGAAGGTGTGTTCCTTTAATAGAGCAGAGGTGCACTAAGAAAGAAAAATAGGAAAATTCTTCCCCTAAAAGAAGAAAAAACGGAAAATGATTTTAAGAAAAATCACAAAAAATAGCTTTCCAAAATAAGCAAAACAAGATTAAAAAAATTTCAGCTACCGCAGCATCTGGCACCAGGTTGGATTATACACAAAGGTTCACAAACACACCGATGATAACCACTACGACAAAATCGCGGGAAACATCTATCATACTTGAACCAAACACTGTTGAAAAAAATCGGCTCCAACAGCACTCACCTTAAAACTCAAATAAACTCTAAAGTACAAGCTCAAATCTATGGTAACTAGCAGTTGGTAATGTCAAATAAAAAAAATAGATTCGATTATACACCAACGACGAATACGTTAGCCTAAATTAGCCACTTCAACGAAATCACGAAAAAGAGCTTTACAAAATACGCAAAAAAAACATTAAAAAAATGTTTGCTACCGCAGCATCTGGCACCTGGTTCGATTACACACAAAGGTTTACAAAAAAACCAATGATAACCACTAAGACAAAATCGCGGGAAACATCTATCATACTTAAACTAAACACTGTTGAAAAAAATCGGCTCCAACAGCACTCGCCTTCAAATTCAAATACACTCTAAAGCACAAGCTCAAAACTATAGTAACCAGCAGTTGGTCAGGTCAAGTTAAATAAAATTGATACGATTATACACCAACACGCATACGAAACCCCAAATTAGCCACTAATATAACATAAAATCACAAAAAATAGCTTTACAAAATACGAAAAAAAAACCATGAAAAAATTTTCAGCTACCGCAGCATTAGTCACCAGTTTTTAATAAACACAAATGTTTACAAAAAAACCGATGATAACCACTAAGACAAAATCGCGGGAAACATCTATCATACTTAAACTAAACACCGCCGCTAAAAATCGGCTACAACAGCACTTGCCTTCAAATTCAAATACACTATAAAGTAAAAGCTCAAAACTATAGTAACCAGCAGTTGGTCATGTCAAATTAAAAAAATCTGACTCGATTATACACCAACACGCATACGAAACCCCAAATTAGCCACTAATATAACATAAAATCACAAAAAATAGCTTTACAAAATACGAAAAAAAAACATTAAAAAATTTTCAGCTGCCGCAGCATTTGTCACCAGGTTTTAATACACACAAATGTTTACAAAAAAACCGATGATAACCACTAAGACAAAATCGCGGGAAACATCTATCATACTTAAACTAAACACCGCTGAAAAAAATTCCACTAATATAACATAAAATCACAAAAAATAGCTTTACAAAATACGAAAAAAAAAACATTAAAAAAATTTCAGCTACCGCAGCATCTGGCACCAGGTTGGATTATACACAAAGGTTCACAAACACACCGATGATAACCACTACGACAAAATCGCGGGAAACATCTATCATACTTGAACTAAACACTGTTGAAAAAAATCGGCTCCAACAGCACTCACCTTAAAACTCAAATACACTCTAAAGTACAAGCTCAAATCTATGGTAACTAGCAGTTGGTAATGTCAAATAAAAAAAACAGATTCGATTATACACCAACGATGAATACGATAGCCCAAATTTGCCACTTCAACAAAATCACGAAAAAGAGCTTTACGAAATACGCAAAAAAACATTAAAAAAATTTCAGCTACCGCAGCAACTGGCACCAGGTTCGATTACACACAAAGGTTCACAAAAAAACCGATGATAACCACTAAGACAAAATCGCGGGAAACATCTATAATGCTTCAACTAAACACTGCTCAAAAAAATCGGCTACAACAGCACTCACCTTCAAATTCAAATACACTCTAAAGTACAAGTTCAAAACAATGGTAACTAGCAGTTGGTCATATCAAACTAAAAAAACTAATTCAAATATCCACGCGGACGAAGTCGCGGGTATCAGCTAGTCTTTAATATGGGAATACGAGGTGTCTTAGTTGATTTTCGTCTTACATAAGCAGATCTCAAGCTATTGTTCTTAACATGCTGAACTACATTCCAGCTGGGTTTCCATTCCCAGTGGTGTTCCTCAAGGATCTCTACTTGTTGCCTTCGCTCCTTCTAATATTCATTAACGATAACTAGTTGCTTCCACAACAATAATTTCTCCAGCGCAGATGGCAGAGCTACTACCAACTCAGCTGTCAACTTTTATCCGTAGCTTATCAACGTAGCACATCTCCGGTAGAGAGGCCCTCCTCGTGTATAGTAGGTACCTGAATGCCTTGCCTTGTCCGAGGCGTGCGCACGCGTGCGGGCGCGGCGGCGGCGCGGCGTGCGCGTGCGCGTGTGACGTCATGTGCGCGGCGAGCTTGTTGGGTACCTGAATGCCTTGCCGCAGCCGAGGCGTGCGCACGCGTGCGGGCGCGGCGGCGGCGCGGCGTGCGCGTGCGCGTGTGACGTCATGTGCGCGGCGAGCTTGTTGGGTACCTGAATGCCTTGCCGCAGCCGAGGCGTGCGCACGCGTGCGGGCGCGGCGGCGGCGCGGCGTGCGCGTGCGCGTGTGACGTCATGTGCGCGGCGAGCTTGTTGGTCGCGAACTGCTTGCCGCACACCTGGCACATGTACGGCTTCACGCCTGCAGGTTACACGGCAGTACGGCACTGGTCAACATCAACTTAACACGTCAACAGCCTGATGAGATTCTACTTCTTGTTGGCATATTGCAATGCTAATATAAAAATATCAGGAAGTTGACGATTATAAAATATGATTTCTCAAAATTGTTATGCCAGTTAGACATAAATAAAGTGGGATAAGCGCAGGGAACACGAGTGGTTTTTTGTCAGATAAATTAACTTGAACCTAATGAGTTACCATCTCAGTTCCTCCTCCATGTTTGCTATACCCTATGCAGGGTCCATGTGATACCTACTTACACCTAAAAACTATGTATGTACAAACTTAACCATGTGTAAAGCAATAAATATATTGAGTATTGAGTTCATAGAACATACTTACATTTGGATGACGTTGTATGAGAACCGTAACTAGCACTACATCTCACTACAATAGAGAAGGGAGGCCTGAGACTACATCTTAAGATAAGGTAAGAAATGGGTTCTCATCTCATCTTACATCAATCTTAATTATTGGTTGAAGATCTTACATGTTATTTACCTGTGTGAATCCTCATGTGATTGTTCAAAATGTTTTTACTGATGAAAGTCTTGCCGCACTCGTCACATTCAAATGGCCTTTCACCTGAAATTAAAAACTAAATGTTACAAACATTAAATAGCACCGGTAGTGCATTTCCTTTCTTTTTGAATTGCATACTGTCTTAAGAATTAATATTTTCAATCAATTTGTAGTAGCTACGACATTGAAGTGATCCAAATTATTTTTATGAATAAAGAGTTTGTCTATGGCTTTGACCATGCAGTTTGGGAAAATATATTTTAACTTCTGAACCCCAAGGGGTTCCTCAAAAACGTAGATTATCTATGTAATGTCATCAGTGCCTAGGAATTACAATAATGGGTTAATGAATAAGGTGATGGTGACCACTATGTGTCCGGAGGTGGATGTGCAGGTTGGTGGCGGTGGTGAAGGTCTTCCCGCAGCCGGGCTGGGGGCAGGCGCGGCGCGGGCGCGGGCGGCAGTGCTGCGCGGCGGCCCAGCGCGACAGCTGGCCCGCGCCGCAGCTGCTGCACGAGAAATCATGCTGCCCTAGGTGTCTTTTTCTGAAATAACAACAAAATTCTTTAAAAAAAAAAATTTCAAAAATATTTATTCTAGAAAACAGTTATACAAAAATACAGATATGCAATGGACCCCGCACTAGGACTAGCCAGTATCGCAGGAGACCTAAAAGAGTTTAGAAAATGTGTTAGGTGGCGAACAAAAAGACGTGATAATATCACGCCTTTTTGTTATGATAAACATCAACAACATTAGTTTAATCACCATTATTTAAAGTAGTTTCAGTATTCAGTATATTTATTGCCTTATTAAGCTGGTTTCAGACGAAATTATTCTACCCTGGATCACATACATACAGTGAAACAAATAATGGAAAAATATAACGAGTATAAAAAAAACCTCTACATGGCATTCATCGACTACTCGAAAGCCTTTGACAGTCTAAGACACGGAGCAATATGGGAGTGCCTGGAACAACAAGGAATACCCTACATCAACATTATCAAGAACATCTACTCAAACAATGAAGCAAGGGTTCAACTGGAAACCTTAGGAAACAAGTTCAAAATCGAGAAGGGGGTGAGACAAGGGGATCCTCTATCACCGAAATTGTTTTCAGCCGCTTTGGAGAGTATCTTCCGCAAACTAGAATGGAACAATTTCGGCCTAAATATACAAGGAGTAAAACTGAACCACCTGAGATTTGCGGACGACATAGTCCTGTTTGAAGAAAGCCCAATAAACTTGAAAGAGATGATAAAATCGCTGTTGGAAGAAAGCATGAAAGCAGGCCTATCCATGAACCAAACCAAAACAAAATTACTCACAAACGCTGAACCAATAACCATCAATATCAACAATCAACCACTCAAATATGTGTCAGAATATGTATACCTTGGACAGATAATCTCTCACAAAGACCAAACAACCAAAGAAATCAATAGGAGAACAGCAAACGGATGGAAAAGGTACTGGTCCTTAAAGGAAATTGTAAAATCCAAGGAGTTAAGCATGCAAACAAAAAGTAGAGTCTTCAACACTTGCATACTTCCAGTCATCACCTATGGTTGCGAAACTTGGGCGCTCACCAAACATCACAGAGAAAAGTTGAAACGCTGTCAGAGAGCCATGGAGAGAAGTTTAACGGGAATAAAAAAGATTGACAAAATAAGAAGTAGCATAATTAGGGAAAAAACAAAAGTAGTGGATTTAATTACGCGGATAGACCAACAGAAGTGGAGATGGACAGGACACATGATCTGAGATCCCCAGGATAAATGGTCGAAGAGTGTCACTGATTGGTATCCCAGAGATGGCAAGCGTAGTAGAGGTCATCAGCACACAAGATGGGAAGATGACTTGAAGCTAACAGCTGGTCATTTATGGAAAAGAGTGGCACGGGACAGAGCACAGTGGAAGGGGTTAGAGGAGGCCTATGCCACGAGGCACACCGAGCTGCGGGACATCTTATAAATAATTAACTTACAATAACAATGTATATTAAGACTCGTAGTTTGGAATAAATGGCTTATTTATTTATTTATTTTATTATACATGTTTTAACAGTGCCAGATCTTAGAACTAGTTTTTGAATCAATACATAATTTACCCTGTAAGGATGTTGCAATACAGCAGAAGCGAATAAATATGATTATAATCATGCAGATTGTAAGCAGGTTAATTCGAAAGTATAGAAAGGGTATTCCTTTTCATTCGTCATTAATTTAACCTACGTTTAGACTTATTGGATGGTATTTAGATTTAAAAGTACTTTATCTGAAAGTTTACAAAGCAATCGTGAAGTGAATGGACGATTGCCAGGTAAGATTGGGTCCATACTAACATGTGCAACTGGTAGTTATACTTCTTGTTGAATGTCTTCTGGCAGTAGTGGCAGGTGTGCGAGGCAGGCGGCGCCCAGTGCTTGCAGCGCCGGCGCGAGCCGCACGAGGGGCATCGCGCGTCACCCGCGCCCGCGCCCGCGCCCGCGGCACGACTCTCCACTTCGATAGCTTCATCCTTCGTCTCAGGAAACTCACACAAAACAAGTTTAGGCTCCACTTCGGCCTCGAATATATCACCTTTGAAATTCGAACTATCATCATGACCTCGGGCAAACCTAGCGCCCAACAGCTGGTTAGACCTCTCACACTTTTCCAGAAAGCTTACAGTAGTATCTAAATCTATGAGGCACTGAGAACAGATCGAAGGAGGGCCGGCGTCGTCCAGTTCGATGCTCAGTTTGGTGCTGCTGATAAGTTTCTCGTAGGGTGAGGTGCCGTGGCGTTTACGATACAGGGAGAATAGCGTATCTTGTACATTGAGACATATTCTGCATATGTTAGCATCGCTATTTTGATCCATTTGGTAGGTTTCTAATTTTCTAATAGCACTATTATCGCCGTATCGCGCGAGTTTAGTAAAAAATCGTGTTTGTTTACAAAATGCAAAATGCGATTCGTTTTTTTTGTAACTGTCAACTGTCATAATGACATTGACAAGTTGACAACGACAGATCGAGAACGATTATTACAGAAAAGGAAAACCACGTACAATACCGACGACGACGTACCGTACCAACCACCCTTGGAGGAATTAGAAATTCTAATTCCTCCAAAGTACCACCCTTGTACCACCCTTAAAAGTCAGCGCTGCTAAAATGTTACTTTTGTAACATTTTACGTACTTTTGAGTTTTGTTTGACCCTCTCATGTTACCTGCATGTTACACGACTCAATATAAATAAACCATACAAATATTTTCCAGCAAACAAAATTGATTACGAGTTTATATGGAACAGGAAGCTTATTTTTGTTTTTAGGTAATAAAATGCCATGGTAAAGTTTTGTGTCGTTTTCCAAACAATTCATGGTAATGTTACTTATTTCGTGAATAGGTATGTACATTTTAAGCTGTCTCATGATAAAGTTGCTGTCTCGTGATACAGTAGGTAGGTACCTACGCGTGTGGCGCGTACCTAGTACCTACAGTAATTTCATTTTCCAAATCACAGTTGTTAGACATCAAAGTACCTACATCTATATCTATACTAATATTATAAAGAGGAAAGATTTGTACTTACCTATTTTTGTATGTTTGTAATGAATAGGCTCAAAAAGTACTGGGCCGAAACTATTAGCGATAGAACAAAATAATGTACAACAATATTGTCTACCCCGTGCGAAGCCGGAACGGGCTGCTAGTAACTAGATATTCTCAATTTCAACATTCACCCTAGTTTGTCAAATTTCCTCATTGCGAAAATCTTATAAAATGTTGCCAAACATGGTCCTTTCAATGTAACTCACACGTATTCTCGTCGAGTCTGGAATGTTAAGTTTTTACATTTTGTGTGGCATGACAAGCTGCGTGCTACACATAATGTTATGTAAGAATCAGTAAAGCCTTATAAAAAAAGTGGATATTTGAATGATCTAAGGTCGTGGCAGTAGTGAGAGCCGAGGAAAGTGATCGTATATTTGGTAACCAGGAGCGCCGACGCGCATACTGATGCCCCGCCGACGAGCGTGGACGCACTCAGCTCCGTCCCTCCTCACAACCTGCCACTCTACGCTATGCTGGCCTACCATGCATGACGAAATTCCGATTCCAACCAGCGACTTATGAAATAGTTGAGCCAAATCTGAAGTGAATCCTTTTCTGTTGCTGGCACGCTACTAATCTTTTATTGGAATCTTCTAATGGAAGCACATAAATACACCTACATAAGAGTCCAATGCCATAATTTTTGCGTTTGGCTTATATACTAAGTATTGTACCCAATTGCTTGATTTTGAATTAGGCTTATTCTATTCTATCTTTCAAATCTTAGAGATCTACTAAGTATTCTATGCTAGAGATCTACTAAATTTACCTAGATGTAAGTACAAGGGATGCATATAGGAGGAATATGGTATAAGTATTACCTACTTACTCAACAATTAAAGCTGATTTAATTACTGCTGAAATTGCTTCCAAGTCCATACCTGTCCACGGTGGTACAGTTTTCTCTCGATTACCGTCATCATCGATTAGTATGCTCACGCGCATGCTTGTTACGCGAATGACGGCAGCGCTACGTGATGACTACCAGGCACTTCCTCATTCCACACTAGGCTTTCCATATCTCATAGCAGAGTTCAAATTACCATGGAGTTATTTGGGATGTTAGATGCGTCGGTTTAGGAGCAGAAAGCATAATCGCGTAAGGACGAACTTCGTCGATGTCCGGCTACCCACCCCCGAGCCCGGGCCTGAGTGAAACTTCCACGCCGCTGGTTACATACTAATGTGGTTTACTTTAAGTTATAAGTATGGGTGGTAGTCCCTGATGACACTCGGTTTCTAAGTGGTAGTTGCGCCGACCGGGTGACCGCACCAATATGAGATTTAATATTGTACGTACAGAGGAAATTGAACAGTGAATATACAGTGAACTTGTGAGTAGTGACAGTGAACGGATATATTTAAAATGGTGCGTGGTTTTCAGATCGTGTTGGTGTTGTGTGCTTGCGTGTGGCTATCCGCAGGAGATGGCTCACTCTTCAAAGCCAAGGCGAAGATCATCGCTCGTCTGGCGGGCAAGCACCGCAAGCGCGGAGTGCTCTCCTCCCTGCCTACCTACAAGCTCGGACATGACATCCCGCATGTCACCCATTCCATAGTCAAGCCCGTCGTGGTTACCTACCCTCCGACAGCATCTGTCTCTGCTGTAAAGGTTCCTCTGGCGCATCCTCTGCTTCCGCGATACCCTGTTCCCGTAGGCCACAGAGTGCCTGTGCCACATCCTCATTACGGGCTCAAATTTCCTCATTACCATAAAGCTGTGGCACTCCCAAAACCAAATCATCATTACCATCATCACCACCATGTCGCACCGAGGCCAGTTATTCCTCTTATATCCTCACCCCTGCCAGCTCCTGTAGTCGCAGGGCCTACATTCGCTCGGCCTATCCCAGTGCCTTCTCCTCCCGTGGTGCCTGCTTTACCCGCTCCAGTCCACTTCAAGCCAGCACTTCCTGCTCCTGCAGCAGTGTTCAACTATCCTCAGTACGCACCCCAAATTCCATATGTTCTCCGACCAGGTGGCGCTGTACAGACTTCACTTTTCGCCAACTACCCGAGATATCCTTTCGTGAACTATCAGGGCCCTGTGTTTCCTCTTCATTCCTCTTCCTTCAGCCAGATCGTACCTCATGGTCATGTCCCTCAGTACTATTCACAGGGAGGCGCTCACGATGGAGTGGTTATTGAACAACCTCCAGTACAAGTTGAACCCACTCCAACTTTGCTTCAAGCACAGGGTGGAGTTGCTCAGACTCATGGAGTGCATTTAGAACCTCAACCAGGTGTGCACGTCCATGGAGCTCCGGAAGTACACCTCCAAGGCCAACCAGGAATTCACGTTCACGCAGAGCAGCCCAACATTCACTTCCAGCCAGGCGTCTTGCACGCTCAGCCTGATATCCACTTTCAACCTGGACTCCACGTCCAACAACCCGGAGTGCATTTACACGGCCAGACAGAGGTTCAATTGCAGCCAGAAGTGCAAATAAGACAGCCAGAAATCTTCTTCCATGCTGGCCACCCCGGTGTGCAATTGCAACATGGACAACAAGAGGTTAATTTTCATGCGGGCCAACCAGGCGTGCAAGTGAACTCGGCACAGCCTGATATCCATTTCCATAGTGGGCAACCTGGCGTTCAAATCCAACCTGGACATCCTGATATTCATTTCCATAGTGGGCAACCTGGTTTGCAGATTCAACCTGGACAGCCAGACATTCATCTGCAACCGGGAGTTCAAGTCAACGCCGCTGGGCAGCCAGACATATACCAACAGCCAGGTTTCTACCAACCGGGGCAGCCCGATTTTCACTACCAACCGGGTCAACCTGACATTCACAGCCAACCTCAGCCATCTCAGCCTGCTGCAGACCACAGTGGATGGTCTCCTGTACCTCCGCAGAACAATATTGGGCTCGCTAACGGGCACTACCCTGACGGCAGCCATCAGTTTGATCAAGATCAAGGGCCCCAGCAGTATGATCAAGGGCCCCAGCAGTATGACCAAGGGCACCAACAATTCGACCAAGGGCACCAACAATTTGACCAAGGGCACCAAGGTTACGATTACAACGCCAACGATGGCCAATACGACTACCAGCATCAATTACAACATCATATTCAACAGCAGCTAGACCAAGCTCAGTACGAACAGAACCTTAACAGCCAACATCAACTAGGCCAAGAATATGGTACACCGAGCTCGGGGCAGTCTAGTCAAGACTATCCTCAAAACCATCAGCCGGCTCCGGAGTACGGGCTGCCCCAGCAGGGTGCGGAAGGGAGAAGCACTGAGGGGCACTCCGACGAGCCAGAAGGAGACACACAGCTGTACCATAATCACATCCCCCTAGGTCTTCAGCCGCCGATCGACCGACCTCTTGAGAATTTCCGGTAGGTATCTAGTCTTCTCAGAAGACGTAGCTTTACCTTATCGTTGTGTTAAACGAGTCTCAGTAAGTACCTACCTCTGTGTGTAATGATGACAGATTGCTTAGATGGCTTTGTTACCAAAGTACGTACAAAATCACGTGTTTTATACTTAGGTTACCTTGTAGGTAGTTGCTTTAGAAACGGGCATTTAGATTGATGTGTTTATCTGTTTAGACTTATTTTAAATACCTATAATAAAGGGGGACCTATCTAGTAGCTTAACTAAGCGTGACCGTGAATAAGTTCATTTAGTTAGCTGCCTCGGATTTTCGGGTTTTGTTTATAGTGATAATGCAAATCGCTGTCTCCGATTTTTTTTAATTTGTTAATTTTATAATTGCCTTGGAAATAATTTAAGTTAACATAGATTTAAATGTGTGTTATTTATTTTGTTAAGTTATTAAAATCATTTACAAAATGTGTCATTTCATTTACCCCACGACCCCGCCAGTACTCTGCTTAGGTACACTGCCGACTGATCCCTGAGGTGTACGCATACTAATCTATAGCTCTAGCTAGCTGGAACTTAATATGCAAAAGGGTTACTTAATATGTAAAAGGGTACTAGTCATTATTATATTTTATCTATGACATGGGTATTAGAATAAAATAATAATATTTTATCAGATTCACTATGTTTTATGATCGCATTATAGCATCTTGCAGAAAAAGAACCTATTTTTTTACACCTTTAGGCAACGGCACACACGTTCAGTTTGTTATAGGCGATGGCTACCACTTAATATCAGGTGGACCATAAGCTTGCTCCATCAGCTATTCGTAAAAAATAACCATAAATTAAATTATAAAACATAGAGCCGGCACGGGCAGCACATTGGCGGTAGCATGGTCTAAGAGGCAGCACACGAGCTCAGCAGTAGGTTTGGTGGGCAGCAGGCTTCCACAGTCGTGAGTGCTAGGTAAGTGCAGTGGGTTTGGCAACACAGGAACATTAATCCGGTCTAGATTGGGCACACGCGTGTGGCTGTGTCGTGTCGAGTACCTACGCGCCACACCCTTCTATCTCCGCTACATACAAGTACATCACTATTGCCTGCTCCTGCTTTGCCTCTATAATTAATAATTATACACTAATAGAAAAATATTTACAATTTTTGGAGCTACCGGCAACGCGCGTTGTATGACAGCGGATACGTTGCGCTATAGAGTACAGAACAATATTATTATAATAATTGTCTAAAGTTTGACAACATAACAAGTGCACGAAAAACGCCTCTTTTGAGCGCACTTAAAATCCTTTTGCCATGCTGGTTCGCAAGACACGACAAGAAGAAGAAGAAGTATTTACATCAACCTTATTACCTAATATTAAATTTTTGTCTCCTTAATGTGTATTTATGTGTGTTTATGTGTATTTACTATGTAATCTACCGATAAAATGTTAGTAAATACTGTAAAACAAATATAGAGTGGTTATAATCAGCTAATAAGCAAGTCAAACCAGATGCAGGTGGTCAGGTGCCCGATATAGCTTATGGGTAGAATTTCGCAACACTATCGCGAGAAAATCGAGAAATGATGCCTTTTGCGTTTATTTACAAGCGGAAATTCTCTGCGAGCCTCGCTCTGATACTGACATGCAATAAAAAATAACTACGTTCTTTCGTTTTTCACGTTACTGGGTTGATTCCTGTATCAAAATAACTGATTACAAAATCTGAAAGCGCACTAACGGTCTTCGGGAGTACTATAATCTTATAAGAGGTGGTGCTGTGCTGACCCCTAACGTCTAAATACCTAACAGTAAAAAAAAAGTATAACAAGTATTGAGTAGGTATCTCATTTCAGTTTCGAGAGTAGTCTTTTAACATCCTGTATACATGTTTTCACTAATTGAATAATAGAATAGAACCGAAAAGTTAGATTCTACCTGAAGGAGAGTCGCTACAACGCGCCTGTCCGCAGCGAGCGCGACTACTGGGAGGCGATAATGTACATCATGTTATTGTACACACCGTTATTACGATGCCAGTTAAGTCACATGCACACTGTAGCAATTCAAACATTAATTTTCACCGACTTATAGGGCGGATCCGACTAGGATTGGTTAGGTTATGTTAGAACATAAAAATTACGCACAAGGCGAGCTAGCAGAACGAGCGTGCCACCACAGCAGCCACCGCAGTGCCAGACAATGTTTTTTCATTACTCATACTCTGAAAGTAGGTCTGAAGTTGCCTGAGGGGCCTAATTGAAAGTAAAACTTTCAGCCCTAGGGAGAATCGCTTTCTACTGACAGCTGTCAAATTATAAAAAAAAACAAGTTCTATTTTATTCAACCATGTTCCAACTTTCTAAAGTCTTTCTAACTGCAAGGAGGTCGTTGAACCAAATTCCAACTTTTTATTCAGCAAGTAGGTTGGAAACCGATTACAACAGTAAGAAGTTTAAAGAGTCTAATAAGATAGCGCAATGTAATATTTAAATTTAAATAACATAAAGATAGTATTAAATAAATAATATATCTTCTAAATTACTTGATTAATATATAGCTTCAACTATTTATTTAAAATAACATGGATTTGACATTTACCATTTTTTAAATTATGAGAATGAAAATAATGGCTGAATAATGCTGGCGAGCCGAAGCCGAAGGCCCGCCAGAGAAAAAGAAAAAAAAACCGGGAAGGCGGCAATTCAATCTTCATTTTCACAAATTTTTATTTCATGTTTTTTTTTTTACTTTCCTTGTATTCGTAATGAAAAGCACAGTGTTTACCTCGGGTGAAAGTCTTTTAAGTCCCTCAAGCTCCATTGGCGCCCTCGCTAACGCTCTGGCGCCAAACCCGTCTCGGGACTCAAAAAACGTGACTTTCAACACTCAGGTAACAATGTACTATTTTTCATTGAAATCAAAGGCGTTATTATCATCTTTAGAGCAGATATTCATCGCTATATAACGTGTACCAAAATATGTGTACTATCATGAAGGGGGGTGAATTTCCACCCCCCGGGGAACAACTTTTGTTCAACGACTTTTTGAACTTCGATTGGTATCTCTGAAAAAAACTGCAACGAAGTTTCAACATGAACAGCTGACTTTATACAAAGTGACAACCCTAAACTCAGCTACAGAGGTAGTAGGTAGTAGTAGTAGACCTACAGAGGTAGTAGGTCAAGGGGTCAAGGGGTTACAAGGATAGGGTTGTCAATTTATTTAGGCATTATGAAATTAAATATTTTTGTATGGGAAACTGAAAATAGGAATTTTTAATTTTCTCCCCCCTACAACTGATCACCATTGTGGTCTGAAATCCCCACCTTCGCATAGTACACATATTTGGATACACCTTGTATAGATGAGCAAAATTAATAATCGAAATATTTATCTGCTCCAGTGTACACGGGCCTTAACAATTTCCCAGTGGAAAAAAGTGGATTCGAACTGGCCGTACATTAACCGGACCCCGATTACTTAGTGGCAATCAAGATGTCCTAGCCGGCGGAAACATGACATCCGCAAATGAGCCTTCTTCCATCGAACCTTGACCTTTCCAACCTCAGACCGATGGACAAAATTACTTTCAAATAAATTACTGAAAAATAGGTTGCAGACTATAATATGGTGTTCGCTATGTATTGTATTCTTTCCAGTAAATGTTACACTATTACAAATAAAACAACCAATTACTTTTTATTTACTTACCTACATAAGTTTTATAATCAATTTTGAGTCATCCCTGGAGTTTCCGTAACTCTTCTTATACAGACACAATGTGTAGGAAGAGTGGGTAGAGTAGGCCTACGCCGCTGTTCGCTTCGCGCCATACAAAAGATATCAACGCGCTCTTCGTCAAAAATAATTTTCACTAAAGCGAGTTAAGAAAATGAAAATCATAATAAACGGTGCAGGTAAATATCATGACCTAAAATCATGTTATTATTATAATTTCTAGATTAAAAAGTAGTGTTTTAGATATGCGTGGGAGATCATTATTATATTATTTCAAGGCTGCTGAATGTTGAGCACTTAGCACGATATGATAAAGGCCACGCCACACAATCGATGCCCTGTGTTTTAGGACACGAATCCAGCAACAATGCCCAATACAAAAATCCCTTTGTTAATCAAAGCAGAACAATAGTAAACACTATCACAGTATCAGTAAAGTACCGAGCGCTCCCACGGCTGTGACTCACTGACATGCAAGTACGTATCTGCAGCAGGGGTGCTCAAGCTATTAATCGAGGCCTGCAAAGCCAATACTCAATACTCCTGCTATTTACATAAATATCACAAACTGAGAACTAAAAAGAGCTTAGAAATAAACGAATTACTAGAACAGTTTTAAAAATAATGGGTTAGTTTGTATTTGTCACTTCATGGACTACGTCACGCTGTAACATCAGCATCATCCATCTTCACCCAACATCATAAGGGGTTGGCACGATAAGTTTTTCTCCTCCACGATTCTTTATCAGCCATAATCTCAAAAATTATGTAGGTATCATCACATTTATTAAGAGCAAAGGTTCATTTACAAGTTTTGCTATACGAAAATTCGTACGATAAACAAAGGGCTACCATGCAGTTGTAGGGCCGCAAGCATCTCGCGGGCCGCAAGTTATCACTCGCTGCAGTACCTACAGGTGCATGGGCACTAGACTTCAGCGTAAGTACTAGATAGAGATAGAGGGGCTTAGGTCCGAGGGAGGATATAAGGCGGCCGGCGCCTCGGAGGGGCTAGTGCCGCGGACCTCCTGTTACACACTATATCAATATGAAGACTGCTGTAAGTTGGGATTATTACATTAATTTATATACGGCATTTTTGATAGCACCACCATAAGGGCGTTTTATTAGCAAAAGATTTAATTAAAAGTGTTTTAGACAAAGTCCCGATTTGTTGATTCGTCGTCAGCTCGTATGAGCTAGTGTATGTAGCGTAGTGGCCAAGTCTGGAGATGAAGTTGTTAGGCCTCCCCAAATGGAGGCCCCGTTTAAATAACTGCTCGAGCCCCTCGACTCGATGTTTCTATGTAAACGCTTGCTTTTACTTATTTTTGTGTGAAAAACATAACAATAACAAACATTCATGTAGATTACTTGAATAAAACAGTGTTGAACTTTATTATAGTTGGGCATATTATATAGGCAGTTGAGAACGTTGCATCTGACATTTCAATTCAAGGTGTACAATTTCACGCTTTAGAGCTCAGGCCCTCGACCACTTGTTCTCAGAGCAACCAGCACGAAGGGTCACCTCTATTGACATTACAATTGACTGATCACGATATTATTGCTCGACGAATATCAACATTACAAGATATTAAACGATTTGATCCTACGAAATATTCGTAGCAAATCTTGTAGACGTAACTCTTAAAATGAAAAATGTAATGCATCTTAGATCTTATTTAGAATAGAATAGAATAGAAAACTCTTTATTGCACACTTAAAACTAACAATGCAAAAACTAGTAACAATAATTAAAGACATACTAATGTACAATGGGCGGTCTTGTCGCTGAAGAGCGATCTCTTCCAGATTTATTTTGTATCAGAGACACAGTGGAACATCAGAAATCAGTATAAAGGCATGCAACCGATGCGCGTTCGATGCGGGTTCGACAACGCGAACAAAATGTCTATGGTATTGTAATTCAGATGAAATTAATTTCAGTTCTGCGTGATCCTGCTGGCGGTGGGCGTGCTCGGCGCTGACGAGAAGAAGACGGAGAAGCGCGGCGTGTTCGGGCTCGGGTACGGCGCGCCGGCGCCCCTGTACGGCGGCGGCCTGTACGGCGGACACGGCCTCGGCCTCTACAGCCACGGCGTCGGCGTCGGCGGGTACGGCGGGTACGGCGGGTACGGCGGATACGGCGGGCTCGGCTGGGGCCACGGCCTGGCGGCGGCGCCCGTGCTGGGACACGGCATCGCGGCCGCTCCGCTGGTCGGCGGCGGCCTGTACGGCGGGCACGGCTACTCGGCGCCGCTGCTCGGGCACTCCGTGTCGTACGGCGCGCCGCTCGTCAGCCACGCGCCGCTGCTCGGCCTCGGCCACGGCATCGGCTACGGAGGGTGGCATTGAGTGAACATCTAGTTTTAAGTCGCGTGGGTTTAGTGCCAAATTGTATTTCTTGTGTCGTTGGTGATCCCTATTTTAATATATTTTTGTAATAACTCAGTCTTTTTTCCTCGCCCTTGCAATCTGTCTAAAATGCCAAGGGAATAGGCATCGCAAACACCCTAGATGTGCGCATGGCATTAGGGATACTAGACTGATACTATGATGAGAACGAGCCTTAGCCTGTATAGAGGTATGTATAAAGGCCTGCACAGATTTAGGCGATGGCGATCAGTGAAAAGCTGTCAAATATCGCTGTTCATATAATGACTGCGTTTTACTGATTACCATCACATAACACTTAAATGTGCGCAAGTCTTATCACAAAAGAAATAATACGTCTTAGCAATCTTTATACCTAATGATCTAGGTGGTAGTGAAGTTGTCAATAATTGAATAGCTAACCGATCCAACTCCTAGTTGTGGCAAGTGGATGTTGCAACCGGAAGTGGTCGAATAGCGCGGCCCTTGCAGCTGACGCCGGAACTTGCGCAAGTGTACCTAGGTGCGCTATTGACATCTGTAAGTACTTCAAGTGATACCTATCCATAATGCTATGCAATAATCAGTTGCTAAAATCAACTTTTACTTAATTTTCAAAAGCATACAATCATGTAGTAAAAAAAATAATTGAATTCTCATACGCACATTGTAAATCTCAAACAGTAGTTAATGTTTCTAACATTGAATTTTTACAAGAATTTTCCGGCACTTGTTTTTTTTTATATAAAAAATATATTGTACTTATACAAAAGGAACAATATAAAAGAAACATTATAAATATAGGTAGAATGCATGGACGGCCTTATCGCTACTAGCGATCTCTTCCAGACAACCTTTGGATGGAGAGGTTAGTGTTGTGATAATGCTGTAGCTTTTAGGCAACACTAACAACGCTTCCTGTAATTACTACTCACTTAAAGGCCTGCACGCATCAAGGCGATGGCGATGGCGATCAGTGAAACGTTGTCAAATATTATTTATTCTTCTCTTTTAAACACTGAAAAGTAAAGCAACCAACTTTAAGATTACCACGTAGATATCGTTGTCGAAATCATGCAATTAATTTTATTGAATCTTCTTTTTCTTTTCAGCCGCTTGTCTCATGTCAAAACGGTCGTGGTCGTCATGAATATCTTTGATTCCTCTTTATCTAGGGTTGTGGCATGCCTCTCGATTTCTCGCCACTTTATTGAACATTACATTTCTCCACAATCTGTACGAGTGGTATGACATCGCCTGGTGGTGTATTTGTTTACCGAAATAGTCATTTCAACTCTGAGCTAATGTGTTTTATCACCTTTAATCACCGAGTAAATATAAAGCCTACCTATTTAGTTCCAACGACCACAAGCTCTGTCTACCACAAGCTCTGTCTGGCTCTAGTTTTGAGTCTGTGTGAGTGTTGACTAAATAAATCTTACGTCGAAATCTTTACACACACAGTATAATACACTAGTCAGCACTCACATAGACTCAAAACCAGAGCTGGAAACAGAGCCAGACAGAGCTTGTGGTAGACCTACTAAGCACGTGCAACTATTAGGAGCAGCCTTGCACAACATGTAGCATATGCTCGTAGCTAGGAGTAGGTATGCGGCGCGTGTGTTGCGCACTCCACTCACCTATCAGGACCATAAATCTTCGGCCCTTGGCTTATGATGTGGTCCATAGGCCGTACACTCGCAAGTGGACAACTTTCCTAGAAATAGAGCAATGTGCAACATGTGTCAATCACGAGCGCGTGTCACAATCACAAGCCGGCACTTTCGCAATAGTTTGCTTGTTTTATTTACCAGTACCTGAAAATAGTTCAGGCCCATAGTAATAAATAGCAAAGTTATTCACTCTGATCAACAAACTGGTGTGAAATGCTGAGATATTTTCGTAAGGAACTTGGTCTTATGTCACGGTAGGTGTAGGTTGTACTACCTACCTACCTAATAATAAGATAACATTCTGAAACTTAGTCTTTCTTCTAATGCATTAGTACTAAATAGGCAGCTCATTATTTAAAGTCTGGACGATCAATAGCGAAAAAAAGATCACGATCATATTTTTTACTAATTTATTTTGTCTTACAAGTTACATTATATTACCTAGAGCATACAATACTAATTAAACCTAAAATAGGAACGAATGTTCGAGTTTACTCCTCCAGTGTCCCAGAGCTTCAGAGTCTGGCTTGGATCCAGGAGGTGAAGGCGGTGGCGCGCGCGAACCCAGCCGGCAAGCCCGCCTGGCAGCCGCGCGTCGAGCCGAACGACGTGATGCCGATCTGGGGACATACAACCAATATTACTTGATATGATCATCGTGGTGGCGCAGTAGTACATCTCAGATTTTTTGACGTGACAACGTCTCATAATTCGATGGAGCCGGCTACACGCACGAAAAAACATGACTCATGCGGCGTTACCTCGCTCTGAGGCGTTCCATTTAAGGCTTGAAGTGCAAGCGAGAGCGCGGAACGACGGAACGAGCGACAAAGAGGCACAATCAGCCAACGCGTTCGGCAGAGTTCGACATCTGTCTCTCTCCTACTTGAGTGAGCGATGCCACCTGGTAGATATGACGTTGTCACGTTCAACCATCGTCAGTAAACCGACTTTACAGACTACAGATTTTTTATAGAGAGGGAAAAGTATGCAACTCTATTCCAATACCGTAGTTGCGCCTGCGTCTCCATATAAACCCCCTTGGAAAAACAGATTCGAAAAAAACCACAAACAAATAACATTTCTAACACAGTGATGAAAAAGTTACCAGAATCCGTTGTCCGCCGCTGGTGATGGCGAGGGGCCCCCCGGAGTCCCCGCCGCAGGTGCCCCTGCCGCTGGCGCCGCTGGTGCACAGCGTGGAGCCGAGGACCATGGAGCCGTACGCCTGGCGACACGCCGCGTTGTTGATCACTTGCAGGGTCACGTGACTCTGCACCTGGCTCTGGGAGATTCCGGCAACTGCCAAATAAACAATTACTTTAGAATTATTGATAGAGTAGGCTGGTGGGCATGGACCCTGCCTTTTGATCAAAGCATTTCCATCAAAGTATTGTGGATTAGTCAGGTCGACACAATGAAATTAAATATAGTAAGCTGTAGGTATATTTGTGACAATAGGAAGTATAAAAATAATAATCTTACAATCGCTAGTCCTTCCGTATCCCGCTGCTTGGGCGAAAGCACCCTCGAAGTTACTGTTCAGCAGCGAGCCGGAGGGAAGCGCTATCCGGTTGATGACATCTGGAAATAAAACATAGATTTTTTAGTAATATAATTATAGAGCACTGGTGGTCTAGTGGTAGCGGCCCCGCCTTCCGATCCGACGGTCGTCGGTTCAAATACAATGGGGTGTACCTACCAATGAGTTTTTCTGTCGAAAAATGTGTGTGTACTATGCCAGTACTCTCAAACGGTGAAGGAAAACATCGTGAGGAAACCGACGTGTCGTAGAACCTAAAAAAGTTCGAGCAACACGTGTCAAGAGTCTCGCAAAAAGGGCCCAGCAGCGCCCTACTTGCGGAAAAACCAGCCCGCACATCAAGTGCGGATGCTGAATTTGCCGAATATTTAGAAATATCGACAAGAATCTGAAGAAGCAGATTCGGTGAGTATGAAACTAGAGGAGCAGCCTATAGCTAAACGTACTAGTGTAAGCAACATGGCTAAAGGCGATGACTGCCACATCGTTGCTCAAGGTGTTGGGGTTGTAGCCGGCATGCATGGCCACGTCGGAGGTGAGCAGGCGCGTGCCGCCGCTGAAGAGGCGCGCGGAGCCGAACACCAGCGTGAAGTGGCGCGCGCGCTGGCGGCCGTCCCACCAGCAGTGCGCCGCCGTCACGCCGCGCCTGTTGCTCAGCATGGACGCGCCGCACACCGAGGTCGCGCCTGACGTCAGCGTTATCACTAGCCCGACCTGGACAGGTTCAACTTCCATGAGCATTAAGGATGTTACATTTTTTATTTTGTGCTTACGATGGGTTGTTCCTAAACTATGTTCGTAAGCTTTTTGTGCAAGTGGGTAATTTTTTTTTTATATTGTGGACAACCCACACAGCTCTGTCTAGCCCCAAATTAAGCAGAGCTTGTATTATGGGAACCCTTGCAAATACTGTTACCCGGTTTTGGGAATAGGACATTCCTGGTCGGAGCAAAGAGCAAAGAAGCGGATGAAGAATAATATGGGGTCGTTACGTGTAGTTGTATTGTCTGCGGTGTAAAAAAGTTAAACAGAATTGTAGCTATAATCAATGAAGAGTTTTTGTCTTAATAAAACATACTTAGAATACAATATATCACCCAGACAGAGAACAAATATATATCTATATATTCACCACACAATTATATGCTTTCGTTGGAGATCAAACCCACGACCTACGTCGCAGAAGGCAGAGCTACTACCGACTGAGCTGAGAGGCCAGTGAATTCAAGGCAATTTAAGTACTCACCAGAAAAGGGTACGCTCCCAATGCAGCCGGCGACCCTCCCACTATCCTCCCATCGAAGTCCTGTGCGCTCTCCGCGCGCTGGATCCTGGCAGCCTCCGGGATGCCCTCGTGCTCGTGGTAGTGCACCAGCACCGGTTCCTCGGCCGCCACCAACGCACACCCTGCAACCACCAGCAGCAATGACACCTGCATGATTGCAACTCCTTGGTATACGGCCTGTGTTCATGAATTATATACAAATAATGGTATCTTATCGACGGATTATAAAAAGGAACTAAATGTTTCATTGTCAAATTGGTAAGACCAGATTACTGATTACTACTGGATTTGACTGCCTTCACAGCTCAGTTGGTAGAAGCTCTGCCTTCTGTGCTGGAGGGCGTGGGTTCGATCCCCACCGAGAACAAATATTTGTGTGGTGAACGTAGTATGTTTGTTCTCTGTCTGGGTGTTATATTGTATTCTATGTATGTATTTACAAAAAAAAAAGTAATTAAGTAATATATCAGCTATCTGGTTCCCATAGTACAAGCTCTGCTTAGTTTGGAGCTAGATAATGTTGTGTGGATTGTCCGTATTATTTATTATTTATTTATTTTATTTCCAATGGAGTAAAACACCTTTTGAGCTTTATTATATCTATTATAGTGGGCCTAGTAATATTAGGCAGATCGATAAAAAAATAAATAACTAAGAAAAGCCTTGCGCATATGTAAGCGTCCTGCGGTGGCAATCAGTGAAACGCTGTCAAATAGCTGCCCATCGCCACCGCAAAATGCTTATAAATGTGCGCAAGGCACTCTCAAGATCTGGACTACTTATCAGTGAAATAGCCTACCTGACGGGAAAAAAAACGTGACTCATAAAATCTGCACGTGAAGTATTGGTGACCGTGGACAGGACGATAAGGATCAATTGCCACAACATCTAATCTGCAGACATTGAAATTCAAGGCTGTTCCCAATTTTATAAGAATACAGGAAGTTATTGTAATCCAACATTGAATGTTATCGATATTATCTCGGTGGGGACCTTCAGTCTACTATCTGAGCCATTCAATTATCACCAAAACAATGACAATGTGAAATTTATTTGTAATTATTACTTACTTATAATGGTAGGTATCACGCCTAGATAAGGTGTAAATACTTGAAACACAGTTACAGGCGCCTGTGAATTATCGATCATCGGTTGGTGGAGTGCTCTCGATTTAATTCTAAAAGGCGTTAAGGAACTGTAATTATTTCATTGTGACTTGATTTAACAGTTCATGTACCTACACTTATCATCTCATCCTTTAAATAAGGGGTAAGGGTCGACCATGAGCTCTGTCTGGCTCTGTCTTTGGCTCTGGTTTTGAGTCTGTGTGAGTGCTCACCATCATAATTTGTGTGTTACGTTTTGACGTAGGATTTATTTAGTCAACACTCACACAGACTGAACACCAGAACCAGAGACAGAGCCAGACAGAGCTCATGGTAGGCCTACAGATTTATCTAACCCCTTTTGTGCGGGATGCTTTGTAATGGATGGGAGATGATAATATCAAATGGAACCACTTGTTTAGCTTCTACATCAAAGTATTCGCCTTACTAACGGAAAATTTGAGTAAAGTATTTTCTTAACCTATTTACCTATTTTCAAAGCAGTGAATTTAATCAATTCCTCACCAGTTGCTATAGCCATCTCTCTAGCGGTTTTTTCATAGCAAAGTGACACTCAGACATGCGGTCATTTCTTTGGCTTAGCGCGTGAGCAGCAGCAACAGGTCGGGGTTTGATTCTTTGATTGAAATCCACGAATCGTGCTCTCGACAGCCAGCATAGCCAGCTATAAAGTGGATATGGATGGATGAGAACCTTACATAGATAGATAACTCTTTATTGATTACCATGAAACATATAGAAATACAGTATTTAGCTTAAAAATAAACATTCACAGTAAAACAATGGGCGGCATGATCGCTAACAGCGATCTCTACCAGACAACCTTGGGATGGACAGAAAAACCATAATGAAACGTGAAGTTGACAGATTGTAGCAGCCGTATTATAATGCCGAAAAACATTTTTTGTCATTCGACACTTTGAGATAAGTAGGTACCTAATTATGTAAAATTATGTTAAAGACTTTAAATAATAATGATGTGTTTAAGTGCTGAGTGAGCTGCCCTTCGATTGGAGGCCGTGCTTGTGTCATCTCATATCATTATCAAATGCCTGAACAGCATCTGTATCAATAAATAATTAGATTATTTCATAACTTTGGATGGTTTCGGGAGATTTCCTCACATCTGGTTTGATGTGACAGTTCTGGTGACAACTCACGTCGAGGGACAGTTTCATAACATTTCTATTAATAGCCCTTATGCTTCATATAAATGTGTCTAAATCCGTCTCAAAGTATCACAACCGCATCGTTCCTTCCGGGCTAACATCTACAAGTAAACCATTATGAAGATTTTCGTAAGTCACGTCAATTTTTTGAATTTTTCAAGTAATTTTTTCATGTTGATAGAAGATAAAAACTACTTTATTGCTCACAAATACTTAAGAACAAACAATGGTAGGTACATAAATACTTAACAACTATTTGTAAAAACAATAGGCGATCTTATCACTAAGCAGCGATTTCTACCAGACAAACGTTGGATGGATAGGACTAATGTTTCTTACAAGGGGTGGTAAGGGGTGGGCATGTAATCCCTTAGGAAACTATTTTGATTTTGGAATAGATTTTTAATCAGTTGTGCTGGAGCGATTGCAATGATTCATGTGCATTTTTGAAAACAATTAAGAGTTAAATCCTATCCCAGGCACTATAGCGTCCCGTAAGTAGGCGCATGTGTAGTCATCTCCAGTCCCTGACGCTATATATGCAAAAGCCTGTTTACTTATTTAGAATTGTGTTTTCTACACATAATATATATTTCATATGCAATAAAACCTGATTGGCAGTGGAATTAATCGATTGGTATACAATTAATTATATTAGAACTGGTATATCTACTTGTATTGCTACAAGCAGTGCTAAAAACATAGCAATCTCTTTGGAATAAGTATACGTCATCATAAAACAAGCACCGAACATGTTACAAAATGAACTACTTTGCTTTATTTTGTTAACCAGTTTTGGGAATAGGACATCCTTAATCGAATCGGGCAGCGTGACACATCTCTAGTGGTGGAAAAAAGAAGAAGAGGAAGAGGGATGGGTCGCTATACGTAGTTGTATTGTTTGTTGTTTGCCGTGTATTAAAGTAAAACAGAATTGTAGCTATAATCAATGAAGAGTTTTCGTCTTAATAATTTGTAGATGTGCACGGTACTGGCGGTGGCAGCGGCGGTGTCTGCTGCGCCGGCGCCGGCGGAGGAGTCAGCGCGTGGCAAGCGCGGCATCTACGGCTCGCCAGGGGGCCTGCTGGCGCCGCACCTGCATCACGGCGCGCTGCTCGCCCACCACGCCCATCTGCCCGCGCTGCCCGCGCTGCCCGCTCCCTTCTACAGCTCAGGTGAGTCCGGTTCATGTACGGCCAGTTAATGTACGCACTGTTAAAACGATGCCACTTTTTTCCACTGGAAAATTGTAAAGGCCCATGTACACTGTTGCAGATTAATATTTCGATTGTTATTATTTTTATCTAGCGATTAATAATTGTACTAAACAGGCCTCTTTGAGGTTATTGGGAAAAAAACATTCTCTGGCACTGCGGCGGCCGCTACCGCGGCACGTTCGCTCTGCTCGCTCGCCTTGTGCGTAATTTTTATGTTCTAACATAACCTAACCTATCCAAGTCGGATCCGCCTTATAAAGTATCAAGGACAAGGTATAAGTATCCAGTGCCAGAACAAAACAACTTGAGAGGTGTCAAGGGACACCCGGATGGAACGAAGTTCCTTTAATTTATTTACAAAAATCTTGTATACACTCAACAAAAATAATCGTCGCGACACCACACTGTTCAATGCGAAATAGAAATGAAAATATCTAGCTTGCTTTCTATAAGAGAGAGAGAGACAGACAGAGAAACATGCGCACGCCGCGAAGCTTACAATAGCTTACTATAGCAAAAAGTGTCGTGACAACTTTTCGTAAGAATTTTTTCCGTTCCAAAAGTAAATGATCATGTTTGAATTTCTCCAGTGTGCATGTGGCTTAACTGGCATCGTAATAACAGGGTGTACAATAACATGATGTACATGATCGGCTCCCGCGCAGGTCACGTGCACGCTCCCCTGCCGCTGCTGAGCTCTCACTCGCACATTGACACGCCCGTCCTGCACGGCTCGCATGTCGACACGCTGCATTCGGACGTATACCACGCACCGGTATTCCATCACGCGCCCGTCTTCCACCACGCGCCGGCGCCCCTCGTCGTGAAAGTCATCAAGAGCGCGCCGCACCATCACTTCAGCCACGGCTGGTGATCTGCTCCAACACTTCCTTCTTCTGCCAAATAAACATTTTGTTCGTTATTCTCCTGTTTTACTTTACATTAGCTTCTAATGCTGCCTTCCTACGGTGCGTGATTCTGCAGATCATCACGCACAGCCTCGGCGCACGAGACCGTTCCCATGGTGTGTCGTGCTTATCCGCCCCTCCGTGCGCGATATCACAGACCGTGGGAAGAGGCTATTAGGCCCGTATAGTTATTCATAGGATTTTGACATTTTTTTCAATGGAGAACTGTCAAAAAATCTATACTTGAGAGTGCATAAGGCTTGGCTCAGACTCAAGCATTGTTTTGTACAAGCCTTAGTTTGCTAAAACAGTATCTGTATGAGTCTATAGCTGTGCTTTCGATTAAACATAAAATTATAAGTCCCCTAAAAGATATACCTAAACCTACGCCTTCAGTTGACTGTAGGTGTTTTCCTATAAACAAGTCGCTTTGCCTCGATCAATCAAATTATTAATTCCCAAAATAATCGTCCATAGCTGGGTCATTGGCAGATGCTAATAACCTTGCTCCTTGTTATGCAATACAGCACTAACATTCACAAACATGTAGTAATACCGCCTACTTACTTGCTTTCGGAAATTAGGAGCGTAACATAATCAGAACATTAAAGTGTTCTTAAAAAAAGTGGCTATAGCTAGATAGAAATAACATAAAGACTATATGATTTTGATAGGTATCTCTACCAAAGTTAAACAGTCTATACCTAATAGGTAGTGAAAAAGCTGATTAGTCTAGCAAATAAATCTTAGGAATAGCTGTTTAAAATGTATAAGCTGCAGCTTGAAACCAGGATTTTGTATAAACCTAGACCCACCCACTCAATGGACCGAAGACATTTTTAAGATAACGGGAAGTCGGTGGATGGAAAGAGCCCAGAATCATCATTAAATCAGAATCCTTCTTCCTGGAAATGTAGAGGCCTATGTCTTGCAGTAAATAAATAAAATAAATATTGTGGACAATTCACACAACACTACCCAGCCCCAAACTAAGCAGAGCTTGTAATATGGGAACCAGATAGCTGATATAATACTTGAATACATTTTTTTTTTTTTTTTGTAAATACATACTTAGAATACAATATAACACCCAGACAGAGAACAAACATTTATGTTCACCACACAAATATTTGTTCTCGGTGGGGATCGAACCCACGACCTACGGCGCAGAAGGCAGGGCTACTACCAACTGAGCAAGAGGCAGTGGTCTTCTTCAGGCTGATGATGTTGACAGCTGTCTCGTATAGGTGCGTTGAGTCATTGGGTCTCTAGTATTACTGCACGTTTTTGATAATGTTTGTTTATTGGTCCGGATTTGTAGCCTCGTTCGCGACATTATCATAATGTGGTATAATGCGACACGTTGCGACATCAGGTGGCATGGTCAGTGCCGAGAGGTGTGCCCAAGCACCGTACCGACCACTTGACGACCATTCCAGCTCCGGATACTGTTCATGTTTTTAGACAAAACCAAATCTCTATTTCTTTTTGAACAGATCATTGGTAGCGACCTAAGAATGGCTTAGACTCCGTCATAAGAGCTGACTCTGAGCCCATACAAATTTACTAGTTATAATTTTTATTTAGTCGCCTCGACCACGCCCCTGGAAATGTAAGCTGAAACGAACAGTAGGTCTACCATGAGCTCTATCTGGCTCTGTCTCTGGTTCTGGTTTTGAGTTTGTGTGAGTGTTGACTAAATAAATCCTATATACGTCAAAACATCACACACACAGTATGTGTAGTGTAATGCACTGAACACACATGAGCACTAACACCAGACAGAGTTCATGGTAGGCCTACAGCTCCAGCTACAATGCTACAGAAGGCTTGCTCATCGGTGTACAGTTTCTTTCTTTCTTTCTTCTTCATAATATCTAGTGGTTTCGATCCTAAGGTCGAGGCCTCTCTTTGTTCTATTTATGAATCTATGTGCACTATGTGTGTTGGTATACCGTGTCCCAGTTCTCGAATGGAGAAGAAAAACATCATGAGAAAACCGACATGTCGTAGAACCTAAAAAGGTCGGAAACATAACATGTGTTAAGATCGTGAAAGGAAGACTTACTGGTTTAATAAAACTAGTTTAGAAAAAGAATTATCATAATCATCAAATTCGCAACTCAAAAGGTAAGTAGGTAGGTAGAGTCTGTTCAGAAAGAGAGCCGTCGTGGCCAAATTGTGAACTAACGTTTCGATTTTTATATGGCAGCTCATCCCTTTCTTTCTGTCAGCATTTTGCATCATAAAAATTAAATAAAGGAATAGTACACTAGTTGTGATAGGATCAAAACGCAACAGACGCGCTATTGTATATTGCTCACTAAACAAACTGCGCACTCAAATCCCACGCTCTCTTTCTGAACAGACTCTATAACCTTTTGAGTGTGGCAGGCCGGCACGCTCTTCAATAATTCCCGAGCACAATGAAAAAAGCTATCATAGTAATTTGTGTCGTATGTACTTACCTATCCTAGAGCAATGCACCCCATGAGGCCTGCTTCACCCTTGACATTTGCTAACGTATTCCCGCCTTGACACTCCATACTGCGGTATCTGTTCATTCATTACGATATTAAGAAAAAAATGGCGCGTGTTATCGGGCTAGTGCTGTGATTTATTAAACACTAGTCGGTCTGTCCAGGCTTCGCACGGGTGGACATTTATTTTTTAAACACATAAATATAGCTTATAGTACTCAGGGTAAATGTAGCTTTCCAATGGTGAAAGAATTTTTGAAATCGACACAGCTGTTTTTGAGTTTATTCATTACAAACATACACACAATTTTTTTTTCTCTTTATAATATTAGTGTAGAAGTGTAGATACAAGCTCAGTACTTACACACACAAGGGCCGTGCAACGTCGATGCAACATAGTTGTTTCGCTCGCTTTGTTCGCTCAATCAATTAATTTAGAGAACGAGCATAATGCTAATTCTGCTTAATTTAAACCAATTTTACTCTGACTTCTTGTTTTTCACTACGCAATATCAATAAAACTAATGTATGCATAACACTAAATAAACTCTAGATTCATAACTAATAAAAACATTTGAAAGTTTCTTCGAAGTCTGTTTGTTTGTTTGTTACCTTGACGAACGACTTATCGGTATGAACGGATTTTAATGTGCCAAGAATAGCTAATTATCTTTAGGATCTTTAAGGCTGGCTTTACGGATGGCTTATCAAACAAATCAAATATTTTACACACAATATGTTTGCTTACAAAATTTGACCTAAAACTGACGAATATTTGATAGGTCGATTTGCCATCCATGAAACCGGCCCTTAGGCTATCTCAAAAATAATCTATAGGAGGCTAAATGGAGGTTTCTTTTTTTTAAGAATTAGTGTACGCTATGTTTCATAACCTACTCTAATAATATTACAATCTAGCCAAAATTCTGGCTAATAAGTAATTTGTCATTAACCTAAATTTCTAAAGTAAACTACAACTAAGAATGTGTCCACTAACACTTTTCTTACTGTCTCTATTTATGATGACGACACTTTGTTATTGTGTTCGTAATAAAAGGGATTGAAAGTTTGTATAATGCAATCCATAACTCTTCAAGTTTCTAAAACAAACTCAACACTAACGAAGTCACGATGAATCGCTAGTTTTATGTATGTTAATTCGTTGATTAATTAGCGGGGTGCGACTAATAAACTGCCAAATCGCAATAACAAGCGTGTGAATGGAGCGACCGCTCATATCAACTTTATGGCCTTAGGTATGAACGAGTAGGTACCAATGTATGATAATCTGTCACAAGACAAACAATGAATAAACCAATGTTTTATTGACGTTGCGTTTACCTACATAAATAATTCAAAGACATTATACTAATTCGATACTAACTTTTGGAATATTTATATAATAGTAACTAGCTGATGCCCGCGACTTCGTCCGCGTGGATATTTGAGTTCTTTTTTTTTATTTTGATATGACCAACTGTAGTTACCATAGTTTTGAGCTTGTACGTTAGAGTGTATTTGAATTTGAAGGCAAGTGCTGTTGTTTTATTTTTCAGCAGTGTCTAATTTAAGTATGATAGATGTTTCCCGCAATTTTGTCTTAGTGGTTATCATCGGTTTTTTTGTACACCTTTGTGTGTATTCAAACCTGGTGACAGATGCCGCGGTAGCTGAATTTTTTTTTATGTTTTTTTGCGTATTTTGTAAAGCTCTTTTTCGTGATTTTGTTTAAGTGGCTAATTTGGGCTATCGTATTTGTTGGTGTATAATCGAAACTGGTTTTTTTAAATGACATGACCAACTGCTATTTACCATAGTTTTGAGCTTGTACTTTAGAGTGTATTTAAATTTAAAGGCATGTGCTATTATATTAGTTAGTTATATTGTAGCTGAATTTTTTCAGCGGTGCTTAGCTTCGCTATGATAGGTGTTTTCTGCGATTTTGTCTTAGTGATAATCTTGGGTTTTTTTGTTAACCTTTGTGTGTATTCAAACCTGGTGACAGATGCTGCGGTAGCTGAAATTTTTTAAATGTTTTTTTTTTGCGTATTTCGTAAAGCTCTTTTTCGTGATTTTATTTTAGTGGGTAATTTGGTCTATCGTATTTGTTGGTGTATAATCGAATCTGGTTTTGTTATTTTGACACGATCAAATGCTAGTTACCATAGTTTTGAGCTTGAACTTTAATAGTACATTGTTACCTGAGTGTTGAAAGTCACGTTTTTTGAGTTCCGAGACGGGTTTGGCGCCAGAGCGTTAGGGACTTAAAAGACTTTCACCCGAGGTAAACACTGTGCTTTTCATTACGAATACAAGGAAAGTAAAAATAAAAACATGAAAGAAAAATTTGTGAAAATGAAGATTGAATTGCCGCCTTCCCGGTTTTTTTTTTCTTTTTCTCTGGCGGGCCTTCGGCTTCGGCTCACCAGCATTATTCAGCTATTATTTTCATTCTCATAATTTTAAAAATGGTAAATGTCAAATCTATGTTATTTTAAATAAATAGTTGAAGCTATATATTAATCAAGTAATTTAGAAGATATATTATTTATTTAATACTATCTTTATGTTATTTAAATTTAAATTTTACATTGCGCTATCTTATTAGACTTTTTAAACTTCTTACTGTTGTAATGGGTTTCCAACCTACTTGCTGAATAAAAAGTTGCAATTTGGTTCAACGACCTCCTTGCAGTCAGAAAGACTTTAGAAAGTTGGAAAATGGTTGAATAAAATAGAACTTGTTTTTTTTTATAATTTGACAGCTGTCAGTAGAAAGCGATTCTCCCTAGGGCTGAAAGTTTTACTTTCAATTAGGCCCCTCAGGCAACTTCAGACCTACTTACAGAGTATGAGTAATGAAAAGTGTATTTCAGCGGTGTTTAGTTTAAGTATGAAAGATGGTTCCCGCGATTTTGTCTAAGTGGTTATCATCGGTTTTTTTGTTAACCTTTATGTGTATTCAAACCTGGTGACAGATGCTGCGGTAGCGGAATTTTTTTAATGTTTTTTTTTGCATATTTTGTTATGCTTTATTTCGTGATTTTCTTTTAGTGGGTAATTTGGGCTATCGTATTCGTTGGTGTATAAACGAATCTGGTTTTTCATAGTTTCGAGCTTGTACTTTAGAGTGTATTTGAATTTGAAGGCGAGTGCTGTTGTAGCCGATTTTTTTCAGCGGTGTTTAGTTTAAGTATGATAGATGATTCCCGCAATTTTGTCTTAGTGGTTATCATAGTTTTTTTGAAATTTTTTTGTGTATTCAAACCAGGTGACAGATGCTGCGGTAGCTGGAAATTTTTTAATGTTTTTTTTGCGTATTTTGTAAAGAACTTTCGTGAATTTGTTGAAGTGGCTAATTTGGGCTATCGTATTCGTCGTTGGTGTATAATCGAATCTGTTTTTTTTATTTGACATGACCAACTGCTAGTTACCATAGATTTGAGCCTCCACTTTAGTGTATTTGAATTTTAAGGTGAGTGCTGTTGGAGCCGATTTTTTTCAACAGTGTTTAGTTTAAGTATGATAGATGTTTCCCGCGATTTTGTCGTAGTGGTTATCATCGGTTTGTTTGTGAACCTTTGTGTGTAATCGAACCTGGTGCCAGATAATGCGGTAGCTAAATTTTTTTAAATGTTTTTTTACGTATTTTGTAAAGCTATTTTTTGTGATTTTTCTTAAAATCATTTGCCGTTTTTTCTTATTTCAGGGAAATAATTTTCCTATCTTCTTTCTTGGCGCACCTCTGCTCTATTAGAGGAACACACCTTCTAAGTTTCATGATTCTAGGGCTAACGGTTTAGGCTGTGCGTTGATTTTTCTTTATACCATTTTTCCCCTTTTTCTCCTCTTCGGTAAATAATTTTCCATTTTCCTTTCTTAGCGGATGCCTACGTCTTAACATCTACCTGCATGCCAAATTTTAGCCCAATCCGTCCAGTGGTTTGGGCTGTGCGTTGATAGATCACTATGTCAGTCAGTCAGTCAGTCAGTCAGTCAGTCAGTCACCTTTGAGTTATATATATATAGATATATAGATTAGTGGCTAATTTGGGGTTTCGTTTGCGTGTTGGTGTATAATCGAATCATTTTTTTTAATTTGACGTGACCAACTGTTGGTTACCATAGTTTTGAGCATGTACTTTAGAGTTTATTTGAATTTGAAGGCGAGTGCTGTTGTAGCCGATTTTTTTCAGCGGTGTTTAGCTTAAGTATGATAGATGATTCCCGCAATTTTGTCTAAGTGATTATCATTGTTTTTTTTGTAAACCTTTGTGTGTATTCAAACCTGGTGACAGATGCTGCGGTAGCTGAAAATTTTTTAATGGTTTTTTTTGCGTATTTTGTAAAGCAATTTTTTGTGATTTCTTGTTGTATTAGTGGCTAATTTAGGGTTTCGTATACGTGTTGGTGTATAATCGAAACAGATTTTTTTAATTTGACATGACCAGCTGGTTACCATAGTTTTGAGCATGTTCTTTAGCCATTTTTTGAAGCGGTGCGGTGTTTAGTTTCGGTATGATAGGTGTTTTCCGCGATTTTGTCGTAGTGGTTACGGTGGGGTTTATGTAAACTTTTGTGTGTATTCAAATTTGGTGACAGAAGCTGCGGTAGCAGATTTTTTTTTACTGTTTTTTTGCGTATTTTGTAAAGCAATTTTTTGTGATTTTTCTTTAAACCAGTTTTCCTTTTTTTCTCCTCTTCGGGAAAAAAAATTCCAAATTCCTTTCTTACTGCACCTTTACACTATAAGAGGAACATGCCCTCCAAGTTTCATGCTTCTAGGACTAACAGTTTAGGCTGGGCGTTGATTTTTCTTTAAACCATTTTTCCCTTTTTTCTCCTCTTTGGGAAAGAATTTTCCAATTTCCTTTCTTAGTACACCTCTACGCTATAAGAGGAACATACCCTCCAAGTTTCATGCTTCTAGGACTAACGGTTTAGGCTGTGCGTTGATTGTCAGTCAGTCAGTCAGTCAGTCAGTCAGTCAGTCAGTAACGAAAGAGTTTTATATATTTAGATTAGTGGCTAATTTGAGGTTTCGTATGCGTGTTGGTGTATAATCGTATCAGATTTTTTTAATTTGACATGACCAACTGCTAGTTACCATAGATTTGAGCTTGTACTTTAGAGTGTATTTGAATTTTAAGGTGAGTGCTGTTGGAGCCGATTTTTTTCAGCAGTGTTTAGTTTAAGTATGATAGATGTTTCCCGCGATTTTGTCGTAGTGGTTATCATCGGTTTGTTTGTGAACCTTTGTGTGTAATCGAACTTGGTGCCAGATGCTGCGGTAGCTGAACATTTTTAATGAGTTTTTTTTGCGTATAAAGCTATTTTTTGTGATTTTTCTTAAAATCATTTTCCGTTTTTTCTTCTTTTTGGGAAAGAATTTTCCTATTTTCTTTCTTAGTGCACCTCTGCTCTATTAGAGGAACACACCTTCTAAGTTTCATGCTTCTGGGGCTAACGGTTTAGGCTGTGCGTTGATTTTTCTTTAAACCATTTTTCCCCGTTTTTCTCCTCTTTGGAAAATAATTTTCCATTTTCCTTTCTTAGCGGATGCCTACGTCATAACATCTACCTGCATGCCAAATTTTAGCCCGATCCGTCCAGTGGTTTGGGCTGTGCGTTGATAGATCACTATGTCAGTCAGTCACCTTTGAGTTTTATATATATAGATGTGTTGTTTTAGTAACATTCAGGATTATTATTTACCTAATTAAATAATCAAGTGCAATGATCTCTAAACTATAGTTGTAACGATATCGTAACAATAATAGTTCAGGTCACTCAAAATAAAAAATTAAATGAGCTTATCCATCTGCCATGGATTTGATTTTTATTAACCGTAAATTCGATACTACGCGTTTACTTTTTTAAGGCCTGCGCACATCTAGGCGATGGCGATGGCGATCAGCTATATTTGAGAACGATTCAGCTGATCGGCTTTCTTGCCATCACCTAGATGTGCGTAGGCCTTAAAGGTAATTTAGTAATTTCCTCGCTGACGTGAGATGAAAATTTACATGTTGCACTCGAGTGCAAAGATTCTCCACCTCGTGCTTTTTTAACCGACTTCCAATCAAAAAGGAGGAGGTTCTCAATTCGGTTGTATGTTTTTTTTTTTTTTTTTTTTTATGTTTGTTACCGCATAACTTCGTCATTTGTGAGCCGATTTGAAAAAATATTTTTTTATCTGAAAGGTACTGCTTCCAGATTGGTCCCATTTTAATTTTATTAAAATCGGTGTTGCCATTTTTTTTTAAATAATTTTTTTAATGTTTGTAACTGCATGCCTCCGTCATTTAAGAACCGATTTAGAAAATTATTTTTTTATTTGGAAGGTTATTCTTACGTCCAGATTGTCCCAAACAAATTTGATTAAAATCGGTTTAGCCGTTTGACAATGAAGTCGGTTTCTCAAGTTTTTTAAACTTATAATTATTGATAGTACCTTAAGCGTTAGCGAGGGTAACATTCAGGATTCAAATTTTAAAATCCTTCGCTTGCTCGGTCATCAAAATTGAGCACGCGGATAAAAGGCAACTCTGCACTCTTGTATAACAACAACTACCAACTCTTTTTAACCGTCTTCCAATCAAAAAGGAGGAGGTTCTCACTTCGGTTGCATTTTTTTTATTTTATTTTTTATGTTTGTTACCGCATAACTTCGTCATTTGTGAGCCGACTTGAAAAAATATTTTTTTATCTGAAAGGTACTGCTTCCAGATTGGTCCCATTTTAATTTTATTAAAATCGGTGTTGCCATTTTTTTTTAAATAATTTTTTTAATGTTTGTAACTGCATGCCTCCGTCATTTATGAACCGATTTAGAAAATTATTTTTTTATTTGGAAGGTTATTCTTATGTCCAGATTGTCCCAAACAAATTTCATTAAAATCGGTTTAGCCGTTTGGCAATGAAGTCGGTTTCTCAAGTTTTTTAAACTTATAATTATCATAAATATTGGTTTGCTAATGTTTTGTTTCAGTAGTGTTGACTAAATAAATCCTACGTCAAAATGTCACACGCACAGTATAATGCACTGGTGAGCACTCACACAGACTCAAAACCAGAGCCAGAGACAGAGCTCATGGTAGGCCTACAGGTCTTGTTTCCCTGAAGTCAGATAAAGTTTTCAACTCATTAAACACTTCTGTCCTTTATTAACGGTATTAACGCAGCTTCGTGAAGTTGATTCCAGCACATGCGGCTACGAGGGAGTTCTACCATTCCGTGACACCGTGGAGTGAACTCAGCTCAGCACCCTTTAACTAGGTACTAAAGGCCTTACCTTAGTATAGCAGCCACTAGCTACGGTAGGTTCGTAGTTAATTAGGCAAAAATGTGTAGGTAATTTATAGTATTTTTTATTTTTAGAAGAATCATGATTTATGATCCACATCTACATAATTTTATTTCTATAATCATGTACCCCGGAACTTGTTTTTCCTTAAGGTGTTTGCTTTACATGTTCGGCTGTGTCGCGCTTCTGTTAGGTGTTGTAAAGGAAACTAAGCAACGTACTGCGAATCGATGAGGTATAATAAATTATGTAGAGCGAAGGAGAGGCTTGTCCTCGATCAAAACACTAGGTCGTGCCTTGATGAATATAATTTAGGAAGAATTACTTATAGAACTGGTTGGAGCCTGATTTGGCTGAAGCATTGTGTCCGTATATAAGCTTGGATATGCGGTCAAACCTGCATATTCGTTTAGGATCCTGAACAAACAACCAACACCACAATGAAATACTTTGTAAGTTTCAAGACATACTTATAAATAACTATTTATCCAAATTTTATTTATAATTGAATTAAATAAATTAATTGTTTGATGATTAATTAGCTATAACGTCGATCATAGCAACCTCATTTTCTTGTAACAATACAAAATAGCGAAAACTATAAATTATGAAAATAATCTATGGATTTGATTCAGTCTAATCCTCGACAATAACTGTTATTTTGTAAATCCTTCTCGATACTTTGTTTCTATCTTGAAAGTAATGAAATCATATTATTTTCAGGCTTGTATCTTCGCTCTGGTGGCGCTCTTCAGCGTGGTGTCGGCCGGATACCTCCGCGGCGGCTACGGCCCAGCAGTGGTCTCGTACCGCAGCTACGGCGGATACGGTGGCGGCTACGGAGGATACGGTGGTGGCTACGGCGGTGGCTACCGTAGCGGCTACGGCAGCGGCTATGGCAGCGGCTACGGCAGCGGCTACGGCATTGGCTACGGCAGCGGATACGGCAGCGGATACGGCGGATACGGTGGACACGGGGGATACAGATCGTACGGAGGATGGGGTGGCTGGTAATAACCTGTGATCCGCATTGATCGTCCAACCACTGTTAAAGTCATGTATTGTGAACTTACCTTTCAGATTGATATTAACCCATGCCTACCGTTTCCCGTAAAACGATATCGATCATCATAATGACATTTTACCGATTAAGGTACCGGATCATATAATGTAACATGTGACTACGATTGCCTCGTGGTACCAGTAATGAGACTTATTAATTTTGTTTTGCAACTGCATATTACAATTACATAGTTGTATTCTGCATGCTCAGTATTATTGTAAGCCATGGTACTTATTCTTCCATAGAGTCATGTTTTACACTATCGTTGTGCAAGTGTTTCGGTCGACATTAGACTTTGTTAATTTTTTGATTTTTTATTACATTATTTAAGTCATCGTCATTGATATATATTGTACCTATTTAATTTTTGTGTATTATGCGTTCTGTGATAATTTAAATAAAACACTGTACTACAAATTGTTTTTAATTGTTATTTTATATGGTTCTGTTAGTTGTTATGATGTAATTTCATAACCTACCACCTATTTATTAGGTTTTTTATTTACTTAGCCTTTAACCAATTCAAGAAAAATCACAAAGATTTTATATTGTCCCAAAACTTAAGAGCCGAGTGGAATAAGTCCGTATCAAGGGGAAAGTCGTGGGCTTAAATCCCACTCGCTTCTTAAATTAAAGCATAAACGCCGTCATATTTGACAGTGCTTTACGTGATCGCCATCGCATAAATGTGCGCAAGGTCAATTTAATAAATTTAATATCATTTTGATACTTTTTGTTCACTCGGAGATGTCCAATTAACAACACAGCTCAATTTAAAAATAACAAAGTAACAAATAACGTTGGCACATTGCGTACACAGACAGGAAAATCTGTTACATACTAAAATCATCGAACAAGGCTTCGTGAATAGTAAAATAGGATTTTAACAATAGAAATGTCTTTACTAAACTCTCAAAAATCCAAACCTTGGGTATCCGCAGTCAACGTTCTTGTAGTTGTAATTATTCATGTCACTTTTAAATTTGTTATCGTCAGTTTAGAATAAATTCAATTTTGTATAATTTCATCTCTTAATGATTTTATTTTATATATTTATACCGATTTAATCTAATTTATTTTTTATTATAAACCTTATCGCTTTTTCAATAAAAACACTATTAGTAACACTGTGATGCATTTCCCCAGGCCATAATACCATATGCCATCGACGAGTGAAAATACGCATGATACACAGCTCGGGCCGTACGTCTGTCGTATTAGTTTCATTGCATAAGCAGCCAACTTAATTTGATCAAACAGATCTTCAATACGACTATTCCATATTAATTTGCTGTCAATGCAAAATATTTCACTTCATTAATAAAAAATAAAATAGAATAAGCTGTTATCACTGTTTTTATATAAAATATAGACAAACGAGCTTACGGCCCACCTAATGGTAAGCGGTATAATAATGTGATGACTTACGGAACTGAGACGTGGTCGCTAACTATTGACCTCGTACACAAACTCAAAGTCACGCAACAAGCTATGGAGAGAGCTTTATTTACTATGAGTTTCACTACGTGATAGAATCAGAAATGAGGATATCCGTGGAAGAACCAAGGTCACCGACATAGCTCGTAGAATTAGTAAGTTGAAGGATCAATGGGCAGGTCATATAGCTCGAAGAACCGTCAACCGTTGGGAATAAAGGTTCTTCAATGGCGACCACGAACCGGAAGACAACACGTAGGGTGCCCATCCACCAGACGGACCGACGACATTGTTAAGATCGCAGGAAGTCAGTGGATAGAAAGAGCTCAGAATCGTTCTTCTTGGAAATGTGTAGGGGAAGCCTATGTCCAGCAGTGGACTTCTTCAGGCTCATGATGATGATAATAATGACAATAATGTTACTAACAAAAATAATAATGTTTCACTAACGATCTGAGCTTGTCCTTCTAAAGTCCCCTAAAGTCTTCCATCTTTCTCTGCCCTTTACCATTCTAGTCTATTCCAGGCCGACATGTAGGTATACGCAATAAACCATGCATTCATTTAAGGCCCTGCGCACATCTAGGCGATGGCGATCAGCTGAAACGCTGCTGAATATCGCTTTTATATTTGACAATGTTTCAGCTGATCGCCATCATCATCGTCTAGATGTGCGCAGGCCTTAGTCAATTCATCTTAGCACTTTTTAAATTAACGCGATCGTTATGGCAATTCATCTTTCACTCAGTTTTTTTGTTATATTATATTAGATAGCTAAGCATTTGGCTGCCATCACACCTGATGGAAAGTGAGGATGCAGCCTAAGATGCTTAGCTATAATCCACCTTTTCACTCTTGTCTTGAAAATTCCCAAATTAGAATCCCTATTAAAATAGCGTTCCGGAAATACTGAGGCCGGTAGAAAGTTCCACTCTTTGGCAGTTCGTACTATAAAAGTGGAATCAAAACGCTTTGTACGCGAGTGTGGGATATCCACCATAAAGGAGTGGCACTTATCCGTGCGTCTAAGAGTCCGGGATTTGCTATATTTTTGGAGCCTATTACACTAAGAGGTGTCGTCGGCAATAAAAACTATGTCGATTACATGTCTTGTCATTTTCAACCATATTACAAGGCTTTTATGTAAATGATGAATAAAAGGGGCCCTAGGATGAAGCATTGAAGGACTTCTATTTCTACTGAATTAGATTGTGATATATGATCATTTCTTTCTGCAATCGGTTTTCTGTTTCGAAGGTCATGATGGTCATAATTTTGACATTAAGATTTGATAGCTGACACAGTTAAAGGCTTTTGAGAGGTCACTAAATAAGCCATAGGTATTTTTGGAGCTGTCTAAGTCCCAAAAAACGTTCTCAAGCAGCATACTACAGTGAGAAGAACGAGAGGTAAATTACTTCACGCGTCCATATTATCCCTGTCAATATAACATGGTATGGGAAACAACGGAACGTCATTTAGAAACATCCCATTGTCTCCGTTAATAGGAAGAAAATCACGGAGAATCTTTAGTCTCAATGAAATTTCATCAGAATCGAGAGAAGATTCGATATAATTTGTTTCAAAATACAGGGTGTCGATTCGGATCGAAAACACAAATCACTCAAGCGATCGCGTAAATCGATGTGAGTTGTCAATTTTTGCTTGAAAAATTTGAAAATCGAACGCAGATTCAGCGATCACTCGACGATCACTCAATCGAACCGTGTTGCTGGAATTGACGCCCAGAGCTAAAGGTTTTGGCCTGCGCACACCTAGTTCGCTGGCGGTAGCGAACAGTGAAACGCTGTCAAATATCGCTGTCAAATCTCAAATCTGACAGCGATATTTGACAGCGTTTCACTGATCGCTACCGCCAGCGAACTAGGTGTGTACATTTTGACAGTTCTGTAAAGGTGACATGTGCGTCACCGAAAGGATTCTTATGTGGTTTTAGCATGTGTTTTCCCCTAGTCCCCGTGATTTTCTCCCCATTAAACACACACAGCAGAGTGGAGAGTTATAGTGCAAAATTAATGACGGTTGTGAAGGAAATTAAGCAACGGACCTACTACAAATCGATGCGGTATAATTAATGAATGATGTTCAGTGAAGGAGAAGCGCTTATCCTCGATTTATTTATTTATTAAAAACACTAGGTCGTGCCTTGATAAATATTGTAATTTAGGAAGCATTGACGTTTAAAACTGGTTAAAGCATGGCTTCACTAAAGCATTGTATCCGTATATAAGCTTGGATATACAAACAAAGCTGCATATTCGTCTAGTATCTGTGTCAACAACCAACACTAAAATGAAATACTTTGTAAGTTTCAATCATATTTAATTTAATTTAATCACATGAATTAATTGTATGGTGATTAGCTTTGTAGCTGATCATAACATAACAAACTCATTTTTTTTGTGACAATACAAAGTAATGAAATCATATTGTTTTCAGGCTTGCATTTTCGCTCTGGTGGTGTTCTTGAGCGTGGTGTCAGCCGGATACCTTCGCGGTGGCTACGGTGGTGGCCACGGTGGAGGTTACGGCGGTGGCCACGGTGGAGGCTACAGCGGTGGCCACGGCGGTGGCTACGGCGGCAGATACAGCGGCGGCTACGGCGGCGGATACGGCAGCAGATACGGTGGCGGACACGGTGGACACGGGGGATACAGATCATACGGAGGACACCGAGGAGGATGGGGTCGCTAGTATTAACCTGTGATCCGCATTGATCCTCCAACTACTGTTAAATTATTATTTATTTATTTCTCAGACAGCTTTGTGGTCTATTTGTGTTAGGAAACTTACAGGCTATCTTAGGCTATGTTAAAGTCATATTTTGTGAACTTACCTTCCAGATTTTTGCAGTTATTACCCCATGCCTACCGTTTCCCGTAAAACGATATCGATCATCATAATGACATTTTATCGATAAAAGTACCGGATCATAATAATGTAAATGTGACTACGATTGCCTCGTGGGACCAGTTAATGTGGCTTATTAATTTTGTTTTGCAACTGCATATTACAATTACATAGTTGTAATATTTACTTAGGCTTCCATGAGTCATGTTTTACACCATCGTTGTGCAAGGATTTCGGTCGACATTAGACTGTTGTTTTTGTTTGGAAGCCATTATTTAAGTGTTCTGTCGTCATACATAACTACTTTATTTTGGTTTATTATGCGTTCTGTGATAATTTAATTAAAACACATTTCTCTAAATTGCTCCTATTATTATTGTTGCTCTTAGTTGTTAATGATATGATGAGTACTACCAACTATTTTGTTTCTCATTTATAATATTTATTTCGACACGCACGCCAACGACAGATTGCAAATGCTTTTATTTACACAGCTGTGTTATTGTTCACCCAGTTAAAATTAAGCTTTTTTTTTGTTTTTCTAATTCGTTTTAACCTGTCTTACAATAACTGGCTTAATCCAAACCCTGGTATTGTAATAACGGTGTGTACATTAACTTGCTGTACATTATCTTGATGTGCACTAACTGGCCGTACATTATTTTCTCCCAACATTTTTACACCCTACATTATTATAGTTTGATTAATTTATCACTTAATTTGTATGATAGCTACTTATAATATAGTTGTTCATTGTGTAAGTACGAGTCTGTTACGTAGCGCACCTGTGTGAACCTCTAATTAGCTCTCTAAATCTGAAATAATGGGTATCTAAAGCTATTGGTTATTCAATGAATAAATAATTTCTAATTCTACACATAAAGTAGGTACTGATTTGATTCAATTTGGTAGATATTGATTGATCGCCGGAGATCATCAAAGGTTGCTTAAATCATGTAAACATTTCCAGTTTATATTTAAGTTTGTCTTACCTATGTGGGAATCGAACTATATTCACCATAAGGGACCACAAAGTTGTCTGATCAATATAAAAATTCCAACAAAGTTCCAAAATAAAACGGAACCCCTGAAGGGGTGTGGAAAGGGGAGGAAGTACTACCGAAAAGCTTGACGCGAGCGAAGTCGCGTGCTGATCCACTAGTTGTTGTGCTCTTTAAAAACGTATATTTGTATAGTGGTTATTACTCATAATCATGTTTACCTTCCACATGGCGAGCCTGCCGCAACCAGTATCCGATTCATTGTGGCGGTAAAAGTAGAAACACTAGATTAATTGCCAAACAAATTTGCAAAGTGCTGAAATCGAAATCGTGTGTACACAACTGTCGCGACTGACGAAACTTTGAAAGAGATCTGCCTTCAACGAACCAGTTACCAATATTCAACGCAATGATACCCCTAGAGTTACTGCAGCCACACATCATTCGGCCAATCATGCATATCTAGCACTGCCTAATTAGAAAAGACAGGAGCCTATTTTTAGTGCAGTGCAGAAGTGTGATATGAGCGGTTCAGTATGATTATATTTTGAGTCGATAACATAATGAAACTAACAAATAAATAGCTTCACAAACCCACGAAAACCAACGTTTATTGAAAAAAAACGAATGAACACTTCAACATGAGAAAAATTAGTGTAGTTCGTCGTAGTTATGATCGCGAATGTTTAAAAAGTACTGTTAGTACCTTTATTTGAATATTTAGTACCTCTACACAAACAGAAATAATTAAAAATCAAACAACATCGGTGTCATAACTTTTGAAACTATCATGGTTTTTAACACTATTTTTATGAAACAATGGGATATTTACCATGATTAAATTTTGTTGAGTTGACTTCCGATATTTCGTCACAGTTGCATGCACCATGATCACGGTTGAACCCACGAGTCCACAAGTAAAAGAAATGTTATTGGCAGAACAAAATTTAATCATCGTAAATATCTCGTTGTTTCATAAAAATAACATCGGTGTCGTTTCACATCGTAATGGATAAAGGACATAATCATGAACTTTTGCAAAGGGTACAGCTACTTGACCTCATCGCTTAGATGTAGTAAGCGGTGCTTTCTGCGCTGTAGGGTATGGGTTCGATCCCCACCGAGGACAAACATTTTAAAGCCATTCATCTGCGTAGTCCGAGACCTGATAGCTACATCAATGTATCTGAGTGAGCTCATCTCGTATCTATGGACGAGGTCGAGATACTGGCAATCAATTCATTTTTATGATTCGATGTGTGGTTCCTTGTGATTTTATTAACTTTGACCTACTTTTAATTTTGTAGAAATCACCGGTTATTTTTAAGTTTAATCAGCTTTGAGTGAACGACGCAATTACACGTCTTTCACAAGTGATATTTGATATTTAAGTACTTACTTATTTCAATGAATAGCAACCTGTATTGGAGTAACGACTATTGCAAAATGCCAGGTGATGTGGATATTAAGTGCCCGATATAAAAGTAATAAAGAACGGACCTCTGCACATCCTCAACAGGATCAAACTAGCATCGAGTAGGTATAGGTACTATTAGTTAGGCAAGTACTGAGGGCTCGGGGGTATAAGCCTACCGGGACCGGTCATTCAAGTCGTGAGCTTTTTTTATTTATAATCTTTGGTAGGTAGAGGAGGGCGTGGCACGTTCTATAATAATGCTTTGCTCGGTAATATATATCATAGCGACTAATAATTACCACATAAATCTAAATGGTATCTCGTTCTCATGTACCACGCCTGCTCGATATAGCCAATGGCTGTTACAACACTACTAGTAGCAAGCCTGCGGCATTGCTCGTCTGCAAACTTCAGCAATAACAAATTACGATTTTTTGTCACTTTTGTAATAAGTGATCTAACCTGATTGATTTATCAAGTTGGCCTGTATCTTAGCACGGCGGTCATGCTTTGTGAGGTAAGCCAATTGGCATAGGCTGTGGCTGTGGCACCTAGCAAGATCATAGTAATCATGAATAATCATAATCATGAATTTGAATACAGTTTTATTTAAATGCATGGTCATCAATGACTCTTCATTCTTAATCAATCATGCAGATATGCCAATATAATTTCATAACAGTCGTCTCCTTGATGATATTCACACGCTTGCCAAAACTACTTCAAACATTTTCAAAGACAAAAAATATTGTAAAGTTCGATACCAACGTAGAATATCGCAGAATTTGAAAATACAATGTTCTTTTAAACACTAGTATTACAGTGCCAAAGCCAAAGTTCAGTCAAATGTTACGTAAGACGGGAGAAGTCACGGGAGTATCGATACTCAGAAGTATTTTATAGTGTTAGAACATTTGATCAAATGAAGGACGACGCGATAAATATTGCTTAACTTAGCAATCATTAATTATATTAAGTTATTGTTTTGTTGAACCAAAGTTTTAAAAGGTTAATCGCTTTCGGTTTCCATCTTTTGTAAATGTCATTCTGCCGGTCTACTTTTGAACGCGATTCCGATCCCAATCTTAAGTTTTGACGTAATTTTGACAGAAAACCTATGGGTATTCAGTCAGAATTCCGTCAAAACTTAAAATTGGGATCGGAATCGCGTTCAAGAGTAGACCGGCAGGAGTACTCATCCAATCTTTGAATTGAAACCAACATACATTTGACCCATTATTGGGTCAACCATTAAAAATTACCTTTTGGTTGTAAGAGATACCTAACAATTATTTAAGGAGGTTAAGACACACACCATACTCGTAGAGCTCATCTTTATTATTAATGCGTATAATTATGAACAATTTTACTAATATTTGGCTATTTTTAACAAAAGTTGGTCCCGTAACCGTTATCGTGCGATCAGTGGCAAGGGCGCGAAAAGACGGTTGTCTCCGAGGACTTTATACCATGTACGGTCGCACGTCTCATTACTTTTATCGCTGGTCCAGTTTTGGCCTAGTGCAGGCCGCATTCTGTTGTTTATTTTTGGCCGAACAGGATTCATATCACAACATAGCTCGCACCGAATCTTTGCGAGAGCGCTGGTGGCCTAGTGGTAGCGGCCCCGCCTTCTGATCCTAAGGTCGTGGGTTCAAATCCAGTCGTGTACCAATGAGTTTTTCTTCCCAAAAATTTATGTACACTATGCCAGTAATCTCAAACGGTGAAGGAAAACATCGTGAGAAAACCGGCATATCGTAGAACCTAAAAAAAGTTCGAAAATATGTGTCAAGTGCACGAAAGGAGTCACTTTGAGGCGCACTTAAAATCCTTTCATCACACTTGGTACGGAAGAATCAGTGACAGGATAAAAAGAAGAACCGAATCTTTGTTTCATTTATCTAGACAGGTATCATTGTTAGGTTTACCTTTCGCTGTCCTCTACAATTATTAAATCATTTCAGCTGTCCTTCCCCGCCCGGTGACATAATTGGAGTACCTAATGATGAGGGGAAGTCGGCTGAATGGAACAATAGGCCTACCATGAGCTCTGTCTGGCTCTGTATCTGGTTCTGAGTCTGTGTGAGTGTTGACTAAATCCTACGGCAAAACGTCACACACACAGTATAATGCACTGGTGAGCACTCACACAGACTCAAAACCAGAGACAGAGCCAGACAGATCTCATGGTAGGCCTACAGTACTGGCAACTACACTTACCTAGCTTTAAGACGTTTCAAAGTGATCCTTGCATGTCCATTAAATAAAACTTTGAGTCTACAAATCATTTAATCTGTTTGGTCGCGTGGAACTGGCATAAACTCACCTAGCTTTAAGACGTTTCAAAGTGATTCTTGCAATCCTACTGAATAAATACACTTTTGATTTTGATTTTATTCTTAAACTGCACGGAGGCAACCTGTGCTTACAACCTCCAGTAGACAGCTGTTTCATACACTTTAGCCAAGTAGGTATTGAACTTATGTATTTTTTCGCGTTCACAGTGTTGGTTTCTTAGAAAAAGTTGTTCATATTGATGGGTACTCTCACCCCCTAAAGTTTTCGGTAGTGGTCTGGTAACACCCTGTATAATGCAGCAGACGGCGTCGGTCCTTATCGCCTTAAAGTTCAGTAATGCCGCTGTGTGCGGTCTCAATATAATATTTGGTAACTGCAGCATTATTCGCAATTGCTAAGAGCTATTATTTTCTGTATCATTGTAAAAGGTCAGATTTAAGTAGGTTGGTATTTTAATTTATGAATAATTTACCCAAAAGGAATTTGAGTAGGTATAACTATTTGGATGGTTCAACGGCCCGGTGGCAGGGGTGGTCCACATTCATGGCTATTTACTTACGTAGGTGTATCCATGTATATATGACGTATGTATGAAGAGGGTACAGCATACAAACAATGTAGTACCATGGACAAATTTATATAATTTGTCCATGGTAGTACTGACATTTTGTGAGCAAGACGTTAAAGTTAAGTAGTTTTAAGTGTTTTTCTAAGTGTTAAATTTTGTTTTTATTTTTATTCTTGTAAATATTTTTCAATACAAATTAAAGTTTTTACTAGGTTATAATGTACTAGATAAGTATCTGTTATGTTAATATCTAGATGTTAATGATAATTAGTAATAAATAAATAAACAGTATTTATTGTGGGCAGTGCAATATAAGTACTAAAATAGATAGAAGTTTGTAAGATGTTTTTTAGTTTATTAGATATTTATTAGTTTTAAGCCATACATAACGCATTGGATTGAATCTGTGATGTTATTTTAAGTTAATAAATTGAAATTATACCGAGCACTTTTTATTTTACTTGCCTAATACCATGATGTACCTAATAATCAACTCACATGACAAGGCCTATGTAAAGCTTACTAAAGTAGTGTTACTACATCAAATGTCCCTTGTGTTTCAAATGGCGAATAAATAATGACTACCTATGATAGCATTCGAGACAGCATTTCATCTTTGTCTAAATAAATGAATAAACTTTGAGGCTCTCAATTTCGTAAGGCTACTATATCGATCAAGGTTATACTTTGAGAATTATAAGTAAGTTGATCTCAGTTTGTCTCATACCTATCTCTTTCATTTTTCGTCATCGTGTAAAAAGTTACTTGGGAATTTTATGCAACAAAGAAGACAAACAAGCTTACGGCCCACCTGATGGAAAGGCGAGAGAAGTAAGGCCTTGGTGTAGGTGATGACTGATGCGGTATAGGTGCACATGGCCACAGCATATACATTGTTTTTGACAGGCTTAGGTACACCGTATTTAGAAGGTTTGTTGCGATTGATTTTCTTATTCGCATTGATAGCTTTCCCTTGTGATTTATCTATTAGGTGCCCTAAAGGCCTGCGCACACCTAGTTCGCTGGCGGTAACGATAACGGCAAATATCGCTGTCAAATCTTAAATCTGACAGCGATATTTGACAGCGTTTCACTGATTGCTACCGCCAGCGAACTAGGTGTGCGCAAGCCTTAAATAAATAAAAATACTGTGCGTGTGAAAAAAAAAAACAAATCATGTTTAATTGGAATTTTTGTAATAATGACGTGATTTGCGGCCGCAAATTCAAACGCGCTTCATAACTAGGCATGATGAATTAATACTTCAACCACTTTTTACTTTTACTTTTACTTAATTATGTTTTGGACAATCCACACAACATTATCTAGCCCCCTACTAAGCAGGCTTGTACTATGTGAACCAAATAACTAATACAATACTTAATTTTCTTTTGTAGGTACATTCTTAGAATGCAATATAACACCAGACAGAAAACAAACATCTATGTTCACCACTCAAATATTTTTTCTCGGTGGGGATCGAACCCACTACTCCCAACTGAGCTACGACGGGAGCGGTCTAATGTATTGCAGCCGTGCATGACAGTAAAGGCCTGCGCACACCTAGGTCGCTGGCGATGGCGATCAGTGAAACGCTGTCAAATTTGACACCGATATTTGACAGCGTTTCTTTGATCGCCAGGGACCTAGGTGTGCGCAGGCCTTAAGTACAGCACCGTGATCGATCATTTAAAACCTTACGCGGGAGAAAAAATAGGTTCATACAAAAAAAAAAACTTCCCAACCAAATTCAAATATTTATTTATTCAATGATATCACAAGGATCACTTAAAAACGTTATATAATGTGCTGAGCGAGAAAGATATAGGTATTTTTATGACTATGTATGTAAGACAATTGCTGGTTTTTAAACAAATATAATTGAAACAACTTGCACGTACCTAACCAACCGCAATTTACAAGTTGGGTTCCGCGGATTTGCGGATTTTTCCAAAATCACCAAAACCTTGAATCAAACCGGGTATGGATCCGAGGCTTATGGTGATTTTAGATTGTGAATATTTATTTATTTATAATTAATGCAACAAGCTCACTCTTCAGGTTTCCTCCGACTCGGTTTTGAAAAACCAAAGTTGAAAGTTCAAAAAAATGGTGCTTCCAAATACGACAACATTGATTTCCTTGGTATTTTATCTGCATTTGTGTGGGTGTTGACTAAATAAATTCTACGTCGAAACGTCACACACACAATAAAATAAACTGGTGAGCACTCACACAGACTCAAAACCAGAGCCAGACAGAGCTTGTGGGAGGCCTACTGGTTGTAAACTAATACCGATCCGTATCATAATTATGGCAATTTCTCGCTCATGCCTTACGTTATTGCTGCAAAAAATTAAAATAAACTAAAGATAATTAAAGATTAATACTAATTTATTACGAAAATGCACAACAAAACCTATGGCAATAAAAAGCACAGTGTTTAGCTCGTGCCGTGGGCCCGTCGTGCTCACAACTTGTCAGCCGTCCATCATTTGTTTTGATGAGCGCGGTATGCACGAGCCACGACCATCGTATGTGCGTCACTAGCACCCCATTTCACGAGGGTTGTACTGACTGATGTAGCTTTTTCAATTGCTACGTTGTTATATATAATATTTTCATCGTGAGTCTTTATGGTCACAATAAAAATCAAATTGCCTACTGCCTTATGTGCTTTAATGAAGATGATATCGTGATCTACAATCAACAATAAAATTAAATAATGCTTGGGCCCCAGTCCAAGGCTGTAAAATTAAATATACTAGGTATATTAGTTAGCATTGAATTTAATTCAGAGATTGCCAAAAATATTACGTAACTTCCAGTTTTCGTGGCTGATTGACTGACAATCAATGCACACGCACTAACATTTAAAAAAGTAAGTTTGGTAGATAGATACTAGAACGCTTTGATTATTTACACTCTATATGCATGCATCTATAGTATGGTAGTAGTGAAAGGTCCTTTTGATAAGGTAGGATCGTCCATCACCTCCCGTGAATGTGCTTGAGATAGGCAACAGGCGGCATGAGTGCTCTGACGGGCCTCAGAGCACTCATTCAGACTGCTGATGCTGATGATGAACGCATTAAAGTTGCATTCATCTTGCAACTTTTTCTTACATGAACATAACTGGCTAGCTTTTTATTAATTGTGTCGTCATCTAGGCAGCTAGATGCATTGCATAATCTAATCGGTGTTATAATTTGAAACCTGCTACAGATGGCGGTACATGACTAAAACTAACATATTTTGACGTCATTCGTGCATAGAGCAGAGCAAATGTTGTGAAATGTCGGCGACAGTTCGCTCGCTCGCCGACATCGCACTCATGGCTACATCCTAACGTACTCTTAGCAAACAGGCAGAAACAACACATTTCGTAAATTACCTGCCATTCTAGAAGGAATCGCGATAAGAAGAGTCAATTTGTGACACCACACCGCTTGTGTGTTGGTTTACGAGTAAGTATACAAAAACTGAAGCTTATGCATAGCTTATTAGTAGGTAGATAAATCTATACCTCACACATAAAAAAGCGTTATTTAAATTTTATTTTAATTGAATTATTTAGAAGCCTGTATAAAAACATGACGTGGGTGTCATCAATAATTTTAAACTATTCGAAAAGCCTTCATAGGAGTTTACCAAATTATGATGTATGTAGATAGTTATTATTAATATAGTAAGCAGCAGCGGCACGGCAGGAGTGGTAGTGTTGTAGTTGAATAGAGAGGCGTTAGGTGAGGTTAGTGCCTCGAGGAATGTCTCGCGAGACCGGACGTCGCTGAGCATACGGACAAGTTCAGGGTCACTGAGGAGCGCCCGCGACCGGCAAACACCGCCGCGGCCGAAAGGGGGCGCTCCGACACCTGCGACTTGCACCATACGGAAACACAAAGCTCTCGTTGCGTAGCCTGCACGTTCGCAACTTCCACTTGGATGGGTGACCGCTTCTACCATCTTTGGTTACAATGTGTAATCTACAAGCTCTTTCACCAGAGATGACATCATTATGATCGTTGTAGTTCATGAATAAATAATTTAAGATTTAAATTGAAAACGTAATTTTTTATTCAACTCTTTTGTACAGTTGTTATAAAGTTAAAATAGTAATAATATTTATCGTTATTTTACAGTGAATCTGCTTAGAAGTCATTAGTACTCGTAGCCAGGAAATTTATACATTCGTCGAGCAGTATTAGTAGAAGCAGAGTAGTTGTGTAGACTAGGTACCTAGGTACCTAGGTGCCATTGTGCTAGAAAAAGTTTTGGGCCTAGAGCCGCGCGATCATTGTCCGCTTGTCTCCAAACACAACTCTAGGCGACTTTAGTTTACATTGATGTATGGTGTATTAGCTCCGTTTTTATGGAGATAATCTATTACTTTAATTATGCCTTAATTTTCTTGTCTAAAAATATGAGTTGTTAAAATCAAAACGTTTGAAAGTAAAATTTGCAACTCCTTGTGAGGGATTCCTTTTCTTATTTATGTATTAGAAAGAAAGAAACAAAATGTATTTATTTGACATACTTAACACTGATACACGGAACACAGTTATTTATTTACGCACTTTTAACGCCAAGCCTGTCAGACTTGGTCAGACAATGTCAAAAGCTTAGAAACTTGCCAGCATAATATAGAAAGAAGTATGTTCAATTTAGGGAGGAGAGACAAAATACATCTGTAAACCATTAGAAGAAAAACAAACATTGCTGACGTAACATACACAATTAAATCACTGAAATTTATATGGGCAGGTCATACTCTCACAAGCAAAACGAAACAGTGGGCCAAAGACATTATAGAATGGTAACCAAGAGATGGAAAGAGAACCAGAGGCAGACCCGTTCGAAGATGGGAGGATGATCTACCAGCTACAGCAGGTGCATTGTGGTTGAGGAAAGCCCGTGACCGGGAGCTATGGAAGAGCCGGGGGGAGGCCTATAATGCTGAAAAGCAAAACGATCTTTGAAAATAATTACCGATTCCCAAGTTATAGTTCAAATAATTGTCATTAATTTTATAAAATTAAAACTAGTTTAGTAAAGCAGATTGTAATTTTTTTTATAGTTTATTAAGGTTGTAAATAAAGGCTAATTGAAATTGAAATTGAACGCCAAAAAGCCAAAAGCCTCAAGCTCCATCTGCTCATGACAGCATCAGCGCTCGGCAGATGCAACAATTAACATGTACCTAAGTTTACGCTTCTTCGGCGCTGTGAAAAACAAAAAATATTTATTTTTGCTGTTTTTCCAGTTAGCACTGAGAAAATAACTTTTGCTATAAGAGACCAAAAATTATGTTTCTTTTTTTTCTTATTTTTTCTTTAATTATTTTAATTGGTGTTGACCGTTTTCATCTAAATATATAAAACTCTTACGTTACTGACTGACTGACTGACAATCAACGCATAGCCTAAACCGTAAGTCCTAGAAGCATGAAACTTGGAGGGTATGTTCTTTTTATAGCATAGGGGTGCACTAAGAAAGGAAATTGGAAAATTATTTCCCTAAGCGGAGAAAAAGAGAAAAACCTTTAAAAGAAAAATCAACGGGGCTTAACGGCTGCGGGGCGAGCGAAGCCGTGGGCGGCCGCTAGTTCAATTATAAGAAATAAATACAAATTAAGGATTATTTTGAGACTAGAATCCCAGGCATTTTGTAAAAGTAATAAGAATGTGAATAAGTGCCGGGATGATCGACCCGGCTGTGGCGGTGGCGGTGGCGGTGGCGTGATGAGTCGCGCTCGTCTCCGCGGCCGGTGACAAGGTCAGAGGTCCTGCGTGACGTCACCGCCTCCGTGTATATAATGTCGCAACGGGCCCTGGTGACCTTACTCCTGTCCCCGACCTCGCAGTGCACACCCAACCAACACCAACATGAAATATTTCGTAAGTGTATTATTTTTCCACTGTAATTCTTAGATCTTACTCAATAAGTTCGGCTAGCTGTATTTAAAAAAAAAAGTAATCCAAAGTATTTTTCGCAAACGATTTTCATCAGTAAGCCGACATTTTATTTGTGTCGATTATTATGTTTTCGTGAACAAAACACACACAGGCATGTCCTAGAACTAGAACCTAAAAACTTTGAAAGCATCTATACGAAAGAGGCTTCGTGTCAAGTGCCCGAAAAGAGCCTCTTTAAAATCCTTTCAACACGCTTCTTCCAAAGAATTGGTGACACGCCAAGAAGAATATTTATCGATGATTGCTTGCAGCATGATTTTTTTTATTATTAATTGATAGCTAAACGTTTGACTCCCATCACACCTGATGGAAAGTGAAAATGTAGCCTAAAGCGGAGCACGCTTAGCTATAATCCACTTGTAGTTATAGGTAATGTTCGTTTATTTGTTGTGTTATTGTTGCTACCTTGGTCATCCTAGATAACTTTGTATCTTGCATTAATTTTTCAAACAAAATGTACTGTGCACATGCGAGCTTAAGTCTGGATAGCATTATCTACCAGCTAACCTGTAGGTAATAAGGATGGTTGGGAAGTTCTTTGATTTTTTTTTATTGTTGATGAAATATGTGGCACTAAATCTGACCATACATTATAGGTATGAACTTACTTCATGCGAACAAATACTTTCAATTCCTTTCACCCTGCGCTAGTTGTTCCGTGGCTCAGAAATAATAAAGTAATAAAAGGGGTTTTGCACCACAAAGAGACTAATTGCATCAAATAAACATTAATGTAATTGTGAATTAAAAGTCAGAGTGATGGACGCAAAGCACATAGGGCCCCATAGGGCACGTCCTCGGAGGACATGTTCCGCGAGGTAATGCATTTATGATCGCTTTGATAGTCATGCTCATTACAAAGGTAAGTTAGAGTCCCTACGGCCGGCGGGACCGATGTTTATCCCTTTGAAGGCAGCTGCTAGTATTGGCGCAGGTTTTCCGCACACACAACTGCACCACGCGCAAACGTTTCTAGTGCCTCGTTTCGAAGGGATAAAACAATTAGCTTCTCTTTTTGTAACTAAAAGTATTATTTTTTAATAATTGACTATTATTTTCTAATTAATAATTTCGTCTAGGCAACTGATCAAAGTGTCGCGTGATCTGGCGCAACGCATTCGCATTGCTATTCAACATGACAAATGCGGTCTGCGTCTTGCCGACGCCGACGCCGACGCCGACGTCGACGGTCTGCCGATAGCTCCCCTGCTACTTATGTATTTTGTACTTGTATTCATCGTAAGTTTATTTGTGTAAATACACATTGTTTTTTAAGAATTCACTAATCAATTGTGGTTTTCAGATTGTAATTCTGTCCGTCATGGCCCTTGCTGCGGCTAGCAAGGACGCCAAGGATTCCAAGGACCCCAAGGATCCCAAGGACCCCAAGAACCCCCCAGAACTCGTAAAGGATGCCCGTGACAAGCGCTCCTACTTCCACTCAGCATCTCTCGGTGGCGGGTCTCTCCTCGGACATGGATCCGGCTACGGCAGCTATGGTTCCGGCTACGGCAGTGGTCTCGGATACACCAGCTACAGCGGCGCACACAATACCTTCGCTACTCCATCTACCGGTTACTCGTACTCCGCTCCGTCCGTGAGCTTTGCTTCTCCTTCGTACACCAGTTACTCGTCTCCTTCTTACTCGCACGCCAGCCCGTCGTACAGCAGCTACTCGTCTCCTTCTTACGGGCACGCCGCCAGCCCGTCATACAGCAGCTACTCGTCCCCCTCCGTCTCGTACTCCTCCCCCGCGAGTTCCTCGTACAGTTACACTCCCTCAGTGTCGTACTCGTCGCCCGCCTCCCACCAGGTGGTCGACTTCCAGAAGTTAGTGAACGTCAACAAGTACGTGGATGTGCCGCAGGTGGTGAAGGTCCGCAAGGTGGTGTCGGTCCCTCAGGTCTTCACGGAGAAGAAGATCGTCTCAAGCCCCAGTTACAGCTACACCAGCTCTCCTAGCTACAGCTACGCCAGCTCTCCTACTTACAGCCACGCCAGCTCTCCTACTTACAGCCACACCATCAGCTCTCCTACTTACAGCCACGCCAGCTCTCCCAGCTACAGTTACTCGTCTCCTGGCTACAGTTACGGTTCTTCGTCTCCTAGCTACAGTTACGGTTCTTCGTCTCCCAGCTATGGCTACAGTTCTTATTCCCCTAGCTATAGCTACGGCTCTTCAGCCCCTAGCTACAGCTATGGATCCGGTTCTGGTATTTCCGGCTACGGATCTGGCCTTTCTGGCTACGGATCCGGCCTCTCTGGTTACTCTAGCCACACCACCTATGGCAACTCTTGGTAAACAAAGATTGCTCAAACATTTAGTTATTGATAAGTGTTAAAATAAAATATGAGTGTTTTATATTTGGTCTGCATTACTTTATTTTATTAAAACCTTTTCCGATTATATTTACTAAAAACACGTCACAATCTACATAGGAACTTATTAATATTTAAATATATTGGTTTACTAATTTGCATATAAAAAGAAGAGCTCAATGAATGTTAAACCTAGCACTTATAGTAGTGTATGTAATTTTACTTCAATTAGATGTGAAGAGCACGTTCATGTCTTTTGCCACATCTAGGCGATAGCGATCTGTGAAACGCTGTCAAATATCGCAATCGCAGAACGCTTCGATGTGCGCAAGGTTTTACATTCGTAATCTTCTTCTTCTTATCGTATCACTGGTTCTTTTAAACCAGTAGTAAGAGCACAGGCAAGGACTTGAACTTGAAAGAAGACTCGGGCCTAGATAAATTATTACTTCTACCCCTTTGGCAACAATTAAATATAATCACACAGGTTTAAAATTCAATTTCACTTTTTTTTTGTTGCATACTAAAGGTAATTCGTTGCACATTATAGGTAAAATATGCAGGTAGTATATAAATAAATAAAAATATAGCACGCCCTTCGAAATAATTTTAACTTTTGCTTAGCATCACAGGCACTTCTAACTTAGGCTCGGGATCACAGACTATAGATTACGCTGTATTGCCGTTATAAGATTGCCCATGCTTCTTCCATCGAAATCAAATCAAACCGAACATAAACCACAGGGTGCTCGCTAAGGGTTTTTCACAAAGTGTGCCCTGACCACGCAGCTAAATTTAGATCTGTCTGCATAACTGTTTTCCACCTATGTTAAATCGAAACAAGTAATAGCTACCTAGTCGCAAAATTTTGAAAAATCTGCGTCTGCGAGGCCATGGTTGCGCCACTAGCCGCGCCGCTCGTATTTATAGTGTGGTGCGACAGAGGGCGGCATCATTCCTCGTCAGCAGCTCGCTCCGACCTCTCCTCCCAGCAGCAACAGCAACAACATGAACTCCTTGGTGAGTAGATATTATGCTCAGTATGAGAATGACGTGCGAGTGACGTGACGTGACGTGATCGTGCATGCGTCACTGGCAGCTGGCAGACTGGCAGACTGGCAGTGCCTACAATGGGCGTCGTGTTTCAGGTGGTGATGATGACCCTCGTGGCGGCAGCGTGCGCCGGCAACGTGCGCGAGAAGCGCGGCTTCCTCTCCCAAGGAGTCGGCGGCTACGGCGGCAGCTACGGCGGTAGCTACGGCGGCCTAGGAGGCGGCCTAGGAGGCGGCCTAGGCGGTGGCTACGGGGGAGGCTACGGCGGCGGCTACGGGGGAGGCGCACAGGTGGTCGCCGTCAACAGGGTGGTCAACGTCAACAGGGTGGTGGAGGTGCCACAAGTGGTCTCCGTGCGCAAGGTGGTCTCTGTACCACAGGTCATCACCCAGAGGAGGGTCATTGCTGCGCCTGCAGTTTCCTACTCCGGCGGATACTCCAGTGGACTGTCGGGTGGATACTCCAGTGGACTGTCGGGCGGATACTCTGGCGGATACTCCAGTGGACTGTCGGGCGGATACTCTGGCGGATACTCCAGTGGACTGTCCGGCGGATACTCTAGCGGACTGTCGGGCGGACACTCGAGTGGTCTGTCCGGCGGATACTCCAGCGGCTATGGCTCCGGTGGATACGGCGCCGGCAACGGCTGGTAGTGAACACGCAACCACTCTATCGCTATCAAGCGATCTCTTTTACAAATTTATATTTAAATTGTGATATTAATTTTACAAAACCTAATTCCAAATAAAAGACCTTTATTTTATGACAATAGCCATCTTTTCATTTAGTTCGACACTAGCTATTTTATAAAAAAAAAAGTTAAAAAATGGTTATGTTTTTGTGGTTCCGTGGGCCGCGGGCTCGCGTTAACCTGCAAGACGCGCCACGCACTCGGCCAACGCACGGCGGCGCGACGCGACGCATCGATATGGTTGCATTGTATTTTTTTACCATTTTACCATTGAGAATGGAGAATAGTAGGCCTACCATGAGCTCTCTGGCTCTGTCTCTGGATCTGGTTTTGAGACTGTGTGAGTGCTTACCAGTGCATTATACTGTGTGTGTGACGTTTTGACGTAGGATTTATTTAGCCAACACTCACACAGACTCAAAACCAAAACCAGAGACAGAGCCAGACAGAGCTCATAGTTGGCTTTAGGTGTTGTTTATGTATTGTAATCTAAATATGTATTTACAAAAAAATGTATAAGTATTATAAATCAGGGTTCCCATAGTACAAGCTCTGCTTAATTTAGGGCTAGATGGTGTTATGTGGATTCTCTAGTATTTTTCTTATGCTGTTTAGGGACTGTTCGTGGACTGTACCTACCTGGCAAGAATACGAGCTTTCATGAGTTCTCTAAGGTGCTGGCGCTGGTCTCCTTCCTGCGCAATTGTTTGGAGTAGAAGTGTTGTGAGTGACATGTGTTTCTCTAGGTAAGTACTGAAAAAGTGAAGTTATGAAACCTATAGCAATAGGCAACACTAGTATCAAAACCTTCTTGAGAAGGTGTGTACCTACAACAAATTGTATTGCCTACTATTAATGCTACTGCAGCAACTGCAGTATTGCTATTTTTCAACGGTGACAACCCATATACCGCGAAACAGCATTACTGTGTTTCGGTTTGAAGGGTGGGGATCAAATAACTGGCACGTGAGGCTGAACATCTGTATGCTTCAAGTTGATGGACGCAGGGCAGTGCATCGTAGCGGACGACTCTGACGTACGTCACCTTCGAGGCAGTACTTTGTTTTTGGCAATGGTTAGTACCACATAACATCAGGTGGGCCATACATAACAATATGCTTGTTTTACCAGGTAGTTGTATAAAAAAAAACTACAGTATGAGTACAACGGATAAGTGTCAGTATTCAGTGAGCATGTAAATATAACATTGTCAGATAATTGACTAGTTTTTTGAATCAATACATAATTGACCCTGTATATAAGGGTGACAAAGGTACCTACAATAAATTACTTGAAAACTCTATGTGCCAATTAAACGTACTGGAGTCGACGCATTGATCAACTACTACTACGTGTAACGTTACTGCCGCACAGGTGTTTTTATTAAATGCTTTTGTACCTAATCAAATACAATTAATACATCCCGTCACGTTCCGTATTGCAACCTGCTTACGGTTGGGTGCGCCGTGCTGCGCACCTCATCGGTGCCAGTGCGTTACTGCAGTCGATCAGCTTGGGCACCACGGATTATCGTGTTCTAGGGCCGCCGGTCGGATATCTCGTCACGCCAGCCTTAACGACGTCATTCGACGGGCCTTTACAACCGTCAACGTACCAGCCATTCTCGAACCGAATGGTCTGTTGCGTGACGATGGTAAGCGGCCTGACGGTATGACGCTTGTTCCTTGGGAGTTCGGGAGGCCACTTGTGTGGGATGCTACGTGTGTCGACACACTTGCGCCTTCTCATCTGCCAAGGACATCCGTTGTGGCGGGCGCGGCGGCAGATCTGGCCGAGGATCTCAAGAGGCGCAAATATGCAGGTCTCGACAGAGCCTACTTATTTGCTCCTCTTGGGGTTGAGACTCTGGGTCCGTGGGGAACCGAGGCCTCGCGGGTCTTCAAAATTTTGTCTAGGCGACTGATCGAGGCGACGCGTGACCCAAGAGCTGGTGGGTATCTGGCGCAGCGTATAAGCATTGCTATTCAGCGTGGCAATGCCGCCAGCGTCTTGGGGACGCTTCCGTCTAGCACTGATTTGGATCAGTTGAGCTATCTCTAGATCGTTTGTAACGATCTGCAGATAGCTCAACTGTTTCTTGTGTATTTTGTACATTTTGTAAATATTTGTTTAATTGTAAGTTTCTTTGTGTAAATAAATTTTATACAAAATTATTTATTCGAGAAATCAGTTTTACAAAAATAAAGTTAATACAATGAACCCCGCCCTAGGAATCAGTTTAGAAAGTCTTCAATCTCAGCACCTTATTCATAGCAAAGGCTTAAACGCGCGGATCTATTACATTGCATTGAAAGGCGCTTTAATTCTATACATGACTCAATTATGTAAATAGTAGATACCTAATCTACTGGCTCAATTTGCTAAAACATAAGATGATGAGCTTTTCAGAATCCTGCAGCAAGTAAGAAGTTTCCTAAATAAGATTCATCTGCGCTATTATTTTTCATTTCTTACTTCCAACCTTAGATTTTAAATTTACTTTTTCTAAACCAAGTACTTAACCTACCCAATTGGGCATGCTAAGCACCTGTTTTATTTATCGCCTTTAGAAAGATAAATGTTTCTATTTATGCCTACTTTTCTTTTATCTACTTTGACTGGCCTCTCAATTCAATTGGTAGTAGCTCTGCCTTCTGAGCCATAGGTTGTGGGTTTGATCCCCACCAAGAACAAATATTTGTGTGGTGAACACAGATGTTTGTTCACTGTCTGGGTGTTATACTCGTACATTAACAAAAATAAAATGCATATAAGTATTATATTAGCTATCTGGTTCCCATAGTACAAGCTCTGCTTTGTTTGGGGCTAGATAGTGATGTGTGGATTGTCTATAATATTTTTTTATAATATTTATTGTAACTGTGACTCTAAGAATAAAACCATAAAAATAAGGATTAATTGTGCCTAATTTTTATAAATCACTTTGGGGAGTTTATTTCAATACAATCTGTACCCCGCAGCAATGAAAATTTTACATGCTTATTCGGGAATTCGGGATATAAAGTAGATCTTTTATTTTTGTATATCCAGTAGGCCTACCACAAGCTCTGTCTGGCTCTGTCTTTGGCTCTGGTTTTGAGTCTGTGCAAGTGCTGTCTAAATAAATCCTACGTTGAAACGTCACACACGCAGTATAATACACTGGTGAGCACTCACACAGACTCCAAACCAGAGCCAGAGACAGAGCCAGACTGAGCTTGTGGTAGGCCTAGTGGTCATAATCTACATTCATTATACACCATTCTGCCATTTTGGAGCTGAGTGGGAGCATGTTGCACACTCACTACTCACAAACTTTCCTCTTCCTTGATTAGTTAAATAGTCAGAAACGATTTTTTTGAAAGATCACCCTATTTTTACGCAGTATTTTTTTCCTGATTTCAATGATATTTTTTGCCTTTTGATTTTGCCTTTCAAGCGTCCGTCGATATGAATTCGGCTCGTTTTCTTGATTAGTAGCACTTATTGTATGTAATTTAACTTCAAATAGATGTGCCGGCGCAGCGTGTCCATGTATTTTGACACATCTAGGCGATAGTGATAGCGATCTGTGAAACGCTGTCAAATATCGCCATCGCAGAACGCTTAGATCACTGGTTCTTTTAAACCAGTAATGAAGAGCACAAGTTGACAACTTAAGGACTTGAACTTGGAAGACAACTTGGGCCTAGATAAATTACTTCTACCCTTTCGGCAACAATGAAATATTACCACAAAAGCTTAAAATTAAATTTCACTTGTTTTCGTTGCATACTAAGGGTAATTCGTTGCTTATTATAGGTAAAATATGCAGGTAGTAAATAAATAAATAAAAATATGGCACGCCCTTCGAAATAACTGTCTGCATAACTGTTTTCCACCTATGTTAAATCGAAACAAGTAATAGCTACCTAGTCGCAAAATTTTGAAAAATCTGCGTCTGCGAGGCCATGGTTGCGCCACCAGCCGCGCCGCTCGTATTTATAGTGTGGTGCGACAGAGGGCGGCATCATTCCTCGTCAGCAGCTCGCTCCGACCTCTCCTCCCAGCAGCAACAGCAACAACATGAACTCCTTGGTGAGTAGATATTATGCTCAGTATGAGAATGACGTGCGAGTGACGTGACGTGACGTGATCGTGCATGCGTCACTGGCAGCTGGCAGACTGGCAGACTGGCAGTGCCTACAATGGGCGTCGTGTTTCAGGTGGTGATGATGACCCTCGTGGCGGCAGCGTGCGCCGGCAACGTGCGCGAGAAGCGCGGCTTCCTTTCCCAAGGAGTCGGCGGCTACGGCGGCAGCTACGGCGGTAGCTACGGGGGAGGCTACGGCGGCGGCTACGGGGGAGGCGCACAGGTGGTCGCCGTCAACAGGGTGGTCAACGTCAACAGGGTGGTGGAGGTGCCGCAAGTGGTCTCCGTGCGCAAGGTGGTCTCTGTACCACAGGTCATCACCCAGAGGAGGGTCATTGCTGCGCCTGCAGTTTCCTACTCCGGCGGATACTCCAGTGGACTGTCGGGTGGATACTCCAGTGGACTGTCGGGCGGATACTCTGGCGGATACTCCAGTGGACTGTCGGGCGGATACTCTGGCGGATACTCCAGTGGACTGTCCGGCGGATACTCTAGCGGACTGTCGGGCGGACACTCGAGTGGTCTGTCCGGCGGATACTCCAGCGGCTATGGCTCCGGTGGATACGGCGCCGGCAACGGCTGGTAGTGAACACGCAACCACTCTATCGCTATCAAGCGATCTCTTTTACAAATTTATATTTAAATTGTGATATTAATTTTACCAAACCTAATTCCAAATAAAATACTTCTATTTTTATGACAATAGCCATCTTTTTATTTAGTTAGACACTACCTACTTTATAAAAAAAAAGGTTAAAATAAAAAGCAGCCAAGTGCGAGTCGGACTCGCCCATGAAGGGTTCCGTAGCACGACGAACTACAAGAACCTTTATATATAATTATGTTACTTGATGTAACATAATAAGGTTCCTGTAGTTCGATGAAAGGTAAATTGCGGTTTACGGTTTATGACGTATAAAAAAAAAACTACTGACTAGATCTCGTTCAAACCAAATATCGTTGAAAGTTTACATAGTAATGTACAACATATATTTTTTTTAGTATTATCATTCTCTTACTTTAGAAGTTAGAGGGGGGGGGACCAACTTTTTTCCACTTTGGAAGTGTCTCTCGCGCAAACTATTCAGTTTTCATAGATATCATTACCGTTAAATAGAATGTCATGTTAAATAGTATATTTTTATAACACACTTAAATTCGAATTAATATCAAATTTATAGTCTACAATTAGTCCTTTTGCGATTTTTTAAATGTCACTTAGTTATCTAATTATGAATTTTTACACGTATGGGTTCAATGAAAAAAAAAATTTTGAGTTTCAGTTTCAAGTATGGGGACCCCCAAAATTTATAGTTTTTTTTTCTATTTTTGTGTAAAAACCTTAATGCGGTTCACAGAATACATCTACTCACCAAGTTTCATCAGTCTAGCTTTTATGGTTTCGGAGAAAAATGGCTGTGACACGGCCGGACAGACAGACAGACAGACAGACAGACAGACAGACATGACGAATCTATAAGGATTCCGTTTTTGCCATTTGGCTACGGAACCCTAAAAATGACATATTTTTGTGGTTCCGTCCCCCGCATGCTCGCGGTTAGCCTGCAGGACACGCTACGCACTGGGCCGACGCACGGCGGCCGGCGGGGCGACGCGACACATCGATATGGTTGCATTGTATTTTTGACCATTGATTGTGAATGGACAATAGGTGTTGTTTATGTATTGTGATCTTAGTTTATATTAAAAAAAATGTATATAAGTATTATATCAGGGTTTTCATCGTACAAGCTCTGCTTAATTTGGGGCTAGATAGTTTTGTTTTTATTATTATTCTTTTACGGCTGTTCGTGGACCACATCTCACAAGAATACGAGCTTTTATGATTTTTTTAAGGTGCTGTGCTGGTGTAGGTACTTCCTACGTATTTCATTGTAGTTGTGAGTGACTTGTTCCTCTGGTTAAGTATGCAAAAAATGCAATAGGCAACATTTGTATCAAAACCTTCTTGAGTAGGTGTGTACCTACAACAATTTTATTACTGTTACTGCAACTGCAGTATTGCTATTTTTCAACGGTGACAACCCATAACTACTCACATATACCGCGAGGCAGAATTGAAATGAATTGAAATGAAATGTATTTATTCGCTTGAAGTATGGTCAAAACTCTCTAATGTCCCTAGGAATTTTATTAAATATCTTAATTGTCATCATGTAGCTATTTCTTTGAGTCATTGCTGTGTTTCGGTTTGAAGGGTGTGGATGAAATAACTGGCACGTGAGGCTGAACATCTGTATGCTTTAGGTTGATGGACGCAGGGCAGTGCATCGTATCGAACAACCTTGACGTACGTCACCACATAACATCAGGTGGGCCATGCATATGCTTGTTTCATCAGGTAGTTGTATAAAAAAACGGCAATATGTGTACCTACTACGGATAAGTGTCAGTATTAAGAATATAATATGTGTTACCTTAATAAGCATGTAAATATAACATTGTCAGATAATTGACTAGTTTTTTGAATCAATACATAATTGACCCTGTATATAAGGGTGACAAAGGTACCTACAATAAATTACTTGAAAACTCTATGTGCCAATTAAACGTACTGGAGTCGACGCATTGATCAACTACTACTACGTGTAACGTTACTGCCGCACAGGTGTTTTTATTAAATGCTTTTGTACCTAATCAAATACAATTAATACATCCCGTCACGTTCCGTATTGCAACCTGCTTACGGTTGGGTGCGCCGTGCTGCGCACCTCATCGGTGCCAGTGCGTTACTGCAGTCGATCAGCTTGGGCACCACGGATTATCGTGTTCTAGGGCCGCCGGTCGGATATCTCGTCACGCCAGCCTTAACGACGTCATTCGACGGGCCTTTACAACCGTCAACGTACCAGCCATTCTCGAACCGAATGGTCTGTTGCGTGACGATGGTAAGCGGCCTGACGGTATGACGCTTGTTCCTTGGGAGTTCGGGAGGCCACTTGTGTGGGATGCTACGTGTGTCGACACACTTGCGCCTTCTCATCTGCCAAGGACATCCGTTGTGGCGGGCGCGGCGGCAGATCTGGCCGAGGATCTCAAGAGGCGCAAATATGCAGGTCTCGACAGAGCCTACTTATTTGCTCCTCTTGGGGTTGAGACTCTGGGTCCGTGGGGAACCGAGGCCTCGCGGGTCTTCAAAATTTTGTCTAGGCGACTGATCGAGGCGACGCGTGACCCAAGAGCTGGTGGGTATCTGGCGCAGCGTATAAGCATTGCTATTCAGCGTGGCAATGCCGCCAGCGTCTTGGGGACGCTTCCGTCTAGCACTGATTTGGATCAGTTGAGCTATCTCTAGATCGTTTGTAACGATCTGCAGATAGCTCAACTGTTTCTTGTGTATTTTGTACATTTTGTAAATATTTGTTTAATTGTAAGTTTCTTTGTGTAAATAAATTTTATACAAAATTATTTATTCGAGAAATCAGTTTTACAAAAATAAAGTTAATACAATGAACCCCGCCCTAGGAATCAGTTTAGAAAGTGTTCAATCTCAGCACCTTATTCATAGCAAAGGCTTAAACGCGCGGATCTATTACATTGCATTGAAAGGCGCTTTAATTCTATACATGACTCAATTATGTAAATAGTAGATACCTAATCTACTGGCTCAATTTGCTAAAACATAAGATGATGAGCTTTTCAGAATCCTGCAGCAAGTAAGAAGTTTCCTAAATAAGATTCATCTGTGCTATTCTTTTCATTTCTTACTTAGATTTTAAATGATTTTTTTCTAAACCAAGTACTGACTTACCTACCAAATTTGGCATGTTAGGCACCTGTTTTATTTATTAAACTTAGCCTCTAAAAAGATAAATGTTCCTATTTATGCCTAACTCTCAGCTCAGTTGGTAATAGCTTTGTCTTCTGAGCCATAGGTCGTGGGTTCGATCCCCATTAAGAACAAATATTTGCGTGGTGAACACAGAATGCTTGTTCTCTGCCTGGGTGTTATATTGTATTCTAAGTACGAGTATGTATTTACAAAAATAAAATGCATATAAGTATAATATTATCAGCAATCTGGTTCCCATAGTACAAGCTCTGCTTTGTTTGGGGCTAGATAATGTTGTGTGGATTATACAGTGTGTTAGGTTAAACGAGGGACTTATTGAGGGAGGGTATTCAGTATTCGATTCTCGTCCCAAATATGTAAAAAACCTATAACCTTAATTTGTGACGTAATTGTCCACTAAAATTCATTATTCATGAACACTGAGCGCGCAAGAAGTGAACTTGTAAACAGTAAAATAATCACGCGGCAAAAACACGTGCCGATCCTACCGAAAAGGAAGCTTGTGCGCAAACCCCGCCCCTTCCCTTTGTGTTGCACCGCGACAGGAGGACACACTCCCGCGCTGACCGCAGTCAGTCTATGCGAGTGCGCTGCTATTTCCGCATGTCTAATATTGCGCTTCCGCGTATCGCAAAAACAACCCCGCTTACTTCGGGATAAGTGTGTCTTGTAAACGTGTTCTTTTAATAACCAAAAATGACGTCTTATCGATATTCGAATGAAGAATATTGGGATATGGTTCGTGCCTACGTGTTATCTAATGATAGTGTGCGAGGAGCCATTATTTTGTACCGCGAGATGTTTCCCAACCGCCAGATTCCGTCGTACAATCTTATGCTAGGTGTTAACCAACGATTGCGAACATTCGGTCAGTTCACCGTACCGACGCATGCCCAAGGACGAGGAAGGGAGCCATACCTAGGTAAGCCAGGTTTAAAGTACGAAGGGAAAATGGATTATACCTAAAGGTCATTGACCCGCGCACATGTTCTGCGATAATATTAAATCGCTAGCGCAAGGGTGTACACACGTTGCGAGACTTTAGCGAAATTTTTGGTATGGTTCTGTCTGTTATTTATCAGTGTTTTTTTTTTGTTCATATTTTTATAAGTATCATATAATCATGCACTATTGTGGGTTTCAATATGTCCCTCGTTTAAACTAACATACTGTATATAATATTTATTTATAATATTTATTGTAACTGTGACTCTAAGAATAAAAACATAATAAATTATAGTTTAAAAAACTAAAAAAAAACGCTTTTATAACTAATTGAACTAAAAAGTTAAAAATAAAACTGTAATAATCAATTGAAAACTTATATTATTGTGCAAAAAACGTGGGGTGCTTTTTATAATAACTTCAGATATAATAAACTATTGATAAAATATTTACAACAATCAAAATCAAGCCCCCCACGCTTTTTGTACAATAATATAAATTTTCAATTGATTATTACAGTTTTATTTTTAACTTTTTAGTTCAATTAGTTATAAAAGCGTTTTTTTTTAGTTTTTTAAACTATAATTTATTTTTTACTTTTTAGTTGTTTTTTTTTTCATATTTTTTTTCATATTATTGCATTGTCATCGACAGGTGTGCAAAGTTTGAATAAAATCTGATCGTTCAAAGTAGGTTTTTTTTTTGTTTTTTTTTTATTTCATTTCATTTTTTTTAATTTTTTTTTTCATATTATTGCATTGTCATTGACCTTTGACAGGTGTGCAAAGTTTGAATCAAATCTGATCGTTCAAAGTAGGTTTTTATTTTATTTTTTTTATTTCTTTTCATTTTTTTTTATTTTTTTTTCATATTATTGCATTGTCATCGACCTTTGACAGGTGTGCAAAGTTTGAATCAAATCTGATCGTTCAAAGTAGGACAAAATCGAGCTCAAAGGGGTCGGTTACATACATACATACATACATACATACATACATACATACATACATACATACATACATACAGGTGAAACTAATAAAAGCGTTATAAAAATAAGGATGAATTGTGCCTAATTTATATAAATCACTTTGGGGATTTTTTTTCGAGACAATAGATTAGTGATCGTGATAGAAAGGAGCACTGGTGGTCTAGTGGTAGTGGCCCCGCCTTCCGATCCGAAGGTCGTGGGTTCAAATACACTCCTGTACCAATGAGTTTTTCTGACGAAAAATTTATGTGCACTATGCCAGTACTCTCAAAACGGTGAAGGAAAACATCGTGAGGAAACCGGCGTTGTTGTAGAACCTAAAAAAGTTCGAGCAACACGTGTCAAGGGTCACGCAAAAGGGGCCCACCAGCGGCCTACTTGCGGAAAAACCTGCCCGCACATCAAGTGCGCATGATAAAACTTGCCAACTTGCCAACTTGATCGTGATAGAAGTAGAAGTGATAGAAAGTAGATCTTTTGTTTTTGTATGTTGTTGGTAGAGGTTGATTTGATCTAAATACGTAACTCGTGGAAACAGTGGAAAGGCGACAGGTGTTCGGGCAGCAGATATGAAACAAGATACAAAACGTTGTAGTTGTTTATTGCTCAGAATAGACAGGACCACAGCACCATCGTTATGGATTAGTTAGAATAGGAATCAATCACTCACATTAGGATTATTACAATAGATTAGCAAAGGATTGCTTAGTCAGTCCGCCATTGTACAGTTGCAAGGGTTGAAGGGAAGACCGAGAAAACCATAGACAATAATACACAATAATTATCTATGATATAGATTAAAGGCATATTCACACGATATTTCTAATACTTCCCCTTGACTTTAAGATATCTCAATCAATAGTTATACATAATTAACATGAGCTCTACATAGTCACAGAAACATAAAACATTATTGCTTACTCTACATTAAGATAGTTAGTAAATATAAAACATTACATTAGTTCATCCCTAACCATCATACTTGTCTAATGTTATTTTAAGTTAGGTTTACGCATTTTACAACTAGATGGCGCCCCTAAATTTGTACCGTTCCTAGATCGCGCTAACGTTGCGTTTTGTGATTTGCTTGACCATATTCGTGTGTAAATAAATTATTGCTTGCTTCTTGAGATAAACTTGTTTTATTACTTACCTACTCTGGATTGGAATTATACATGGTCCTTCCGAGTCGGATGTTGATGGAAGATTTTTTTGGTTTTGCTACAAACGCACTGGACCACAGAGGGCAATCCTTTGGGTGTGCTTGTACCAAACTTCCCTCCCAGTACAAGGGAAAGGGATCGTCGACTGACAGTTGAGTCAGTGTGTGGTACGGGTACGGGTACGTACGGGTGACCCGACGACCACAGTTGCAAGTGGAGAAGTACGGCTAAGGCAGGGTGAGCCTTTGCGCGGCGAGTGGCAGCATTGACGTCACAATCAACCGTGACGTGAGAGGTCACGTGACGGTGCCGTCTGAGGAGTGACGGAGGCAAGGCGCGCAAGGAGGATACCATTGGCTGAGGAAGCCCAGCTCTACAGCAGCGAGACAGTGTGTGGTTTGCCAGTGAAAAAATTGTGAGTACTTTTTGTGATATTTTGTTCAAGAGATGCACTTAGAAGAAATTTGAAGATTAAATTTGGACTTTGAAAAATTGTGCATGCTATAGTTAGGACTTAGAATAATTTAGGAAAAAGTGAAGTGACGGGGAACCTATGCCCGATTTTGGAGCGAATCTCAAACACTTGTAAAATTTTTGTAATTTGGTTTTGGACTTAGAAAATTTTGTGGATATTTTCTACTTAGAAAAATTGATTGTGTGGTTGGTATAAAGTAACTTTCATCATGTCGTTGGCTTCACTCGCTAAAGCTCAGTTAGGTTTAATGACATCAGTTGATAAAGCGTATGAGACGTTCAAAAAGTCACCAAAGGAACGACTTCGTAAGGAATCTTATTTGTTAACGCGAATAGAGTCATTAGATGCAAAATGGAATGTAATTGAAGATAATCATAGAAAGTTACTTGAGCAAGACGGTATTGACGAAACCACATACATGAAAGAGGACGTGTTTCAGGCTATGGAAGAGATGTACATAGAGTATAAGTCAGAGATGAGAGATGCTTTAAGTGTATTAAAGTCATCTAAACTACCTACATCTATTCAGTCTAGTTCGTACACGGCGTCACAAATACAGTCGAGTGTAAGATTGCCCAAAATTTCGATCCCCACGTTTTCCGGGTCCTATGCAGAATGGACAACCTTTAGGGATTTATATGTATCGTTGATTCATAACAACTCTTCAATTGACGATGTGCAGAAGATGCATTACTTGAAGAGTCAGTTGTCTGGAGAGGCCGAGCAACTTTTAAGGCATGTGCCGATCACGGCAGCCAGTTATGAAGAAGCTTGGTCGACTCTTAGTAGTAGATACAATAATAAGAAATATTTGGCCAACTGTCTGTTGAAGCGTTTTATGAATCAACCCAGCATCGGTAATGAGTCAAGCAGTGCAATCAAGGATATGTTGGATGTGATGAACGAAACCTTAAACGGATTGAAGAATTTGGGAGTATCTGTTAGCTCGTGGGATACAATCATAATTTACACAGTTTGTTCAAAGTTGGATTCAGAGACACGGAAGGAATGGGAACTGAAGATAAGCGTGTCCGATGAATTGCCGACCTTGGATCAACTGCGGGAATTTTTGCAATCTCGATTCAGAGCACTGGAGTTTATGGATCCCAAGCCAAGGACAAAGCCAAATTCTTCGAACCAAAGGGCAAACGTTTTGCATGCAGTATCAACCGATTCCGATGCTGCGGTCACTTGTCCATACTGCAAAAAGGAAGAGCATAAGTTAGCCAATTGTGATGAGTTTTCAAATAATAGCTTTGACCAGAGACAAAACTTTGTCCAGACGAATAGTCTGTGTTTTAATTGTTTAGGTAGGAACCACTCCGCCTACATTTGTCGAGCTATGTCTAGGTGTCATATATGTAAACGCAAACACCACTCGTTGCTCCACCCGAGTCAAAGTCCAACATCAACATCAACAGCTTTAGCCAAATCAGAGTTGGAAGGAGAAGTCAAGCCAGCTATCGAACAAGTCAAGACAACTCAAGACGAGTCGTCTAGTGTTAAGGCACATTTTTCCCAGAATCCGGGAACTAAGAATCAGATTCTGTTAGCCACAGCGGTAGTGGGAGCTCAAGCAGATGACAATCGTTCACTGCTGCTTAGAGCTCTTGTTGACCAGGGCTCGCAAGCGTCCTTCGTAACAGAATCAGCAGTACAAGCGCTGGGACTCCGGAAAGTTTTAAGCAAAGGTAACATATCCGGGCTAGGTGATGATAAAGGCAATTTAGCTTCTAAGCACATTGTCACAGTAAAGATTCAGTCGCGCCATGATCCCAGCATTCAACTGCAGGTACGTGCACATGTTTTGAGTAAGATAACGAGTCTTCTTCCGTCAGATAAGGTGGAATATGTGGAGTGGCCAGAGTTAGCGGACGTAGTCCTCGCCGATCCTCAATTCCACACGCCTAGTAAAATTGATATTTTGCTTGGCGCAGACGTTTATGGAAAAATTATCAAAGAAGGCTTGATGAAGGGTCCTAACGGCACGCTGATTGCTCAGTGTACTGCGTTGGGATGGACCATATCAGGTTCAACACACAACACGCATATTGACGAGGCTGAGGATGATCAGCACTGTCATCATAATGTTGTGGTAAACATGCATGCTTGTGTGGATGAGTTGCTGATGAAGTGTGGGCAAGTTGAATCCGATGTAGATGACAGCAAAATCCTCATCGAAGAAGTCGCCGAAGATCCGGAATCTGAAACAGAAAAACACGAATTAGAAAGAAATACATTTAATAAAGCACCGGCTCCATACTTAACTTTGAAGACTTTGCAACAGATTGCAGTTGAGGAAGCGATGGAGTGCCCAGACGTGGCTGAAAGAATTAAATCAGAGTTGAACGGTGATGACTTGCTAACTGGTTACCATACTGTTGTAGAATATGGTAAGAAGACACTGAAAGAGAAGACAGACGAGTTAAGTAAGATAGGATTTGAATTGCGGAAAGGGTCAGATGTTACGTACCAGGCACTGAAGTCTTCTACTGATCGGGAGCAAAGAAAAATCAAGGTTCATCTCGTGACAGATAGTGATGAGTCACCCGGTGATCCTACTCAGTGGCCAAGATTCTTGACGGACAAAGCATTAGAAACTTGTATAAGGCAGGGCCAGTTGGAATCAAAAGATAAGCTGAAACCTTTAAGGTGCTATGAACCTGCTTTTTTCAGACCAGGATACTTCTTCATTGGCGAACCGATAGTCATCATACCTGAGCGTATGTTTGAACAAGGAGAAATCAGCTTTGTGAGACGTTGGCAGGGGACAAGGAATGGTGCGAGACTTTTGGTGAAGGTGGTCCAACGAGTATTTAGTCGAGTGTCTGTAGAGGAGTAACTGGTCAAAACTGACTCCAGAACCTATTGGCGGCATAGTTCTAGTCTAGGAAGATTACCTTCCTCCAGCTCGTTGGATGTTAGGCAGAGTGGTTTATAAGAATCCTGGTGCAGACCAGATTGCCCATGTGGTAACATTAAAGTGTGGCCAATCTCTCTTCAAGATACCCACTTCAAATTTGTGTGTTGATTTATTTGTAAGTTTAGTTTGAATATTGTTATTTATGATTGTGTACCTTTAGTTGTTATAAGTTTTCTGTTAACCTGTCTCACAGTGTTCATGGTGGGCGGTAGTGAAGAACAACAAATGTCGTTCTTGGTGGGCGGTATGTCTAATGTTATTTTAAGTTAGGTTTACGCATTTTACAACTAGATGGCGCCCCTAAATTTGTACCGTTCCTAGATCGCGCTAACGTTGCGTTTTGTGATTTGCTTGACCATATTCGTGTGTAAATAAATTATTGCTTGCTTCTTGAGATAAACTTGTTTTATTACTTACCTACTCTGGATTGGAATTATACAATACTTTTAACAAAGTCACAATGTTTCTGCTTACACAGGGGCTTAGTCAATACATCCGCTATCATTCTGTCTGTAGGTTTATACATAACATTTATCAAACCATTTTTAACTAGGTCCTTAACAAAATGATATCGGATATCTATGTGTTTGGTACGCTTATGACACAACTCTCTAGATTCCAATAATTTTTGAGCACTTTGGTTATCATTATAAACAATACAGTTATTCAAATTGGTAGATGTCAATTCTAAAATTAAATTCTTAATAAAACAAATATCTTTACAAACATCACCTATAGCCAGATATTCTGCTTCCGTACTGGATAATGCGACACATCGCTGCTTGCGTGATTCCCAGTTAATGGTACAGTTACCTAGCTTGATTACATAACCAGTATATGACCTACGATCGTTGACATCATTTGCCCAATCGGCATCGGTATATGCGCTCAAATTCCAATTAACGCTCTTTGTAAAAAACAAATAGTAATTAATTGTACCAGCTAAATACCTAAGTACTCTTTTGGCCGCGAGCCAATGACTTTTATCAAAACAAGTGCTAAACTGGCTTAAATAACTGCAAGAATATGCAATATCTGGCCTAGTGCATACACATAAATACATCATACAGCCTAAAAGTTGTCTATATTTATATACACTATCATCTAAATGTGCACTTGCATTTTCAGATTTAAGTAATTTACAATTTGATGGCAAAGGTGTGTCTACAGGTTTACAATTTTCCATTCCGAATTTTACAAGTAAACTCTTAATATATTCAGACTGATCTAAATACAAAGTGCCCTTTGACTTATCTCTAGTGACTCTTATACCTAAACAATTTTTCAGTGGGCCTAGGTTTTTAACATTAAATTGTTTTTTTTTTTTTTTTTTTTTTTTTTTTTTTTATACTACTAAGTTGACAAACAAGCATACGGCCCACCTGATGGGAAGCGGTCACCGTAGCCTATGGACGCCTGCAATACCAGAGGCATCACAAGCGCGTTGCCGACCCTTTAAAACTTTAAAAACGCCCCTTTTGAAGAACCCCATGCTATAGTCCTTAGGGAAAACCTCAGCAGGGAGATCATTCCACAGCCTGAGTGTTCGCGGGAGGAAGTTCCTCTGAAACCGAACGGTGCGCGACCACCCAGGCTCTAAGGTGTGAGGATGAACTTTCTGCCTATGGCGAGCAGTGCGATGGTAGAATGTAGCTGTTGGCATGATTTCAAACAGTTCTTCAGAGCATATTATATTGTTGTTCTAATATCTTCTGTAAATGAATTTTAACATTGCTATTTTGACTATAAAATACATAAAAATCATCCACATACAATGCTATCACAACAAAATCATTGCCTACTTTTTTTAGTGTAAACACATGGTTCACATTTACATTGCTTGAAGTCATGTGAAACAAGAAGGTCATGAACCTTTTCATTCCACATTTTGCTAGATTGTTTAAGTCCATAAATGGCTTTTCTTAATAAACAAACTTTACCATGAACTTTATCTGAAAATCCCATAGGTGGCTCCATGTAAATTTCCTCATTGAGATCACCATTCAAGAAAGCTGTAGCAACATCAATATGATCGATATCTAGATTTAATTGATTGCTAAGACTAAATAAGATTCTCATTGTGGAATGGCGTACCACCGGTGAGAAAGTGTCATTATAATCGATTCCCCGTTTTTGTGTGAAACCCCTGGCAACAAGTCGCGCTTTAAAACAGTTAAAATTACCATCAGTGTCATGCTTAACTTTATACACCCATTTACTTTTAACTATATTTTTGTTAACTGGCTTATCAACCAGCTCCCAAACGTTGTTAGCGACTAATGAGTCATACTCACGCTGCATGGCAGCTTGCCAGTCTTCAGACTGTGGAGAATCTAAAGCCTCTTTGTAAGACTGCGGCTCGTCTAATGAACCCTCATGCAATGACATAAAACATTCATAATCCCCATACCTTTTTGGAGGAACATTACGCGTAGAGCGTACATTACGACCTGTAGTCACAGTATTGTGCTCCGGAGCTTCCCCTGCAGCTGATGTCACGCCAGAAGTCAGATGCTCAGAGATAGAACATCCTTCAGCGGACACTTCAGCGGAGGTGCCAGAGCCATCTGCCTCCCATTCACTCCCTGTGCAGTAGTCTCCTTCAGACTCTGAAACATCACAGATAGAGTTTTGATTAGGTTGAATTAATGTCATGTCATCATTAGCATTATTTATGATAGTAGTATTTGAATCAATATTATTAGAATTGTTTAATATGTCATTATTATTCAAATTATTGATTTCATTATTAGAATTATTATTAACTTCTTCATTAGAATTATCAATATTAAGTGGCATGTCACAATTATTTAAAATGTTATCTAAAACAATAAAATCATGTTGATCTCTGACATTTTGTCCCAAATCCTTACAAAATTTGTTTTCTAAAAATGCCACACTGCGTGACAAAATAACTTTTTGTGGATTTGTAGGCTCTATAAGTCTATATCCCTTACAAGTATCACTATATCCCACAAAAATTGACATTTTAGCTTTAGGATCAAGCTTCTGTCTCTTCTGTGACGGAATTAGGTAGTATGACAGGCATCCAAAGACACGGAGGTGGCTGAGATCCACAGGAGAACCAGACCAAACTTCCTCCGGTACACGACCAGCTAAAGCTACTGTAGGGGACCTATTTTTCAAGTATATAGCTGTCATTACAGCTTCACCCCAGTAATGCTCACTGAGACCAGACTCCATTAACATACACCTAACTTTATTCATCAATGTTCGGTTAAGCCGCTCTGAAACCCCATTTTGTTGAGGGCAGTAGGGCACCGTAACTTGATGAACAATACCATGTTCCTGTAAGTATTGGGAAAACTTATGACTGCAGTATTCACCGCCATTGTCAGATCTTAAAATTTTAATCGGCAAACCGGTCTGCTTCTCTACACATGTTTTAAAATTAATAAAATGAGTACATACCTCAGATTTTTCTTTCATGACATAGCCAAAGGTCTTTCTAGTGAAGTCATCGGTAAATGTCACTAGATATCTCGCCCCTCCCCAGCTAGGCTTTTGCATGGGCCCGCAGACATCAGTATGAATCAGTTGCAGTGGTTTAGAAGCACGCGTCGCCTCTTTGGGATAAGATGCGGCCGACATCTTGCCCTTAATACATGGGACGCAGCTCTTCAAATCTTCATTTCCATGCTGAAACAGAACATTCATACCGCATGCAACCTTTTGTAAATTTTTCATACCTTGAAGGCTTAGATGCCCTAGACGTCTATGCCAAAGCTCCACTGCCAAGTCTGCTGTAACTGTGGCACTCAACAAGTCCTCTCCGTCATCAAGGAGTAGAGAGTGCGCCTGTGTTGGCGATGACCCTGACCTGGTTAATTCACTGTCCATAGACTTACATTTACATGCAAAGGACTTATAATCAAATCTATACAACCCATTAAAACATGCAGCAGATGCGACTAAGTTGCCAGAAATTTGACCAACATTATTGTAAACATGACATCCATCTTTATTAAAAACAACGCAATGACCAGACTGGACTAACTTGGAAACGGAGATGAGATTAACAGATAACTGAGGGACATACATAGCATTTAAAAGTCTTACCTCATGCAATGTAAGAGAACCCATCCCTTCACTATTTATAGTTTGGTTGTTAGCAACAGTAATAACTGCCTTCTTAGTGTCTTGAAAATTTTGCAACAATGCCTTATCATTCACCATGTGGTTAGTAGCACCACTATCAATGTAGAAATCACTAGATTGTGATGATATCAAAGCAGACGCTGAATAAATCTTCTCATCTGATTGTTGCTGCTTCTTCTCATCTGATTGTTGCTGCTTCTTCGTACGCTTCAATTTAAAACATTTAGCTTTAGTGTGACCGCTCTTCTTGCAATAATCACAAACGATGCTCTTTGTCTTCATGGTAAAAGCTGTTCCATGTCATCCAAGCTGCTTCTCCGGGAGAACTCCTGTAAAAGTCTAGCACGAACCAACTCACTGGATATTCTGGTGGTGACCGTTGCAGTAGACAGACTGGATACCACAGAGTCATATTCAGTTGGTAGACCGCTCAAGAGAATTTCAGCTACCTCTTCATCGTCCACAGTTTTGCCTATGTCAGAGAGTTGTTGCACTGTAGTAATAATAGCTTCAATGTACGAAGTCATACTATTGTAGTCATTGTAATGAATCTTGTGTAATTTACGCAGCAACAAGACACGTCGAAAAAGTCCCTTGTCTTGAAAGACATCGGAGAGCTTATTCCAAGCTTCTTTTGCAGTAGTTGCGTTCCAAACATATTGGTAAAGAGAAGTTTTGATGGATAGACAAATGCGTGCTAGGGTTTTACGCTCTCTGTCACCATTCGGATCCGCATTGGGTTCGCCCTCGATCAAATCCCACAGTCCTTCCAATAATAGTAAATTTTTCATGGAAAACTTCCACGTGTGATAATTGGACGATCCATCCAACTTGTCCACAATGTGGTGGCCAACCGCATGGTTGCCATTGCCGGCATTTGCCGCCATCTCGAAATCGAAGTGCTGTGCCGTCCTTTATTATATTGCGCCCAAACTTTAGCCTTCGCAAAACGTATACAATCAGTGTTTTCGTGCACTGGGCCCATAACCTGTTGTTGGTAGAGGTTGATTTGATCTAAATACGTAACTCGTGGAAACAGTGGAAAGGCGACAGGTGTTCGGGCAGCAGATATCAAACAAGATACAAAACGTTGTAGTTGTTTATTGCTCAGAATAGACAGGACCACAGCACCATCGTTATGGATTAGTTAGAATAGGAATCAATCACTCACATTAGGATTATTACAATAGATTAGCAAAGGATTGCTTAGTCAGTCCGCCATTGTACAGTTGCAAGGGTTGAAGGGAAGACCGAGAAAACCATAGACAATAATACACAATAATTATCTATGATATAGATTAAAGGCATATTCACACGATATTTCTAATATTGTATATCCAGTAGGCCTACCACAAGCTCTGTCTGGCTCTGTCTTTGGCTCTGGTTTTGAGTCTGTGCAAGTGCTGTCTAAATAAATCCTACGTTGAAACGTCAAACACGCAGTATAATACACTGGTGAGCACTCACACAGACTCCAAACCAGAGCCAGAGACAGAGCCAGACAAAGCTCTTGGTAGGCCTACTGGACATAATCTACATTCATTAAACACTATTCTGCCATTTTGGAGCTGAGTGGGAACATGTTTCAAACTCACTACTCATAAACTTTCCACTTCCTTGATTAGTTAAATAGTCAGAAACGTTTTTATAGAAAGACCGCCCTATTTTTACGCAGTATTTTTTCTGATTTCAATGATATAATATATTAACTCAATATAGCGAACCAAGTGTCGCTTGGTAACTTTTGCCTTTCAAGCGTCCGTCGATATGAATTCGGCTCGTTTCCTTGCTAAGTAGCACTTATAGTTCTATGTAATGTTACTTCAAATAGATGTGAAGAGCGTGTAGGCGCACACATCTAGGCGATGGCGATAGCGATCTGTGAAATGATGTCAAATATCGCAATTGCAGAACGGTTAGATGTGCAAGGTTTTATATTCGTTATCTTGGTTCTTCTTCTTATCGTATCACTGGTTCTTTTCAGCCAGTAATGAAAAGCACATCAGTGTTTGCCTCGGGTTGAAGACTTTTGAACTTGAACTTGAAAAAAAACTTGGGTCTAGATAAATTACTTCTACTCCCTTTCGGCAACAATGAAATATTTACCAAACATGTTTCAAATTACACTTCACTTGTTTTTGTTGCATACTAAAGGTAAAATATCGAAATCGCCTTTCGAAATAACTTTTGCACAGCGTCACAGGCACTTCTAACTTAAGCTCGGGAGCACAGACTATAGATTACGCTGTATTGCCGTTGTAAGATTGCCCATGCTTCTCCCATCGAAATCAAATCAAACCGAACATAAACCACAGGGTGCTCAATAAGGGTTTTTCACAAAGTGTGCCCTGACCATGCAGCTAAAATTTAGATCCGTCTGCATAACTGTTTTCCACTTAGGTTAATTCGAAACAGGTAGATAGCAACAAGTCAAAATTTTTTGAAAAATCTGCATCTGCGAGGACACGGTTGCGCCACGGTAGCCGCGCGGCTCGTATTTATAGTGTGGTGCGACAGAGGGTGGCATCATTCCTCGTCAGCAGCTCGCTCCGACCTCTCCTCCCAGCAGCAACAGCAACAACATGAACTCCTTGGTGAGTAGATATTATGCTCAGTATGAGAATGACGTGCGAGTGACGTGACGTGACGTGATCGTGCATGCGTCACTGGCAGCTGGCAGACTGGCAGACTGGCAGTGCCTACAATGGGCGTCGTGTTTCAGGTGGTGATGATGACCCTCGTGGCGGCAGCGTGCGCCGGCAACGTGCGCGAGAAGCGCGGCTTCCTCTCCCAAGGAGTCGGCGGCTACGGCGGCAGCTACGGCGGTAGCTACGGCGGCCTAGGAGGCGACCTAGGAGGCGGCCTAGGCGGTGGCTACGGGGGAGGCTACGGCGGCGGCTACGGGGGAGGCGCACAGGTGGTCGCCGTCAACAGGGTGGTCAACGTCAACAGGGTGGTGGAGGTGCCGCAAGTGGTCTCCGTGCGCAAGGTGGTCTCTGTACCACAGGTCATCACCCAGAGGAGGGTCATTGCTGCGCCTGCAGTTTCCTACTCCGCTGGCCCCATCGGCTACTCCGGCGGATACTCCAGTGGACTGTCGGGTGGATACTCCGGTGGACTGTCGGGCGGATACTCTGGTGGACTGTCGGGCGGATACTCCGGTGGACTGTCGGGCGGACACTCGAGTGGTCTGTCCGGCGGATACTCCAGCGGCTATGGCTCCGGTGGATACGGCGCCGGCAACGGCTGGTAGTGAACACGCAACCACTCTATCGCTATGAAGCGATCTCTATTTCAAATTTCTATTTAAATTGTGATATTAATTTTACAAAACCTAATTCCAAATAAAATACCTTTATTTTTATGACAATAGCCATCTTTTTATTTAGTTAGACACTAGCTACTTTATAAAAAAAAGGTAAAAAAAATGATATGTTTTTGTGGTTCCGTCCCCCGCATGCTCGCGGTTAGCCTGCAGGACACGCTACGCACTGGGCCGACGCACGGCGGCGGCGCGACGCGACACATCGATACGGTTCATTGTAGTTTTTGACCATTGATTGAGAATGGAGAATAGGTGTTGTTTATGTATAGTGACCTTAGTATTTATTCACAAAAAAATGTGTATAAGTATTATATCAGGGTTTTCATTAATTCCATAAACGTTTATTCAATACGATACAAGAATCACTTTGAAACGTCTTAAAGCTAGGTGAGTCTAGGTGCATTGTACAAGCTCTGCTTAATTTGGGGCTAGAATGTGTTGTGTGGTGGATTCTCCAGTGTTTATTATTGTTCTTGTGCTATATAAGGCTGTTCATGGACCACACCTCACAAGAATACGAGCCTTTATGAATTCTGTAAGGTGCTGTGCTGGTCTACTTCCAGTGACATGTTTCTCTAGTTAAGTATGCAAAAAATGAAGTTACGAAATCTATAGCAATAGGTAACATTTGTATCAAAACCTTCTTGAGTAGGTGTGTACCTACAACAACTTTATTACTATTATTGCAACTGCAGTATTGCTATTTTTCAACCTATAACTCTCATATACCGCGAAGCAGCATTGCAGTGTTTCGGTTTGAAGGGTGTGGATTTAATTACTGGCACGTGAGGCTGAACATCTGTATGCTTCAAATTGATGGTCGTAGGGCAGTGCATCGTACCGGACGACATAAACAATAAAACATAAACATAAGGATGGATTGTGCTTAATTTTTATAGATCACTTTGGCGAGTTTTTTTCGAACATTTTTTTGTTTTATTTTGTTTTAAATACTTTATGTTATTGTCATTGATAGTTAAAATGTCGTTTGCTCCTATAATTGAGGTGACATTTAGCATACTAGATATTGTATTTAGACCTTAAGATACTGTTGGTGTTCATTTTGTTGGTGCAACTTAATAAATAAAATAAACACAATCTGTACCCCGCGGCTATGAAGATTTAAAATGTTTACTCGGGATATAAAGTAGCTCCTTTATTTTTTATATCCAAGACATAATCTACATTTTGCCATTTCGGAGATGAGTGGGAACATGTTGCACACTCACTACCTACCTACTCACAAACTTTCCTCTTCCTTGATTAGTTAAATAGTCAGAAACGTGTTTTTAGAAAGAGAAAGAGGTCCATTAGAATATCTTTAATCTCATAATAGCCATGATACACAGCATTACAGATGAGCACGTGATGTAACAGTTACTATTGTTTCAATTTGAATATAGATGTTTACGCGCGCGCGACCAAACATCGCGGAAGCACGTCGTTGCCAGAGCACCAACCTTTCACCTTGACCCAGATGTCAAGGCTAAAGCTTTATTACATAACACTAGCAAAACCGCCCCGGCTTCGCATTGGTGTTGCCTACGTAAGTATATATAGTACTATTTACATGTATATGTAAATTCATTTTACACCGATTTTATAACAAACATTATGGTGGCGAGAGCGATTTTTTTAATTCAGAGTGATGTGAAGGATTCTTGAGTAGGATCCCGAACGCAGCGAGGGCTTCTAGAGTAGAATCCTGAATGTATGCGAGGGATTCAAAGTGTGTCACTTGAGGTTAAATAGTTTTGGTACCGTATGGTACACTCTGCTTTTCACTTCCCTCTATGATAAAAGCAAATAAGAGATGATTTTAGTAGTGACGAACTCATTGTTACAAACCCAAATTAGTAATTAGGCTAATGTTAGGCTTATTCATTAGGCTTTTAGATATTCTTCTCTCTATTTGTTTTTTTATTTATTTGGTTAATCAATACTGCGGCCCTCTTTTTTATCACTGGCCAGGACTTCATCAAAGCGAATTGTGTTCAAACTTTGTGTTCAATTTAATTTTATAGGTCACTAGCAGCTGCCCGCGGCTTCACTCGACGTTACCGTTCCCGTTGAAACAAAAAAAACCTTTTAAACCTTCTCTGGACCTCCACAAATCATTCAAGACCAAAATCAGTCAAGTCGGTCCAGCCGTTATCGAGTTATAGCGTCAGGAAGAAAAACCCGACTTATTTTTATATAGTAATAATTATAAGTTTAAAAAAGCAGCCAAGTGCGAGTCGGACTCGCCCATGAAGGGTTCCGTAGCATGAAGTAACATAATATACAGAAAATAAACAGGAAACAGGTTCTTGTAGTTCGTCGAAAGGTAAATTGCGGTTTACGATTTATGACGTATAAAAAAAAACTACTGGCTAGATCTCGTTCAAACCAAATATCGTTGAAAGTTTGCATAATAATGTACAACATATTTTTTTTTAAGTTTTATCATTCCCTTATTTTAGAAGTTAGAGGGGGGTGGACCAACTTTTTTCAACTTTGGAAGTGTACACGTATGGGTTCGACGAAAAAATTTTTTTTGAGTTGCAGTTTGAAGAAGTGGGGGCCCCACCCCAAAATTTATAGTTTTTTTTCTATTTATGTGTAAAAATCTTAATGCAGTTTACAGAATACATCTACTCGCCAAGTTTCATCAGTGTAGCTCTTATGGTTTCGGAGAAAAATGGCTGTGACACGGTCGGACAGACAGACAGACAGACAGACAGACAGACAGACATGACGAATATATAAGGGTTCCGTTTTTGCCATTTGGCTACGGAACCCTAAAAACTAGTGAAACCGACTTCTTTGCCAAACGGCTAAACCGATTTTAATAAAATTTGTTTGGGACAATCTGGACGTAAGAATAACCTTCCAAATAAAAAAATAATTTTCTAAATAGGTTCATAAATGACGGAGGCATGCAGTTACAAACATTAAACAAAATATTTTAAAAAATGGCAATACCGATTTTAATAAAATTCTTCTAACTTAAGCTCGGGAGCACAGACTATAGATAACGCTGCATTGCCGTTATAAGATTGCCCATGCTTCTCCCATCGAAATCTCGCTCGCTAAGGTCTTTTTCAAAAAGTGTGCCCTGACCACGCAGCTAAAATTTAGATCCGTCTGCATAACTGTTTTCCACCTATGTTAATTCGAAACAGGTAGATAGCAACAAGTCAAAATTTTTTGAAAAATCTGCATCTGCGAGGACACGGTTGCGCCACGGTAGCCGCGCGGCTCGTATTTATAGTGTGGTGCGACAGAGGGTGGCATCATTCCTCGTCAGCAGCTCGCTCCGACCTCTCCTCCCAGCAGCAACAGCAACAACATGAACTCCTTGGTGAGTAGATATTATGCTCAGTACGAGAATGACGTGCGAGTGACGTGACGTGATCGTGCATGCGTCACTGGCAGACTGGCAGACTGGCAGACTGGCAGACTGGCAGACTGGCAGACTGGCAGACTGGCAGTGCCTACAATGGGCGTCGTGTTTCAGGTGGTGATGATGACCCTCGTGGCGGCAGCGTGCGCCGGCAACGTGCGCGAGAAGCGCGGCTTCCTCTCCCAAGGAGTCGGCGGCTACGGCGGCAGCTACGGCGGTAGCTACGGCGGCCTAGGAGGCGGCCTAGGAGGCGGCCTAGGCGGTGGCTACGGGGGAGGCTACGGCGGCGGCTACGGGGGAGGCGCACAGGTGGTCGCCGTCAACAGGGTGGTCAACGTCAACAGGGTGGTGGAGGTGCCGCAAGTGGTCTCCGTGCGCAAGGTGGTCTCTGTACCACAGGTCATCACCCAGAGGAGGGTCATTGCTGCGCCTGCAGTTTCCTACTCCGCTGGCCCCATCGGCTACCCCGGCGGATACTCCAGTGGACTGTCGGGTGGATACTCCGGTGGACTGTCGGGTGGATACTCCGGTGGACTGTCGGGCGGATACTCTGGTGGATACTCCAGTGGACTGTCGGGCGGATACTCCAGTGGACTGTCGGGCGGACACTCGAGTGGTCTGTCCGGCGGATACTCCAGCGGCTATGGCTCCGGTGGATACGGCGCCGGCAACGGCTGGTAGTGAACACGCAACCACTCTATCGCTATGAAGCGATCTCTATTTCAAATTTCTATTTAAATTGTGATATTAATTTTACAAAACCTAATTCCAAATAAAATACCTTTATTTTTATGACAATAGCCATCTTTTTATTTAGTTAGACACTAGCTACTTTATAAAAAAAAAGGTAAAAAAATGATATGTTTTTGTGGTTCCGTCCCCCGCATGCTCGCGGTTAGCCTGCAGGACACGCTACGCACTGGGCCGACGCACGGCGGCGACGCGACGCGACACATCGATACGGTTCATTGTAGTTTTTAACCGACTTCCAATCAAAAAGGAGGAGGTTCTCAATTCGGTTGTATTTTTTTTTTTTTTTTTTTTTTTTTTTTTTTAAATGTTTGTTACCGCATAACTTCGTCATTTGTGAGCCGATTTGAAAAATTATTTTTTTATCTAAAAGGTACTGCTTCCAGATTGGTCCCATTTTAATTTTATTAAAATCGGTGTTGCCATTTTTTTTTAAATAATTTTTTTAATGTTTGTAACTGCATGCCTCCGTCATTTATGAACCGATTTAGAAAATTATTTTTTTATTTGGAAGGTTGTGCTTACGTCCAGATTGTCCCAAACAAATTTGATTAAAATCGCCCAACAAACATTTTTTAGGTCGCCACAACGTGCTAATTCTAACTTTTGGTTGCATACACTGGTCGTAATTACATCCTTATAACGTTATTACGACCGAAAAAGGGCCCATTTTATACGAGTCAGTGTCTTGATAGAGTCGTGTAGCAGTCGTATAGATCACAAATATGGTCGTGTAGTGGTCGTAAAGATGTCGAGTAAGTTACTTTTTATCGAGTTATGATGTTTGTTACCGCTGCTTTGCGACGTTTTATCGGATAGGTAGTGTTCATACTACTTTTACGTGGCATTTTCATGTATCAAGATAGATTATTATGAGTGAATGAAACGAATTATGGTGGAACTTTACTTAGTCGACACGGCAGCCATTGGATTTAATTATTACTTATTACCTACATCATCGAAATTCATGTTCAAGCCCAGTTATCTATTGGGAAACAAATGCGATCGGGTAATTTGGGCTAGAATTCTCGATTTCATGAACGGGCCATGGAAATTCTTGAAATTTAAGCCATTTTTTTATCAATATTTTAACATACGTGTCAACAGTAACCTTTTCACGACTAAGAGTTTTAAACACAACCGTAATACAACATCTTAACGACGTTTCACTCAGTGCGCTGATTTTGTATCCGCCATTATTTAACAAAAGTAGGGTTCAGTTAAAATAAATCCCATGTGAAAACCATTTTTTATACTGACCTACTACGTAGGTACAGTTTAACTAGTAATTTATCTATTTACACGTAGTTGATGTCTTGATTAGGAATAATCAAAAAATATATGTGATGTTATTAAAATTGATAAATTTTTAACCAAATCAGATTTTATCATATAAATAAGTATAAGTTTGAGATGGCCAAGGATATCTACACGCTTCATACGCGCAGATCATAGTTTCAGTTGTCTTTCTGATCACTAATAATGACGAAACCAACCCTACACAATTTATGGTGACTGAGGAAAATGTCAAATACATGTTAATAAAGATAATTAATAAGACATAATTTCATCTATTTCTTCTTCTTCTTCTTCTTCTTCTTCTAGCTGTCTATAGCTGTTAAGGCATTAAATCGTATTTCTGAGCTTTCAGAAACAATTAAATTTTGTGCGGAACCCATTCCAGTTTGATTCATGATCACTTGTCGTGTAGTAATACGGGGCGTAATATTGGTACGACATCCAGTCGTTAAATTGTAGTATAACAACGTTTTAATTGACTTTACATCGTATAGGAGTGCAGCTTATCACTCTTACATAACATAACGTCGTATACGAGTGCAATTGATGACTCTTACACGAACGTCACTTAAAAGAAACTTTTGCTACCCTATCACGATTAATGTCGGTGTAAACGTCGTATAGACGTTCCTACGACTACAGCTCTTATACTAACGAAAGTTGTGTAACAGTCATAAATAAAAAAGTCGTATAGATGTAGAAATGCAATGTTTATAATACGACAACAAGTTGTAAAAGGATAAGAGGCACTAATTCATACGATGCGCAAAAGTTACTTCAATACGATGTTTATAGCGGTTTGAGTCGCGTAACTTTCAATTACCTACACGACGAAAATGTTTGTTGGGCGGTTTAGCTGTTTGACAATGAAGTCGGTTTCTCAAGTTTTTTAAACTTATAATTATTGACCATTGATTGAGAATGGAGAATAGGTGTTGTTTATGTATAGTGACCTTAGTATTTATTCACAAAAAAATGTGTATAAGTATTATATCAGGGTTTTCATTAATTCCATAAACGTTTATTCAATACGATACAAGAATCACTTTGAAACGTCTTAAAGCTAGGTGAGTCTAGGTGCATTGTACAAGCTCTGCTTAATTTGGGGCTAGAATGTGTTGTGTGGTGGATTCTCCAGAGTGATGTGAACGATTCTTGAGTAGGATCCCGAACGAAGCAAGGGCTTCTAGAGTAGAATCCTTAATGTATGCGAGGGATTCGAAGTGTGTCGCTTGAGGTTAAATAGTTTTGGTACCGTATGGCACACTCTGCTTTTCACTTCCCTCTATGATAAAAGCAAATAAGAGATGATTTTAGTAGTGACGAACTCATTGTTACAAACCCAAATTAGTAATTAGGCTAATGTTAAGCTTATTCATTAGGCTTTTAGATATTTTTCTCTATATTTGTTTTTTTATTTATTTGGTTAATCAATACTGCGGCCCTCTTTTTTATCACTGGCCAGGACTTCATCAAAGCGAATTGTGTTCAAACTTTGTGTTCAATTTAATTTTATAAGTCACTAGCAGCCGCCCGCGGCTACACTCGACGTTACCGTTCCCGTTGAAACAAAAAAAAACCTTTTAAACCTTCTCTGGACCTCCACAAATCATTCAAGACCAAAATCAGCCAAGTCGGTCCAGCCGTTATCGAGTTATAGCGTCAGAAAGAAAAACCCGACTTATTTTTATATAGTAATCTAAGTTTAAAAAACTAGTGAAACCGACTTCTTTGCCAAACGGCTAAACTGATTTTAATAAAATTTGTTTGGGACAATCTGGACGTAAGAATAACCTTCCAAATAAAAAAATAATTTTCTAAATCGGTTCATAAATGACGGAGGCATGCAGTTACAAACATTAAACAAAATATTTAAAAAAAATGGCAATACCGATTTTAATAAAATTAAAATGGGACCAATCTGGAAGCAGTACCTTTCAGATAAAAAAATAATTTTTCAAATCGGCTCACAAATGACCAAGTTATGCAGTAACAAACATTAACAAAGAAAAAACAAAACCGAATTGAGAACTTCCTCCTTTTTGTTTGGAAGTCAGTTAAAAAGAAGGTTTCATCGTAAGTATGTGCGCCGGAATGACCTATTTTGTGGGCACTTATCGAGGAACAAAGGGCTTCTTTTCGGAAACATAAATGTTTTTGTACTGATCTGATATTAAAATAGGACTGTTTTTTAATTTTGTGAATTTGGGGTAGGTTATTTTCAAATTAATATCCATGAAAAGGAAAAACGCAATGTTTTTGTGCTATGTATCATATTTTATTAGATTTTTTAACAAAGTCATAAAATATACTATTAGTCGAATAACACATTGTTACCCACATTGTTGTAAAGCAACTTATTTAATCCCTAGACGGGGTTAAGATAATCTTTATTATTAAAATTGCCATGCCGTGCCGGGTCCATCGACATCGTCAACAAGCGACTAACTGTCGCCGCCTATAGAAACGTCCGAAGAAAATTAAATCTTTGAGTTCCATAGAAAGTCTCAAGTATAGGTAAGGTAAATAGTAAGTTAGCAAATATTCAGTTAGGTATCTATCGCACAAGCAAACTGCGTGTCGTTACTACTATGGTAAAAACTTGTTTTTTACCCCTGACTTGTCATTATGACAGTGGTATATAATAATATTTGTTTGTGTACTAAATTAACCGAACGGTTACTCCATTGGTTTTAACGGGACGTGACGTAATAGAACCGTCAAAACTTTTCATCCTCTTATATAACGGTTAGTATAACTTAAACGAAAACAGGCCTGGGTGACTTCCATGAGCTCTATAGAACTGTTTCCTAGCGTTGTTCTTACACGATACTTTAAAAAAACTAAAATAAAAATAACAGTGAGGTTATTTTGGATAGTGGCTAAATTGGATATGCATTATATTAATTGGTGCGTCCGCGAGGACATGGTTGCGCCACCAGCCGCGCCGCTCGTATTTATAGTGTGGTGCGACAGAGGGCGGCATCATTCCTCGTCAGCAGCTCGCTCCGACCTCTCCTCCCAGCAGCAACAGCAACAACATGAACTCCTTGGTGAGTAGATATTATGCTCAGTATGAGAATGACGTGCGAGTGACGTGACGTGACGTGATCGTGCATGCGTCACTGGCAGCTGGCAGACTGGCAGACTGGCAGTGCCTACAATGGGCGTCGTGTTTCAGGTGGTGATGATGACCCTCGTGGCGGCAGCGTGCGCCGGCAACGTGCGCGAGAAGCGCGGCTTCCTCTCCCAAGGAGTCGGCGGCTACGGCGGCAGCTACGGCGGTAGCTACGGCGGCCTAGGAGGCGGCCTAGGAGGCGGCCTAGGCGGTGGCTACGGGGGAGGCTACGGCGGCGGCTACGGGGGAGGCGCACAGGTGGTCGCCGTCAACAGGGTGGTCAACGTCAACAGGGTGGTGGAGGTGCCGCAAGTGGTCTCCGTGCGCAAGGTGGTCTCTGTACCACAGGTCATCACCCAGAGAAAGGTCATTGCTGCGCCTGCAGTTTCCTACTCCGCTGGCCCCATCGGCTACTCCGGCGGATACTCCAGTGGACTGTCGGGCGGATACTCCGGTGGACTGTCGGGCGGATACTCTGGCGGATACTCCAGTGGACTGTCCGGCGGATACTCCAGCGGCTATGGCTCCAGTGGATACGGTGCCGGCAACGGCTGGTGGTGAACACCCAACCACTCTTCTACTCTAGTCAATCTATCAATTTCCAATCTCTATTTCTTTATGATGTTATTTTATTTCATACGTGTAGCTCTCTAATAAAGTATTATTATTTTCTTATTTCATTGTTTGAATCATCATCAGCCTACAGAAGTCCACTGCTTAACACCGGCTTCAGCCAAACATTGCCAGGAAAAGTTGTTTCAGGTAAGTACGTTGATAGATTTTGAGTTTACACACGAGTTCCACAAAGTTGTAACAAATCTAAAATTAGTAGTAAAATTAGTGAGTTTAGGTGTCAGTTCCACGCGACCAAGCTTAGAAAAACAGGCAACAAACGTCGTCGTCGAACGTTAAAAAAAACAGCGGTGAAGTTTCAAGCTTCCAGCGTGCCACTTCAACTTGGTCTGTTTAAGAGGGAATCACACAGGCGACTCTCCATACAAACGTAGTCCCCTATTTCCTCCCTGGATAATGCCTCTAGAGTAAACATTTTGTCTCATAAAATCCAGATCTGCTATATACGTGCTCGTGTGTTTTCTTTTTTTTCAGAAACTTATTGCTAAAGAAAATATGACCCTCATATGATTTATATGATGGCGGCTCCTCACTTGGCTTAGCGTATTCGTGAATCAATATTGTTGTGTTTGCCACAAATAATCAAATATTTCAAATACCGTCAAACACGTCATCCACACATGGACTTGTACGGGCAAATCACTCAAATATTCCACAATATTTGCTTAATCACAAAACAATTTGAACACACAGTGATGGATGTTGGGTACCTAACTCATGTAGTAGATGAATAAAAGAGCAGACTGTAAATTGGACTGGATTCTGTTAAAACAATTAAACAGACGTGTGAACACGGTTCCGTGGTTGAGCGTAGTGGCTCGGTGTTCGGTGCCGATCTGTCCCGAAGATGCTGGCTGCACCCCGCGACCCGCCGTGGGAACGCAAGACCGGTGTAGGCGCATTGTCTCCGACAATGGACGTGTCCAACACCTGTTGTATCTACCGAAGTACAAAATTAAAAATATACGATTGCTGACAAGGCGTTGGTGGATGTTGACAATTCACAAATAACGAACAGCTACTGAACGAACCAAGTGTGGACAGTCGACGCAAATCGCACCTTTAGGATTAAAGTGACACATCTCAAAAAACCTAAAGTTTGGGAAATCGCAAAAGAGTGTTGAAAATTGGTACGCATTTGTACTCTTTCATCGATTGTACTCCTGTCGTTTAAGATAAAGTGAAAGTCATTTTTGCAAACTAAAGCATAAACATTTACTGTAAATAAAAAAATATATATACAAGATTAATGCAGGTAAAGTGCATAAAAAAAATTAGTTAAAATAATCGGTCATTTCTCGTCCGAAAATATGTGTTGCCTTTTGGCTTTTTAAGAAATAGGTCTGTATAATAATAACTATAGGTGATCTATTTGTGACGGATTAAGTGTTATATTGTTCTGAAAATGTTTACTTAAACGAAAGTTAGGTCATAATTTTTAAAGTAAAACAAAGTATTTCCTTTAGAAGGACTCAGGGCATACCAGGATTTTCTTGTTCAGAACTGGACCTGTCCGTTTGGGGTTATCTCTGCCTTACAGCTTTGTTAAGGTTGGATGCAGGAGTAACTTGTTAGCACGGCAGTCATGGAGACCTGGAGAAACGTCTATTCGCTGGCCACCCGAAGGCTGAATGGGTTCCCGAACCCATCCATCGTGCTAACAAATCGGTAAAACCCACACCAACCTCCTTACTAAAGCCACTGCTCCTTTGTTCAATGTGCTATCAGCACAGCGATTCCACATCGCTTTTAAACCCCCAGTAAAACTCATGATGACACGCAAAAAAAGAGAATAGTTTGTCAGCGGCACCTTCGTCCGCGTTTAAAGTTGAATTTTGCAACATCAGAAGGCTTCAAGCAAACCTCAACGCTGTCCACTAGGTTGGGACTGCGCAGCAGCCGACCCTTCTTTTTCTGATGGAGACACTAATATCTGGCCTAGCCGTCATAACTTATCTGCATCACCCTGCCCCAGCCCATAGCTGGAGCACAATTTTGCCTCGTGCTCGGTTATGTACGTATGTTATGGATGTATCTTATTGAACCTGCAATTGATGGCTGACAGAGTTACTGAGGAGTATCTTTCTGCGAAGCTATCGAGTTTAGAAGACTTCAATGCCCACAACGTTGAATGATTTGGCTCTCAGTCTACTGCTTCGCCGGAAGGTTTGCATATGAATTTTATTAGTCTTGGCGTATGGTTTTTCTCAGCTGGTTTGTTCTAAAACTGGAATCCGAGACATTGAGAGTCATAGAAGCTTTTTGTTGGACCTTCTGATGACCAAGCTTTCAGACGGTTACCTACTCTGTAACAGTGGAGGCACTACTTGGTCCATCGGATCACTGTCTCGTCCGGAAGAAAGTGCCTTGTGCTGGGTCCATTTCAATGGCGTCGAATTTGGCACTACCCATCAGCAGATTGGGATTGGTTGAGTAAACTTTATGAATCGTCCCCATGGCAGCAGCTTTATCAGATAATATCCTGGTCGAGATGGAATGCTTTTTTCTCAACCCACTTGTGGATAATATAGCAGTGAAATGGCGATCACAGCCCGATTTAGTGACGATCCTGATGTATCTGATGTGAAGCGAAAACTTAATGCTGCTTCGAGATTCAACAAGAAGGAAGCGGCCAAGGCCAAATTCAATTTCATCGGCCGAATTTGTGAGTGGCTAGCACGTAACCCATTTGGAACTTGTGCATTCTGGCCACTGCCAAAGGAAATTTTTGACAGTATTCTTGCCAGTTTACTTTCACGCAATGATCCGTAGTGGTTCGTAATACAATAGATTAAGTTACAACAGTCTATATTAGTAAATAACTAGGAACATTATTACTAGAAGGTAGAGCGTTCAGCTCAAGCACAGCTGGCCAGTGTTTCATGAAACATGAGTGTGTATTCAACAGTCTGCTGAAAATCATCGTTGTTAAGGACATAGCTATGTCCTCAACAACGACTTTCAGCAGACTGTTGCCTCACTGCTTCAATTGGTGCCCCCTCGTAAGCAGCTCATCAGTACTACATTATGATAAAGATAAAGATAAGATAAAAAGCTTTATTATCCTTATTAATAACTAATTACATTTTCTATAACGTAAAAGTATACCTAGTTTTACTATGATTATGGCAAACACTATTCAATATCTAAGTAAGGACCGTCTTGAGCGTAAAAGCCTCTTTGAGCCTCCTCCATTTGCCTCCATCTCGTTCTGTCTCTAGCTGCTCTGCTCCAAGTGCAGCCTGCTATTTTAACGATGTCGTCACTGCATCGTTTCTGGGGTCTGCCTGGTCTACGCTTTTTATCAAGGGGGTGCCAATTTGTGACCGTTTTAGACCTGTCATCTGACATTCGTTGCACATTTGCGATTGCATCCACTGCATTATGACCTATAAATAAATAAGAAACAGGCTTAATCACTAACAAGGCATAAAAAAGATTGAATGTTCAGAAAAATAGTGGCTCATAATAGATTCGGTCAAAAATCACGAGGGTTTTTCATTCTTAAAATGACATAAACATAGTTAGGTCTCAAACACTATCGATAGTATCGGAAGAAAACAGCCACAAAATTCAATCAGTCGTTTTAATAATAAAATAAAGTCAAGTAAACTTACCATATTAATCGAAAATAAAGTGTCGTAATCCGCGTTCGGTCACTTTAGTCGCGTCCGTCACGCAGCAATACATACACAACTCTGAAAGGGGCGATACCGTTCTAACATTTACCATGGAATCGTTTGAGTAACAAAGAGACCTAGGTAATGTTTTGACCTCTTCCAAACAAAAATTGGGGATTTCAAATATACACAACGATAGCTAATGTTGTTCTGAGTCAGATTAATCCTAAACTACTGTCTCTTTAATCCTAAAGGTGCGAAATATTTGCCTTATTTTGTTCCTTTGATGTGTACCTAATCAAAAACCGACAAGTTGACGGATACGCATATTCGCTATTTGCGTTGTTTGCCATAATATGGCGAATATACGAATATTATTCGTGCAAATAAAGCAAATACAATCAAATAGACCGTCTACACATAGCTGTTTTTGGACAAATAATGCAAATACACGCCAAGTGAGGAGCCGCCATGAAATATGAATTGGAGGTGATATTTTCTTTATCAATAAGTTTCTGAAAAAAAGGAAAACATACGAGCACGTACTATATAGCAGATCTGGATTTTAAGAGACAAAATGGTTACTCTAGAGGCATTATCCAGGGAGGAAAAAGGGGACTACGTTTGTATGGAGAGTCGCCTGTGTGATTCCCTCTTAATGATACGGCCACTTCTAGGCAATTATGCCAGCTATAAGCTGCATGACATGACGTTTTATCCACAACATACCTAACACAATAGCCACAACATACCTAACTGATAAAAAGTACCGGATAGACAGCCAAGAAGGAACGGAAGATCCTATCTCGGCCTCCGACATCCTTCACGTCTACACTGATGGTTCTAAACAAAAAGTAGGAGCAGGCTGTGGTTTCTACTGCCCCGAAACAGGGCTATCACGCGTGCAACCCCTTAGCAAGGCAACAACTGCGTTCCAGGCAGAAACCCTCGGGCTCTTCCTGGCCGCTGCAGAGATGCTCTCATACTTAGAGTCTAAAACGAGCGCGGATACAGCAATCGCAAGGACACTACTAATCTTCACAACAGACAGCGCAGCACTCATTAACGCACTGGGCAGATCTGACACAAGATCAGAATCTGTCGCACAATGCCACACTGCGCTTCAAGAACTAGCAAAAATACATACAGTCAAAATAAAATGGACAAAGAGTCACGGCTCGTGTTCAGGAAACAATGAAGCCGACTCCCTAGCAAGAGCGGGTGCGAAACAGGCACCTACCACGAACGACCTAGGTCTCTGCAAGCCCCCATCGGCAGAAATAAGAAATAGACTGAAGATGCACTCCCAGAAGGAGCACCAAAAGCAATGGGAACGCAGATCAGACTGCAAACACACAAAAACGATGCTTCCAGTGATGGACAAGCACATCACAACTAACCTACTTAGGATGAAAAGGGAAGATCTAAAATTGATGGTAGGAATCATTACGGGCCATTGTGACCTAAACTACCACTTACTGAAGACTGGAGCAACAGATAGCGACTCATGTCGCGGCTGCCTGCAGGAAAAAGAAACTGTGGAGCATGTAGTACTGCACTGCCCCGCAACGGAAGAAGCGAGGTGCAAGACAGGGCTCAGGGAACTGATTGAGTCTTGTCCTTCCACATCCACATCTGAGTCACCATTGGGTCATCTTGAACATTGCTGCCACCAACCCAAAGTCCTTCTCCGCTATTTTAAGGAGTTGGGCTGGCTGGGGTAAGGGTTAGCAGGGGGACAATGCACAATACACCCCATCGCGGGACGTCAGTGCAGATCTTATTCCCCCAACACAATTAGAATTAGAATTAGAATGACGTTTTATCGTCGTGATGTGGACGAGCTTTAGCTTCTGGAAAGCCGCATCCTAGGTGTTAAACGGACAGACCCTCCCAAACCCTAACCTACACTCAAAAAAAAATTGCTGACGTGAAGATAAAGCTGTTCATTAAAATGAGACTGAGCCGGCCAAGTCTGGCGCATGCCGGACGACCTTTACGCCAAATTTACCACCGAGTGGTGCTCTGACACAGCAAGGCGGGAACGGGGTGTAAAGGGATCGGGATGAAATGGTAACGGGGCGTATTGGGAACGGGGCGTAACGGGAACGGGGCGAGCGAAGCCGCAGATGGCCGCTAGTAATTAATGTTTATTGGGATTACCCGCTCAAATTAGCGCATAGTTTGAGCTAATGCCCAAACGATGCGCTAATTTGAGCATGTCATGCACTGGGAAGGCCCATTATACTCCACTTAAAACTTAAAAGAATTAGTGAGATGATAAGCAAGAAGCGTGGGGTGAGGGCAGGAAGAGAGTTCGTTTTGTATTGTATTTATTGATTTACTTTAATTAATAGGTTGGCACATAAATGACAACTATTAAAGTTAATGTTTTAGACATGATCTTTAATTATTTATTCACGATCATTTTTGGTCAAAATTTAAGTGAGTATACCATGCCAGTAGTAAAATATGAAACAAAATATCAAGAAAATAAAAACTAAATAAAGTAGAAACTCACACACAGCTACATATATCACGCTCACAGAATCTCAAGCATTCAGACATAATTTTTGTCCATCAGCTATCCTCAAACAGATCACATTTAGGACTAACATCCAGGAGAGCAATGAGTGCGGCGAGAATGCATGGAATTGGTGACGACGCCCGGGCTGTGCTACGAGAAAACGGCTCCAAAAACAACTTGTTCATCCTCCCCCGACAATGGAACATAAAACACAGCTCATCGCTCAGGTCTGGTGCTTCAATTTTGCTACGAAACACTTTGATGATGACGATCAAGATTACAGACCTTATTTTCTTATCAAAGTTATTTGTAAGTTGTAGCCTCTATGTCAGTATAGCCCACAGCAGCATTTCCTCATCGAGCTAACAGCAAAAATTAGTAAAAATTTAATTTTTTTTTGCATTGTAGAAAAAATTTACCGCCAATAGGTACCTTAACAATTTTTCTGATTGTTTCGGAACTAATATCACGTTGTGTTTTGCTGCAACGAGTTTTATTATTGTAGATACGGTTTTATAAACTGGAAATGTTACATTTTTTAGTACTTTCAGCCAATGGTTTTTCTGATTGATTTGGAATCAGGAACTCTTACCAGTCCTGCTGCCATGGGTCTCCTTTTGATATCAAGTCGATTGGCTTCTCCTATAGGGACCTAGTCTCTTTGTCAAAACAGTGATACTCGTAGTTTTTTTGTAAAAATATTTTATTGACTTAAAAAATATAAACACTAAAATAAAGATTAGGATAGGATGAATTGACTAGAGGGCAGAGTGGTTGTGTGTTCACCACCAGCCGTTGCCAGCACCGTATCCACCGGAGCCATAGCCGCTGGAGTATCCGCCGGACAGACCACTGGAGTATCCGCCAGAGTATCCGCCCGACAGTCCACCGGAGTATCCGCCCGACAGTCCACCGGAGTATCCGCCCGACAGTCCACTGGAGTATCCACCCGACAGTCCACTGGAGTATCCGCCGGAGTAGGAAACTGCAGGCGCAGCAATGACCCTCCTCTGGGTGATGACCTGTGGTACAGAGACCACCTTGCGCACGGAGACCACTTGCGGCACCTCCACCACCCTGTTGACGTTGACCACCCTGTTGACGGCGACCACCTGTGCGCCTCCCCCGTAGCCGCCGCCGTAGCCTCCCCCGTAGCCACCGCCTAGGCCGCCTCCTAGGCCGCCTCCTAGGCCGCCGTAGCTACCGCCGTAGCTGCCGCCGTAGCCGCCGACTCCTTGGGAGAGGAAGCCGCGCTTCTCGCGCACGTTGCCGGCGCACGCTGCCGCCACGAGGGTCATCATCACCACCTGAAACACGACGCCCATTGTAGGCACTGCCAGTCTGCCAGTCTGCCAGCTGCCAGTGACGCATGCACGATCACGTCACGTCACGTCACTCGCACGTCATTCTCATACTGAGCATAATATCTACTCACCAAGGAGTTCATGTTGTTGCTGTTGCTGCTGGGAGGAGAGGTCGGAGCGAGCTGCTGACGAGGAATGATGCCGCCCTCTGTCGCACCACACTATAAATACGAGCGGCGCGGCTAGTGGCGCAACCATGTCCTTGCCGACCCGGCGAATGTTTTACATAAAATAAAAATAAATATGTATTTTGATACTAAAAGCCCCTGCCTAAAGTTAAAGGGATATAACCCTGATTTTATCAATAAATGTGGGGGCTAGGACTACTATGTAATCTGTGGCGATCGACGACGGTAGGTTTGCAAAGGTTAGCATTTTAGAGTAGCGTCGATCGCAAGTCCGAGCCTGGCCCGCCAGTCGTCGCCGCAACCGTGTAACGATCGGTTCATACAATAAACGTGGAAAACATTAATATCGGATTTTCTCTTGGCACGTGGCACACCTGCCACACCCAGATAGAGACCCCCATCCGACTAGTGCTTCTACCCAACAGTATATCTCAACAGTGGTGACGTCAAGTTACCAACAGTGGTGACCCCGACGTGATAAGTGAATAAACAGTATAACAAAGCGGTGTAAAAAAGTGGCGGCGATTCCCTCTCGACACACGTCCGGTCTCGAGAGGTAGTATAAAAGGATAAGTTTCAAGGTCAAAAGTGACTATAAGGTGTAAAAGTGCGCAGACATGTTCGCGCAAACAGCAGTTCCCCTACCGGCAGTGAGCGAAGAAAATAAGAAAAGTGAAGAGAAAGACATGGCGAGCACGTCCGAGCTGGCGGCCATAACCGTGTCGGCGAGAATTCCAGACTTCTGGAACGACATGCCTCGTTTATGGTTCGCGCAAATGGAGAGCGTCGTGGCATCGCAAAAACAAGGAGACACCGTGAAATTCAACCTGGTAGTATCGAAATTGGGACGAGATGCTCTACAACAGGTCAGTGATATTGTATTCGCTCCACCAGAGAATGATAAATATAAGACATTGAAAGACAGACTTTTACAAGTATATGAAGAGAGTGCTGAAAGGCAGTTCCAAAAATTAGTGGGAGAGATGGAACTAGGCTCCCAGAAACCATCGCAATTATTAAGACGAATGAGAGATTTGGGTAGAAATGCGCAAATATCCGAAAATACACTGCACAACCTGTGGATAAGTAGATTACCATCATCAATAAGAGCAGTACTCACAGTAAGTCAAGACCAGGATTTGGAAAATTTAGCAAAAATCGCAGATAAGATCAATGAGAATTTGCGAGCAGGAGAGATTGCGGAAGTGAGTACATCCAGCGACAAACTACCAATGGGCGAAATAGTAACACAGATACATAAGATGAATTTGGAAATAGCAGCACTACGAGAAGAAGTCAGAGGACAGCAGGAACATCGGCGAAGCGCGTTTAGAGGGCGTAACAACAACGGATACAGAGGCAGGTCGCAGCAGAGATCGCAAAGTCGACCGAATAGAACACCACAAGACCCGAATTGGCTCTGCCGATTCCATTTTAGATATAAGAATAGAGCATGGTCTTGTGAAAAGCCCTGTGCGTGGAAGGTGACTACAGCGCCGTCGGGGAGTCGTCCTGCTACGCCGGAAAACTAGATGCGGTACAGTCGGCGGCGGGAGGCTTCGTACCGAGTGGCAATCACCGTCTAAGTGTATCTGATAAGAAAAACGGCATAACCTTCTTAATTGACACCGGTGCAAACGTTTCTGTGTTACCCGTAAGTAAAGTGCATGCAACGCAGCGTCGCGAGTGTAAATACAGACTTTTCGCGGCAAATAACACCGAAATTAAAACATACGGAACTACAGTGCTAGAATTAAATTTAGGTTTGAGAAGAGCGTTTAAGTGGACATTTATTATTAGTGATGTGAAGCAAGCCATTATTGGAGCAGACTTTTTAAAGACTCATAAGTTAGTTGTAGACTTACATAATAAGAAACTTGTAGATTCAGTTACATCGTTACAAAGTAATGGGACCGTCAGTAGGTATGATGAAGCGTCTATCACGAGCATACAGGTAAATAATCCTTATCGCGATATATTGGAAAGATATCCGGAAGTTACTAAGCCTATAAATTTTAAAAAGAAGCCGTTGCACTCTATTTACCATCACATAGAGACAACAGGCCCACCCGTTTTTGCCAAGGCACGTCCGTTGCAACCTGATAGGTATAAAAAAGTTAAAGAGGAGTTTAGCCTCATGCAGGAGTTAGGGATTTGCAGGCCTTCCAAGAGCCCGTGGGCGAGTCCGCTGCATGTGGTGCCCAAGAAGGACGGAGCCATAAGACCTTGTGGAGACTACAGGCAGCTGAATGCAATCACCAAGCCGGATAGGTACCCGGTTCCACGGCTACAAGATTTCACCTATGGATTGGCAGGTAAAAAAGTTTTTAGTAGGATAGATATAAATAGAGCTTATCATTTGATACCTGTGCACCCTGATGATGTTGAGAAGACAGCCATCATTTGCCCTTTTGGTCTTTTCGAATTTGAAAAGATGGGATTTGGGCTGAGGAACTCAGCACAGACGTTCCAAAGATTCATGAATAGTACAGTGTTGAAAGGTATTGAGTACATGAAGGAAAATGAAGAAGAATCGTATTTGTTTTGTTACATAGATGACGTCATTATTGCATCAGATTCAGAGAGTATAAGCAGAAAACACGTGACCGAGCTGGTTAAGCGATTTGATGAAGTTGGTGTGACCATAAATTTGAGTAAATGTTTATTCGGTCAAACTGAAATTGATTTTCTCGGTTTCAGGGTAACGGCGGAAGGAATTCAGCCACTGGAGGACAAGGTGAGAGCTATCAGCGAGTACCCCAAACCGGAGACCGTTGAGCAGCTAAGGCGTTTTCTCGGTATGTTAAATTTTTATAGATCGCATGTAGTAAATGCAGCTCATATTCAGGCAGAACTAAACAAGTTTTTACATAATTCTAAGAAGAGAGATAAGACGAAAATTGTATGGACATCGGAAGCAGAGACAGCATTTGAGCAATGTAAACTTAGCCTACAAAGCGCAGTTACGTTGTCACACCCTGTCTCTAACGCACCTTTATCACTCATGACGGACGCATCGAATACAGGTGTAGGTGCGGTATTACAGCAGAAAATAGGAGAGAGTTGGAAACCATTAGGATATTTTTCTAAGAAACTGACAGACGCACAAAAAAAGTATAGTACGTACGACAGAGAGTTACTAGCAATATATTTGGCATTAATACATTTTCGTAATATGGTAGAAGGTAGGCAGTTGACAATTTTGACAGACCATAAACCATTAACATTCGCGTTTACAAAAGTAGGTACGGATAAAGAAACACCTAGAAGAACCCGTCAGTTATTGTACGTAAGCGAATTTACAAGCGACATACAGTACGTGGGTGGTGAGGCAAACCAAGTTGCTGACGCGTTATCACGTGTCGAGTTCATAGAATGCCCAACCGTTGTTGATTATAAAGAGTTAGCTGAGGCACAGGAAACGGATACTCAAATTACACTCATGCAAAGCGATTGTAATAACAAGTTTCAATTTAAAAGAATGACATTGCCAAGTAGTAGTGACCTAATTTATTGTGAAATCTCAACGGAAAATGCCAGACCATATCTTACAGAACAGTTCAGGAAAGTAGCTTTTGATTCAGTACATAATATTAGTCATCCAGGTAAAAGAGGTTCAAGGAAGATGATGACTCAACGATTTTTTTGGCCAGGAATGAATAAGGATGTGAACAATTGGGTGAAAACATGCACTCAATGTCAAAAAGTTAAAGTTAATCGGCATACAGTATCTAATTTAGAAAGTTTTCCAGATAGTGATCGTTTTGAGCATATTCATATTGATTTGGTAGGACCACTGAGTCCGTCTCAGCAAGGGTATCAGTATTGTCTAACTATGATAGACCGTTTCACTCGTTGGCCGGAAGCCATTCCTGTTGCGGATATAACGTCCGATACAGTAGCTAAAGCCTTTTACGAGAATTGGATTTGTAGATTTGGATGCCCGCTTAGGATAACAACTGATCAAGGAAGACAATTTGAGAGTGAACTATTCAACAGATTAATGAAAATGTTAGGAATTAATAGGATACATACTACGAGCTATCATCCGAGCTCGAACGGAAAAATAGAGAGGTGGCATAGGTCCATGAAGGTGGCATTGACTTGTCGTCTGACTGGTAATACCTCATGGGTCGATGAGTTACCATCGGTATTGTATGGGCTGAGAGCAGCATGTAGAAGCGACAGTGGCATAAGTGCAGCAGAAATGACACTTGGTCATTCATTGAGACTACCAGGAGATTTTTACAGTAAGGTAAGTCTAGCAATAAGTGATAATTATAACTTTGTCGACCGACTGCGTAGTATTATTAGTAATCTAAAACCGCAGCCTCGACCTGTTAGTAATAGTAGGAAAATATTTGTTCATGAAGATTTAAAAGATTGTTCGCACGTTTTTGTTAGAAATGACATGCTTAAAAAGTCTCTTCATCCTACGTACGATGGCCCATACCGCGTGTTATCTAGAAAAAATAAGGTATTTGAGATTCAATATCCAAATAGGAAATCATACGTGTCTATTGATAGATTAAAACCAGCATATTTGTTAGATGCTGATAAGTTAGTAGAAAGTACGGAAAAAGTTATAAAAGAAAGTGTAAAAAATCACGAGAGTGTGGGAATCGAACCCGCACCTCGAGCAGAAGCAACGCACCGCCAAACCAGCAGCGGTCGTGTGGTGAAGCTACCTGTTAGGTTTAGAGTTTAGGTTACGCGTCCATAGTGAGCTGAGCGATGCGATAGCGATACGCTCATAGTACTTTAGTAGAGCTTTCAAGCAAATAGGAATATAGTGCGGCATCGCAACGCATCGCGCTGCTAGCTGTGGGACAATAGGTTTAGAATAATTTTTGCAACTCATAACTTAGAATGTTCGTGTATTTTATTTTGCTTTGAAAACATTTTACTGTACTAATAATATAATTTTGCCAATAATGTAGTTTTGTGACCCAGTAAAAAGTAATAATGCAGCTTAATGATAGAATTTTAGTATAAAAATTGCACAAAGAAGTCAGACTTTCACGAGAAAGTACGTTAATGTTGCTTGATTTCATTATTTGTGAGTCTGTACCTAAAATGGGAAAGACATACAGTAAACAGGAGGAAATAATTATTGCTCAGAATGGAGCAAACGGTGCCGATTATTCGGCCATGGAAAACCACATTCAGTTATACGCCATTGGAACGGTGATAATAGTGATCATAATCAGTTTAATTTTGATATATAAATGTTGCGGGAAATGTCGTTCCCATGTGAGTTCTTGGTTGCGTAATGAGATGAGAGATACCATACAGCAAGTACAGGCGCAAGCGCAAAGTGTGTAAAGGAATTAAGACATTATAAAAGAAACCAGTGTTGTTTGTAAAAGATAGATATAATTAAAAAACTTGTGTATGTAACAGACAGTATATTGTATAACTATATGACATTTCCTTAATAAAATCAACGTACCTATATAAAACAAAAATTGTAAAAGTATTAAATTTAGAGTATGAACATGAACCTCTTTTGGTTGCGTCAGTTAGGTACCTACATAACGATGTATTACTCTGAGGCAATAGGTCAAAGTCCGTATTGTTATAACAACAAGGCAAAACAGTGTAAGCATTTTTTGTTCGTTATGAGTTGCACTATATAGTTATGTTTTATGAATGTTCAAGTATTAGGGTTCAATAGTTTTAAAGGTTTAATTTTTTTTGTGTAAAAAAAATTTTTTTTTAGAAGGGGATGACTGTGGGGGCTAGGACTACTATGTAATCTGTGGCGATCGACGACGGTAGGTTTGCAAAGGTTAGCATTTTAGAGTAGCGTCGATCGCAAGTCCGAGCCTGGCCCGCCAGTCGTCGCCGCAACCGTGTAACGATCGGTTCATACAATAAACGTGGAAAACATTAATATCGGATTTTCTCTTGGCACGTGGCACACCTGCCACACCCAGATAGAGACCCCCATCCGACTAGTGCTTCTACCCAACAGTATATCTCAACAGTGGTGACGTCAAGTTACCAACAATAAATAACAAACATTTCTATACTATCTAGATCCTTACTTTCATACTTATATTATAAAAAAATCGTTAAGTTAAGGCCATTATTTTTATATTGGTTACGATAGCTATGTACTTTGAGAATAATAAGGTCCAGTTTTGTACCTACCTACCTACTTATTTTAACTACCCAATACCTAATACAGCGACCTAATACTAACTTGCAAAATGTTGATTCAAATTGGCTAATGAACAGTGTAGATCGGATAGCTTAATTATAATTATTATTAAGACAATACTTGAAAGTGTAAATCTAAAAGAAGGAACATAAACATTTGGAAGGGATTCTGCAACCGTTCGCCGATTCATAATAATGTATATCCGTTTCACCGACAGATCCTGTATAGATGGCACTTTCAAAGACAAGCCGACACACCGTCACAACCAATTCATTCTCCATCTATATTTATATGCTAATAATATTATTATTCGTTTTTTTGTTCTTCTTTTCATTATATTAATTAAGTAGCATTCATCCCCATTTTAAATATTATATGATTGTGCCTTGCGCACATAATATAAGCGATCTGCGATGGCGATCAGTGAAACACCGTCAAATATGACAGCAGTATTTAACAGTGTTTTGATCTTTACATTTTTTTTCCTGTTAGTATTATTAAGACTAAAAAATTAATAAAGCCTTACGCACATCTAATAGTTCTGTGGTGGCAATCAGTAAAACGCTGATCATATTGACCATATTTTTTTAGCCAATACAGGTGGGAAATCAACTATACTAGCATAATTATGATCTAGACTGAATTACCTTCCCCCGCATCATCAGCCCGTGGTGAAAGTGGAAGTTAGGCATGGGACCCTCTAATCAAATAAGCAAGGATTGGTCATATGAAATGCACTATCGTAGTTTATTATTTTATTCAATTTTTAACCGACTTCAAACTAAAAAAGAGGAGGTACTCAATTTGGTTGTCTTTTGTTTGTTTTTTGTCATCGCATAACTTCATCATATAAGAACCGATTCAATTTTTTTATTAAAATTGGTTGCTCAAGTTTTGTAAATTTCACTTGTTTCAATGAATTAGACTTGAAGATAACGCAGTGATAACGCACTGCTGAAGTATTAAGTAAGTACCTATTAAAGCCCAAGTATTAAGTAGATACATTTATACCTTCTTTTGAAATTATGTATTTAATAGTACATTGTTACCTGAGTGTTGAAAGTCACGTTTTTTGAGTCCCGAGACGGGTTTAGCGCCAGAGCGTAGCGAGGGCGCCAATGGAGCTTGAGGGACTTAAAAGACTTTCACTCGAGGTAAACACTGTGCTTTTCATTACGAATACAAGGAAAGTAAAAATAAAAACATGAAAAAAAATTTTGTGAAAATGAAGATTGAATTGGCGCCATCCCGGTTTTTTTTTTTCTTTTTCTCTGGCGGGCCTTCGGCTTCGGTTCGACAGCATTATTCAGCCATTATTTTCATTCTCATAATTTAAAAAATGTTAAATTGATGCTCAAATCTATGTTATTTTAAATAAATAGTTGAAGCTATATATTAATCAAGTAATTTAGAAGATATATTATTTATTTAATACCATCTTTATGTTATTTAAATTTAAATATTACATTGCGCTCTAAAGACTTTTTAAACTTCTTACCGTTGCAATGGGTTTCCAACCTACTTGCTGAATAAAAAGTTGGAATTTGGTTCAACGACCTCCTTGCAGTTAGAAAGACTTTAGAAAGTTGGAACATGGTTGAATAAAATAGAACTTGTTTTTTTTAATAATTTGACAGCTGTCAGTAGAAAGCGATTCTCCCTAGGGCTGAAAGTTTTACTTTCAATTAGGCCCCTCAGGCAACTTCAGACCTACTTTCAGAGTATGAGTAATGAAAAATTATTTTTACGTTGTAGCTGTTTGTTGTCCCTGAATAAGTGGCCTAATATACATAGTGTCCTTAAAAAAATACTTGTACCTACCTGTAGTTATTACGATGCACGAGAAGGCACATCGTTAATCATTATAATGGTGTCAATGCGTCGTGTTTATAGTGGAATAAAAAGAAGAGGCATAAAAGTAAGTCATTTTATTACAAATAGATAGATTGTAATATTACAATAAATAGATAATTGACTAGATGGCAGAGTGGTTGTATCACTACCAGCCATTGCCGGCACCGTATCCACTGGAGCCATAGCCGCTAGAGTATCCGCCGGACAGTCCACTGGAGTATCCGCCAGAGTATCCGCCCGACAGTCCACCGGAGTATCCGCCCGACAGTCCACTGGAGTATCCGCCGGAGTAGCCGATGGGGCCAGCGGAGTAGGAAACTGCAGGCGCAGCAATGACCCTCCTCTGGGTGATGACCTGTGGTACAGAGACCACCTTGCGCACGGAGACCACTTGCGGCATCTCCACCACCCTGTTGACGTTGACCACCCTGTTGACGGCGACCACCTGTGCGCCTCCCCCGTAGCCGCCGCCGTAGCCTCCCCCGTAGCCACCGCCTAGGCCGCCTCCTAGGCCGCCGTAGCTACCGCCGTAGCTGCCGCCGTAGCCGCCGACTCCTTGGGAGAGGAAGCCGCGCTTCTCGCGCACGTTGCCGGCGCACGCTGCCGCCACGAGGGTCATCATCACCACCTGAAACACGACGCCCATTGTAGGCACTGCCAGTCTGCCAGTCTGCCAGCTGCCAGTGACGCATGCACGATCACGTCACGTCACGTCACTCGCACGTCATTCTCATACTGAGCATAATATCTACTCACCAAGGAGTTCATGTTGTTGCTGTTGCTGCTGGGAGGAGAGGTCGGAGCGAGCTGCTGACGAGGAATGATGCCGCCCTCTGTCGCACCACACTATAAATACGAGCGGCGCGGCTACCGTGGCGCAACCATGTCCTTGCTGTTGTGGTGACTTGCCCAGTTAATTAGATAAAATATACTCATATTTTCAATAATACTTTTAAAATATTCATAAAGCATAATACCTACCATTTCTACAAAAATATATATATTTCAGACCAATAGATGCATGTACAAGTACATACAGGCTTTATGCAGGTTATTATAGTTAGAATAAAGAATGCACTAGCTTGTTTGACTCAAAATAAACTGTAACACGTACGTAGGTAGGGGCATTTGATGACAAGTGATAGTCGCATATTATTGTATCGCAGATGAAGCACGCCCCTCTCTCCTCACAGGGCACGGCTCTGCGGCTGACGGCCGCTACTAGAGACAAAATAACAAATGAAGCACATCCATTATCTTACCCAAGACCCTCGCTTCATGTCATGGGACCAGAACTTGGGAAAGCGCTTGTAGACATTATAAATAAGTATTTAGAATTATGCTCGTGCTTTTACTGTATGTCTCCGCGCTTGCGCGCACAGATGGATTTTTAGAAGGTTCTTAATTCGGTTGTATTTTTTCTTAATTTTATGTTTGTTTATATCATAACTTCGTCATTTTTGAGCCGAAGTAAAAATATTTTTACTAAATTATTATTATTTTTTATTTGCAAGTTGGCCAAGAACCGGCTACAGAAGCGTTGTAGGCGCCCTGCAGCAAGATGGATGGACGACATAGTCAGGGTCGCGGGGCGGCATAGGTTTAGACTGGCACAGGATCGAGGTAGATGGCACAAACTAAGGAAGACCTATACCCAACAGTGGGTGAAGTCGGGCTGTGTGTGATGATGATGATGATTTGTAAGTTTACAATTTCAGATTGGTTCCTTTTTTACAATTTTACTTTTTAAACTGATATTATTTACTGATAAAGTATCATTTGATTCAGTGCCTGTACCTTTTGTGTCATGTCACCCGACTACATAGCACCACATTGTCCTATAGCGATGACTCTTCCAAGTCAAGAGTCAACATATTTTTCAGTAATGGTAATAATCGCTTTTGCAATAGAAAAGACTTCAACGCGCACGTACCACGTGTTCTACTGTAATATAATATACATACTAATACAAATGTGTATTTATTTTCTTTCAACTTAATCTAGAGTTCATTTCATAGGTTCGGGACCCTCTTATAAGCATAGAAATACCCGTGTTAGAGGGTCTCGCTCTCCCGTAATATAATCGTTATGACTAAAAACTATGTAAATGACAAAAAACTATAATTAATAGTATATTTCATTACAAGTGCGGGAAGGCTGTCATTGCAAAGAGTTCCGACAAATGTCTACCCGAGCCGAAGGCGAGGGTTGACAGTCGGAACAAGTTGCAATGACGGTTCCGCACGTGTACTGAACGACTATTTTTAATACAGTTGCGAAAAAATGAAGCAATTTAATAAAATAATAAAATACCATTTGCTTTTTTCTCTTCTCTCCACGCAATAAGTTCGTCATATGATGCATGTAGCGACTTTTTGACTTTTCCGGTAAAATGTTCTCCGAAGCATTTTGTAATTAATAATAATTTTGTGCAATTATACTGAGTTCCGGTGGTGTTCATTCAAAAAAACTAGGGTCGCAATTACTCATTTTGTGCAACAAACAAATAAACTCGCAAAGAAAATTTCTTTATAAAGGCGCCAACCGTAGATTTTTTTTTCTTTTTTCTTTTCGCTCCTTTCGAAGCAGGCTATAGTACCAAGACCATACCGCCTAGTCTTACGTTTTGCTTTTTCTCTTGAGTTGGGTTTTTTAAAATTTACGTCTTTCGTAATTTTTCTTTAGGTGAAATTTATATCAATAATTGAGCCAACCGTAGAATATAAGCAGAGATTTTTTTTTTCTTCACCCATTCTGGAAGGCAAAGGGAACTATACCCATACAGCCAAGTCTTCAGTAGATTTTTTTTATTGATATGAATTGAAAATGAAATTTAATGAGATGAAATGAAATGAAACCTAACATAATTCATTCAATCAAATCATTAAATCTGTTAATGAAACAAATTAGTAGCTTCTTTTTAGAAATAATACGTATTTGCATGAATCATATCATAGTAAAAACTTCATGGTTGGTTTTTCTTTTTAGACATTATTTTGACAGTTGGGAAAGAAAAAGCACTAGTGCGGGAAAGGTAAAAAAAAAGCACGCGTGTGTAATAGCCCACATCCCGAACGCTATACGTCCCTGCAATACGCCACTTTTTGAGCAACTGTATTAAAAAACTTTTTTCTTCAAACGGAGCTTACAGTAGGTAAGGGTGCGTGTGCGTGGGAGTGTGTGTGTGAGTGTGTGTTGGTAATGGGCCTCCATGTTTCTCCCAGCCTCTTAAGAGTCTGGTTAGCACAGAGGGAAACCTGAAAGATATTTAAATATTCAACATTATATTTATTTTGTTGTAAAGGTAGAAAGATTCTATCACGTAGTGAAACTCCCAGCATAGCTCTCTCCATAGCTCGTTGCGCGACTTTGAGCTTGTGCACGAGGCCTATAGTTAGCAACCACGTCTCAGTTCCATAAGTCATCACTGGCAACACGCACTGATTAAAGACTTTCGTCTTGAGGCTCTGCGGTATCTGCGACGAGAAGATGTGGCGCTATTTCCCTTACTCCTTTTACTTCCATCAATCCTTTTATACTTACAAAATATAATTTTATCATTAATATTTGAAACTCAAATAAATGACTTTTTGTAAGTTTTTGCAACATGTACTACTACTAGAGATGGGTTTTTGCCTGGGCATTTATGGACGTATTGAGTAAATGCCGAGTAAACGTCCATTTACGCCCAGTAAACGTCCCAAAACAGGGCGGATATATTTTTATTGTAAAATATCGCAAAATTCACAAATTATTACACAATGCTAAGTTCAAATGACTAAAAAGGTTTTTTTAAGTTAATCTATAATCAATATCAGACTGAAGAAGTCCACTACTGGACATGGGCCTCCCCTACACTTTTCCACAGGAAGAAAGATTCTGAGCCCTTTCCATCCACCGACTTCCTGCGATCTTAACAATGTCGTCAGGCCATCTGGTAGGCGGGTGCCATACTTTTGGTCTTCCAGTTCGTGGTCGCCATTCGAGAACCTTTATTCCCCAACGGTTGTCGGTTCTTCGAGCTATATGAACTGCCCATTGCCACTTCAATTTACTAATTCTAAGAGCTATGTAGGTGATCTTGGTTTCTACGGATATCCTCATTTCTGATTCTATCACGTTGTGAAACTCCCAGCATAGCTCTCTCTATAGCTCGTTGCGCGACTTTGAGCTTGTGTACGAGGCCAATAGTTAGCGACCACGTCTCAGTTCCGTAAGTCATCACTGGCAACACGCACTGATTAAAGACTTTTGTCTTGAGGCTTTGCGGTACCTGCGACGAGAAGATGTGGCGCAATTTACGGACGCTGCCCATCTGAGTTGGATTCGTCGGCTGACCTCTTTGTCGAAGTTGGCTCTACCTAATTGCATCGTCTGACCCAAATTAACATGAGCATTAGGCATGATATTTGTCTTGCTCATGTTCATTTTTAGACCCACCTGTTGGGAGACAATATTGAGGTCTCTGAGCATTGTGCCTAACTCTTCCAGCAACTCCGCCATTATGACTACTTAGTCATAATGGCAGAGTCACTGGAAGACTGGAAGACGTCGGCAAATCGAAGCTGAGTGATGAATTCGCCGTTGATGTTAATGCCATACCTTGTCCAGGACACGAGCTTGAAAATATCATCCAGTGCCGAGGTCAACAGTTTCGGAGATATGAAATCTCCCTGTCTCACCCCTTTTTGCATGTGGGTTGGATTTGTAATCTGGTCCTGAAGTTGGATAGACATTGTGGCATTCCTGTAGATACATTTCAACACTTCGATATACTGATAGTCAATTTGACACCGCTGGAGCGACTATAGCATTGCCTAGGTTTCGACTGAATCGAAGGCTTTCTCATAGTCCACAAACGCTAAGCAAAGTGGCCGATTATAGTCCTCAGTCTTCTATATAATCTGCCGTAGCGTGTGGATGTGGTCTATGGTGCTAAAGCCTTTCCGGAACCCGGCTTGTTTGGGAGGCTGAAAGTCGTCGAACCATCGAGCGAGACGATTGGTAACTATTCTCGAAAACAGCATAAAGACGTGGCTAACCAGAGAGATGGGCCTATAGTTCTTTAAGAGGGTGTTATTACCCTTCTTGGAGAAGAGCACCACTACGCTCCTGCCCCACGCTTCAGGCGTCGTACCCTCGAGGATGACAGAATTAAAAAGCTTCTGAAGAACCTCAAGTATCGGCGTTCCACCCGCTTTCAGAAGATCTGTCGTTATTCCGTCTTCCCCCGGTGCCTTGTTACTCTTAAGCTGCTTGAGAGTCGTTCGGATCTCGTATAGGCTGATGAAAGTAGCGACTTCCTAATTCAACTGAATAGCGGCTGTGCAAAAGCTTTTTGAAGATGGGAAGAGATATCACTTTTCTGATATCAATAGGAAGAGAATTCCAAATACGGATAGCTTGTACAGTGAATAAGTGCTTATAGAAAGAATAAGAGTGGACAGGAAGTTGTAGAGTTTCAGAAGACCGTAAGGTAAGAGAGTTAGAAAGATTTAGGTATTCAAAGCGTTGAGATTAGTTTAGCTTTTAGATAAGGGGGGTGGAGGGGTTAAACATGACACTTGTACAAGAGGGAAAGGAGACGAGTATTCCTGCAAAAACAAATAGGCAACTTAAGCTTATTACAAAAATCGGAAACATGGTCATATTTGCGTAAACCAAATATGAACCTAATAGCAATGGTTAAGCAACAACTTCCACATCCAGAATATTTGCTATGGTTAAGGCTATGCTCGGAGTCTCTCTCAGAGACAGGATCTGGAACGAGGTCATTCGATAGAGGACCAAAGTTGTCAACATAGCCCAAAGAACTAGCAAGCTCAAGTGGCAGTGGGTCGGTCATGATTCGAAGAACCGATAATGTGAAGACCACGTTTAGGCAAACGTAGTGTAGGATGCCTCAGATTAGATGAAACGACGACTTATGCAGAGTGGCGGGCAGCAAATTGATAGGAAGAGCCAAACCGAACCCTGAGCGAAGTGGCGCGCCATGGGAGTGACCATGTCCAGCAGTGGACTATAAAAGGTTGATGATGATTACGTTAGTGACAGCGATTAGCAAGCACGAATCACGAATACCATGTGCGGTAAAATGTTGATTTAAATAACACCGACCGACTGTGGTTCTGCTGATAATTCTGTAATTTGGCAACAACGATATTTTTTATTTTCAGTGAGATCCTCTTTTTTGGTCAATTACTATTTGTTCTAATATTAAAATGGTTTAAACAGGTACATCTTACGAATACTCAATGAAAAAGTCTGATTTTGACTAATTAGAGTTTCCGCCCTGATTTTGGACATTTAAAAGGACGCTTATTCGTTTTTGCCCTATTTGTCCAGTTTATGGCCTTTTCGCCCAACTGGGTTTAAACCCTCTGCCCATCTCTAAATTCTACTACTATGCGTTTTCACAGATGATAATAGCTAGCGACAAAGAACAACAAACTACTGGCCGACTAACCTTAAGTTCAGTAGGTACCTCAACTATGCACCTATTTATAGTTATAGGTACATACTTACGTACCTACACATTTACTTTGATACAAATAAATAATAATAGTATCGCACGATGCCACTAAATATAATGTTGCGCATTTAATTTTGAATTTTAATGTAAGCAAGAGCAGTGATTTCGCAAGAGTTTTACAAAATGGCGACCTCGGCCTCTCCGCGCCTCCTCGTGTGGAACACTCAGCATCCCCGGTCCCCGGGGAAATGCTTACCCACTCATTGCTATTCCTTATTCTTATTATACTCGGTCTAGCTAGCTACACTGAGCTGTAATCTGATTCAAAAGATATAATTATTTGTATTAAGTATACTTAGTGAATATAACAGTTTAGCTTTTTGTCGTGTTGTGGTTTGTGGTGGATGTCGTTGATGAAAGTATATCGGCAGGTAGCAGTAGCACGCAGTGCTGTATAGTGAGTGGTACGCAAGCTGTGGCACGCGGCGGGGCGCGGGCGGGGCGCGGGCGGGGCGGGGCGGGGGGGGCGCGGCGACACGCGAGCTCGCGGAAGGAAGCGCACTCGCCCTGTCAACCAGACCGATCGCGAATTATGTACGTGCAACATGCACTTCTACTATGTTTCACGAGCTGATACTTTTTGCGATTCAAAAGTTTCACCTTGGAGAATAGAGGCGAATAACTAACAAAAAAAAAGAAATGGCGGGACAAACCTTAATCTTGAATAGACGGAAAGAGGGAAGGGAGGCCTTTGCTCTGCAGTGGGTCGACAATGTAATTTGTTTATTGACACAAAAGGTTGTACACATTCATAACAGGTGAAATAATTATCAAATGAAGGTGCACCTAGCTGCTAAATAATAAAACAGCTAAATGAGAACAAACAAATTACCTAATGGTGAAGGTAATGACCTACTGGAGCACTGGTGGTCTAGTGGTAGCAGCCCTGCCTTCCGATCCTAAGGTCGTGGGTTCAAATCCAGTTGTGTACCAATGAGTTATGTACACAATGCCAGTGCTCTCAAACGGTGAAGGAAAACATCGTGAGGAAACCGGCTTATCGTAGAACCTACAAAATTCGAAAATATGTGTCAAGTGCACGAAAGGAGCCTCTTTGAGGCGCACTTAAAATCCTTTCACCACACTTGGTTCGAAAAGAATCAGTGACACGATAAGAAGAATGACCTAATAACAATGCAATGGCTATATAATAATAATAATGTGAGATCAAATAATTTATTATTTTGTTTTATTTATTTTTTCTCGTAAAACAAACAGCTTTTAGTAACTAGAAATAGGTACATAGTGGTAGTGTAGAACAACTAAAGCCTAAACAGTTTTCGCTAATAGAACATTATAACATAAGATACAATGTTAAAGTAAAAGATGAAGAGAAAGATGTACGAAATCATAAATTGTCTTTTGTACTTATATATTACCAATGGAGAAAAATAAATAGGCAAGCCATAAAAATGTACACTTAAACTAACGAATGATAGTACAAAGGTATTATGGTCTTTATTATACAAAACTAGCAGTTGGTGCCCGAGCTTCGCTCGGTATTTTTTTTTTGTAAACTGTTGTGTTATAATAATAATAAACTTTAAAGTTGTTAGTTTATAATAATAAACTCCACTACTCGTCAATAGATGGCGTTCTCTGTCCCACTAACTCATGACTTAATCAACAGATGGCGCTAGGAGTTATGATTTTATGATAAAGTTGATTATTTATTTTACGACATTTCTAAACATTTTCTTAAAATGAATCCTAGCTAGATCGTTTTATCGTCCCCGAAAACCCCTGTATACTTAATTTCATGAAAATCGTTGGCTCAGTTTCCGAGATCCTAAATATATGTATATCTATATATATAAATCTTTCGTGTCACAATTTGGAACGCGATAAACTCCGAAACTACTGAACGGATTTCGATAAAATTTTGCAACTGCCTATAATATGGTCGGACTTAAAAGATAGGATAGTTTATATTCAATATTTAGGTGTTATTAATTTATAAGGGGCAAAAGTTTCGAAATCTATGTCTATCCCTTTCTATCACGTAGGGACTTATATATGTCTATCCCTTTCTATCGCTTAGGGATTTTTCTGAAAATTCTCGACTTTGACGAGGAAAGAACGCTCTAGAATGTCTTTGAGGTTCTGGTATGATCAAATTTAATTCGAAGACTGAAATTATTCGGCTAGCATACGGAATGCATCCAAACGTTAGTAATCCAGAATTATCTAGAATACTCAAATATACCCATGCAAACGGTTTTGAATTCTAGATTTGGACAAAATGTTCTAGAAAATAGTGCCCCTAAACGTTATAGAATGTTCTTTCATCATCATCATCAATTGATATCAGTCCACTGCTGGACGTAGGTTCACCTTGAGTAACAAAGGCTATATTTGTGTGTTTAAAAAATAAATGTCCACCCGTGCGAAGCCGGGACAGGCAGCTAGTATATATATATATACAAGATTTTCTCGTTTAAAGGTATAAGATTTCTACGACTACGAAAGATGTAACCACAGACAACCATTAGTTTTGTCCTATTTGGTTACTACTGTACCACGACGGGGTCACCATTTGAGTAGGTACGTATGTACCTTTTATTGTCATCCTTCACATTAAGCGAGTGTTGTAGCAGCTCTATAGTAGGTATAGCATGACAGTTCCGGGCAGGACGTCCGGCCGCGGGTGCGGGTGCGCGCCGGGTGCGGGCCGCAGCCGCCAGCAGCGCCGCCGCCGCCGCCGCCGCACAGTCGCCCGCCGTCCACTCACCACTCCGCCCGGCGCACACGCTGCGCCATGTCCAATATCGTGAGTACCTATACCTACCCTCATTACTGCTTTAATTATATACTCACCTACTCATTACTACAGTAACACTCTCGCATTGTCTCACCATTTTAAGATAAATATTCGCGATAAATGTAGAAGAAATCCGTGAGCAAACATTTTGTAATGTACAGGCGCGGCTGATATAGTGTAAATGAGTGTGAACGTATTCCAGACGAGGTTGCTAGCCCTGGCGCTGTACGCGTTAGCCGCGGGCGAGCCAGTGTCTCCGAGTCGGCAGCTGTCGCGACGCGGCGACGGCGACGCCTTCCAGATGTACTCGCGGCAGTTCGCGCGCGAGTACGAGCCCTACATGTTCGCCGCCATCCCGCTGCACGCGCCCGTGCCCGTGCTGCGCGTGCTGTCCCGCGCGCCGCTCGCGCTGCAGCCGCGCGCGCAGCACCCGCGCCTCTACCCGGACCCGGAGCTGCAGGACCCCCGTCCCTCCCGGCAATCGACGCGCCACTACGCTAAGCCCGCGCGACCCTACGCGCCCGAACACGAGTACGAGGCATCCACGTACGAGTACCCGCGCGCGACCTCCTACCGCAAGCCCCCCCCCCCCCGGCCCCGGCAGGTGCCGTCCTACGAGTACGGCCCGTACGCGGCGTCGCTGCAAGTGCAGCCCGCCGCCGCCGCCGCCGCGCCGTACGAGGCGGAGGCGTACGCGACGCAGGAGGCGGCGCCGGCGCCCGCGGTGCTGTACGCGCGCCCGAGCCCCGGGGGAGGGTTCACGTACCGGCGGGTGCCCGACGCGACTGCGCCACATAAGAAGAAGGCTTCTGCCACGAAAGAGAAGGAAAAGGATCCGCCCTTCATCGTGAAGATTCATAAATACAGAGTCGTTAGAGATGACCTAATCTAACATTATGATTTTAAAGTGACACGAGAACTCGTAACCAACTATGGTAGCATTTTGTTAAGCACCTAGAAGTCACACAGGTCCGCAAGTAGGTATGTAGTTTTAACCCCACACTAAGGTGTCGTGGCTACCGGGACTACGAGTACCATCGGTGGTAAATTTTAAATTTGAATTTGGTAGAAAATTAACATATAAAATTCGTTATTCAGTTGTATGTAAAAAAAAAAAAAAAAAAAAAAAAAAAAGTATCACAAGAATCATTGGAAACTCATATGGATTAAACGGGTATTTATCGGGAATACCTTATATTTATATTTGCCGATACGTCAGGGTGTTACAATAGCCGTGGTCGCGGGCAGGCTGGAGTTCATTGAAGTTACCTTCGAGAAGCAGAAGCATTAGCAGTTGCTTGCAACCCTCACTAGGTCTTTAGAATTAAGTATGACGATAAATATCCGTTTAATCGATGTAACCGCACCGAAAGCGCTAATATAAAAAAAAAGTGCTATTATTTGAAACGTCATAGAGCTATGAGGAGTCTAAGTGCCAGTTCCACGCGACCAAGCCTAGAAGAACACGCAACACACTAGGGCTTGGTTCCTGTGGTTTTTTGTGTGATCCGCTGCTGCGTAGCAGTGCTGCGCAAACGTAGTCACTTTTTGTTGCCGATACGGCACACCATCACAGGGAACCGTAGTTGCTGTGTCCGGTATCCCTATATAGTCTGAGTTTTACTCGATCGGATTGAACAGTTCGTTTCGCCTACGTGTCTCTCTGTTTTCTATGGAGTAAAAATGAGACACAAATCGTTTCGATCGCTACTACGTAGTATATTGTCACAAAGAGCTACGTGAGTTTTGTTACGTTTGTAAAATATTATGTATACATAAACTTACTTAGATTATGTAGTAATTTTATTTAAATGTAGGTAATTTAAGTATAATGTAGGTATTCGTTGGTAGGTATTTACTTAAATTATTTTATGATGCTTGAAATGTTTCACTATAATAAACACTTCAAGTTACTTAGAAACTATGATGCTAGGGCTACATTAGCGGGCTATGGCGAATATTCGTGTTAACGCGATGAATGTGGCCGGGTACATCGTGTCTTCGCGTAGTATTCGGACGAAGACGATGTAGTATCGGGGAGCTGTCGGTAAACTGGCGCGAATCAAAGGGATTTGTCGCGACAATATTCGCTTAGGTGGCTACATCTACGTCATTTCAGTGTCATCCAGACTTTGAACCGAGACGGACGTGCATTTAATTTTTTACACTATGGAGTAACGAAAAAGTGTTAGAATTCATTCAATTTTATGAAACTGAGAGTATTATACAGAATCCTAGTGACCCCAACCATAAAAGAAACACGTGGTGCATATTTTTAATGCGTGGATTCGAATTAAAAATATGCTCAGTTGTCCAACCACAGTAGAAGAAATGAAGAAGAAAAAAGATTCATTGGCGGCAATGGTTTAGACTGGCACAGGTTCGAGGTAGATGGCACAAACTAAGGGAGGCCTATACCCAGCAGTGGGTGAAGTCGGGCTGTGGATGGTGATGATGATGATGATGATGGCATACTACAGAGCCCATCTCAATAAAATTAAGAAATCGATTAAGACACAATCCAGCACGATGCATCGCGTCAACTCGACACGAATCTTCGCCCGCCTTAATGTAGACAAGAACATCGCCTATACCCGAACACCATGTTTTTGTCGCGCCAACGCGACACGAATCTTCGCCCGCTAATGTAGCCGCAGCATGAAAAATACGCTTACCGCAAATAGTCTGATATATCTTTGTGTGTTGTTGCTTGTTGTGTTATGCGAAGAATAAAGTTTTTTACAGAAACACTATAATTCTATGTAGGAAAATAATGCGTAGGTAGGCCTACGCATTATTTTTTTCGTTGTAACTACACAGGTAGGTAGGTACCTTACCAAGCTACTTACTTACCTTAGCAGTCGGAGTCGCTAGGTACCTACCGGTTCAAGAACCAAGGTCTAATATCCATTCCTTTAATTTCCGTCCTTTTTGCCTTAGCATTTTCAAGTTCTTGTTTGCCTTGTTTTCACTACATTCGAAGAGAGGAGAGACGAGAGAGAGAGAGAGCGTAGAAAGAGAATGTCTACGTACGAGAGAGAGAGATACCCTTTTTCTTCTACTTAATTAATGGCATCTGTTCATTAGGAACAATTTGGCCAGTGTCAAATGAGGATAGATTACATAAATAAAATAGAGTTTATCGAGTGTGTCAAGTTGTTATCACTGGCTTTAGAGAAAATGATGGTGGTTTTCTTCAAAACATTAGGTACCTACTTTGTCTCATCAATTTTCCCTAAAAAAGGGACGTGCTCACTCGAAAACAACATTTGATAGACGAAAATGTGGTAGCAAAACTCCGACTTCGGGTAGGTACTGGGACCTAATTCTCGGGCCAACCGAGATTTTCAATGTCCCTTAATATACACATTGGCATTGCACAACCCCGCACTTTTGGTTGGTATTCTGATATTCTGATTTGATCGAAAAGGTTTCTGATGGGTTTGAAAACAAAAGACCATCATTTTGATTTCAAAGCCAAGTAGGGCCGACTCGACTTTGACTGACAAAGATCAACAACACGATGTACCACAAAAGTCCATACATCTCAGCAATAAAAATCTATAATCATTTACCTATTGATTTAAAACAACTGGAAGGTAACATGTTTAAAAATAGTTTAACAAAGTTGCTTATTCATAGAGTCCACTTTAATTTAGGTGAATATTTTGAACTCAATTAGCGCCTCTAATATAGTAGATATGATTAGATTATACCTACTTAGTTACTTTGTTAATTGTTTTAAACAATATTTCAAGTTTTATGTATTATTTAGGGTAATATTATGTCTGTATGTTCTTGCCAAATAATTTGTTTATATAATTTGTTCTTATTGTTATTGGGCACAAACTTGCCCTTTTATTGTACGTCCGGAACGGACAAACTGTGAAAACTGTACCTAGCCATAGCCACTAAGATCTTTTCTGTAAAACAGTTATGCACTAAATATTTCAAATTATAAAAGTATTTTATTTACGTAATATATCGCTGGTTAAATGCTAAACTGCCACATTCCAAAATATGTTTTTTTTTCAGTAAAGCCATTTTAAAGTTACAAAAGTTGTTTTTTTTTAATAAATGAGCCTTTATTTCTTTTAATACCTAAGTTATTACCTACCAATCGACGCGTAATTTTAATTGGAATCAAAGTGCATTTATAGCTTTTCCGTAACTATAACCCAAAGTCTTAAAAAACTAGATAAGTTACTTTAGCATATAAAAATTTAGGCACATGTAAACAAATATTACATTAACGTGCTAAACAATAATGTTAGCCTTCACACAAAATTTGAAAAAAGTAAGATCAAGAAAAATTAATCTTAAAAACTAAACTTTGGCTTCAAGAAATATGATTGAGTTCACCTTAAACTTATGTGCAAAGCAAACACATCTCAAAAATTAAACTTAGGCTCCAAGAAATATGATAAAGTTCACGTAAAAGTTATGTGCAAAGCAAACACATCTCAAAAATGTCACTTAAGCTCCAAGCAATATAATTAGGTTCACGTAAAAGTTATGTACAAAACAATCGCATTTCAAAAATGTCATTGTTGAATATAAAAACGATGTAATTACAATAAGATTTCTCGTGCTAAGGTACCACATTTTAGAATGTGTTACCTTAGCACATAAAAATAATTATTATGTCTTGACGTTGATTTATATTCAAAAGGACCACATTTCGAAATAAGACACTTTTGAATATAAATCTTAGTTAGCATAGCTTATTTTTTTGAGATACGGCACTCTGGCTTATAACTTGCATGCGATTCTGCCAACCACTCAACCACAACTCACAAAGTGGCTGCTTAGCTCTGAAATTTGGCGCCAAAGTATATAAATGCTAAACAGTCATTATCTGCTTTTTTGGTAGTTTTTAATGCGAAAATGAAAGGTGTCTTTTATTCATACTATGAAATGGCTATTTTAAGCGCCATTTTTGTAATAAAAACGATTTCCTAAATTTTTGAGATGTGGCACCTTGGCATTTAACCAGCGATATTATCATTAATCTCATTCTCATTAAACTACTCGACACTGGCAAAATTTATTTGAAAAGGACAGATGCCATTCATTAAGAAGAAGAAAAAAAAGTGTTTTTCATCGCTCACGCTCACTGTCATGTCCAAAACGTAAGACTAGGCGGTATGGTCTTAGTACTATAACCTGCTTCGAAAGGAGCGAAAAAAATAATAATAATAATAAACCAAAATTCTGAGAGGTTATATTATTTATTTAATTTTTAATTATGTTTACAGTGGCAGTGGGTGGTGCACTTATCCTAAAGTTATTATTTCCTCACAAAGTTTTGTCCCAGGTTTCCAATTCCTTACCACAGCAGCTGCTATATGGTTCATAAATATGCCGCGGGTGAAAATTGATTACGTTGTAAGCTTCAGCAATGAAGATCCTGTAAGTGTTTTTATTTCTACTTTAAATTGGACACTGTTTAACTAAAACGTTCCAATCCCTAAGAAGTTTCATAGGTTATATACGTTTCAATTAAACAGCGTCCAATTTATAGGCACAGCCTTTACAGCTCAGTTGATTAGGTAAATAAAGATATGAATATAAATATCCATAAAATTTCCAACAAACTTTATGCATACAGTCATAGAGTAAAAACCGAAATTATGCTATTGACTTATAACTTGTAATAATAGGAAAACCAAGCCAGTAACTTACTCTCCTGGGAGGTGAGTAAGAAGCGATGGCTGTGCAGCGCGGGCGAGCCCACCTGCTCCGTGGTGCTGCAGCTGGCGCGGGCCGTGAAGGTACCTCAACTAATTATTACCTAGGTACATTTTTAATGACCCTGTACCAGTCAAATAGTTTCTTATAAGTAGGTAACCAATCAATCAACATATGTTATAAAAAGCAATTGTGTGTAGCTATGTACATACAGGGCTTTCCCTATCTCCGCCGACTAGAGGATCTACTAGACCTAGACCGGGGTATATGGTAGATACCCCGGTCTCCTTCTGTAAGTCGGGGAGTTTGGATGGAATATGCATTAGGAATTGATAGAAGTGGTTCTGGGAGGCAAAAGTTTTGAAATCAATGTCTATCCTTTTCTAACATGTAAGGGCTTTTCTTAGGTCTATATTATATCCTTTTCAATCAAATGAATTTTTATGGTTTTACTAAATCATAACATATTAGATAAGTAGTATCTGTAAAGTTATATCTAGATTAATGATAATAATAAATAAATAAATAATGAAGACTTTTCTAAAAGTCCTAGAAAATTAGCCTCCTAGAAAATTGTGCTTGGCTATAGTATTTTTGCTATGTGTAATGTACTATTCTTGTGGTGTACAATAAAGTGTTATCTATCTATCTAGATTTTTACAAAATGTTCTAGAATATAATGTTCTTAAATATTTCAGAATGATCTAGAATAATAAAATTTAAATCAAATATTTTGAATGAGATCAAAGATCATCCAGAATGCTCCTAATCATGGAATGACCTAGAATAATGAACTCCCGGGCTCTGCTGCTAGTATTGTATACTTTCAGATATCGTCAGTTCAAATAGGCGCCCACTGCGCCGCGCTAGTGGAGGTGCTGGTGGCTCGATCCGAAGCCCCGCATGAGCCCTTTCAGGTATCCTCTACATTAAGTTCTTTCTAAGTCTCGACATTTCTAATGGGTTTCTCTGAGATAACTGTATAATGTTTAGGTAGATAACTGGTCCACTTCACTTAATAGATGAGCAGCATTCTCTGCTATGGATGTCTATGTCATGCAATGTTATAACTCTTATTTTTAAATTGTATTAATACACCTACTATAATTATCAATCTTGTTGCTTTCATAAACATCATCAAAATATATTATGCAATAACAATCATTTAGCAAGCAAAATATTGGTTCACCTTTGTATGTACTAACCCTTCTTCTTCTGAGTCGTTACACTCTTGACAGAGTGGTCGTGGTCGTCATGACGAGGCAGTGGCTCGCCTAACAATTTTCCGCCACTCATCCCGCACCGCTGCTCTTCTGGTGCATTCGTTAAGAGGGGCGTCTATGGCGGATTTGATTTGGTCCGTCCATCTCATGGGTGACCTGCCACGAGCTCTTTTGCCCTCAAACTTCCCCTGCACCACCAGGCGTTCTATGGAGACCTCTCCACGACGTGATACGTGCCCAAAGAAGGTGAGAATGCGCGACTGCACAATAGAAGATAGACGCTGCTTGATGCCGAGTTCTTGTAGTATGGAAATGTTGGTGCGGAACTCGGTCCATGATACCCCAAGCATTCTTCTCCAGCACCACATTTCGAGAGCATCTATCTTCTTCTTCTCACTCTCCCGCAGAGTCCACGTCTCCGCAGCGTACAAAAATATGGGAAAAACTAGAGTTCTGACTAGCCGGATTTTAGTGGCTTTAGTGATGTTCCGATTTCTCCATATTTTCTTCAGTTTGTCCACCGCAGTCCTAGAAATCGCCATTCGTCGCTTGATTTCTTCAACGCATCCACCAGTGTTTGTAATCAGTGCTCCAAGATAAACATATGATGTGACCACATTACAATTCGCAATCTGTGTAACTTCTGGCGAGTTGTCGTTGACTCGGTCGACAATCATCATCTTGGTTTTGTTACGATTGATCTTAAGTCCAAACTCGAGGCTAATTGTTTCCGGCGGAGTCCCGCGCGGCGGGGACGGGGGGCGCGGGGACGGGGAGCGCGGGGGACAGGGTGCGTTCGTTCGGCGCGAGCGCGCTGGCGCCGGGCGCGGCGCAGCGCTGGGACCGGCTGCGGCTGGTGTGCTCGCAGCCCTACTACAAGCATTGCAAGGTAACGGGGACGGGGGGCGCGGGGACGGGGGGCGCGGGGGACAGGGTGCGTTCGTTCGGCACGAGCGCGCTGGCGCCGGGCGCGGCGCAGCGCTGGGACCGGCTGCGGCTGGTGTGCTCGCAGCCCTACTACAAGCATTGCAAGGTAACGGGGACGGGGGGCGCGGGGGACAGGGTGCGTTCGTTCGGCGCGAGCGCGCTGGCGCCGGGCGCGGCGCAGCGCTGGGACCGGCTGCGGCTGGTGTGCTCGCAGCCCTACTACAAGCATTGCAAGGTAACGGGGGCGCGGGGACGGGGGGCGCGGGGGACAGGGTGCGTTCGTTCGGCGCGAGCGCGCTGGCGCCGGGCGCGGCGCAGCGCTGGGACCGGCTGCGGCTGGTGTGCTCGCAGCCCTACTACAAGCATTGCAAGGTAACGGGGACGGGGGGCGCGGGGGACAGGGTGCGTTCGTTCGGCGCGAGCGCGCTGGCGCCGGGCGCGGCGCAGCGCTGGGACCGGCTGCGGCTGGTGTGCTCGCAGCCCTACTACAAGCATTGCAAGGTAACGGGGGCGCGGGGACGGGGGGCGCGGGGGACAGGGTGCGTTCGTTCGGCACGAGCGCGCTGGCGCCGGGCGCGGCGCAGCGCTGGGACCGGCTGCGGCTGGTGTGCTCGCAGCCCTACTACAAGCATTGCAAGGTAACGGGGGCGCGGGGACGGGGGGCGCGGGGGACAGGGTGCGTTCGTTCGGCACGAGCGCGCTGGCGCCGGGCGCGGCGCAGCGCTGGGACCGGCTGCGGCTGGTGTGCTCGCAGCCCTACTACAAGCATTGCAAGGTAACGGGGGCGCGGGGACGGGGGGCGCGGGGGACAGGGTGCGTTCGTTCGGCACGAGCGCGCTGGCGCCGGGCGCGGCGCAGCGCTGGGACCGGCTGCGGCTGGTGTGCTCGCAGCCCTACTACAAGCATTGCAAGGTAACGGGGACGGGGGGCGCGGGGACGGGGGGCGCGGGGGACAGGGTGCGTTCGTTCGGCGCGAGCGCGCTGGCGCCGGGCGCGGCGCAGCGCTGGGACCGGCTGCGGCTGGTGTGCTCGCAGCCCTACTACAAGCATTGCAAGGTAACGGGGACGGGGGGCGCGGGGACGGGGGGCGCGGGGGACAGGGTGCGTTCGTTCGGCGCGAGCGCGCTGGCGCCGGGCGCGGCGCAGCGCTGGGACCGGCTGCGGCTGGTGTGCTCGCAGCCCTACTACAAGCATTGCAAGGTAACAACCGCATGGGCTACAAATCCACACTCCTTTTTGGGGTTCCGTAGCCAAATGGCAAAAACGGAACCCTTATAGATTCGTCATGTCTGTCTGTCTGTCTGTCCGACCGTGTCACAGCCATTTTTCTCCGAAACCATAAGAGCTAGACTGATGAAACTTGGTGAGTAGATGTATTCTGTGAATCGCATTAAGATTTTTACACAAAAATAGAAAAAAAACTATAAATTTTGGGGGTCCCCATACTTGAAACTGAAACTCAAAAAATTTTTTTTCATCAAACCCATACGTGTGGGGTATCTATGAATAGTCTTCAAAAATGATGTTGAGGTTTCTAATATAGTTTTTTTCTAAGCTGAATAGTTTGCGCGAGAGACACTTCCAAAGTGGAAAAAAGTTGGTCCCCCCCCCCTCTAACTTCTAAAATAAGAGAATGATAAAACTAAAAAAAATATATGTTGTGTGAATTGTCCACAATATTTATTTATTTATTTATTTATTTATGTTGTACATTACTATGCAAACTTTCAACGATATTTGGTTTGAACGAGATCTAGTCAGTAGTTTTTTTTTTATACGTCATAAACCGTAAACCGCAATTTACCTTTCGATGAACTACAAAAACCTTTATATTATGTTATTTGATGCTACGGAACCCTTCATGGGCGAGTCCGACTCGCACTTGGCTGCTTTTTATTAATACAATTTGAAACAACACGTTAAGCATGAGCTGACAAGGGTTTTGTCTTTAAACGATTGGCATATTATCTTTTTCAGTATGGGATATCGTTCATCCACATCTTCGAGCCGGATGGCGAGCCAGGATCCGCCCCCGCCCCCGCCCCCGCCCCCGCTGCCCTCGCGGTGCCGGCCCGAGTGTTTGCGCTGGAGACCTTCTCTTCGGACGAAGAGGAGTTCCGTCCCGGGGAGCTGTTCGCGCAGTATCGCCAGAGCACCGCCATCGCCACCGGAGACACGGGTACTTACATTATTTACAATCATAATCACATCTTTGCTTTATTTTATAATATAGCTTATCGATGAATCAAAGTTATTAGCTAATACTTAGTAAAAAAATTCCCAGGAGCGCAAATACGGCAAGCCACATCGCAAGCGCTGAAAAAAAACCCTGAGGCGGCCAAACTCATGAAGACATCTCTCAGCAAGGAGCCCTCCCGCGATGTCGACAAGCTCCAGCACACGGAGCACAAGGAGCGCAAGGAGCGCAAAGAACACAAGGAGCACAAGGAGCGGCCGCGACACCAGCTGGATCTCGACACCAGGAAAGAACCTGCAGCGCCCAAACCTAACGAGAAACGCACAGAAACAAACAAAGTCGACAAGACTCCTCGCTCTAAACCGCAAGAGCCATCCACCGGTAGACAATCTGTAGCTAAAAAAGATGTGGATAAGGACGTGAGAAGGGAAAGGGACGACGGTGGAAGTCGTGCGCATAGGAATGGAGAATCGAGTAGCGAGAGAAGGGATGACAACAGAAAACGAGCACATTCGGAAAGAGATCAGGCGGACACGGGTAAGGGCAAGTTGACGAGAAACACTTACAGCATCCGTGTACGAGCACCTACACAGGGATCTCCTTAAAGTGCGCTTGCAACGCACTTCACGCCTGTCATTGAGTTCATCAAATCAATTCGTGTTTGATTTCGAATCATAAGTATACCTCGCGACTCACAGTTTCTTTATAAATATCATTGAAGATAAGTTACTATCCAGGGTGTGCGGACCGTATAGTCCGAATAATGTGTCATCCCCCCGCCGGCCGTGTTTTTTTAAACTTATAATTATTACATTTATAAATTATCCTGTACTCTGAAATAATTTCTCTGACTACAAAGCGTTATGTATTGAATCGCTCCGCCGTGCATTCTCCTGCGAAGGTCTTAATGTATATTGATGTAACAGCAGATGCGACGTCCCCTGCGCGCGTGCTGGCGGGCGCGGTGCTGGTGCTGAGCGGCTACGTGAACCCCGAGCGCGCGCGCCTGCGGGCCTGTGCCGCCGCGCTCGGCGCGCGCTGCCAGCCCGCCTGGGGGCCCGCCTGCACGCATCTCATGTGAGCCCCGCCCCCCCACTCCCTGGCAGCGTGCCCCGAGCGCGCGCGCCTGCGGGCCTGTGCCGCCGCGCTCGGCGCGCGCTGCCAGCCCGCCTGGGGGCCCGCCTGCACGCATCTCATGTGAGCCCCGCCCCCCCACTCCCTGGCAGCGTGCCCCGAGCGCGCGCGCCTGCGGGCCTGTGCCGCCGCGCTCGGCGCGCGCTGCCAGCCCGCCTGGGGGCCCGCCTGCACGCATCTCATGTGAGCCCCGCCCCCCCACTCCCTGGCAGCGTGCCCCGAGCGCGCGCGCCTGCGGGCCTGTGCCGCCGCGCTCGGCGCGCGCTGCCAGCCCGCCTGGGGGCCCGCCTGCACGCATCTCATGTGAGCCCCGCCCCCCCACTCCCTGGCAGCGTGCCCCGAGCGCGCGCGCCTGCGGGCCTGTGCCGCCGCGCTCGGCGCGCGCTGCCAGCCCGCCTGGGGGCCCGCCTGCACGCATCTCATGTGAGCCCCGCCCCCCCACTCCCTGGCAGCGTGCCCCGAGCGCGCGCGCCTGCGGGCCTGTGCCGCCGCGCTCGGCGCGCGCTGCCAGCCCGCCTGGGGGCCCGCCTGCACGCATCTCATGTGAGCCCCGCCCCCCCACTCCCTGGCAGCGTGCCCCGAGCGCGCGCGCCTGCGGGCCTGTGCCGCCGCGCTCGGCGCGCGCTGCCAGCCCGCCTGGGGGCCCGCCTGCACGCATCTCATGTGAGCCCCGCCCCCCCACTCCCTGGCAGCGTGCCCCGAGCGCGCGCGCCTGCGGGCCTGTGCCGCCGCGCTCGGCGCGCGCTGCCAGCCCGCCTGGGGGCCCGCCTGCACGCATCTCATGTGAGCCCCGCCCCCCCACTCCCTGGCAGCGTGCCCCGAGCGCGCGCGCCTGCGGGCCTGTGCCGCCGCGCTCGGCGCGCGCTGCCAGCCCGCCTGGGGGCCCGCCTGCACGCATCTCATGTGAGCCCCGCCCCCCCACTCCCTGGCAGCGTGCCCCGAGCGCGCGCGCCTGCGGGCCTGTGCCGCCGCGCTCGGCGCGCGCTGCCAGCCCGCCTGGGGGCCCGCCTGCACGCATCTCATGTGAGCCCCGCCCCCCCACTCCCTGGCAGCGTGCCCCGAGCGCGCGCGCCTGCGGGCCTGTGCCGCCGCGCTCGGCGCGCGCTGCCAGCCCGCCTGGGGGCCCGCCTGCACGCATCTCATGTGAGCCCCGCCCCCCCACTCCCTGGCAGCGTGCCCCGAGCGCGCGCGCCTGCGGGCCTGTGCCGCCGCGCTCGGCGCGCGCTGCCAGCCCGCCTGGGGGCCCGCCTGCACGCATCTCATGTGAGCCCCGCCCCCCCACTCCCTGGCAGCGTGCCCCGAGCGCGCGCGCCTGCGGGCCTGTGCCGCCGCGCTCGGCGCGCGCTGCCAGCCCGCCTGGGGGCCCGCCTGCACGCATCTCATGTGAGCCCCGCCCCCCCACTCCCTGGCAGCGTGCCCCGAGCGCGCGCGCCTGCGGGCCTGTGCCGCCGCGCTCGGCGCGCGCTGCCAGTCCGCCTGGGGGCCCGCCTGCACGCATCTCATGTGAGCCCCGCCCCCCCACTCCCTGGCAGCGTGCCCCGAGCGCGCGCGCCTGCGGGCCTGTGCCGCCGCGCTCGGCGCGCGCTGCCAGCCCGCCTGGGGGCCCGCCTGCACGCATCTCATGTGAGCCCCGCCCCCCCACTCCCTGGCAGCGTGCCCCGAGCGCGCGCGCCTGCGGGCCGCCGCCGCCGCGCTCGGCGCGCGCTGCCAGCCCGCCTGGGGGCCCGCCTGCACGCATCTCATGTGAGCCCCGCCCCCCCACTCCCTGGCAGCGTGCCCCGAGCGCGCGCGCCTGCGGGCCTGTGCCGCCGCGCTCGGCGCGCGCTGCCAGCCCGCCTGGGGGCCCGCCTGCACGCATCTCATGTGAGCCCCGCCCCCCCACTCCCTGGCAGCGTGCCCCGAGCGCGCGCGCCTGCGGGCCTGTGCCGCCGCGCTCGGCGCGCGCTGCCAGCCCGCCTGGGGGCCCGCCTGCACGCATCTCATGTGAGCCCCGCCCCCCCACTCCCTGGCAGCGTGCCCCGAGCGCGCGCGCCTGCGGGCCTGTGCCGCCGCGCTCGGCGCGCGCTGCCAGCCCGCCTGGGGGCCCGCCTGCACGCATCTCATGTGAGCCCCGCCCCCCCACTCCCTGGCAGCGTGCCCCGAGCGCGCGCGCCTGCGGGCCTGTGCCGCCGCGCTCGGCGCGCGCTGCCAGCCCGCCTGGGGGCCCGCCTGCACGCATCTCATGTGAGCCCCGCCCCCCCACTCCCTGGCAGCGTGCCCCGAGCGCGCGCGCCTGCGGGCCTGTGCCGCCGCGCTCGGCGCGCGCTGCCAGCCCGCCTGGGGGCCCGCCTGCACGCATCTCATGTGAGCCCCGCCCTTCGCCCCACCACACCTTGGCGGCTACATTTTATCGAAAAATGAAGTAAAATAGGAGTTATCGTTTTCCAGTTGCGCGTTCAGCAATACTCCGAAGCTGGCTATGGTGCGCGCTCAGCCGGGCGGCGCGCGCGTGGCCGTGCCCACGGGCGCCTGGCTGCACGCGTGCGCGCGCGCGCGGCGCCGCCTGCCGTGGGAGTGGTTCGCGGCCGAGCCGGCGCGCCGCGTGTCCCCGCCCCCGTCCCCGTCCCCGTCCCCGCGCGAGGGGACCCCGTCAGGTGCGCTCTAGTGCCGCGCATGCCCGCGCCTCGGCGACCTACTCGGATCGTTCATCGAAACTCATCCGCATTATTATTATTTTTTTTTTTTTTTTTTTATTGAAAGGTTCACAAACCAGCCATTACAACAGTATTTCATTGTATTCTAATATCTAAAACTTAATTGGCTGTAAGGCCTTCTAGGTGCGAACACAGCATGCATAGAAAACGTTCACATTACAAAAGTATTACATAAAGAATAAAAACAAAAAAACAATAATAATTAAATAATAATAAAAAGTAGTTACAACACAAAGAAACTCCTAATAGAGGTAACTGATGCACTGAAAATATCGAGCTCGTGACAAATACTATTGTAGGATGAGCACATACGATACAGCGGCGTGTGTTGACCGTATTTAGTGCGGCTTGGGGGGAGAGAGAATGCTTTTCGATTGTGGAGTCGACTATTGAGACGAGGAATCGCAAGATTTAATTTACTGAGGACGTCGGGGCAATCGATTTTACCGTTTATAATTTTGTGAAGGTATATAATGTCGGCGGTTGCACGTCTATGGGCTAGTGGGGTCATTTTGTAGTGCTCTAGTCGTGAGTCATAGGTCGTAAGACTCTGGCAGAGATTGCTGGCGTATGTGAGGTGGTAAAGAAACAATTTCTGGAGTCTCTCAATTCTATCAGTGTGGACAGCATATGACGGATTCCATATAGGGCAGCAGTATTCTAGCAAACTACGGACATAGCAGTTGAAAAGTAAGATGGGAATTTCCGGTTCATTAAACATTTTTGTTTGCCTTATTACGAAACCCGCTAATTTAGCCCCTTTCTTGGTAATATGGTCAATGTGCTCTCTGAAATCCATTTTTTTGTCTACAATAACTCCCAGGTCGCGGATGCTAGTGACTTCCTGCACTGGCTCTCCGTTAATGAGGTATGAGATGTTGTTTGTATTTCTCTTACGAGTAAACTTAATATGGAAGCATTTGGTGGCGTTGAGGATCATTTTGTTTTTGGAGCATTGATGATGTTGATGATGTTGAGATCTTTTTGTAAGTATGCTGTGTCGTTTATTTATTTATTTATTTATTTATTTAGACAAATGCATTTTGGGCTAACAGCTAGCGCCAAAGCGCCCAAACGTAAATTACACAATACAATAAATATAAGTCAGTCTAAACAATACAATACAATTACAATATAATACAATTTTAACATTCATGGTCAAAATATCAAAATAGCAAAATGTCAAGATTACAAATAATAATAATAATATATAATTTCCCAGTATAAATAAAAAAAAAAATCGTTAATTGATAAAATGGTTTTATAAATTTTAAGATCATCCGCGAACAATTTAAACTTGGAAGTTAAATTGGAGCACAGGTCATTTATAAATATGAGAAAGAACATAGGGCCGAGGTGTGAGCCTTGCGGTACTCCAGAGGGCACTTTTTTAATTGGGGACTTGAAGCCACGGATAACGACAAGTTGTGACCGGTTGCGAAGATAGGAATCACACCACCTCAACAGAGAACCACATATCCCTGCATGTCCAAGCTTCTCAATAATAATAATAATAAAAAATAATAAAAAAATTTATTTCAGACAACTATAAAATGTACATTACAAAAATGAAACACCTTAGGTCCATAGTTAATAAATACCTTAGAGACTAACATACATAAAATAAAATAAAATTACTTATTAAATCTTAAATCTTAGGGGCTTTTTTCGTTAGCGCACCCCTAAAGCGACGATAGACGACTCCTGGCGGCCAGAAATCCGAATTGAGAAACATGTCCCCATGCTTCGCAGGCACCTGGAGCACGTACGATTTAAAGGCCGTGTCTCTCATTCCCGATGGCTCTAGCCGCTGCAGATGTAACTGTATTGGTGGCGGGTCCTTGATCCAGAAACGGATCCTCTCCTTTACATATCGAAAGACCTCATCGCCTGAAGTATTCGGGTCCAATCTCGAGAGGTAAAGGAGGATGGTCGGGTCCACAGCACGCAGGGTGACTTCTGATGCTATGACGCTGGCGGTACCACGTTTATTACGTGACGGTTTTGGTCTTTTCTCCACCAGAGTAAAACCATCTTTATCGACCTTTGATGTACCAACGGGGATTTTCGTGTGTGCCTTCTGCCTCAAAACAGCGCAAGGCACTGGAGATGGTTGAGGCTGGCCGGACGCTTGCGCATAACTTTTCTTCTTCGCCAGTTGACGAGCTGGCGGAGTAGGAAGAGATGTTTTCTTCAAAGGCTGCGGTGTTGGCACAGCCGGGGCAGTCGGGCGGTCAATAACCTGCACATCGGTGTCACATGTCGCGCTGCTGACGGGTGACGTTTGGCATCGGGTGACACCACGCTGCACACATACGTTACGTGCTGACGCGGGCGAAATCACTGCTTCGGTATTTTTACTATTGCGCAATTCTTCGACTTGCGTCCTCAATTCGGTGACAATTTTCTCCGAATTGTTCAACTTGGACTTAAGATCTGTCACATCGGTCCTTAGCAGCATGATGTCCTTAAGCAACCTCGTAACATCGACATGGTTAAAGGTCACGGGGGGCAGCTTGTGGAGGTCTCGTGCTACGTAGGTGGGCACATCATCCGGGTCGGTTTCTAAGAACACCTTGAAAATGTCCTGCAGGTCCTTCTTGCCGCGTCCATCTCTCTGCCGAGTTATTAAGCGGATAGGGGTCACGGCTGTGTCGGCAAGCACCTTCTTTGCTTCCAGAATCTGGTCCTCGGTGAAGCTGGACGCAAGAATTTGTTCCAGCGGCTGTATGATTTTTGTATAAAGCACAAAATCATTAAGGAACAGCAGAATGGGTTTCAAAGAAATAAATCAACCACGTTAGCAATCTTTAACCTTATTCGTGACATAGTAAGTAACGTTGATAAGAAACAAATCACAACTGCTCTGTACTTCGACATGTCAAAAGCATTCGACTTTGTTTCACATGAGCTTCTATTGCGCAAGCTTAGTCATTACGGAGTTAGAGGACGCGCATCAGAATGGATTGAAAGCTACCTAATAGACAGAGAGCAATGCGTAGAGATAACAAATTTAAGTGACCTTAAAGTTGTAGAAAAACACCAATCGAAATACATTCATAACAAATTTGGCGTTCCCCAAGGAAGTGTTTTAGGTCCCCTTTTATTTTTGTACTATATAAATGACATAACTGAAGTGACAAACTATAATACAATATTGTTCGCTGATGACATTTCCGTAGTTGTGACATCAAATAATTCTATAAATCATGACAATAATAAACATATATCTGACATTGCAATTACAATTGACTCAATAGTAAAATGGCTAAATAATAATAATTTGAATATAAATTTTAATAAAACTCATTTCTTAAATTTTAATGACCTATTTGACATGAATATTACATATAATAACCATAAATTAATACAACCGGCTTCAGTTTCATTTTTAGGAGTCACTATTAATAAAAAGCTGAACTGGAAGGAACAAGTAGACAAAGTATGCACAAAAGTTAACCGGTTCGTGTACGTGTTAGGTAGACTCCGAAAAACCGTCAATCAAGAATCGGCATTGATGGCTTACTATGGATATGTTGACTCCGTTCTTAGATACGGCCTGACCATTTGGGGGTACAGTACGGATTTTAATAAAGCTTTTATTGCACAAAAAAAATGTATTCGCGCCATATGCGGTATTGGCCCTTTAGAGTCTTGCAAACCATTTTTCTCTAAGTTGAAAATATTAAGTCTTCCTTGTCTTTACATATATGAGACTGCATGCTTTGTGAGCCAACATATGTATCTATACACGACAGCAAATGATATATATCCGCGTAACTCTAGAAATGGAGAGCGTCTAGTGAACGAGTTTACTCCGCGAACTTCTCTCTATCAAAAAAACTGCTATCATATGAGTATCAAAATTTTTAATAAGATCCCGAATGACATAAAAGCTCAGCCTTTCAAAAAATTTAAATGTGTTTTACGCGCCTGGTTGCTTAATCATGGGTTTTACACGGTTAGGGAATATATGGATTTTAAAATGTAAATTTAGGTATAAAAATATTGTAATTTAGGTAATTTTAATTATATTTTTGCATGCTATTAGCTAAATATAGCGAAATATGGAACATTTCTAGGAAATTGCAACACCCTGTTACACCTATTTCAAGCAAATAAAGAAATTCTATTCTATTCTATTCTATTCTATTCTATTCCAGGGAAACCTGGTCCATAACGTCCAGCTTTTGTTGAACGAAGGCCAGCAATTCCTGCACCAGGATAGTGTCGGAGCGCTTGGGTGATTGCGCCATTGCGAATTAAATTTCGCAAACTCGCGGAAATTAAGTGGGTCGGCTCACGAGCAACCTCAACATAACGACCGCTTTGTACGGTGTCAGCGACGCGAATGAGAATATTATGGTTGACGACATCGAAGGCCTTGGAGAAGTCAGTGTATATAGCGTGGACTTCGCTATTATTTTGGAAAGCATCATGTATATCATCAACGTAACCAAGGAGGTTCGATGCAGTCGACCTACCTGGCAGGAAACCGTGCTGGTGGCGATCGAACAAAGGCTTAAAATGGTGGTATAATCGCTTTTGAACCATAGATTCTAAAATCTTGCCTAACGATGATAAGATAGAAATAGGCCGGTAATTACTAATGTCGCATTGGTCTCCTTTTTTGTGAATTGGTGTGATAATTGCCGTCTTCCATTTGCTAGGAAATACACCACTAGAGAGGGATTTGTTATATATTGTATGGAGCGGCTCTACTAGTTGCTCTGCACAGGTCTTAAGAAAAATTGGTGGTAGTGAGTCGCGACCAGGGCCTTTGTTTGCATCGATTAGTCGGAGGGAATTCAAAATATCATGTTTGGTAAGAGAGCATGAGCAAAGAGAAGTATGGCCGTGATCGACGGAATCAATTGAAGCGTGTGATGCGTCATTTGTGTAAATAGAGTGGAAGTACTCTGAAAACAAGTTACTGATCATCTCGCCACCTTGGACGTTTTGAGTGCCAAGGAACATTTCGTCAGGGATATCATTACTATTAGTTCTGAATGACTTTATAAAGGTCCAAAAGTATTTGGGGTTATTTTTTATGTGCGTTTTAGCTTCTGACTTGAATTTAGATAAGCAATTATGTAACATTGTGTCACATCGGCTTCGTAACATCTCGTACGTGAGGCGATCTCTAGGATTACCATATGTTTTGAATCTTTTATGAAATTTGGCTTTTTCTTTGAGAGTACGGATTAAAGAACGACTGAACCAACACGGGTAACGACTGTCGGTTTTGGCAGTAGTTGGTGTGTGCCTGGCAATAATAGGATTAATTTGGTCGTAGAAGAAATCGACGGCTTCGTCTACCAAGTCGAATGATTTTAAATCATTCCATTGAATTTTTTCAAGGTCTTCTGCGATGCTACAATAGTCTGCTTTTAGGAAATTTAGGTACGAATCTTTTAAGTGTTTCACTTTTTTATGATTGCATAGTTTCATTTTTATGTCTAGTGCCGGATGGTGCTTGTCTATAGTTACAAGTGGAGTCGCACTAACTTTGACTGAAAAAAATTCAGGCATATTAGTAACTACTAAGTCAAGAGTGCGTCCTGTAGCATTAGGGATATTATTCAATTGATGTAGGTTATTAAACGATAAAGTGTCAACAAGAAGACTCTCTGATTTTGAACTACCACAACTAGGAGTAAGTGAATTTGAGCTAGCATCATGTTGCCACTGTAAGTGAGGCAGGTTAAAGTCACCAGCCAGCAGTACCAACGAATTTTTTGGTATTTTATGTTGGATTACCAAAGATATGTTTTTCATAATACGTTCAAGGCGATCGTAAGTGTTGGGAGACGGATTATATAGTGTGCAAATGCACAGGTGCTTAGTTATACTGCCCTGCTTTATTTTAATTGTTGCCCAGAGGTCTTCATCGACTGACTCCCACTTCATTTTACGAATAGGTTCATATTTTTTCAATACAGCGATTAAAACTCCACCCCCTTCAAGTTTTTCGCTACAAGTTGTAGCACGGTCACGTCTGAATATCGCGTAACGACTATCCAGTATCTCGTGGTCATATACTGAGTCATTGAGCCACGTCTCCGTCAAAAGTATGATGTCGGCTTCTTGTTTCAGTGCATTGGTTAGTACTATTTCAGTTTTAGTCTTAAGAGCCCTAACATTTTGGTAAATAAATTTAAGGTTGCTGAGTTTGTTAGAAGAAACCATAAATAATCTAATATATCAGTGGATAATCAGACTAAACTACTGACTCGAATAATAATGTAATGTATGAATAGATTATAAAGAATTCAAGAATGACAGATCCTTGACGACGAAGCTTTTACTTAATTTACGTCTTTTCGCATAAGAATCTTGCCGTTTCGCACCCACACGAAATCGAACTTCTTGTCTTTCGCCACTTTGCGAGCAGCCGCGTGCAAGAGTTTTCCAGCTGGTGTAAGGTGTTCGCACACGTAGATAGGTTTTCTCACGTCGCACACAGGGCCAGATTGCCAATTTAGGATGACAAAAATATAGTTTTGTGATGTCGAGAAACTTAAAAAAAATACTTTGTTTAGCTCCTTCAATAAACGAACAATAAGATCATAAAACAATAACATTGACTAAAGTAACACAAAAGCCTGTGTAAGCGCGCTTTGTATCCCTTTTTTCGCAGGGCAAACGTAATCAGTTGCGCCCGAAAGTTTGACTAAGTCAACACGTTTGTTTTGTGCCCCAGTGTATAAAAACTGTGAGTTTTTAACATGGATATTGAAGCGTCAGGTGTGTACTCTAATTATTATCGTTTACTTTTCAATTTTTTTTATAAATCGAGGAGTAATATAACTTCACGTGGAAGCCTAATTTTATACGTAAATATTTTAGATTCACTTGAGTTTATAGACATTTAACAAATGTTCCACATAGTTCCATTATATTTTATAATTCCTTAGAAACTACGACCCGTGAGGATTCAAAACATGCAAAGAACTCGTCCCCGTATCGCCCCCTTTGTAAATTATGCCCTATAATTCCAGGTAGTCCAAATGTTACGGATGCCTACATATCTTTGTAGCGAAGAGGTTGAAAACAGAGATAATGAAGATTCCGATAATAATATGCATGACGATGAGTTGTATGTAGCAATAGAACTTAATTTAAGGACCTTTTTACATAATACTTTAAATAAAGCTTATTTTCTTTTTAATTTTTTTTTTTGTTGATAGTACCATCTCCAAATTTTATTTCTACCTTGTAACAATTATAATACATAACTAACAAGTCAGAAAGTAAATAAAAACCTACACTTTATTTTTGTCATCTTAAATTGGCAATCTGGCCCTGTGTGCGTCGGTGGCAATACCCAGATGCGACGAGTTCAATTTGTCGTTTTGGTGTGTCCTATTGAAGGTCTTGGCGGCTGCAATGAAAGAATCCCGCACCAAAGGACTGGACAGTTTTACAACAATTGACCTGGGTCGGTCAGAGTCTTTGTTGAGCTTGGCAACTCGGTGGTAGTTCAGTAGGTCGTGCTCACGTAATTCGAATCCCACAGTAGTCGCAAGCTGATAGACCACTGTCTTTATGTTCTCCGAGGTGTGCTCTGGTACGCACTGAATCTCGACGTTCTTCGACCGTTAGTAACAGTAAATTCTAAACCCCATGTAATGTATTCTCAGAATGCGACACGGACGACGAGATCGAAGAAGTGATTCGACGAACGAAGCGAGCGCGCGCTTCCCCCCCGGCCCCGCTTCCCTCCCCCTCCCCCGGGGCGGAGGCGGGGGCGCAGGGGGGCGGGGCCGATGACGGAGATAGCGACGAAGTGGAGTTCGTGAAAGATGAAAGGATCCAGGTACCGCAGCACCGTTTCAACCTATCTTTAGATACAAGATATATTCATAGTAGTACAAATGTTGGTCTACGAAATCGCTATTAGGTACTGATATGAATGTAATGGGCAGGGCAACGTAACGGTGGAAGAGTCGGAGTCGGGCGACGACACGGACGTGGAGGCGCCGGCGCTCGCGGACGCGGGCGAGGGGGCGGCGCTGCCGGCGCTGCTGGCGGGGCACCGGCTCGTGCTGGCGGGCGCGCTGACGGCGCCGCTGGACGCGCGGCTGCTGGCGCGCTACACACGCGCCTACGGAGGACTCGTGCTCGAGGTCAGCGCATCATCCGACTGAACGAGGCGACCTATCGCTGATCATTTGTTTCAAAACCGCCGCCACCTAATTCGTTCGGAAGCATTTGATAATGTTAAGGTGGGTACTGACCAACGTTACAAGGTGTAATGTAACATTCGCATCGAGCGTGTTACTCATCGAGCATGTTACGCAGTGTCCTTAAAATCGACGTAACATGCTCGTCAAAACTCTGTGCTCCGTCGCCGCCAGTTCACTCCGAGATGGCCGACAGCGAGGACGTATTGGGAACTTTGATTCTACTTAGTTATTGTTTCATCCAAGTGAAGAAAAAGAAAAAACGTTACTGGACATCAAACTTATTTAAAAATAGAGGCGTATGTGGTGGTTTGTCATTGATAGCAATATTAAAAAACCAAATGATTACTGGACAGTATAAAAACTTTGTACGCATGTCTCCGATTGATTTTGAAGAACTATTGAATTTAATTGGACCAAAAGTACATAAAAACGATACAAATTATAGAAAAGCTATCAGTGTCACGGAACGGTTAGCACTAACGCTTCGTTTTTATGCTACAGGAGATTCCTATACTAGTATGCAATATCTTTTCAAGATATCAAAACAACGAATAGGATTTATAGTGAAAGAGGTCAGCGAAGCCCTTATTGGAGCATTAAAAGAATATGTAAAGGTATGTATTATGTATGTATTAATTCAGAAAATGTAGTCATTACATATCAAATTAAATTAAATCACCAAATTCTGACATAAATTGTTCACTCATAGCTGGTGACCCATAGTCATTTTGATGGGACGTATTTGATGCAGGAGTTTCAGGGCTTTGCTGTGGCTCATAGTCATTTTGATGGGACGTATTTGATGCAGGAGTTTCGGTCTGTGGCATCGATGAGACTCTGGAAGTTGTTGGTCGTGTAGAGTAGCCTGAATAACTGTAGCTGTTCATTCCATTTCCAACATAGTCATACTCTCCGCGATCAGCACTGAACAATATATTTGATATATAATGCTGCACATGTATTTTTGTTGTCTTTGAATAAGATCGTAATTTATTTGCCAAAAACATACCATAGGCTTCACATTCGTCAGGTCTGTGCGAAGTTGCCTCCGTTTGCTCGGTTCTCTTTTTTAATATATTTAAAGTAGATACCATTATCTCTTCTGGGCTTGGGGCTACTGATTTCTTCCTTTTTGGAGGAGGAGGGCAATCATTGTCGCTTTTTTTGGCAGACGGAGGGCAATCATCAGGCAGTTGTTCTGAAGCACCTTCATGTCCACGTAGCTGAAAATAAATATTAATTATTATTTCAGACGCCAGAAACACCGGAGCAATGGCTGGTTGTAGCAAATGACTATGATACTTTGTGGAATTTTCCACATTGTTTAGGTGCAATCGACGGTAAACATATTTTACTGCAATCACCGATCAACAGTGGCAGTGAATTTTATAATTACAAGGGTTTCTTCAGCATCGTATTACTGGCAGTTGTTGACGCGAAATATAACTTTTTGTATGTAAATATTGGGTGTCAAGGAAGAATATCTGATGGAGGAGTTTTCAACAACTGTGTTTTAAACGAAAAACTAAAAAATAATGCACTAAACCTCCCTCAGCCCACTGCGTTGCCAGCAAGAACAGAAGAAATTCCATTTTACTTCGTTGGCGATGAAGCTTTTGCTCTTTCCCAAAATATGATGAAAGTATATGCAGGATATCATGAACGTGGTTGTAAAGAAAGAATATATAACTACCGACTTTGCAGAGCTCGTAGAGTAGTGGAAAATGTGTTCGGCATATTGTCAGCAGTGTTTAGAGTTTTGCGGAAACCAATGTTGTTAGAACCGAAAACCGCGACATCTGTCGTAACAGCAATAACATCTCTCCACAATTTTTTAAGAAAAGGTAATAATGCTCATGTATATTCCCCTGCAGGTAGTTTTGACGAAGAATTGAACGGCCAGGTCAGATTAGGAAACTGGAGAGAAGGTAACAATGATATGACTAGTATGTTACCCTTGCAAATAAGACCGCGAAGGGCTACAACATCTGCTCACAATATTCGTAATGAAGTTGCTGAATACTGTATTCAGCAAGGGTCTGTAAGTTGGCAAGAAAATTATGCTTAAAATGGACTTACAGTATCTGTTGTGTCACGAGGTGTATTTCTATCCAGTAGAAATAACATGGATTTGTAAGCGAACCAAGTGCTGTGGTAAACTTCATCTGCACCTGAAATTTAATTTGTAATTAATATTGAATTATTTTAAATAAAAAGAAGCACTATACAGATTAATACCGAGTTTATATTGTTTTCCCCACACTAGCTTGGAAACACCTACTTCCCTCACTCATTTCCACCCCCCCCTACTATAACCCGCGTTAAACTTAATAAATAATTACGTACCTTTTCCAGTACCAGTTGATTGTTTAGTTTTCTGTTTTTCCCTCCTCAATGATGCCAGTAAACTTGTCATTTTCTTTTTACAGGCTTCTCTTTCGCTGTCGAGTAACGAAGCCAATCTATCCCAAGCGTCTTCTTTCTTTAATTTGTTATAATGCTCTGGGTGAGCTGGGTTCCACAACAGTGTTTCTTCTTTGTATTTTTCAATAAAATACAAAGTTTTTTCTTTATTCCACTCCATGCTTCTTGAAACTTGATATAATTACGAGAGGAATAACGGGTGATCACTTGCGATGTCCACGTGCGCTCGTGACGACTCGCAACGGCGTACTGACTGAACCGCGTAACAGTCAAAGGATTCGCCAAAAAACCGACAGCCGGGTGGAGCACTCAAAGCGAGCAACGAGCGGCTCGTTGCTTGCTGGTTTTCCCGTAACACGACGTACTGACTGCATGAATGCTCGCTGTGTAACACGTTACATTACGCCCCGTAACGCCGGTCAGTACCCAGCTTTAGGTTCCGATGAGTATTCCTGAAGAAAGTTTAAAGGTCGTTTGCATTTCCAGCCATCGGAAGTGGAGGAAGACAGCGAATGCATAGTGCTGTGCGGCTCCGAGGGCGGTGGCGGTGGCGGTGGCGGTGGCGGCGCGGCGGCGGTGGCGCACTTGCGGCGCGCGCGGCTCGTGCGCGCGCACTGGCTGTGGCACTGCCACGCGCGCCAGGACCTGCTGCCGCTGCACCAGTACTGAGGTCTTCTCTCTCGCTCCGGCGAAGCCGGAGTGAGGGGACGCAGTTTCAGGCTTGTGCCTTTTACTGCGGTGCTCGGGTTCGCTCTCGGTGACAACCGAGAGGTCATGGTGGCGGCTCTTCCGAGCCGGTGGTAGTGCCTCACTGGTCCGGGGCCTGTTGCCGGCCGAGTCCACCCTGTGCAGGGAGGGTCGGATGGCGGTCCGCCTGGTCCTCGTCGAGGCTGCTGCTGTCTTCCGACTCCTGGTCGCTGTCCACGACCAGTTCTCGGGGGTAGGCCTTGCTGCCAGATGCTCGCTCGTAGGCTGGGGCCAGTTCACGCAAGTGCTGGAACGTGGCGTCTCCTGTTCGGGCGAACATCTGCTTGGCAAGGTGGCCGATGGTGGTGTCAAGGCTGTCGACGCGGAGGTCCCGCTGGATGGTGGCGTTACGTACGTACCGCCCCGCGCCTGTGATGGTTCGGAGGCATTGGTTCTGTTGGCTGCGCAGCTTCTCTCTGTGGCGTTCTGCCAACAGAGCGAACCATGCGGGGGCTGCGTACGTGAGGCGCGGGCGGATGTACGTGTTGTACAGGCCGAGCTTCATGCGCAGCGGGAGTCTTGATTGGAGCACTGGTTTCAGAAGGGCTCTGGCGGCGATGGTGTTCCCTCTGACCTTCTTGACGTGCTGCTCCATAGTCAGCCTCCGGTCGATGGTGACGCCGAGATACTTGGCCGAGCTGGCCCAGGAGATGTCCTGCTGCTGCAGGACGAGCTTCGGCGGAAGTCCGTAACTCCTCGTGATGGGGACTGCCTGTGTTTTTCCCACATTGACCGACAGTCGCCATTTGGACAGCCACGAGGGGAGCTCGTTGAGGACCCTCTGCATCTTCAGCGCAGCGTGGTGGAGCCGGTAGGAGGTGGTAATGTACGCCGCGTCATCAGCGTACAGGGCCAGGAGTGCTTGTTCGGGAGCGGGAATGTCGTCCGTGTATTTGGAGTAACACGCCGGCGATAGGCAGCTGCCTTGCGGTACTCCAGCCAGTATAGGACGTGTGGTGGATTCGGCGCTCTCGACAGCGACTTTGAAGTTCCTGCCCTGGAGGAAAGAGGCGATGATCTTCACCACCCGTCTCGGTGTTGGTGATGTGGCAAGCTTGAAGATCAGCCCGTCGTGCCAGACCCGGTCGAAGGCCTTCTCCATGTCCAAGAATACTGCGACCGCGTGCTCCTTCTTGTTGTGGGCGACCGTGAGGTGGTGCAGTACCCTGGTGAGCTGGAGAGTGGTGCTGTGCTCCGACCGGAACCCATATTGCTCTGGACGGGGCGTGATGTGGGGCGTCAGGTGGTGCAGGAGGAGACGTTCGAACAACTTCGAGACGCAGGATAGCAGGGTGATTGGGCGGTAACTCTCTGGAAGCAGGATGTTTTTCCCTTGCTTGGGAATCATTATCACCCTGCCGGTCTTCCAGGCGGTCGGGAAGTGTCCGCTCCTGGCGATGCCATTGAAGAGACGGGTGATGGCGGCGACGGCTTTCGGCGGGAGGTGCCTCAGTACGGCGTTCGTGATCCCGTCCACTCCGGGAGCCTTCCTCGGCTTGACGCTCTGGATTGCTCGTTGGACTTGGCCCGGGGAGAAGAAGAGGGGCTCGTCGTCTTCGGCGGAGTCTGGCCTCTCGAGGTAGGTCCTGACAAAGGTCTCCACATCTTGAGTGTGTGCCGGGTCTTTGTCAGGGTTGGGCTGGAATTGCCTTTCGAGGCTCTCCGCGAAGATCTCCGCTCTGTCGGCAGCTCGGTAGCGGGGGTGGCCATCCCTGTGGTTGAGCGGTCTGATGGGAGTGGGCTGGTTCCTCAGCTCCCTGCAGATCTTATGCAGGGAGTTCCAGTCGTCGGAGGCGTCTGCCATGCGCGTCTCCCATGCTTGCACGGTATTCTGCTCTAGCTCGGAGCGGACCTCCTCGCATTTGGCGTTCAATTGGGACTTCACTGCTGGATCTCTGGTCCGTTGCCAGGTCTTCCTGAGACGGCGTTTCTCTCCAAGGAGTCTGGCAAGGCGGGCAGGAGTCTTCGGTAGCCTGTGTGGGCGAGGAGGTAGGGCGGCTTCTACGAGCGCAGCTTGTATGGTGGCCGTGATGCTCTCTGTGGCGTTGTCCACGTCCGTGGCGCAGCTTATCGGTGCGGACTGGACTGAGTTCTGGACCATCTCCATGAACTTGGTCCAGTCGATGCCAGGTCTTGAGGGCGGGGGCTTCAGTGCTGCTGGCAGTGACTCGATCACCATGAGCACTGGGAGGTGGTCCGACTGCATGTCCTCTGTCAGGACTTCGACGGTGGGAGGGAAGGGCAGGCCTCTGTGGACCGCCAGGTCAATGACGTCCGGTATGAATGCCGCCGCGTCAGGGTAGTGCGTGGGTGTCTCCGGGCCTGCAACGTCATACCCGTGGCTTTGCGTGTGGCGGTGGAGGTCTTTGCCGTGCTGGTTGGTGGTGTATGAGTTCCAGGTCCGGTGCTTCGCGTTCCAATCGCCTGCCGCGACGATGGCCGGGTTTGCGCCTGAATCTGGTGGGAGGAGAGCACGGAGGTCGTCCGCTGACACCTTGTTCGCTGGCGGTCGGTAGATGGAGGAGATCTGGAGGGGGCGGTTGCCTATGCAGACCTCTACTCCGAGGGCGCTCATCTGGTCCAGCTGTAGTACTGGCAAGGGTTGGTGGACGATTGTGCGCCTCACCAGTACCATTAGTCCGCGGATGGCCCTTCCGTCGGCGCTGCACTCGTCGAGCCTGTAGTCATGGTAGCCCGGGAATCTGGCTTTCTCTCCGGGCTTGAGGTGGGTTTCACTGAGGAGCGCGATGTCAATGTTTTGCTCCTTCAGGAGCGATTTGAGGAGCAGGCGTTTGCCCTTGCCTTTGGACAGTAACCCCCGCGCGTTCCAGAAGAGGACCCTTACTTCCCCACGTGGAAGAGTTTCCCGATCCCGCTGAGCACGATCGGAATCGGGTCCCCTCCCGTCCGGAGGGTTTGCAGGACTTCCTGCAGGATCTCCAGCGCCGTGTCCAGGAGCTCGAGGCGGGCGCTGTCGTATCCGTGCTGGATCTGGTGGGGTGCTTGGGTTTTCTGGGGCGGGGGCGGGGCCCTCCGCTTGGGCTTGTGCGTCGGTGGGGCAGTCGCTGCCACTGATTGTCCGGCGAGAGGTGCAGGGGTCCGCGAGGGGGCCGCTGCTGGCGGGGCGTTCCGAGGGGGCTGCGGCGGGGGTGGGGCGTCAGTGTCAGTCCCGGTTTCGGCCCCTACCGGTCTTGGCTGCCTGGACTTCCTCTTCCTCTTGGGCCTCAGTCTGACGGTCCGCTCTGTCGGGGCGTTTGCCGGGGCCATTAGGGACTGGCCTGCCGGTTCCAGTAGCGGGGGGGCTTGTGGTTGTGCTGGGGCGGGCTGGGCGGTGGGCCTTGGGTCCGACCTTGGTCTTCCTCCTCGCCGTACGGTGGAGGTGGTGGTGGTGGTGGCGACGGTGCCCGCGCGTTTGTTGCGTGCCTCCCGCTTGAATGCCGGGCAGTTCTTGTTATTGGCAGTGTGTGCGCCCCGCTGCACCAGTACGCACTGCCCCGGCTGCCCCGTCTGCCGCCCCCCACCAGCACCAGCACCAGCAGTGAGCAGTGAGGCCGCATCATGAGGAACATTCATGGGACAATGCCTCGCTATCGATCTAAGTGGCACTGACGGATAACTAGTTTCCTTTCGTTGAGTTGGATCCTACAGCTTGATTCATTATGTTGAAGGCAAGTCAATAATTTATGATTCATTCCATTTAACATGCACGTGGAAACCAATCTTTTTTTATAGAATTTTCTTCTATTTGTTCGAGGTTCCGCTTTGTTAGTTATTATTCAATTAGACGTGACTTTTCGAAAGTCAGTAACTGTATTTATGTGTATAACATAGACAAAATAAAGAAAATAGATTGGCAGGGAATTATTACCTACTTCTGTTATATTTATTTTGTCTATTTTTTGTTTTTTATTGTTTACGAGACCGGCGTCCGCCGCGCCGATCATAAGTTACGCGCTAAATGACGTATAAACTAGCGCTGCATGTGATGTGATGATTCATTTTATGAAATGTAAATTGACTGTGATTTGAAATGAAAGAATTAAATAAAGATAATTTGATAATGTTTATTGTTGTTATTCCAATGGAATTGGATGAAACTTGTGGTTGTAATGTACAATTTGGAGTGTAGTATTATATAATAGACATAGTACGGGTAAGCAGGGTCACTGCGCCGTCAGCAGAGTCAGCTTCTCATTCAGCTGGAGTTGCGTCTTGATCAGCTGCGCCAGCGTCACCACCTGCAGACAAACACAAACACAAACACCCGGGCTCAGTCATGCAGCAGGGCAGGAACATATCATCATCTCGTATATTACATATTTATCGGTGTTTAACAGTATTTGCCTAATCAAAATTGTCACATAAATAATCACGAGCAATGGTATGCCCGAGCTTTGCTCGGTTTTTTAATAATATTTTTCGATCTTACTAACAGCGCCATCTGCTAGAATAGCTAAAATAAGCTTATGTATAAGTTGATTAATAGATAAAGTTGATATTAAAAACAATAAAAAAAGATTTTCTACAAAATTATCCCAGCTATATTAATCGATTAATCGCCCCCGAAACCTTTGGTATACTAATTTTCATGAAAATCTCTGGAACTTTTGTGTCGAGTGTTTACGTAGAAGTTCAATAAATGGCGTTCTCCGTGACACTAATTCGTGATTTCGACTACTCGGCAAGAGATGGCGCTAAATTTTTTTATTATTAAAATAACTTTTAACCCTAGTCTTTTCTGAAAATGAAACCTAGCTAGATCGATTTATCGCCCCCCAAACCCTCTGTATACTTAATTTCATGAAAATCGTTGGCGCAGTTTCCGAGATCCTAAATATATATATATATACAAGATTTCCTCGTTTAAAGGTATAAGATAAATAGAATAGTAAGCTTTTTGTAAGTAAAAGCATACTTTTATCTCTGTTTTTAAAGACCTGTAGGGAGTCTATTTGGAGAATGTTTCTGGGTAATTTGTTGTAAATCTTTGGCGCCATACAGAATACACTTTTTGTTAAGATAGGCAGTTTTATTTAGGGGACAGCAGAGTTTTATGTATTGACGCTTACTTTTGAAATGAATAAAATTATGAAGGTTGCTCCTTCATAATTGAACAGATTCCAAACTGGACTTCTTCCAATATATAGAGAAAGAAGTGTGGGCTGCAACTATCGGTCTGCTTCAGCTTGCAGATTGCCCTTACGCATTTCTTTTGTGCTCTAAATACCTTTTTTTTATTAGTAGAGTTACCCCAAAACATGACACTATACCTTAAAAGAGATGCCACATACCCATGATATGCAGTTACTGTAGTCGAAATACTTGCAGTCTTGGAGAGCATATAAAGAGCATAGGAGAACTTGATAATTCTAGAGCAGACATTTTGTTCGTGAGTTTTCCAATTAAGGCCAGAGTCAATGTTCAGGCCTAAGAATTTCGTAATGTCAGTTTCTTCAATATTATGTCCATCCAGAGTAATTAATGTCGACATTGCTGATTTTTGTAGTCTGATTTTTAAAAACCATTACATTAGTTTTAGATAAATTAATTTTCAAATTATTTAATGTCAGCCAATAGATTATTTCCTGGAAGGTATTATTCATGTCAAATTGAAGGGATAATTGATCTGTACCTGTAATAGTACATTGTTACCTGAGTGTTGAAAGTCACGTTTTTTGAGTCCCGAGACGGGTTTGGCGCCAGAGCGTTAGCGAGGGCGCCAATGGAGCTTGAGGGACTTAAAAGACTTTCACCCGAGGTAAACACTGTGCTTTTCATTACGAATACAAGGAAAGTAAAAATAAAAACATGAAAGAAAAATTTGTGAAAATGATGATTGAATTGCCGCCTTCCCGGTTTTTTTTTTCTTTTTCTCTGGCGGGCCTTCGGCTTCGGCTCGCCAGCATTATTCAGCCATTATTTTCATTCTCATAATTTAAAAAATGGTAAATATCAAATCTATGTTATTTTAAATAAATAGTTGAAGCTATATATTAATCAAGTAATTTAGAAGATATATTATTTATTTAATACTATCTTTATGTTATTTAAATTTAAATTTTACATTGCGCTATCTTATTAGACTTTTTAAACTTCTTACCGTTGTAATGGGTTTCCAACCTACTTGCTGAATAAAAAGTTGGAATTTGTTGAAATTTTCAACGACCTCCTTGCAGTTAGAAAGACTTTAGAAAGTTGGAACATGGTTGAATAAAATAGAACTTGTTTTTTTTTATAATTTGACAGCTGTCAGTAGAAAGCGATTCTCCCTAGGGCTGAAAGTTTTACTTTCAATTAGGCCCCTCAGGCAACTTCAGACCTACTTTCAGAGTATGAGTAATGAAAAAAGTATTGTACTATCGTCTGCAAACAAAGTCATGTGGTGGGGTTCGTTATTTTGGGAAGATCGTTAATGTAAATAATGAATAATAATGGACCAAGAACGCTGCCTTGAGGCACACCAAATTCAACGGATCTGAACTTTGATAAATATTTTACCTCTTTTTTGAGCTAGGGACATATCCTAGTGACTAGACTCGACCAGTTTCAAAGAATTACCACGAATCCCATATGCATCTAATTTGCTGAGTAATATGCTGTGATCTACATAATCAAATGCCATTGTGAGATCCATGTACAAAGTGCAAGCAGGTATGAGCGAGTTCGAGTTGCGGACCGGGTTCCGGCGGTAGAGTAGTGTAGTGGTAGTGGTAGTGTAGTGTAGTGTAGTGCAGTGCACTCACCATGAGCAGGTCCTTGACGCCGGATGCGAAGGCGTCGGCGAAGGCGTCGGCGGAGAGGTTGGGCACGGCGTGCACTAGCGCCAGCAGCGCGCGCCCCGTGCCCGCGTCTCCCGCGCGCGCGCCCGACACCACCTCCTCCACGTACGACACCACCTGACACAATCATCACGGATCCATCGATAACACTATGTACCCTTACACTAACACACACGTCAGATTAAGCTTAGAGGTTGAAATTCGGTTCGGAATTCGGAAACATTACGTAACAAAAATATTTGAGATGCTTGCAACCAACAAATAATAGGTATTGTGCAGTAACCTGTTCGAGCAGGCCGGACAGCTTGGTGCTGGCTTCAGCGATCTGCGCGAGGTCCTGCATGGGCTGCACTTGCTTGGCGCGCGTGCCGGCGCCGGCGCCCGCGCTGCCCATGGTCTTCTGGCACAGCTGCAGGCCCACCACCTCGGGCTCGTAGCACGTGAGCGCCACGGGGATGGGCGTGAACATGCAGCCCTGCTTGCCTCGGGGCACGCCGAGCGCGGCGCACAGGTAGGCGCGCAGCCCCATGCGCGCGCCGCCCAGCGCCGTGTCCAGCGTCACGTGCACGGGCGCGCGGCATTCGCGCGAGTAGTACTCGTGGATCACGGACGAGTGGTTCGTCACCTCGTTGCCGGTCGCCCACCATCCTGCAACCAGTTCAGCACAGGTAACACAACACAACACAACACAACACAACACAACACAACACACCCACTGCCTACTGCTAAATGATCACCTGGCCATCACCACTCTTCTCAATAAGCCAACCTGTATACAGCACCAAATAAGTTTCGAAACTGAAAAAAATCCCAACTTGAGCAAAAGCATGCGGGTATTCAATGTGACCCTCTGGGTTGCAGTTTTCCTGACGACGAGGTATTTTGTAATTAGTATTTCAAATACTTAAGGCTTCAAAATACATTTTAACATCAAAATACTCAATACACTCAATATAATTTATTGCATACACATGGTTTAGTTTACATAACTACATTTATAGTGCTATGCGAGTGATATGATGGTAAAGCACCTATTAGTTGACAGCACTGCACCTGTTACACATACTGTAGTCTATGAATGTAAGTACATCAAAATTGGCGTACTAAACGCCAAATTGTCAACATTATGTTGTAATTTATATTTTAAATACAAAATACCTTAAAGAAATTTTGTAATTCATATTTAAATTACTTGTGATACAATATTTTTTAATTTCTATTTCTATTAAAACAAAGCAGCATGTATTTTCTAGACTGGCCTCTAGCTCAGTTGGCAGTAGCTCTGCCTTCTGCGCCGTAGGTCGTGGGTTCAACCCCCACCGAGAACAAATATTTGTGTGGTGAACATAAGTGTTTGTTCTCTGTCTGGGTGTTATATTGTATTCTACTAAGTATGTATTTACAAAAAAAAAAAATGTATTCAAAGATAAAGATAAAGATTATTTATTTGCATAAACATGTGTTATAGTGAAGATGGTGAACAAATGTGTGGTACAAACATGTTTTACCAATGTCGGTGCACAAATATGGAGATGGCACTAAAATAATGTCAATGTAAACGACAATCCAAAAATATGTAAATATAAACAGAAAAAAAATTATACATGTCAAAAAAAAAAAATATAGAACAGTCATAATTAATCATGATTTGTCGTTGAAGAACTCGTCAATACTATAATAACATTTTTGAATTAATAGTTGTTTAAATTTTATCCTAAATAAATTTGTATTGAGATCCTTATAAAACCTAGGGATTTTGTTGTAGATATTAGGAGCCATGCATACAACACTTTTTTTCAACAAAGCGATTTTGCTAATATGCCTACGGAGTCTGTCTTCACGTCTATTTCTAATGACAGTGTCACACATACGTGGAAACAAGTGGGGGTTATTTCTTACAAATAGTGCTACTTCAATTATGTACAACGACGGAAGTGATAGAATTTTATGCTTCTGGAATAACGGTGCACAACTATCAGTCATTTTAATTTTAAACATAGCACGCAGGCAGCGCTTTTGCAGCTTAAATATAGTTTGCTTATCGGTGGAATTACCCCAGAATATGATGCCGTACCTGAGTGTAGACTCTACCAAGCCATAGTACGCTGTAAGTAGTGCATCTGTGTTCACCGTCGATGATAGTTTATAAAGAGCATAAGCTAAACTGCTTATTTTTTTACTTAACACTTCAATATGTTTTTTCCAATTTAGTTTTTGGTCTATTTGTAACCCTAGGAACCGAGTAAAGTCAGCTTGCTGGAGTATATTATTGCGGAATATTAAATTAATGTTATTACATATATTTCAAGTATTATATCAGCTATCTGGTTCCCATATTACAAGCTCTGCTTAGTTTGGGGCTGGGTAGTGTTGTGTGAATTGTCCAGAATATTTATTATTATTATTTATTTTCCCCAGCCCTGCATGAATAACAGCCAAATTTAATGGCAGTTGCTATAATTACAGCTTAAGGGGCCGGCGGAGGGCGAATTTTCATACAAACGTAATACCAAAATGATTACTAATTTAAGCAGATTTTCACTATATTATTGTAATAATTGTATTTGTATAGTATTTATCTAGGTTCCTGAACAGTTTTAATTTTAAATTACTTACCTCAAATGAAATTAACGCCACTCACATTTTGCAATGAAAAAAATGTGTAAAATGCGATTGGTGTTTATTTCATTTGAGGTAAGTAATTTAAAATAAGAACTGTTCAGGAACCTAGTTAAATACTATACGAATACAGTTATTACATTAATATAGTGAAAATCTGCCTAAACTAGTAATAATTTTGTATGAAAATTCGCCCTCCGCCGGCCTCTTAAGGAATGTACCTACTATGAGCGAAAATTTCGCCTCACCACTTTCGAAACAGATTTGCTTGCAAGTGTTTTAGCTAGCTGACTTTGCCTACATCTTTGTTCACTAATGTTGACCAATGTGAGACATAAACATCTATTTAATTTAGTAAAAGCCATCTGTTTTATGAACTTTATACCCCAAGTCTGGTTAAAATCTGGTCACAATCAAATCACAGCCAGATTTGGTGACTAGAGCCACAGAAAATGCACCCTTAGGGTGGTAAGACAGAACTTTTGCTGATGCTACATCTCTCTTTCTTCTTCTTCCATATAATCACACAGAAACTAACATAATCACAGATTCCATCCTAAGGAGAATGCTATAAAAGTACATACCAACTATGCTCTCATTAGCGTTGACTCTCCGGTTGAGCTCGTACACGTCCATGGCATAGTTGAGCTCGGCCTCCACCTGGTCGGCGTGCTCCTTGTGCGGCACGCAGAAGCAGTTCGTCACTTCCACCACGCCCTTGTCAGTCGTGCCTGCAACTCGAACATTTCATTCTATAAACATAACCTAACTAATTCATGTTTATGCTTGCGAATCTTGCTAGTGTTTATATATGTCCTATCAAACGCTGATAAGATAAAGACTTAAAAAAAACGGCAAAGACCCTATTTTTGCTGAACTTTTACGAGACCCAATGCGAGATTTATTAATGTTGGGGCTCATGACGCTGGCAGATAAGAACTCAGTAGAACTTACTGTCTAGGTTTTTAGATGAATGGTATACATTACTTACCCAACAGGGTACCGATAACTCGATGCGAATCTGCATTTCTACGCTCGTAAGCATCTACAATTTGAAATAATACGACGGGATGCACCTTGACACTCAGATTGAGTGCCATTTTAGAAAACGAATGGATTGGCCGAATGGAATGATCATCATTCATCATTCAATGATGAATGAATTGAATGAACAAACAACATGATTTTTTTATTTATTTATTTATTTACATAAGTATTAAAGATGTTATCTTATCAGCTAGCCAAAACGATAACACTATCACAAATTTAAAAAAAAATCAATATTTCACTCTGCTAGACTAACAATAATACTATTACTTACATAACTTAGTATACACATTACAAGACATACTACACTAACAATACTATTACTTAATATAAACACTACAAGACTACTCTTGATTCTTGTTTTGTTCTAGACGGTTCAATCAGGTTCAATCAACAGTTTCTGCCAACTTGGCTATTGGCTACTTTGCTACATTGATTGGTTAAAATTTTTAAACTAATAATAATATTATTATTTTATAATAATAATATTCGAAGTTTGGCGTTCGTTTTCAAGTTTACATATTATGTAAACTTGAAAACGAACGCCAAACTTCGGTAGATTGCTGAACAGACGTGTATAGATCGCTTAATTTACTATGCAGGAATCTCCTGATTATGTGTATTAGTGATGATAGTTGTCACATAACTGTGTGTTTATTTTTAGTTTAGTATTTACGTAAGCCCTCATCCTATATGTGCACTACCCAACCTATCTCCCTATTACCCAAAGGTTAGCTGGTAGATAATGCTATCTAGCATTAAGTTCGCCTGTGTACAGTAATTTTTAATTTTGTGCAATAAAGAATTTTCTATCTATTTCTATCTATCTCTTTGTACTATTACAAAGTTGCCATAGCTCCATAATTATGAAAATTTCAAAAGTTTGGAGTTTTTAATGCACTTCTATAACAATGTAACAGGGCTATAGCTGACACTGGCATCATCATCATCATCCACAGCCCGACTTCACCCACTGCTGGGTATAGGCCTCCCTTAGTTTGTGCCATCTACCTCGATCCTGTGCCAGTCTAAACCATTGCCGCCCCGCGACCCTGTCTATGTCGTCCGTCCATCTTGCTGCAGGGCGCCCTACGCTTCTGTAGCCGGTTCTTGGCCACCATTCGGTTGTTGTTCTACTCCACCTGTCATCACCACGCCTAGCAATGTGTCCTGCCCAATAGTGATGAGTCCCTCACTCATGAGGTACCTCATTTGAGCTCCTCAAAATGTAAAATGAAAGAGGTCCTCGTTTTTCAACTTTGAACCACCTCATTGTATTCCTCACTCACTGACGCGCGCCGCGTGTAATGAGAGCGAGCGGGATGGCTGGTGGTGGCGGCCGGCTGGGCTCACTCGCTCACATGTAAAGAGTGACTCGACCGTTTTGTGCGTCATGGATTGAATGAGTGAGGCGAGCGAGTGAGGACTGATACTGAGGGAGGTCTGTGAAGTGAGGTGTTGTGAGGTGAGGTGAGGCTTTGAGGAATGAGGATTTTTATCGAAAGGAAATAATGAGGTGTTATCTTCATTGATGTGATGAGTGTGTTTGAAAGATTGAAGTGTGAATAAATATAGGTTTTACACGTGTTAAATTGGCATGTAATAAATTAAAACGTAATTTTAAGTTACTACTGTAAATGTTAGTACTGTAAATAATGAGATAAGTAAATAAAATAAATAAATATAGTGGATAAATAACAGGTAACATTAATTTTATAGGTAGGTAGTAGGTACTTATTATTATACAATGAACGATGAGCGGCGCGCAGCTTTATGTCAACCGTAAACCTCTAACGCTATTTCAATTCTCCTCTCCTCAATTGAGGGGTACTCGTGAGGCGCCTCACGAGGAGAAACGAGGGCCTCCCTCATCCTCGATTAAAATAGACGAGTTACCCATTACTACTGCCCAACTCCATTTGAGCTCCGTAATCCGATCTCCGACGTCTTGGACCTTCGTTCGTCTTCGGATTTCGGAGTTCGGAACTCGATCTATAAGTTTGATGCCGAGCATGGCGCGCTCCATGGACACTGGCAGCCTTGTAAGAATTATTCGTCCATGCTGGCAGCACTGTTAATACTGTTATTCTCCTATTGGCGGAAAAACTTTGTATCCAAGCCAGCACAAAATTAAAAAAAAAAAAAATTATTCTCTTCTTCATTCAATAAATAATGTCTGTTGATTTTATTTTTCAGATAGCTATTTACAAATAAATCTTGCCTGTGTTGTGGGAAGTCCGTGAGACACAAGGGATCATCTAGTCTAGCCTTGTTATGTCAATATAATCAGACGCTGAAACGCCTACAGGACTGGATCTGAGCCTGTTCATCACCACCAAGTCAACTTTTGTATGACTGTAAGTTTTCTTTGCCTGTAGGTTTCTTTGATGATCGCGACCATGACTAAATATTGGTATATTTGTATTTATTTATTCCTATGATGATCTAGTGGTAGTACTCCGCCTTGTAGAGAGCCTCCGATTGTAGGGTCGGGTTCAAATCCTTTCATCCAATGCATTCAAAAACATTGCTAGTGCTCACAAACGTTGTAGCAAAATTTAATGAGAGGCTCAGTCAGCTCTGCATGTATTGACCATATCTTTCCTGTAGATTAGGCCAATTGAGCTGTCAGGATGGTACAGGTGCAGGGCTAGCCTATCCCAGCCAGTATAGCTTCCCATAAGTAGGGGCATGAGTAAACGCTATACAAATCATCTACAATAAATGCAAAGGCCTGATTACTTTACCTATGTAATTACCCTGTGATAATTATGATTATTGTGGACTGGGCGTCAATTCCAGCAACACGGTTCGATTGAGTGATCGTCGAGTGATCGGTGAATCCGCGTTCCATTTTCAAATTTTTCAAACAAAAATTGACAATTCACATCGATTTACGCGATCGCTTGAGTGATTTGTGTCTTTAGAATCGACACCCTGATCATGGAAAAACATTAATAAGGATTTTGCTTTGAAAGCACAATAATACAATAATAAAAGACAATTTTAGATTACAAGTCCAACAAATAAATGTAATTATCTAATGTGTAGCTAGAGATAGGTACCTACAATACATATATTACAAGTAAATAAATGAGCAAGTCCATTAGTTAGAGTTGCCAGACGAGGGTGCAGTATGAATGCGGACACCGTGCATCTCGGCTATCTCACTCTTCAGGGAGTCCGTCACCAGGCGATGCTGCTTCACTACACTCAAACCACTAAATTCCTTAGCTTCTATGCTTATCTGAAAAGTATCATTTTTGTGTTACATTATGCTCTCTTGACAGGCCCCATGTTCTATTCAGAATTAGCTATTTGACAGATAGATAAATTCATAGGCATTTTAAATCATGAGTTTGATTAATTCAACATTTTAAGTCAATCAATCCTATGAAGAAATAGCTTCCTGCACATGCAACATGACACATGCAACATTATTGTATGTAGAGAATTTTATTCTATTAACCTACACATTTATTGTTGAGATGCCAACAAGGTCCATAAACAGCGGAAATTATTTACATTGTAAGAATTGACAAGAAACTAAAGATCATTATTATTGTTTATGTTTGCTTTAGTTATCAATAAATTATTTTCATTCATTTCATTAATTTATAAACACTATCTGTTTTTCCCAAACTGTGCAACAACTTAAGCTTAATGCTATGACCTATCAGTTATCATACCTAATTTGAAATAAGTCCATTTTAGTAAATGCTCATACCAATCCTTTGAAACACTGATTTACTATGAGCATTTCAAAGTCACACATGTTCTCCCTGAAAAGAATAACCACTGATGGATGGACTCATTGCGTGTATGCTTTGGAGCAGCTAGAAGGGGAGATGCGGCAGAGCTGAGGAACGCTGCAGATGATGGGAGGGTATGGGCAGCCCCTCAGCAAGTACAAGTACTAACTTCAAACATAGCGCCGCAGCCCCCGGACACGTCCTGCACGCTCACGTACGTGATGCCCGGCATGGCGCGCTTCAGGGCCTCGGTGAGCTGCTCCTCTTTAGAGACGCAGTTTTGTTCAAAAGCGCTGCCCCCCGCCCCCGCCCCCGCCCCGTTGCCGCCTACGGCGCGGGACTGAAAAACACCCAAGTTTCAAAAAATTTACACTGTCTCCTGGAATACGATGTTGTTACTTACTGGAAAACCTATGTACCTACCAATTGAATTTTTACAGGTTCAATAGCCTTCATAAATCGGCGAAACATTTCTAACGTAGGTTCATAAGCATGTAGTTATTTATTTTGTTAATAATTCTTAAACCGCGCTGCAATTAAAAGACAAGCGTGTTGCAACAAATAGACAATTTATGTATTAGGTAAATCGTTGTAAAACGGAACTATTTTCAATGTTTTCATTTAATTAACCTAAACTTAACTATGTCCTACTTGACTGACAGCAGTGACACTGACAGCTAGTAGCTGGCAGTACCGTTTGACATAGAGTGACGGAAAGGCGACATCAAAGACGAAAAAATAAGGAAAAACCGAACGAAATGGATTGAAAAAAGTTGACATGACAAAGTTGAGTTCACAAGAGAAGAGAAACAAGTTGAAGAAGTGAAGTTCAACACGTGTGTTTTGTGATTTTTTCAAAGTTTTTATAACGATGTGCTATTTCATACAAAATGCCACCGTTTAAATCTGGATTACTAAAACGTAAAGCTATTGCGACAAGTTCTAAAGTAGATTCAAACAACGTAATTTCTGACGGCGAGGTTGGTGTTTTTGTTTATTTATTATATTCAGACAATGGTAAAAAGGAATTTATATAATTTATGTGTAAATTCGTGTATTCCAGGTATCAAGCAGCTCTAGCATAGAAGAAGAACTGATCCAGGGTGAGATTAACAACGATGAAGATGCGACAGACTCTGAAAATGAAGAGGAAAGTAGTGCTGCATCAGATGCAGAACAAGATGTAAGTTACCGGCCTCGGCTACGATTGGTTCATTGGTAATATACGTTCCTTCATGCGGACGCAGTGTCATTGATTGCTTTGTCAACTTGTAGGAAGTATTGTATCAAGATGCGGCGCACGCGACGCCCCCCCCCCATGAGGAGGCTGGTGGCCATAGAGACGGAGACTACTCGTCTGTGAGTACCTACACGCACACCTCTATTCTACATGTATACCTACCTACCTAACATCCACTGAGATCTCATGACGTCCGCTTCATCCAGGCTTGCATGTATACCAAACACGTTAGAATTTGCCTCTACTCTTGAATACTCCCTAAGACTTGGTATGCTAACCAAGTTTCAGCTTAATTACCTTATTGGTGATCTGAAGTATTCCATTATTCTACTTCTATTTTAGGACCTTGAAGATTCAGATGCTTCAGATTCGGATGCTGAAGCTTCAGATAATGTCAGAGAAGATGAGAATAATGATGCTGAAGATGAGACTGAGGATGATGAAGTAGAGGACAGTGGCAGTGACACAGAGTCAGGCATCGTGCAGACCAACAGCGGAAGCAAATCCCACCACAGACCCCAAGCTCAAATTGACAAGCAAAAGAAACCAGTAAAGAGTAAAGGAGACACAAAGACGAAGCAGATAAAACTGAAGATAGATAAAGAGGACAGTAACACTAGCATAGATCGGCTGGCTGACAGTATACAGAACACCAATGTTACACCTGTTGTTGACAAAGGTATGTCCTTTTCGTTTTGTTATTTATTGTACTACTAGTGGCCGCCCGCAGCTTCGCTCGCCCATTCCCGTAACACCCCGTTCCCGTTGCTATAATAAAAAGTTTCCTATGTCCTTCTCCCGGTTCTAAGCTACCTCCCCATTAATTTTCTGCCAAATCGGTTCCGCCGTTCTTGAGTTATAAATAGTGTAACTAACACGACTTTCTTTTATAAATATAGATGTCATTCGGTGTCACATTTCCTAAATGTTTCTCCTAGTTTTATATGAATCAGCATAGGAAGAAAAGAGGGAAAATGCAGAGCCATAGAAGTATGCCAAAAAGTGGTCAGAAAATAAAAAAAAGTATTTTTTTTTACTTCTATCATTGCATCATAGCATCTAAAATATTTCACTAACCACAATTAAATTCGGCGCAGTTTCTATAAGCAGAGAAGAATAGCAGAGAATGCCTTTCTTTGCGGAGGTCAAAGAACCACTTAAAATGACAAAGTTTAACCGGACCATCCATGGAATGATCAGTATGTCTGTGTAATGATCCATTAGCAAACTATTTGTATATTATCTGAGTGAGATTGAAAACTGTCCATTTTGGTATAATGAATGAGTATTATTATTTGATTAGTTAGCATGTTATAATATAGTAGTATTGATATAATAGGAGATATATCGCTGGTTAAATGCTAAGGTGCCACATCTCAAAATTTTAGGAAATCGTTTTTATTACAAAAATGGCGCTTAAAATAGCCATTTCATAGTATGAGTAAAAGACACCTTTCATTTTCGCATTAAAAACTACCAAAAAAGCAGATATGACTGTTTAGCATTTATACACTTTGGCGCCAAATTTCAGAGCTAAGCAGCCACTTTGTGAGTTGTGGTTGAGTGGTTGGCAGAATCGCATGCAAGTTATAAGCTAGAGTGCCGTATCTCAAAAAAATAAGCTAAGTTAACTAAGATTTATATTCAAAAGTGTCTTATTTCGAAATGTGGTCCTTTTGAATATAAATCAACGTCAAGACATAATAATTATTTTTATGTGCTAAGGTAACACATTCTAAAATGTGGTACCTTAGCACGAGAAATCTTATTGTAATTACATCGTTTTTATATTCAACAATGTCATTTTTGAAATGCGATTGTTTTGTACATAACTTTTACGTGAACCTAATTATATTGCTTGGAGCTTAAGTGACATTTTTGTGATGTGTTTGCTTTGCACATAACTTTTACGTGAACTTTATCATATTTCTTGGAGCCTAAGTTTAATTTTTGAGATGTGTTTGCTTTGCACATAAGTTTAAGGTGAACTCAATCATATTTCTTGAAGCCAAAGTTTAGTTTTTAAGATTATTTTTTCTTGATCTTACTTGTTTCAAATTTTGTGTGAAGGCTAACATTATTGTTTAGCACGTTAATGTAATTTTTGAAATGACGTGCTTGTTATAAATATTTTTAAAGGGTTTTAGGTACTGTTTAAACTGTAACATAGGCTATGTTACATGATATAAAATGCGTCTATTTTGCATATAAAACCTACACGAAATTCAATTCATTTTGATGACGCGAGCGTCACTGGGTATATAAAATTAGACAAAGTTGTACAAATTCTCTCTCAAATTCGAAAATTATCCCTATCGGGGTTTTTAGTTTTTAAAAAGTTACTTAAATTTAATTAAATCAAATGAAGAAAGTATTTATATAAAACGTCTATAGTTTTTGAGAAAACCAATTGCTTGTACAACTTTGTTTCATTTACTTTTTTTGTATTTTCATAGAATGAAAAGCACAGCACAAATAATACTAAGCATGGTTTCAAATCATGCTCAACCAAGGAATTATGATGTTTATGAAGCTTTGGCTCCAGCAGTTCAAAAAATATCAAATTATTTATTCGAGAATTCAGTTTTACGAAAACCAAGATACACAATAGACTAATACGAAGCCTGTACCTTATAAGAGTTTACAAAATGCGCTAAGTGGCGAACAAAAAGACGTTATTTGAAAGGTAAAGGAACAATAAATAAACCACAGTTGATAGAAAACATCATACGTCAAGAACAGTAGGCCTACCACAAGCTCTGCCTGGCTCCGCCTCCGGCTCCGGTTTTGAGTCTGTGTGAGTGTTAACTAAATAAGCCCTACGTCGATACGACACACATACAGTATAATACACTGGTAAGCACTCACTCTGTGTGAGTGCTTACCAGTGTATTATACTGTATGTATAATATACTCAAAACCAGAGCTAGAGAGAGAGCCAGACAGAGCCTGTGGTAGACCCTAAAGGAATATGTTTAAATTGAAAAGAGATGTGATTAAAACTATGTTAATGGTAGTAGTTGCATTTTATTTTGATAGGAATATTATTTTTCTTTGTGTTTTAATTTGAAAAAATGGGTTTATTAGTATTTTTTTAAAACTTTGTTGTTCGTGTAGCATTTATATTGCCTACTATTACTAGTTTTTGATTCAAAACTTTAAAAAAGGTTGATTAAGTGTAATCAACTAATAATAAATCATAACTTTTTAATGAAATGAGGTCCTTTATTGATATTTTTTTGTTTACATGTGCCTTAATTTTTATATGCTAAAGTAACTTATCTAGTTTTTTAAGACTTTGGGTTATAGTTACGGAAAAACTATAAATGCACTTTAATTCCAATTAAAATTACGCGTCGATTGGTAGGTAATAACTTAGGTATTAAAAGAAATAAAGGCTCATTTATTAAAAAAAACAACTTTTGAAACTTTAAAATGGCTCTACTGAAAAAAATCATATTTTGGAATGTGGCAGTTTAGCATTTAACCAGCGATATATTGTGTTGTGTTGTGAATGTTAGTGATGTTGTTAGATGAGTACGAGTCGGGGGACTCGTCGGACGAGGAGGAGCGAGTCAACACCGTGGGCAACGTGCCCATGTGGTGGTACGAGGAGTACCCGCACGTGGGCTACGACCTGCACGGACGCAAGCTCATCAAGCCCCCGCAGCGAGACCACATCGATGACTTCCTCAAGTCAGTGCACATACACACCACACCACACCACACCACACACATTACTCACTTACTGTACATTCTTACATGCAATATTAGTTAACAAATAAAATATGTAGTACCAGACCAGACTTCTGTAAAATCATGTTAAGCTGTGGTTATATACCACATACCCTTACAGCACAACACCACCATGGCTTACTAGATGATTTCTTGTTTCATTACTGCTATTTGTATAATATTGGTTAAAGACAATCTGTTTGGTTTACATGTTAGGAGTGATTTTAGAAATTATTCCCAATTACGTATCATATTCATGCAAGCAAAACCGCGGTGCATGTAAACAATGCTAACAATATACCGCGCCTTAACCTTTAACTTGATACCTAACACATCATGTTTTTTTTGTTTTTGTATAGTTCATCATTACTTTATGTCTTCTGGATTCTAGAGGGATTTGAATGTGATGTCTTAACTCTTATAGCCCAAATTCCCATTAGTTGTTCAAAAGTTATGTAAAAACAAATGAACATACATACATAAATGTACATAACATTCAAAATCATAACTCCCCAAGTTGCTTCGCTGTAGTTGGGTAAATCAGCTGCACTGCACAGTCTACCATGTAGTGTAGGTAATGTTGAAGATGAGATGGATGTTGTGTGATGGGATGTGTGGTGTGGTGTGGTGTGTTGCAGGAAGTGCGAGGATCCCGAGTTCTGGCGCACCGTGCGCGACCCCGCCACCGGGCAGGACGTGCTGCTCAGCAAGCAGGACCTGGAGCTGCTGCACCGCATCCGCCAGCGCCACGTGCCCGACCCCGACCACGACGAGTACAAGGTACTACTACCTATACCTATCCATCCCACTACACTCATCTCAAGTGAACGATAATAAGTAATGTTGTTGCGTTTCAGCCGTGGGTGGAGTGGTTCAGCCGCGAGGTGCTGGCGGCGCCCGTGCGCGCCTTCCCCGAGCACAAGCGCTCCTTCCTGCCGGCGCGCGCCGAGCGGCAGCACGTGGCGCGCCTCGTGCACGCGCTGCGCATGGGCTGGCTCAAGACGCGCAAGGAGCTCGCCGTCGAGCGCAGGAGGCGCAAGGTGACGGCACGATGCTGAGCGACGGGGCGCTCTGCACCACCGCCCGTACTCATAGTCGTGATGGTTGCAGGAGAAGAAGTTCTACAACCTGTGGGGCTCCTCCCCGGAGGAGGAGGCGCGAGCGCGCGGCGTGCACCGCCACATCCCCGCGCCGCGCCGCGCCCTGCCGCACCACGCCGAGAGCTACAACCCGCCGCCGGAGTACCTGCTCGACCACAAGGAGGTATGCGCCGCCATCCCACGCCCGCGTCCCTACACCCGCCGGCACCAGGCTCGCTGATGCATCCGCTATCATGTCCCGTACAGATGAAGGAGTGGAACAAGCTAGCGGAGACGCCGTGGAAGCGCAAGTACACCTTCCTGCCGAGCGTGCACGCGTCGCTGCGCAGCGTGCCCGCCTACAGCCGCTACATCCGCGAGCGCTTCCTGCGCTGCCTCGACCTGTACCTGGCGCCGCGCGCCATCAAGATGCGGGTGCGTGCCGTCCCACCTGTCCCCCTCCCGCGTCCCGCCTGACGCTGGCTGAGCGGTGCGCTCGTGTTGCAGCTGACGATATCTGCGGATGAGCTGGTGCCGCGGCTGCCGGCGCCGCGCGACCTGCAGCCCTTCCCCACGGCCGAGGCGCTGCGCTTCACGGGCCACGCGGCGCTCGTGCGCAGCGTCGACTTCGACCCTAGCGGCCAGTACATCGTCTCCGGCAGCGATGACAACACGCTCAAAGGTCCGCCCGCCCCGCGTCCCTTCCCGTCCGGGAACGCCGGTTCGGACAATCGAGCGATGATAGTTGTCGTGTTTCAGTGTGGGAGTGCAGCTCGGGTCGCTGCCTGCGCACCGTGGAGTTGGAGTGCAGCGTGTCCCGCGTGTGCTGGATCCCGGTGGCGGGGCTGAGCCTGGTGGCGGCGGCGGCGGGCGCGCGGCTGCTGCTGCTCAACCCGGGCGCCGACATCGGCTGCCACCGCGTCGCCGCCGCCACGGACGCGCTGCTGGAGGAGGCGCCGCCGCACCACGACGTGCACAGTGAGCGCCCTGCACGCCCGCCACGTGCGCCAGTGCCATGCTGCCATGCTGCCGGGGCCTCTAATGAATGGGATGCGTTGCCTTGCAGTGGACGAGCGCACGGCGGCGTGCGTGACGTGGGACGCGGTGACGGCGGCGGAGCGCGCGCGCGGCGTGCGGCTGGCGCTGACGCACTTCCGGCCCATCACGCAGGTGTGCTGGCACGCGCGCGGCGACTACCTGTGCGTGACGCTGGCGGACGCGGCGGCGCGCGCCGTGCTGGTGCACCAGGTGTCGCGGCGCCGCTCGCAGCTGCCGCTCGCGCGCTCCAAGGGGCTCGTGCAGACCGCGCTCTTCCATCCCACCAAGCCGATCCTGTTCGTCGCGGTAACGCTAACCTCCTCGCCTCACCTTACCTTGCGTGATGGCAGGTGTGGGTGTGCGTGGCTATATTGTTGTGTTGTTGTTCAGACGCAGCGGTGCGTGCGCATGTACGACCTGGCGCGGCAGGAGCTGGTGCGCAAGCTGCAGGCGGGCGCGCAGTGCATCTCGTGCCTGGCGGCGCATCCCGCCGGGGACAACCTGCTCGTCGGCTCCTACGACAGGAAGTGTGTCTGGTGCGTAGTGCGCCGCGTGAGTGGGCTCGGGTGTGAGTGGGCTCGGGTGAGAGTGGGCTCGGGTGAGAGTGGTGCGTGCTGTTGTTGCAGGTTCGACCTGGAGCTGTCGGGCAAGCCGTACCAGACGCTGCGGCTGCACGGCGGCGCGGTGCGCTCCGTGGCCTTCCACCGCCGCTACCCGCTGTTCGCGTCCGCGGGGGACGACACCCGCATCGTCGTCTCGCACGGCATGGTCTACAAGTGCGTATCTACACATGTCCAATTCATTCAATCCAACACTTAACTAAACTATAGGTTTGTTTCAAGGGCTCTCGCCTTTATAACAATTATCGGGTGTGTAGTTAGGTTGTGTTGTGTTGTGTTGCAGCGACCTGCTGCAGAACCCGCTGCTGGTGCCGCTGAAGCAGCTGGCGGGCGGCGCGCGCGCGGGCTCGCTGTGCGTGCTGCAGGTGGCGTGGCACCCCGCGCAGCCGTGGCTGCTGGCCGCCGGCGCGGACGCAGTGCTGCGTCTCTACTCCTGAACACACAACACTCCTCCCCACCATCAACAATATACAATACAAATACATGCAACCTGCTATCTAGCCGACACTTTAATTTCTACATCATGTCTCCTCCCTATTATAAATATTAAGTTAAAAACCCTCTATTTTAGGGCTTTAGTATATATTTTCGCTTCCTCGTGACTTTGACGAGCTCTTCATAACAAAAAGAGCTATACAGGGTTATAAAATAAAACATATTTATGAAATGATTTTTTTAAGTTTTGTTATGTATGAAAATCCCGAGAAAATCGATGTTTGACTCGTTGGTACACCCAAGTCCATTTGAAACAAAGGCGAGTCACGTGACCTCTTTTGAGCTATGAACATTGCATATAAGCACCGGCGGCCCCTCGTAGAGAGTTTTATATTCCTTGCACCGGCCCCCCCAGGGCGCCTGCCGCGGCCGCGCGGCATGTCTCCGTGGCAATAATTATGTAAAATGAAGCACAGAAATAAATAAAAATAAAATTTTGATACAAAAACTTAAATCAGCTTAGAAATTAATTTGATTCGCCCAAACAAATTTTCATGACCCAAAAATTAGGCCCTGTCAGTTCGTGTAGCTAATTATGAATAACCCTGTATACCTAGGTACCTACAATCTAGAGTTGGCAGCACTGGACGTCAAAATTGAGAAATTTGCCAATAAAACGCAAAAAAATATATGTGGCCATTTGAGGCCGACTTGGCGGAAGGACTCTGAATCCAAACCAGCACAAATATAAAAAAAAAAGTTGAATCAACCCACAGAGTACTTAGACATGAGATTCAAAGAAAAGCCGACCGTTCGTTGCGGTGGGTGGACGCATGCAAGGCACGTAATAAAGCAGTCAAAAACTTTGCTCGGAAGGCAACAGTGTGATTTTTGTGCGAGAGTTGTATTTGTTTTGATGATTAACAAATAATAGAATCAAGTTGAATCAACCATCATTGCTTTTTGATTTCAAGTGTACAAAATAGGACGCATCTTCAATCGGTACAGCTCCGGTACGGAACGTTATTTATATTGAATGGGTGCGTAATCGAATACGGACGGCTACGCGCTCTCTAGGCTCAGTGATAGTGGATGTGGTCGGTGTGATGTCGCGCGGCGGGTGCTGGTGAGAAGGCACAGGGCGCGCGATGCAGGCGCAGGCCGCAGGGGACGCGGCGGCGGCAGGGGACGCGGCGGCGCCAGACGTGCTGTCGCCGACGCTGGACGACTGCGACATGGAGCCGCGCACGCCCATGAAGCGGCTCGGCTCCACCAGGAAACTAGCAGCTTTCAACAGTGAGTACGAATAATAATAGTAAATAACAAGTACTCATTCTACTCACACTCACACACTTGTTTCTTAAAAAGAAATAAGTGAAGGAAAAACTTGCTGGAAAACAGCATGTTGTAGCTAGAGCCAAAAAGTTCAAAAACATGTGTCAAGTGCACGAAAGGAGCCTCGGAGGCGCACTTTAAATCCTATCACCACACTCATTTGGGCTCAATTTGTGAGTGGCTCTTATATTTTTCAAACTTATATAGGTATATGGATCATATAGTAAAGCATTGCCTGGCGGGTCTCACACAATAAGAATGTGCCTTACTACCTTACCTACCCTACTTAAATTATAGATCCAGTTCACCAGTACCTAATATTTATAAGTTTTATAGGTAGGCTTCCAGTAAACTCGCACAATAATTTCCATTTCCCTCACACAATGGTTACTGTGGTAAGACGGCAGTGTTACTATTCAGCTGGTGATATCAAAAGGTGCCTTGTTACTATTCTGTGGCTGGTTGTGTTTACATTTGAGTTTGGTGATGGATGCTCACCGAGCTTCCGTGCCCATTTATCTATGATCTCTGAATATTCTTGTTTAATGTTATTGCTATAACATTTGCTTTATATCCAAGGCCGTCTTAAACTAGGCTAGGGCCCTTGGGCACACAAGAATTTGGGGCCCTTTTGGAAAGTAATAATTTATGCTAATTATAATAAAATTTTTTTACTAAGCATAACCATTTATTATAGGTAATCAAATACAGTAGGCTATAATGGCGTAGTATTGTGAAAAATATGTAATGTGCCCGACAAAAATGTTTTGAGAATGAATGTGCAGAAATTGTCGGTCCTTCGGGGCCCCCTGAGAATGGGGGCCCTGGGCACGGGCCCCGTGTGCCCTTATGGTAAAGACAGAATAGTTTATATCTCAAACCGAAAATTAAAAACTGATAAATCACAAAGTAGGTACTTACATTAGTACAACATAGAATCAAGATTATTACAACTATCCTTTGGTGGCTAGTGGTGGACCTAACTCCTTTTAAATCATGTACCTAGTGTTGCTGGGTTTCTCTTCCAGGGCTCTTGATAACTGATAGTTATGTGCATTGTGGATGGTATTCAAGTATTTATTCCAATGAGTTCGATTTCCTCGTCCACTGTGAGACAGTAAATCAAGCTCAGGGGACATATATGTATTACAGCAACTGATCTATAGTTAGGTACTAGTGTTGGGTGGGCTAGTCGCTATTAAAATATAGGCAAGCATGATGCTTGAGTAGGTTACCTTGTATGTTGTGTTGTGTTGTGCATCACAAGCAGGCTAGGAGGGCCTGCCGCCTGCCGCCTGCCGCCTGCCGTCACCGGGCCCATGCGCCGGCGCCGGCGACGCACGCGCTTGCTGCCCGCTCCTCATTCTACTACACTATAAAGAATCACTCCGAAAATGTAACCAATGATAATCACTACTGAGCTCTGATAATCACGAATGATGGCATGAACTGCCAAAGAGTGGAACTCTCTACCGGCGTCAGTATTTCCGGAATGTTATAGTTTACGAATTTTTAGGACTATAGAGAGCAGGTGGGTTATGGCTAGGCTAGGCATGCTCTAATGTAGATATCCCGGTTCACCCTCTTGCTGTTAAATTTGTTTAAATGTTTTGACCTACACTGCTTGTTTCAAGATCCAACAAGGGTGACACTAACAACAGCCACCTGTCTTGACAATATTTTTAGCAGTCATGAGCCAGTTAGTAAATCGGTAGTTAGGCATTTTAGTTCAGATCACTACGGTCATAGCGCTAGATTTGCTTATAAAATTATAGATAAACACGAGATTTTCACCCACCGGCCTATCACAGAGAGCCGTATTAAAAAGTTTCAAACCAATATTGAACTGAAAGTGTCCCTCATGCCTTGTCTGACTGACCCGAATGACCTTTTCACCAACTTGTCAAATTTAATCAATGAAGAACATAAGGATACCTTTAAACTTAAAACATGTAAAGCTAGTATTAGTGTCGCGTTCGCTGACTGGGCCACCCCAGGTATTTACAAAAGTAGGAATACATTATATGAGCTATATGCTGCTAGGGAATCAATGCTTAATGACCCAGCATTTATTTTACATATTAAAAACTACTCTAAAGCATTTAAAAGAGCTTGTCACGCAGCAAAATCATTGCATATCAAAAGAAAAATTGAAAAATCCACAAATAAAATTAAAGCTACCTGGAAAATAGTCAATAATGAGACTGGCAAATCAAAACTCCGTAATAAAAAAATTCATTTGAAAGTAAACAATAATCTTTTGACAAATAATTTTGAAGTAGCCAACGCGTTTGATAGTTTCTTTTCCAGTATCCCTAAAGTAGTGACATCATCTTTAAATTCCTCGGCATCTGGTGCGATGGCATTGTTAGAGTCTAGTGTTAAAAAATGTAATAATATCTTTAGTTTTAAATACATTAATGCTGACAAAATCGTGAAGACATTTAAATCATTAAACATTAAAAATACTGAAGATTTATGGGGAATGTCTACAAAATTACTCAGCGCTATTATAACTGATATTGCACCATGCCTAGCGTATATTTTTAATAGGTGTGTTGATGAGGGTGTTTTTCCTGATTTAATGAAACCTAGTAAGCTCATTCCCCTGTTCAAATCTGGAAATGCAAGTGACCCTGCTAACTATAGACCTATCTCAGTATTGCCCACGCTAAGTAAAATCTTTGAGAAAGTTATTCTTACTCAGTTGTTATCACATTTTAACCTAAATGGGATACTTCATAGCCACCAGTTTGGATTTACGAAAGGTCGATCAACGACTGATGCCGGTATTCTACTCTTAAAGCACATATATGATGCCTGGGAAAACTCGCAAGACGCGATTGGGGTATTCTGCGATCTTTCCAAAGCTTTTGACTGTGTAAATCATGCTACATTAATATCTAAACTTAAACATTACGGCATTCTAAATCGCTCTATTGACCTAATACAATCATACTTGACTGATAGAGTCCTTAAAGTTGATGTGGGCGGTGAGAGATCTTCTGGGTCTATTATTGACATGGGGGTGCCACAAGGTTCGATATTAGGTCCTTTCTTGTTTCTAGTGTACGTAAATGACCTCCCTTTTTTGGTTAAAAAACTATGTGATATTTCACATAGTGAATTATTATGTGATTGTTATGTGTGATTATGTGAATTATTATTTTCATTATGTGATATTACTATTGTACTATTTGCTGACGATACCTCATTAATTTTTAAAGTCGATAGATTGAAGACTAATTACGATGACGTTAACGCATCTCTGTCGCAAATACTTAACTGGTTTAACGTTAATAATCTTTTACTGAATGCTAAGAAAACCAAGTGTATTAAATTTATCTTACCAAATGTGACTCTCCGGCCAACTAATATTATACTTAATGGAGAGTCACTTAACCTTGTAGATTCTACTATTTTCTTAGGACTTAATATTGACAAAAAATTGCAGTGGGGGCCACAAATCAAAGCACTTGCAGCTAGACTAAGTTCGGCTGCATATGCAGTTCGGACTATAAGATGGCTTACTGATGAAGCTACAGCTAGGCTAGTTTATTTCAGCTACTTCCATAGTGTTATGTCTTACGGTATCCTTCTCTGGGGGAAAGCAGCTGATATTCAAACTATATTTGTTTTACAAAAAAGGGCCATACGTGCCATATATAAAATGAAATCTCGAGACTCATTGAGAGAGCGATTTAAGGAAATTAATATCCTCACAGTAATTTCACAATATATATATGAAAACTTATTGTACACTCACAAACACATCTGTAGCTTTCAGAAAAATTGTGATTCACACAATATTAACACTAGAAATAAAAATAAACTTTATATTCCCAAATTTCGCCTGCAGAAGGTAAATGGGTCTTTTATGGGGAACACTGTACGCTTTTATAATAAACTTCCGGAAAATGCAACTAAGCTTCCTATTCGGAAGTTTAAAGCCTATGTTAAGAATAATTTAATAAAGAAAGCGTACTATACTCTAGATAGCTATATGAATGATAAAACTGCGTGGCCCAATGTCCCGGTCACTCTACCCATAGGAAGCTAACATGTCGATTTGCAATGTCTGTACCTACTATTTCGTATCTTATTTTTATATAAGCTGTGTAGATACTATAGTATAACTTTGAAGCGTAGCGTGTGCTGTCTTTGAAACTTTTGCTTTTGTATTATTGCATTGCATACGTCTGACTAAGTGAAGTGGCACCACACTGGAACTTCACTGCTATTATTTTAGACTATTTTTGATTTGTAAAAGGATCATATAAAAAAACAGTAGGAACCGAGACGTAGTTTGTTGCCTGTTCTTCTACGCTTGGTCGCGTGGAACTGGCACCTAGACTCACCTAGCTTTAAGACGTTTCAAAGTGATTCTTGCATCGTAATGAATAAAAAATTATTGAGTTTGAGTTTGAGTTTGAGCTCCATCTAAGACTGCATCCTAACTTTCTATCAGGTGTGATGCTAGCCAAACGCTTAGCCATTTTTATTTAATAAAAAAAAGCGGCCAAGTGCGAGTCGGACTCGCCCATCAAGGGTTCCGTAGCAGTAAGTATATAATATAGAAGTTCTAGTATTTCGTCGAAAGGTATATTGCAGTTTACGATTAATGACGTACGAGTTAAAAAAAAACTATTAACTAGATTTCGTTCAAACCAAATATCGTTAGAAGTTAACATAGTAATGTACATCATATATATTTTTTAGTTTTATCATTCTCTTATTTTAGAAGTTACAGGGGAGGGACCAACATTTTACGACTATGGAAGTGTCTCTCGCAAAAACTATTAAGTTTAGAAAAAAATAATGTAAGAAATCTCAACATCATTTTTGAAGACCTATTCATAGATACCCCATACGTATGGGTTTGATGAAAAAAAGTTTTTTGAATTTCAGTTCTAAGTATGGGGATCCCCAAAATTTATTGTTTTTTTTCTATGTTTGTGAGAAAATCAGAATACATCTACGTACCAAGTTTCATCAGTGTAGTTAATTTCGGAGAAAAGTGGCTGTGACATACGGACGGACAGACAGACAGACATGACGAATCTATAAGGGTTCCGTTTTTGCCATTTGGCTACTGAACCCTAAAAACGACGTGAGGTCTGTAGATTGTAATGGTAGTCAGTTGCAGTTGCAGTTGTATTGTGATTGAGTGGTATGGTAGATAGGTATGGTTGGTTAGTTAGCCGGCGCCGGCGTCGTGGCATCGTCCCGTGGGCAGTAGGTGTCGGCTGCCTCCACTCCACTAATGAGTAGTAATGCTGTAAGTGGAGCGCGCCGTCCTCTACCAGCGCTTCCCGTGCTCGGGCCCACGCCTCATTCTACTCCAACAGGACTCCTCATCCTACTGAAACAGGATGAACTTAACAGCTACATCTAATAATTTCCGTTCCCTATAGATTGACGGATGCACAAATGCACATGGAGAGTTTTGACATAAAATGTGATTTTCCTCAATGGTTGAAACTCTGACAATGGGATGGGTCATTACCTTCCGGCCGTGCATTAGCCGTTGTAGGTAGATAACCCCATTTAACTTTAAATTTAATTTAACACCCCATTTCTCGAGGCTCCCAGTTTCCACAACACTCCTCTTAACATCTCTAAAAAATCCATTGGAATCCTCGGTGTCGACATTTCGAGTGACGTCCAATTCCGCTGTCACTTGGAAGGGAAGGCCAAACTGGCCTCTAAAAAGCTCGGTGTCCTCAACAGCGTGAGTCGGTACTTCACGTCGGTTCAAAAGCTTATGCTTTACAAAGCACAGGTCCGGCCGCACGTGGAGTACTGCTCTCATCTCTGGGCCGCGCCGGCCGGGGCGCCCCAGTACCAGCTCCTTCCTCTTGACCGGATCCAACGTCCAGCAGCTCGTATTGTCGACGATTCCAAGCTCGCAGATGACATAGAGCCCTTAGGTATGCGGAGAGACGTTGGTTCTTTGTGTGCGCTATATCGTCTCTACAATGGGGAGTGCTCTGAGGAACTGTTTGCCCTGGTGCCCGCGGCTGATTTTTATCATCGCACCACACGCCGCAGAACCAGATTCCAAAGTTAAAACCAGTTTAAATCATCAGCGAGTGCTTCGTCAAGCTCTAACACTTGGAATGGACTAGACTTGAAAAGAACGATAGAAGACGATGGTGTGAGGTAGGTAGTTCTCTAGTATGTATAACGAGTCCGTAGCCGCTGGCAGCGCGGCGTGACGCGGCGTGACGTGGCGTGACGCGGCGGGAGATGAAGGACCTGCTGCTATATGGAGTACACGTGCGTAGGTATAAGTGCAGCGGCCGCGAACACGAACAGCCCACATCTGGCACACAAATGTTTAGTTTTTCAACCCATTTAGCAGCTGGACTGAGCCAACATTTCCGATTTACAAATCAAATTACTACTTGTTACTTTATTACTTTCTCTACTATCTCAAATCTGAGTTGTCTATACAGGGTGTCCCATAAGTCAACGTCCAGCCGAAAACGGGTGATGCGCCAAGTCATGACAGTTATCAGAAAAATATAAAAAAAAATATTTGCTAAGTACCTTTCGAGTTATGAGTATTTTAAAAAAACAGGAAAAACTGACACCCTCTGATGATCTTTTAAGACCTGTGACTACAAATATTAACTTTTCATGAAACTTTTTTCTGCAACGTAAGCATGAATAACCCTTCTGTAAATTACAATTCAAAATTAAGCCATAACTGCCTCAGTTTTCAATGAAATCGTGGAGGTTTGGCCAACGTTTCATTTCAGATAATTACATCACCCAACTTTAACCGTCTGTACCGAAAAAAAAATGTACTACACTATCATGGCATGTAACTTTAAAAATTGGCGCATTTATCCAGGATTCCAAAATGGTATAATACTTGCTAGAGTACTCCTAAGTTTTGGAAATAAAAAATGTTTTTTCAACTAAACCGGATTTCCAATCAATTTTATTTCAATAGATAAAATGTTTGTACCCTTTAAATGATGGACTTAAAATGCCTACGCTGCGTTTTTAAGTGACTCACAATTCACAGGTACAAGTAATACCATTTCGACAATGCTAGTAAACAGATAGATCCACCATCTTGTCGAAAGAGTAATAACCATGGGTTTTCAAGTAATTTGATAGTTTTAGGTAAAAGTTTGAAATAAAATTCAATCATAGGATTACTTCAATCGTGGTTTTAATTTAAAGTTTGCCTTCGCCCGTCGCCGGTCTTATTACATGGTTTTTGACGTGATAACGTCTTATAATTCGATGGAGCCGGCTGCTCGTACGAAAAAACATGACTCATGCGGCGTTACCTCGCTCTGAGGCGTTCCATTTAATACTTGAAGTGCAAGTGAGAGCACGGAACGAGCGACAAAGAGGCACAATCGGCCTCCGCGTTCGGCAGCGTTCGACATCGGTCTCTCTCCTACTTGAGTGAGCGATGCGTCCCCGTGGACAGCTGTATGACGTTGTCACGTTCAACTATCGTCAGTTAACTGACTTTACAGACAGCTGATTTTTTTTAAGGAAATGTAGAGCTTGCATTACTGCTGAAGGCTAACAGTTTGAACATTTGCTGTAAATCCTTGATGTAGTTAAATTAAAATCACGATTGAAGAAATCCTATGATTGAATTTTATTTCAAACTTTCACCTAAAACTAACAAATTACTTGAACACCCATGGTTATTACTCTTTCGACAAGATGGTGGCTCTATCTGTTTACTTGCATTGTCGAAATGGTATTTACTTGTACCTGTAAATTGTGAGTCACTTAAAAACACAGCGTAGGCATTTTAAGTTCATAATTTAAAGGGTACAAACATTTTATCTCATGAAATAAAATTGATTGGAAATCCAGTTTAGTTGAAAAACATTTTTTATTTCCAAAACTAAGGAGTACTCTAGCAAGTATTATACCATTTTGGAATCCTGGATAAATGCGCCAATTTTTAAAGTTACATGCCATGATAGTGTAGTACATTTTTTTTGCGGTACAGACGATTAAAGTTGGGTGATGTAATTATCTGAAATTAAACGTTGGCCAAACCTCCACGATTTAATTGAAAACTGAGGCAGTTATGGCTTAATTTTGAATTGTAATTTACAGAAGGGTTATTCATGCTTACGTTGCAGAAAAAAGTTTCATGAAAAGTTAATATTTGTAGTCACAGGACTTAAAAGATCATCAGAGGGTGTCAGTTTTTCCTTTTTTTTTTAAATACTCATAACTCGAAAGGTACTTAGCAAATATTTTTTTTTATATTTTTTTGATAACTGTCATGACTTGGCGCATCACCCATTTTCGGCTGGACGTTGACTTATGGGACACCCTGTATATAGGTATACAGGGTGTAATCGTTAAATGTGCACAGGCGATTATTCCGTAACTATTGCAGATATCAAAAAACTTTAAACTGATATCGAAAGTACTTTACCTAATGAGTAAAATGACATTAATAACTTTTTAAAAATAAAACAAGAAATATCCAAAAAAAATACATTAATCACTCCCATACATTTAGTATGAGATAGTAGAAAGGTTTTAGTTTCCTTATTTTAAGTGGAATAGTACCTACTCATTTTACCCTTGTCATTTTATAATTATGTACAATATGAAGGTATTAATGAATTTCAAGTAGATACACGTCTAGATTAATTATCTTACCACTTCAAATTTATAATAAACCTTGTTTCAATATTGTATTGATTTGAACTAGCTGAAAAGCAACATACTAAATAAAAACAAAAAGAAAGATACTCTTTGGTGTTCGTTCTAAATTCAAATTCTTTATCGCGGGTTCTCGTTCCCGCCAATTTATTGTATTTTTCAATTTGCGTTAATAATCGTGATTGTTACATTTATTGATTGAAAAATGGCATATTCCAATACAGAAAAGAGGGACATGTTAAAAATGTACTACAAACATGATTGTAACAATAGGGCGGCCATTATCGCCTACAGAAGAGAGTACCCAGATAGAGAAGTTCCTTCTGGTACGTATTTGCACAAGGAGGACGTCACTTCGAACATAATGCTTTGAACACAAAATTTTGTACTTACTAAGAAATAAAATGTATGGGAGTGATTAATGTAATTTTTTTGGATATTTCTCGTTTTATTTTTAAAAATTAATAGGAAAATTATTTTCCGAAGAGGAGAAAAAGGGGAAAAATGTTTTTTTTAAAGAAAAATCAACGCACAGCCTAAACCGTTAGCCCTAGAAACATGAAACTTAGGTGTGTTCCTCTAATAGAGCAAAGGTGCACTAAGAAAGAAAATAGGAAATTTTATCCCCTAAATGAAGAAAAGACGGAAAATGACAAATTATGACTATGACTTTATACTAACCACGCGGACGAAGTCGCGGGCAACAGCTAGTTAATCATAAAGTAACTTTGTGATTTGGCAGCGTCGGTCGGTCGACTTGTTGTAAATTATCATCCGTGATGTACCTACCTACCTTACAGATCTTATAGGTCTCCCGTGATATAGGCTAGTCCTAGTGCCGTGCCGGGTCCATTGTAGGTATAATCTTGATTTTTGTAAAATTGTTTTTTTCGTAATAATATTTTGTATTGTTTTGTATTGTAACTACTATTTACCAACAGAATACAGATGAAGAGGTTCTGTATTCTGGTTCGTGTTTTGCATAAAAGTATTATATAATAGTGCCTCGTTTGAGAATTGGGAGAGTCGTTGCATAGCTTTCGGTACAATTAGACGAACCCGTCTAGCTGTCCTGTCTACCCAGAGGCGGCTCGAGCTGATGTACCTACATTTAATGATTGTATTGCGATTAAAGAAGTAAATTGCTTGAATGCGAACAAATAGGCATGCCTGTCTGGTCGACGACGCGCGTGATTCAGCGGCGGAGTGGCCGCTATATATAGCCGGCGCCACACCGCCGCCGCGCTGGAGCCGCCACACCACACCACACCGCACCCTCCTGAATCCTCTCGCACAACACAACGCTACTCTCAACCACCTCATTAAAGTATACGAGCTCATAGGTAGGAATTCGGTCAAAAGCTGCAATATATCAAAATAAGCTCAATGTCGAAGTAAAGTAACGTTGCGTTGTGATCGCGGATAATAGATTAATCAGCATAAGGGATCGAGTTGATAGAGGCGGGCGGCGGGCGGCTACCGTGCCATGCCATGCATGCCATGGCAGAGCGTAGTGCCTATCGTCTGTACATCACAGCAACACGCGGTGCCTAGCCTAGCGTAGTGCGATGCTGAAGATCCATTCAAAGCGTGCTCCATAAATAGAAGTTCGTCGAATTCGAATCGATAAACGAATCACAATGCCCGCGTCAGAGCAGCTATTGTGTGACGCATTGCATGCGATATACACCTTGGATATACATCATCAAAGTTTTTTAAGTTTCTTTGAAACGTGGCTTCCCTAAAGTACTCGCATGTAGCTGTGATCGCTCGCTTCTACAGAACCACCTGTAGCATAGAAACAAAAAGTGTTTATAAACAAGCTCGCGGAAGCTCGACGTGAACGTGGGATATTTAACGATTCTCATGCTCGCTCTGAGAATCAAATTTAAAATATGCAGCGATCCGGCTTGCCAAGTGGCAGACAATGGAAGCGAGCGATTACCGCGAGCCTGGCGTGGACGTGGGCGTGGGCGTGGGGTTCCGGCGCGCGTCGTCCCGCGCACGCTAATGAGCGCCGCCGCCGCCGCCGTGTGACTCCCGCCTACTACAACCTGCACTGCACTGGAGACATGTGCACTCCACCGCTAACGAGCCTGCTCCCATCCCATACCAACTAATGTTGAATCAACTACACACACATCAGGGGCACCCCCCACCCCTCCTGGGATGGATCACTGGTTGGCCATTATATTATTAACCACTCAGCATCAAGTGGGGACTTTTCAGAACATTGAAAAAGATGGGCCATCTGATGCTGAACGGTTACCAGTCAAATTCAAAACAGTTTAAAAACTAGGTGAGTCGAGGTGCCAGTTCCACGCGAGCAAGCCTAGAAGAACAGGCAACAAACTACGGCTTGTCATGGCGGCTGGTGGTGGTGGAGTGGCAACCGCTGAACATCAGATGTGGTGACCACTCAGCATCCAGTGGAAGTTTTCCTTGGATTTTGAATAAATTGTTTGCTTCCGGAGCTCCAAGGTTATCGAGTCGTTGGATCGCGTACGAATTGTTTGTGTAAGTTGTAGAGCTTTACAACTGCGCGATACATTAGATACCACGCACGATCAATATCACAGGAAATTACACATAATTGTTAAACGTCTTGGAATAAAATAGCGTATTCAATTGAATAGCGTCATCAAGAAGGATGAAGGAGCCAGGTATACACATTGTCCATCGCAACCCGCACCCGGGAGAAGCGCATACGAACAACGACATTGTTATACAGAGCTACCTACCGCTACATGTACCTACCTGCCAGGTGGGCGTGCTCAGGCAGGCAGGTAAGCAGGCAGGTAGGTGCTACTCGGTACTGTACGAGACGCGCCGCGACCCGCGACCCTTCCACTCTGTATACATATATAAAAAGCTCTATTCGATAGAGCTTTTATTCAACTCGTCAAGAGCCATCACTTTTTATCGGGTAGGTATTATTTTTAATGTAGATTGTAGAGCAGATTTTGGTTGTTGCTGTTAGTATTTTGTATGCTATGATAGGCAAGATAATAAGTTCGTCGGGAGTGATAGTTCGATAATGCATGGCATAGATAAAGTTCAACGAAGCCCTGCTCGTGTTGCTGTAAGGTAACATTACTGTCGACGGCAATCGTTTCATCTACTTTTGTGGCACATTGTCGAGGACGCATCAATTGTAGTAGTCAAGGAATTACAAAAACGATTTAAAACGTTCTCCAAAGTGAAAGCTCAACTTTCTCATTACACATGTCATGAGATGAGTGAGGACGTAGTGCGGGGTGCGGGGGAGGGGGGGAGGGGCTACTGTTCCCGGAGGAGGGGCGCGCGCTCGCTAGCGGATGAATTTGTGGATAATGTTGATGATCAAATACTCGTATAACCCTTTTTAATACAGTTGCTCAAAAAGTGGCGTATTGCAGGGACGTATAGCGTTCGGGATGTGGGCTATTACACACGCGTGCTTTTTTTTTACCATTCCCGCACTAGTGCTTTTTCTTTCCCAACTGTCAAAATAATGTCTAAAAAGAAAAACCAACCATGAAGTTTTTACTAAAAAAATTCATCGAAGTTTTTATGATTCATGCAAATACGTATTATTTCTAAAAAGAAGCTACTAATTTGTTTCATTAACAGATTTAATGATTTGATTGAATGAGTTATGTTAGGTTTCATTTCATTTCATCTCATTAAATTTCATTTTCAATTCATATCAATAAAAAAATCTACTGAAGACTTGGCTGTATGGGTATAGTTCCCTTTGCCTTCCAGAATGGGTGAAGAAAAAAAAAATCTCTGCTTATATTTTACGGTTGGCGTTGGCGCCATTTTTCAGAAATTTTCTTTGCGAGTTTATTTGTTTGTTGCACAAAATGAGTAATTTCGACCCTAGTTTTTTTGAATTAACACCACCGGAACTCAGTATAATTGCACTAAATGCTTCGGAGAACATTTTACCGGAAAAGTCAAAAAGTCGCTACATGCATACATACGACGAACTTATTGCGTGGAGAGAAGAGAAAAAAGCAAATGGTATTTTTATTATTTAATTAAATTGCTTAATTTTTTCGCAACTGTATTAAAAATAGTCGTTCAGTACACGTGCGGAACCGTCATTGCAACTTGTTCCGACTGTCAACCCTCGCCTTCGGCTCGGGTAGACATTTGTCGGAACTCTTTGCAATGACAGCCTTCCCGCACTTGTAATGAAATATACTATTCCGAGTACAAGTTTTATGCTTCAAGCTTAGATGAAATGCTCGGCAGATGGGTCGGGTTGGCTTGGGTTGCATTGCATAGTGCGAGCAGCTGAGCCTCCCTCGGCGCGGGCGTGCTTGTGTGCCTGTGTGCTGTGCTGTACATGGTGCGTGCGTGCGTGTGTGCGTGCGTGCGCGCGCGCGCGACTGCACCGAGTGCCGGCGCCGCGCGACCGGTTCCCGTGCAGCCGGCACACATCACCCTCCCCACGCCTCCCCTCACACCCCCTCCCCCGTAACTAACCCTCCACTTATGCTATTATGTATTCTGTGCATAGTGTACTCATCGATTCGGGAACAATTTTGAAAGTCCGTGTCAAGGCCTGCGCACACCTAGGTCGTTGGCAAGGGCGATCAATGAAACGCTGTCAAATATCGATGTCAAATTTGACAGCGTTTCACTGATCGCCATCGCCAGTGCGCGCAGGCTTTTACGCTCCGGATCTCACTCAACACGAATGATCTAATTGACTCTACCAATCAGTTAACCTCCAGCATTCTAAGTGATCCTTGCGATTCTACTGAATAAATAAATACACTTTTGACTTTGAACAAATAATAATATAGTAGATATTGCTCTTGGTAAAATCGATAATTATGATCTCGTTCATTTGAAAGTAGAACAAAGGCGAGTGACGGGCGCGCAACTGGCTACTTATTTACTGTGAATCACGTTAATCGGACTGCAGTACGTACGTAGTACCTTGAGTCACTCGCTAGCCAGGTATAGGTAGGCTTAGTACCTAGTCTACTCTACCGGTGCCGGCGCGGCGATCAACTGTTCCATCGAATTGAGCTAAATTATACTATTTAAGCAAATAATCACGGTTATAGGTATATCTAGTAAGTACTATATGGGTAGTGGAAGAAGTTGAGGAAGTCTGGGTTTTCTGGCGAAGTGTGTAAATCTACTAAATGAATTATTTCATTTTGATTGTGTTCTCGTTGGAACATGCTGAGCATTTTCCTTATTAGGCTTATTTTATGACTCCATTTATGATTAATGTGCTTTTCTAGTATAATATTATTAAGTTTGATTTTGATGAATATAATGAGTTGAGTAGCCCCGGTCGGGCCGGTGGATCGTCCTGCGGTGTCCACTGTGGAGCGAGATCGTCGACCGGCGATGGTGAGGGACACAGATGCTGGATCACATTGTGATGGTGAGGGCGCTTGTTACCTGCGCGGGGAGGGAGGGAGGGGACGCGCAGCGCTGGAGGGAGGCTGCGCGGGTGGCGAGGCGGCAGTAGTGTGCCGGCGGCCGCCGCCAGCACGCTCCCGCAGCCGCCGCCGCCATGTTCCAGTGCATCGTGCAGCCGCGCGCCGAGTGGGCCCAGCACGAGCGAGGCGCCGCCGCCGCCGCCGCCGCCTTGTCCGGTACGAGCCGCGTGCCATGGCGCATGGCGCATGGCGCATGGCGGCGCGCTCACACTCTTATATATCACAACAACAACTCATTATAACTCGGGAACTATTACTTAATGAGGCGGAGTGTTGTTGGCGAGTGCAGCCGGAGCCCGACAGTGGGCCGCAGACGAGCGACACGCGGCGACATGTTGACATCCCGCGGAGATGATGCGGCGCTGTCGCCTCGACAGATGATAGTACCCGTGACCTTACCTCACCGCGCCGCGCCGCCCGCCGCCGCCGGCCGCCATCCGAACTAATCGCTTAGACTCGTTGCTGTGCTCGCTCCCTCCCCCTCCCCCGCCTCGTCCCGCCTCGTCCCGGCTCGCGGCTGGGAACCGCCTTTTTGATCACTTCACTCTATTGCCTGAGTTATAGTCCACCATGTTGACAGTCATTGGTATCAATTCTGTTGTTTACAATCTGTCTAGCTAAACTAGCCTAAAATTTTCTAATTTAGTTAGGAAAATCTTATAAGCTATTCTGTTATCGCATTTTACTAAATTTAAAAGGTGTCTATGACACCTCTAAACTTGTTCTAAATTAAGTTCACAGATAACATAAACATTTGTCATTTCATGCATCTTGGCACTACTCGACGCTAGATGGCGCTCTATTTACACTATTTTTACGGGTTTTTGTATCTGTGGGTGCAAACAGCTAAACTTCAAATCATCGACATGTAAATAAATAAATTCAACAACTCAACTTTTCTCAAAGAAAAATTACAAAATGCAGCCTACTGACCGCCCCCGATCCCGAAAAAGAACAAATACTAGTCAAAAAGATTGGTTGGTGGAACGGCTTTTGTCTAATAAGTTGATGGCACGAGGTACGTACCATTTATGTTTTATTGGTTCTGAAATAGATACCTAGCTACACACTTCAGTGATTTGATTGTTGTGTGTCCGGTTTTCAGGTAACCAAGCTGATAGAGCAATAAATGAATTTTAGGGGATACTGGCGGGGGAGCTGAATGCTCTTGGCTGTAGCTGGACTGCTGAAGAGTGGCAGCATGTAAGTTATTTCATCTACCTACTAATATTATAAAGAGGAAAGATTTGATTGTTTGTTTTCCGATAGTAAATCTAGCAAGTGATATCCAACAAAACCCATAAACGAACTGTGGGGTTACCGCGGTAACCAAAAGTGCCCCTAGCGAATTCTTTGAAAAGCTTGGTTTCTCCATACAAAATTGTGGCATACGCTAGGCGTGAGGCGTCAGGCACCTGCACACCGAAACAAGCGGTAACCCCACTGTCCATTGCTCGAAGAGTTTAGGTGTGCGTTTTCAACGCACACCTAAACTCTTCGAGCAAGCTTTAAAGTGTAGACGCAGGGTCGAGCATGTTTGTAGATAGCCATAGCTTGGATTAAGTATGCTCATAGAGCATGTAACAGTGTGTGTACTTGCCTATAGGCTATATTCTATTAAAAAAATATGAATCCTTGGGGTAAAAAAATATTGTGAGTTTGTAGCGTTGTAGTGTTTATCTCTGGATGTTCTGAACCGATTTTGAAAATTCTTTTACCAGTAGAAAGCCACGTTTAAACCAAGCCATTAATTTTAAACCAACTTTTTATGCAGTTTTTGTCCTTTTGTTGTCCTTCTAATTGAAACTAATATTTCTTTCCACAGATTTGGAGTATATGGGTGGCAAAAGTGAAGGGTAAGGCCAGGAAGGTCGGTACCGGCTTCAATGGTACTGTAAGAAGCCCGGCAGGGGCAGACCTCGCGGAGGAAGATAAGAAAATCCTCCAGTGGCTACTTGATATAAAATACGGTCCTGTTTTATCTGATTCCACACCGCTGTTTGTCATACTCTATGTATAACGCATGTTGTTTGGTTATATTAGTTACTATGATTTAATATTAGATGTATGACCTATTTGTTTCCACCAGCCTAATGCTCCTGTATTGATTAAAAAAATATGAAAGTGAGAGTTTATTATTCTTTGTCGTATTATACGTGCTTCATGGAGGAAATCTATGTCGTGCTCCTCTTCCTCGACTCCATCATCTTGTTCAAGCACTATGTCTACATCCCTATCTGCAATCATAGAATACATCTTATTAGAGAAGGAATAGTAGGTAGGTAAAGCATAGTTCTATTTATATTTGATTCACCTGTTAATTCTTCCATAAACATAATTATATAGAGTGCAGCACGAGATAATAATTTTGGCTGCCTTTTCTGGTTAATAATGCAGACAACGATGGCGATGCAGACATTTCTTCTTCAGCCGGCCGATTGTCCTCTATGTTTCTTGCTCATACGTGGCAGGCGTTATAGTTACTTAGGTACAAACTATGGCGGGGCTTCTATATTTGCAGCCACTACAACCAGCTTCCATGATTTTTTGAGTTTGATTGCGTTTCGTCCACAAATTCACAACAACCATACAACAAAACTTTAGTCAGCACCTAGTAACGTGTCGCCTAAATTTAGATTGACGTTTCTAAAATTAAGCGCAAATTACCTAAAATATTGTACAACCGAATAGCAAAATGACGGATTTACGTGTTTTTTGACTAAATTGAGTAACTATCCTAATTTTAGAGCTGTCACTCTAAATTTAAGTTTACGATGCTGCCAACAGAATAGGAATAACAATTTTACGAAATTTTAGCTCGAAATTAGCTAAATTTTAGGATTTCTAAACAACAGAATTGATACCATTGTTATTAATAACATCCGCTGTATGTACTGATTCCACTTTACTGTCAGGATTCATACAAGCTCCATGAATTGGAAACTGCGGATTTAATGGACTGAAATGACAAATAATTTATTTGCAAGTACAAGTTTTGGCATGTATTTATTTATAAAAGAAACCGCTTATTTAACCACCACAATTGGGTACACCATCCTTAGCTTTAAAAAAAAAGTAAAAAAATTATAACGTATTATAGTAAATAAAAAGCAGCCAAGTGCGAGTCGGACTCGCCCATGAAGGGTTCCGAAGCACGACGAACTACAAGAACCTTTATATTATGTTACTTGATGTAACATAATAAGGTTCTTGTAGTTCGTCTAAAGGTAAATTTCGGTTTACGGTTTATGACGTATAAAAAAAAAACTACTCACTAGATCTCGTTCAAACCAAATATCGTTGAAAGTTTGCATAGTATTGTACAACATATATTTTTTTTAGTATTATCATTCTTTTACTTTGGAAGTTAGAGGGGGGGGGACCAACTTTTTTCCACTTTGAAAGTGTCTCTCGCGCAAAATATTAAGTTTAGAAAAAAACGATATTAGAAACCTCAACATCATTTTTGAAGACCTATTCATAGATACCCCACACGTATGGGTTCGAAGAAAAAAACATTTTTGAGTTTCTGTTTGAAGTATGGGGACCCCCGAAGTTTCTAGTTTTTTTTTTTATTTTATGTAAAAATCTTAATGCGGTTCACAGAATACATTTACTTGCCAAGTTTCATCAGTCTAGCTTTTACGGTTTCGGAAAAAAATGGCTGTGACATACGGACGGACAGACAGACAGACAGACAGACAGACAGACAGACAGACATGACGAATCTATAAGGGTTCCGTTTTTGCCATTTGGCTACGGAACCCTAAAAATCAATAAATATTGTTCGCTAAAAGTGGTGATGAAAAGGCATACAGTTCTGCATACATATTATGCTACCATAATTATGTTAACATACAGTAGCACTGGTCTTCCGCTGAGGCCAGCGTTGACTTCACGGACATCTATGATTGAGTCAGAGTAGTATTTTGTTTGAGAATCCGGATTTTGTAATGAGTCGTTCCGATAAATCGACTGAGCAGACTCTAAAACAGAACCGGTTCAATTCGATATCGAGCGCAATGCCAAGAGCAAACAAAGCATCGCCCTACAGTACAGTAAGGAGCCAGGCGGCGGCAGACGGCAGGCGGCATGCAACAGGCGGCTGTACCGCGCTGCAGATAAGGTCGACATTAGGTCAGCCCCAGCAGCGCATGGATGCCGGGGGCCGCGCGCTCCCCTTCGCCTGTACATTGACATTGTATTGTAGACCACTCTTCCTGAATGCGTCGACATTAGCTTTTTTATTTAAATGCGTTCCATTTGTGAAGACAAAACATGATGGCTTAAACTAACGTCTCCGGTAAATGTTTCCGGATGTTTTTAAATAGTCTTATGACTCCTAGGATCTGGCTCCAAGCACGCCTCGAGCCTCGAACCTCGGACTAATGTCATCTCATGGACCGTGACAGTTACGTCTAGTTGAAACTTTCACAGATAATGTATTTCTGTTACTTACCACTATTATAACAAATAGGTACTAAACAACACAATAAAGAGGAGGACCATACAACACATGTCATTTATTTGCTCGTTCTTGTTCGATATTGATAACAGTAACAGGTGAAATATACTTCTTTTTTTTTATTCAACTTGGTGATAGAATAAGCTCACCTGATGTTAAGTGGTAACCATTCGTCTACAACAAAGCATTGTCTCGTAGGTCACGCACGTCAGGAACGTGTCCTACGATGAATTGCCATGCGTCCATCAACTTGAGGTAAACAAAGTATTTGGCTATATTTTATTTTTCTAGAAGTACCTATTACAAAATCAACAGCAATTACAGAAGTTGGAAAGCAGTGTATTATATTATAATCCTATAATTATAAGTTTAAAAAACTTGAGAAACCGACTTCATTGCCAAACGGCTAAATCGATTTTATTGATATTTGTTTGGGACTATCTAGATGTAAGAATAACCTTCCAAATAAAAAAAAAATTTTCTAAATCGGTTCATAAATGACGGAGGCATGCAGTTACAAACATTAAAAAAAAATATTTAAAAAAAAATGGCAACACCGATTTTAATAAAATTAAAATGGGACCAATCTGGAAGCAGTACCTTTCAGATAAAAAAATGATTTTTCAAATCGGCTCACAAATGACGAAGTTATGCGGTAACAAAAATTAAAAAATATAAAAAATACAATCGAATTGAAAACCTCCTCCTTTTTGATTGGAAGTCGGTTAAAAATAGGCCAATTCAAGATTCAAGATTCAAGATTCAATAAGCGTTTATTCAATACGATACAAGAATCACTTTGAAACGTCTTAAAGCTAGGTGAGTCTAGGTGCCAGTTCCACGCGACCAAACGTAGAAGAACAGGCAACAAACTACGTCTCGGTTCCTACCGTTTTTTTATATGATCCTTTTACAAATCAAAAATAGTCTAAAATAATAGCAGTGAAGTTCCAGTGTGGTGCCACTTCACTTAGTCAGACGTATGCAATGTAATTATACAAAAGCAAAAGTTTCAAAGACAGCACACGCTACGCTTCAAAGTTATAATAAAGTATCTACACAGATATAATAATAAGATATTAAATAGTAGGTACAGACATTGCAAATTGACATGCTAGCTTCCTATGGGTAGAGTGACCGGGACATCGGGCCACGCAGTTTTATCATTCATATAGCTATCTAGAGTATAGTACGCTTTCTTTATCAAATTACTCTTAATATAGGCTTTAAACTTCCGAATTGGAAGCTTAGTTGCATTTTCCGGAAGTTTATTGTAGAAGCGTACAGTGTTCCCCATAAAAGACCCATTTACCTTCTGTAAACGAAATTTGGGAATATGAAGTTTATTTTTATTTCTAGTGTTAACATTAATGTGAATCACAATTTTTCTGAAAGCTACAGATGTGTTTGTGAGTGTACAGTAAGTTTTCATATATATATTGTGAAATTACTGTGAGGATATTAATTTCCTTAAATCGCTCCCTCAATGAGTCTCGTGATTTCATTTTATAGATGGCACGTATGGCCCTTTTTTGTAAAACGAATATAGTTTGAATATCAGCTGCTTTCCCCCAGAGAAGGATACCGTAAGACATAACACTATGGAAGTAGCTGAAGTAAACTAGCCTAGCTGTAGCTTCATCAGTGAGCCATCTTATAGTCCGAACTGCATATGCAGCCGAACTTAGTCTGGCAGCAAGTGCTTTGATTTGCGGTCCCCACTGCAATTTTTTGTCAAGATTAAGTCCTAAGAAGATAGTAGAATCTACAAGGTTAAGTGACTCTCCATTAAGTATAATATTAGTTGGCCGGAGAGTCACATTTGGTAAGGTAAACTTAATACACTTGGTTTTCTTAGCATTAAGTAAAAGATTATTAACGTTAAACCAGTTAAGTATTTGCGACAGAGATGCGTTAACGTCATCGTAATTAGCCTTCAATCTATCAACTTTAAAAATTAATGAGGTATCGTCAGCAAATAGTACTATTTCACATAGTTTTTTAACAAAAAAAGGGAGGTCATTTACGTACACTAGAAACAAGAAAGGACCTAATATCGAACCTTGTGGCACCCCCATGTCAATAACCGACCCAGAAGATCTCTCACCGTTCACATCAACTTTAAGGACTCTATCAGTCAAGTACGATTGTATTAGGTCAATGGAGCGATTTAGAATGCCGTAATGTTTAAGTTTAGATATTAATGTAGCATGATTTACACAGTCAAAAGCTTTGGAAAGATCGCAGAATACCCCAATCGCGTCTTGTGAGTTTTCCCAGGCATCATATATGTGCTTTAAGAGTAGAATACCAGCATCAGTCGTTGATCGACCTTTCGTAAATCCAAACTGGTGGCTATGAAGTATCCCATTTAGGTTAAAATGTGATAACAACTGAGTAAGAATAACTTTCTCAAATATTTTACTTAGCGTAGGCAATACTGAGATAGGTCTATAGTTAGCAGGGTCATTTGCATTTCCAGATTTGAACAGGGGAATGAGTTTACTAGGTTTCATTAAATCAGGAAAAACACCCTCATCAACACATCTATTAAAAATATACGCTAGACACGGTGCAATATCAGTTATAATAGTACTGAGTGGTTTTGTAGACATTCCCCATAAATCTTCAGTATTTTTAATGTTTAACGATTTAAATGTCTTCACGATTTTGTCAGATTTTTACTGTATTTAAAACTAAAGATATTATTACATTTTTTAACACTAGACTCTAACAATGCCATCGCATCAGAGGCCGAGGAATTTAAAGACGATGTCACTACTTTAGGGATACTGGAAAAGAAACTATCAAACGCGTTGGCTACTTCAATGTTTGTTGTCAACAGATTATTGTTTACTTTCAAATGAATTTTATTATTACGGAGTTTTGATTTGCCAGTCTCATTATTGACTATTTTCCAGGTAGCTTTAATTTTATTTGTGGATTTTTCAATTTTTCTTTTGATATGCAATGATTTTGCTGCGTGACAAGCTCTTTTAAATGCAATGCAATGACAGATTTCCCTCAGTATTGATTATTAAAAAAAGTGCTATTCTGCCCTCTAGCAGTAGGTTAGCGAGTGAATGTGATGTGCCGTTTATGCATTTTAAATATAAAATAATATAGGTAAAACAAATTAAGGGGGATTCCATGCAACAAACTTGATTGTTTTGCCGTTTTATAGATGGTACCGTGCAAGTTCGGTTTTTTTTCCAAATCAGTCCGGTAGTTTCGGAGCCAATGCAAAAAATCATATTTTTTTTCTTAATAATACATTATAATACCGAAATTCTCGTCCGACCCCCAACACGGATACGGGTGCGTTGGGGGTCGGATGAGAATTTCGGTATAATACATATAGAAATTGTGAACCTACCTACCTAAGTACTATACCTATTTTTACGTTTAAGTACGAACGAGTTAATAATTTCCATAGGATTAATCTCTATTTTGTGAAATAAATTACTTGAATTGATGAATACCTAAGTATAGATGTGATTATGTATAGCCCCCGTTCCACATCCCGATCGCATCCGACAAAATCGAGATTAGAAATGGGACGAGGGTTGTCAGTGGGTCGGTCGGTAATGTATGTGCGGGTGTTGTGGTGCAGATATCCGGCTGCAGCTGGCGGAGCAGACGCGCGTGGTGGAGGCGCGCGCCGAGGCCACGTGCGGCGTGGCGGGCGAGCTGCACGACTACTGCCGGCGCCGCGCCGACCTCGAGCACGAGTACGCGCGCGCGCTCGACAAGCTGGCCCGCGCCGCGCACCAGCGCCACCGCGACCACAAGCACAAGTGAGCGTCACTACCCGCACCGCACACCTCCTCCCCCTCCCCCTCCGCCATCGCACTCACGCGGCCGGCGCATGTCTACAGGCGCGAGCAGTGGCCGCTGACGGGCGCGTACGCGTGCTGGCAGGCGGCGCTCGAGTCGACGCGCACGCTGGCGCGCGACCACGCCGCGCTCGCGGACCTGTACGGCGGGCCGCTCGCCGCACGCCTGCAGCGCGCCGCCGACGACGCGCTCCGCCTGCACCGCAAGTGTCGAGACATAGGTACGTGTGCGGGGGTACGGGGGTGGCGGGGCGGGCCGATGACGCGGCGGCGCTAACCCTCCCTCCGCTTGCAGTGGCGGAGCGGCACGAGGAGGTGGGGTGCGCGCTGGCGGGCGCGGCGGCGCACGGCAAGGCGCACGCGGCCGCGCACGCGCACTGGCGCGCACAGGCACTCAAGCTCCGGCACGCCAGGGAGCAGCGGAACGATCCCGCCAAACATAAGAAGATCAAGGCGCTCGACAAGGAACTCGACAAGGTACCCACTCACTACCCACCCTATTCCATCTATACCGACCGATACACCCACCGCCACCGCACCGGTGCGCTGATTGCCTATGATATCATCTTGAGCTTCGATTGCATTCAAAAACGAATCGAAACAAAACTTATCCTTGACAAGGGACGATCGGAACCGAACTGAACGTGCCCTGAATAGTAACGGGGTTATTGTCAGCGGCGCTCTTCGGTCGGGGTCGTCAATCGATGAGGATAATGTAGCATGCGTGTGATTGCAGCGTCGCGCGCGGCACGGACTCGCGCGCGCCGCGGCCCTGCGCGCGCGAGTCGACTACGTGCTCAGCCTGGAGGCCGCCAACGCCACGCTGCAGCGGTACTACCTCGACGACATCGCAGACATCATCCTGGTACTAACACTCGCACTCACTCTCTCTATATGATTGTATCGCTGGTGTGGATGTGGGTGTGGGGTGTCAGCAGGCGACTGTGCGTTGGTTGCAGTGCATGGAGGTGGGGTTCGAGGCGGTGGTGGGTCGCGTGGTGCGCGCCGCGTCGGCGGGGGAGTCGGCGCGCGGCGCGGCGGCGGGCGGCGCGGCGGCGGCGCTGCGGCGCGCGGGGGACGCGCTCGACGCCGTCGCCGACCGCCAACGCCTGCTGGACGCGCACGCGCACGCCTTCTCCCTGCCGCGCCCGCTGCCCGCCGCGCCCGACGCGGAGGAGGAGGACGAGGGGGCGGAGGACGAGCCCGCCGCGCCCGAGGAGACGGCGCTGCTGGCGGAGCTGGCGGCGCGGCTGGGCGCGCTGGAGGCGGGCGCGCGCACGCTGCGCGCCGAGTGCCAGGAGAACGCCAAGACGCTCGACGCCGCGGAGGCCGAGCTCGTCAAGCAGGTGCGTGCCCGGGACACCCACCATCACGTCCACTATGACGAGCGTTCAGCTTCCTGGAACGGACAACTTCTCTTACACCTTCTATAAAACTTGCATGAACGTTTTAACCCTATCTCGTTTTTAATGTTACTAACTCGCGCAGGGTCTCAGTTAGCACTCTGCTGTCTGGTAGCTAAGTAAATTAGCTGATTCCAGCGATTTGAAGCAATGACAATGTACGTAGCCGTACAAATATAATAATGTACAATACATTATAATATAACACCCAGACGCAGAAGTAACATCTGTGTTCACTACACAATTATTTGTTCTCGAACCCACGACCTACGGCGCAGAAGGCAGAGCTACTATTCTACTGAGCTGTGAGGCCAGGCAGTCTAAAAACCGAAATAGAACACACCCACTTATAATTTTGTATTCCAACTATGGTAAATGAGAGGCACTTGTTGAATGTATAGATGTTGTTCTGAAGCGCGTGCGGGGGGTGTGTTGTGTTGTGTTGCCAGATGGAGGGCAGCGACTCGCAATGGGACGTGAGTTCGTTGTTCGGCGCGGGCGCGCTGGGCGGCTCCGGCGTGGGCTCGCTGGCCGCGCCGCCGCCGCCGACGGACGACCAGGAGGACTACTACCTGGCGGTCCGTATCTACTCCACCAACCTCTAACTACATACTATCCTACCTGGGCGTGCAACTAATCGGTGTGTCGGGCTGTGCAGAAGTTCCGTGCGTACGTGTCGAGCGCGGCCCGGCTGGCGCGCCTCGAGAGCAAGGCGCATGCGCTGCGCAGCGGGAGCGCGCTGGGGGCGAGCGCGGCGCCCCCCTCGCCCTGCCCCGCCCCCTCGCCCGCGGGGGTGCCGCGCCGCGCCGCGCGCCCCCCGCGCCTGGCGCGCAGCCACTTCGCCGCGCCCACGGACGCGTGCCTGCCGCGCGTGCTCACCGAGTGCGTGCGCGTCATATCCACATACGGTAGGTGTGCGCGGCGTGCGACGTGCGGCGGCGGTGGAGGGTGTGACGTCACCTCATTGCTGTGTGCTCCTGCAGGGCTGCGGCACCAGGGCTTGTTCCGCGTGTCGGGCTCGCAGGTGGAGATGCAGGCGCTGCGCGCGGCCTTCGAGCGCGGGGAGGAGCCGCTGGCGCGCGTGCACGACGCCAGCGACATCAACTCGGTGTGCGGCCTGCTGAAGCTGTACCTGCGCGAGGTGCGGCCGCCGCTGCTGGCGCCGCAGCTGCAGGAGCGCCTGCTGCGCGTCGCGGCGCTGCCGGACGACGCCGCGTTCGGCGCGCGCCTGCGGGCCACGCTGCAGGCGCTGCCGCTCCCCTCGCTGCTGGTGCTGCGCTACCTGTTCGCGTTCCTGGCGGAGGTGGCGCGGCACGCGGCGCACACGTGCATGGACGCCTGGAACCTCGCCATCTGCGTGGGGCCCACGCTGCTGGCGGCTTGGGGCGAGCCGCCGCACCAGCTGGCCGCGCAGAACCTCCTCAACGAGCTCGTGAAGCGCACCATCCTGCTGCACCGGGACGTGTTCCCGCAGGACGTGGCGCCGCACACGCTCTACCATCCGCCGCCATCGCCGCCATCACCACCGCCATCACCGCCGCCCATCGACAGGTCAGTGTACATTATTATAATATCGTTAAAGTATCGCGCAGATCATTAAGTAATTGGATGTAAAACACCGATACTGATGTCTTTATAGTGACGTAGAAGAGGCGTCCTCGCTGGCGACGCAGGAAGCCACCCCCCCCTCGGGCGCGGCGTCGCTAGAGGGGGGCGCGGAGGACGAGGAGGACTCGGGGAGCGAGGCGGGGGAGGGGGCGGGGGCGGGGGCGGGGGCGCCGCTCTCCGACACGGAGGGTACGTACATTACAGTCGTGCGTGCGTGTGTGGAGATGGTGCCATTAGCCTCGCGCTAAATGAGTTGGCACCATCTCTCCGCCACTCTTTGCCATCACGCTCACGTCAATGTCTGAACAGCCGCTCTACTCTTGAACGCGATTCCGATCCCAATTTTAAGTTTTGACGGAACGGAATTCTGACAGATAACCCATAGGATTTCGTCAAAACTTTATCAAAACTTTAGATTGGGGTCGAAATCGCCGTCAAGGGTAGACTTGCTGTTCAAATCTATTTGTTTTTCCAACTCGGATCTACTTAGTAATGATTATAATGGCAGACAGGATGTAATGTACAGTGATGAATGAGGTATGTAATGTGTGTGTGTGTGTTGCAGAGGAGTCCGCTGAGGAGGCGGAGGGCGCGGGCGAGTGGACGCACAACCTGTCCTATCGCAGGTACGCATGCACACGCACCACAACAACACCACACCACACAACCTGTCCTATCGCAGGTACGCATGCACACGCACCACAACAACACCACACCACACAACCTGTCCTATCGCAGGTACGCATGCACACGCACCACAACAACACCACACCACACAACCTGTCCTATCGCAGGTACGCATGCACACGCACCACAACAACACCACACCACACAACCTGTCCTATCGCAGGTACGCATGCACACGCACCACAACAACACCACACCACACAACCTGTCCTATCGCAGGTACGCATGCACACGCACCACAACAACACCACACCACACAACCTGTCCTATCGCAGGTACGCATGCACACGCACCACAACAACACCACACCACACAACCTGTCCTATCGCAGGTACGCATGCACACGCACCACAACAACACCACACCACACAACCTGTCCTATCGCAGGTACGCATGCACACGCACCACAACAACACCACACCACACAACCTGTCCTATCGCAGGTACGCATGCACACGCACCACAACAACACCACACCACACAACCTGTCCTATCGCAGGTACGCATGCACACGCACCACAACAACACCACACCACACAACCTGTCCTATCGCAGGTACGCATGCACACGCACCACAACAACACCACACCACACAACCTGTCCTATCGCAGGTACGCATGCACACGCACCACAACAACACCACACCACACAACCTGTCCTATCGCAGGTACGCATGCACACGCACCACAACAACACCACACCACACAACCTGTCCTATCGCAGGTACGCATGCACACGCACCACAACAACACAACACCACACAACCTGTCCTATCGCAGGTACGCATGCACACGCACCACAACAACACCACACCACACAACCTGTCCTATCGCAGGTACGCATGCACACGCACCACAACAACACAACACCACACAACCTGTCCTATCGCAGGTACGCATGCACACGCACCACAACAACACCACACAACACAACACTCACACTTACATTATACACTAATCATTAGGTACTCTAATATTATCTTATAGTCAATCTATCCAACATTATCTAGCCCCAAACTTGTACTATAACAACCAATATGTATAGATTTCTTTTTTGTAAATGCTTATATGCTTTGAATACAATATTTAAAAAAATTGTAATAATAATAGATAATATATATATATACGCAGAGTACAAACATCTGTGTTCACCACGCAAATATATGTTCTCGGTGGGAATCGAACCCATGACCTACGGCTCAGAAGATTCCACTCCTACCAACTGAGCTGAGAGGCCAGTTCAAATAGTCAGAGGTGAAAATTAAAGGCATAGTGTGCAGACAGGAGCGCGGGTGTAACGTGACGTGGCGGTGTGTGTTGCAGGAGCGGCGGCGGCGGCGCGGGGCCACGGCGCGCCTCGCAGGTACCGCTCGAGACGAGCGTGTGACGGCACACAACACACAACACACACACATGCATACCCATACCCACCCCTCTATAAGTAGTGTACTACATCCTCAGGGACACGCTAACCGACGCGACGAACTAGCTTTGTTCAGCGAAGGGTTTGGCCGCGTTCATCTCCCGCCGCTCAGTGGAACTCCATGTGACGGAGGCGGCTGCACTGCATCACTAGAGCCATGTGGCCGAGCCGACTGGTGCCGCTCACTAGAGAGGGGAGCACTAACACTACGCTAGGCGTGTTGTGTGTCGGCGCGCGCCTAACGCGTCCGCTCGTACATGAGCTGGTCCTGTTGCTGTAGTATTGCTGTAGCTCTACTTATTTCACCTGATATGTACCTATTGCATTATTTGAATACAATGATAATTGAATGAATCATGAATGTTGTAAACATGTTGTATCCGCCTGCCCGACGGCGACGGCAGGAACCGACACGAAGGATATCCAGTAATACCTTTGAAGAAGAAAGTGCTTAGCAGACTAATATTACTAAGGTTTTATCCAACAGTATAGAGGGCTTGTGTCCCGAGTTCGGGGACAAGCGGGAACTGCGCGGATCTTCAATGTTGCTTCTGCTTCTGCTTCTGCTTCTTTTAGTGGTGTCGATTACTTTATTTGTGATATTCCTGATTCATTCAACTATCGTGTGTGCGGATGAATGCGTTGCATCATTTCATTAAGTTACACGTAATATAGTCTCGTGTCACTGAATATAACGTTCCAAAACACATCTTAAAAAAAAAGTTAAAACTGATGTGTATGAGAAAAACATATTTTTGTTTTGAATTATGTCTATTTATTCATACGTATATCTTATACCTTTAAACGAGAAAATCTTGTATATATATATATATATATATTTAGGATCTCGGAAACTGAGCCAACGATTTTCATGAAATTTAGTATACAGGGGTTTTCAGGGGCGATAAATTGATCTAGCTAGGATTCATTTTAAGAAAATGATTATTTCTTTCCGAGTTCAATAATTAAACATAAACTGAATATGTGACTGCTCCTGCCATCTATTGACGATTGTGAGAAACTAACTGCAAGCATGTCCAGCAGGTGGCGTTTTTCAGTAAGAATAAACCAGTAAGGATGATAATAATTATGACTCTTATGGTTTCTTAAAAATACAAATTAACGGAAAAAATTCCGAGCTTCGCTCGGTTACCAACTGCTAGTTATTATAATATGTCGTATAGGATGGCGCACCATGTCGTATAGGATGGCGCACCACCCAGCCTGTACTCGTATATTGAATGTTGTCAATATTGTTAGTGGCTTGTTGTTGCTTGCTTGTGTTGTGTTGTATTGTGTTGTGTCATCGCCATCCTTTCATTTTGTTCTATAATGTAGCGGCTGCAAAAGTGTATTTATTTGATCTTAATCTATTGTTCATGCGAACTGTTATTCGAGGATATACAAATGTAACAAAGATTTATATTTGATCAAGAACTATGGTAAGGTGTAGGCTGCCCAATGCCTAATGTCCAATGCCCAATGCGTGCTCTAAAGCCACGCATTGGGCAGCTTGACCGAGACGGGGGCGGGAGGAAGATCTTGACGATCCACATTGTTTGCTAAGAGCTACTATACAACGTGTATCAAAATATGTGTACTATCCGGGAGGGGGGTAATTTCCACCCTCCGGGGAACAACTTTTGTTAAACGACTTTTCGAACTTCGATTGGTATCTCTGAAAAAAACTGCAACGAAGTTTCAACATGAACAGCTGACTTTATACAAAGTGACAACCCTAAACTCAGCTACAGAGGTAGTAGGTAGTAGTAGTAGACCTACAGAGGTAGTAGGTCAAGGGGTCAAGGGGTTACAAGGATAGGGTTGTCAATTTATTTAGGCATTATGAAATTAAATATTTTTGTAAGAGGAACTGAAAATAGGAATTATTAATTATCTCCCCCCCACAACTGATCACTATTGTGGTCTGAAACCCTCCACCTTCGCATAGTACACATATTTAGATACACCTTGTATAGTGCCTAGTCGCGGTCGGCAGGTCGGCTGCTCTGTGCGTCCACATCATTTGAACCGTTCTTGCTCACTAACCGACTAAGACTGAATATAAGGAAATTCTAAGATGCGAAGTAGCTTTAATATTTTTGTAACGAATATTTAAGTATTTTAATTTGTATATATTTAGCCGTAAATATATGATAATGTAAGATATAGTAGTTACTACGCTGTGGCTTGTAAAGTGTCTGCGGGAGTGTGCGTTGGTGTCGCAATAAACGTAGTCGCCGGCATGTCTGTGTGTGTGTGTCTTTAATTTATATCATTCGCTAGTACCCGCTAGTACCCGCTAGTACCCTAGGTATGTGCACTAGTGGAAACATGTTCAACCTAACTATAGGCACATCATCATCATCATCATCATTGGCCTGTACCATCTATTACAGATGATTTAGTACTATTACATACGTTATAGTTAATTTATGGGTTTACTATTCCAAGTGTAGTAATCCTTAAGTATTAAACACTATAAAATCAATAAAAAATATTAAAAAGCAAGGTGATATCTCGTCGATAGAAGTGAATGCAACTTGGGTTGTCGAGCAGGTACGTAGTCGGCGGCGCCGGCGTACGCGGCGGGCACGACGCGAGCGCGCCGCCGTGCGCCATGCGCCATGCGCCGTGCGCCATGCGCCATGCGCCGTGCGCCATGCGCCATGTGCCATGCGCCATGCGCCATGCGCCGTGCGCCATGCGCCGTGCGCCATGCGCCATGCGCCGTGCGCCATGTGCAGGGGCGGAGGCTCGGGGCCGCTCGCGTCAGGGCCCGCCGTGTCTACAGGCTCAGGACTTACTCGTCGACAGACCAGCATTCGGTCCATTCGGAAAATATATATTCGTCGAGGGTGATCAGGATCCGATGGCGCAGCGATCAGCGCAGCCCCCTACCGAGGAGAAGGTCGTCGGTTCGAAAACCGCTCGGCTCCTAACTTTTGAGACATACCTAATAAAAAACTTAGTGAGTAGTTGATTCATTAATAATGTGATGTGCAACGGGATGTAGGGTAGTGTAATAGAGTAGGGTAGGCATCGAGTAAGAAGATAGGCCGTACAGCTAGCGGCGCAGCGGCCAGGGAGCGGATAGCACGCGCCCCGCGCCCCGCGCCCCCCGTGCGTGGGGGCGGGGGGCGAGCTATCCAATACGTTGTTACTGCCAGCAGGTCGGCGCCGAGCCCGCCGCCCCCGCCCCTGCCCCCGTGCCCGCCCCCGAGGCCTCCGCCCCCGCGCCCGCACCCGACGGACGCTGCAGGTAACACCCCCCTCTAGCAACTACTAGGAGAGCCAACACATGGGTGGGTGAGAGCTTCTACTAAACAATGAATAATGCAAAGTTGATGTTGAATGTGTGAGCGAGTGCCGAGCCAGGAGTAGTTCGCTCCTGACGCCGCCCACTACTGCTCACTGCAAGCTCCACTCCGACTATCTATAATGAAGGACTCTTTGTTTTCCAATGCGTTTATAATTGCTTATTGTTATTAGATGGTAAATGTTAACGTTGCAGACGGCTGGCGGAGAGCACGCCTGACCTCGTGCTGGGCCTGCCGCTGCGCCCCCCCGCCCCCGCCCCCACCCCCGCGCCCCCGGACACCGCCCCCGCTGCCCCCGCGGACTCGGCGGATACGTTCGCCCACAACAGAGACACGCTCAAGAAGAGGCCGCGTCACAAGTCAGTAACGCAGCTTACAGCCCAACATTATTCCCCTTGCACTACACTACACTTCTTTCGTGCACTTGACACATATTTTTTATATTCTACGACATGCCGTTTTCCTTTACCGTTTGAGAGCATGAACAGCATAACCTAATTTATCCTAGTCGGATTTGCTCTATAAAGTCCCAAGGACGAGTACAAGGATCCAGTGTCAAACAAAAAAGCTAAAATTAATGATTGAATAGCTACAGTGTAAGCGAGGCTTAACTAGCTTCATAATAAGCCTTTAGCGGGGTGTACATTATCGCCTCCTATTATAATCATTAGATCTGTCAAGGACGCTAGTCAGAGATGGTGCATAGGCGATGAACTAGGCTCGAGTGTTGGCAGTGCTCTGATGGGGCTTGTGCCGGTGTTGCAGACAGGCGGCGGCGGCGACGGAGGGTGCAGAGGAGGCGGCGGGGGCGGGGGGTGAGGCGGGGGTGGGGGCGGGGGGTAGTCCGGTGCCGGTGCGCAACACGGCGCGCGTGTGCGCCAAGTTCGCGGAGCTGACGCTGACGGGCGGCTCGCTGAAGCCCGCGCTCGCCGCCAAGCCCGCGCTGCTGCGCCACCGCACGCCCCCGCCCGTCGCCCCCGCGCCCGCCCCCACGCCCGCGCCCGCGCCCCCGCATCACGACACGCTGTAGCGGGGCTGCGGGGCGCCGCGCCATTTTACCGATGTATTTTTCGATGTGATTTTAGAAGGTCGCCCCTCGTCCACTGACAAGGCGACCTCCAGCCCCCCTGTAATCCCCCCTAGTGTGTAAGCATATCGACGCATCACTTTTATACGGATCTGCTAGTTTTTATGAATGTATTGTATTGTACTGTACGCGGTGCTCTCTATGTAAGTGCTATATACTCAATAAACAGTATTACCGAAGCCGAGCTTTCATTTCATAAATGTGTTCTGTTGGAGAGTGCAGTGCGTGCCAGCGCTGCCGGGACCGACACATATAGTTATTATAATTCTTATTTGTTGGAGTCGGAATGCCTAGGAATATAATAATATGAAGTTGGCTGCAGATCCATAGATGGATGGAATGCCTGCCTTTATTGTCGTTAGTTGCGAGCCCATGTGGATACATACTCGTACCTACAGCGAACAGATACCTACTCACATGTGAATGGGGATTCATAGGTTGAAATAAGTAATTAGTAAATCGGTGGGATCATTTTTAATCATGTTTTTTTTACAAGTCAATGAAACTTATCATCTATCAACAGAAAACACAAGGTCTAAATATATTCGATATATCTAGAATAATTTTGAGGTGTTAAACAATAGCATTATTTTTAAATTTAAAGTCTAAAGTAGTATCACTGCCTCAACAGACGGCCCTCACGCTCCTTGCACACCCCCCGCCTCCCTCGCCCGCCGCCCCCTCGCCCGCCGCCCCCCTCGTTAGTACCGGCCGCTAGTCGTGCACGCCCGTAGCGGCGGCGGCGGCGGCGGCGGCGGCGGGCGCATCCATCTGCACGCACAGGCACAGCACAGGCGCCAGCCAGCCAGCAAGGAAGCAAGGAAGGACAACAAAGTTATGCTGATTCCGAACCTATCAGAAAGAGTTGGGAATTGCCAGTTTTTCAGTTTCGATAAATTGTTAGTACTAACAATTTATCGAAACTGAAAAACTGGCACTGTTAATACTCTTTCTGATTGTTTAGATCAGTATCAGTTAGCGGTCCAGCTGGCGGAGGCTCACCTCTACATCGAGTCGAATGGTATAGTTATGTAGAGTAGGTGTGCAATGGGCATTACATCCATACTAAATATAGTAAATACCTAGCGAACATCACATACTTAACTAGACTAGAAGTTATCTTACGAGATCGATCTATCAGTGGGGAGGAGGGAGCCGCGGGGTCTATCAGTGGGGAGGAGGGAGCCGCGGGGTCTATCAGTGGGGAGGAGGGAGCCGCGGGGTCTATCAGTGGGGAGGAGGGAGCCGCGGGGTCTATCAGTGGGGAGGAGGGATCCCGAGTCAAGAGTTTACCTTTCGTGTTTGGTTTGGTTTTGGTCCGCAGTTGGCTCTCGCGGGGCCTCGTTAGGTAGGTATATCGAATCGATAACGAGAAAACCAAAAACGAAAAATAACACTTGGAATAGACAAGAGAGGTCTCCACGACCACGTGACGTCATACCTACACCACCTCTGACAGACACTTGCTTAGAACAAACTCCTACATTCGAACTGTTCTAAGTATTGCACATTAGATAATTCACGCACTCAGACTATATAAAGCACACTTTTAGGGTAAGTATTACGCCATATTTTTTTTTAATTATATGAACTATTACCTCCCTATGCCGCCGCTTAAGGCGTGCGCATGCGCACATCTAGGCGATCGCGATCAGTGCAACGCTGTCAAATCGCAGATCGCTTAGAGGTGCGAAAGGCTTTGAACTGTGCTCTCAGTTGTTTATGTAATTTAACAAAAAAGCGTAAAAAATGAGGAACACCCGAATCTAGTTTGTTGCCTGTTCTTGCGTCGGCGTCGGCGTCGGCTTGGTCGCGTGGAACTGGCACCTAGACTCACCTAGTTTAGGGATGTTTTAAAGTGATTCTTGTCATTGAATGAATAACATTTTATTGAGTTTGACTGTTAAAGTCCACCTACCTACCTGGCTATCTATCTAAAACTACTAATTAGGTACATCATAATAAATGCTGCTGGTCAGTTTAATTTGCTGCAGTAGGTATGCAGTATCCGAGGAACTATTAAACCAAATGATGCCAGAGCAGGTAGTAGGTAGGTAAGGTAGGTACCCTCGATTCCGTACATCTTGTGCTGGTTACCTGACTTTAGAGGATGGACTGCAGATCCTGAACTAATTGAACTAAGTATCATGATGAGCCGTTCAGTTGAAAGTGCGACGATACCCGCGTGATCCCTTCATGTGGCGCCGACGCTTACCTACTATCAACATAATAATTATGTTGATGTTGGGAGGTTATAATTATGTTATATTATAATTATTATACGAATGCATCGCACCACCATAATATTACGATGATGAAAAGTATTTTCATAAGGTTTTTCTGAAGGGTTATTAGGCTATAACCAGCTGGACATGCGCTATAACTTATAGCGCATGTCCAGCTGGTTAGGTGTACCTACAGGTGGCCAGTCGTCCTCGAAGCGTGCGGCAGCTATTAAACAGGAGAGCACAGCACAGCACAGCACAGCACAGCACTAGTAGCGGAGGCAGTGGTCGTGCAGCAGTGGCGCCGCGTTCTCCTTGTCGCGCGCGTAGTGCGGGGGCGCGGGCGGCGGCAGGGGCGGCGGCGGCGCGGGCGGCGGCAGGGGCGCGGGGGGCGGCGGCGCGTACTCCACCGCCAGCACGGCGCCCGCCTCGTACTCGTCCCCCGAGCCGTCCGACGCCTCCAGGTAGCCGAACAGCCGCGCCGCGCCCGCCGCGCGCGCGCCGCCCCCCTCGCGCCCCCGCCGCGCGCCCCCCCCCGCCTGCTGCTGCGCCGGCACCACGAACCCCACGGGGGCGGGGGCGGCTGCAGGCGCGGCCACGGGGGCGGGGGGAGTCGCGCGCGACGCGCTCGTCGACGGCACCTTCAGGTTGCGGCTCTCGATGTGGCTGCAATGAGCGGTGTGATGTAAGGTGGAGGCTGGCGGGAGGCGGCTGGCGGGAGGCGGCTGGCGGGAGGCGGGAGGAGGTGGGAGGAGGGGGAGTGTACTGACTGTGCGGCGCGCAGGTGCGCGGCGAGCTGGGGCAGGTCGTCGGCGAGGAAGGCGCACTTGCCGCACGCCTTCTTGTTGTGCACCTTGTGCACGTGCGTGGCGAGCCGCTCGGCGCGCGCCGCCTTGTACTCGCACAGCGCGCACGCGAACGGCTTCAGGTGCGTGTTCAGGTGCCGCTTCAGGCACCAGTTGTCCACGCCCGACCACGCGCAGTAGCAGCACGCGTACCGCCGCTCGCCCTGCGCCCACACAACACTGTAGCAGCGCCGTCACTCGACACAAGCATATACCTATTATAGCACGGCACTCACCTTGCGGCGCGGCGGCGGCGCGGGGGGCGCGGCGGGCGCGGGGGGCGGCGGCTTGTGCGGCGCCGGCTCCGCCTTCGGCTGCACGCGCTCCTGCTTGACGAGCGGCGGCGGCGCCGAGCGGTACTCCACCTGGTGCGGGCCCTGCGTCGGCGCCGGCATCAGCGTCGGCATCGACGACACCGGCGCCGGCGCCCCCCCAGACGCACTCTCGCCCGACGGCTTCGAGTAGTAGAGCGGCGGCGGGGGCGCGGGCGCCGCGGGGGGGGGCGGCGCCGGCTGCGGCTGCGGCTTGGGCGCCTGCCGCCGGATGCGGTTCAGGTCGTACGGCTGGTCGCGGTGCATGCGCAGGAAGTGCTTCTTGACGTGGTCGGCGCGGTTGAACTGCTTCTGGCACAGGTAGCAGTGGAAGGGTTTCTCGTCGCGGTGGATGTTCTCGTGGCGCGTGAACAGGTCGCGGCGGTCCGTGGCGTAGGGGCAGGCGCCGCACGCGTACCGCTTGCTGCCGTCGGCGGGGGGCGCCGCCTCGTCGGGGGGCGGCGGGTCGAGGGGCGCGGGGGGCGCGGCCGCCTCCTCGGCGTCGGCGGCGCGGCGCTCCAGGCGCAGCGCCTCCACCTTGGCCTTGAGGCGCTGCAGGTAGCGCGTGAGGTCGTCGAGCGCGGGGTTGTCGCGCAGCAGATGGTCCGCGGCGGCGGGGTCGGAGTGGTGGTCGCGCGCCAGGTGCTGGCGCACGCTGCGCGCCCAGCCGCTGGCGAAGCCGCAGCCGGCGAGCGGGCACTGGAAGGCGCGCGCCTGGCTGTGCGTGCCGAGCCAGTGCTCCGCGACGCGCGCCAGGAAGCCGACGCACTCGCAGTGCGCGCACTTGAAGAGGCGCTGCGCCGGGTTGTAGGCGGCGACGCGCGAGTGCGCCCACGCCAGCGGCTCCTCGGCCGCCGTCCAGCGGTCCTCGTGCGAGGGGTCGGTGCGCGGCGCGAAGTTGGCCTGCAGGATGCCGGGCGGCGGCACGCCGTGCTGCATCAGCGCCGCCAGCCCCCACGCCGTGATGTGCTCCTCGGGCCGCAGCTCCTCCTCCAGCTCGCGCTCGGCCGCCGGGAACTCCACGCCCACGCCCACGCCCACGCCCACGCTCGCCTCCTCGCCGTACAGCTTCTTGGTGATCTCCTTGAACATGTCCTCGCAGTCCATGGCGAGCGAGGCGACGCCTGCGCCGCCCTCCATGCCGCTGCGCGTGCCGCTGCAGCCGCACCTGCACCACACACAACCACCACTGTACCACACCACACCACACCACACCACCACACCACCACCGGTACCCTGGCACCTGGACCGCCTGACATGGCTACCAGTACCACCGACTGCGACTGGCCTCTTAGCTCAGTTGGTAGTAGATCTGCCTTCTGCGCCGTAAGTCGTGGGTCCGATCCCCACCGAGAATAAAAATTTGTGTGATGAACACAGATGTTTGTTCTGTCTGGGTATCATATTATATTCCAGTATACCTACAGGGGATAACCCTTCTGTAAATTACAATTCAAAATTAAGCCATAACTGCCTCAGTTTTAAAATAATAAAATCGTGAAGTTTTGGCCAACATTTCATTTCAGATAATATATATATAATACATCACCTAACTTTAACCGACAATACCGCAAAAAAAATGTACTGCACTTTACAATCTAACATGGCAAGTACTTTACTTTAAAAGTACTTTCCATGATAGTGTACCTTAAAAGATGGCGCATTTAGCCAGGATTCCAAAATGTACTGCACTAACATGGAAAGTACTTTACTTTAAAAGTACTTTCCATGATAGTGTACTTTGAAAGATGGCGCATTTAGCCAGGATTCCAAAATGTACTGCACTAACATGGCAAGTACTTTACTTTAAAAGTACTTTCCATGATAGTGTACTTTAAAAGATGGCGCATTTAGCCAGGATTCCAAAATGTACTGCACTAACATGGAAAGTACTTTACTTTAAAAGTACTTTCCATGATAGTGTACTTTAAAAGATGGCGCATTTAGCCAGGATTCCAAAATGTACTGCACTAACATGGCAAGTACTTTACTTTAATAGTACTTTCCATGATAGTGTACTTTAAAAGATGGCGCATTTAGCCAGGATTCCAAAATGGTATGATACTTGCTAGAGTAGGTACTCTTTATTTTTAAAAATAAAAAATGTTTTTTCATCTAAACCGGATTTCCAATCAATTTTATTTCATTAGATAAAATGTTTGTACCCTTTAAATCATGGACTTAAAATGCCGACGCTGCGTTTTTAGGTGACTCACAATTCACAGGTACCTACAAGTAAATACCATTTCGGCAATGTAAGTAAACAGATAGAGCCACCATCTTGTCGAAAGAGTAATAACCACGGGTTTTCAAGTAGGTATAATTTGTTAGTTTTAGGTGAAAGTTTGAAATAAAATTCAATCATAGGATTTCTTCAATCGTGATTTTAATCTAAAGTTTGCCTTCGCCCGTCGCCCGTCGCTGGTCTTATTACACGGTTATTTTTAAGGAAATGTAGAGCTTGTATTACAGCTGAAGGCTAACAGTTTGAATATTTGCTGTAAATCCTTGATATATTATTATTATTATTCAGCCGTTTTTGGTCTCCCTTCTCTCTTGATATAGTTAAATTAAAATCACGATTGAAGAAATCCTATGATGTAATATTTAAAATTGATGACAAATTATACTCCCACGAAGACAAGACAAGGCTGAATAGCAAAGCGACCTCTTTGGTCGTTGGGCTGAATTGAATGCATCATGTGACATGATGCATTCAATTCAGCCCAACGACTGACAACATGATTCATGTCTATTGCCAGTTGCCAGTATGATGGTTAGGGTTAGACGTAGGTACGCGAACTTTTTGAAAGAAAGAAGCGTTTTTTTATTACTTACCGCCCTAGGGCTCTTCTAGTTACATTATTACCCTAGAGCGCTAATTAGTCACCTACAAGTCCCATTTGGAGGTTATTAGAACCTACTTACCGAACATGAAAGATGTAAAAAAATATTTGTTTTTCAGTTCAAAGTATAGCGACCCCAAAATCTATTGTTTTTTTTTATATTTTTGTGTGAAAATCTTAATGCGGTTCACAAAATACATCTACTTACCAAGTTTCAACAGTTTTTCTTATGGTTCCGGAATAAAATTGGCACTATTGGCAGTGACATAATTATCTCAGTATATAGTGTATAGTCTATGGTGACATACGGACGGACAGACCAGACATGACGAATCCTTATGGATACAATTTTTTGCCATTTGGCTACGGAACCATAAAAATATTATTTCAAATAGGCCCATACATGACGAAGTTATGTTATAGCAAACATTAAATAAATAAATATAAATAAATGGAATTGCGAACCTCTTCCTTTTGTAGGTATTTGATGTCGTGTAAAAAGAACGTAGCTCGAAGGCCAATTAATATCCACCTTACCTTACTTAGTATTATTAACTAATTGTTTAATAATGATATAAGTACCTACTGGCGACGCGAACTGGAGATAATACCAACTGGATCTACCATTACTCAGTGCAGGTGTAGCTACCTATAGCTATAGCTACAGTAGCGTCGCGCGCTGCCTGCCCTCCCTTCAGCAGCCGGATGAACTAATGATAACCTAACTCCACTCCACTGCTATACGCGTAGCCAAAGGGAACAGTAGGTGCGAAGGCGAAGGAGCGCAATACTCATTGCCTCACTAGTTTCTACTGCATTTATATTAGTAATGCTTATTATAAGCTATTGCTTTTACAATAAATAAATAAATACATTCAGATAGTAATTAGGGCATATTAGGGTTAGGTTAGGAGTGTTTGCGTGCGAGGGAGGTGACGTCACCCCTAGCGCGTCAACGCACAGAAGGGAGCATCGATCCGTCAGTCGGCGGCTCACCACGCCACGCGCCACGCGCCGCGAGTGGATCGATGCGGCTACGGGTGGGCCTGCGTGTGGGGAGGGGTGGTCTCACCTGCCGGGGCGCGCTGGCGCGGGCGCGGGCTTGTTGTCTCGCGGCGGGCTCGGGTGCTCGGGTGCGCGGCGGCGAGGAGACACCACAGCTCGGAGCGGCGCGCCGGCCGCGACTGACGCCACCCGCCTCCCCCCGCCCCCCCCCCCGCCGCCCGCCGCCCGCCGCCCCCACGCGCGCCCATTCACCGCGCGTCTATCGACCGCCCGCCCCGAGCCGCCCCGAGCCGGCGGCGGACGGCCGCAAAGCGAACCTCGCTCGACTCTCGACCGAGGTGCACTTCATACTCGATACATTTATTGCTTACACCATGATATAGCTTTTGTTCATACATACGGCTAAAGATTTTTATTATTATAAAACAGCACTATGCTAATACTCTCAAACGTTGAAGAAAACCGACCTATCGTAGAGCCTACAAACATGTGCCAAAGTGCAAGAAAGGTCCCATTGAGAAAAAGTTAAAATTTCGCGAAGACTATCAAGAGAGACCACCATAGCTAAGACGTAGCGGGCCCATGCCACTCTGCTGCGTGAGTGCCTCGCTACGCTACCGCTACGCCTTGCGTAGCACGGCCGTCCAGTGTAGTTACAGCGTAGCGGGCCCATGCCACTCTGCTACGCGAGTGCCACGCTACGCTACCGCTACGCCTTGCGTAGCACGGCCGTCCAGTGTAGTTACAGCGTAGCGGGCTCTGCTACGCGAGTGCCTTGCTACGCCTGCCGTAGCAGGGCCGTCCAGTTATTAGAGCTTTATACAGGGTTATTCATTATTAGCTACAAATACTCAGGAATTAGGTTCAACAAATAAAATAAAAATATTTATGAAATCTTATCTTATCTTATCTTATACCTTTAAACGAGAAAATCTTGTAATATACATTTAGTGTACAGACGTATAGCCTGCTAGGTGGTAGATCGTGTTCTATAGGTATAAATAAAACAACCAACTACTCGTGCAATGCGAAGCTTCCGTTTATTGAATTCACAAGCAAGTGTCTACCAAATCTCAAGACGCAACGATAGCGCGTTCTAGGATCGTGACACTTTTATGAGCGCCATCTAGTTCGAAAAAACGTAAACCTACTATTTTAATGGACATACCGCCCACCAAGGACATGGTAAATGTCCTTAACAACTTCAAATGCCGCCCACCATGAGGTGCGGTGCGAGCCTAACGATAACTATATAGCATATTACATAATACCTACCAAATTTTCTTACAACAATGTGGACTGTATAAACAACTTAAACGTATTAACCTTCAATTCCAAAAAAATACTTCGATAAACTTAACAAATATGAACTTCACAAAAAAATCTACATTTTAAGTGGACACAGGCAACATACACAATTTTGACACAGGACGTTTTATAAACAAATCATTGCATTTGAGTGTGACAACGCGACAAATTTTGTCCAAACCAGGATGCTTTTCGGTGACCTTTCCCAAAAGCCACCGAGCTGGAGGCAAATTGTCCTCCTTAACCAAGACAATATCACCAATGTTTGGTTCTGGAATGTGTTTATTCCATTTATGTCGCTGCATCAAATGCACTAGATATTCTTGCGACCATTTCCGCCAAAATTCTTGCAGCATACGCTGCGTAACCTGCCAACGTTTCAAACTACCCATATTAAAATCTTCATAATTACGATCAGGTACCGCTACCAATGGTTCACCGATCAAGAAATGACCGGGTGTAAGAGGCATTGGATCGTTTAGGCTACCTGACATCACTGACAACGGTCGAGAATTAAGGCATGCTTCTACCTGGGCCAAAACTGTCGACAGCTCTTCATATGTGAGGGTTGAAGTACCGATCACTCGCCTCAAGTGATACTTCGTAGACTTTACTCCCGCCTCCCATAGGCCACCGAAGTTGGGGGCATGAGGTGGAATAAAGTGCCAAGAGACGCTTTGATTCCCTAACCACTCTTTAATTTCAGTAGCAGCTGCTGACGACCTTTCTACATCGACCAAATGACGGAGTTCTTTCGAGGCACCAACGAAATTTGTACCGTTGTCACTCCAGACGTCGGTAATAGCTCCTCTACGGGCAACAAATCGCTTAAATCCCGCTATAAAACCTTGTGAAGACAAGTCACTTATGGCCTCCAAATGGATTGCTTTTGTCACCATGCAAATGAAGAGGCAGATATACCCCTTGTACGATTGGTGTCCGCGGCCTTTTGACGTCCGGATGCTAATGGGACCAGCAAAATCCACCCCACTGTGCCGAAAAGCTCGTGCTGGAGTGACTCTACTGGCCGGCAGCTGGCCCATCATTTGGGTTTGATCAGCTGCTGCATATCTTTTGCATTTTACGCATTTGCGTACGAAAGTTTTTACAAGGGTTTTGGCTGATATAATCCAAAACTTGGTACGCAAATAGTGCAACATTGTTGTGGGACCTCCATGCAGTGTTGATTTGTGAGCTTCTGCTATCAGAAGATGGGTAAAATGATTGTCGTGTGGCATGATGATGGGTTGTTTCAGATTCTCTTCCAAATCTGCATTCTGTATTCGACCGCTTACGCGCAAAATACCATCATCGTCGATTATAGGGCAGAGGGACTTCAACTTTCCTCTGGTTTTGGCTCTTCCTGTTTTCTTGATTTCTTCTAACTCTTCACTGAACTCTTGCTTCTGGACTTTCTTTATGCAAATCTTCATTGCATCTTCTATTTCTTCCTTTGTCAGATACGCTTCATATCGTTTCTCACCATTTCCTTTAGGCTTCCATTTCAAAACTCTTCTGCAATAAGCAACAACTCGCACTAGCTTTAGTAACGAAGAAAACTTCGTCCATAAAGGGTCTTCCTTAGCTTCTTCAGTCCCAACGTGAGCCTTGATGCTTCTTTGATCTACACTTGTAGCGATTGCTTTCGGTCTTGTGTAGTCAATTGCTTCGTGTCTCAGCCACGTTGGTCCTTGTGCCCACAACTCACTGCAGGCTAATTCTTGTGGAGTTATTCCTCTGGATGCGATGTCTGCAGGATTTTGAGCAGATTGGACATGAGCCCAATGTGAATTATCCAGCAGAGTGAGTATGGTGGAAACTCTATTACCGACAAAGGTAGACCAGCGGCTTGGATGGCTACTGAGCCAAGCCAATACTACCGTTGAATCCGTCCAGGCATGAATATGAGTTTGTGCAACTCTCATGACTTCAGCTACTTCTACTATCAACTCGGACAGCAGCACTGCTCCCATCAATTCTAGTCTGGGAATTGATTGTTGCTTCACTGGAGACACCCTTGTGCGAGACGTGATGAGACTAGTCTTGATATGGTTTTGTGAATCTACTACTCTAATGTATACGGCAGCAGCGTAGGCAGCTTCCGATGCGTCACAAAACCCATGCAACTCAACTAACAGGTCATCAGTCTTGGTGTTGACCCATCTTGGTATGCTAAACTGACTCGTCTCCAAAAGGTTCTGTCTGTATGTGTGCCATTCTGTTGATAGTTCGGGCGTTAACTCTTCATCCCATTCTAATCCAGACAGCCATAGCTTCTGAATGAATATTTTGGAAGTGACAACACAAGGTGCTGCCCAACCTAGTGGATCAAACAAGCGAGAAATGTCTGAGATGACCCGTCGCTTCGTGATTGGAGTCTGCTGCGCAGGAAGTACTACAGAATATTTAAATTCATCACCTTCCCGGTCCCAACTAATACCCAATATTTTCACTATTTCGTCCACCTTTATGTCCTTCTTTCCTTGTTCCTCATCAATCTTTTCTCCCACCTTGACTTCCCTATCTGAAATTTCTCTATCTAACTCCTTACAACTACTAATCCATTTCTGTAATTGAAAGCCTCCCTTGGTAAGTACCGTTTTCATGTCTTTATACAACTTCAGCCCTTCTTCAATCGTTTCACAGCCCGTCATTAAATCATCAACATAAAAATTGTTCTTTATGTTTTCAGATACTTCAGGATACTGCGCGCCTTCATCAACTGCGACCTGTTGCAAGGACTTCACTGCAAGGTAAGGTGCTGATGCTGTGCCAAAGGTAACTCGTAATAATCGATATTCTTCTATTTCAGATGCGGATTCGTCGCGCCACACTACCCTATGGAAATCAGCGTGCTCTGGAGAAATCTTCACCTGCCTGTACATCTTGATGACGTCAGCACAGAGACTGATGGGATGCAATCTCCATCGCATAATGATGTGACGTAATGGTGGTTGCAACGTGGGACCTACCAGAAGATCATCGTTCAATGAGACACCGTTTGTACCTTTCATTGATGCATCAAATACTATTCGGACCTTGGTTGTTGTTTTGTCGTTGCGTATGACGGCGTGATGTGGTAGGTAAACCGCTGATGGGTTACGTAAATCATTCGCTGGTATACGCTCCATATGACCTAGGTTCAAATAGTCATGAAATACTTCCGAGTACTGCTTCTTGATTTCAGGATCTTTTTCAAACTTCCTTTCTAGATGCTGAAATCTTCTTATAGCAAGATCTCTGGACCTGCCCTGTTGACATGTTGGATTGTCTGTTCGGAATGGTAGATTAACTACGTACCGACCGCTGTCATCTCTAACCGTGGTCTGCGCGTAAATTTCTTCACAACGATGCTCATCCGACGTGAGGATCTTCTTTTCAGGAACATTGGACTCAATCTCCCAGAACTTTCTCAATAACTCGTTGTCATCGGTCTGCGCGTGCATGCTCACAATGACACTATGATGACACTGCGGCGAAGGACTCTGATTCTCATCTCCATGATGTGTGGGACCAGAAATGATCCAACCCAAGGCTGTACATTGAGCTGTAGGCATGCCTTTGGGTCCCTTAATCAGACCTTCTCTTATTAGCTGACCGTACACGTCTGCTCCAAGCAAAATATCTATTTTGCTCGGCGTGTGGAATTGAGGATCAGCGAGAGTGATCTCAGCCAACTCTGGCCATTCCACATGATTTACCTTCTCTGATGGTAGCAGGCTAGTTATAGCACTAAGCACATGCGCACGTACTTGGACTTCAAAGTCTGGATCATGACGCGATTTGATTTTCATCATTATGACATACTTCGACGCTAATGTCCCTTTGTCGCCGCCTAATCCAGTGATACTACTCCTACTAGCTATCTTCTTCAAACCAAGTAACTGAGCAGCTGACTCTGTGACAAATGATGCCTCAGAGCCTTGATCCAACAGAGCTCGAAGAGTGTATACTCTTTTGTCTCTTGCTTCAGCTTCAACGAGAGCTGTAGCCAGCAGAATTTGTCTCGAAGAAACCTTCTTCGAAAAGTGTGCTGCAAGTTTTGCTGTTTGTTCAGGGTTCTCTAATGATGCCTTAACTCTCGAAACCGCGTCAGTGACCTCAACTTCTACCTCTGATTTTGACGTACCCGGTTCCGATTGGTTCGGATGAAGCAATGAGTGATGCTTTTTCCGACAAATACGACATCTAAGCACTGACCGACAAATGTTGGCGGAGTGGTTGCTGCCTAAACAATTAAAGCAAAGCCTGCTGGTTTGGACATAATTATGTCGCTTATCGAACTCTATACCTGCAAATTGTTTGCAGTTTGACAATTTGTGTTCACCTTTACAATAAATACATTTTACTTGAGCGTCAGAACCAGTCGCTACAGCATGCAATACATGTTTTTTGCTATAGCTTGGTTTCGTAACCTTTTTTGTATCTACGAATTCGAGGGATCGGAATCTTGTTTCCAAGAACTCCTTCAGTTGTTTCAAAGTTGGTAGCTCGTCTGATGATCCGATGTTAGATTCCCAAAGCTTACGCGTTTCGGCATCCAACTTTGAACTAACTAGATAGATAACAATAGTGTCCCAAGAATTCACATCAATACCTAAGTTTTTCAACCCATTCAAAGTATCATTAGTTACATCCAAAAGATTTTTCAAAGCACTACTGGACTCGGTTGCTAAGCTCGGTTGGTTCACAAATCGCTTCAGTAAACAATTAGCTAAATATTTTTTATTGTTGTACCTACTGTATAGCGTTGACCATGATTCCTGATAATTAGCAGCTGTGATAGGAACATGTCTCAATAGCTGTTCGGCCTCTCCTGATAGATGACCCTTTAGGTAATGCATTTTTTGAACGTCATCTATTGAAGTATTATTGTGAACCAATGATTCATACAGATCCTTGAACGTAGTCCATTCTGAGTATAACCCAGTAAAAGTAGGAATTGATATCTTAGGCAATTTCACATTACAATTGTCTGTCTTCGACTGAGACGTTGGATTCGATACGACTGGTGCATTTTGCTGCTTTAGACCTGCTAAACATTCCTTAATCCCTGCTTTACAGTCAATGTAAGTTTCCTCAACACTCTCATAAATGTTGTTCGTTATGTACTGATTGGAAACTAAGTCGTCAGTAAGAATTTCGGCTATTATTCTAATATGATTAGCCGAGAAAACCTTCCATTTTTCTTCCAACGATTCTAATATGGTAAGCAAATAGGACTCCTTAAGTAGCCTCTCTCTAGGGGATTTTCTAAAATTGGCATAAGCCTTGTCTATCATAGACTTGTAGCCTGACTGTGTTTTTATCAGTGATGACAAAGACATTGTAATCAACAATTTACCAAACACAAGTAATTTTTAGTACAAAGTGAACTCTGAATTTTTAAAATTTTACAAGTGTTTAAACTTTACAACAGTCTGACTAAAATCGGGCGTAGGTTCCCCGTCGGTTACTTTTTTACGAAATTATTCTAAGTCTAATCTACAAACATGCACAAATTTTTAAAGTCCAAAATCTTCTTGAATTTTTCTATGTTGCTGAACTGAACACTAATAAAGTCAATGTACTCACGATTACACTTCTTTACCACTTGCTGTTGACTCCACTGCCGAAGAATGACGTTTCCTCCCACGTCACAGCTGTGACGTCGGTAGCGCGGCGTATACGTCACTCCTTGTGACCACCGTCGCTTGCTTGTCGCCTCCTCCGGTAGGTGCTTGCTTGCTGCGCACGTCGTTGCTTGACGTCCGCGTCAAGCACTGATCAGCAAGTTGGCGCCAGCCAATTGCTGCGCCTGCTGCCGCTTCCTCCTTGGTTGGACTGGTTGTGGAGGCGCAAACGCACACTCACACACACCACTGCTATCCAACCACCCGTGACAGATGTCAAAGCCAAGCTAGGCCGAGACTCCGCCCGGTGAGCACTGAGTGGCGATCCACCACTTTCCCAAGTGCGTTGATTCAAAAATACCGCGGAAATAAATCCACGATAAGTACTTCCGACTCGTAAGGACCATGTACAGACGTATAGCCTGCTAGGTGGTAGATCGTGTTCTATAGGTATAAATAAAACAACCAACTACTCGTGCAATGCGAAGCTTCCGTTTATTGAATTCACAAGCAAGTGTCTACCAAATCTCAAGACGCAACGATAGCGCGTTCTAGGATCGTGACACTTTTATGAGCGCCATCTAGTTCGAAAAAACGTAAACCTACTATTTTAATGGACATTTAGGATCTCGGAAACTGCGCCAACGATTTTGACGAAATTTAGTATACAGGGGTTTTCGGGGGCGATAAATTGATCTATCTGGGATTCATTTTAAGAAAATGATTATTTCACCTCGAGTTCAATAATTAAGCATAAACTGAATATGTGACTGCTCCTGTCATCTATTGACGATTGTGAGCAACTAACTGCAAGCACATCATAGCACTTGCTGCGCTCTTGATTCAATTTTAGAATCCTTCGCTTATCTAACTGTGTTGAGGCTCTTGCAGTATCTGCAAAGAGAAAATGTGGCTTAATGTTTGGAATGCTGCCTGTACGGTGCGCACACCCTGGCGAGTAATTAATAGTCAATCAGTAAAAACTCATACAAATATGGAAAGGTTATTTTTTGTCTGGTCATTATTTGCCACGAGCCGGTATGACCGAGCTTCGCTCGGGTTTAAAAAAAATAGTTTTATTATTTGCCAATAGATGTCAGGAAGAGTCGTATCTTTATTGGCTTATTTTTAATTAACAACGCCATCTAGCTTGCAGTTAGTTGCTCACAATCGCCAATAGATGGCAGGAACAGTCGTATATTGAGTTTATGTTTGATTATTGCAAAACACCAACTTCTCGTCATTTTCTAAAAATGAATCCTAGCTAGATCGATTTATCGCCCCCGAAAACCCCTGTATAGTAAATTTCGTGAAAATAGTTGGTGCAGTTTCCGAGATCCTAAATATCTTATACCTTTAAACGAGAAAATCTTGTATATATATATATATATATATATATATTTAGGATCTCGGAAACTGGACCAACGATTTTCACGAAATTTAGTATACAGGGGTTTTCAGGGGCGATAAATTGATCTAGCTAGGATTCATTTTAAGAAAATGATTATTTCTTTCCAAGTTCAATAATTAAACATAAACTGAATATTTGACTGCTCCTGTCATCTATCGACGATTGTGAGCAACTAACTGCAAGCATGCCCAGCAGATGGCGTGGTTCAGTAAGAATAAACCAGTAAAGATAATAATATGACTCTTATGATTTCTCAAAAATACAAATTAACGAAAAAAATTCCGAGCGAAGCTCGGTTACCAACTAGTATATATATATACAAGATTTTCTCGTTTAAAGGTATAAGATAAGTTACCTCGGCCTTTCGTTATTCTTGGAAAATGATAAAAAAACATTTTGAAAATGTGTCTTTATATAGTGTTTCAGGCAGGCAAGTGAATTATAATTTTGTGAAATATGAAAAAAAAAATAGGTGAGTACTTACTCATAACAAGATATCAAAATTTGTGTTGGATTTTAAAATTCTGGAAATCAATGAATTCAATTCTGAACGGTTAAAATAATAAAGCCCGTATTCCGAAACAGTGCTCGAGTCCGAGTCGAGCCTCGAGCATAGATTTTTAGACAGTAGGTACTCCATTAAAAGTTGACAAAAATCTGTGTTTGTGGCTCGACTCAGACTCAAGGGCCCCAATAGAATACAATATAACCACGGAATTAAGAATAAGCAAAAGCGTGTTTGCTGCTCTGAGAATAGGTATAACACTCAGATAAAGAACAACATACGTTCACCAAACGAATGTTTTTTGTTCTCGGTGCGTAATCGATCCCATGCCCTCTACTCTATCTACTGCGGGAATCAAAATAATAATGTAACATTCATAGGTGACGAGGAGTCCTAAATGCATTCACGGCGCGCGGCGGCCGGAGTTCAGGAGTGACGGCGGCGGCGGCGGCGGCGGCAGTGGCGCGCGCTGCGGGGACGGATCGATGGCGGCGGCGCGCGGCCATTCATGCCGTGTGGCGCATGCGCCCCGCGCGCCGCTGCGCCGCGCGCCGCGCGCCGCCAGTCGCGCCCCGGCCGCGGCCCTGCCCGTGGTGGTCCGTGTGCCGCGCGCCCCCCCCCCCCCCTCGCTCCCCCGCAGCCCATGGCGCGCCCCCGCTAGCCGCGCATGCGCCGCGCGCACAGCATGTCCCGCGAGCGCAGCGCGTCACACGATGAGATCGTAAGCACCGCCGCTACCGCTACCGCTGTCTTGCACGACCTATAAATAGGCGCGACCCTCACCCGTTACCCTCCATCCATCCAGCAGTTGTTTATCCTCTGGTCGCCGCCGCCGTAGCGTAGCGCTTCCTGGAAGCCGTCGCCGCCGCCCGCGCGCCCACACCCGCGCCCGCGCCCGCGCCCGCGCCCACCTTCACGCTCGTCGTCGAAGCTTCGGAACGATGATCCTCCGTGGATATTTTTCTCGTAGCTAAGAGTTGGTAGGTATGTATTCGATCGTCGAATCGAACCGAGACTCTATGATATTATACGTGGATGAAGCATAAGATGTAGTTATTATTGTAAAAGTAGAGCAGCATTGCTACAATCCTCGTATCAGGCGAGGAGTAGTTGCGGGTCGGCGCGGTCGGTGGGGGGCCGGGGGACGGGGGGCCGGGGCCGGGGGAGGGGCGCGGGGCGCGGGGTCGCGCCGCCGCCGCCACGCCTGCCGCGGGCGCGCGGCTCGCGTCCTGGATCGCGCTGCCCCGTGCCCGCGCCCCCAGGACATGCACATTCTTTGCAATAGATAGTTCGGTTGTCGGTGAAGTGCGTGCACATGGATGTGGAACGTGATGGTGTCGGAGCTGACGCTTAACGATGGCTACGCCTAGTGTTGCCGCGCTGTTCCCGCGGTCGCACCTACCGACTCGCACCTAGGTAGATACCTGGCAGGGCTGCCTGAGCGAGCGTCCATCGGTAGGCAGGTAGGGGACCTATAGCAGAGAGGTGTGGAGTGGAGCGTGAGTGCGCGGGTTGCGTTGCAGATGTGCAGCCTGGCGGCGCTGGCGCGCGGCTGCAGCGCGGGGGGCGCGGGGGCAGCAGGCGCGGCGCCCCCCGCCCCCGCCGCCGCCGCCGCCCCCGCCCCCGCCGTCGCCGGCGCTAAGCTCCCCTTCAGCTGGTGCTGCTGGTGCTGCTGCTGCTCCTGCTCCTCGTGGTGAGTGGCGGGCGCGCGCGAGGGAGGAGCGAGGGGGGAGGGATAGCGCTGGCTGACGGTGCGCGTGTGTGTTGCAGCCTGGCGGCGCGCAGGGCGGAGGGTGCGGGCAAGCGGGCCCCGCAGCCCGGCCCGCACGCCCCGCACGACCCGCACGACCCGCACAACCCGCTGCTGGCCGACGCGGACGCGCCGTGAGTACCGCTACCCCCCGGCCCCGCCGCGTCACATCAGCCTCACGGAGGGAGCAGTACCTACCTGTCCCTGATCCCACCACACAACTATTATTACTTACTTGTGTGGCGCCCATAGCTGAGAATTCGTGATGTTCCCTCCTCAGAGTTACAAACATGTTTAGACTTGCCTCTGACTACACCCCACTAATTTGTTACGGTAATCCAGTTTCAACCCAGTTGACCTATTTACTGAAGAGTTCCGTTGAGATCAGACGTTCCATTATCGGAACAGCTCGCTGTCACCATTTTATGAAAACTAAGTAAGTAGGTACGTCGTTTCCCAGACGGCCTTATAAAAGTTAAATTTCATTTATTTATTTTATAGATTATAATTTTACACTTTTACACGTAATAAATTGATAATTCAGTCTTCCTACTTGCTTAAAAATCGAACTTTACAAAAATGCAGCGTGGTTCTCTCTCATGATTGAATGTAGGTATGTATAACATGCCTACATGCAATCACCGAAGGAAGCCCTCACTCATGTCATGAGGAGTGAGGAGTGAGGAGTGAGGAGTGAGGAGTGAGGAGTGAGGAGTGAGGAGTGCAACTCATCTCCAACGGGCACACACATTCAAGGTCCTCTACTGTAGGTACCTTCGTAAGAAGCATCTTTGAATATGCGTCGCAAATCTGGAATTCTCGCTATGACAAATATATTCCTAATTAAATTTATTAAATATCTTCCTTATAGATCTTCTTCCATAGTTTGTGTAAAAAAAAATCATTTTCTCCCTTTAGTTAAGCGTCGTTTTTTATAAAAAATTGCATCTAATAATATAAATTGCCCTGACTTATTGAGCAATATTTAAATGTATATCTCATCTAAACCAAAAAGATAGGTATACTTAATCCCTCTATCCATGTCCCCATAGTAGGTATGTCGGCTTACGGCGTTCACAGACATTTTTTCTAGGTTGTTTTGTTTCCGTGAGTATTCCAGTAGAGTTTTCATATTATTAAGTTACTAGCAGGGGCCTAATTCTCGGGCCGACCGAGATTTTCTAAGCGATTATTTTATTTTTGGCATTGCACAACCCCGCACTTTTTCTACATTTTCCGTATATCGTAGCTGTCGAGGCTTCTACGATGAGGTCGTTGATGAATTACTCAAGGAAATCTGCCATTCTCTCTTCGAAAGAAGCAATAAAATAAAATTGCAAAATGATCGAGATCGGCCCGAGAATTAGGCCCCAGTTGGTAACCGAGCTTCGCTCGGAATTTTTCTCGTAAATTTGTATTTTAAAGAAATCATAAGAGTCATAATTATTATCATCTTTACTGGTTTATTCTTACTAAACAACGCCATCTGGTGGACATTGCTTGCAGTTAGTTGCTCACAATCGTCAATAGATAGCAGGAGCAGTCACATATTCAGTTTATGTTTAATTATTGAACTCGGAAAGAAGTAATCATTTTCTTAAAATGAATCCTAGCTAGATCAATTTATCGCCCCCGAAAACCCCTGTATACTAAATTTCGTGAAAATCGTTGGTGCTGTTTCCGAGATCCTAAATATATATTAATATATATATATATATATATTATATATATACAAGATTTTCTCGTTTAAAGGTATAAGATAAGATTAGAAGCTGTTGGTTTTCCAATAAATAAATAAATAAAGTAGGTAATCATATTCAAAGCTCTAACCAATTCGGTTTTCAAATATACAACTTTACAATGTAGGCAGAAAGAGACTCTTTTTTGTATAATTAGGGGTGCCTCAAGGTAGTATACGTGGGCCCTTGTTATTTATATTATACATCAATAATTTGTCTGAAGTTACTACACACTCGTGTGTCGTTACCAATTTTCATTTATTTTAACACCTAGGAAAAAAAATCTGTTTCTCAATTATAACTGAGATAAAATATTACCCTGAAACGCGTTGAAGCTGGTTTGATAATATAATAGGTAAAACTTCTCCAGATTAAATACGTGTGTGCAAAAAAAGTAACATAGCAATAGCTTTCAATGTGAATCGTAATTAGTACCAGCTTCTGAACTAGATGGCGCTGCTACATTTGTAACAGTCCTAGAACGCGCCAGAGCGTTGCGTTTTCGACATTATTATAATAATATGGTCTAGTCTAAGTGTAAGGACAGCTATTACAGCTACTATCTAGGTACTACATAGTGAGTGTGACGCGCTCTTCTTCTTTGCGGATTTGCATTTCTCATTTGATTTGGGCCCTAATAGGTAGGTACTTGGGAACGCGACCCCCTTTATAACACAATACGTAACCTAATAGGTAGGTACTTGGGAACGCGACCCCCTTTATAACACAATACGTAACCTAATAGGTAGGTACTTGGGAACGCGACCCCCTTTATAACACAATACGTAATATGTTTTTAAAACGAAATAACTAACGCCTACTGGCGTATTAGAAAAATGTCGGATATTTTTTGTAAAAAGATCTGTTATAGCCGATTCCAGAAGAATGAAACATAAATTTAATAATAATATTATGCAAACAACACATACTATTGGTACTATTATTAGTTATTTTCATCTCCCACCTCGGAATAAGTAATTTTGCTCTTCGATATATTTATATTTATTTATATTTATATTTATTGGAGAACCAACAGCTTTATAACAAAAGAATACACAACAAATTAGATTTAGAGAGCCAATTAGAGGTTCTCACGGGTAGGGTATCTGAGTGCAAAAGCCGTTTTTATCCGCATGAAGATAAAGTAAACTGGTAATTAAAAAAAAAAAAATCCTGAGCGTTAGCGAGAGATTTAAAAGAGCACGAGGTGTTAATAAACCAAAAATCGTTGGAAGTTTACATATATTTTTTTTAGTATTATACTATATATACTTTAGAAGTTAGAGGGGGGGGGACCAACTTTTTTCCACTTTGGAAGTGTCTCTCGCGCAAACTATTCAGTTTAAAAAAAACGATATTAGAAACCTCAACATCATTTTTAAAGACCTATTCATAGATACCCCACACGTATGGGTTCGATGAAAAAATAATTTTTGAGTTTCAGTTTCGAGTATGGGGACCCCCGAAATTTATAGTTTTTTTTTTATTTTTATGTTAAAATCTTAATGCGGTTCACAGAATACATCTACTCGCCAAGTTTCATCAGTCTAGCTCTTACGGTTTCGGAGAAAAATGGCTGTGACATACGGACGGACAGACAGACAGACAGACAGACAGACAGACAGACAGACAGACATGATGAATCTATAAGGGTTCCGTTTTTGCCATTTGGCTACGGAACCCTAAAAAGGTTGTGTAATAAATTCGGCAGCAATGGAGGTAGAAGTAAATAGGTTTAATGATGTTTTGAATTCACAAACTTAGTGCACACGACAATTTTACTTTATCCTTTAGCCGTTAGAGTCTAGCGGGAATCCAGCGGATACAAACGGCTTTTGCACTTAGATATCGAACAAAAAAACAAAATGTAGGTAGCTAAGTAAGTAGTAAGTAAGTAAGGTAGTAAGTAGGTACCTAAGTACTACTCGCGTGGGGCGGAGGGAGGAGGGAGGAGGGAGGAGGGAGGGAGGAGGGGGGTGCACAGTGCCGAGTGCCCAGCACACTCGCTCCCTGCACTCCCGACACTTATTTTGTGTAACTTGCTTTTTGTCCCTTTTTATGACCCGATAACTTATTAGCCTCTCATCTGATTAAACTCGTAATGATGCTTAGCAGCACATTCGTCAGATACCTATGTACCTACAACGTGTATATGAGGTACGTGATGTGATGTGACGCAGAGATGGCATGCCGGTAGGCTAGTGGCTAGTGGCTAGTGGCTAGTGGCTAGTGGCTAGTGGCTAGTGGCTAGTGGCTAGTGGCTAGTGGCTAGTGGCTAGTGGCTAGTGGCTAGTGGCTAGTGGCTAGTGGCTAGTGGCTAGGCTATAGGGCTCCACATGCACGTGTTGCGTTGGTTGCAGGCCGGCGCTGGAGGAGATCCAGAGCTGGGGGGAGTCCTTCGACCGACTCATGCGGAGCGCAGGTGCCTATCACGTCTACCTAACAATACTATACTATACTATACTATACCTATCTACCCATATCTCGCACTTAATCTACCTATACCTAAGATTCTGCAGGAAGGAAAAACAGCGAAGTGTACTTTTCTATCGATAAAGAGGGCGTTAGGAAATGTATTAGGTACATACATTTTTCATGTTGTTTTAATTTTTACCGTGCCGTACCGTGCCGTATAGGGCACTCCTACTTTTTACGCTTTGTATATTTTTTTTTTAATCATCCTCACTTGGGTTCGGGTAAACAAATCGTGATAGTTAAGCAAAATTTTCGGCACGTGATGTCAATACTAGAATAACAGAACATAGTCTCAATCCATCCTCTAGCTAGATTTTACTGAAATAAATTTAAAGCCAGGTTATCACTGGCTCACTCACTGACATCATCAATATCCTTGAGTACTTCTTGAAGGCCTATAGAACTGAAATGAGATGCACAGTGTAAAACATGTAAGTATAGATGAATGTGCGATGTGTTGGTTGCAGCGGGTCGCAAGGTGTTCCGTGAGTTCCTGCGCGGGGAGTACTCGGAGGAGAACATAATGTTCTGGCTGGCGTGCGAGGAGCTGAAGCGCGAGGCGTCCCCCCGCGCCGTCGAGGAGAAGGCGCGCTTCATCTACGAGGACTACATCTCCATCCTCTCGCCCAAGGAGGTGAGTGTGGCGCCGCGCTCGCTGTGCTCGGTGCGCCCCCCCACTACACTGACTGACCGAGTGCTCCCTGTCGGCAGGTGTCGCTGGACTCGCGGGTGCGCGAGCTGGTGAACCGCAACATGGTGGAGCCGACGCCGCACACCTTCGACGAGGCGCAGCTGCAGATCTACACGCTCATGCACCGCGACTCCTACCCGCGCTTCCTCAACTCCGCGCACTACAAGGCGTTGGCGCGCCGCCCCCTCCCCTCCCCCGCCCCCGCCCCGCCCCTCGCCTCACCACCTCACCCCCCCACCGCCCCCGTCGCCGCGCTCGCGCGCTGACACCGCCACAAGCATTGTACATAATGTCTGATACTTAGGTTCGTTTAAACGGGTACCTACTGATACTGTATATAGTTAGGTTAAGTGTGAGAGTAGGTGCGGCGCGCACCCGGCGCCGCCGCGGCACTTCGCTGGTCCACCGCTCCCTCCCCCCTCCCCCTTCCCCCCTCCCCCCTCCCCCCCCCGCGTGCTGGTGCCTCGAGGAGTGAAGTGGCCGAGTGCTGGTCGGCTATGGCCGCCGCCGCCGCCGTGGTCACCGCCCCGCGTGCTGCGCTGCCTACAGCGTACAGGCACGCATGACTACCTAGTTCAAGCAATAAAGGTGGACCAATTAAGTTTGCCGAGAAGTCAACGAATAAATCTGTTCATGTACTTAATTATTTTGTTTTCCTTACTTACCTTTCTATAAGTAACGTTACGAGCGCGCTAAGCATAATAGTGCAAAACAATAGGTAGCAAATAAACCTACTTTTCATCCCACCAGCTCTGAAAGTGTGTTTTTCCTGTTTAATATCTGACTGCAAAAGCCGTTTTTATCCGCTAGAGGATAAAGTAAATTTGAATTTAGAATAACGTGTTCCATAAGTTTGTGAATACACAACCTATTTACTCTTACCTCCATGGTGCCGAACTTATCATACAACCTTTTTTATTTTGATAAACTCGCACTCGTAACCTTCTTGGTGTATTTGTGAATTCAAAACACCATTAAACCTATTTACTTCTACCTGCATGGTGCCCAATTTATCATACAACCTTTTTAAAGTTAATAACTCATACTCGGAACCTTCTTGGTGTTACTTTTAGTCGCGCCATGTTCTTTTTTGCATTTAGTCATTTCCTCGCTGAGGTGGGATGAAAAGTTACGTGTTGCACTCGAGTGCAAAGATTTTTCACCTTGTGCTCTTTTGATTCCTTCGCCAACGCTACGCCACTCGTCGTGGTTAAACTTTAGAATCCTGCGCTTGCTCAGTCATCAAAATTGAGCACGCGGTTAGAAGCAGCTTTGCACTCTTGTATAACAAATAACTATTACACCATACCCCCTCTAAAAAGCTTATTTTATTCACTGAAAACAGTGAATTCACTGTTTTGGTGTTTGAATTTAGAACACACCAATAAGGTTGACCTCCATATCAATACTATACAACCTCCTCGCGCCAAAAATACTCTTATTTGATTTAGTAGAAAACTTGCATTAATTTAACCTTCCTTGTTTTCAAATAAAATCAAAATCGCTAGTTATTGATTTTTTGTCACATTAGAATAGTAGGTACAAACAAAGATCATAGTTTTTAATCCTTTTTCGCTTCATCATTATCATCATCAGCCTGAAGAAGTCAACTGTTGGACAAAGGCCACCCCTACACGTTTCCAGGAAGAATGATTGTGAGCCCTTTTCATCCACCGACTTCCCGCGATCTTAACAATGTCGTCGGTCCATCTGGTAGTGGGCGCCCTACGTACGTTTTTCGCTTAAATCTTTCTTTTTCTCGAAGTCGTGGTATAAAGTATATTATGCAACTCATGAATAAAATGGATTTATATCGAGGGTCATGAATCACTTGCGACGTTTAGTATTCTTACACTTGAATCACTCGCTACGCTCGTGTTTCAATCATTATGAATCATCATTCGTTAGAATCCTTCACTTGCTCTTGATTCATCTATGACCCTCGATTTAAAACCATCTTTTATTCACTAGTTGCATAATATACTATTATGCTATACAAGAAAATTATGTTCACTCAGAAATAAAAATCTAAAGTTTTCAAAATAATTAAATTTTTATTTAACTTTTCCTTGATGTGTTTTCGTTTCATTTTCTACTATAATTATTTGCATAATTTTGCATTCATTTTGAATCCAAGATGGCGGCTCCATTTTTAGGGTTCCGTAGCCAAATGGCAAAAACGGAACCCTTATAGATTCGTCATGTCTGTCTATCTGTCTGTCTGTCTGTCCGTCCGTATGTCACAGCCATTTTTCTCCGAAACTGTAAGAGGTAGACTGATGAAACTTGGCGAGTGAAACTTGGCATGTATTCTGTGAACCGCATTAGGATTTTGTACACAAAAATAGAAAAAAAAAACAATAAATTTAGGGGGTGCCCATACTAGAAACTGAAAACGTTTGAATTATAACAACTTGATAAGGTTAGGTTAAGTTTTTTTTTGTAAGACCATTTTAAATAAAAAAAAACCTAACCTAGTTGTTTTTTTTTTATTTCAGTTGGCACTTTACAATTGACAATTTTGTGTGAGGGCGGGTGCTATGTACTAGCATTTTGGTAATGTTAGGTTAGGTTTTTTTTTTTTTTTTTAATATTTCAGCTTGTCCTTTGGCGAAATGAGTCAAAGCCTTTGTTTTCTTTATTTCTATCTACGGGGGGATACATTTTACTGGCCCTCTTGGGGTTTACAGGAGACTAATTCTAATTTTAACTATAGCTAGTTACTTACTGTCTAATTTATTACAATACAATATACTTATCTAATTTACACGGTATTTTATTATACTAACTACATGAATGATTTACAAAACTATATTATTGCGTAATTAACATTTTTACTTTTATATTTTTATGCTGTATGCACATATTCTTCAGAATAGGTTTACACCATAATTTGTTTACTATTTATTTCTTTTTATTACCCTACTTACAATTTCGGTACAGTAGTTTATAAATACGTTTCTAGTTTCTACTTTGCTTATTATTACGTTTAGGTTATCTTTAGTTAGCTTTATATTAAGTATCTGCTCAGGTTAGGTTAGGTTAGGTTAGGTTAGGTTAGGTTAGGTTAGGTTAGGTTTTTTTTTTTTTTTTTTTTTTTTTTTTTTTTTTTTTTCCTAAATGGTCTCTGATCTTCTTCAGAGGCTTTGCTTACGTACTGTTTTATTTTCTAATACAATCTTAGTGTCTAAAAGTAAGGGTGAGGGGTTTTGTAAGGTTATTTATACAGTGTACATTAAGTTCCTATCTAATATCTTATTTCTATGCTTTCTATTATCTACGCTCCAATAGACTATTCATTATTTTTATGGGTTTTTGTTTTTTATCTTATTCTTTCTACTTTTTTAAAGCTAACACAATTTTATTAAATGTAACTGCACGTATGCTTATTTTCTTATTTAAAGGCTAGTTTGTTTTATTATGCTTATATATATAATTTAATATATATATTCATCATATTTTTCTTATGCTATTTATTTCTTGTTATAACTCTATTTGTTATTTTAGTACAATATTTTAAAAATTTTGGACGGTTGTACTTGTCCTTCATGATGTGTTGTATGTTGTCTACTGTTAATTCTTCATTTATTTCTTGTTCTATTTTATATCGTTCAGGGCCATACGCGGGGCACTCCAGCAAAATGTGAGTGACTGATTCGTCCTTCCCGGGTTCGCATATACACGATGGGTTCTCCTTGCGTTTAAACCGGTTCAAGTACTCGGAGAACCCACCGTGGCCTGTCATAACTTGAGTTGTTACACTGGTTGTTTCAAGTTTCCTGATGATTTGGTAGGCATCAATAGCGTTGGGAAAGAACATTTTCGTTATTGCCGCCGTTTGACCTGACATGTACCTCTTGTTCCATTCGTCAAGCGAGTCCGTACGGATTTGTCGCTTGACGAATGAGACAGGGCACATGTCGTAATCAGGTTTTCTTTTTGTGTTGTGCGCCGCGTCTTTAGCGAGCTGGTCTGCTCTCTCATTCCCTTCTAGCCCTGCATGTGCTCTGATCCAGAATAGGGTAATTACCTTATTCTGGAGTTTGGCTTCCTTGATGTTTTTTCTGGTCTCCACTGCCAAGGGGTGAGAGGAACTGGGATTTATGATCGTCTCCAGGGACGACTTCGAGTCACTGTAGACTCCAAAAGTGGTTTCTGTGCGCTTGAGGATCACCCTCGTGGCCTTGCATATAGCCAAGAGTTCCGCCTGATAGACCGTGCAGTATGATGGTAGCTTCAGTTTGATGGCTTTGGTTTCAGCTGCGTCGTCCCAGAAAGATAACGCTGCTCCAACCTCACCATCAATTTTGCTACCATCAGTGAATATTCGGACTGCTTGGGTATTGTGGTCATCAACTTGTTGCTGGTCTATCAGGCTCATGAACTCGAGGCACATATGTTCTGCCGGATGCTCCGTCTTGGCATACGGCACTACGCGCTCGACCTCTCTGTCCACTAGTGCTGGTCGGGGTATCCCTTTCTTGGCCTCATAAAGTGCGGCTGCTTCTTTAATTCTGAGGTCAAGTGGTAGTAGTCCGGCCAGCACGAGTGCCGAGTTGAGAGACACTGTGCGGTATGCCCTGCACAGTTTCTGAGCGAAACCTCTTTGCACTGCATTGAGTTTCCGTTGCACCCCCAGTTTATCTGAAGCCTGTACCCACGCACTGGCAGCGTACATGATAACTGGCTCTACTGCCGCCGTGTAAATGGTTCGGGTGATTTCAGGGTGGAGTCCCCAGCTAACCTTTGCCGCCCTGGAGAGCTTCTTATATATATTAAGAGCTTTTCTGCAGACCTCCGCGACGTGGGTGTTGAAAGTGAGTTTTTCGTCAATTGTTAAGCCCAGAATTTTTATTTCAGAAGACATGCCTATGTCTACCCCACCCATCCGCAGCAGTGGTGTGTCATATTTGAGCTTCCTAGTGATAAGCATAGCTTTTGTTTTGTGTGGAGCAAATTTAAGTTTGTTGTTGACACCCCACTCCTGCACATGGGCGAGGGCGGCATTTGCACGTCTTTGTACATCCAGGGCTGAATCTCCGTCAAAAATCAACACCACGTCATCCGCAAAGGCCTGGCAGTAATCCCCTCGAGGTTACTCGAGGTTAGGTTAGGTTAGGTTAGGTTGGGGTGCGAGGTCGGGTAACCTCCACGTGGTGCACCCTGGTAACAACATGAAACACTGCCGCAGAGTACTGGGGTAGTGTTTCATGGTGGCCAATAACCCGACACGGTGGCCTCTCCGCGTGTCCCTATGGTCAGCTTAGGGCACAGCGTGATGAGGCAGGGTAGGCTTCGTTCTACCCATGGTGGGTCCGGGCGGTTTGCTGCCCGGACGATAAGCGGAGTGAGAGACCATTGTTATGGTCTCTCTTGTACATATTGTAATTAAATAATATATTTATATGTTTATTTATTTATGTACATATTCAGCGGAGTGAGAGGCTATCTATAGTCTCTCTTGTAAATAATTTAATTGCCTATTTATGAGACTTCGGTCTAGCCAGGTGGGTCTGGGCGGTTTGCTGCCCGGACGAGGATGAGGCGGTTGTAGAGTGAGCACGGGATGCCTACCTTTGTCCCAAGCCCTCTACACCGCAGGGCGGACTTCGGTCTACCCAGGCGGGTCTGGGCATTTTGTTGCCCGGGCAATCAGCGGTGTGAGAGACAGCCAACGGTCTCTCTTGTACATATTGTAAATAAATAATATTTTTATGTACATATTCAGCGGAGTGAGAGACTGTCTATGGTCTCTCTTGTAAATAATATAATTTTATTTAATCTATTTATTATATAATATGTATTTATTTAATTGCCTATTTATGAGACTTCGGTCTGCCTTGGTGGGTCTGGGTGGTTTACTGCCCGGACGAGACGAGGCGGTAGAGCGAGCGTGGGAGGACGCGGAACTCTCCTGCGCCCTCTGCAAGGGTGGCGAATGGCGGAAGGGACATGGGGCACCTCTTCTGCGATCTCTCATTTGCCACCTCCGCCGGGCAGGAACGATGTGCGTAATCGTTCCTGGGCCCCCTCATCTGCAGGTTGGGGGGGCGAGCGGGGCCCTTCGGGGCATTCGTCGGCGGGGAACTGGTTGTTATGGCTCTGCCGGTTTCCCAGTTCCCCTCCATGATGACGACGCCGGATCGCCGCTGGGTTTTTAGTGGGTATGCCGGTTTTGTCGCAGCCGGTGAGTCCCACATCACCCGCCCATTCCCCGATGGTGCGATTGGTATGCGTAATGCATTTTCCCAGCGTCAAAAAAAAAAAAAAAAAAAAAAAAAGATTAGGTTAGGTTAGGTAAGGTTAGGTTAGGTTAGGTTAGGTTAGGTTCTGCCGCAGAGTACTGGGGTAGTGTTTCATGGTGGCTAATAACCCGACACGGGGCGGCTTCCCCGCGCGTCCCTTTGATTAGCAAAGGGCGCAGTGGGGGGTGAGTGGTCTGATGGAGAGCGAAGGGTTGGTTCGTCCCGCTCCCGAAACTCTCCATCCATCCATCAAGGGCTGGGTGGCCGGGTTGGCCAATCATAGTAGCTCCCTGTACATGATTGACAAGCTCGGCCACTTACGTGTTTGGAGGCCACTGAGCGAGACCAGTGGGACTGGTCGCTCGGGAAGGAGGTGGTAAAAGGTTGCGGGTTTACCTGTAATCTGGAGCCACCGGCCCCAGACGGGGGCGAGTGGTCTGATGGAGAGCATCCAACTCTCTATCCATCCATTAAGGGCTGGGTGGCTTGGTCAGCCAATCATCGTAACACCCGTACATGATTGACTGGCTTTGCCACTTACGTGTTTGGAGGCCACGGAGCGATACCAGTGGGACTGGTCGCTAGGGATGGGGGCGGCAAGAGGTTTCGGGATTTACTGTAGCTTTGCGCCGCCTGCCCCGAGAGGGGGCGAGTGGTAGCCCCTGCCAAACAGGGGTCTTTTTGGGATCAGCAGCTGGTCGGGGCGAGGGCCCTGGCTGGCGGTCATGCGGTCCTGGGAAGGCGGCGACACTCTTGGCAAGTGTCACCGTGAGCTTCGGGGGTGGCTGTGGTTGTCATTCCCGGGATGTGCTCAAGGCAAAATGCGAGAGGGGTACCGGTGCGTTCCGTTGGAGATCCCGGAACCCCTTGATATGCATCGAGGCCGGCCACGGGGTGGTTTTAGTGAGTCGACGAAGCGAGGTCGTCATCCTCACACTACCTTGGCGCATCCCTCGGTGCGTTGAGGTGTCTGTGTGCAGATTTCCCCCCGATACCAAAAAAAAAAAAAAAAGGTTAGGTTAGGTTAGGTTAGGTTAGGTTAGGTTAGGTTAGGTTAGGTTGGGGTGCAAGGTCGGGTAACCTCCACGTGGTGCACCCTGGTAACACCATGAAACACTGTCGCAGAGTACTGGGGTAGTGTTTCATGGTGGCTAATAACCCGACACGGGGCGGCTTCCCCGCGCGTCCCTTTCATTAGCAAAGGGCGCAGTGGGGGGCGAGTGGTCTGATGGAGAGCGAAGGGTTGGTTCGTCCCGCTCCCGAAACTCTCCATCCATCCATCAAGGGCTGGGTGGCCGGGTTGGCCAATCATAGTAACTCCCTGTACATGATTGACAAGCTCGGCCACTTACGTGTTTGGAGGCCACTGAGCGAGACCAGTGGGACTGGTCGCTCGGGAAGGAGGTGGTAAAAGGTTGCGGGTGTACCTGTAATCTGGAGCCACCGGCCCCAGACGGGGGCGAGTGGTCTGATGGAGAGCATCCAACTCTCTATCCATCCATTAAGGGCTGGGTGGCTTGGTCAGCCAATCATCGTAACACCCGTACATGATTGACTGGCTTTGCCACTTACGTGTTTGGAGGCCACGGAGCGATACCAGTGGGACTGGTCGCTAGGGATGGGGGCGGCAAGAGGTTTCGGGATTCCCTGTAGCTTCGCGCCGCCTGCCCCGAGAGGGGGCGAGTGGTAGCCCCTGCCAAACAGGGGCCTTTTTGGGATCAGCAGCTGGTCGGGGCGAGGGCCCTGGCTGGCGGTCATGCGGTTCTGGGAAGGCGGCGACACTCTTGGCAAGTGTCGCCGTGAGCTTCGGGGGTGGCTATGGGTGTCATTCCCGGGATGTGCTCTTGGCAAAATGCGAGAGGGGTACCGGTGCGTTCCGTTGGAGATCCCGGAACCCCTTGATATGCATCGAGGCCGGCCACGGGGTGGTTTTAGTGAGTCGACGAAGCGAGGTCGTCAACCTCACACTACCTTAGCGCATCCCTCGGTGCGTTAAGGTGTCTGTGTGCAGATTTCCCCCCGACACAAAAAAAAAAAAAAAAAAAAAAAAGGTTAGGTTAGGTTAGGTTAGGTTAGGTTAGGTTTTTTTTTTTTTTTTTTTTTTTTTTATATACCTCGTTCCTCTGACGAAATCAAAGACTTTTTCTCGTTTAATTCTATTTTCAGGTAATGGACTACAGTTTTAGCGTACCCTCTTGGGGTCTAGGGGTGGTCTTAAATCTAATTACATGTTCTTAATTTCTACTTATACAAACAACAGGGAAGGGCTTAGTCTAATTTACAGTTTCTATGTGCTATCTTATTTCTAACAATTATGGTTTAGTGCGGCAAAATCCTAATTTCTACAGTTTTTATTACATTAATTTTTAATCCTATTTTATACTAACGGTTTTTTACAATATTTATTTATTGATGAACTTATACATATTATTTAAATATGTATATTCATGCAAACTTATTTATCCTTATTTTTATTTATTATCTTATTTGCTACGGTTTTACAGTAGTCTAAAAATTGGTCTCTTATATTTTTATTACTAGTACATTCACAAACACTGTCTGGTGTCAGGGTAACATTTATTTGCTGCTCCAACTCGTTTCTTTCTTTGCCGAATATGGGGCATTCAAGGAGGATGTGCGGGATGCTCTCCGGCTTGCCGGGCTCGCAGGAGCACGATGGGTTATCCTTACACTTGAAACGTGCCAAGTATTCGGAGAACCCACCGTGCCCTGTCATTACTTGCGTTAGTACTCCGGCTGGCTTCACATGTTTTATTGTCTTGTACGCAGCTATGGCATCGGGAAAAAACAATTTAGTTGTTGAGCCTGTTTCGCTAGCCTTATATCTATTTCCCCACTCCTCAAGCGTCCCCATCCTTATCTGCCTTTTTATGTGCGAAGCTGGGCAGAAGTCATAGTCGGGTTTTGTCTTTTTACGAAGGGCCGCGTCCTTTGCAAGGGTGTCAACCCTCTCGTTACCCTCGAGACCTGCATGAGCCCTGACCCAGAACAAAGCAACAGTTTTGTTTTGGTCCTTTGCTATCTTTAGGTTCTTTCGGATATTTCCAGCGAGAGGGTGTGTTGAGGCATAGTTAGTGATTGCCTCTAATGAGGACCTCGAGTCGCTGTATACGCCGAAGCTACTCTGGGAGCTCTCCAGAATCACCCTCGTGGCTTCCAATATGGCCAGTAATTCTGCCTGGTAGACGGTGCAGTAGGACGACAGCTTCAATTTACGGGTGTTGGTCTCGGCGGACATATTCCATACGGATAATGCCGCTCCGACCTTGCCCTCGATCTTGCTGCCGTCCGTGAACACTCGGACTGCGTAATCGCTGTGAGTGTCCACCTGTTGTTGGTCTTCCAGGCATACGAATTTCAGGCTCATATGTTCCGCCGGATGAGGGGATTCGTTAAATGCAGCCATCTTTTCCACTTCCCTGTCTCCTAGCGCTGGCTGGGGGACTCCTCTCTTTGCCTCATACAGGGCGGCTGCCTCCTGTATCCTGAGGTCGAGAGGCAGGATGCCAGCCAGCACTAGTGCCGAGTTTAGGGAAACGGTTTTGTAGGACTTGCAGATTTTCTGCACGAAGCCCCGTTGGACTGCATTTAATTGCCGCTGTATGCCCAATTTTCTAGCTGCCGGTGCCCAGGCACTGGCTGCATACATGATGATCGGCTCGACTACTGCCGTGTATATGGTTCTGATGACTTCTGGATGCAGACCCCAACTGATTCTGGCGGCTCTCGACAGACTCTTGTACACGTTCAATGCCTTTTTGCAGACATTTGCCGCATGGCTATTGAACGTGAGCTTCCTGTCTATCGTGAGCCCCAAAATCTTTATCTCCTCCGACATGCCAATGTCGATACCGCCCATGTTCAGGCGTGGGGTGTCGTGCTTAAGTTTGTTCGTAATGAGCATCGCGCTGGTCTTATGCGGTGCAAACTTAAGTTTGTTCCTAACCCCCCACTCCTGAACATACGCGAGAGCGACATTCGCCTGTCGTTCCACCTCCAGCGCCGTTTCTCCGTCAAACACCAGTACGACGTCATCAGCAAAAGCCTGGCAGTAGTCTCCGCGCTGCCCGAGTCCTTTTAGCAGTGGGTCAAGGATCAGGTTCCAGAAAATGGGACCTCCGATGGATCCTTGGACGCAGCCCTTGGTGGTAGTCCTGCTGACCTCTTCCCCGGCGTACCTGACCCTAACCTGCCTATTGCTGAGGTAACTGTCGATGACTCTACGCAGGTTGATGGGACAGTTTTCTTCTGCCAGACGAGTCCTGATGACAGGCCACCATGCACTGTCGAAGGCTCCCTCTATGTCCAACGATACTAGTGTGACAAGTTTTTTCTGTTTCAGCTTTGCGCGTATATGGTGTATGAGGTCATAGAGGGAGTCTTCCGTGCTCCGTCTGGGCATGAACCCGTATTGGCAGTCACTCAGTTTCGGAAGGATGTGCCATTTTATGCGGTTTATTATCATTTTTTCCAGAATTTTACCCATCACTGGCAGCAACCCTATTGGCCTGTAGGATTTGGCTTCCGTGTAGCTCACCCTCCCCGGTTTCCGGAGTACTACCACGGTCGCCTCTTTCCAGATCTTGGGGAAGTAACCTTGCTCCAGGCACTTGTTTGCCAGTGATAGGTACAATTCCGGGTCCTGAACTATAGCATGCCTACAAATGTCTGCCGTCAGACCATCCGAACCCGGAGCTTTTTTAGGGTTGAAGCTGTTAGTGGCAGCTTTTACCTCTTCAGGGGTAAAAGGTGGGTCATGGACTGCAACATGCTCCCAACCATTTACTTGTTCGGCTTTATGTCTTATTTGCTGGTGCTCACTACTATCGCTTTCTTCCGTATCTTCCGGGTAGAAAGTTTCGGCTAACATTTCGGCGGATTTCCTCGGTATTAGTAGCTTCCCTTCTTTAACTAGGGGCAGGTCTTCTTGTCTCTTCGTTGTTCTCCCTATCACCCTATAAATCCCTTCCCACATTCCTTCCCTATCCTGCTTCTCGCAGAAACCCTTCCAACTTTCTATCTGTGCCTTTTTTACTTTGTGCTCATAATCTTGTTTTATTTGCAGGTACGCTTCGACGACCATCTCCCTCCGGACTGGCGCTGCACATCGGACATCAACACCACATTAATGTGCCAGAAGACAGAGTTTAGGAACTTAATTATCTAAATAAAACTTATTCTTATATTTAGGAGACAGTGTTTGAGTTATAAATTATTAACAATGTACAAATATTAGAATGTTACTGACTAATATTGTATACTAAATATTGTAACATTTTTTTTTTTTTTTTTTTTTTTTTTTTATATATCAATTATTATGTGTTTTTTCCTTTTCTTTTTCTTTTTCTTTTTTCTCTTTTTGTCCTCTTATATATATAATTATTGCTAATCTTACTTAACATTTATTATTATTTTATGTTTACATTTTTATATATACCCAAAGAAACAAGTTAATTTAAGTTAACAAGTACCTCTATCATAAACAGATTGGTAAACAGATTGGTAAATTAGAGATAGGAAATTAGTAATAGAGAAGTTAGTATTTACATTATACAAGTACGAAATGACGCAAGCCCGCACATAGGCGGCTGAAACAGCAAGTTGCCGATACGGCAAACAAGGAAGTTACTCGCACAATACTATATTTTAGACCTACTTACTAATTTATTATAATATACAACTATAGTCTGAGAGAAACGATTACAATTATACGGAAAGTAAGCACATATTTAAATCTTACTAACTAATATTACTATATTTTAGACCTACTTACTAATTTATTATAATATACAACTATAGTCTGAGAGAAACGATTACAATTACACAGAAAGTAAGCACATATTTAAATCTTACTATTACGCATACAACAAATACACCTTTCGTAAGCAAGTCGAGCGACATTGTTATATATACCCAAAGGAACAAGTTAATTCAAGGTAACAAGTACCTCTTATCATAAACAGACTGGTAAATTATTGAAAGGAAATTAGTAATAGAGAAGTAATTTATTTACATTATACAAAGAAACTAATTTATTATAATATACAACTATAGTCTGAGAGGAACGATTACGATTACCCGGGAAGTAAACACCTATTTAAATCTTACTAACTAATATTATAACTAATATTATATTATATAATATATACCTATTATTATTATTAATCTTGCTAAACTATTATTATACACACAAAAAAAAAAAAGGTACACAGTCAAACAAAAAAGAATACAAAAATACGCATACAACAAATACACCTTTCATAAGCAAGTCGAGCGCACCACCAGTTTTTCTCCTCAGCCAAAGAGAGTAGCACCATCCAAGCAATTGCAATTGCGAACCGCGCAAGGGAAGCAAGTTGCGAAATTCGCCACCACCCTATCCAGATCGGCAATCACTTGCGACATTCGCAAGTTGTCAAAATGAGCAAGTTGCTATTTTCGCAATACCCTGCCAAGATGGCAAGCAACTGCGAGAGTGGAACGTGAGCGAGCACGTAAGAGCCTGCAAGAAAGGCAAGTTGCGGAACTCGCCACCACCAACCCTATCCAGATCGGCAAGCACTTGTAGCCCGCGCAAGTTGTCGAAATGAGTGAGTTGAGAAAGTGGAGAAAGCTTGCTGTTTTCGCAATATACTACCATAGAAGGTGGCCAGTGTTGCAAGAAGTTGCGGCCCGGGCCACAAGGCAAGCCCAAGACAGAAGATGAATAACCTAAATCAGGACAAAAATATTATACAGATATAAAAATAAGCAAGTAAGTAAGAAATCTTTCCTCCTATGACGGGTGAACATGGCCAGCTTAATGCAAAGGACGTCGCGGGGAAAGAAAGAAGGGGGAGAAGCAGGGGGGGGAGAGCCAACCTTCCACTTAAGGAAATCATGTGCCATTAAACGCCTTGAGGCCGCCAAAGATGGCCCTAATGTGGGCCCGGAAGGAACTAGTTGTGCATTCTTTGGTGATCACATCCAATAGCCGGTACTGATCCGGCAGCAGGGCCGAAGCTATGGTGTGATCAAGCCGTGAGGAGGAGAACCGGGGACAGTCTTCGATAAGGTGCTTAATAGTTTGTACCGTTTGGCTGTCACACGGGCAGTAGTTATCGCCCGTGATGCCGAATCGATGTAGGTAGGCCTTGTGATAACCATGTCCGGTGAGGAGTTGGGTGATAAAGAAATCAGGGCTTATTACAGAAAGAAATTCGGATAGATGTTGGAAGGAGGGGAGCAATGAGAGGGTGTGTGGGCTGCTCTGAGTATAGTATTCAGTGGCTCTAGCTGATGATATACTTCGGTTCTGGTATTTAATGAAACTGATGGGAATATGTGAGTAATCGGGGGATCTATGAAGGTTGGTAGCAGATTTAGCGGCAACGTCCGCTAGCTCATTGCCACCTATGCCAATGTGGCTGCGCACCCACACAAAGGAAATAGATCTGCGTTGGGACTCGAGGGAGCGGACTGAGTTATGGATAGGAACAGTAAGAGGATGTGTGGTGTATGGGTTTGTCAGTTCGGTAAGTCCAGAGAGGGAGTCAGACAGGATGCAGGTGTGAGGGCACTGCTCGGCGCACGCCCACTCGACGGCCTTTCCGATAGCTAGGAGCTCCGCCTGATAAACTGAGCAGTAGTCCTGGAGCTTGAATTTCCTAGTTCGGATCGGCCGTCCCGCTGGGTCAACTACCACAAACGCCGCCCCCACCCCGTCATCCTGCTTACTCCCATCTGTATAGATGAGCAAAGTGTTGTCATGGTCGTTGAGTAGAGAGATACAAAAGTCATCAAACTCCGCAGTTGATGAAATTTCCAGAAATTCGATTCCTCTTCTGAGAGAGGGGTGTGGAAGTGAGGAAGGGGTGACTGGTGATTCCACCGGGTTATCAGAGGGAAGAAATTTTGAGATTAAGTTGATTTTAGAGATTTCAATATCGGAGATTTCAAGAATTTTGTCAGGAAGGGGGATGAGTTGCGCCACAGATATGGCGGTGGCGGTCCGTAGAGTACGGAAACCCCGTATAATTTTGATTGCAAAGAGGCGCTGTAGTGAAAGGAGACGATTGGTGATGTGCTTATATTTTATAGCCCCCCCCCAAATTCCCGCCGCATAGCCTATGATGGGTTGGATTACTTGCAGATAGATGGTTCTGACATTAAGAGAGGAGACCCCCCAGGTGGGTCTGATATATAAAGAGAGTTTATGATAGATATTCTTAGCCTTATTAATAACATAATCTACATGTTTAATGAAGGTTAACCGGTTGTCGATAATGACACCGAGAAATTTAATATAATTGGAGAATGGAATGCGCTTGCCACCAGCAGAGATGTTACATTTCCTAGACCTATTGGTAAAGGAGATGGCTTGCGTCTTGTCCGGACCAAAGCAGAGTTTGACTGAGGTGCCCCACTCAGCGATGATCCGCAGCGCCGTATTGGTGATATGCTCGAGGTTTTTTACGTCTGAATCATGCACCACAAGCAGCACATCGTCAGCGTACGCCTGCAGGTGGCAGCCCCGTGGGAGATCAATCAGGAGGAGGTGGTCTAATAAGAGGTTCCACAGAGTTGGACCACAGACTGAACCCTGGATACATCCCTTGCTCATGGTTTTGCTGAAGGATGCGTCAGCAAAGCTAATCTGTACTTGCCGATTGTTGACATAGTCAAGTAGGGTGTCATATATGTAGGAGGGGCATTCGACTACCCGCAGCCTATGGAAGATGGCCGGCCACCATGCGTTATCAAACGCCGATTTGATGTCGAGAGAGACAGCGATGACCTGCTCTCCTGTTTCCTTGGCAGATCTAATGATGCTGAGGGCAGTGTGGATGGCGTTGTTGGTCGAAGTCTGAAGTTTAAATCCAAATTGGTGTTTTATATTATTCCCGGTAGTATGTAGGTGGTGTGTCAGTCTGTCAATTATGAGTTTTTCAAGCAATTTGCCAAAAACATTGATGAGTCCGATGGGTCTGAATGAGGAGGATGTTGTGTAGTCATGTTTGTCTGGTTTGGGGATAATCTTAGCGATGGCTACCTTCCAGCAGTCAGGAAAACACCGTAGTTCTAGGCATCGATTGAGGATTTCAGTGAAGAGATCAGGGAAGCTGCGGACAACATGCAGGCAGATATCGGATGTCAGGTGGTCAGGGCCGGGGGCCTTTTTTGGGTTCATGCATTTAAGAGCCCCTATGACCTCGTACGGAGTGAGGGGGATGAATGTCTCAGGAAGGTTTGTCATGGGCTGATGCATGAGCTGAGTAAGGGCCCGCTGGCCGTCTGATATGTCAGGGAGGTCATCCGGGAAGAATTTGTCAACCAAAGCCTGTGCTGTGTCCTCAGGGGTGGAGGTGAATGACCCGTCTTCCAGTCGGAGAGTAGAGGGAGGCTTAGAGAGAGGCCTAGTCTTAATGATACGGTTGGTTATGGACCAGACATCTTCTTTTTTCTGTCTATTACAGAATTCCCTGAAGTGCTCTGCAGAGGTCTTACAGATCAGCTCTGAGTACTCTTTCCTAAGTTTCCCCCTCTCGGCAATGGCCTCGGTGAGGGGCCGTTTCTGTCTGACAAGCTTACTAAGTCGGTGGTGGCTTTTTATGACTTCAAGTTTAAGTTTCTGGAGTTGATCACTCCACCAAGGGACGCGGGCCTGCCGATGGGCTGCCCGTGGTAAGAAGATGTCACATGATTTCTGTATGTGAGAGGTGACTTTTATTATATGCTGATTTAATTGGGGAGGGGAGAGTTGGGCAATGGTGACGGAGGGGTGGGCCGAGAGGCGAGAGCAGATGTCGGCGTTGATGTGCTCCCCGATGCGATCCCATCTAACCCTGTTAGTGTTATATCTAAATGTGGAGAGTTTCTTACCCCTAGTGAGGTTTATGTTGTTAAGGTTGAGATTAAAAGAGATGGCTTGGTGATCGGATTCAGTGCAGATGGTAGGGTCCACCGTCCAGTCAGCGACCGTTGCATGTCTGTTGTCTAGGGAGTTTCGGAAGAGAGTGAGGTCAATAATGGAGTCCCTCGGAGAGCCATGGGTGACAGTGTTGAATGTGGGAGTATTCCCTACATTACAAATAGATAGGTTGTGTATAGCAAAGAGGTCGAAGAGAGCGTTGCCTCTACTGTTGTTGAGCTTGGAGCCCCATGCCGTATGCCATCCGTTGAAATCTCCGCAAATGAGGTGAGTAGCCCCAGTAGTTTGATTGAGTAGTAAATCTATTTTTGTAAGGATTGAGTTGTGATCTGTGCGGGGTTCGATATAAGCCGAAGTTAGAAACAAGCGCTCCCCGGTGCTGCAGCGCACCTGGACAACCGAGAGGTTGGGGCAGGAGTATTCGCTGCTCCCGATCGAAGCAAAGGTACGCTCTCTAATTAGGACAGCCGATTTGATGGGTGAGCTAGATGGATCGGAGGTGGCAAACTGATGGATGATATAGCCAGGGGTGTTAGGTAGTACGCTAGACTTACCGGTGTAGGGCTCGGTGACAAACACAATATCCGTATCGTTCTTGGCGATATGGTGCTTCAGTTCATGATATGCATTGCGGCTGCGTCCAAGATTAACCTGGACGCAGCTGAAGAGATTGAGGCTTGAATTCACAACACACACAGGGGGAGTTACACTACAGTCCATAGTCCGTCTTTAAACGGATATCATCGGTGATTTTCTTCACTATTGGGCAGTGGTTGGAGGTGGCGCTGTGGGCGAGTTTCTTCTGCTGCGTGTGGCCACCTGAGTGGGGGCCACTATAGCGTTTTGATTGCTGGTTGGTGCAGTTGAAGCACCTCAGCAGCTGGGGATCACTCCTATTCGGGCAGTGCTTAAACTCGTGCTCCGTGCTGGCACAGAACGAGCAAGCAACCTCCGGTTTCTTACACCATTTCCGGGTGTGCCCGAACTGTAGGCAGCGGAAGCATTGCAGGAGGGGTACGTACACCTCCGCATGGACCGTTTGGTGGTCAATGTTCACCTTCTGTAGGTGCGCAAGGGTATTGCACGAGGCAGCTGAGGTGAGGAATACTGCGTTGTATAGATGTGGGTTTCTGTTGTTCCTCTTGAAGCTCAACTTCAAGTCTTCCTCACTCCGTACCACCCGCTTTATGTCGTCATTCTGTGCGATCATAATGCTGAACAGTTCTTCGGAAGGTGTTCTGTTGGATATTCCCTTAAGGATAATCATGGGTTTGAGCTGAGCGCATGGCTCAGCTATGATACCGCTTTCTGGCCCGCCGGCTCTCTCCATGGCCCTATCTCTATGTTCGTTGCTATTAAAGGTGACTTTAATTTTGTTGTTGGGCATGACTCTGGTGTTAGCGGGGGCAAAGTTGGTATCCTTGAAGTTGATAGTCTTTTGCCAGGCCTGAATAGTGTCAGTTACGTTGGTGGTGTCGGCCTTAGAGGAGACAATGAGTGCAGGCTTAAAGGCTGTGGTAGTGGGTTGCCTTGTGGGAAGCGGTCTATCAGAATCTAACCTTCTTACTAGAGTGTCCATCGTGTCCCGCATCCTAGAGACGTCGCGTGCAGTAGAGAAAAGCTCGGCAATCTCAGCCTCCTGCTTCCTTCTGGATTCCTCCAATGACTCGCGCAGCTTACCAACCTCGGATGCAATGGAGTTACCAATGGTCTCAGCCAGTGTTTGATTGTTCGGGAGAGAAAAGGCTCCACAGTTGTCCTGGAGCTTACAGCTGTGTTTAATACACTCTTCCCTTATCTGCCCCAGAGTATCAATGATAGCATCCTTGTTGGCCTTGGTGAGGCTTTTGCCTTCACGGATCTTCATGATTGCGAAGTTGGTGAGCTTTTGTACTCTGCTGGCTAAGCTGTTTGCCTCGGCCTCCTCCTGGCAGTCCTGTGAAGGGAGAGGGCTTGGCTCGCTGTCATCATAGCGCAAGCGGAGCGGCCGCATGGTTGATTGAGATCCGCAGCTAGATCCGGGGCTATGGAGAAGTCTTGCGGCGGGTTCCGCCACCCCGGTGTTGCTGAGCGCGGGACTATTGTTGGTGAGATCCGTTGTTTGTGGTCTAGACATTTGGTTGTCAGGGGGTCCATTCTCGTCCTTCCCCTCCATCATCTTTGCGTTGGGAGGGGGAGTTCTAATCATTCTTCAGTTTACCGAGGAGGCAAGGAGCTGCGAGCGGGGAAAGATCTTGCTGTTAACGCAACCACTTGCCTTTATTGCAACCACCAATGGCCGATGGCGCAAGGCAGACTTGCTGGTATTGCAACCACTTGCTGAGGAGGCAAGCAAGTTGCGGAGGTGGAGAGCACACTTGCCGTTCTCGCAACCACTTGCTGAGATGCCAAGCAAGTTGCGAATGTGACAAGGAGCTGCGAGCGGGGAAAGATCTTGCTGTTGACGCAACCACTTGCCTTTATTGCAACCGATGGCCGATGGCGCAAGGCAGACTTGCTGTTATTGCAACCACTTGCTGAGACGGCAAGCAAGTTGCGAAAGTAGAGAGGACACTTGCCGTTTTTACAACCACTGGTGGCCAATGTTGCAAGGCAAACTTGCTGTTGTTGCAACAACTTTCCGAGACGGCAAGCAAGTTGCAAAAATGGAGAGCACACTTGCTGTTATTGCAACCACCGGTGGCCAATACTGCAAGGAGTTGCAAACCGGGCAACTTTGACGGAGCGCGACGCGAAACGCAGCCGCTTCGTCAGCGGATGGAGATCGACTGATGGTTAGGTTAGGTTAGGTTAGGTTAGGTTAGGTTAGGTTAGGTTAGGTTAGGTTAGGTTGGGGTGCGAGGTCGGGTAACCTCCACGTGGTGCACCCTGGTAACAACATGAAACACTGCCGCAGAGTACTGGGGTAGTGTTTCATGGTGGCCAATAACCCGACACGGCGGCCTCTCCGCGTGTCCCTATGTTCAGCTTAGGGCACAGCGTGATGAGGCAGGGTAGGCTTCGTTCTACCCATGGTGGGTCCGGGCGGTTTGCTGCCCGGACGATAAGCGGAGTGAGAGACCATTGTTATGGTCTCTCTTGTACATATTGTAATTAAATAATATATTTATATGTTTATTTATTTATGTACATATTCAGCGGAGTGAGAGGCTGTCTATAGTCTCTCTTGTAAATAATTTAATTGCCTATTTATGAGACTTCGGTCTACCCAGGTGGGTCTGGGCGGTTTGCTGCCCGGACGAGGATGAGGCGGTCGTAGAGTGAGCACGGGATGCCTACCTTTGTCCCAAGCCCTCTACACCGCAGGGCGGACTTCGGTCTACCCAGGCGGGTCTGGGCATTTTGTTGCCCGGGCAATCAGCGGTGTGAGAGACAGCCAACGGTCTCTCTTGTACATATTGTAAATAAATAATATTTTTATGTACATATTCAGCGGAGTGAGAGACTGTATATGGTCTCTCTTGTAAATAATATAATTTTATTTAATCTATTTATTATATAATATTTATTTATTTAATTGCCTATTTATGAGACTTCGGTCTGCCTTGGTGGGTCTGGGTGGTTTACTGCCCGGACGAGACGAGGCGGTAGAGCGAGCGTGGGAGGACGCGGAACTCTCCTGCGCCCTCTGCAAGGGTGGCGAATGGCGGAAGGGACATGGGGCACCTCTTCTGCGATCTCTCATTTGCCACCTCCGCCGGGCAGGAACGATGTGCGTAATCGTTCCTGGGCCCCCTCATCTACAGGTTGGGGGGGCGAGCGGGGCCCTTCGGGGCATTCGTCGGCGGGGAACTGGTTGTTATGGCTCTGCCGGTTTCCCAGTTCCCCTCCATTATGACGACGCCGGATCGCCGCTGGGTTTTTAGTGGGTATGCCGGTTTTGTCGCAGCCGGTGAGTCCCACATCACCCACCCATTCCCCGATGGTGCGATTGGTATGCGTAATGCATTTTCCCAGCGTCAAAAAAAAAAAAAAAAAAAAAAGGTTAGGTTAGGTTAGTTTTTTTTTTTTTTTTTTTTTTTTTTTTTTTTTTTTTTTTTTTTTTTAAAGCTATCCTTCGGATAGCACAAATGGTCCCTCGGACAAAGTCTGAGACTGTGTTTGCTGTTAGATTATATACAATACAAGAGTAACGTTTACCTAAGAAGATGAAGAGAATGACTAGAGATGTAATTACAATGTGTGTTAAATGACTAAAAAACGAACATATTTTTATCTGAAATTTGTACACGATTTATACTACTTTTTAAAAACATGCTAAATGAATCTTGGTTTCAAATAATGCTAAATTTTGACTAGATGGTTCGAAATAAAATATCAAATTTGACTAGAATACTTACACGGCTACTTAATTTACACTAAATACAAACAATATCTTTAAATTCTAAGTTTAATTTCAGCTGGTTGTTTTATATTATCATAATATAAAATCCAACAAGTCTTATTTACGTTAGACATTTAATTGCTTGACTCAATATAATTTGCCTTTCTGAAAAAACTGTATTGCCCTGGACTTTTGCCGACCAAACAAAGTTTAGTTAACCTTTCAGGGATAAATGTCCTGAGCCATGATCATCATGGCTCAGGACGTTTATTTGGACAGCTTATTTGGCTTCTGCGGGCTAACAGTTGTAGGCTACGGTAGCCCTCGCTAGAGCGTCCCACTTCCTCCTGATCGCACACTCAGGGCTGAAGGCATTATGGTCCGCCTTTTCAGTCCCGGCGTGCTTACAATTGCAGCAGGAAGGGGACGCTCCGGCGAGCCACTCGTCGCACTCCGTCTTCATGTGGGGGCCCCCGCAGTGGCTACACTTCACGGTATTCTCCACACAGAACCGTCGTCCGTGGCCGTAGCCGAGACACAGCGAGCACTGCACGAGTGGCGACTGGTCTGCCACTCGTACCCGCTGGAGGTCTATGGCGATGGTTTCTGCGTGGACCAGGCGCTGCCACACTCCCGGGGGCACCCTCACGACGACGTGGTGCGTTTCGGGGTTTCTCGTCTTCTTCTTGTATGCTATTTCTATTTTGCTTTCTGCTCTGTCAATATTCTCTAACACCTTTTCGTTTTGCGTCCAAATGGCTTCGATGAGGTCTTCGTCGGTGTTATACGTGAACACGTTCTTAATTATTATGAGAGGGTTTTTATTTTTCATTTCCTCGACATTCAAAAACTCTTCAGCCCTCTTTAGCCTTTCCTTCACTTCCTCTCTTTCCTTCTCAGTCCTGCACCCCACAATCACCTTCCTGTCCTTGGCTTTCCGGATCCTTTCTATGACTATTCCTCCTTCTTTCGCGTTTATAGTCTCTCTTATCCTTTTCATAACCTCATCTCCCGTATCCCGGTATCCCGTATCCCGGTTAGGTTAGGTTAGGTTAGGTTAGGTTAGGTTAGGTTAGGTTAGGTTAGGTTAGGTTAGGTTAGGTTAGGTTAGGTTAGGTTAGGTTAGGTTAGGTTAGGTTAGGTTAGGTTAGGTTAGGTTAGGTTAGGTTAGGTTAGGTTAGGTTAGGTTAGGTTAGGTTAGGTTAGGTTAGGTTAGGTTAGGTTAGGTTAGGTTAGGTTAGGTTAGGTTTTTTTTTTTTTTTTTTTTTTTTTTTTTTTTTTTTTTTTTTTTTTTTTTTTTGAATATTTTCAAAGGTCCCTCTGACAAGGCCGGAGATCGTGTTTACTATATTTATTTGATACAATGAGAATGAGCTTAAGATTGAAGAGAAACTACCTCAAAACAATAGTTTATACAAAAGTTTTTATGGCAATTTGTGCTGAAATTTACTAAAATAATGGAACCAATTTTTCTTTACTAAACTAGACCCGAACTTATTTACCGAATTAAAATTGACTAAATATTGTTACTGAGTGGTTGACTATGGGAACTCTAATTAAAATTTTGTTGTGCTAAGGCTATTTTGACTTAAATTCTATGTATAACGTCTGCTGGTTGTTTGATATTTTACAAAATATTAAGCCAACAAGTCTTATTGACAATAGAGATTTAATTTTCTGCTTAGCTAATTTTGAAACATAGTGTAAAATTTTTGAAGCCACTGTTTTTCTTTCGGTACCAGGTTTTTTGCCTCTCAGGGATAAATGACCTGGGCCATGGTCATCATGGCCCAGGCCGTTTATTTGGACAGCTTGAACTCTTCGGTAGTTAACAGTGGTAGGCTATGGTTGACCTCGCCAGTGCGTCCCACTTCCTCCTGATCGCACACTCAGGGCTGAACGCATTATGGTCCGCCTTTTCAGCCTTGGCGTGCGTACAGTTGCAACAGGAAGGGGTTGCACCAGCGAGCCACTCGTCGCACTCCGTCTTCATGTGGGGGCCCCCGCAGTGGCTACACTTCACGGTGTTCTCCACACAGAACCGTCGCCCGTGGCCGTAGCCGAGACACAGCGAGCACTGCACGAGTGGCGACTGGTCTGCCACTCGTACCCGCTGGAGGTCTATGGCGATGGTTTCTGCGTGGACCAGGCGCTGCCACACTCCCGGGGGCACCCTCACGACGACGTGGTGCGTTTCGGGGTTTCTCGTTTTCTTCTTGTATGCTATTTCTATTTTGCTTTCTGCTCTGTCAATATTCTCTAACACCTTTTCGTTTTGCGTCCAAATGGCTTCGATGAGGTCTTCGTCGGTGTTAAACGTGAACACGTTCTTAATTATTATGAGAGGGTTTTTATTTTTCATTTCCTCGACATTCAAAAACTCTTCAGCCCTCTTTAGCCTTTCCTTTACTTCCTCTCTTTCCTTCTCAGTCCTGCACCCCACAATCACCTTCCTGTCCTTGGCTTTCCGGATCCTTTCTATGACTATTCCTCCTTCCTTCGCGTTTATAGTCTCTCTTATCCTTTTCATAACCTCATCTCCCGTATCCTTGACGTTCTTGGCAGTGACCACTACGGAGTGCAGCGCGGTCCGCTCCAGGTTACTCCTCACTGGATGCGCCGCTGCCACACTCGCGTAGGTTTGGTTTGCCATTCTCTCTCGTTGCATTTCAAGTTTCTCCTGTAGCTTTTCCATCTTTCCACTATTTTCTATAATCAGCTTCGCGTGCTCCTCCATTTTCTTCACTAAAGCTTTTTCAACCATCCTTTTTTCTCTATCCAGTTCTCTTTCCCTTTCAGGCTCTCTTTCTATCTCTGGTGCACATATCTCTTCCCTTTCCCGGCCTTCTTCACTTTCCAATTCTTTCACCAGCTGGTACAGCCTCTCTATTGCTAGTAAAACCTCGGCCTTAATCTCCGTTTTCATGTTCCTGGAGAGACCGAGGTTTGCTTTGGCTTTCATCAAGCAGGCCTTCGCTTCCGCCAGTCGACTGCTGTACCTAGGCTGTTCCGGCGGGCTCCCCGCGACCTCGATCGGCGCTCTCACACCCACTCTGCTACCTTGTGAGAGCACCTTTTTTGGTTTTCGGGGATTCACCGCCGGCGCGGGTTTCTTCGGGGTGGTCGGGGTAATGGGATCCACTTCCTCCGTCGCAGATTCCCACTCTCCTATGCTCCTGCGGACATTACGGCTTCTCCCGCACTCCTGCATAGCTGGTGATACTTGGCTTCGAGAAGCTTCGCTTGAAGTCTTATTCTCTTTTGCAGGGGTACGGAAAACAAACATTCTGGGGTGGTTTTAACTATTTATAAGTCAGAGGGACAATCAATAATCAAATCGAATAATTAGAATACGTTTAAAATAAAAGTTTGTATAAGTTATAAAAGATACTATGTTCTAAAACGAGTAAATGTAAAATATGTAAATATTAACCTAAATAAAATCCCTAGAAGTCTAACCTATATCACAGAGAATCACTTAATACCTAACCTATATCACAGAAATCAGAACTTAAAATATGTTTAAAATAAAAGTTTGTAAAAGTTATAAAATCAAATTATATTTCTAATCTCTAATTTTTCTGTTTCAGATGGTGAAAATGGCTTCAGCCAACCTGCGTCAGTATACAGGTACTAGGTAAAAGTGAAAAATATGTAAGTATCTTAGAATAACTGTATATTTACGTCAAAACACAAAATTCGAAAGTCAAAACAAGAATGGCTGTCGACACAGCCGGTCAGAAAAGGCTAGAGGGTAGCCGGTTAGGGTAGTAGGTTAGGTTAGGTTAGGTTAGGTTAGGTTAGGTTAGGTTAGGTTAGGTTAGGTTAGGTTAGGTTAGGTTAGGTTAGGTTAGGTTAGGTTAGGTTAGGTTAGGTTAGGTTAGGTTAGGTTAGGTTTTTTTTTTTTTTTTTTTTTTTTTTTTTTTTTCTCGTTCCTTTGACGAAATCAAAGACATTTTTATCGTTTATTTCTATCTACGGGACTTGGGGCTACAGTCTTATCGTACCCACTTGGGGTCTAGGGGGGTTCTTAATTCTAATTACATGTTATCTTATTATTTATATCTATTTTATACACAATCTTGTTTAATTTCTATACATTTTCTTTTAACTTTTAATTTCTACTGTAATACACTTTTAATTTCAAATATTTCTTATGCTATGAGTTTATATATGCTGTTTATATATATTACATAATATATATTCACCATATTTTATGTATCTTTATTTCTTTTTATTACACTTTCTGCTATTTTTGTACAGTATTCCATTAATACATTCCTTTTCTTTTTATCTGCCATCAGTGCGCTTACATTTTTAGCCTCTAATTTACACTCAAGCTTTTGTTCTGCCTCATACCTCCTTAATCCGTCTACAGGGCATTCAAATAGAATGTGCGGCACTGATTCGCTCACGCCTGGTTCGCAGACGCATGATGGGTTCTCCTTACATTTGAAACGGGTCAAATATTCGGAGAACCCACCATGTCCTGTCATTATTTGCGTCATAGTACTAGTCAAGTCAAGTTGTCTTACAGTCTTAAAAGCGTGGTTTGCGTCTGGGAAAAACATTTTGGTAATATTTGCTGTTTCACCTGTTTTGTAACGATCATTCCATTTGACAAGAGTTTCCAGTCTTATCTGTCTCTTGACGTAGGAGACTGGGCAATATTCGTAATCTGGGATCCTTTTACTTTTCAGTGCTGCATCCTTGGCAAGCTGATCCGCCCGTTCATTCCCTTCCAAGCCGGCGTGGGCCTTGATCCAGAACAAGGAAACAACCTTATTCTGGGTCAAAGCCCCTCGGAGGTTGGTACGAGTTTCCACGGCTAGAGGATGTGTGGAGCCTGCGTTGCTTACTGTCTGAAGTGCTGCTCTTGAGTCGCTGAATATTCCGAAACTCCTCTCCGGACGTTTGAGTATTTCGTTCGTGGCTTTGCAGATAGCCAGGAGTTCGGCCTGATATACTGTGCAGAATGCTGGCAGCTTCAGCTTGAGGGTTTTTGTCTCGGCTTCTTCGTTCCATAAGGACAAAGCAGCTCCGACTTTTCCCTCAATTTTGCTGCCATCTGTAAACATTCTGACATCGTGGTGGTTGCGACTATCCACAGCCTCCTGGTCGATCAGGTTCACGAACTCTAGGTTCATACGATCTGCTGGATGAGGAGACTCTGCGTAGCGTACCATTCTTTCCACCTCTCTGTCTGCCAGTACTGGCAGGGGCATCCCTCGCTTGGCCTGGTACAAAGCGGCTGCCTCTTGTATTCTCAAATCAAGCGGGAGTATCCCCGCCAGCACTAGAGCAGAGTTTAAGGATACGGTCCGGTACGCCCTCGTCAACTTTTGAGCGAATCCTCGTTGCACCGCGTTCAACTGCTTTTGTATGCCTATTTTCTTCGTTTCCTGTGCCCAGACACTCGCAGCGTACATTATTGTAGGCTCAACTGCTGCTACGTAAATGGTCCGAACGACTTCAGGGTGAAGCCCCCAACTGACCCTGGCGGCTGTGGCTAGCTTCTTGTAGATGTTGAGAGCTTTCTTACACACATTCGCCGCATGGTTGTTGAAGGTCAGTTTGTCATCTATCGTTACACCCAGTATTTTTATTTCTCGAGACATTTCAATGTCGACCCCGCCCATCCTCAGCAGTGGTGTGTCGAACTTCAGCTTTCTTGTAATGACCATAGCGTTAGTTTTATGTGGTGCAAATCTAAGCTTATTTTCGACACCCCACCACTGAACATAGGCAAGGGCGGCATTGGCCTGTTCCTGAACTTCCTGTGCCGTTTTTCCATCAAAGACTAGAACCACATCATCGGCAAACGCCTGGCAGTAGTCTCCCCTACGTTCAAGACCCTTAAGAAGAGAGTCCAGGAGCAGGTTCCATAGTATGGGCCCACCTATAGATCCCTGGACACATCCCTTGTTGGTTCTCTTTATGTGTTCTTGTCCAGCGTACCTCACTCTTACCTTGCGATCTTGTAGATAGCTGTCCAGGAGCCTTCTAACGTTCACGGGACATTTTTCTTCCGCCAGTCTGGTTCTTATGGCTGGCCACCACGCGCTATCGAAGGCTCCCTCTATGTCTAATGAAACCATGGTGATCAGCTTTTTCTGACTTAGTTTGGCTCGTATGTACTGCATTAGGTCATAGAGGGAGTCCTCCGTGCTTTTCTGGGGCATGAATCCATACTGGCAGGTGGTCAACTTTGGAATAATATGCCACTTTATGCGTCCAACCAACATCTTTTCAAGAATTTTTCCCATGACCGGTAGAAGGCCGATGGGTCTGTATGCTTTGGGGTCTGTATAGTCCTTTTTCCCCGGCTTCCTCAGTACAATGACTGTTGCCTCCTTCCATATGGTCGGGAAGTGATGCAACGTCAGGCATTTGTTGGCAAGAGTGAGGTAGATTTCTGGGTTTTGTGCTATCACCTTACTGCAGATGTCTGCCGTAAGGCCGTCCATTCCCGGGGCTTTCTTAGGATTGAAACTTTCCACCGCGGTTTTCAGCTCTTCCATAGTAAACGGTGGGTCATGGTGTTCATCATGAACCCAGTCGTTTACTCGGTTCGCTTCTGCTCGTGTACGGCGGTGGTCTTCGTTATCCTGACTTTCCAAGTCCTCCGGGTAGAATGTGTTAGCCAATAACTCCGCCGACTCCTTGACACAGAGCACCTTTTTGTCTTTCACCAAGGGGATATCCTCCTGCCTCTTGGTCGTCCTACCTATAACTCGATATATCCCCTCCCACAATCCCTCCCTATCCTGTTTGCTGCAGAACTCCTTCCAGCTTTCTGTTTGTGCCTTCTTAGCTTCTGTCTCATATCTTTCTTTTGCTTGCAGGTACGCATCGACGACCATACTCCTTCGGACCGGCGCTGCACATCGGATTCGACGTTTCCTGGTTTTGACTTCCTTCTTCAGCTTCTCGAGATGATCGGACCACCACGGCAGGGTAAGTTTTGTAACTGTTTTTAGTTTTGGTATACAATCATTGCATGTATCTACTATTGTTTTTATGTATGTTTCTACTTTTTTATCTAGTTCTATTTTGCAATCTATTTTCCCTATGTCCTCATTATTAATTTTATTTTCCTCTCGCAATTGGGCGAATTTCTCATGAAATTCGCTCCAATTAGCTTTCTTGCTATTGAAAATTCTAGTGGTTCTATTGATACTAGTCCCTTTTGATTTGGTTAGCCTAATTTTAAAAGTTATCGCGTTGTGGTCCGAACTTATCACTCCCTCGTTAACTTTCCAGTCTTCAACCAGGCTTAACATGTCCACCGTGCAGGCCGTGATGTCCACAAAGCTGGAGTACCTCTTGTTGCCTCTAATGGTATCGAAGGTCGGAGTGTCGCCGTCGTTGAGTATCTGCAAGCCTGTTTCTTCTAAAAATCCCGCTAGTTCCTCACCCTTTTGATCTATGACACTACTTCCCCACCAGGTGCTTTTCGCGTTCGCATCTCCCCCAACAATCAGGTGTCTCGGTTTTTCCTGCTCTTCTATCTTCCTCAGCTGCTCCAAGTACGGTTCTATGCTCGTCAAGTCGGGTTCGAAATAGAGCGAGGCAGCCACGATTTCCCAGGCACTTGTTTTCAACTTCACCACAACGATGTTGTTTGTGGTGAGATTTGGTAGTTGGATCACATCCATATCGTCATCAAAGACGGCTATTGCCGCCTTTATGGTGCCATCCCCTTGGTTAGTGTTCTGGAAAATCCTGGCTCCCCCATAGGTTTTCATTCTGGCAATAGATCCAGTGTACGGTTCTTGAAGTAGCGCAAAGGCCATTTTCTTTTCGCTAGCCATTAGCATCATCTCGTGTGTCGCTAGTTCTTTACGCTGTAAGTTGGCTTGTGCTATGAGGTAGGCCTTTGCGCTGGCTGAGGAAGATTTTACGCCCGGGGCCACCTTAACACTGGTATGCTATGGTGGCCCGTGCTATAGTCTCCCACCTCTGCCTGATTGGGCATTCACCGCTGAATGCATTGTGGTCGACTTTGTCGTGCTTGGCGCGCATGCAGTTGCAACACGTGGGGGCTGCTCCTGCAAGCCAATCTGCACAGTCCGTTTTCATATGCGGCCCCCCACAGTGGCTGCATTTCTCAATGGTGTCTTTGCAGAATCGACGACCATGACCGTAGCCCAAGCACAGTGAGCATTGTACTAGTGGCGACTGGTCTGCCACCTTCACTCGCTGTAGGTCAATCATGATCGACTCCGCATCGACTAACCGCTGCCACACTTTGGGGGGCACTCTCATAATCACACTGTTTGCTTGGGGGTTTCGCGATCGCTTCCTGTACATCACTTCCACCTTGTTGTCCTGTTCCCTGAGGTCCTTCAAGACCCTTTTATTCTGAGTCCACAGTGCTCCAATGATGTCCTGGTCACTGTTGTATTGAAGGACGTCTCTCAGTATCACTAGCGGATCTTTGTTTTTCACTTCTTGTACGTTTAGGTGCTCTTCCGCTCTTTTGAGCCGTTCTTTTACCTGGTCTCTGTCTTTTTCCGTTCTACAACCTACAATAACCTTCCTGTCCTTTCCTTTCCGTATTCTCTCAACTTCTATTCCTCCTTCTTTAGCTTTGACTACTTCCCTTATCCTGGTCAGTATTTCGTCCCCTGTCTCTTTCTCGTTCTTTGCTGTGACTACGACTGAATGTAGCGCGGTCTGTTCCAGGGGCTGTCTCCGGGGGTGCGCCGCTGCTACATTCGCGTATGTCAGCTTCTCTTGCATTTCATGGTGTTTCTCAATTGTTTCCTTCAACCTATCCATCCTCTCGTTGCTTTCTTGTATGAGTCTTGTGTGTTCTTCTATTTTCCTCATAAGCTCTTTTTCTTCTTCTCTCTGTTCTTTTTCCAGTTCACCTTTTTCTTTTTCCCTTTCAGGTTCTGTCTCTTTTTCCAGTTCGGGTCTTTTGGTTAGCGTCCTTCCTTTTACACTTTCTCCTTCTTTGAACAGCAGGTAGAGTTGGTCTACAGCACTCAACACTTCCGTCTTTATCTCTGTTTTTAAGTTTCGTGAATTCCCCAGGCAGGTCTTCACTTTGACAACGCATTGTCTGGCCAAGTCGTTCCGGTCCCTTTGCTTGATGTTCGTTTTCTGGCTAGGTGGGGTTTTCACCGGTTCTGCTGAAAGTCTGCGAGTTGCTACTTTACTCTCCACTTGGGAGGTTGACGCTTTTATTTTCAGCTTCACCGGCTCCACCTTCCTTGCCTTTTTGGGGGTCACTGAAGTGCTGGCCTGTGGATCCGGTTTCCCGGATTCCCACTCGCCAATACTTCTCCTCACGCTTGGGACCGGGCTGGTGTGGACACTGAAGGTCTTGTCATTTTTGTGTGTTTCAGTCAGGTCAACACACGGCATTTGGTTGTTTTCGTCTTCTTTCTGCTTCGGCATCATCACTTCTTTGGGGTCTCCTTCTTGCTCTTTCGTTATTTTCGCTGGTGTGCGAAATCCAAACATTCTCGTGGAACTTGTCAAAGGAACACGTCAAATAAAATGTAAAATATAAAATTGTAAAAGTTGTAAATAGCTTAATTTAGTGTAAATAATTATGGTAGGTGTAAATAATTCTCTACCACAGAGTCAAAAGTGGTATAAACAAGGCAAATATTACCTAATGTAGAGTCAATGAGTAGTTTAAAGGGCCCTACTCCTTTGTCAGTAAAGTCTTTAATTAGTTCTAACAAAAAATATTTTTGACTCTACCTAGAGTCAGTCTCTATATTGTCCAGTATAGTCCAGTCAGAGTACAGGCGTAAGCAAAAAACCGCGTCCAATTTGGAAGCTTGGTTAAGGAGATACGGGCAATTGAAGTTTTCCAAGATGGCGGACAAAATGGCCGCCGATTTCAAAAACCCCCGTAGCTCCCTCAAATTAGCTCCTAGAAGCCTGGGACTTGGATTATTGGTAATCCCTTGGCACAGCCAACACTCTCCTAGCACTAGTTTTGTCCAAAAATCTGACTGGTCGTGATTGAGTGCAGACCACCGTCGAAGCAAGGAGGAGGTGAAGCCTAAGATGGCACAAAAAATCCCAGCCTTCTACGTCCAAAGGGGCCCGAGTTACGGCTGTTCCACTAAAAAACAAGATGGCGTCCAAGATGGCGGATGGAACTTTGAATGCCCGCCTGCGGCTCAATTTTGGTCGTAGAAAGCTGGGGTTTGGATCCCGGTGATGTCCCCGTCGTAACCTGTGGTCTCCCGATGTCAAATTTGGAAATAAACGTCCGACCCAAAAAAGGGTATTTTAGTGTGGTTTCGGGTAGAAACGGTCACAACGGTGCCACCACAAAAAATCCCACCTCAATACGACGACAGCTTACAGAGTTATTGTCAAATATAAATTTTCAAGATGGCTGCCAAGATGGCCGCCCTATGTCTAACTTTGACAATTGTCAATCAAAATGACCCGAGATTGGGCTCGTTTTAAAGGGCTTTACAAGCCCTGTCTATTTCGAAACTCAGAGATTTTAAAATATAAACCCTCGAATTTTGGGGTGCAAAAAACACCAAAAAAGTTCTTAAAATTAACACAGAATATATATCTAAAGGTAAAAATTTCTGAAAAATGGCAGAATGGCTTAAAATTAAGGCTTCTAATTTATCCTATTCAAATTTTTTATCTAGGGGTGCTCTAAAGGGTAGCACGTGTCAACCCTTAAATTTCAAAAAATTCTAATTTAAAAACTGGTTGATAAATGATGTCTAAAATTTTAAATATAGATAGAACCCCACAATCCTAACACCCTCCCACTGTCAAATTTATATGTCAAAGATCTTTTTAAAAAGTTATTAAGGGTTGAAATATGCAAAATTTTGAAAAGCTAATAATTCAGTCAAAACTTATCCGAATTAAGATCTTGAAGTGCCTCCCGGCTGCTCTCCAGAATCCTCTTCAGGGCCCGTCTTCAGTTTTGTTCTGGCAGCACTGGATCGGTGACCTCGCGGCCACGTGGTTTTTGTTTTTTTGCCTTTAATTCCGTGCTCCTGCACGGAAAAAATCGGCAAAAGCAGCAAATATGTAGTACTCCTGGAGGCCCTTTTGGGGGCGTAATAAAATCAATAGGTCGTCGCTGCAGAATTTGAGTAATCTCACTTTTAAACTTCAAAAATATTGAAAAAATCAGTTCTTCACTCAGAACTTTGCGAAAACTTCACTTGCAACACTGCGGTTTTCACTGGCGCGTGCGCCTCAACTTCCCGCAACTTTTGACGTATCGCACTTGCTATTTGCACACTTTTTGCTATTTTTAGTGGATTTTTTGGCGTGGAGACACTCAAAAACGTGGCGCTCTCGACCGCGGGTGGGAGCGGTGTGTAGGTTTTTTTTTTTTTTTTTTTTTTTTTTTTTTTTTTTCAGAGTTTTCTCTGACTTAAGGTCAGAGTCTTTATTTACTTATTTAATATTTTCAATCCAAAACTTGTACACAACTTAATTTAGAATGGAGAAGGTGTATTGTGCAATACACCCTGAATTATACAAAAGAGCACAAAAGCATCTTACACACACATCAAGTCTTAATTTACACTACTGTTTCTATACGTTATTTATACCTTATCTTATTTCATATGCTGTTTCTATATATTATCATAATATATATACATCATATTTTATCTATCTATTTCTATTTATTACATCTTTTGCTATTTCACTACAGTATTTTATAAACTTATCTCTTTTTGTCTTATCTGCCATAAATTTGCAAGCATTTTCAGGGATTATTTTCGATTGTAGGTGTTGTTCCGCTTCAAATCGTTTCAGTCCACTTACAGGGCACTCGAAAAGTACATGCGTCACCGTTTCGTTAACTCCTGGCTCGCATATGCACGATGGGTTTTCTTTACATTTGAAGCGAGTCAGATATTCAGAAAACCCACCGTGCCCTGTCATCACCTGGGTCATAATGCCGGTAGGTTCGAAGGTCCTTATCACCTTATATGCTTCCACCGCGTCCGGTAGAAACATTTTCGTTACAGCTCCAGTGGTTCCTTCTTTATATCTCTGGTTCCATTTGACAAGCGATTCCATTCGGATTTCTCGCTTGACAAATGAAACCGGACAGTGATCATAGTCGGCCTTCTTTTTAGTCTTGAGTGCAGCGTCTTTGGCTAATTGGTCCGCTCGCTCGTTTCCGTCCAGTCCGGCATGAGCTTTAATCCAGAACAAGGAGACTTCCTTGTTCTGGAGTTTGCTGGTTCTTATATTTTCCCTGATTTCGACAGCAAGCGGGTGAGTGGAACTCTGATTTGTTACGGTTTCTAATGCCGATCTTGAGTCACTGTACAGTCCGAAACTTGCTTCTGTGCGCTTGAGGATCTCCCGTGAGGCCTTCCATATGGCGAGAAGTTCTGCCTGATATACCGTGCAGTACGATGACAGCTTTAACTTGAGGGTTTGGGTCTCGGCTTCATTGTTCCACACGGACAATGCAGCTCCGACTTTACCCTCAATTTTGCTGCCATCGGTGTATATCCGGACCGCCTGTGTGTTGTGCCTGTCAACTTCTTCTCGGTCCATCAGACCTATAAACTCCAAGCTCATATGGTCAGCCGGGTGGGGGATCCTAGCATATGGCACCATTTTCTCAACCTCCCGGTCCCTTAGCGCTGGCCGAGGTACCCCACGCTTGGCCTCATACAGTGCGGCTGCCTCTTGTATTCGGAGATCAAGCGGGAGTATCCCGGCCAGTACCAGGGCCGAGTTTAGGGAGACGGTGCGATATGCTCTGCTTAGTTTTTGTGCGAAGCCTCTCTGTACAGCATTGAGCTGCTTTTGGATGCCAAGCTTTTGTGTGGCAGGCGCCCAGACACTGGAGGCGTACATTATAACGGGCTCTACCGTAGCAGTATATATAGTCCGGATTACTTCCGGGTGGAGACCCCAGCTTATCTTAGCTGCTCTGGATAGCTGCTTGTAGATATTGACGGCTTTCCTGCAGACGTTTGACGTGTGCTGATTAAAGGTCAGCTTGTCGTCAATCGTAAGCCCCAATATCTTGATTTCCTTTGACATGGCGATGTCGATCCCACCCATCTTCAGAAGTGGTGCATCATATTTAAGTTTTCTCGTGACAATCATCGCAGTTGTTTTATGCGGAGCAAACTTTAACTTATTTTTGATGCCCCACTCCCGAACATAGGCGAGAGCGGCATTCGCTTGTCTCTGGATATCCAGTGCGGTGTTACCGTCAAAGACCATAACCACATCATCCGCGAATGCCTGGTTGTAATCGCCTCTTTGCTCCAGGCCCTTGAGTAGTGAGTCGATGAGCAAGTTCCACAGAATAGGTCCGCCAATTGAGCCTTGGACGCACCCTTTGGAAGTGGTTCTGGTGATCTCTTCTCCGGCGTATCGCACTTTCACCCTCCTTCCGTCCAGGTAACTGTCCATGACTTTTCTTATATTAATTGGGCATCCTTCCTCAGCCAGTCGAACTTTGAGCGCGGGCCACCATGCTCCATCGAAGGCACCCTCTATGTCCAATGATACTACTGTGATAAGTTTTTTAAGTTCCAGTTTTTGGTGAATATGTTTTATCAGGGCATAGAGGGCGTCCTCGGTGCTTTTTTGGGGCACAAATCCAAACTGGCGAGTACTAAGTTTTGGGAGAATATGGTACTTGATTCTTCCCATGACCATTTTTTCAAAGACCTTACCCATTACCGGAAGCAGTCCTATCGGTCTGTAGGATTTAGGATCTTGGTAACTTTTCTTCCCCGGTTTTCTCAATACAACTACTGTTGCTTCTTTCCATGCACTGGGGAAGTGTCCATGTTCTAAACATTTGTTTGCCAGTGCCAAGTATGTTTCGGGGTCTTGCAGGACAGTGTGTTTGCAGATATCTGCTGTGAATCCATCCTGACCCGGTGCTTTTTTGGGATTGAAACTATTTACCGCGGTTGTTACTTCCTCCATCGTAAACGGAGGGTCATGATTACTAACATGCCCCGATTCGTTTACTTGATCAGCAAGTTTTCTGATCTTTTTGTGGTCCGCGTTATCGTGTTCCTCCTTATCTTCCGGGTAGAACGTCTCCGAAAGTAGTTCGGCAGACTCTTTGGGGCTAAGGGATTTACCTTCCTTGATCAAGGGCAGGTCTTCTTGCCTCTTGGTCGTTTTACCGATCACCCTGTAGATTCCCTCCCAAAGCCCTTCTTTGTCTTGCTTTCCACAGAACTCTTTCCAGCTATCTATTTGCGCCTGTTTTGCTTGTTGTTCATATTTTTCTTTTATTTTCAGGTACTCTTCGATGACCTTCATCCTGCGGACCGGCGCTGCACAACGGATCCTCCTCTTCTTGGTTCTCACCTCTTTCTTCAGCTGCGCGAGCTCCTCCGACCACCATGGTAAGTTATTTTTTGTGTTTGATTTTATTTTTGGAATACTTTCATTGCATGCTTCTGTTGTTAATTTGATGTATGTTTCTATTTTGTTTTCTAATTCAGCTTTATTTTTGATTTTGTTTATTTCTTCTTTATTCAAATTGTCTTTTTCTAGCAATTGGGCCAGTTTCTCATGAAACTGGCTCCAATTCGCTTTTTTACTATTATAAATGCGAGTAGTTCTTTGAATGCTTATACCGATTGCTCGTTTTAGCCTAATTTTGAAAGTTAACACATTATGGTCGGATGAAATCAGCCCTTCGTTTACCTCCCAGTCCTCTACCATGTCTAGGAGATTCGTTGTGCAAGCGGTGATATCAACAAAGCTCGAATAGGTCTTTCCTCCTCTTACGGTATCGAATGTTGGAGTATCTCCTATGTTTAGTATCTGCAAATCCATTTCTTCTATTGTACCGGCTAGTTCTTCTCCCTTCTCATCTATTTTCGGACTTCCCCACCACGTATGCTTGGCATTTGCATCTCCTCCTATGATACATTTTTTGATTCCCACTTCCCTTTCAATCTTTCGCAAGTGTGTTAGGAAAGGCTCTAAAGTACTGTGGTTTGGCTCAAAGTAAAACGAGACCACCACGATCTCCCAGGCGCTGGTCCTGAGTTTCACCACTGCGATGTTATTTGTGGTGAACTCTGGACAGAGAATGGCGTCCATGTCTTTATCAAACACAGCTATCGCTGCTTTGATTGTGCCATCTCCATGGTTTGCGTTCTGAAAGATCCTGGCTGTCCCGTAATCCTTCATTCTACCAATTGTTCCAACATAAGGCTCCTGAAGCAATGCGAAGGCCATTTTCCTGTTGTTTGCCTCAAGCATTAATTCCTGCGTAGCTAGCGCTTTTCTTTGTAAGTTGGCTTGGGCAACAAAATATGGCTTCGCACCACCTGGAGGACCTGTTTGCCCCGAGACCACCTTAGCAGTATGCTACTGAGGCTCGGGCCAGCGCGTCCCATCTTTTCCTGATTGGGCACTCGCTACTGAAAGCGTTGTGGTCCAATCTCTCGAGCTTGGCGTGCAGGCAGTTTGTACACGTAGGGACGGCGCCAGCAAGCCAGTCTGCACATTCTGTTTTGAGGTGGGGTCCCCCGCAATGACAGCATTTTTCAGTCGTCTCCTTGCAGAATCTTCTTGGATGGCCATAGCCTAGGCAGAGAGAGCATTGGACCAGTGGTGACTGGTCCGCCACCTTCACCTTTTGCAAGTCGATCAAGACGGATTCAGCTTCCACTAGCCGTCTCCATAGTGCGGGGGCCACCCTCAAGACGATGTGGTGCGTATGTGGGTTTCGCGTACGTTTTTTGTATACTATTTCCATAGTGTCTTTAGTGTTCGTAATTGGGAGGAGGTTCTTGTTCTGGGTTTTCAGAGCGCTAAGAATGTCTTCATCCTTGTTGTACTTAAGCACATCCTTGAGGACCACTAGTGGATTTTTGTTTTGTACGTTCTCTACGTTCAACTCCTTAGCTTCTATGAGTTTATTCTTAAATCTGTCTCGCTCTTCTTCTGTTTTGCATCCCACGATAACCTTCCTGTCCTTAGCTTTCCTTATTTTCTCCACAGCTATTCCACTTTCTTTTGCGTTGACTGCCTTTCTGATTCTGTCTAGAACTTCTTCTCCCGTCTCTGTTTCGTCTTTGGCACTTATCACTATTGAGTGCAGTGCGGTTTGTCTGGGAGGCTGCCCTCTAGTGGAAATCGCTGCCACGCTAGCGTATGATTGTCTTTCTTGTACTTCTTGGTGCCTCTCTATTGTTTCCTTTAGCTTTTCCATGTTTTTGTTGTTTTCCAGGATCAGTTTTTCTTGATCTTCTTTGTGTTTTTTCATGGTGTCCCTTAACTTTTCCATCTGCTCGTTACTCTCTTGTATAATTCTTGCTAGTTTTTCTCTTTCTTTCTCAGCGTGTTGGTTTTGTTTTTCTTCTTCTGATTCTTGTTCTTTGTCTTTCTTGGGTTCTTCGACTATTTTCTTTCCTTTCACTCTTTCACATTCCTTAACCATAAGGAAGAGCTTTTCTGCTGCTGTTGTAATGTTTTCTACTATAGATTTCTTTGTGTTTCTTGACAGGCCGAGGTTCGTTTTTATAGTGACCAGGCACCCCTTAGCCACGCTCAGTCGCTCTTCACTTTTCAAGCTGGGCTTTTCCTTGCTAGGCGAGTTTGTTGTTTGGGTACGCACCTTACTGTCCACTTGAGAGAGAGTAGTCTTGGTGGTCGAGCATGATGGCTGTCTCTGTGAAGGCCTCTTGGGCGAAGGCGTGCCTCTAGCGCATGGGTTCTCCGCGGCGGGCTTCCATTCCCCGGATCCACTCCTCACCCACGAGGTTCGGCCAGGATGGGCACTTGAGGTTTCGTCATCTTTTTTCTGTGTCGAAAGAATTTCTAAACATTCCTTCTCCTTCGTGAATGTTCTTCCGAGTCTAGAGCGAGGACTTGAAACCTCGTCCGATTGCCTGTCATCTACACTGCCAATTTCTTGGCCTTGATCGTCTTCTTTCTGCGTCAGCATCATCTCTTCCTTCTCGCTCTCCTTTGTGAATGTTGATTCTAGTGACTCTGGTACTTTTCCATGTCTTTGTTGGACGGTAGCGTCAGTCAGGTCTATCAGGTCGTTCGCATTACCCTGTTTAGAGGAACCTGCTTGGTCTGCCTTCATAGCCTTCTTTGTGACCGGTGTGCGCAGTCCAAACATTTTGTCAGAGAGCCCGTCAGTTGTATATAAAGGTAAGTCAATAACAATATATACCTACAGTAAGTTTGTATAAGTTATAAAAATATAAAACTAAAATAAAAATTTAACCTAGTAAAACGTGTAAATTTTCTTTATTCTAATCGTGGTTTATGTTTTAGGTTAACGGATGTCTGCGACCAACCAGCGTCAACGACCTACACGGGGTAAGTGCACTGATTTTTATCTACAAAAGCAATTTTAGCAAATTTATCAAAAGGACAAATTTCAAATTGTCAAAAAAGGATTGGCTGTAGTTACAGCCTGTCAAAGGTGGCTAGAAGGTAGCTGGTCCGGTACCGAGTCCGTTGCCGAAAACCGGGTCCAAAAAAGTGCCCTAGTTACGGAGTTATAACAGTTCTAAGGTCGCCCGGGCCCCAAAAAGCGACTTTTCCAACCTTAGTGACTGACAACAGGGTGGGTGGGCGGGCGATTTTTTCTAATTTTTCAGTGTTTTTCTGTTTCAGATGCGTTCCAGGAGGTGGGGCAGTGATGTACCAGCCGGGCTACGCGCAGTGGCGATAAGTTTTAGCGAAAAAACGACTGTTTTCTCGCTAAAACGGTGGCAAAGTTAGTAGAAATACCACTTTTTCTAAGTTTCTGTATGACGGGTGAACCCTGGTGCTAGTCCTATGTGTAGGGCTTCGCAGGCCGCTTCTAATGGTGTATCGCACGGCTATGTTCACCTTAAGTAGCTGTCAACAGAATCGAAGATAGCCGTATACCTGGGTCAAAAAGTTCGTTTTCAAACGCTAATCAGTTAAAAACTTAACTTTTTGCTATAGAAAACGAAAAATGTACCACACAGGTAACAAACTGGTTCTCTAACCGCGGCTTTTCCAACAATCAGAAACTGAAAATCTGTCAAAATGAACGAATAAAACGTAGGTGAACGAAAAAAATTATAGCAAATTTGTCAAAAAAATTTCAAAAATGTAAATAGCTGGTTCTACGGTCAATAGACTCGCAAACACTATACTAAAATTTTGATGTATCGCACGCGACAATCTGTCTATTAAATCAAATTTAAAGATGTCAAAATTAACGTATGTGGCTCGCGGTGTGTAGGTTAGGTTAGGTTAGGTTAGGTTAGGTTAGGTTAGGTTAGGTTAGGTTAGGTTAGGTTAGGTTAGGTTAGGTTAGGTTAGGTTAGGTTAGGTTAGGTTAGGTTAGGTTAGGTTAGGTTAGGTTAGGTTAGGTTAGGTTAGGTTAGGTTAGGTTAGGTTAGGTTAGGTTAGGTTAGGTTAGGTTAGGTTAGGTTAGGTTAGGTTAGGTTAGGTTAGGTTAGGTTAGGTTAGGTTAGGTTAGGTTAGGTTAGGTTAGGTTAGGTTAGGTTAGGTTAGGTTAGGTTAGGTTAGGTTAGGTTAGGTTAGGTTAGGTTAGGTTAGGTTAGGTTAGGTTAGGTTAGGTTAGGTTAGGTTAGGTTAGGTTAGGTTAGGTTAGGTTAGGTTAGGTTAGGTTAGGTTAGGTTAGGTTAGGTTAGGTTAGGTTAGGTTAGGTTAGGTTAGGTTAGGTTAGGTTAGGTTAGGTTAGGTTAGGTTAGGTTAGGTTAGGTTAGGTTAGGTTAGGTTAGGTTAGGTTAGGTTAGGTTAGGTTAGGTTAGGTTAGGTTAGGTTAGGTTAGGTTAGGTTAGGTTAGGTTAGGTTAGGTTAGGTTAGGTTAGGTTAGGTTAGGTTAGGTTAGGTTAGGTTAGGTTAGGTTAGGTTAGGTTAGGTTAGGTTAGGTTAGGTTAGGTTAGGTTAGGTTAGGTTAGGTTAGGTTAGGTTAGGTTAGGTTAGGTTAGGTTAGGTTAGGTTAGGTTAGGTTAGGTTAGGTTAGGTTAGGTTAGGTTAGGTTAGGTTAGGTTAGGTTAGGTTAGGTTAGGTTAGGTTAGGTTAGGTTAGGTTAGGTTAGGTTAGGTTAGGTTAGGTTAGGTTAGGTTAGGTTAGGTTAGGTTAGGTTAGGTTAGGTTAGGTTAGGTTAGGTTAGGTTAGGTTAGGTTAGGTTAGGTTAGGTTAGGTTAGGTTAGGTTAGGTTAGGTTAGGTTAGGTTAGGTTAGGTTAGGTTAGGTTAGGTTAGGTTAGGTTAGGTTAGGTTAGGTTAGGTTAGGTTAGGTTAGGTTAGGTTAGGTTAGGTTAGGTTAGGTTAGGTTAGGTTAGGTTAGGTTAGGTTAGGTTAGGTTAGGTTAGGTTAGGTTAGGTTAGGTTAGGTTAGGTTAGGTTAGGTTAGGTTAGGTTAGGTTAGGTTAGGTTAGGTTAGGTTAGGTTAGGTTAGGTTAGGTTAGGTTAGGTTAGGTTAGGTTAGGTTAGGTTAGGTTAGGTTAGGTTAGGTTAGGTTAGGTTAGGTTAGGTTAGGTTAGGTTAGGTTAGGTTAGGTTAGGTTAGGTTAGGTTAGGTTAGGTTAGGTTAGGTTAGGTTAGGTTAGGTTAGGTTAGGTTAGGTTAGGTTAGGTTAGGTTAGGTTAGGTTAGGTTAGGTTAGGTTAGGTTAGGTTAGGTTAGGTTAGGTTAGGTTAGGTTAGGTTAGGTTAGGTTAGGTTAGGTTAGGTTAGGTTAGGTTAGGTTAGGTTAGGTTAGGTTAGGTTAGGTTAGGTTAGGTTTTTTTTTTTTTTTTTTTTTTTTTTTTTTTCCTCGTTCCCCTAACATAGTTAAGGACTTTATTTTACTTTTTTAGGTTTGAGGACAGGGTATCTTTATTACTAATAATGTACAATATATAACCCCTTTTTTCTTTGGGTTGTCTTATCCTAGTTTTAGTTCTTATTCTATTACATTTAAAAGGTTCTTATTCTAATACATGTTTTACAATTCTGTTTGCTTATTTTACATTATTTTAGTACATAGTTACATTATACTCTTTCTGTTTTTGTTTCTTATTTTTACTATTTTACATTTATGCATGATCTATATATTCAACAATATACATTCATCATAATTTACTTAATCTACTTGTTTCTCTTTATTACCGTGTTAACAATTTCAGTACAATATTTTATAAACGTCCGTCTTTTTTCGTTATCTGTCATAATTGTGCTTATATTTTCCAGTGTCAAGTCGCAATCGAGTATTTGTACGGCTTCATATCTTCTACGTGCGTAAGCAGGACATTCTAACAAAACGTGCATCGCGGTTTCGTCTACACCCGGTTCACATATGCACGATGGGTCCTCCTTACACTTGAAACGAGTCAAGTATTCGGAGAACCCACCGTGCCCCGTCATTGCCTGAGTCATCGCGCTAGTTGCTTCAAATTTCCTGACAATTTTGTATGCATTGATTGCGTCCGGGAAGAATATTTTTGTAATGGCGGCTGTTTCTCCTGACTTATACCTCCGGTTCCATTCATCAAGCGAGCCTAAACGGGTCTGTCGCTTGATGAATGAAACCGGACACCGATCGTAGTCTGGTTTCTTTTTAGTGTTAAGGGCCGCTTCTTTCGCCAACTCATCCGCTCTTTCGTTCCCCCCTAGTCCCGCGTGGGCCTTAATCCAAAACAGGGATACCTCCTTGTTCTGGAGTTTGCTTGCTCTCAAGTGATTTCGAGCTTCTATTGCGAGAGGATGGAGGGAGCTCTGGTTAACCACAGTCTCTAGTGCTGCCCTAGAATCACTGTAGATGCCAAAGCTTAGCTCTGAGCGCTTCGTAATTTCCTGTGTGGCCCTACATATGGCCAGGAGTTCTGCCTGATAGACCGTGCAGTACGATGACAGTTTAAGTTTGAGGGCTTTGGTCTCGGCGTCACCTTTCCAAAGGGAAAGTGCCGCTCCGACTTTACCCTCAATCTTACTGCCATCGGTGTATATATTTACTGCTTGGTGGCTGTGGTCGTCCACTTGTTGTTGGTCTATCAGGCTTTTGAACTCCAGTTGCACATGTTCTGCGGGGTGCCACGTCTCACTGTATGGCACCAGTCGCTCGATCTCTCTGTCCGCTAGTACCGTCTGGGGTACTCCCCTCTTGGCCTCATACAGGGCTGTTACCTCCCGTATTCTGAGGTCGAGAGGAAGTATCCCAGACAGGACCAGCGATGAATTTAGGGATGCAGTGCGATACGCCTTACTAAGTTTTTGTGCAAACCCCCTTTGGACCACGTTGAGCTGTTTTTGCACACCTTGTTTGTTAGCTGCTGACCCCCATGCACCGGCTGCGTACAGTATGACCGGTTCTACCGTAGCAGTATATATAAGCCGTATAATTTCAGGATGGAGACCCCAACTGATTTTTGCCGCTCTAGATAATTGCTTGTAAATATTCAAAGCTTTTTTACAAGTATTAGTGACGTGTTGATTGAAGGTCAATTTACTATCAATGGTGAGCCCTAGTATCTTAATTTGCTCCGACATGCCAATGCCAACCCCGCCCATGCTCAGAAGTGGTGTGTCATATTTCAATTTACGTGTTATTACCATTGCATTAGTTTTATGCGGTGCGAATTTAAGTTTATTCTTGACACCCCACTCCCGAACATAGGCGAGGGTGGCATTTGCCTGTCGTTGCACTTCCAGCGCGGTGTCCCCATCGAATAGGAGCACTACGTCATCCGCGAAGGCCTGGCAATAGTCTCCACGCAGTTCCAAGCCCTTCAGCAGTGGGTCTAGAAGGAGATTCCACAGGATGGGGCCTCCGATCGATCCTTGGACGCACCCTTTGTTAGTTTCCTTTATGTGCTGTTTTCCAATATATCTAACCCTCACTTCCCTGTCCTTGAGGTAGCTGTCTATTACTCTCCGTAGGTTTACCGGACAATTTTCCTCAGCCAGTCTGGTTCGGATAGCGGGCCACCATGCGCTGTCGAAGGCTCCCTCTATGTCTAAAGATACCATCACTGTCAGCTTCTTTTGGTTTAGTTTCGATTTGACGTACTTTATTAGATCATAGAGGGAGTCCTCGGTGCTTCTCTTAGGCATAAACCCGTACTGGCGAGTACTTATTCGAGGGATGATATGCCACTTGATACGTCCAACGATCATTTTTTCATATATCTTGCCCATGACCGGCAGAAGGCCTATAGGTCTGTATGACTTCGGATTTGCGTAGTCCTCCTTTCCGGGCTTTCGCAGCACTACCACCGTTGCCTCCTTCCAGCTGATGGGGAAGTGTTGCAGTTCCAGACACTTGTTTACTAGTGCCAAGAATACTGCTGGCTCCTGTGAGATGGCGTGCTTGCAGATGTCTGCTGTAAACCCATCCACTCCCGGGGCCTTCTTTGGGTTGAAACTATCGACCGCGAATCTGAGCTCTTCCGTTGTAAACGCTGGATCATGTTTTTCAGCATGGCTCCAGTCATTTACCCGGGCTGCTAGTTGCCTTGTTCGCCTATGGTCTTCGTTGTCTTCCTCTTCCAAGTCCTCCGGATAAAAGGTTTCTGCCAAAAGCTTCACCGAGTCTTTCGGACTCATCACGGTCCCAGCTTTTACAAGTGGTAGGTCTTCCTGCCTTTTCATCGTTCGTCCTATGACCCTATAGATGCCCTCCCAGACCCCCTCCCTATCTTGCTTCCCACAGAAGTCCTTCCAGCTGGTTATCTGTGCTCTCTTTGTTTCGGTCTCATATCTTTCTTTTTCTTGCAGGTACTCTTCAACGACTTTTGCTCTCCGGACTGGTCTTGCGTAGCGGATTCTTCGTCTCAGGGTGTTCACGGATCTCTTCAGTTTGGTCAGTTCCTCGGACCACCACGGCAAGGTAAGTACTTCATGTGTTTTCTTTTTTGGAATTGTATCTATACATACTTGTGTTATTGTGTTTGTGTATTTCTCTACGGTGTGTTCTAACTCTATTGTGTTTGTGATCTTATTTATTTCTATTTCATTTATGTTGTGTTCTATTTTTAATTGGGCCAGTTTCTCATGAAACTGGCTCCAATTAGCCTTTTTGGTGTTGAAGAGTCTAGTTGTTCTACTGATGCTAGTTCCTTTTGCCTTTTGAAGTCTTATCCTAAATGTGATTGCGTTGTGGTCCGAGCTTATCATATCCTCCCTGACTTTCCAGTCCTCCACCAAATCCAACAAGTCCACTGAGCAGGTCGTTATATCAACAAAGCTGGTGTATGCTTTCCCTCCCCTGATAGTGTCAAAAGTGGGAGTATTGCCGTTGTTGAGTATCTGCAAGTTCATATCCTCGATCGCTCCCGACATCTCCTCGCCCCTATGGTCCACCTTACTGCTGCCCCACCAAGTGCTCTTTGCGTTGGAGTCCCCTCCCATTATGATCCTTCGAGGTCCAAACTTCTCATCTATTTTCTTAAGCTGCTCCAGGTATGGCTGTATTGGCTGGTCTGGCTCAAAGTAGAAGGACACAGCAGTGATCTCCCATGCACTAGTCCGAATCTTCACCACAATGATGTTGTTTGTGGTGAATTCTGGGCACTGGATAACTTCCATATCGTGGTCGAAGACGGCAATGGCCGCCTTCACAGTCCCTTCTCCTTGACTAGTGCTCTGGAAGATTCTCGAGCCCCTGTAGTCCTTCATCCTTTTTGCCCCACCCACGTACGGCTCCTGCAGCAGCGCAAAAGCAACCTTGTTTTTGCTAGCGTCGACCATCAACTCATTTGTTGCTAGGTCTCTTCTCTGGAGGTTCGCTTGGACTACTCGATACAGTTCTTCTTTGGTTGGGGTGCTTCCGTTGGTAGCCATATTGTCGCCAGGGACGCCCTCAGCAGTACGCTATGGTGGCCCGGGCCAACGCGTCCCACTTCCTTCTTACTGGGCACTCCTGGGAGAAGGCGTTGTGCTCGGCCATATCTAACCTGGCGTGTCTACAGTTGCAGCAAGATGGTGCTGCTCCGGCCAACCAATCTGCGCATTTGGCCTTCATATGCGGTCCCCCGCAGTGGCTGCACTTTTCTACCGTATCCTTGCAGAACTTTCTGCTGTGCCCGTACCCCAGGCACAGCGAGCATTGGATCAACGGAGTCTGGTCAGCCACTTTTATTCTTTGCAGGTCGATACGTACCTCGCCTGCATCTAAAACCCTGTTCCAGATGTCGGGAGACACTCTAAGGACGATATGGCACGTGTGTGGGTTTCTCGTCTTCTTCCTATAGCGTATCTCTACTCTGTAGTCCTCTTTTTCGAGACCTTGTAGCATGCTTCCGTTCTGATTTCTTAAGGCATTCAGGATGTCTTCGTCTTTATAAAATTGCAGAACATCCTTAAGAATCAGTAGAGGGTCTTTGTTCTTAACCTCTTCGACGTTGAGGTGTGACTCTACTTTCCGTAGTCTCTCTTTCACCTTCTGTCTCTCTTCATCTGTCCTGCAACCCAAGATGACCTTACTGTCCCTTCCTTTTCTTACCCTGTCCACTTGAATTCCTCCTTCTTTTGCATTAACTGCCTCTCTTATTCGGTTTAAAACCGCTTCTCCCGTCTCGTTTTCGTCTTTAGAGGACACCACTACGGAATGCAATGCGGTCTGCCCATGGGGCCGCTTGGTGGGCTGACTAGCCGTAGCATTCGCGTACGTCATTCTCTCTTGTGTTTCTTGGTGTTTTTCGATAGTCTCTTTTAGTTTTTCCATTTTCAGATTGTTCTCTTCTATCAATTTGGCATGTTCCTCCATTTTCTTCATTAGTTCGCTGCCCTCTATCGCTTTCTCAGTTTGTGGTTCTTTTTCTTTGGGTGTTTCCTTTGCCTCTTCTTGGGTTTTCTTCTGGGCTTTTCCTTGTCCCTTTACACTATCGGCCTCTTTCACTAACTGGTACATCCTTTCAGCTGCTGTCACTACATCGGTTTTTATGTCGGTCTTTGTGTTTCTTGACATACCTAGGCTTCCTTTTATTTTGGCTAAGCAAGCTTTAGCTTCCGTTAGTCGGTCCATATATTTCGTCGGTGAGCTTGTCACCATTTCGATTGATAGTTTCCGTCCTACTATTTTGTCTTCTTGCAAGATCGTCGTCTTGGGCTTTTGCTTTGAGGTCTCAGTTTCTTGCAGTTTATTCGGGGGGGATGAGGTTTTGGTTTTCGTGTCCACTTTTCCAGTTTCCCATTCTCCAATGCTACGTCTTACACTTGGAGCTCTGGAAGGTCCTGCCTTCGATGTATGGTCTGGGGATGTCGTGGATTTTTTGTCGAAAGTGGCATCCATCTTTTTAGCTGGGGTGCGGATTCCAAAGCCCATTATAAGGGAACGAGTTTAAACAATAGTGTAAAAATTTTCAATTTTAGTTAAGTTTGTATGGTTAGGTTAGGTTAGGTTAGGTTAGGTTAGGTTAGGTTAGGTTAGGTTAGGTTAGGTTAGGTTAGGTTAGGTTAGGTTAGGTTAGGTTAGGTTAGGTTAGGTTAGGTTAGGTTAGGTTAGGTTAGGTTAGGTTAGGTTAGGTTAGGTTAGGTTAGGTTAGGTTAGGTTAGGTTAGGTTAGGTTAGGTTAGGTTAGGTTAGGTTAGGTTAGGTTAGGTTAGGTTAGGTTAGGTTAGGTTAGGTTAGGTTAGGTTAGGTTAGGTTAGGTTAGGTTAGGTTAGGTTAGGTTAGGTTAGGTTAGGTTAGGTTAGGTTAGGTTAGGTTAGGTTAGGTTAGGTTAGGTTAGGTTAGGTTAGGTTAGGTTAGGTTAGGTTAGGTTAGGTTAGGTTAGGTTAGGTTAGGTTAGGTTAGGTTAGGTTAGGTTAGGTTAGGTTAGGTTAGGTTAGGTTAGGTTAGGTTAGGTTAGGTTAGGTTAGGTTAGGTTAGGTTAGGTTAGGTTAGGTTAGGTTAGGTTAGGTTAGGTTAGGTTAGGTTAGGTTAGGTTAGGTTAGGTTAGGTTAGGTTAGGTTAGGTTAGGTTAGGTTAGGTTAGGTTAGGTTAGGTTAGGTTAGGTTAGGTTAGGTTAGGTTAGGTTAGGTTAGGTTAGGTTAGGTTAGGTTAGGTTAGGTTAGGTTAGGTTAGGTTAGGTTAGGTTAGGTTAGGTTAGGTTAGGTTAGGTTAGGTTAGGTTAGGTTAGGTTAGGTTAGGTTAGGTTAGGTTAGGTTAGGTTAGGTTAGGTTAGGTTAGGTTAGGTTAGGTTAGGTTAGGTTAGGTTAGGTTAGGTTAGGTTAGGTTAGGTTAGGTTAGGTTAGGTTAGGTTAGGTTAGGTTAGGTTAGGTTAGGTTAGGTTAGGTTAGGTTAGGTTAGGTTAGGTTAGGTTAGGTTAGGTTAGGTTAGGTTAGGTTAGGTTAGGTTAGGTTAGGTTAGGTTAGGTTAGGTTAGGTTAGGTTAGGTTAGGTTAGGTTAGGTTAGGTTAGGTTAGGTTAGGTTAGGTTAGGTTAGGTTAGGTTAGGTTAGGTTAGGTTAGGTTAGGTTAGGTTAGGTTAGGTTAGGTTAGGTTAGGTTAGGTTAGGTTAGGTTAGGTTAGGTTAGGTTAGGTTAGGTTAGGTTAGGTTAGGTTAGGTTAGGTTAGGTTAGGTTAGGTTAGGTTAGGTTAGGTTAGGTTAGGTTAGGTTAGGTTAGGTTAGGTTAGGTTAGGTTAGGTTAGGTTAGGTTAGGTTAGGTTAGGTTAGGTTAGGTTAGGTTAGGTTAGGTTAGGTTAGGTTAGGTTAGGTTAGGTTAGGTTAGGTTAGGTTAGGTTAGGTTAGGTTAGGTTAGGTTAGGTTAGGTTAGGTTAGGTTAGGTTAGGTTAGGTTAGGTTAGGTTAGGTTAGGTTAGGTTAGGTTAGGTTAGGTTAGGTTAGGTTAGGTTAGGTTAGGTTAGGTTAGGTTAGGTTAGGTTAGGTTAGGTTAGGTTAGGTTAGGTTAGGTTAGGTTAGGTTAGGTTAGGTTAGGTTAGGTTAGGTTAGGTTAGGTTAGGTTAGGTTAGGTTTTTTTTTTTTTTTTTTTTTTTTTTTTTTGTAACTCGTTCCTTTGACGAAATCAAAGACGTTTTTATCGTTTAATTCTATCTACAGGTTTACAGGGCTACAGGCTTATCGTACCCTCTTGGGGTCTAGGGGAGTCTTAAATCTAATTACACTTTTTATTTAAATCTATTTTACACAGTCTTGCTCAATTTACATTTATGGGATAACAGGGGTGGTATTTGATCTAAAAAAAAAAAAGGGTTTACTCTAATTAACAATTTCTATTTAGCGGCAAAGTCTAGTTTCTTAATTTCTTACAGTTTTTATTACATATATTTTTAATCCTATTTTATGCTAACAGTTTTTTACAGTATTATTTAATGATGATCTTATACATATTATTTAAAATATGTATGTTCATACAAACTTATCTATCCTTATTTTTATCTATTATCTTATTTGCTACAGTTACACAATAGTCTAAAAATTGTTCTCTTATGTTTTTATTACTAATGCACTCATAAACATTGTCTGGTGTCAAAGTTACATTTATTTTGTGCTCTACCTCGTATCTTTCTTTGCCAAATATGGGACACTCAAAGAGGATGTGCGGGATGCTTTCCGGCTTGCCGGGCTCACAGGAGCACGATGGGCTATCCTTACACTTGAAACGTGCCAAGTATTCGGAGAACCCACCGTGCCCTGTCATTACTTGTGTTAGTACTCCGGCTGGCTTTATATGTTTGACCGTATTGAACGCTGCTATGGCATCTGGAAAGAACAGTTTGGTTATTGAGCCTGTTTCGCCGGTTTTGTATCTATTTCCCCATTCTCCTAGTGTCCCCATCCTTATTTGCCTCTTTATGTGGGAAGCTGGGCAGAGGTCGTAGTCCGGTCTTGTCTTAGTGCGAAGTGCCGCGTCCTTTGCCAGAATATCAGCCCTCTCGTTACCCTCGAGACCTGCATGAGCCTTGACCCAGAACAAAGCAACAGTTTTGTTCTGGTCCTTTGCCAACTTTAGGTTTTTACGGATATTACCAGCGAGAGGATTTGTTGAGGCGTAGTTGGTGATTGCCTCTAATGAAGACCTGGAATCACTGTATACAGCGAAGCTTGTTTTGTAGCTCTTGAGAATCACCCTCGTGGCTTCCCATATGGCCAGTAATTCTGCCTGGTAGACGGTGCAGTAGGACGACAGCTTCAATTTACGGGTGCTGGTCTCGGCGGACATATTCCATACGGATAATGCCGCTCCGACCTTGCCCTCAATCTTGCTGCCGTCCGTGAACACTCGGACTGCGTAATCGCTGTGAGCGTCCACCTGCTGCTGGTCTTCCAGGCATACGAATTCCAGGCACATATGTTCCGCCGGGTGAGGGGATTCATTAAATGCAGCCATCTTTTCCACTTCCCTGTCTCCTAGTGCCGGCTGGGGGACTCCTCTCTTTGCCTCATACAGGGCGGCTGCCTCCTGTATCCTGAGGTCGAGTGGCAGGATGCCAGCCAGCACTAGTGCCGAGTTTAGGGAAACGGTTTTGTAGGACTTGCAGATTTTCTGCACGAAGCCCCGTTGGACTGCATTTAATTGCCGCTGTATGCCCAATTTTTTAGCTGCCGGTGCCCAGGCACTGGCTGCATACATTACTATCGGCTCGACTACTGCCGTGTATATGGTGCGAACTACCTCCGGATGTAGACCCCAACTGATCTTGGCGGCTCTCGACAGACTCTTGTACACGTTCAATGCCTTTTTGCAGACATTTGCCGCATGGCTATTGAACGTGAGCTTCCTGTCTATCGTGAGCCCCAAGATCTTGATCTCCTCCGACATGCCAATGTCGATCCCGCCCATGTTCAGGCGTGGGGTGTCGTGCTTAAGTTTGTTCGTAATGAGCATCGCGCTGGTCTTGTGCGGTGCAAATTTAAGTTTGTTCCTAACCCCCCACTCCTGAACATAAGCGAGAGCGACATTCGCCTGTCGCTCCACTTCCAGCGCCGTTTCTCCGTCAAACACCAGTACTACGTCGTCGGCAAACGCCTGGCAGTAGTCTCCGCGCTGCCCGAGTCCTTTTAGTAGTGGGTCTAGGATCAGGTTCCAAAAAATGGGACCTCCGATGGACCCTTGGACGCAGCCCTTGGTGGTTTTCCGGCTAACCTCTTCCCCGGCGTACCTAACCTTAACCTGCCTATCGCTAAGGTAACTATCGACGACTCTACGTAGGTTAATGGGACAGTTTTCCTCTGCCAGACGAGTCCTAATGACAGGCCACCACGCACTGTCGAAGGCTCCCTCTATGTCTAATGATACTAGTGTGACAAGTTTTTTCTGTTTCAGCTTTGCGCGTATATGGTGTATGAGTACATAGAGGGAGTCCTCCGTGCTCCGTCTGGGCATGAACCCGTATTGGCAGTCACTCAGTTTCGGGAGGATGTGCCACTTTATTCGGTTTATTAGCATTTTTTCCAGAATTTTACCCATCACTGGCAACAACCCTATCGGCCTGTAGGATTTGGCTTCCGTGTAGCTCACCTTCCCCGGTTTCCGGAGTACTACCACGGTCGCCTCTTTCCAGATCTTGGGGAAGTAGCCTTGCTCTAGGCACTTGTTGGCCAGTGATAGGTACAACTCCGGATTTTGTACTATAGCGTGTTTACAAATATCCGCCGTCAGACCATCCGAACCCGGAGCTTTCTTAGGGTTGAAGCTGTTTGTGGCAGCTTTCACCTCTTCAGGGGTAAATGGCGGGTCATGTGTTGTATCATGCTCCCAGCCATTTACTTGGTCGGCTTTAAGTCTAGTTTGTTGATGCTCACTGTTATCACTTTCCTCCTTGTCTTCCGGGTAAAAAGTTTCCGATAGCATCACGGCGGACTCCTTTGGGGTAAGTGGCTTTCCCTCCTTTACCAAGGGCAGGTCTTCTTGCCTCTTTGTTGTTCTCCCTATTACCCTATATATCCCTTCCCACATTCCTTCCCTATCCTGCCTCTCGCAGAAACCCTTCCAGCTTTCTATTTGTGCTTTCTTTACTTTGCTCTCATATTCTTGTTTTATTTGCAGGTACCCTTCGACGACCATCTCCCTCCGGACTGGCGCTGCACATCGGACTCTTCGCTTGTGAGTTGCGACCTTTTTCTTCAGCAGAGCGAGCTCCTCGGACCACCACGGTAAGTTGACTTGACTTTTTTCTTTTGTTTTAGGGATACTACTATTGCTTGCCTCTGTAATAATGTCTATGTATTTCTTTATTTGGTCTTCTAGTTCTGTGTTTTTATCTATTTTATCTATTGTGTCGCTAATTATGCTATGTTCGTTTTGTAATTTGGCCAGTTTCTCATGAAACTGGTCCCAATTCGCTTTTTTACTATTGTAAACCCTAGTGGTTCTACTAATTTGTGTGCCTTTCGCTTTTTCTAACCTAATTTTGAAAAGTAGTGCGTTGTGGTCCGAGCTTGTAATGCCTTCGTCGACTCTCCAGTCCTCTACTAGGTCCAGTAAGTTGGTTGTGCAGGCCGTGATGTCCACGAAGCTGGTGTAGGTTTGGTTTCCTCGCACTGTGGCGAACGTTGGGGTGTCCCCTTCGTTGAGCACCTGCAAATCCAGCTCTTCCATTGTCCCAGCCATATCCTCCCCCCTGTCATCAACCTTTTTACTACCCCACCAAGTACTTTTTGCGTTTGCATCCCCTCCTATAAGGATCTTTCCTACACCCACGTTTTGTGTTATCTTTTTCAGGTGTTCCAAGTACGGCTGGATGGGTTCCGTTGGCTCAAAGTAGAAGGATACTACTGCTATCTCCCAGGCACTGGTGCGCATCTTAACTACTGCGATGTTTGGTGTAGTCAAGTCTGGACACTGACATACATCGATGTCCTTGTCAAAGACCACTACTCCAGCCTTGACTACTTTGTCGCCGCGGTTTGTGCACTGGAAGACTCTAGCCCCTTGGTAGCTCCTTATTTCGCCAACGGCCCCGATGTATGGTTCTTGGACCAGCGCGAAGGCCATCCTTCTCTTACTTGCTTCAAGCATAAGCTCTTGTGTTGCCAGTTCCTTTCTTTGCAAGTTTGCTTGAGCTGCTAGGTATGGCCTCGCGCTGGTTTGTGCAGGTAAGACCCCCGTGACCACCTTAGCAATACGCTATCGTGGCTCGCGCCAGTGCCTCCCACTTTCTGCGGATGGTGCAGTCCTGACTGAAGGCGTTATGATCAGTCCTGTCCATCTTCGCATGCATGCAGTTGCTGCATGATGGGGCGGCACCGGCGAGCCAGTCTGCGCATTCGGAGCGCATGTGGGGGCCCCCACAGTGGCAACACTTCTCCACGGTCTCTTTGCAGAAGCGCCTTCCGTGTCCATACCCCAGACAGAGTGAGCATTGGACCAACGGCGATTGGTCCGCCACCTGCACTCGCTGGAGGTCAATAAGGACGCTTTCCGCATCAACCATTCGTCGCCAGATTTTAGGGGCCACCCTCATCACTATGTGGTGCGTGTGTGGGTTCCTCGCGTTTTTCTTATAGATGACCTCCATCTTTAGATCTTTGATGTCATCGGTAAGCACCCCCTTGTTTTGGGTCCTCAGGGCGTTCAGGACATCCGCGTCACTGTTGAACTTGAAGACGTCCCTGATGATCACAAGGGGGTCCTTATTCTTGATCTCTTCGACGTTGAGGTCCGCTGCTCCTTTGAGCCTTTCCTTGATCCTTTGCCTTTCTGCCTCGGTCCTGCATCCCACTATCACTTTTCTGTCCTTTGCCTTCCTGATTTTTTCTACCGTTATCCCACTTTCCTTAGCGTTTACCGTTTCTCTTATTCTGTTCAAGACCTGTTCCCCGGTTTCTTTCTCGCTCTTGGCGGTCACTACAACCGAGTGTAGTGCGGCTTGTCCCGTTGGATGTCTGCTGCTTGGCAGAGCCGCCGCTACACTCGCGTATGTTTGCCTTTCTTGGAACTCTTGGTGCTTTTCGATAGTTGTTTTTAGCTTTTCCATCTTGTCGTTATTTTTTTCTATTAGCTTAGCGTGTTCCTCAAGCTTTTTTAGGATTTCACTGTGCTCTTTACCTGTGTCCTTCTTTGGTTCTTTTTCTCTTTCCGGTTCTGTCTCTGTTTCTACGTCTTTCGTCGGTTTTTGTGTCCTACCTTTCACGCTCTCTCCTTCCTTGAACAATAGGTAGAGTTGGTCAACGGCACTCAACACGTCTGTCTTTATATCTGTCTTCAGGTTTCTTGAGTTTCCCAGGCAGGTCTTTATTTTCACGACGCATTGTCTGGCCACTTCTCTCCGATCCCTTTGTTTGGTGTTTGTTTTCTGGCTAGGTGGGGTTTTTGCCGGTTCTGCTGAGAGTGTGCGTGTTGCTACTCTGCTCTCCACTTGGGAGGTAGTCGCTTTAAGTTTCAGCTTCACCGGTTCCACCTTCCTTGCCTTTTTGGGGGTCGTCGAAGTACTGGCTTGTGGGTCCGGTTTCCCGGATTCCCACTCCCCAATACTTTTCCTCACGCTTGGGACCGGGCTGGTGTGGACGTTGAAGGTCTTGTTGTTTGTGTGTGCCTCGGTGAGGTCGACACACGGCGTCTGGTCGTTCGCGTCTTCCTTCTGCTTCGGCATCAGGACCTCCTTTGGGTCTCCTGCTTGCTCCTGGGTTATTTTCGCCGGCGTGCGAAAACCGAACATTTTGTCAAAGGATTTATTCTACAAAATTAAAACTGTAAAGGGGTTTTAATTTTGAGCGTGTAAAATTGTAAAAGTTGTAAATACCTAATTGAATAACCTAGCTTAAAAATCTAACCTAAATAAAAATATAAAATTTTTGTCAAAAATATATTTGCTCTAGGTAGAGTCGTCTGTAGTCAACGTCCTAGCCCTAGGCTGTAGAACTGCTAAGTCGTTAAGTTAAAAAGATTTTTACGATTTTGGTCAACAAAAATATTTCAGCAGCTCTACGTAGAGTCACTCTCTACGGTCAAACAAATAGTCCAGCCGGTGCACTATCGTGTGCAAAAAACCGCAATAAATTTGGCGCTTTGGCAAGAAAGATACGAGCGTTCAAAGAATTTGTTAGATAAATACCTACAGACGTATATTAAATAAAAAAATTTTTTAAAAGTCAAAACACGAATAATATAAAAACAGTTCAGGTTTACTGAATAAATGTCAGTGTAGAAAGTCCCAGCACGGTACGACTTCCCGTTCCGGACTTATATCAATTTCAATTTTTCAAAAATATTTTTGGGGGTGGGTGAGGGGATGTTTTTCAAAATTTCGACAGACAAGTTGAGGGCCAGTAAATCAGTATTTTGGATCTCCGATCCAAAATACAGGGTTTGCTCAAAATTGCTCTATCTCTTCTGGTTTCCGAGATATTAACGTTTTAAAATTTTGAAAAACAGCACAACTGGGCGGGCGGGTTAGGGCAGGGCGGTGAAAAACTTAAAAACTAAATAGAAGTCTCAGTTTTGGTGGTAGAGAGGTGCGGTTTTCACCATTCGGTCTTTCTTTGAGAGATGCGCAATTGGGGGGGGGAGGGGGGGGGGGAGGAAAGGGGAGGGGTTGAAAAAGAAAGTCCTAATTTTATAAATACTAGCACCGAAAACCGCGTATAAATAGATGCAACCGATCAAAAGTTATTGAGGTTCAAAAATATTGGGGGTGGGGGGGGGGGGGTATTTTTTCAAGCCTTATGGTCGGCAGATGGAAGGGGAGCAACACTGTATTTTGGATCAAAGATCCAAAATTCAGGTCGTCGTCAAAATTGACCTATCTCGTCTGGTTTCGGAGATATTTGAATTTAGGCTTGAAAATTTTTGGGAGTAGTCAGGGCAAAGGCAAGGAAGAATCTTAAAAGTGCTGTAGAATGGTGATTTTTGGTCCTAGGAAGGTGCGGTTTTCACTATTGTTCTTAGCTTTAAAAGGAGTTTAATTTGAGGGGGGTTGAGGGGGGGGGGGGGTGGGGGGGAGGGGGGGGAGGGTAAAATAATCGCTTATAAACTGATTATAATGCTATGACTTAACTTAGTATCTCTAGGGTCGCCCGGCGCCGTCCGCAGTCTGGTTTGTCCCTGGAGGGGGGGGGGTGGTGGCTCGTCCAACTGATGGTCCAAAACCGTTTGTGTAAACAAACGGGGGGGGGGTTTTAAGGGGGGGGCCCAGGAAATTTCGTCCGTTTTTCTCTACGACGCTCCGTTTCTGAGATATCCGAATTGGCTGTTTTTGAGGGTCCGCTGAGCCTTCCGGATGGGATATCTCTGGAGCTGGTTGACGTAGAGCCTCGGTTCAAGAGACAGGTGGTAGGTCTTGAATTGTTCCAGGGGATGTGCAAGCTGCCCTCTCTGCCTCCAACGCCCTGCTGTTCTGGAGGTGTTTCAAAGGTGAAGGGGTGGTTTCCTCCCAAAGGGTGGTTCTGCCAGAGGAACCACCTATGCAGCGTCCAAGGGGAGCTGGTGCTCCAACTTCTACGGCCTGCGGGACCCCTGACAAATTCCTGGTTCAGGAGTTATTCCCGTGGGAAGGTCAAATTTTGATGGTATCGAGCTGGTGATGGTCTCGCCTGGTTGGTTCACCTTATGATTGGTTCACCCAGAGTGAACGAAAAAGTTGTTATTTCCGGGATCCGACGCTCCGTTCCAGGGTTATGGCTCCGACAAACTTAGTTGGTAATGGCGTCCCGGGTACAAGTTTTGCAATTAAATTCGCCAAAAATCCAGTTCTCGTCTGATGTTAACGAAGTCTTGAGATGAAGTGGAGAGGGAAAATGGCCGCAGGTGATGGCGGTTACTAAGTTCCTGTAGGGGGTTAGTCCACACCCCTACGATTTTTCGAAAATCCCTCTGTAAAACCACTTTCTGCAAATGGTGATTTTGAACAGGATAGCAGTCGAGTTGGTCAAAAATTTAAATGGTGTTTATTTGATGGGGCCTTTATGCGTGAATAGGGAACTCGCTATCCCGGAAATATCCAGGGATTGCAAAAACACGTGTAAACGTGGTCTCCTGTAAAAATCAATCGCTCCGAAATTGTCCAGCAGAAAATTCCCAAAATTTTTAGGAATGTCGGGGTTGGTGTTCTCCTTGGTTTTCCGCTTTAAAAAAGGGGGGTCGAAGATCTTTTTAGGGAGCTGGGGGCCAAAAACAGTAATCGCCACGTGCGAAAAACAGTCCCCAGCTCACCGTTTCGTCAGCTATTGTCCGATTTTCAAAATTTAAACGGTGTTTGAATAGTCTTATAAAGACGCACAAATAGGCGTAACGCACTTCGTGCTACGTGCACTTTTTGTCAAAAATTGTCTAAAAAATGTCACCACAATAACCACAAAACTTACGTTTCTGTGGTCCAATAAATCCCAAATTTACACAAAAGTTGCTTCACTACACAAAACACTTAACTATCACAAAAAACTGACAGGTCGTCACTGCAAATCGTGCAGCGCACGAGGTTTTGTCAGGAAAAAATGGTTCCTCACTCACAGTTTTTCGAGTTTTGGTCCGATTTCAAAAATTTTTTCAAGCGCGGGTTCTACACAACACTCCGCAACTTTTGACACCACTTTTGTTGAAAAATGCGTTAATAAACCTATTTTTGCGATTTTTCGAGCGCGGAAAAATTTTAAGAGCAGCCAATTAAATTGCGGCCGGCGCAAGACTGGTTAGGTTAGGTTAGGTTAGGTTAGGTTAGGTTAGGTTAGGTTAGGTTAGGTTAGGTTAGGTTAGGTTAGGTTAGGTTAGGTTAGGTTAGGTTAGGTTAGGTTAGGTTAGGTTAGGTTAGGTTAGGTTAGGTTAGGTTAGGTTAGGTTAGGTTAGGTTAGGTTAGGTTAGGTTAGGTTAGGTTAGGTTAGGTTAGGTTAGGTTAGGTTAGGTTAGGTTAGGTTAGGTTAGGTTAGGTTAGGTTAGGTTAGGTTAGGTTAGGTTAGGTTAGGTTAGGTTAGGTTAGGTTAGGTTAGGTTAGGTTAGGTTAGGTTAGGTTAGGTTAGGTTAGGTTAGGTTAGGTTAGGTTAGGTTAGGTTAGGTTAGGTTAGGTTAGGTTAGGTTAGGTTAGGTTAGGTTAGGTTAGGTTAGGTTAGGTTAGGTTAGGTTAGGTTAGGTTAGGTTAGGTTAGGTTAGGTTAGGTTAGGTTAGGTTAGGTTAGGTTAGGTTAGGTTAGGTTAGGTTAGGTTAGGTTAGGTTAGGTTAGGTTAGGTTAGGTTAGGTTAGGTTAGGTTAGGTTAGGTTAGGTTAGGTTAGGTTAGGTTAGGTTAGGTTAGGTTAGGTTAGGTTAGGTTAGGTTAGGTTAGGTTAGGTTAGGTTAGGTTAGGTTAGGTTAGGTTAGGTTAGGTTAGGTTAGGTTAGGTTAGGTTAGGTTAGGTTAGGTTAGGTTAGGTTAGGTTAGGTTAGGTTAGGTTAGGTTAGGTTAGGTTAGGTTAGGTTAGGTTAGGTTAGGTTAGGTTAGGTTAGGTTAGGTTAGGTTAGGTTAGGTTAGGTTAGGTTAGGTTAGGTTAGGTTAGGTTAGGTTAGGTTAGGTTAGGTTAGGTTAGGTTAGGTTAGGTTAGGTTAGGTTAGGTTAGGTTAGGTTAGGTTAGGTTAGGTTAGGTTAGGTTAGGTTAGGTTAGGTTAGGTTAGGTTAGGTTAGGTTAGGTTAGGTTAGGTTAGGTTAGGTTAGGTTAGGTTAGGTTAGGTTAGGTTAGGTTAGGTTAGGTTAGGTTAGGTTAGGTTAGGTTAGGTTAGGTTAGGTTAGGTTAGGTTAGGTTAGGTTAGGTTAGGTTAGGTTAGGTTAGGTTAGGTTAGGTTAGGTTAGGTTAGGTTAGGTTAGGTTAGGTTAGGTTAGGTTAGGTTAGGTTAGGTTAGGTTAGGTTAGGTTAGGTTAGGTTAGGTTAGGTTAGGTTAGGTTAGGTTAGGTTAGGTTAGGTTAGGTTAGGTTAGGTTAGGTTAGGTTAGGTTAGGTTAGGTTAGGTTAGGTTAGGTTAGGTTAGGTTAGGTTAGGTTAGGTTAGGTTAGGTTAGGTTAGGTTAGGTTAGGTTAGGTTTTTTTTTTTTTTTTTTTTTTTTTTTTTATTCTCGTTCCTTTGACGAAATCAAAGACATTTTTATCGTTTATTTCTATCTACGGGACTTGGGGCTACAATCTTATCGTACCCACTTGGGGTCTAGGGGGTTCTTATATCTAATTACATGTTATCTTATTATTTATATCTATTTTATACACAATCTTGCTTAATTTCTATACATTTCTTTTAAGTTTTAATTTCTACTGTAAAACATTCTTAATTTCAGATATTTCTTATGCTATGAGTTTATATATGCTGTTTATATATATTACATAATATATATTCACCATATTTTATTTATCTTTATTTCTATTTATTACACTTTCTGCTATTTTTGTACAGTATTCTATTAATACTTTCCTTTTCTTTTTATCTGCCATGAGTGCGCTTACATTTTTGGCCTCTAATTTGCATTCGAGCTTTTGTTCTGCCTCATACCTCCTTAATCCGTCTACAGGGCATTCAAAAAGAATGTGCGGCACTGATTCGCTCACGCCTGGTTCACAAACGCATGATGGGTTCTCCTTACATTTGAAACGGGTCAAATATTCGGAGAACCCACCATGTCCTGTCATTATTTGCGTCATAGTACTAGTCAAGTCAAGTTGTCTTACAGTCTTAAATGCGTGATTTGCGTCTGGGAAAAATAATTTAGTTATTGAAGCCGTGTCACCTGTTCTGTAGCGGTCGTTCCATCTGCCAAGAGTTTCCAGCCTTATCTGTCTCTTGACAAAGGAAACGGGGCAAAAATCATAATCTGGGGACTTTTTACTTTTTAGTGCTGCATCCTTGGCAAGCTGATCCGCCCGTTCATTTCCTTCCAGGCCAGCGTGGGCTTTGATCCAGAATAGGGAAACAACCTTATTCTGGGTCAAAGCCCCTCGGAGGTTGTTACGAGTTTCCACGGCTAGAGGATGTGTGGAGCCTGCGTTGCTTACTGTCTGAAGTGCTGCTCTTGAGTCGCTGAATATGCCATAACTCCTCTCCGGACGTTTGAGTATTTCGTTCGTGGCTTTGCAGATAGCCAGGAGTTCGGCCTGATATACTGTGCAGAATGATGGCAGCTTCAACTTGAGGGTCTTTGTCTCGGCTTCGTCGTTCCATAAGGACAGAGCAGCTCCGACTTTTCCCTCAATTTTGCTGCCATCGGTAAACATTCTGACATCATGGTGATTGTGGCTGTCCACAGCTTCCTGGTCAATCAGGTTAATGAACTCCAGGTTCATACGGTCTGCTGGATGAGGGGACTCTGTGTAGTGCACCATTTTTTCCACCTCTCTGTCTGCTAGTACAGGCAGGGGCACCCCTCGCTTGGCCTTGTACAAAGCGGCTGCCTCTTGTATTCTTAGGTCAAGCGGGAGTATCCCCGCCAGCACTAGAGCAGAGTTTAAGGAAACGGTCCGGTACGCTCTCGTCAGCTTTTGAGCGAATCCTCGTTGCACCGCGTTCAACTGTTTCTGTATGCCTATTTTTGTTGTTTCCTGTGCCCAGACACTCGCGGCGTACATTATTGTAGGCTCAACTGCTGCTACATAAATAGTCCGAACGACTTCAGGGTGAAGACCCCAACTGACCCTGGCGGCTGTGGCTAACTTCTTGTAAATGTTAAGAGCTTTCTTGCATACATTCGCCGCATGGTTATTGAAGGTCAGTTTGTCATCTATTGTTAAACCTAGTATCTTTATCTCTCGGGACATCTCAATGTCGACCCCACCCATCCTCAGCAGTGGTGTGTCGAACTTCAGCTTTCTTGTAATTACCATTCCATTTGTTTTATGAGGTGCAAATTTTAACTTGTGTTCGACACCCCACCACTGAACATAGGCGAGGGCGGCATTGGCCTGTACCTGAACTTCCTGTGCCGTATTCCCATCAAAGACCAAAACTACATCATCGGCGAACGCCTGGCAGTAGTCTCCTCTCCGTTCAAGACCCTTCAGAAGAGAGTCCAGGAGAAGGTTCCACAGTATGGGCCCACCTATCGATCCTTGGACACATCCCTTGTTGGTCCTCTTTATGTGTTCTTGTCCAGCGTACCTCACTCTTACCTTGCGATCTTGTAGATAGCTGTCTAGGAGCCTTCTAATGTTTACGGGACATTTTTCTTCCGCCAGTCTGGTTCTTATGGCTGGCCACCACGCATTGTCGAAGGCTCCCTCTATGTCTAATGAAACCATGGTGATCAGCTTTTTCTGATCCAGTTTGGCTCGTATGTACTGCATTAGATCATAGAGGGAGTCCTCGGTGCTTTTCTGGGGCATGAATCCATACTGGCAGGTGGTCAACTTTGGAAGAATATGCCACTTTATGCGTCCAACCAACATCTTTTCAAGAATCTTTCCCATGACCGGTAGTAGGCCGATGGGTCTGTATGCTTTGGGGTCCGCATAGTCCTTTTTCCCCGGCTTTCTCAGTACTATGACTGTTGCCTCTTTCCATATGGTCGGGAAGTGATGCAACGTCAGGCATTTGTTGGCAAGAGTGAGGTAGATTTCTGGGTTTTGTGCTATCACCTTACTGCAGATGTCTGCCGTAAGGCCGTCCATTCCCGGGGCTTTTTTAGGATTGAAGCTTTCCACCGCGGTTTTCAGCTCTTCCATAGTAAACGGTGGGTCATGGTTTTCATCATGAACCCAGCCGTTTACTTGGTTAGCTTCTGCTCGTGTACGACGGTGGTCTTCATTATCCTGGCTTTCCAAGTCCTCCGGGTAGAAAGTGTTAGCCAATAACTCCGCCGACTCTTTGCCACAGAGCACCTTTTTGTCTTTCACCAAGGGGATGTCCTCCTGCCTCTTGGTCGTCCTACCTATAACTCGATATATCCCCTCCCATAATCCCTCCCTATCCTGTTTGCTGCAGAACTCCTTCCAGCTTTCTGTTTGTGCCTTCTTAGCTTCTATCTCATATGTTTCTTTTGCTTGCAGGTACGCATCGACGACCATACTCCTTCGGACCGGCGCTGCACAACGGATTCGACGTTTCCTGGTTTTAACCTCCTTCTTCAGCTTCTCGAGATGATCGGACCACCACGGCAAGGTAATTTTTGTGACTGTTTTTAATTTTGGTATGCAATCATTACATGTCTCTACTATTGTTTTTATATATTTTTCTACTTTTTTATCTAGTTCTATTTTGCAATCTATTTTCCCTATATCTTCATTATTAATTTTATTTTCCTCTCGCAATTGGGCGAATTTCTCATGAAATTCGCTCCAATTAGCTTTCTTACTATTGAAAATTCTAGTGGTTCTGTTAATACTGGTCCCTTTTGATTTGGTTAGTCTAATTTTAAATGTTATCGCGTTGTGGTCTGAACTTATCACTCCCTCGTTAACTTTCCAGTCTTCGACCAGGCTTAACATATCCGCCGTGCAGGCCGTGATGTCCACAAAGCTGGTGTACCTCTTGTTTCCTCTAATAGTATCGAAGGTTGGAGTGTCGCCGTCGTTGAGTATCTGCAAGCCTGTTTCTTCTAAAAATCCCGCCAGTTCCTCACCCTTCTGGTCTATGACACTACTTCCCCACCAGGTGCTTTTCGCGTTCGCATCTCCCCCAACAATCAGGTGTCTTGGTTTTTCCTGCTCTTCTATCCTCCTCAGCTGCTCCAAGTACGGTTCTATGCTCGTCAAGTCGGGTTCGAAATAGAGCGAGGCAGCCACGATTTCCCAGGCACTTGTTTTCAACTTCACCACAACGATGTTGTTTGTGGTGAGATTCGGTAGTTGGATTACATCCATATCGTCATCAAAGACGGCTATTGCCGCCTTTATGGTGCCATCCCCTTGATTAGTGTTCTGGAAAATCCTGGCTCCCCCATAGGTTTTCATTCTTGCAATAGATCCAGTGTACGGTTCTTGAAGTAGCGCAAAAGCCATTTTCTTTTCGCTAGCCATTAGCATCATCTCGTGTGTCGCTAGTTCTTTTCGCTGTAAATTGGCTTGTGCTATGAGGTAGGCTTTTGCGCTAGCTGAGGAAGATTTTACGCCCGGGGCCACCTTAACACTGGTATGCTATGGTGGCCCGTGCTATAGTCTCCCACCTCTGCCTGATTGGGCATTCACCGCTGAATGCATTGTGGTCGACTCTATCGTGCTTGGCGCGTATGCAGTTGCAACACGTGGGGGCTGCTCCTGCAAGCCAATCTACACAGTCCGTTTTCATATGCGGCCCCCCGCAGTGGCTGCATTTCTCAATGCTGTCTTTGCAAAATCGACGACCATGACCGTAGCCCAAGCATAGTGAGCATTGTACTAGTGGCGACTGGTCTGCCACCTTCACTCGCTGTAGGTCAATCATGATTGACTCCGCATCGACTAAGCGCTGCCACACTTTGGGGGGCACTCTCATAATCACACTGCTTGCTTGGGGGTTTCGCGATCGCTTCCTGTACATCACTTCCACCTTGTTGTCCTGTTCCCTGAGGTCCTTCAAGACCCTTTTATTCTGGGTCCACAGTGCTCCAATGATGTCCTGGTCACTGTTGTACTGAAGGACGTCTCTCAGTATCACTAGCGGATCTTTGTTCTTCACTTCTTGTACAGTTAGGTGCTCTTCCGCTCTTTTGAGCCGTTCTTTTACCTGGTCTCTGTCTTTTTCCGTTCTACAACCCACTATAACCTTCCTGTCCTTTCCTTTCCGTATCCTCTCAACTTCTATTCCTCCTTCTTTAGCTTTGACTACTTCCCTTATCCTGGTCAGTATTTCGTCCCCTGTCTCTTTCTCGTTCTTTGCTGTGACTACGACTGAATGTAGCGCGGTCTGTTCCAGGGGCTGTCTCCGGGGGTGCGCCGCTGCTACATTCGCGTATTCTTGCATTTCATGGTGTTTCTCAATTGTTTCCTTCAACCTATCCATTCTCTCGTTGCTTTCTTGTATGAGTCTTGTGTGTTCGTTTATTTTCCTCATAAGCTCTTTTTCTTCTTCTCTCTGTTCTTTTTCCGGTTCACCTTTTTCTTTTTCCCTTTCAGGTTCTGTCTCTTTTTCCAGTTCGGGTTTTTTGGTTAGCGTCCTTCCTTTTACGCTTTCTCCTTCTTTGAACAACAGGTAAAGTTGGTCTACAGCACTCAACACTTCCGTCTTTATCTCTGTTTTAAGGTTTCTGGAGTTCCCCAGGCAGGTCTTCACTTTGACAACGCATTGTCTTGCCAATTCGTTCCGGTCCCTTTGCTTGATGTTCGTTTTCTGGCTAGGTGGGGTTTTCGCCGGTTCTGCTGAAAGTCTGCGGGTTGCTACTTTACTCTCCACTTGGGAGGTTGACGCTTTTATTTTCAGCTTCACCGGCTCCACCTTCCCTGCCTTTTTGGGGGTCACTGAAGTGCTGGCCTGTGGATCCGGTTTCCCGGATTCCCACTCGCCAATACTTCTCCTCACGCTTGGGACCGGGCTGGTGTGGACACTGAAGGTCTTGTCATTTTTGTGTGTTTCAGTCAGGTCAACACACGGCATTTGGTTGTTTTCGTCTTCTTTCTGCTTCGGCATCATCACTTCTTTGGGGTCTCCTTCTTGCTCTTTCGTTATTTTCGCTGGTGTGCGAAATCCAAACATTCTCGTGGAACTTGTCAAAGGAACACGTCAAATAAAATGTAAAATATAAAATTGTAAAAGTTGTAAATAGCTTAATTTAGTGTAAATAATTATGGTAGGTGTAAATAATTCTCTACTACAGAGTCAAAAGTGCAAAACAAGGCAAATATTACCTAATGTAGAGTCAATGAGTAGTTTAGAGGGCCCTACTCCTTTGTCAGTAAAGTCTTTAATTAATTCTAACAAAAAATATTTTTGACTCTACCTAGAGTCAGTCTCTATATTGTCCAGTATAGTCCAGTCAGAGTACAGGCGTAAGCAAAAAACCGCGTCCAATTTGGAAGCTTGGTTAAGGAGATACGGGCAATTGAAGTTTTCCAAGATGGCGGACAAAATGGCCGCCGATTTCAAAAACCCCCGTAGCTCCCTCAAATTAGCTCCTAGAAGCCTGGGACTTGGATTATTGGTAATCCCTTGGCACAGCCAACACTCTCCTAGCACTAGTTTTGTCCAAAAATCTGACTGATCGTGATTGAGTGCCGACCACCGTCGAAGCAAGGAGGAGGTGAAGCCTAAGATGGCACAAAAAATCCCAGCCTTCTACGTCCAAAGGGGCCCAAGTTACGGCTATTCCACTAAAAAACAAGATGGCGTCCAAGATGGCGGATGGAACTTTGAGTGCCCGCCTGCGGCTCAATTTTGGTCGTAGAAAGCTGGGGTTTGGATCCCGGTGTTGTCTCCGTCGTAACCTGTGGTCTCCCGATGTCAAATTTGGAAATAAACGTCCGACCCAAAAAAGGGTATTTTAGTGTGGTTTCGGGTAGAAACGGTCACAACGGTGCCACCACAAAAAATCCCACCTCAATACGACGACAGCTTACAGTGTTACTGTCAAATAGAAATTTTCAAGATGGCTGCCAAGATGGCCGCCCTATGTCTAACTTTGACAATTGTCAATCAAAATGACCCGAGATTGGGCTCGTTTTAAAGGGCTTTACAAGCCCTGTCTATTTCGTAAGTCAGAAATTTTAAAATATAAACCCTCGAATTTAAGGGTGCAAAAAACACCAAAAAAGTTCTTAAAATTAACACAGAATATGTATCTTAAGGTAAAAATTTCTGAAAAATTTCAGAATGGCTTAAAATTAAGGCTTCTAATTTATCCTATTCAAATTTTTTATCTAGGGGTGCTCTAAAGGGTAGCACGTGTCAACCCTTAAATTTCAAAAAATTCTAATTTAAAAACTAGTTGATAAATGATGTCTAAAATTTTAAATATAGATAGAACCCCACAATCCTAACACCCTCCCACTGTCAAAATTATATGTCAAAGATCTTTTTAAAAAGTTATTAAGGGTTGAAATATGCAAAATTTTGAAAAGCTAATAATTCAGTCAAAACTTATCCGAATTAAGATCTTGAAGTGCCTCCCGGCTGCTCTCCAGAATCCTCTTCAGGGCCCGTCTTCAGGTTTGTTCTGGCAGCACTGGATCGGTGACCTCGCGGCCACGTGGTTTTTGTTTTTTTGCCTTTAATTCCGTGCTCCTGCACGGAAAAAATCGGCAAAAGCAGCAAATATGTAGTACTCCCGGAGGCCCTTTTGGGGGCGTAATAAAATCAATAGGTCGTCGCTGCAGAATTTGAGAAATCTCACTTTTAAACTTCAAAAATATTGAAAAAAGCAGTTCTTCACTCAGAACTTTGCGCACACTTCACTTGCAACACTGCGGTTTTCACTGGCGCGTGCGCCTCAACTTTCCGCAACTTTTGACGTATCGCACTTGCTATTTGCACACTTTTTGCTATTTTTAGTGGATTTTTTGGCGTGGAGACACTCAAAAACGTGGCGCTCTCGACCGCGGGTGGGAGCGGTGTGGGTTAGGTTAGGTTAGGTTAGGTTAGGTTAGGTTAGGTTAGGTTAGGTTAGGTTAGGTTAGGTTAGGTTAGGTTAGGTTAGGTTAGGTTAGGTTAGGTTAGGTTAGGTTAGGTTAGGTTAGGTTAGGTTAGGTTAGGTTAGGTTAGGTTAGGTTAGGTTAGGTTAGGTTAGGTTAGGTTAGGTTAGGTTAGGTTAGGTTAGGTTAGGTTAGGTTAGGTTAGGTTAGGTTAGGTTAGGTTAGGTTAGGTTAGGTTAGGTTAGGTTAGGTTAGGTTAGGTTAGGTTAGGTTAGGTTAGGTTAGGTTAGGTTAGGTTAGGTTAGGTTAGGTTAGGTTAGGTTAGGTTAGGTTAGGTTAGGTTAGGTTAGGTTAGGTTAGGTTAGGTTAGGTTAGGTTAGGTTAGGTTAGGTTAGGTTAGGTTAGGTTAGGTTAGGTTAGGTTAGGTTAGGTTAGGTTAGGTTAGGTTAGGTTAGGTTAGGTTAGGTTAGGTTAGGTTAGGTTAGGTTAGGTTAGGTTAGGTTAGGTTAGGTTAGGTTAGGTTAGGTTAGGTTAGGTTAGGTTAGGTTAGGTTAGGTTAGGTTAGGTTAGGTTAGGTTAGGTTAGGTTAGGTTAGGTTAGGTTAGGTTAGGTTAGGTTAGGTTTTTTTTTTTTTTTTTTTTTTTTTTTTTTTTTAAATTCTAGAGTGTCTCTGATTTTCATCTTCAGAGGCTTTGTTTGCATATTATCTTATTTTTCTATTTCAATCTTTAAGTCTTAAAGTTAGGGTGGGGGGTTGTACAATGTAATTTATACAGTACTTTCAATCTTATCTTATATCTTATTTCTATTTTCTACGCTCTTATAACACTATTCATTCTTTTTATGGGGTTTTTGTTTTTTATCTTATTCATTCTACTATCTTAAATCTAACACGATATATTAAATGTAAATGTACGTATGCTTATTTTCCTTATTTAAAGGCTAGTTTATTTTATTATGCTTATATATATAATTTATTATATATATTCATCATATTTTGCTTATGCTATTTGTTTCTTAATATTACTTTGTTTGTTAAATTTGTACAGTATTTTAGAAATTTTGGACGGTTGTGTTTGTCCTTCATTATGTGTTGTATATTATCCTGAGTCAGTTGTTCATTCATCTCCTGTTCTATTGCATGCCTCTCAGGTCCGTACGCGGGGCACTCCAGCAGAATGTGGGCCACTGTCTCGTCTTTCCCAGGTTCGCATATGCACGATGGACTCTCTTTACGCTTGAACCGATTCAGGTATTCGGAGAATCCACCGTGCCCCGTCATTATTTGTGTTACAACACCAGTAGGCTCCAGTTTCCTTACTAGTTTGTAGGCTTCGGTGGCGTTTGGGAAAAACATTTTTGTGACTGCTGCTGTTTGCCCTGACATGTACCTTGTGTTCCATTCGTCAAGCGACTCCATACGGATTTGTCGCTTGACGAATGAGACCGGGCACATGTCATAATCCGGCTTTCTTTTAATAGAGTGCGCCGCCTCCTTGGCCAGCTGGTCAGCACGCTCGTTCCCCTCCAGCCCCGCATGTGCTCTGATCCAGAATAGGGTAACCACCTTATTCTGGAGTTTGGCCTCTTTGATGTTTTTCCTGGCTTCTACTGCCAAGGGGTGGGGAGAACTTGGGTTAACGATGGTCTCTAGGGACGACCTCGAGTCACTGTACAGACCAAAGGTGCTTTCTGTGCGCTTGAGGATCATCCTTGTGGCCTTGCATATGGCCAAGAGTTCCGCCTGATAGACCGTGCAGTATGATGGTAGCTTCAGTTTGATGGCTTTGGTTTCAGCTGCGTCATCCCAAAAGGATAGCGCTGCTCCAACCTCACCATCAATTTTGCTACCATCAGTGAATATGCGGACTGCTTGCGTATTGTGGTCATCCACTTGTTGTTGGTCTATCAGACTCATGAACTCGAGGCACATATGTTCTGCCGGATGCTCCATCTTGGCATACGGTACTACGCGCTCGACCTCTCTGTCCACTAGTGCTGGTCGGGGTACCCCTCGTTTAGCTTCGTAAAGGGCGGCTGCCTCCTTTATTCTAAGGTCGAGTGGTAGTATTCCGGCCAGCACCAGTGCCGAGTTCAGGGAGACTGTGCGGTATGCCTTACACAGTTTTTGAGCGAAACCTCTCTGCACTGCGTTTAGTTTTCGCTGCACCCCTAGTTTGTCGGCAGCCTGTGCCCATGCACTCGCTGCGTAAGTCACTACGGGCTCCACCGCGGCCGTGTAGATAGTACGAATGATTTCCGGGTGGAGTCCCCAACTGACCTTCGCCGCCCTGGACAGCTTCTTATAGATGTTTAAGGCTTTCCTGGAGACTTCTGCGACGTGAGTGTTGAAAGTGAGCTTTTGGTCAATTGTCAAGCCTAGGAGCTTTATTTCAGGAGACATGCTTATGTCTACCCCGCGGTTAGGTTAGGTTAGGTTAGGTTAGGTTAGGTTAGGTTAGGTTAGGTTAGGTTAGGTTAGGTTAGGTTAGGTTAGGTTAGGTTAGGTTAGGTTAGGTTAGGTTAGGTTAGGTTAGGTTAGGTTAGGTTAGGTTAGGTTAGGTTAGGTTAGGTTAGGTTAGGTTAGGTTAGGTTAGGTTAGGTTAGGTTAGGTTAGGTTAGGTTAGGTTAGGTTAGGTTAGGTTAGGTTAGGTTAGGTTAGGTTAGGTTAGGTTAGGTTAGGTTAGGTTAGGTTAGGTTAGGTTAGGTTAGGTTAGGTTAGGTTAGGTTAGGTTAGGTTAGGTTAGGTTAGGTTAGGTTAGGTTAGGTTAGGTTAGGTTAGGTTAGGTTAGGTTAGGTTAGGTTAGGTTAGGTTAGGTTAGGTTAGGTTAGGTTAGGTTAGGTTAGGTTAGGTTAGGTTAGGTTAGGTTAGGTTAGGTTAGGTTAGGTTAGGTTAGGTTAGGTTAGGTTAGGTTAGGTTAGGTTAGGTTAGGTTAGGTTAGGTTAGGTTAGGTTAGGTTAGGTTAGGTTAGGTTAGGTTAGGTTAGGTTAGGTTAGGTTAGGTTAGGTTAGGTTAGGTTAGGTTAGGTTAGGTTAGGTTAGGTTAGGTTAGGTTAGGTTAGGTTAGGTTAGGTTTTTTTTTTTTTTTTTTTTTTTTTTTTTTTCCTCGTTCCCCTAACATAGTTAAGGACTTTATTTTACTTTTTTAGGTTTGAGGACAGGGTATCTTTATTACTAATAATGTACAATATATAACCCCTTTTTTCTTTGGGTTGTCTTATCCTAGTTTTAGTTCTTATTCTATTACATTTAAAAGGTTCTTATTCTAATACATGTTTTACAATTCTGTTTGCTTATTTTACATTATTTTAGTACATAGTTACATTATACTCTTTCTGTTTTTGTTTCTTATTTTTACTATTTTACATTTATGCATGATCTATATATTCAACAATATACATTCATCATAATTTACTTAATCTACTTGTTTCTCTTTATTACCGTGTTAACAATTTCAGTACAATATTTTATAAACGTCCGTCTTTTTTCGTTATCTGTCATAATTGTGCTTATATTTTCCAGTGTCAAGTCGCAATCGAGTATTTGTACGGCTTCATATCTTCTACGTGCGTAAGCAGGACATTCTAACAAAACGTGCATCGCGGTTTCGTCTACACCCGGTTCACATATGCACGATGGGTCCTCCTTACACTTGAAACGAGTCAAGTATTCGGAGAACCCACCGTGCCCCGTCATTGCCTGAGTCATCGCGCTAGTTGCTTCAAATTTCCTGACAATTTTGTATGCATTGATTGCGTCCGGGAAGAATATTTTTGTAATGGCGGCTGTTTCTCCTGACTTATACCTCCGGTTCCATTCATCAAGCGAGCCTAAACGGGTCTGTCGCTTGATGAATGAAACCGGACACCGATCGTAGTCTGGTTTCTTTTTAGTGTTAAGGGCCGCTTCTTTCGCCAACTCATCCGCTCTTTCGTTCCCCCCTAGTCCCGCGTGGGCCTTAATCCAAAACAGGGATACCTCCTTGTTCTGGAGTTTGCTTGCTCTCAAGTGATTTCGAGCTTCTATTGCGAGAGGATGGAGGGAGCTCTGGTTAACCACAGTCTCTAGTGCTGCCCTAGAATCACTGTAGATGCCAAAGCTTAGCTCTGAGCGCTTCGTAATTTCCTGTGTGGCCCTACATATGGCCAGGAGTTCTGCCTGATAGACCGTGCAGTACGATGACAGTTTAAGTTTGAGGGCTTTGGTCTCGGCGTCACCTTTCCAAAGGGAAAGTGCCGCTCCGACTTTACCCTCAATCTTACTGCCATCGGTGTATATATTTACTGCTTGGTGGCTGTGGTCGTCCACTTGTTGTTGGTCTATCAGGCTTTTGAACTCCAGTTGCACATGTTCTGCGGGGTGCCACGTCTCACTGTATGGCACCAGTCGCTCGATCTCTCTGTCCGCTAGTACCGTCTGGGGTACTCCCCTCTTGGCCTCATACAGGGCTGTTACCTCCCGTATTCTGAGGTCGAGAGGAAGTATCCCAGACAGGACCAGCGATGAATTTAGGGATGCAGTGCGATACGCCTTACTAAGTTTTTGTGCAAACCCCCTTTGGACCACGTTGAGCTGTTTTTGCACACCTTGTTTGTTAGCTGCTGACCCCCATGCACCGGCTGCGTACAGTATGACCGGTTCTACCGTAGCAGTATATATAAGCCGTATAATTTCAGGATGGAGACCCCAACTGATTTTTGCCGCTCTAGATAATTGCTTGTAAATATTCAAAGCTTTTTTACAAGTATTAGTGACGTGTTGATTGAAGGTCAATTTACTATCAATGGTGAGCCCTAGTATCTTAATTTGCTCCGACATGCCAATGCCAACCCCGCCCATGCTCAGAAGTGGTGTGTCATATTTCAATTTACGTGTTATTACCATTGCATTAGTTTTATGCGGTGCGAATTTAAGTTTATTCTTGACACCCCACTCCCGAACATAGGCGAGGGTGGCATTTGCCTGTCGTTGCACTTCCAGCGCGGTGTCCCCATCGAATAGGAGCACTACGTCATCCGCGAAGGCCTGGCAATAGTCTCCACGCAGTTCCAAGCCCTTCAGCAGTGGGTCTAGAAGGAGATTCCACAGGATGGGGCCTCCGATCGATCCTTGGACGCACCCTTTGTTAGTTTCCTTTATGTGCTGTTTTCCAATATATCTAACCCTCACTTCCCTGTCCTTGAGGTAGCTGTCTATTACTCTCCGTAGGTTTACCGGACAATTTTCCTCAGCCAGTCTGGTTCGGATAGCGGGCCACCATGCGCTGTCGAAGGCTCCCTCTATGTCTAAAGATACCATCACTGTCAGCTTCTTTTGGTTTAGTTTCGATTTGACGTACTTTATTAGATCATAGAGGGAGTCCTCGGTGCTTCTCTTAGGCATAAACCCGTACTGGCGAGTACTTATTCGAGGGATGATATGCCACTTGATACGTCCAACGATCATTTTTTCATATATCTTGCCCATGACCGGCAGAAGGCCTATAGGTCTGTATGACTTCGGATTTGCGTAGTCCTCCTTTCCGGGCTTTCGCAGCACTACCACCGTTGCCTCCTTCCAGCTGATGGGGAAGTGTTGCAGTTCCAGACACTTGTTTACTAGTGCCAAGAATACTGCTGGCTCCTGTGAGATGGCGTGCTTGCAGATGTCTGCTGTAAACCCATCCACTCCCGGGGCCTTCTTTGGGTTGAAACTATCGACCGCGAATCTGAGCTCTTCCGTTGTAAACGCTGGATCATGTTTTTCAGCATGGCTCCAGTCATTTACCCGGGCTGCTAGTTGCCTTGTTCGCCTATGGTCTTCGTTGTCTTCCTCTTCCAAGTCCTCCGGATAAAAGGTTTCTGCCAAAAGCTTCACCGAGTCTTTCGGACTCATCACGGTCCCAGCTTTTACAAGTGGTAGGTCTTCCTGCCTTTTCATCGTTCGTCCTATGACCCTATAGATGCCCTCCCAGACCCCCTCCCTATCTTGCTTCCCACAGAAGTCCTTCCAGCTGGTTATCTGTGCTCTCTTTGTTTCGGTCTCATATCTTTCTTTTTCTTGCAGGTACTCTTCAACGACTTTTGCTCTCCGGACTGGTCTTGCGTAGCGGATTCTTCGTCTCAGGGTGTTCACGGATCTCTTCAGTTTGGTCAGTTCCTCGGACCACCACGGCAAGGTAAGTACTTCATGTGTTTTCTTTTTTGGAATTGTATCTATACATACTTGTGTTATTGTGTTTGTGTATTTCTCTACGGTGTGTTCTAACTCTATTGTGTTTGTGATCTTATTTATTTCTATTTCATTTATGTTGTGTTCTATTTTTAATTGGGCCAGTTTCTCATGAAACTGGCTCCAATTAGCCTTTTTGGTGTTGAAGAGTCTAGTTGTTCTACTGATGCTAGTTCCTTTTGCCTTTTGAAGTCTTATCCTAAATGTGATTGCGTTGTGGTCCGAGCTTATCATATCCTCCCTGACTTTCCAGTCCTCCACCAAATCCAACAAGTCCACTGAGCAGGTCGTTATATCAACAAAGCTGGTGTATGCTTTCCCTCCCCTGATAGTGTCAAAAGTGGGAGTATTGCCGTTGTTGAGTATCTGCAAGTTCATATCCTCGATCGCTCCCGACATCTCCTCGCCCCTATGGTCCACCTTACTGCTGCCCCACCAAGTGCTCTTTGCGTTGGAGTCCCCTCCCATTATGATCCTTCGAGGTCCAAACTTCTCATCTATTTTCTTAAGCTGCTCCAGGTATGGCTGTATTGGCTGGTCTGGCTCAAAGTAGAAGGACACAGCAGTGATCTCCCATGCACTAGTCCGAATCTTCACCACAATGATGTTGTTTGTGGTGAATTCTGGGCACTGGATAACTTCCATATCGTGGTCGAAGACGGCAATGGCCGCCTTCACAGTCCCTTCTCCTTGACTAGTGCTCTGGAAGATTCTCGAGCCCCTGTAGTCCTTCATCCTTTTTGCCCCACCCACGTACGGCTCCTGCAGCAGCGCAAAAGCAACCTTGTTTTTGCTAGCGTCGACCATCAACTCATTTGTTGCTAGGTCTCTTCTCTGGAGGTTCGCTTGGACTACTCGATACAGTTCTTCTTTGGTTGGGGTGCTTCCGTTGGTAGCCATATTGTCGCCAGGGACGCCCTCAGCAGTACGCTATGGTGGCCCGGGCCAACGCGTCCCACTTCCTTCTTACTGGGCACTCCTGGGAGAAGGCGTTGTGCTCGGCCATATCTAACCTGGCGTGTCTACAGTTGCAGCAAGATGGTGCTGCTCCGGCCAACCAATCTGCGCATTTGGCCTTCATATGCGGTCCCCCGCAGTGGCTGCACTTTTCTACCGTATCCTTGCAGAACTTTCTGCTGTGCCCGTACCCCAGGCACAGCGAGCATTGGATCAACGGAGTCTGGTCAGCCACTTTTATTCTTTGCAGGTCGATACGTACCTCGCCTGCATCTAAAACCCTGTTCCAGATGTCGGGAGACACTCTAAGGACGATATGGCACGTGTGTGGGTTTCTCGTCTTCTTCCTATAGCGTATCTCTACTCTGTAGTCCTCTTTTTCGAGACCTTGTAGCATGCTTCCGTTCTGATTTCTTAAGGCATTCAGGATGTCTTCGTCTTTATAAAATTGCAGAACATCCTTAAGAATCAGTAGAGGGTCTTTGTTCTTAACCTCTTCGACGTTGAGGTGTGACTCTACTTTCCGTAGTCTCTCTTTCACCTTCTGTCTCTCTTCATCTGTCCTGCAACCCAAGATGACCTTACTGTCCCTTCCTTTTCTTACCCTGTCCACTTGAATTCCTCCTTCTTTTGCATTAACTGCCTCTCTTATTCGGTTTAAAACCGCTTCTCCCGTCTCGTTTTCGTCTTTAGAGGACACCACTACGGAATGCAATGCGGTCTGCCCATGGGGCCGCTTGGTGGGCTGACTAGCCGTAGCATTCGCGTACGTCATTCTCTCTTGTGTTTCTTGGTGTTTTTCGATAGTCTCTTTTAGTTTTTCCATTTTCAGATTGTTCTCTTCTATCAATTTGGCATGTTCCTCCATTTTCTTCATTAGTTCGCTGCCCTCTATCGCTTTCTCAGTTTGTGGTTCTTTTTCTTTGGGTGTTTCCTTTGCCTCTTCTTGGGTTTTCTTCTGGGCTTTTCCTTGTCCCTTTACACTATCGGCCTCTTTCACTAACTGGTACATCCTTTCAGCTGCTGTCACTACATCGGTTTTTATGTCGGTCTTTGTGTTTCTTGACATACCTAGGCTTCCTTTTATTTTGGCTAAGCAAGCTTTAGCTTCCGTTAGTCGGTCCATATATTTCGTCGGTGAGCTTGTCACCATTTCGATTGATAGTTTCCGTCCTACTATTTTGTCTTCTTGCAAGATCGTCGTCTTGGGCTTTTGCTTTGAGGTCTCAGTTTCTTGCAGTTTATTCGGGGGGGATGAGGTTTTGGTTTTCGTGTCCACTTTTCCAGTTTCCCATTCTCCAATGCTACGTCTTACACTTGGAGCTCTGGAAGGTCCTGCCTTCGATGTATGGTCTGGGGATGTCGTGGATTTTTTGTCGAAAGTGGCATCCATCTTTTTAGCTGGGGTGCGGATTCCAAAGCCCATTATAAGGGAACGAGTTTAAACAATAGTGTAAAAATTTTCAATTTTAGTTAAGTTTGTATAAGTTTTAAAATGTAAATTCAACTACCTACTAACAATTTTTGTTTTTCAGATGGCGCCTCCGGTTCCTGCCTATCAACGCAAGAAGAAGAAGTCAGCAGGTAAGTCCTTTTTTAATGTAATTTGGGTAGATATAGAACTCTTCCTTGCAAATTGTGCTACGAATTTAAAATTTTTTGGTTAAGTCGAACCCGGTTGCTGTTCCGTTTTTTAACTGATCAATTGAAAGATGTAGAAGATATAAAGCCGCACCTCCCGAAAGACTCGAAAGAGTGGTCAACAAATCAGCAACTATGCCAGTAACCAGGTCCAAGAGCACCTTTGGGGCTGTAAAGAGGCCACCAGCGGTTTTTGACGCCTTTTATGAGAGACGGAGTCGTTTAGTTAGAAAGTAAAATTTTGACTCTATGTAGAGTCTGTCTCTACAATAAATTTGTAGTCACTTAAATTCTAGATACTTATTATAAAACAATATTTATAGCCACAAAAGTGGAAAAAACTTAAAAATTTTTGCTCTATATAGAGTCAATTTTTGGTCAACAAATCTTACAGCTAATTTTCTTAAATCTAACACAAAAGACCGCGTCCAATTTGGAGCTTTCGTTTACGATCTGTAGGACTTTGAAGTTTTGGGGGGTGGGGGGGATTTATTTTCAAACCTTTTTTATGGCCTTAGCAAGACGAGCAACCTTAAGTTTTAGATACTTGTATCTAAAACATAAACTTTCGTCAAAAATGGCCTAACTCTTACGGTTTCGGAGTTATTTGAATTTAAAGGTTTGAAAATTAGCTGAGGGGGGTAGGTAGGGGTAAGGGGGGTGAAAAAATCGGAATAAACTTTTGAAAAATTAAGACTATACGATGCTATATTTAAATTTAAAAATTTTTAGATTTTTGGGGTATTTTACGCACTCGACTTTACGCACTCGACTTTCTGGGGAGGTAAGGGGGGGGAAAGGGAGGGGTGTAAAAATATTCTTAAAAAATACAGTTATTATGACTCAAAAGGAAATTGTAAATCTAGAAACTTTTCTATACAAGTTATGTCTAAGTAAAGAATTTCAAAAAAATGGGGGGGGTAGAAAAAGGGGGGAATAGTGAACAACTTCAAAAATCCTGTGTTTTTAGATATATTATATATATATAATATATACTAACTTCAATAAAAAACGGCCTATCTCTAGCCGTTTCCGAGAAACAAGCGATTTAAGCTATTTGCGGTTGGTAATAATATTCTAAAATACCGCGCTTGGAAACCGCTGGTCTTAAAAATCTAAATTTTTCACAGAAAGTCAAAAAGCATAAGAGCTATCAACACACAAAAAATTGACCTGTGTTGTCGCTGAAAAATTGGAATAAAAGCACTTACAGTGAAGTGCAAAACCGCACTAAAGTTTGTGAGTCTCTATCTCCGTCAAAAAAGGTCCAATTTGAAATCTGAAAGTGCCTCCCGGCTGCTCTCCACTGCGTCCTTGGGGCCTCGTTCTTCAATGGTGTGCAGCTGCACGGGGTCTCCCACCTCGTGACCACGTGCTTTTTGTTTTTCTGGAGTTTTCTCCGTGATCCTGCACGGGAAAAATCCAGAAGAGGTGTTCTTTTGTAGATCTCCAAGGGGCCCTCTAGGAGGCACCAAGAAAAGTGTAGGTCGTCGCTGTCAATTTTGAGTAATTTCAATTTTAAAAATCAAAATAAATGACAAAAATCTTCAATCCTTGTTCCTCAGTTGTCAGAGCCTTATTTGAAAATTTTGAAAGTGCCTCCGAGGTCCCCTCGGTGCTCCGCTACTGTTGGTGTTGTCAGATGGCGCCCACGGCTTCGGATCAGTGACCTCGTGGCCACGTGGTACTTGTTTTTTTGGCTTTTATTCCGAGCCCATGCACGGAAAAAATCGCCGAAGTGCGCCAACCTGTAGATCCTCAGAAGGCCCTTCTTGGGGTACAATAAAAAATGTAGGTCGTCGCTGTAGAATTTGAGAAAATTCACTTTTAAGGTTAAAAACCTGGTTTTTAACGGTTTACTCCGCGAAAAAAGCACTGATCACTGCGCTGTTTTCACAACTGTGTTTCTCGTGACGAGACGCGTGTTTTGATGTATCACTCGGGTATTATTGTGCACTTTTTTCTATTTTTCGTGAATTTTTTGCTGCGGATCGACTTGTTTTCGTGGCGCTTTAAAAGGCGGTTAAAGCGCAACTGGTTAGGTTAGGTTAGGTTAGGTTAGGTTAGGTTAGGTTAGGTTAGGTTAGGTTAGGTTAGGTTAGGTTAGGTTAGGTTAGGTTAGGTTAGGTTAGGTTAGGTTAGGTTAGGTTAGGTTAGGTTAGGTTAGGTTAGGTTAGGTTAGGTTAGGTTAGGTTAGGTTAGGTTAGGTTAGGTTAGGTTAGGTTAGGTTAGGTTAGGTTAGGTTAGGTTAGGTTAGGTTAGGTTAGGTTAGGTTAGGTTAGGTTAGGTTAGGTTAGGTTAGGTTAGGTTAGGTTAGGTTAGGTTAGGTTAGGTTAGGTTAGGTTAGGTTAGGTTAGGTTAGGTTAGGTTAGGTTAGGTTAGGTTAGGTTAGGTTAGGTTAGGTTAGGTTAGGTTAGGTTAGGTTAGGTTAGGTTAGGTTAGGTTAGGTTAGGTTAGGTTAGGTTAGGTTAGGTTAGGTTAGGTTAGGTTAGGTTAGGTTAGGTTAGGTTAGGTTAGGTTAGGTTAGGTTAGGTTAGGTTAGGTTAGGTTAGGTTAGGTTAGGTTAGGTTAGGTTAGGTTAGGTTAGGTTAGGTTAGGTTAGGTTAGGTTAGGTTAGGTTAGGTTAGGTTAGGTTAGGTTAGGTTAGGTTAGGTTAGGTTAGGTTAGGTTAGGTTAGGTTAGGTTAGGTTAGGTTAGGTTAGGTTAGGTTAGGTTAGGTTAGGTTAGGTTAGGTTAGGTTAGGTTAGGTTAGGTTAGGTTAGGTTAGGTTAGGTTAGGTTAGGTTAGGTTAGGTTAGGTTAGGTTAGGTTAGGTTAGGTTAGGTTAGGTTAGGTTAGGTTAGGTTAGGTTAGGTTAGGTTAGGTTAGGTTAGGTTAGGTTAGGTTAGGTTAGGTTAGGTTAGGTTAGGTTAGGTTAGGTTAGGTTAGGTTAGGTTAGGTTAGGTTAGGTTAGGTTAGGTTAGGTTAGGTTAGGTTAGGTTAGGTTAGGTTAGGTTAGGTTAGGTTAGGTTAGGTTAGGTTAGGTTAGGTTAGGTTAGGTTAGGTTAGGTTAGGTTAGGTTAGGTTAGGTTAGGTTAGGTTAGGTTAGGTTAGGTTAGGTTAGGTTAGGTTAGGTTAGGTTAGGTTAGGTTAGGTTAGGTTAGGTTAGGTTAGGTTAGGTTAGGTTAGGTTAGGTTAGGTTAGGTTAGGTTAGGTTAGGTTAGGTTAGGTTAGGTTAGGTTAGGTTAGGTTAGGTTAGGTTAGGTTAGGTTAGGTTAGGTTAGGTTAGGTTAGGTTAGGTTAGGTTAGGTTAGGTTAGGTTAGGTTAGGTTAGGTTAGGTTAGGTTAGGTTAGGTTAGGTTAGGTTAGGTTAGGTTAGGTTAGGTTAGGTTAGGTTAGGTTAGGTTAGGTTAGGTTAGGTTAGGTTAGGTTAGGTTAGGTTAGGTTAGGTTAGGTTAGGTTAGGTTAGGTTAGGTTAGGTTAGGTTAGGTTAGGTTAGGTTAGGTTAGGTTAGGTTAGGTTAGGTTAGGTTAGGTTAGGTTAGGTTAGGTTAGGTTAGGTTAGGTTAGGTTAGGTTAGGTTAGGTTAGGTTAGGTTAGGTTAGGTTAGGTTAGGTTAGGTTAGGTTAGGTTAGGTTAGGTTAGGTTAGGTTAGGTTAGGTTAGGTTAGGTTAGGTTAGGTTAGGTTAGGTTAGGTTAGGTTAGGTTAGGTTAGGTTAGGTTAGGTTAGGTTAGGTTAGGTTAGGTTAGGTTAGGTTAGGTTAGGTTAGGTTAGGTTAGGTTAGGTTAGGTTAGGTTAGGTTAGGTTAGGTTAGGTTAGGTTAGGTTAGGTTAGGTTAGGTTAGGTTAGGTTAGGTTAGGTTAGGTTAGGTTAGGTTAGGTTTGTTTTTTTTTTTTTTTTTTTTTTTTTTTTTTTTTTTTTTTTTTTTTTTCCTACTTGTTGCCTCGTACCGAATGTCGTAATGATTATAGACTGGGGGCCTTTTATTGCTATCTACATCTTATTCTAATCTACTCTAATTGGCTTTATACAGGGTAAGGTCCTCTGAGGGTTTCAGAGTTCTTATGCAACTACTTACTTCTACCTCATACTCTTAAGTTAACAATACTATTTGGGGATGGGATAGGGTTAACTATCTTAAATCTATTCTATTTTTATCTTACTCTACATTATTACATAAATATTTTTACCTTAATATCTAACAGTTTATAGTTTGCACTCATATTATTTGTTTGTTACACTTTTTATTACATATACATGTTATACGTATATTCACTATACATACACATTATACTTTTACTACCTATTTATTTCTTTTAATTACTCTACTCGCTAATTTTATACAATACGTTATAAACTTCGGACGGTTCACCTTGTCCTGCATAATGTTTTGGATATTTTCAGCATTGATTTTTACGTCCATAAACTGTTCAACTTCATATCTCTCTAGGCCGTATACCGGGCATTCCAAAAGAATGTGAGCTACCGTTTCGTCCCTACCGGGTTCACAGATGCACGATGGGTTCTCCTTACACTTAAACCGGTTTAAGTATTCGGAGAACCCACCGTGTCCTGTCATCACTTGTGTCATGACGGTGGTTGGGTCAAGCTGCCTAATTATCTTATATGCCTGAATGGCGTCCGGAAAGAACATTTTAGTGACTGATGCCGTTTCCCCTGCCTTGTATCGGTTGTTCCATTCGTGGAGCGACGTCGCGCGGATTTGTCGCTTCACGAATGAAACAGGGCACATATCATAATCCGGGCTTCTTTTGATGTGCAAGGCCGCCTCCTTTGCTAACTCGTCCGCACGCTCATTACCCTCCAACCCTGCGTGAGCTTTGATCCAGAATAAGGTTACTTCCTTATTCTGGGTCTTACAGTTCCTTATGTTTGCTCTAGTTTCTACTGCCAAGGGATGGAGGGAACTCGGGTTGACGACGGATTCCAGTGCTGCTCGCGAATCACTGTAAATTCCAAAGGAGTGTTCCGGGCGCTTCAGGATCAGACGTGTGGCCCTGCATATGGCCAGGAGTTCGGCCTGGTACACCGTGCAGTATGATGGCAGCTTAAGCTTGAGGGTTTTGGTTTCGGCGACGCAATCCCACAAGGATAGCGCCGCTCCAACTTTGCCCTCAATCTTGCTGCCATCGGTGAAGATACGGACTGCTTGGCTGTTGTGGTCTTCCACCTGCCTTTGGTCTACCAGGCTCTGAAACTTAAGACTCTCGTGTTCCGCTGGGTGTACTGTGGCGGTATATGGCACTACGCGTTCCACTCCCCTGTCAGCTAATGCTGGCCAGGGTACCCCCCTCTTGACCTCGTACAGAGTGGCTGCCTCTCGCACTCTGATGTCGAGTGGGAGTATCCCGGCCAGCACCAGCGCCGAGTTGAGGGAGACTGTGCGGTACGCTCTACTCAGCTTCTGAGCGAAGCCTCTCTGCACGGCGTTAAGTTGTTTCTGTACCCCCTGTTTCTTCGTCGCCTGTGCCCAGGCACTGGCTGCGTACAAGATAACAGGTTCCACAGTGGCCGTGTAGATCAGTCGCGTAACCTCCGGATGTAATCCCCAGCTTATCTTGGCCGCTCTTGATAGCTGTTTGTGAATATTGGCTGCCTTTTTGCATACTTCTGCCACGTGCCTGTTGAAGGTTAATTTATGATCTATGATCAGCCCTAAGATCTTTATTTCTGTCGACATTCCAATATCGACCCCGCCCATCCTCAGCAGAGGGGTGTCATACTTCAACTTTCTGGTTACCAGCATTGCCTTGGTCTTATGCGGCGCAAATTTTAATTTGTTTCTGACACCCCAATCCTGAACATGAGCGAGGGCGGCATTGGCTTGCCTTTGCACGTTCAACGCAGTGTCACCGTCAAAAACCAAGATGACATCGTCGGCGAAAGCCTGGCAGTAGTCTCCCCGCGAAACCAACTCTTTCAGAAGGGGGTCCAGCAGAAGGTTCCAGAGAATTGGACCACCAATGGAACCTTGGACGCAACCCTTGTTCGTCTCCCGCTTGTGCTCTTCTCCCGCATACCTCACCCTAACCGTTCGGTTTCGCAGATAACTATCCACTACCCTCCTTAAGTTTACAGGACAGTCTTCCTCCGCCAACCGCACTCTTATAGCTGGCCACCACGCGCTATCGAAGGCTCCCTCTATGTCCAGTGAGATTACGGTTACCAACTTTTTCGCAGTCAATTTTTCACGTATGTGCGTCATTAGGTCATAGAGGGAGTCTTCGGTACTCTTCTGGGGCACAAAGCCGTATTGGCGAGGACTTGTCCTTGGTAGTAAATGCCACTTAAGCCTTCCTACGACCATTTTTTCCAAAACTTTCCCCATTACTGGCAAGAGGCCTATAGGCCGGTATGACTTCGGGTCGGTGTATCCCTCTTTGCCCGGCTTTCTAAGAGCTATCACCGTCGCCTCCTTCCACACGTTAGGGAAGTAGCCAAGCTCCAGGCACTTATTTGCCAGCGCAAGGTTCATATCTTCGTCACCGAGTACTACGTGCTTACAAATATCAGCCGTCAACCCGTCCGCGCCTGGGGCTTTTTTGGGGTTAAAACTCTCCACTGCGGCTCGCAGCTCTTCTTTGGTAAACGGCGGGTCATATTTTTCACAATACACCCATTCGTTTACCCGTTCGGCTGCTTCCCTCGTCTCTCGGTGGTTTGCGTTTTCCCCTTCCTCTACGTCCTTCGGGTAAAATGTCTTGGCCAACAGTTCGCATGACCCTTTTGAGTCGAGGAATCTCCCTTCCTTCATCAGTGGCAACTCCTCCTGCCTCTTCGATGTTCTGCCTATCACCCTGTAGATACCCTCCCATACCCCTTCTTTGTCCTGCTTCCCACAGAACCCCTTCCAACTCTCCACTTGTGCTCTCTTAACTTCAATCTCGTATGTTTCCTTTGCTTGCAGGTACTCACGGACAACCTTCGCTCTACGGACCGGCGCTGCACATCTGATCCTTCGTCTCTTGGTGGTGACTTCCCGCTTCATCGCTGCGAGTTCCTCGGACCACCACGGCAAGGTAAGTTCTTCTTTTTCTTTCTTTTTTGGTAACACTTCATTGCATGTTTGTTTCACTAAATTTATGTATTTTTCGACTGTTTGTTCTAAACTTTCTTTGCTATTTATTTCCTCAAACTCCATCTTGCTTATTTTGCTTTCTGCTTTCAATTTGTCCAGTTTCTCACGAAACTGGACCCAATTGGCTTTTTTAGTGTTGTACAATCTGGTTGTTCGAGCTACGTTTGTTCCTTTTGATTTCACTAGGTTTACTTTGAAGGTAATGGCGTTGTGGTCCGAGCTCACAAGATCTTCCTCAATTCGCCAGTCCTCCACCAAGCCAAGCATGTCTTCAGTACAGGCCGTCACGTCCACGTTACTAGTGTACCGCTTGTTTCCCCTAATCGTGTCGAATGTTGGAATGTCGCCTTGATTTAGCACCTGCAAGCTCATCTCTTCGAGGGCTCCAGCCATTTCCACTCCTCTACGGTCAACCTTATTACTGCCCCACCATGCACTCTTAGCGTTGGTGTCGCCTCCCATGATAATTTTCGTAGCTCCAAGTTCCTCCTCCACTTTTTTGAGCTGCTCCAGGTACCGGTCTATGGGTTGGTCTGGCTCAAAGTAGAACGAGATCACAGCAATCTCCCAGGCACTGGTCCGGATCTTCACTACCACGATGTTATTCGTAGTGAATTTCGGGCACTGTATCACGTCCATATCGCGGTCAAAAATGACTACTGCCGCCTTCACTACCCCTTCCCCTTGCCCAGTGCTCTGAAAGACTCTTGTTCCTCTATAATTCTTCATACTTTTTGCCCCACCCACATACGGTTCCTGGAGCAGCGCAAAGGCCACCTTCCTTTCGCTTGCTTGAATCATCAACTCATTTGTGGCGAGTTCCCTCCTCTGAAGATTGGCTTGGACTACTAGGTATGGCTTCTTGTTGGTTAAGGTTTGCGTTTTGGTTACCGTATTGACGCCCTCAGCAATATGCTATGGAGGCGCGGGCCAGTGCATCCCACTTGCGCCGCACTGCACAGTCTTGGCTGAAAGCACTGTGATCAGTGAAGTCTAAGTTTGCCTGCGTGCAGTTGCAGCACTTCGGGTCTGCACCGGCGCGCCACTCAGCACACTCCGTGCGCATATGGGGTCCCCCGCAATGGCTGCACCTTTCTTCCGTCTGTTTGCAGAAACGTCTGCCGTGTCCATATTCAAGGCAGAGTGAGCATTGCACCAGTGGTGACTGATCTGCTACTCTGACCTTCTGTATATCGATATGGACAAATCCTGCTTCAGTCGCCCTTGCCCATATCTTGGGGGATACCCGTACGACCACGTGGCTTACCTGAGGATTCCTCGTCCTCTTACGGTAGCGGACCTCCATTCTTATGTCCTGTGCCCCGAGGTCCTTGAGGAGGCCTCCATTCTGTGTGTTGAGTGCGCATAGGACGTCTTCATCACTGTTATAGTTGAACACATCCCTGAGCAACAGCAGCGGGTCCTTATTTTTTATTTCTTCCACGAGCAGGTGGTCCTCTGCTTTCTTAAGCCTATCCTTCACTTTCTGCCTCTGCTCTTCGGTTTTGCAACCTATTATTACCTTCCTGTCCCTGGCCTTTCTTACCCTATCCACCGTTATCCCCCCCTCTTTAGCATTTATCGCGCTTCTGATCCTGCTAAGGACCTCATCACCGGTTTCATTCTCGTCCCTCGAGGTGATGATCACCGAGTGCAGCGCGGTTTGCTTGGGGGGCTGCCTCCCAGCGGGCTGTGCCGCTACACTCGCGTAGGTCATCCCCTCCAGGGATCTCTGCTGCTTGTCCATTGCCTGCTTGAGTCCTTCCATACGCTCGTTGCTGTCGTTAATCAGTCTAATGTGCTCTTCTATTTTCTCCATTAGCTCTTTCTTCACTGCGTGATCCGTCTTCGACGCTAGCGGGGACAACGACAGCAGGTCCAATGGCTCTGCCACACTCTTTCCGGTCTCCTGACCCACTCCTTGATCCTTCCCTTGTCTTGTTCCCTCTGCTTCCGCCTCTTTTACAAGCTGGTACAGCCGCTCTAACAGTTTCGTGACCTCAGTTTTTATGTCCGTCCTTAAGTTCCGCGCGCTGCCCAGTTGCATTTTCCCCTTCTTCAGACAAGGTTAGGTTAGGTTAGGTTAGGTTAGGTTAGGTTAGGTTAGGTTAGGTTAGGTTAGGTTA